>CAJQZP010000212.1:10825000-13225000 GCA_907164705.1 Parnassius apollo
GTTCGAATCCCGCATGGATTAAGTATTTGTATGGTCTACAAATAATTGCTCTAAGTCTGGATGTTTGTCCTTGTGCAACTTATGTATCTTAAATGCCTCCAAGATTGAGGAGAAAGTCCTAATGTGGGTAACATTTTTTTAAAGTTTTTGTTTCAAGTCATGCAAGTTTTTCTTACGATATTTTACATTTATCGTCACTCCTGCTAAATAAGCTAAACGCTTCGATTGCTATTAATAATTTCAGCGGTGCCAGTTAAGTAAGTTAAGTACTTTATTTTTACTTATTATAAGCCAGTGCTTGAGTACAATCCCACCTGATGGTAAGCGGTGATGAAGGTCTAGTCTAGATAGTAAATTATTATTATTAGTATTGCCTGGAAGACGCGCAGATTGTATTCAGATGGAAAGATAGACAGCTGCAAAATATTCCAGTTTTGCTGTACGCATTACAAAAGACGATGCAAACAATTTGGTTTTAATGCGTGGAATATCGACAACAAAGAGGTGAAGACCCGCCGACTGCCTGGTTGTCCGATGTTGGAAAGAAGACGGAGGAATTAAAGCATGTAATTCCTGCGCTCACTTGCCAAAATGCATCCTATAGAGTACCGAGAGGCTGGCTACTCTGCGCTTGTGCTCCAGGCTGACAAGATTGGCTTCAACCAAATTAAAGTTGCTAATCAGCCTCTTAGAACGTCTCTCCAGTGAGAGGCAGACTCCGAATGGCATGCTCAACCATAGCTTCTCTTTCGGACTGGATTTGATCTCGACTGGCACGGACATTCGGCTGGCGTATATACCGGAAATAAGCAGACCATTAATATTCAGCAGGAAGAGTTGAAGAGGAACTCCGAGCTTTTGACGCGATTGGAGAAACACTCTTGCACTATAACCGTAAGTTATAGTGCAAGAGTGTTTAACCATGGTAATTTCAATGCCACTCAGTTTCGTTATAATGATTGACAATAGACAAAATATCCGTTTTGAAATAAATCGATTTAAAATAATTGAATATTAAATTATTTTTTACTAATTTTATCTTAAAAAGTCAATGTCCCAATTTTCGGTGTCGTTTAGAATTTAAACCGATGCAACTTAAACTTCTAAGTTGAGATATCAATACGAAATTCCGTCCTTGTATTTTAATGATACATGACTTGGCTTCTAAAGGTTAGACGAACTTAGTCACGATCACGAATACTGCATATAATTTAGTAAGTTTTAATTGCTATTGTTCATTACTTTTTAACAAGTCATTTCATTGATAGCTGCTATATCATTGTAGCATAAATGGGTCGGCTCGACCGGGGAAGGATCACGCTTTCATGGAATACCAGCGTAAAATAGCCGCTAAATGGTGCTGTGTCTCTAAGGTGATAGTAGAGGACCGGCATCCTTTTTACTGGAAATGAGGCATTAATCTGCATTGTGATTCTTAATCGAAGATACACGTAGACTGTGTCCTCTTTTGTCACCCTTATTCTATAAAGGTTCGTATGGTGAGTATAGAGACATTCCATTAGTACCTCACGAGTGACAGCGCATATGCATTTGATTCTTAATCGAGGATCAATGTAGATGTCTATAGGCCACAACATCCACTTACCATCAGGTGGACTGTGTGCTCGTTTGTCACCCTTATTCTATATAGGTTCGTATCGTGAGTATAGAGACATTCCATTAGTACCTCACGAGTGACAGCGTATATGCATTTGATTCTTAATCGAGGATCAATGTAGATGTCTATAGGCCACAACTTCCACTTACCATCAGGTGATATGTGTGCTCGTTTGTCACCCTTATTCTATATAGGTTCGTATCGTGAGTATAGAGACATTCCATTAGTACCTCACGAGTGACAGCGTACATGCATTTGATTCTTAATCGAGGATCAATGTAGATGTCTATAGGCCACAACTTCCACTTACCATCAGGTGATATGTGTGCTCGTTTGTCACCCTTATTCTATATAGGTTCGTATCGTGAGTATAGAGACATTCCATTAGTACCTCACGAGTGACAGCGTATATGCATTTGATTCTTAATGGAGGATCAATGTAGATGTCTATAGGCCACAACATTCACTTACCATCAGGTGATATGTGTGCTCGTTTGTCACCCTTATTCTATATAGGTTCGTATCGTGAGTATAGAGACATTCCATTAGTACCTCACGAGTGACAGCGTATATGCATTTGATTCTTAATGGAGGATCAATGTAGATGTCTATAGGCCACAACATCCACTTACCATCAGGTGATATGTGTGCTCGTTTGTCACCCTTATTCTATATAGGTTCGTATCGTGAGTATAGAGACATTCCATTAGTACCTCACGAGTGACAGCGTATATGCATTTGATTCTTAATCGAGGATCAATGTAGATGTCTATATGCCACAACATCCACTTACCATCAGGTGATATGTGTGCTCGTTTGTCACCCTTATTCTATAAAGGTTCGTATAGTGAGTATAGAGACATTCCATTAGTACCTCACGAGTGACAGCGCATATGCATTTGATTCTTTATCGAGGATCAATGTAGATGTCTATAGGCCACAACATCCACTTACCATCAGGTGATATGTGTGCTCGTTTATCAATTCCGTAAAAAAGTGATCGATGCCGAAGTTAATTATAAATTAATTTACATTCCTTTCAAAGCTACCAAATTGTTTCGGTTTCAGCAGCTCCTCATTCTTCTCCGTGACATTCCGACATTTACGCGGGATTCACGCTATGCCGTATATGTCACGGTCGTCCTCACTCAGCGTTCCGGAGTGGCATTTATTTTATCTGTTGGGTGTGTTTTAGGAATGAGGGCACAGAAACATTCATTCACATCCCATCTATAATGATTGCAAATTTTCGTTTGTATTTGAATGTTTTTGTGTGGATATAGGCTTCGTTATAATGCTGACAGTTATATATTAACGAACATAATGCAGCTTAAATAATTTCGAATATCTTTCTTCTCATATTGGTATTAAAAAAGTCATCAACACAGCACGTCTGAAAGGGTAAGAGTTCTTATTGCCGGTCGCAATGAAATTATAATGGTTTTTAAAATTGTTTTTACAACACCATTACGCATCCTGTAGTAATAGTGTAGTAATCGTGTAGTGGAGGTTTAAGAACATCCGCTGCCACATATCGTCCCGTGGATGTCGCGACAGAGGGACCAGACGATGGGCAGCAACGTTTTCTTAATAACTGCGGATATTAAAACCGCCTGACAAGCGTGGCAGCTATGGCTAATATCACCGACTATTATAAGACTACGCGTTCCAATGTACGCGCAGGAACGCTAGTCCGCACCGGTAGCAACGCGTATACAATTTGAGCACGCGTGTCGACTCGCGGAGAGTCGTCGCCAGTCGGCTTTTAGTTGCACAATGAGAAGTGCCGCAGTGGTGGTGCACACGACAGCTGTGTTTCGAGACATGCCGGATACTGGCTGGCCGACTTGCGACAGTGCGACCTGTCACCACGCGTTCACAATCCCGCAATGCATAAAATTACGCGAATTGAAACATACCTAGATTACGCGTACATTGGAACGCTTAGTTCGTAATAGGCCCTATGTTCAGCGGTAGATTTTGACAGTTGTGACGATATTTATACTGTCGATTTTATCCGTCAAACCCAAATACAGAAGTGAGTGTATTTATACATGTCAGCAGGAATACGGTTTTACTAACACAGAGGGACTCCTAGCACAGAATATATAATAGTACTACTCCTAGCACAAATACGTACTGTAAGGAGTTTTCTTCCGCGTACAACCTCTCTGTAGAATAGTTTACCACCGGCGATTTTTCCGGACCGATACGACCTGGGGACCTTCAAGAAAAGAGCTTCCACCTTTCTAAAGGGCCGGCAACGCACCCGCAATTCCCCTGGTGTTGCGGTTGATCATGGGCGGCGGTAGTCACTTAACATCAGGTGAGCCGCATGCTAGTCCCCCCCCTTCTATAAAAAAATATAAGTCTAACTTCATATCATCGTCATCTTTACAGCACTTTACCGTTCTGGACGGCCAGTTTAAACGGATCACTGATCCGATCGGAGCCATCTGCGCAGGACAGAATTATAGTGCGGGAGTGGGAGCACAAACATAACTACATTCTCTATTTCCTCGCTTTTATATCCTATGGGTCGGCAATAGAACACGACCGGAGAGAGATCAGGCGTAGGAGCAACGGCTAATAGGAGGCTGAAAACGGCTCAATAATGGAGTTATCGGTAATGACTCGGGATTCAATTCGCGTTTATTACCATGAAACTAACGAGGCAGTCATAAAAAGAAAGTAAAAAAACAGCCTACTTACGTGATACATCCCCAAGCTGGGCACTGGCATCTTTTTTTTGCTGATAGGGTTTTTGGCAGACGAAAGAGGCCGCCGTGTTTTACCAATGCGTAATGGTTGCCTTTTGGGAATTAAAAAATATTTTCGTGATATGTGACTATATCCTTTTTTTAAATTTTATTCATGCACGCTTTCTCAATATGTTTACCTTTAATGCCAAGCACATGGTAAACTATGGATCAAAAGCCTCAAATTCGCTTTTGTTTGTATGCTATTAAAATTGTATGGTAGGCGCTTATCCCTTAAGCTTCTGCGGCTCTCATTTATAGTCAATGTAGTTTTCACAGCATTCAATGGATATTGACCAGTAAAAATATTTATTTGTCTAAGTTATTTATAAAGTTTTAATGTAAGATATGGAATACTTTGTATTCAAGATCGATTACAAGTATTCTTATTGATTTTCATTTCTGCTTTTATCACTACTTCAGATAAAACTTCTGTCTTAAGAAGAACCATCTTCATAATAACAATTTAAAGTAATATAAAAATTGTGGTGGCTAACCCGTCTATCAATCTGCTACGATGGCAATTATCCCCCCTTATACAGCAATATATGGGGGAGACCTATGTTCAGCAGTGGACTTGGATGGGCTGTAATTAGAAATGCCAGATCGGAAGACCAAAATATCTGGAAAATTCTAAAATGTCGGCAATTTGGGTTTGTTGTCGGGAGAAAGAAATATTATGAAGAAAAATGTAAAATAAAAAGTTTATTTTGTAAATTAATATAGGCTACAGAAAAATTTAACATTGTTGACACATTACTAACTTAAGTAAGCGTAATTTTTAGGGTGCCACCATCGATCATTAATAAAAAACGTTGCCACATGCATTTGGCATTGCACTTTACCTAGTCCTCCAATTTGGATACTTTGTGAGCATTCAGAAAATATTTAAAATACAATTTACTTCAAAGTTCAGTCTGTTGAGAAGTTGTTTGTCTGGAGATTTTAAATTTCGTCGGGAGTCTGAAGATCATTTAAAATGTCGGGAGCATTCAGACGAATCTCGACCATCTAGCAACTCTAGCTGTGATAATGATGACAATGATATAATGATGAAAGTAAGTGCTAATCCACTGAGCTACTACAGTTCATAAGTAAAGTATTCTTATAATTTTTGTACCGATTTAAAACTCGCAATGTTCCTTACTCCAATATAAATGCCTTCATTACAAATTCATACGTTTCGGGGCGGCTGACACTGACAAGTGTTGGCTTCTCATTGGAATGGCGTTCTTGAGACCCCCGACTATAAATTATAAATGGATTAAGGTAGTGATTTAGGGTAGGTTACTTACCGTGAGGTGCGAGTTTGATTACTACATACCAAGTCTAAAGGAATATATTACAATGGCTTGTGTTTCCTCACCCTATAGAGAATTATTCATATCTTCTAATATGGCTTTTGGTCTGTGAAGAGAAGGGTGCAAAGGATTAATTATTTTCATATTTATAACCATATGAGAAGCTTTGATAATGAATTGGTAGATTTCTAACTGAACGGGATAGGAAAATGTCATTGGGATGTAAAAAAAATAAAGGAATTTGCGGGTGACACTGACTGATTTAGGCAAGATAAAGTTTCGAGGAATGGTCGTCGTAAATGGCAAAAATATGAGAATAAAATTGATCAAAACTCTTCAATAAATTATTTGTGAATAACTAATTGTTTCCAGAGGCCCATGTCAATAGGACGTGAGGAAGAACATTATATTTCATTTCAGTTTAACTAATTATATGTACGCTACTATGTTGATCTCTAGGCTTTTATATCCAAGTCCTACAAGCCTACAACGTTTACGTCGTTGAACATCAATCAAACGGTAAGTTACAGCCCATTCATTACTGGGTACCGGCTCTCTCTCATTTCTGAGATAGTTTTAAGGCAAGGAATCAAACAGTTGGTCAACCATTTTTTCTTGTGGAACAATAGTTTATGACTTTTTACTAAAGTTTAATTTTATGAACACTTTATTAACTACCTTCATTAACTTTGTAAAAAAAATACAATCAATTTCACGTAATTTATAACTAAATTCATTGTTTACAATAAAGTAATGATGTCTTCTCTGGAATTTTTAAAAAAAAATAACTATTATTTTTACAAATGTAGTGTGAATCGTCATTCAGAAAGTGTAATATATAATTACACTTTCTGAATGACGATTCACATTTAATATTTGTGATTCATAAGTTCTTAAGAACTTTAGAGCCCAAAATATTTTAAATAAATCTTATGATATAAACATTATAGTAACAGTAACAGTTATGGTTACAGTTTTTTGCTCGGTCACAGACTAATAAATAGTTTAGCTCGGTGTAGGGCGACACGACGCGTTATGACGATGCGATGACGCGGCCCCGCAGAGGACATCTACATTTAAAAATCGTGTGTCATACACGGTGCAAGGCTATAAAAGCACGGATGAAACGTCTCAGCTGCAACATAATATGGCACTCTTGTCTACAGTGTCAAATTACTGTTGCTGTGTAGTATAAATGTTGTTGTATAAAGATGTAACGTTACTTGTCGTAACCGTTACAGCCTATTAGACACTGCTGAACATAGGCCTCCCCATAGATTTTCCCATAGTTTGGCTACCGCAGTTATTTATTTTTAGTCGTTATTAGAAAGACGCTGCTGGTCATTTTTTTATAGTATAAGGGTGACAAACGAGCACACAGTCCACCTGATGGTAAGTGGATGCTGTGGCCCATAGACATCCACATTTATCCTCGACTAAGAATCAAAACGCAGATGCGTTGTCAGTTGTCACCCCTGAGGACCCCTGAGGACTAAGATATAATGCCTCGTTTCCAGTAAAAAAAGAGTTTCCGGTTCTTTTTTTTTATAGGATAGGGTGACAAACGAGCACACAGTTCACCTGATGGTAAGTGGATGCTGCAGCCCATAGACATCCACATCTATCTTCGATTACGAATCAAAATGCAGATGCGTTGTCACCCGTGAGGACTAAGATGGAATGCCTCGTTTCCAGTAAAAAGGGTCTCCGGTTCTCTACACTCACCATACGAAATACAGCAGCATTAGGTAAGCTACTATTTCACGCTGGTATTCTGTGAGAGCGTGGTCCCTCCCCAGTCGAGCCGACCCATTCGTGCCACAACTATACTTCTAATATAACTGCACCTCTTACCACGTACAAACGTTCTCTACACTCATCATACGAAAACAACAGTATTAAGCTGCTATTTTACGCTAGTATTCTGTTAGAGCGTGGTCCATCCCTGGTCGAGCCGACCCATTCGTACTACAACCATAATATAGCTGCAGCGTGGCTCTAATCATGTATATGATTAGAGACCTTCTCATTTGTTTCCCTCTGTCGGTTCTTACGACACCCACAGGATGATATGGGGTAGAGGATATTCTTACACCGGCTCTACACGGTAACGGTAACTTTATGTAGATAGGTAAATATTAATACGAGAAAACTTTCAAAGCATATTAATTGTGCGGGAGATATTTCGTATTCACTGTTAATAGCGTGACAGATAGCATAAAGGTGATCAGATTTAGTAATTCTACTACGTCTTATAACTTTACTTACTGCGTAAGTTGTATCCTTGTACAAACACTAGAATTACGCTAACTAGTAGCGTGAAAAGGACCGGTTTGCGAAGCGATTATGCCGGGTAGAAAGGGACAGGGTTACTTTCCCACACGAATCAATGGTCTAAGGGTTTTTGCTCGATTGCCCCATAAGGGGTTATAGTGAACCGACCCTCGCTCAGCTTGATTTGTTCATTCAGGTAACGTCTGTATTCAAGTAAAGCCCTCATTATTTATGCGTTTCAATTCCGTATTTGTAATCAGTCTCCATTTTTATTTTTATTATAGCATTGTTGTTATGTGCTTCATTCCTTTTTACGGTTATTGAAATAAGCTCTGTTTTGTTTTTAAATATTATTGACGTCACTTTTAGTGATTACCTAAGTTCTTTTGCTTATTTTTTTTTGATTTTGATTTTGATTTTATTAATACGTTAATAAAAATGTTATCGTTTTTTTGTTTCAGGTACGTTTTCTTTTGAAAAAAGTGTAGGAGTAGAAAAGTAAGCCCCAAAAAGTTATTGTAAACTTGAAACTTTCTATGTAACATTAAACTCCATCTATTACAGCCCATAAAATTTCACTGCTCAACTTAGGCTCACCTAGATTACCCTAGATTGATATAGGGGCGATAATCGGACAAATCGGATCTTTGATGATTCGTCTAGGAGGACGTTTGCGAAAAGCCGGATATTTACGATACCAGTCTGTGCGTTTTCGGTTGATTTTACGCCATCAGTCGGATGTTAAATTCTCGTCCGTCAAACAGCGGGGAATGTCGCGTGTAGGTGAAAGTTTTATTTTAGAAAAAGTTGAACGAGTACCTTACTAACACATCGTTGTTGATTCTTCGAGCTATATGACCGCTCTATTAACAATCCAGCTTACTGATTCTACCTTGGACGTCGGTTGATCTGGTCCTACTGCGGATATTTTCGATAAGTATACTTCAGTTACACTCATAGAAATATAATATATCTATAGTTACACTTTTTTAAAACTTAGTCGTATGAAAGTTAGTTTCAATTAAATAAATCACTATATTCGAAAATTAGGGAACTGACGTAAAATTTATATTAACTTTAATTGATATTGGTTTCTTTATTCCATTTGACTTAGATCTTAATATTTATTATCTCATTCGTCATGCGTTTTCAATGTCATGAACCAAATGGTGTTCTCGGAATTGTTTATGAATATCATGGCATGGAGCTTAGAAGACGCGTATTCAAATAAATTAAAAAAACTTGGAGGTGGTGCTTTGGATGATGGGTGAAAATATCTATATAATTAGTGTTGAAAGTATAATTTATATTCCTCGCCCTGCTCCGGTATTAAAGTGGCGTTTAATATAATTAATTATATTATATACTATTATATCATTAATTTTCGTTTTTTTAATGTCCAATAAGCCTTGATCATTCCTAGCATTGGTCCGTCTGTTCTTGAAATTTCATTACCAATTTTTTTTACGTTGTAGAGCCATGCTGCAGCTATATTGCGGTTGCAGCACGAATGGGTCGGCTCGACCGGGGTAGGACCACGCTCTCGTGAGTGTAGAGAACCGGAGACCCTTTTTACTGGAAACGAGGCATTCCATCTTAATCCTCAGGGCTGGCGACGCGTCTGCATTTTGATTCTTAATTCAAGATAAATGTAGATGGCTATGTGCTATGTGCTCGTTTGTCACCCTTATTCTATAAAAAAATACCAACGGTTCAGCCATTCCTCAGAGTAGCCTGGACGGACTGACATACAGATAGACAAAAATTTAAAAAATAATTGTCTAAATGGCATGTAAATAACCACCTAAGCTCAATCTTATTTATATTTATAAATTATTTAGATCAATGCTTCACTAAGATCTAATAATGTCATTGAGGTCGCTAGCGTCATTTAGATTAAAAAAAATCATAAATGGCCTCATCATTAATGATGATAATGATTGTTTGATTTCACTCCAATCTGATCACTAGACCACTCACTTCGAGCATTTTGAATAAAACTATTTATACGGATTTTGTCGCGTTTAATTAACTTATTTTTAATTTATAATTTATCCCGACGTTTTGGGTACTTTACAGCACTCGTGGTCACGCGGGGAATGGAGATATTTGATGTTCCAATGTCGTAGTTAGCCCGGCTACCTTCAGTAATTGAATATTAATTTTTGGTTCGATCTACGCAGAAAGAGCTTACAGTATCTCGAAGTGGTGGCATGCTTGGGCTTTGGATTCAAGCAGATGGCAGCACCCATCCATCTTCACTTTTGAAATTAGGATGTTTTTTAATTTCAATAGCCTCGCGAATCATCCTTGGTATGAATTGGTGTTTTTTGTAAGGATTTGGTATATTAGTGGTTTAAGAAATCATCACTCCAGGCAATGTTACCTATCTGTTCGTGAAATTTAATCACAATAGATTCAGCCAGTACGAAGGTTATACGGAACAGATATATAGACAGATGGACAAAAAAAAATTAAAATTCATATAAAGGCAGTTTATTCGATATTACGGACTTCAATTTTATTTATATGAATAGAATAATTTAGTAAGTACATAAAGTGTTTAAATTTTAAGTAGATAAATAATATAAGAGACAGTGGAAGTTAATTTCAGATAAAGAATTGATTTCTTTATTTAATTGTATCAAAAAGTACAATGTGACATCTTTGTATCCGTTTTCAAAAAAAGGGAGAAGCTTACCATCGAACTCGATTGAGAATTTTCTTATGTACTTATGTAACACTTTACCTTTAATGTTAGTTTTATTAGCTGGTTTTTAATCTATCAATAGTAATCTACTAAAATTATTATTACTTCTAAAGGAGTCTCACAAAGTTTCAACTAAATCCGATGTTAATTGAAGTTGGTTTAATTTTTTTGAAACCCATTTACTAATGTATTATTAAAAGCTCAATGTGCATTTATTTTTTGTTGATTGTTCATATAAAATATAAAAATGGAAAGTTAATTATAGACGGAAATTTATCGACCGAATTGGCGATATATTGAAAATCGGTCAAAATTGGGAATATCCATAAACGACGAGTATTTATGCGTAGATGTATGGATGTATAGAAGGTTAGAAGGCGAGAGAGATGTGTTCGGATCGTGCCTAATGGAGGTACGTAGTTTTTGCCTACTCCATCGGGTGACAAACCTCACGCCTGTGTATGTTATTATATAGTACAATAATAATGTAATGTAATGTAAACATTTTGGACGATAACAGTCATGTTCACTTTAGTTCAATGTGCAATATTGATATTTTGTAAATCATGGGAAACCGAAAAGTTATAAGAACGGTACATTTATAAATAAATATATTAGTTTTAATACAATTTTATTGAACACCATAAACGAATTTCAAATTACGTATGTGTGTGAAAATGCGTCTGTTGTACAACTTACCTTAGTGCTAAAAGCGATCTCATTTTGCCAACCTTTAGATGAGCAGAATTGAATTACGTATGAGACGGCGGCGTAAATACCAAATAAATAAAACGAGTTACATATATATACATATTTAAAATATAATGAATAGAATCAGCCGTTATTTTGCGGAAATATATTATATTATAGATGTTAAAATAAAAACGGACGTAGCAATTATATCATTAATATTTAAAACATAGTACATTTATGTATGTAGATACAACATACTATATAGATTTACAAATGATTTCTAATATTTACGCGAACACTACACATTGAAATAATACTAGTTTTTACGGAATTTATCGCGTATATTTAACTTTTTAATTACCCGACGTTTCGAGAGCTTTACAGCACCCATGGTCACGGGAAGGACTGAGATGTTCAACGTCCAGCTGTCATAGTTAACCGCGGTTACCATAGATTAAAATTTAACTTTTGTTCCGATCTACACAGTATGAACTTATGGTATCATGGAGTCTTGCAGTTGTATGCTTGGGTTGGGATTTAATTTTATTTATTATAGGATCCCAAGCAGATGGTAGCACCCAGCCATCTTCTCTATTGAAATTAGGATGTTTTTTAGGATGTTTTTTAAAAAGTTAAATATACGCGATAAATTCCGTAAAAACTAGTATTATTTCACTATATACATATTAACATGTTTAATATTTACAACAACATCCCTGATCCACTACAGAAGCGAGGCAGTCCCAGCAGCACCCTAAATGCGTTGTGTTATTGTACTCGGAGGGCGTTGTAAGCCTTTTGAGTATATCTAGCCCACAGGCTGCACGTGTAAAATGACGTGCAGTAAGCTCTAAATAGGGCTATTTTAACTTCCCTTGAACAGCGTGCAAACCTGCGAGCTATCATGTTCGCTCTTACTGACAACGCCTTCCGCTCCCTCTCAATGTCATCATCATCCCTGAGACGAGGAGTCAGAACATGGCCAAGTATTACCCGCCACAAATTTAATTTTTAAGTATAAAAAAAAAACATATTTATACCTAAACGCTCTTTGTAAAATATTACCATTAATTGAAATAGATGGTACATGTCATGTCGCTTACTCCCGGTCTCAAAGACCATAACATGGTTCTTTTTTACAGTAGTCGAGAACCGGAGACCCTTTTTACTGGAAACGAGCCATTCCATCTTAGTCCTCACGGGTGACAACGCATCCGCATTTTTGATTCGTAATCGAGGATGTAAATGTCTACGTGCCACAGCAACCACTTACCATCAGATAGACTGTGTGCTCGTTTGTCACCCTATCCTATAAAAAAAGAAGCCGCATTAAGCTGCTATTTTACATTTACTCCCTAATCCTAGCTTTCGCCTTACCTTTTCTTATTTATTCATTGATATTATATTTGGAGATTGCTACTGGGTATTGGTGGATGAGCGGGATACCCAGTAATACAGGTTCCCAGCCTAGTATGAAAGGGGCCCTTGTGACATGTTAAAAATGCATCGTTGTAGATCTATAAATCATTATTTATGTTCATTTTACACTTTACCGTGGTCGATCGTGGATCGAGCCGACCCGTTTGTTCTACAGTCGTAATATAGCTGCAGCGTGGCTTTACTACATTTAAAATACGACGAACGAATTGTACACCAATATTTCATACGATTATTAGAGATGATAAAGACCCATTAAAAATGACGGCATTACATAGCTACCTGTGCATAGTTAAAATGCCATATCCACTAACATTAGTTATGCTTTCGCGCTCTCAGTACCACCGACCCGACGCGGTAGTTCGTGGTGAAATAATCGGCTTCACGATTGTTATTGTTATAATATATAGGTATAAAAACTTGCATACCTACATATCGTGCTCAGTTTGAGAGGTGAACGACCGCCGAACCTGTACCAACCGCTTTGTAGTAATTACAGAAGCACTCGCTTCACATTCAGTACGATGCTTACGTGGTTAATCTTTTTATACTCTTATTAAGCGTTTTTTTTTGTTATTTAAAAGTTTATTTCTGAGCCCACATAATAAAAATAACGTAAAAAGCCGTGAAAACTCTGTGCTCTAAAAGCTCTTGGTGTAAATATCACAGTAAAGAAATTGATAACTGAAATTTCAAGTGCTGAATATCCACATGCACGGCGGTGAAGGAAAACATCGTGAGAAAATCTGCATGTCAGAGAAATTAAAAACTATATTTCGAAATAATTTGAAATCCACCGACATACACTATGGAAGCGGGGCGGCCTTTGCCAGGCTGTGTAGACATGGGTAACTCAGCGAAATTCCCTGCATTGTTGCGCTGTCCGCCAACACATTTTGAAGAAGTGTGTTAATACATCGGCGCAGTGAAGTGAGTTAGCCCGATTACGCAGTGCAATGTTATCCATGTCTACGGCTGTGGGAAATAACATTAGGCTCTTACTTTACTTTTACGTCGCTATTGCAGAAATTGTAGAATAAACTCCATCTCTACTAAAACCAATTGTAGGGTGTGTCCTTAACACTTTATAATAATAATGCTTAGCGATATGGACGGTTTATGCAGTGATAATAAATAAAACCGACCTCACTGGGTGCTGATAATACACTTTTTATTAGTTGATTACCTGATAGAATTTGCACGCGTATAACGAAAGTGGTGCTGAAACTTAAGCTAAGTACACACATAAAAAATAATACTTTATATACATGTACACCATACACAATACATATGTATAGTGAAAAATAAGTTAGTGTTTACACATTTTCTATTAAGACAAACTATTAGGTAATTGGTCTTATTATAAAACGTGATTTATTGTCATATAGTTTCACGTTTAAACTATCAATTATCCTTTTAAAATTTTCTGAAACCATTGCATCAGACTTAACAGACACATAAAAGAAATCCATGCGATGGAACGATTTCTATCAAGTGTAACTCGGGATGCTATTGAAATTTAAAAATAAACATCCCAATTTTTTCTCAGTGCCCTCCGAGATTATATGTAGGTACTGCAAAATACTCCAAACGTCTGTAAATTAAAAAGTCAAAATTAAAAATTAGTTTCATTCAATGTTGTAGCATTCCATATTATAAGAAATCATTAGTTTAGTTAGAAACCACTCTTTGTACATTACATAAACAAGTATGTACTATGCATTTAACTACGGTATTATAACGGTTTTGTAAAAAGACCGAATGTGGGAAAACCTTTCATAAATTTAGAGGTCATAAGTAAAAAGGCTCAAAATAGTTAAAAAAGGATAACCACGTACCTACACAATTATTACACTCTCACAGAATACTAGCGTGTAACAAGCATTAAAGATATTTTTATCTGGTATTAATATCCATAATAGTCCTCAGGGGCAATAACGCAATTTGCAATTTGATTCCTTATATACGGTAGAGTATTAAGTGATGAAACGCAAACAGCGTTTTCATTTACCAAATAATATCTGCTTTTATATGCATATGCAAAGGAATTGTGTAGTTGTTTTATGCATGGTAGAGCCATGCTGCAGTTATATTAGTAGTACCTATAATTGTAGCACGAATGGGTCGGCTCGACCGGGGAAGGACCACGCTCTCAAAGAATACCAGCGTAAAATAGTAGCTTAATGCTGCTGTGTTTCGTATGGTGAGTGTAGAGAACCGGAGACCCCTTTTACTGAAAACGAGTCATTCCATCTTAGTCCTCACGGGTGACAACGCATCCGCATTTTGATTCGTTATCGGGGATAGATGTAGATGTCTATGGGCCACAGGAACCACTTACCATCAGGTGGACTGTGTGCTCGTTTGTGAAAACATAAAAATAATAAAACATGGAGTTGAAAAATTAAAATACACTATGCTATACCTACTTTTTTATAGAATAGGGTGACCTATTCTATAAAAAAAGTAGGTATAGCATAGTGTATTTTAATTTTTCAACTCCATGTTTTATTATTTTTATGTTAATTAGTTTTTTATTCTGCCTGGGGGACTGTTTGGGCAGCTGCCATCTTGTTATTTCGACCACTAAACAGCTACGCGTGCTATATTATGTTCCGGCCTGAAGGGTAAAGAGCTAGTGTAATTACAATACCATAACATTGCCACCACGTTTTTAGGTCCTGAGGATACCGATTCTATTGTTCTTAAAAGGATATTCTCTGTGTGTTCGTATGATACACGTTTTCGTCTCGTATATTATCTCGAGAACATAATAATTTCCTCCGGAACGAAAATACCCAATAAGTGATTTTAGCCGGACCTGGGATTTTAACACGAGACCCCGTAATCAGCAATCGCGATGTCAGCTCCAAAGTGACTTTCGCTAGTGGCAGAGCCACGCTGCAGGTATATTGGAGTTGTAGTACGAATGGGTCGGCTCAACTGGGGCAGGACCACTCTCTCACAGAATACCAGCGTAAAATAGCAGCGTAATGCTGCTGTGTTTCGTATGGTGAGTGTAGAGAAGCGGAGACTCTTTTTACTGGAATCGAGGTATTCCATCTTAGTCCTCAGGGGTGACAACGCATTTGCATTTTGATAATTTTTGAGGATAAATGTGGATGTCTATGGGCCACAGCATCCACTTACCATCAGGTGGACTGTGTGATCGTTTGTCACCCAATCCTATAAAAGAAGCTCCAAAACTACAAACTAATTTTATTTGATGCATAGAAGTAGAACTATCAAATGAAGTAACGCAATAAAATATTGAGTACTGAAGTAGGAATTGATAGTGATCGCAAGTCGAGTCACAAACATCTCCTTTTTTAATAGGATAAGGGTTTCTTCATCAGCACTTGAAAGTCCATACCTGGGTTCTCTCCCGTTATATGTTCGATTTTTTCTTAATTGTCACGCTTGTAAGGCAGAATAAAAATCGGAGTACCAGACGTCACGTGTAGTCGTTTCTTACGTCACTCACGGCACGAATTAGGGTTATAGATTTCCCTTAGATAATGGAAGGTTGTAGGTGTTTCTCGTATATCTTTAATTTAACCACCTTAAATTTTATTTAAAATAATAAAAAAAAACTCGCATAAATAAATGGAGTTACACTTCCTTTACAATGTGAGGTTACTTAGCGGAAATATCAGAGTGACAGCCGCGAAAAACATGACTTAGCTTTTAAACAGAGAGGTGATGCGGCGGCGCGTTCCGTGTACATTATGTGAAGAAATTTCTCTGCACAACCGTTAAAGCAGTTATATCTTTTGCAAAACAAAAAGTTGATATACAATAGAATTGAAAGAAAGTCAGAATATTTGTTAATTATACCTTCTATTGGCAGCGGGATTAAACCAGGACAGCTTAATTATAAAATAATGCTATCTTGGCAGAACATGTTTACACTAATTTAACACAAAACTTAAGCTCTTAAAAAATAAAAGAAATTTTTATAATGTTGATTCATAGAACTAAAAAGTATAAAATAACACACTGAAGTCGGTGCTAAGACATAATTTATAGAAGAATCAAGCCCCGCATTAATGTGAATATTTTTTATTCTTTTTGAATCTTTAAGTCATCTTTTAAGTTTAATTTTTATGCTTTTGATTGAACTAAGGAATACCATTCAAATGGCGTCTAAACAGTTACTTACATTGAATTAAATCCTCACTAAACTACTAAAAAATCCAGGAGATCTTTTTTTTTTTTGAAAAAAAAAGAACAGTTTATATATGTAGTCATTTATTATTTAGACAAATTACTAAATCAATCACTTTAGATGTCTAATCTCCTCATTCCCAGGGGTTATTTTAATCCATAATTTTCTAAATAATATATTAACCCATTTTAGTGCAATCCTTGTGTAATAAAATTTTTGAACTTGGCAGTAAAAAATTTTGTATGTTTTCTGTTATTCTGTTGTAAAATGGTATACATTACCCCAAGAATGAATTACTGACTCTGTGACTGGAGTCCAGCCGTGAACTGTGGGCTGATGTAGTAAGTATGAAAAGTAAAAAATAAAAGTAAAGCTGCATCCCCTCATTTCTAAAAGGAGTTAAGAGCTAGATAGTGTTCGCCGCGCTGCCGATGCCTGTGAATATTATTTATAATTTCACAGCCATGCATGAACCCTCACGATGTTATCCATCACCGCGGAGCACGTAGTAAACTAGCCCTTAAAATACAAGCAACACAATTTCATTAGTGACAGCGAGAGTCAAACCCGGGTCGCTTACGTACTGTGAAATTTACAGCGTATTATTTATACGTGGTAGAGTCACTCTACAGCTATATTATGGTTGTAGCACGAATGGGTCGGCTCGACCGGGGAAGGACCATGCTCTCCCAGATTACCAGCGCAAAATAGTAGCATAATGCTGCTGTGTTTCGTATAGTGTTTATAGAGGACCACAGACCCTTTTTCTTGGAAACAAGGCATTCCATCTTAGTTCTCAGGAGTGACACCGCACCTGCATTTTAATTCTTAACCCTTTCGCTGTCTCGTGTACGTGTACGTGTGTACAGGTCATTGCTATTGCCTTACTATTGTGTCTGTAAAATGGACAGGGAAAGTATTATTCGAGTATTATTAACGTACTCGTAGGTGTCTATGGGCCACAGCATCCATTTACCATAAGGTAGACTGTGTGCTCGTTTGTTACCCTTATACTGTAAAAGAAGGAATTCAATAAAGCGATCCTCACGCACTATGTTCTTAAAAGTCATTCAATGGCTTAAAATGTAGATGAGTAGGTGACACTGTTTAGTTTAAGTGTACTTAGGCATGCGTAGCATGATATCGCTTTGTGCGGACGAGTTACTCGTATGTTACGAAGTGGGCCGTATTTGCTCTTGTTCACAAATCCTATCACGTATCGGTTTTGTGACACAGTTTGTTTTGGTAATAAGTATGTGGCGGCGCTGTCGTCGCGCCGCAAGCGAAACACACCGAAGCCTAAATCGCACTATCAAAATTCCGAATCATAAACAGTATATATAGAACATCTCCGAACTAACACATGGAGTGTTGGCCGCTCACCGGGCAGAACACCTAGTCCGGCGGGAGATCTCCCCTTTTCCTTCCACGGCCAAACTGGTGACCACCAGACGTGATCTGAACACGCAACCAACAACCTTCGGAATCTTCAAGCTTCATCATCGTCATAGAATACCCCACCTATTCGCTCCCGAGCAGATATCGTCTACAGTCTTCATATCCTGCAAGCCAGCTAAGCTTCACAAGGGTCATCGCAGCACTGGAATAATAATGCTTCCCGTTCCTTCAAGCTACTCTCTGCGCTATACAGTGTTCGGTACGGCTCTGAGCCGTACTGCTCGCCTCTGCTTCACGGCACTTTCGCAGATTACTTGCCTTCTTCTCGACTCACCGCAGACTACAAGGCAACCTCCTGGCACATTCGTCGACAACGAAACTGCACTATCGACCTCCGGTCTGAGCAGGGGGGGTGATGTGGTGGCGCTGTTGTCGCGCCGCAAGCGAAACACACCGAAGCCTAAATCACGCTATTAAAATTCCGAATCATAAACAGTATATATAGAACATCTCCGAACTAACACATGGAGTGTTGGCCGCTCCCCGGGCAGAATACCTTGCCCGGCGGGAGATCTCCCCTTTTCCTTCCACGGCCAAAAGTATAATACGAAGCACGGGAAACGGTTGTCTAGTAATTAAAGCCAGGATTTGAAGTTTACATTAAAATTTTGAGTTCTGATTTCGATTTTGCTAATCGTAATATTAATCACAGGCGAAGAAAAACGATATGTTGGAGAAGTTAAAAAAATTGATATCATTTGACGTTTATCACACACTTTGTGAACGAGCGATGGACTCGGCACTGCTCCAAACCCTTATCAGAAAGTAAGCTAGCTATCAATGTGTAGCATTGGCACCTTTATTGGTTGTTACTTCAGCGCTGGTATGTAATCAAATCACAGAACAATAACTTTGTTCTGACAATGAAATTTAATAAATTCATTTATTTGACGTAAGAAAATTAAATTCGTTTAGCCAATGTAATATCTTCTAATCTACTAACGTTTCGAAATGAGGTTGCTCTGACCGGAGAAGAAGCAGCAAAAGAAACACTGCAGGTATCCTCTTTTTTGTCAGTTTTCAAAGTTGATATTACAAAATTACAAATGCATACTATATGGAAAACAGTAACTAGTAGTAGTAATTGACCCATCGGATACTGAAGCATATACTTTGATGCACTCAAAAAGGCTTAAAAGTAACAAAACTCAGCCTACTTTGTCACAACGTCGTAACTTCTAGTTTCTTTTCTAATTAAATGAAAATGTGGGATGTTCTTCCGATAATAGGTTTAAATTATGCTTTGGGATTACCAACATACATACCCAAAAAGTAGATTTGTTATGTTTGTCACCTGACGCAATCTTCCAAAGGAACTTTCCCAATAGGACTAGGAAGAATGGCTACCGATGTGATGTGTTTTAGTATGTTTACGTAAGCTTTAACTGTAAATACAGAATAATACCAAAATTAATAGAAACGAAAGCAGAATATAATAAAAAAGGAAAATAATTAAATGTAATTGCTATGTTATACTCCAAGCAATGTTGGGCTATCAAGACGTAGGTACACGTAGGATGGAATTAATTATGAACAAGACAAGTCGGCAAAAACTAGCACGTTACGTGATCGCTGCCATATTGCTTTTCATACAATCGTTTATTGCTTTCATATTGGAATGAGAGTGAACGCCAACGAATAGAGATTGTTTTTGTACAGTTATGTCTGCTATTATATTTGTGAAGATGATTATATTCCAAATGTAGGGCATTCAAAATTAACTTTTTATAAAAGCCGACTTCAAAGAAGTAAAATGAAATAAAATTATTTTACACAAAAGTCATATAGATTATTACATAATACTTATTGAAGATATTTTTTTCATTTATCGATGGTTTAGAAAATAACTCTGTCCTGGAAAGAACCAGCAGGAAATTCAGCGGGATTCTTCAAACATATCACTTTACAATACTTTACTTTCTATAATTCTTAAAAGAATTTTAGCAAAATCAGTATGGTGGCAATTACCTCATTCCCAGGACTTATTTTCATTCATTTATTCCTTGATATTATAATAATCCTTTTTGTACAATTTTTCCTTGATAAAACTTTAAGAGCCACGCTGTAGCTATATTATAGTTGTAGCACGAATAGGTCGATTCGACTTGGGCAGGACTACGCTCTCACATAATATCAGGGTAAAATGGCAGCGTAAAGCTGCTGTGCTTCGTATGGTGATTGTAGAGAACCGGAGACCCTTTTTACTTAGTCCTCAGGGATGACAACGCATTTGCATTTTCATTCTTAATTGAGGATAAATGTGGATGTCTATGGGCTTCGGCATCCACTTACCATCAGGTGGACTGTGTGCTCATTTGTCACCCAATGCTATAAAAAAAATTTTGAACTTATTTATTGACAATAACAAGGGTTACAGCTAGACGAAGCCACATTCACTCGTGATTAGATGGAATGCCTCGTTTCCAGTAAAAATGGTCTCCGCTTCTACACACTCACCATACGAAACAGCAGCATTTAGCTGCTATTTTACGATGGCACTCTGTGAGGGAAAGCTTACCAGTCAGCACCTGCACTGCTGTGTTTCAGTCGGAATGGTATACAGAGCCAGTATAATTTCGTTCTGTAAAGCATTCCTTCTTAGTCCTCTTTGTTTTTAATTGACTACAGAAATCTATGGACTGTAGTAGTTAAACTTCTTTGTGCTAAGAGTGGTTCACGACAAAAGACAAATTGCTAGTTCAAAGGTGTGTTCAAACCTGTGATTTTTTGTACCGCATTATGCTCAAATAAATATATTATTCGTCTTTATTTTATATTCCTTTTAAGGGCAAATAATCAAATACCACTTGCAGATTGCAAAACATTTTAATATTAGTAGTTAGATAAAAGTACGAGTCAACTGACAAGGCGTCGCGTGTTTCAGAGTTGATAAAATTTGTGTCAGATTACTGCCTCCAAAGCTGAGTAATCAAATTACAAGCATACACATTCGACTGATATGTTCCGAGTACAAGTACGAGAGTCAAGGTATAGTTTACTCACTCCAACTCCAACAATCAAAACGTTTAATGTCTAATGTAACATTAAACATTTTGTTTTTCCTACGATAGAGGTTTTTTTGAACCAGTGGTAAAATAAAAATAAATACTTTAAGTTACTTGTAATTTAAATTGAATTAAAATATATTCAATTAGATTATCAACATCATCATCATCCGGTAAAAGTTTACTACTGGACATGGGCCACTCATATTGTTACAGATTAACCGTAATTGGCATGCTTGGTAGGCGGTTTTACTGCCATCTATCGGAGGCTATGAAATATTTTCTAACATTTCTCATGAACTCCGCCTACGTAACTACTGTAAGGATTTTTTTCTGGCTGTATGAAATCATATAAACAACAATTAAACTTTAAATAAAAGTAGAACCGACTTCAAATGGAAGAATCACGAGTAAAGCCCCGACTTCAGAACCAATTACGTGGATCTTTTTTTGTAATCGGTTTTACTTTTAAAAGTTTAATTATTTTACCTTTTAAACCGAATAACCCTAAAACCGATAAAGAAAAAATAGTCAAACACATACAACATTTTCTTCTTTATCGGTCCCTAAAAGTCTTTTCTTTGTGTAAGGGGTCAAACTCAAATTCCAAATGGATTTAACAATAAAGTAATTTATTTTATCGGCGTCCTTAACATTTTATAACAATTGTTCATTTAAAAGTTAACTCTAGTTTTCGAATACGACCAGATAAGTTATTCTGTTTTTCGCGCCATTTTTCTGTTATCCCTTTTTTACTTTATTTTATTCTCGTTGGCGTCACAAGTTGTCAATTCGTTCGGCACAATGCTAACTAATCCTACGAAATCATAATAAGTAATCCCACAATGATAAACACCGAAGTTGATAAATTTATAAAATATAATTATAATAATATTCATTTCATGGCCTATTTATACGGATTTTATCGCGTTTAATTAACTTATTTTTAATTGCCGACGTTTCGGATACTTTACAGCACCCATGGTCACGGGGGGGGGGGACTGAGATGTTTGACGTCCCAATGTCAATAGCCCGGCTTCAGTTTTTTTAATATTAATTTTTGTTCCGATCTACACACAACGAGCGTACAGTATTCAAGTTTCAGTCAATTATAGGCCCCCTATTGAAAATTCTTTAAAATTTCAAACCGTATATCCTAATCGATTCTTTGCAATTGTGGTTTATCAAATTTGGACAGGCGACTTGAAATGTTACAATGAGATTCCCGTAATTCCATTGGTAAAGCAAAATCGAATAAAAAATAAGTTAGTTAAACGCATAAAATAGATAGTATAGATAGTTTTAATCAATGTGTACCTAGTGTTCTCGTAAATATAAGAAATCATTCATGGACTAATCGAGTATGTTACTTTACAATTATTATTGTTGGACATGGATTACTTAGGAAGGGGGTAGCGGGGAGGATTTGCCTTAATCGTCACACTTGGCAGGCGGACTGACAATCGTGGTGCCAGACGTTTGGCAACTTGACGATGCAGATTATTATTGTCACCACCATACTGAAACACAATTGAAAATTATGAAAGTAAAGTAGCCTATTATACGCCAAAGTGCGAAGAACTGCACTTCCCTCATTTCTGAACCTTTTGAAGCAGGCGAAAGTTTGCCGCACTTCTCCACTGTGTTGGCGCACTTCACATGTCCTCGTTATATGATATTCCTTAGTTGCCCACGTTTCTTTACGTTTAATTTTATTGTCAAACAAAGCAGCAGCTGATAGCCTGCTATAACGCTTGCAAGTTGTCGCCGTTGTATATCGGATAGGAAGACAATTTTATAATACCAGAGATCATTAACCAAACTCAAAAAAAAAACGAGAAGGTTCTACATTCGACGCCAAAAAATATTTTTTACTGAAAACTTGAAACTTCTTGGAAACATCGGAACTGATTAAATTTTTTTTTTAATTAAATAGGTTGAGGGGGTCCCGTGTAAACTTAAAGAAAGCTCCATAACTAAGGGTGGAAAAATAGGAGATGAAAATTTTAAAGTACCTATTTAAACGTCATTCTAGCTATCTGAACCTTGCTACCTTAAATTTTTGATATTGCTTAGACCACTCAAAAGGATAAAATAATATAACTTTTGATAAAAATTGAAACTGACTTCAAAAACCAAAGATACACTGTCTAAGCAACAACTTCAGAAGCTAAGCTTTAAGACGTTTCTATTTTATAATAAAATTTTGAAAAGTTTTAAAATAGCAACCGATAACATAAAATAAAAAATTCCTTCTTAAGTTATAAAACAAATTTACGCAACCTAGTAGAAAACAGATGCTGATATGATTAACTGCTCTGAAACAAAAGTGTGTCGTCTCTGTTTTTACAGCATAACGTGCCACATGGCGTTGTTTTGTTAGTCTGAAAGCTTTTCTATATGTCTGCCGGTTTTAATAAAGATACTGTGTTTTTAATATTTTTTATATTTACACGGGATGTTGACACATCACAGAAACTGAATATTTTTATATTTACTTAGGGTCTTTATGGATACACAATATGAGAAAAGTGATACGAAGAAATTAAATTCGGCGTTGGGTTTTATCTGCAACATATTTGGCAGTTATGAGACCGAAGATCATGATGTGTAAAGTCCATGTCACGCCGGTAGTTGTTGAGAGCACTAAGCTCCAAGTTTTGCATGAGTATGTTTAACTAGGACAAAACGTCTGCCTAGGTAAGTCCAAATTCGATTGACGGATTGCGACCCATCTTCTCGTCGGGTATACTTCAAAACTTGAAAACACGATTGTACCATCAGTGCATGTTGTCAGTGATGACTTATGGATCTGAGATGTGGTCCTTCACTGTTGACCGTATGAAGATGCTCACGGTTGCTCAGCGAGCTATGGAAAAGTCTACGTTCGGAGTTTCTCTGCGTGATAAAATTAGATACAAAGTTCTCCGCACTAGAACCAGAGTACCTAAACGATATAGCCCAACAGATTAGTAAGATGAAGTGGCAATGGGCCGGCCATACGAGTATCGCTTGAAGAACCGACAACCGATAGGGAAACAAGGTTCTCGAGTGGCAGCCTCGTACATGTAGGCGAAGTGTGGGGTGGGGAGTGGCCCTCTCGCCACTAGATGGAGTGAGAACTTGGTAAGACATGCAGGAAGTCGATGGATGCAGAGGTAACTCAGAACCGTGCTCTTATGACATTCCTGGGCGAGGCCTATGTTTATCAGTAGAATTGTGAAGTTCTGTAATGATGATGATGATGAAGACCGATCTAATAAAAAAAATTAAGGCTTTAATTAAAACTAGGCTTATTCTTGAAAAAAGTTTTTCAAGTCGAATTTTAGTATTACAAACGCCAATAATTTCGACGGTGAATTTTCGCTTTTGATCTTAAAAATATGAAATACATTTTTTAGAATAAGGATGAAAAAAGAGCACATAATCTACCGATGGTAAGTGGTCGTGGCGGCCTATATACAGTGTCTATTAGACACCTATATCTACGAGGATACTAGATAAAGAATCGAATTGCAAATGTGTTGTCATCCTGAGTACTAAGATGGAATGCCTTGGTTTCCCGCAGACTATCAAACTACCAGGAATAATTTGTAAATTTGCACAAATATTGCCGGTTGTAAGCTTAGAGCATATAACCAGCTCTAAAGTTGCAAGCTAAACGACTCCCTAGGCGTAACCCGCTACGACACCCTTCTTGTTTTATAAAAAGTTTTAATTTGTTCTTATAGTTAAGTATTTGTCCTTATAAAAGTAAAAAAAAAGGAAAGATACAGCCCATATACATATACGTCCTACTGCTGGGCACAGGCCTCCCCTCATTTCTGAGAGGGTTTTAGGGCAAGGAAGTCCACCGCGCTGCCCGAATGCGTGTTGGCGAACTTCACATGTTTTTGAAATATTTTTTTTCTGTTATATTTACAGCGAGCTTTAACTATCTGAGCTACCACGGCTCTTTGTTGTTATAGTAAGTTTTAATTTGTTATTTTAGTACACAGAAATCACAACATGTTTCAGAGTAATTTTGTATCATATTTTCAAATTTTGTCCTCCCATAAATTCTGCCGTCGTAGGCCCTGATCTCTTGTGGTTGTACCAAATTCCCATTCATTCCAATACGGCTTATAAAATTTAATGCTGAACGTAGGCCTACCCCATAGACTGACTCCTCATAGGGGCGATTTTGCCATAGTTGCTACGCTTGGCATGGATTGGCACCATTTTGAGTTATCGGGAAGTTGCTGCTGCCTATTTCCTGTTTAATTTCGCTCTAACATTTCTAACGACACCTGCAGTATCCATGATATTGCAGTAGTAGATATTCTTACACCGCCACTACACGGTAACAAAATCAAATTATATTTGGCTGAGCTTAATCCTATGATCCCTGACTCTTCTCCTTGACTCTTCACGTTCTTTGATCATTCACCCCATTATTGATCACACAAACTAAACAATATTAAATTTTAAGTACCTGCTTGGGCCACCAACGACACATGTAGTACATCAGATAAACTTGACACAATTTCATTACGGCAGTTTATAATTAGCTGCTGCTGTAGTCATGACCTCATTACATTTTTAATGTTACGGCTTCTGTTATGCTAAGCGTTGGCTTGTGAACGTCGTTTTTTTATAGAACGAGGGCGATAAACGAGTCCCACCTGATGGTAAGTGGTTGCTGTGGCCCATAGATATCAACATCTATCCTCGATTAAGAAACAAAATGTAGATACGTTGTCACCTCAGAGAAATACGAGTGCCTCGTTTCCTGTAAAAATTGTCTCTACACGCGCACCATATGAAACACAGCAGCATTAAGCTGCTACTTAACGCTGGTATTCTGTGGGAGCGTGGTCCTTACCCAAACCGATCCATTCTTGTTATAACCATAATATACCTAGATGCAACATAGCTCTATCAAGAATGCTTTATAAAAATGTGAAACTCCTATTACTTTGTCCGAAACGAAGGGGTCGCTTTTTGAGAGAGGTCAAATTTCCAGCAATGTATTATCGAGGTTGACAAAAAATATTTTTGATACAATAGTCTTTTAGGAAGATCAACGATTATATTATCAACTTTCCAATTGGGTCTGTTATTCGAATGCTCAAATTCAAACATACCTCTACATCTTGAGATCCATAAACCCAATGCTAGTGTTTTTAAAGGATCTGTTTGTTTCCGTTCGAACGTTTGTAAACTTTCGTATATATCGTATATTCGTTTGTATATCGCATATTACGTTTCTAAACAAATGATGATGTCGAAAAAATATATTTGATGTAGTATTATTAACATCGCGATAGTTTAGTTTTCGAAACAAAATCGAACTTACAAGTCACAAAACCCAGTTTAACCTCTTTAAATAATATCTAAATATAATGTAGTAAAAACAGTGGTTGATAATCTGCCTGCCAAGTACGGCAACTATTGCAATTGCCGGCGTAAAGGATACCAATACGCCATATCGTCCCGTGGGTTTGTTGAAACCCAGTTGACTGTCTGAAGATTAAAATTATAAGCCTCAGCAACGGTAAAAAGTGTTTCCGGTTCACTCATCATACAAAACACGACTGCATCATGCAGCCATTTTACGCTGGTGATTCGTAAGAACGTGGTCCTTAACCGGTTGACTCGTTCTTTTTTTTAATATGATATGGTGACAAACTATCACACAGTCCACCACACCAAATCACCATTTATCATCGATTACGAATCAAAATGCAGATGTGTTGTCACCCGTTAGGACTAAAGTGGAATGCCGCGTTTCTATTTTGCAGTAGCCATGATAATAGTTGCAACGCGATTTGTTCCATTTTTTAAAATTATATTGGCAACAAACAGTCGTATACAAAAGAAAATAAAATACAAACAACTTATCTTTTAGAAATTGACCTACAGTGCCGAAAAGTTAATCACAATTTAAAAGAAAGTTACATGGTAACACTACGTAGTGACTATTTACATAACAAAAAACTAACTACATAAACATAATTAGAATTAGAATATCGATAAAAAAGGCAGACCTTACTTATATTAGTTTTTAATGTCTGTTTTAAGGTATTGAGAGATGAATTTAAAAGGTCTATATTAGTAAATTGCTTATTATATATGTCAGTAGAACGGTATAAAAATGAATTACGAGTACCTATATCTTTTATGTAACCGCGGAGGAACAAAAAGTGCCGTTTCACGTGAGGATTCAGAGAAGTAGAGAAGAGTTTCTTGACTTTTCTTTTCTTTTATATAATACGTTACCTACACACTAGGATGTTCTCCTGTATTGAGGGGTCAGTTTACACACTTAAACTTGACACGGAGAAAGCCACTGCGGTGATGGCTCCTTGGCGCAGTGACTTAGCAAGCTCAGCTCTACAGTGTTAACATTTTATATTAATTTTGCGGTGTATGTAAAATACCCTTGAGTTTTCATTATAGAATTTCTTAGTAGAATTTTCTTTATTCTTTTATACATTACTAATGATTTATTCCGGCTTCGCACGGGTGATTTCTGGATCTCGTCAACAGCGCCACCTACATCCAATTGTGAATCTAAAACATGCAGGGATTTACTCAAACGCACCCAAAAAAATTCATCAAAATCGTTCCAGTAATTTTCGAGTTTTAGCGAGATTAACAGACGCAACTGTTTTATACGTGGTAGAGTCACGCTGATGCTATATTATGGTTGTATCACGAATGGGTCGGCTCGCCCGGGGAAGGACACGCTCTCACAGAATACCAGCGTAAAATGGCAGCGTAATACTGCTGTGTTTCGTATGGTGAGTATAGAGATCCGGAGACCCTTTTTTACTGGAAAAGGCATTCCATCGTAACCCTCGGGGTGACAACGCATCTAAATTTTGATTCTTAATTGAGGATAAATGTAGATGTCTATGAGCAACAGCATCCACTTACCATCAGGTGGACTGTGTGCTCGTTTGTCACCCCTATTCTATATTAAAAAAAACAATATAAGTTTTTTTTATATCTACTAGCGATCCGCCCTGGGTTCGCACGCGTGATTTGTGAATCACGACAACAGCGCCACCTACCGAGTCCAACTGAGTTTTTAAATCATACGGGGACCCACTAGAATACAGATAAAAAAATCGTTTGAGCCATTTTCGAGTTTTTTTGCAAGACTAACTGACAGCAATCAATTTATATCTATAGAGATGTTAATGATGATGAATGAGTTTCTTAAGTACAATTTTTTTTGAAATAAACCTTAATTTATGGAACACTCTTTATAATATAATTAATTGACATTCTCTTGGATGAGATTCACGAAGCACTTTTTCTAACTTCTGTTAAAAAAACAATTTTAACGTATTGTAAACTTGATGTAAGAGATTTACCCAAGTTATGAATTAATTTTGCAATGCAGCTCACCTTGACTGAGATATTTGGCCTCTTATCAACCTTGTAGCAAATTTTTCTTAAGAGTATAATTGGATTCTCGTCTCAAGAGTTTGCCATTTCTTAAAGTATAAACAGATTAAAAGTCGAATGACGAAATATATTTAAATTAATGGAATTCATCAAATTCATCAAATTTCATAATTTTGTATGTTAAGCAAGCTGTATTTAACTTTTAACTGCACATAATATGTAAAACACGGATATTTAAATGATATATAATACACAAAAAATGTTTCTACCCATGTCCGTTATAGACTTTAAAACCATCCAATCGATTGTGATTTGAAATTTTTTGTATGTGTATGAATGGGTGCCTAGATGGTTTATTCACATTTGGCACATAGGTAGCGCTGTTGGCGAGTTCCAGAAATCACTCGTGCGAAGTCGGTACGGATCGCAATTAAAAAATAAGGTTTTATTACCTTGACATTCAATCTTCAAACACTATTGAAAAAGAAACATTTGAATCGCACAAAACTCCGCTTATTTCAGTCAATTGGTCAGTAATTAATGTTGGCAACATTTAAAATTTTTTTGGCGACAGTGAGGCATACACGGCTTTTTCTGCTACAAGGGCAGCGCTACTTAAAAATGAGGTGCGATATTTGACAGATTTCATAGCTTTCTTTCTATACTATTAGTTTTATATTATTAGTTAAAAAAAAAGTTAAAATTACAGTTATATATATATATATATATATATATATATATATATATATATATATATATATATATATATATATATATATATATATACGTCCTACTCCTGGGCACAGGCCTACGCTCATTTCTGAGAGGGTTTTAGGACAAGGAATTGTCCGCCGCGCTGCCCCAATGCGTGTTGGCGAACTTCACAAGTCTTCGAAATAATTTTTTTTCTTATTTCTCAGACATGCAAGGTTTAAATAGCAAAATATAAGAGTTGTGATTATAAGAGTTAAAAATGTGCAAAAAATTAAAGAGCAAACCACTGAGGCATTGTTTTGTGTAATAATATTACTAACTAAAACTAAACTATTAACTAACTTCTTAATTAAATGACATTGTGTAACAAAAATAGCGACAACACACAACTAGCGACATCTCGAACGATTATTAGCCCGCATTGTTGATCTGGGTGACCATAGACTATTAAGTGTTTGACATTGACCTTAAGGGGATATAGTAAGTCAGCTCAAATTCTAATTTCGCCCCCACTTCCCCGCGCGTCGTATGCTATGTACCGACATGTTTGTAATCACTAATACTAAGTAGATATCTTAACTTATTTCATTAGGTTTATTATATTTATGCCTGTTTCTTAACGCCAACCCAGTCGATTCTTATTTTTATCACGGTTATTTCCCATTTTAATTTACGCATAATGTATTCTGATCGTAAGCGACACAACTTCTCCCTTCAAAACCCTAAGCGATACTAACAGGCGATGAATCAAGCTTCAAACCAATTTAGGTAATTTATACTATATACTTTTTACAGTGAAAATAATGGTATTTTAAAAAAAGTAAATAACATAAGCACTGCTTTATAGTTAGCAGTTAGTATGCAAAGCATGATCTTATTTAAAGTATTTTATGAATAACAGCTTTTATTGTTCAGGGAGGTAACTTTGGATTTTTTTTCACCTCATTAACACTTCTGTAAGTCCACATATGGATATAGAACATATAATGATATAAAATATTGCCCAGAAACGGAGGGTTTCGAAATTAAGAGTCAGTTTATAGTGATTATCACGTTTTTGTATAAAAAGTTGTTTGAATTTGAATTATGTTACTATTTAAAGTAACAACAGCTCTCATCTACACAAACTTAGGTATCTGTTATTGATACGAAACGGCGAGAAGTGATATATAGAGGCGTGGTATACAACGTGGATAAACATGTAGATCAGTAACAATTATTTGTAGGTCAAACAAACACTTGATCTGTGCGGGATTTGAACCCACACCTCTCAGAACCACAACTCAAGTGCTGTCTTTAAATCTACAGCCCACATACGTCTGCAGTGCTGAGTTAATTGGGCAATTAATGCTAGCAGATTAACATTTCCTGAAAATATACAGGTTTCCTCAGCAGGTCCGCACTTAAAATTGCAATTAGCAATTTCATTGGTACCTTAACCTGCCGTAAATTAACTGCAAACGCTTTGAGCTACCACGGCAGTTAAAGTATTATAGTTAAAGTATATAACGTGAATATGAAATAGTAAGTACATAATTATCAACCTCGTTATGCATAAATATTTTCCATCCAACAATGAACAGATTGCGTCGAACGATTCAGTCACGTTAGTCACCGTCTAGTCATTTACGCGTTGCATCGCTTTTCACGTCTAAATTAACATCTATGAAACAGCGCATACGATAATAATGTTACCAACGGATGTTATAATTCTGCCACGGTATTTATAGAGAGTTTTTCAAGTATATGTGTGTATGTCTATTTGTTTGATGAATTCGTTTGTTTTTGCTCAACGCTACCAGAGTAAACGAAAGTAAAAAGAGGCTTCATATGACCGTCTCGCAACGCAGGCACACAAGCGTGTAGTTTACCTACAATAGCACACAGAGAAAATAACGCGATATTTTAAGTACTGCAAACGCTGGCATTGCCTTATTTTCTCCGTTTGCTTGCGTTTACGCCATTTTCATCCATCCATTCCATTCATATAAAAGTCCACTGCTGAACATATTCCTTCCTCATAGATTTTGGCATAGGAAGTTTTAGTTGCCACGCTTTGCAATCAGGTTGATTGACAAACACAGTTTTCATTATTTTTTAGTTGTCATCAGAAAGATGCTCTGCCAATCTCTTGTTTCATTTTCCCTTCTAGAGCCTCCTACGACACCCTCGGGATGATATTTTCTTTTCTCTTTTCTTTTCTTTCTTGCACAAAATAATATAATAGAATAAAGAAGAGCTAAGCACTCTTCATAGAGGAAAACATAATAAATCATACTATTAAATCGATCAAAGAGTTGAGATTGGAACGTATGTCAGGTCCCATGGCAGTTTCAAGAACGTTGTACGTTCCTTTAGCTATTTATTTAATTTATTTATTTAAACTTTGTTGCACAAAAATGTACAAAGGCGAACTTAACGCCCTCTATTAGTCAACGTATAAGTAAGCAGTTAACGCCACTTTGGAGATGCAATGTGATTTAAAACAAGGTAAGCAGAATCAACAAAATAACTTTATAAAAGTGACAAAGAATATATATCATTTATACCATAATATATTCATAAACCCATACACATATATACCATGTAAATAACGCTGTGTAGCTATGATTTAAGAAACTACTTAGGAGCATGGCGCTAGTTCAGATCCCAATACTTTAATCCTCTCAACATCGATTGTACAATGAAATAAGTTACTTAAACTGTGTAAAAAGAGTTGTATTGATATTTATGAATGGTTGGTTGTTAATAACGTCTGGCAATGAAGTGATTACCACCGAGACGTTTCTAAAGTACTTTATAAGTAATACAATATACATCGTGGTTAATTATTACTTTGAGTAAAAAGTCGCGCAGTGTATAATATAATAGATATATATATATATATATTTGAAGTACGGGTACTTTTACTACTCATTTTCACTAATAGTAATCAATTAATAACTTTGTGGTGTGTCACACCAACCTAAAAAATGATAATTCAAAGAACGAAAGGATATTTGAACATGGTGGATTCACGCTGTAGTTACATTATGGTTGCAGCAGGAATAAGTGAGCTCGACCGGGGAAGGAGGACACTTGTGTCACACGTTGACACGTCGCTATAATTCGTATGGTGGGTTTAGTAAACCGGAAACCCTTTTTAATATTGACGAGGCATTCTATTTTAGCTCCCAGGGTTGACATTGTATCTACATGTTGATTCTTTATCGAGGATAGGTATAGGTCTCTATGGGCTACAGGCTACGCTATTCCATAAAAAGCTTAAAATAAAGTGGGGAAAAAGTCTCATGATTCACCATTTTAAAGGAATTCGTATCGCAACCCCGTTTGTTATCGGCTCTTGTTTGTATTATTTAAATTTCCAAGCGAAAGTGCTTTTTAAACGAAAAAAGATAACAATACCTTTTCTTTAATGGATTATTTTGTATGCGCATGAAAGCACGCTGTAAAAAAATTTAAAGATTAAAAAAAAACAAAGTAACCAGCAGTAGGACGCATGTACAGTATACTTTCGTCCAATTAAAACCGGCCTCATTATTCTGTATCAAAATGTTTGCCAAGAAATTCTTATACAAGCCTTTTTAACTTTTTCAGCGTCATCCCGTTTTTTTAATGTAATATCCGTTTTTCTCTAAGCGGCCACCCACAAGATGGAGTGAAAACCTAGATATACCTATAGAGACAGTTGCAGGAAGTCAGATGGTTCAAAACCGTGGTTTGTTCATTGGGAGAGGCCTATGTTTAGCTTGTGTTGAGCTGTAGTGATGGTGACAAATGTCCCAAAAGTTACGGTTCAAAATAAAACGGATGACAGAGTAAGTTGACTGTGCTAATACATGCTATCCGAATCATGAATCATCGGTTCTCGAAATAGATTTGATTAATATGTGTTTTGGTATGCCATGTAACGTGTTAAAATTATTTCAATTATTTTTAATCTAATAATTGCGACAAATTTGCACACAATCCACCCGACAATAAGTGAATGCTGTGGTCCATAGACATTTATATCTATCTCGATTAAGAATCAAAATGCAGACGTGTTGTCACCTCTCAGGCCTGAGAAGATGGCTTATCTCGTTTTCAGTAAAAAGGTTTTTCGATTCTCTACCCTCACCATTCTCCCTCCTCGATCGAGCTACAATTATAATACAGCTTTACCACGTATATAAAATAAACGTGTTAATTCACTAAACGTGTTTTTAATTTTTGCTTTTATGAATTGGATAGATGTTGTGATCTAAACGTTATTGATTTAAATTTAAAGCGATCAATATACTATGTGTCCCACGTTGGTCTGGGACTTATAGATTACATGTTTCCGCGACTTAAAATAATGTGGCAACTGTGTTATTTGCCCAGCTTGTTCTGAAAGGCAACGACGAATGGTATATTGGATTTGTGGTTGCGTAGAAGATATGCGACACCCAGCTGTCACCTTACTTCTTTAACAATTTTCTAGTAGAGTAGCTCGGTGATCTTTGAATTTTTGAGCTAATATATTATAACGAATATGATAAACTTGCAATTTAATACTTACTATATAGCTTATATAATATCATACCTACGAAATCGATTTACCTTTCTTAAATCCCCAGATACAGTTTGTAGATCTCACCTTAAAACTCTCTTAAAATTCCCATCCTTTAATACTCATTCATATTCCCGTTCATTCTCCGTACAAGCAGTAAGACTCTGGAATTCGCTTCCTACTCACATTCGAGAAATCAAAACAGTGACATTGTTCAAAAAACGAGTGAAAGAACATTATTTATCGCTGTCTTCTGCGTAAGTCTCAAATCTCTGATATTTACTATACTGTTACAAATATATGCATGTAAATATATGTATGTATATGTGTGTTATATTTTATATATAATTAACATATTTATTAAGTATTTATGTATGTATAATGTTTGTAAATATTAATATATTCATGTATTTGTGTATATATATATATATATATATACAAGTATTTGAGCTGACGTATATATTTAATTTATACCCATATGTGTTGTATAATAACAAAGTGCACACCTTATAATCATTAACGAACATATGTGTTTGAAACTGGCCTACTGGAAGAAATTTCATTGTGAGATAAGTCGAGCCTTTGTACAAACTTTTTTATCATGATGTGTCCTCTCCCTAACTTGTGTGTACATAAATTGTGAAATAAATAAATAAATAAATAAAATAAAAATGTATGCATATTTTTTATATTAAGTAATAGCGGATATCCGGCGTGTGCTACACTAAAGTTAAAAAAGAAATACATTTTGTTTATATGTTGGAAAAAAAGAAATTTTGTTTCTTTAACAACTTTTTTAAAGTATCTAATGCATTGTTTTAGTGGTCTAAAATCATCTTCGCATTATTTATTACCTTCTATTCTATTGCGGCAAATCGGTTGGATGGTTTCAAATTCAATAGCGAACATATAGAAGAAAATAATAATCTAATAAGAAGAAATATATATATATATATATATATATATATATATATATATATATATATATATATATATATATATATATATATATATATATATAATAAGCATAAATACCCAATTAAATAAGCAATAACCGATAATAAATATGATCTGTGATCTCGATTATAAACGCTGAGTTCGTAAAATACGGTATATTCGAAATTAAGCCAAATGGAACTTAGTTATTAAAACAGTTATAAATTAATTTAAAAAATTACAAGTTTATGTACCATATAGTCGTTTATCAATTAGACGTTAAATTTATTTCTTATTTCTTTGAATTGAAATTGGTTTCATCTGATTTTTCATTATTTCTAAATGACGATAAAATACTTATTGTTAAGTTATCGGTGGGGAATCCTCTATTGTGTTCCGATTTTAGAGGTATTGAAGAACTAGTATAACTATAGGATTAGAGGCATTTCATCCTATATATAAGTAAAAGGATATGCAAAGGTTTACAAAGGTAAAAATAGAAATAGGGCTCATTTAGCCTGTCTGTCATTCTTTGTTATTTTTATCTTTGGCAGTGTCGTATGTAATATCTGTTTTAGCTTAACGGAATTTTGACATAAAACAGCGCTATCTGCTGTCTAAAGTAACATTTTGCTTTCATTTATAAAATGTCTTTATGTCTTACAATGATAATAAACATAAAATAGCCAATATCCCCACTATGAAGCATTCTTTGGGGGAGGCCTATGCTTCAGCAATAGAATTTTGATACGTTGTAATTATGATGACGATGATAGTCACATAATTGACATTATCAATTGCTATGATTAATCCAACACAAGCCGTTAAACAATAGACCACATTTTACTGACGGTTTAAAATAAACAATGCAAGTGTGTCAGTCGCAATGGTCGCAGTCCATAGACGCATTCAAGTGTATATATTTGTTATATCTCGAGGGTATTGTATGCTAATGTACGAAAGCATTAAAATTCGCGATCAGATATTTTTAATGAGTTTTTAATAGAGGTCGCCTGGTTTTTGCAGATGTTCGACGCGCTGAATACAAAAATTTTAAAATTTAATTATACTTATATATTATACCTACGCATATCTTTATTCACCAGCGATTTTTGTGGACCGATATTTTTAGAATAACTGTTTTTAAAAAGCGTACAAGTCACCTGCAGTTCCCCTGGTATTGCAATTGCTAATGGGCAGCCGTAGTCACTATCAATTGAGTCGAATGCTCTTTTGCCTCTCTTCTATAAAAAGTCTTGCGTCTATCTCTATCAAAACCTACGTAAAATTATCTTCAACGGTGAAAAATGATCACGAGTTCAACATCATTATCAATATGATCATCAACATTACAGACGTTCACAATTACACTACTGAACATGAACTGCCTCGTTGGTCTAGCGGTTTTAGTAGTGCGACTGCTAATCATGAGGTCCTGGGTTTGAATCCCGGGTCGGGCCAAAAAATCAATTATTGAGTTTTTCTGTCAAGATATTCTCAATAGATGCCCGGTGTCAGGAAGTTGGCGGTGTCTCACCCCCACTTGGGCACTATAATCCTGTCCTGCGCCGATGGCTAGCCTCCGTTGAGGCAGGCCGCCGTGGCCGAAATTCGGTCTGGAGGACATTATTACTAAACATAGACCTTTCTAAACAAACGTCAAAAAAAGTTACCTGAGTCACCTGCATCCGTCAGTTTCCTTCATGTCTAACATGGTCGTCTATTCAGTGGGGCCGTTTACCGGGGCCGCAGGTTACGCACAAGGCTGCGTCAAGCGAACCTTTTTTCCCTAAAGTGCTTAGATCTTTGAACTATATAAACCGTTCAGTGACACTTCAGTTCACTGCGCCCTCCTTTCTGCTAAGGAGGGTCGCGTTCGTATACGGCTTAGAGATCTCTAGTCAGATCGTTAAGCCAATTCCTAAAAGGTTGAGTTTAGTGGGTAAGAGTCACCACATAACCACGCAGCCGGCTGCGTGGTATGCTATGAGCATTCTCAACCTCCCTCCCCCGCTTTCCCGAGGGTTGCCCATATTTGCTTCGGGCGCAAAAAAAAAACTTCAGTTCATAATCCGATGGAATAAGTCGTTACTCTGGTTCTACTGCGGATATCCTCCTTTCTAAGTCTTTCTCGCAGAGAAACTCCGAGCATATCCCTGTTCGTTGCTAAGTAAATTAAGCTTCTTCATACGTCTAGCAGTGCAGGCCCAACGTCTCAGATCATTACGTCATCACTGGCATCACGTACTGTTGTACAATCTGGTTGTCAGATATCTCCATCTTCGATCAGAAGTTGTTTATAAATGAAAAGAAATTTGATATTAATCTAGGTACGGAACATCATAGTAATTTAATAGTAACCTAGATACGGAATGTCTTTATATTATTTCTTGGTAACCGAAATATAATAAAATTAATTGATAAATCGGCTTGTCGAATCACGAGAAGTTTTTGCTATAGAAAGTTGGTAAATAAAATAATGAAGTTTTAGCGAAAACAATAAGAAGTAGCAAGATAAATCTTTGCCAGGAAACGGAGTATTAGGGTAGCGCAAAAACTTTCTCGTTTAGCTTCAGTGTAATGGACTGAAAATAATCGAACACTATTGAAACATGCTATTTCTTGATACAAAACTCATTTTGATATTATTTAAAACAGTTTTAATTTAGGCGAAGACAAATTTATCTTGAAGAACCAGTAATCGATGTGGCAGAAAGGTTCTCGAGTGCAGTGTGGGAGCCTGGTACTGGTAAGCCTAGTGTAGACAGGCGCTCCACTAGATAGAGTGACGTTCTGGTGAGATTCAGGAATCCGATGGATACAGGTGACTCAGAGCCGAGTTTTGTGGCATTCCTTGGGAAGGCCTTTCTTGGGGAAGGGCAATGAACTTGGAAAGGCTGTAACGATGATTATGATAATGAATAAATTCATTATCATAATCATCGTTACAGCCTTTCCAAGTTCATTCAAATTTTATCTTATAGAGCATAACTCGGTCACCCAGGTGCTGTGCAGTGGCGTAGCTATGCAGCCAAGGGCCCGGGGCAAAAATGAAATTGGGGCCCTATTTGAACTAAACTAAATTACTTAAATGTGCAATTTACAATGTAGTATGTGTAATGTTGCAGATACAATATATATATATATATATATATATATATATATATATATATATGTATATGTATATATATATAACATAAACATTTACGCCTGTCATCCAGAGGGGTAGGCAAGGACTACAGACTTCCATTTAGCAGGATCCTGACATACATCTCTCGCCTCCTCCACATCCATATACCTATGCATACATGCTCGTCAGATCATTTGCAACTCGGCCGCCGACGACGCAAGTATGGCTTAGTCATCGGTGTACAAAAGGCATTTGATGGTTAACTCATCCATTCTAAGCCCAAACCGCTATATGTAGAAATCTGAAAATGGGACAGTAACTGCCTTTTATAACGTAGGCAACGTTACAACGTTATAACGTTTTATAACGTGGGCAACGTTATAAAAGGCAGTTACTGTCCCATTTTCAGATACATACGAGTACAAACTCATCTACTTGCTCGACTCTCGATTCTTATTTCACATATCGTTTTACTTTCTTCTCTTTCAAAAACCATAACTTTCGTCTTACTTGCATTCACTTTCATTCCCCTTTATTTAAATGACCTGTTCATTATTGTAACAATCATTTGCAAATCGGCCGCCGACGACGCAAGTATGGCTTAATCATCGGCGTACAAAAGGCATTTGACGGTTAACTCATCCGTTTTAAGCCCAAACCACTATATGTAGAAATCTGAAAATGGGAAAGTAACTGCCTTTTATAACGTTGCCTACGTTATAAAAGGCAGTTACTTTACTAAAAATGGTAAAGGAAAATTCAACCTCTAAGGGAATGAAATAGGGTGATACAGTTTGTATGAAACTTATTATTTTACGGGGCGATTGACTTGAAACTTACTAAAGGTAATCTGTATATTACGTGTCAAAGTCACGCTGCAGCTATAATTATGATTGTAGCACGAATAGGTCGGCTGGACCGATTCAGGACCACGTTCTCACAGAATACCAGCGTGATGTTGCTATGGTGAGTGTAGAGAACCGGAGACATTATTTACTATAAACGAGGCATTACATCTTAGCTCAGGAGTGACAACGCATCTGCATTTTGATTCTTAATTGAGGATAAATACATATTATGTCTATGGACCACAGCATCTAATTACCATCAGGTAAACTGTGTGCTCGTTTGTCACCCTTTTTCTATACAAAAGTGAAATAAATGGATACGGATTTAGTGCTTCTTAAAATAATCCATTACCTACAAAGGGACAAGAGAAAAATATATTAACTTTTTTTTTTAAATATAAAAGTCACACTGGAATTAAAAATAATAAATTTCACATTTTTAGTTTCATCAAAAATCTATCCTTAGGGACTTAAAAAGGGGGTGCAAAGTTTGTATGAAAAATATTATATCATGACGCGCATCCCAAAAAAACTAGACGTAGAAATCTGACAGTAGCTGCCTTTTATGATGTAAGCATCCACTAAGAAAGAATTTCGGAAAATTCAACCCTTAGTAAGTGAGGCGTTACCGTCTAGTGGCGATGCAAGCATATCCACTACCTCATATCATCTCGCGGGTGTCGTAAGAGGCGACAGTGGGAAACAAAACAGGAGATGGGAAGCAGCGTCTTCCTAATAACGAGGTAGGCATTAACCACGATTAGGGTTACCAGATGAAAGGAATTTTCCTGACATGTCCGGAATTTTAGCCCTCTTTTTGGGAAACAGGGAAAATTTGAAACTCTTAGGAATTTACATAATAAATAATAATAAAAAAATTACAATAAATGAATCCAATCTCAACAATAACATTGTTTCATTCATATGATCTGGCTAGTCCTTTTTATTGCTGAATATTGCGCAAATGATGTCAAGCACGTTGCGCGAGTTTTTTTTTATAATTAGGTATTTTTGCTGCCTCCTCGTTAAGGAAAAGTTAGGGATTTTGCCAGGAAAACTCATTTTCGGATCTGGTAGCCGTAACTACGATAAGATTTTGAAAAATTCAAATCCTCAGGGTATGAAATAAGGTGTTACAGTTTGTACGATACATTTTATTTTACGGGGTGATTGACTGTTGAGTACTCTACTCTGTTGATAAAATAAATGAATGGGTAGTTTTCGATTTTTTAAAGCAACCCTTTACCTACTTACTTCTTTTAAACTACGCAATCACCACGCAACGGATTTTAAAAACGTTTTTCATTGCCATTTAGAGATTTATTTTCGCATTTTAAGTATGTATAATACATTCTAATTAACTTTGAACAATAAAAAGTGTTCAATATTTGGCATTTATAAGTCGTCAAAAAAATCGCTAAACTTTAAAGAAATATATTAAAATAATGTACTAAAGAATCGTAGTTCTTCAAAAAGTCTAGACTAAAAGTCCACGCTAGTATAATAATATATTTATCTCCTAAATTTGACTAACCGTAACCATAATATTTATCTTTGAATTATTATGAACAGTGCTTTTTATACGGGTTACTAGTAATTTTATATAAACGTGAAAGTTTGCTTGTTTGTTACGGTTTCACATAAAAACTACTTTATGGATTTGGATGAAAGCACATGCACACCGTTTCATCTCGTCATCACCGTTTCAGCCCGAGAAAAGGGTCATTTTAATAAAGGAAGGAATTTTCAATGTTGGTCCATACTAGGTTAACGAAGTCGCGGGCTAGTAAAATAAACAGTGACGAAGTAGAGTACAGTTAATAATACAGCTATTTAGACAATAAAACTAAGTAGACAATTTAATTTTAACAATGATGTTTAATATTCTGAAGGTGGATGAAATTTTTGTGGTTTGTTTCTCATAACCCAAAAAGTAAAAAATCGATTCTTTTTAAATTCAATTACAATATTATTTGTACAATTTTGTCAAACGTCGTTCATGGAGGCTGACTTGAGCTCGGGGGCCCGGGGCATTGCCCCGCCTAGCCCCAAGGTAGCTACACCACTGGTACTGTGACATAAAATGATAAAAATATTTTTAAAGCATACAATTTACGGCTGAACAAATAAAGATATTGTTTATTTAACGAACCGCTTCCCTATGCACATTCTGTACCCCCGAACAATGAGGATTATTCCTGCATTCATATTGGAACAATGTTGCAACAGATATGGTGCAGTATTAGGTAGATATGAAACGTAATGTCCTAGCATTACACTCCTAAAGTTTCATTGAAGTGGGTTAAGGGGTCGCCCGATATAAAACTTGCCTTGAATGTTGACACGGCCGCCCCGTTTTTATATTACGATAGTGTACAATGAACAGTAGATTTATTTCATTTAGGAAAATAGAGTTTTTAACTTATATTAGATGCTAACCTCTTATGGTTGAATATTGGTCGTTTGGTTTTTGACTATAATTTTTTTAATTAAACACTACTAAGTAACAAACATATTTGTGTGAGAGTTTATAGTTTTTTTCCCACAACTAAGGTTAGCATTCTAGATCACATAGCGATAGCATGCATACCATAACACTATAGCCGCAACTGTTATGAGTTTTATCAATAGGTCATTGTATAGGTTAAAATACGATAATTAATATTGATATTACGGAGTTATAGCGCTGGAGCACTGTTCTGTATAGCAACTTCATTGTTACTCTGCTCGGGAGCAAGAGATTTATTGTGAGCTCTTCCCACACGTGCTGTTGTGTTGATCCGAGGGTTTGTGACAATGGCGTTGTTTTAAATTGTACTAGTGCGTGTTTTAAGCTTCTATAAATTATTTGTGAAGTAATAAATAAAACATTAACATAAAATTTTTATTTAATTTGATATATTAAGTACGTAAAAGAAAGATAGTTGTTTTATTACCATTCCTCGATTTGATAAACTATTTCAAAAACTTTTATACTCTGTTCGACTGCATTGTTTTAATATATTCTGTGTCAAAGCGTTTGTTAAATATGTCAAATATCTCACCAGTGTCAGCTTATTCTTATCCTCTTTTCCAGCATTAAGGAATTTAAGCTTGCATCCGTAAGGATGACATTTTATACTATCGATTTTATTTGGCGTTCCACGAAGTTTAATTCTAATTATTTTCATATTGAGGTATTTGGGATCAACGTTATATACCGGTTTTCGCAAAAGTGACCAGAATATCGCAGGCGACTCCCCTGTAACTTGTCGATACTCCAGGACCGCGGTAGATGTGCTCGTTACACATAACTTTCTTCGTCATTACCTTCGGATATCCTGTACCTGCCGAGCAAATATTGCACTGCTGTACTGTCGACCAGAATCAATTTTTGGGATCACAATGTGCCCCATTGTAACGCTCATTAGGAAAAACTGTCCCATTTGGAAATCGCTCATTAGGAAAAACTGTCGCATTTGGAAATCATTCTCATCATCGTTTTTTGACACGCCACACAGATAATAAAAAACTTATCAAAAATATAAAGGTACTTAAGTATATCATTTTTCGCTTGTCACCTATACCACCTAGAAATAGATGCAGCATCTGCATTCAGCAACAAGCAATGTACTCCGTTGTAGCTGCATTGTAAAGTCTGCTAACACACCTGCAATTGTTTTGCTCTGGTTTTGCAGTTGTTCATTGGCATGGAAGTTACTCATCATCAGGTGAACCTCATGCTCGTTTGCCCCCACTTCCATAAAAAATACATGAAGCTTTAGATCTACTACCTCTACTACTGTCACTTGTATCTCAAACCTTAATAAACAAGAGGGCACGACCAGTGCATGTTGCCAGTAATGCTAAGACTTGGTACTCCACTGCTGGGTATATGAGGAAACTTCGTGCTTTGTGGCGCTACATGGAGGAATGTTCACTTGTGGTGAGCTGTAATGATGATAATGATGACGCTTCTGATCGTTAGTTTCCAGCTCACACTACTAATCACGTGGTGCAATCTTGTCGTTTAACGACCGATGCTCTGGTGATGACGAAATATCGGAATACCCATTAGAAAATGTCAAACACTAAGTAGGGTGTATGAAAGCGGCAATTTTGTAAAATTTTTTAATTTGAAATAAAGAAAAATAACTGCGTAACTAAGCACTTAAGTTAATATTTGTAATTCATTGTTGTTTTGTGGATATATGAAAGCTGTTAAGCTCTTTTTATACTAACAATTATTATTTTATAAATTTGTTTCAGGTAAGTAAGTCATTCAAAGAACATTATCTACGGATATGACGGCGCCAAGTTCTTCGCTTTTCTCAGTAAGTTTTACTCCTCTCTATGAAAGTTCTTATCCTAAGAAAATTCGTGTTATTTTTATAAGTTCCGACGTCATATATAATTAATAACGGGGCTTAAACGGCACGCAATATCAACGACGTATACGTAGGTAGTACTACTAACGAATGAACTGTGCGTAATTCGTTCAATTGACTGCCTGGTTGGTCTAGTAGACATTAACATGGTCGCCGATCATTAGATCCCGGGTTCGAATCCCGAATCCTTAAGATAAAGACGTACAGTGTGTAGTGGCGTAAGATAGTTCACTACCACTTATCAAACCCCGGGTGCCGTAAATAGGACAGAAGAAAATAAAACGGTAGATGGGCGGAGGAATAGTCCAGATAAAAACAAGTGGTAACATTTAAAATTTTGTACAAATGACTTCAATATAAATAAAATGAGAACATCATCAATGTAGTCGAAGTAAATACGCATTATTAAGGATAACTCGAAAACTACTAGTCAGATCTTCATCAAATTTATATGGGATCACATAAGAATCATCAGCTTTCAGAGCTGTGATAGCTCAGATGGTTAGCGCTCGCTGTAAATTTCACAATACGCGAGCAAACCGGGTTCCCGCCGGTACCAATGGAAGTGTTAATTGAAATTTTAAGTGCTGATTTACCACGTGTTCAGCGGTGAAGGAAAACATCGTGAGGAAACCTGCATGTCTGAGAAATAAGAAAAAAAATATTTCGAAGACATGTGAAGTTCGCCCAAACGCACTGGGGCAGTGCGGCGTACACTTTCCTGCCCTAAAACCCTCTCAGAAATGAGAGGAGGCCTGTGCCCCAGGACTGGGACGTATATAGGCTGTAACTTTAACATAGCTTATAGCTTTCAAATTAAAAAAAAGAATTATTAACATCGGTTCACCTAGAAAAAAGTTCCGAGTTTACACACAATAAAAAAATATAGTCGAATTGAGAACCTTTTCCTTTTTTTGAAATCAGTTGAAAACTGCACTTGCCAACACCCCCCCCCCTCCCCCCGTCATGTGTGGTAACTATGGAACATATCTTACCTATGAGTATAGCGGAGGCGGGATATAATGGTCAACGGTGAACTTTAGATAAACTGCGATGAATCAATGAAAAATATAATAAATATTAATTAATTTTGCATTCGTCTTTGTAAATTATTATAAAGTACCGCTTACTTGATATCCAAGTTGACCTCACCAGTCGATTACGCCGCAATGCGTGACCGGTGCGCTTGTTAGGTTTCTTATCACTGACCCACCTACTACCGAGTTTCCACCCGACTTTGTAATTACTTGCCATCATTTGCAAGTAATTAAGTACAAATGCGTTTTAGACCAACAAAAACAGCAATGTATAAAAAAATATTAGGTCTGATGAAACATGCGATGAGCAACATGAGGCATAGCGATCTAAGATCGATCAATCGAAAATCGATTTCTTGTGCCAGAAAGGTTTTTAAAATTGATAAATGTCGATCGATGGATCCATCGATCCAGTGAATCGGTATTTCACCCTAGAAAATCGAGATTCGATTTTTTCTGTTTTTATAAGAACCATAATTTTTTTTACAATTAGTTGAATGTGTTTAAACTTAAAAAAATACAGATTTACTATTTAAAAATTCAAAACTACTGTGTGCTCAGTCATTGGATGAATGGATGCAGGTAGCATATGAGCTTATGACCATACTTTATGGCAATCTACGAGTATAATCAGCAGTGAACTTGCGATGGACTGAAGTGAAAAAAACTGTACCTATATATAAATAGTTTTTTTCAGTGTCTAAATACATATTTATTAATTTTAATAACCAATGCTTAATTGTGATTCAAGTTATTGACAATTTTTTCGGTTTTGTATGTTGATTTTTGCCACTTGGAGTTATTACCTAATAAATGAAAGAAAAAAAATTGTATGTTAAATATTTAGTAGTCATCTAAATTAAGAAAAATTGAACTTACGAAATGTTTTTATTAATTTGTTAATTTTATCAATCTCGTCTCTCATTTAAATCACTCACTGGGCCATTAAAAATATACAATATAAAAATACAATAACATTACTAATATTACTTTTAACCACTCCTGGTAAGCTTAAAACGCTTGTGTTAGGAGCGGTTCACGCATGACAGTAATTGAATAGTGGACTCGAACCGACAACCTCTTGAGTTCGCGGTCCGCGCTCTACAACTAGGCTACTGTCGTTTTACCTATTATAAATAGAATATATTATAAATAGTTTCGACTAATATAAATAGTATTTATTATTATAAATAGAAGATAGTCACATATTGATCCAGGGGTTATAACAAAAAAGAATGTGCCAACTGTATTACTTGCCTAGAATGTTGTAAAAGAAGACAGGTGACACGCGTTGGTCAGTTGATCATTTCCCCGCGCAGTTCTGCTGCAGTTTAATTCCGTTGCCGATTAGTGCGAGTTGTCTAATATAATTTAATATAATGAATATTTTAACGCGTCGTGTCGCTCAGTTTCGCTGCGGTGCAATTCCGCCTAGTACGGTCCTACCTTAATGGAATATTCCAGTCGCTTCTTTTCACAATGTTCCTTCTATACCCATATTTTATGACTACACAACACATGATTCTGGACTCTGCCTACCCGCGCGGGGATTATAGGCGTTGTGACGATATCTATTTATATGTATGTACTTAGACTGTCATAAAAACTTACACATTAATCCGCAAAATAATTATAAAACCCTTTATACGTACGTTGCGTATGTCGAAGAGTTAGTAAGCAAGAAGAACTATGCATAAAATATGATTTAACGGATATGCTCCAATTACTTTTCTGTTTACCGTTTAAGAAACAATAAATATAAACATGATTTAAAATAGAAGTGTGTTCACGTTTGTGCGTGGCAATGAGGCTGAAAACAATGCCTTGTTCAATCTTGTTTTTTTATAAAAAATATTTTTACAATATGTACGTCATAAAGTTACAATGTAATGATCACAGTTACATTGTATAGGTTAACGACCTCTAAGTTACAGGTGATAAAGACTCTTTTCCTATATCTATAGATGTCTGCCTGGGTAGGTACCTTCCTCTTACGTTTTTCTGCAGCCAAATAGCAATGGTTGCAGTTGTGTTTCGGCCTGAAAGGATATAAAGGCAGTACAAACGATGAGATATTCCGTCTTATACCACAGAGTTATAAATGCAGTACATATCCTTAATGTTTTGAAGTTGCAGATGACCTGACAGTGGACTGTTAATTCGTTTGTCACTTTAGTTCTGTAGCAAAAAAACGCAAAAAGTTTAAATTATTTTGAAAACCTTAACCGTCTAGACTAGCGAATTGTAATAGAACGTCGTTTTTTTAAATAGATTTTGCGAAGTTTAATTATTGCCAAAGCTTTTTTGCTATTTTTTTTTCTTAATATATTAGTAATAGTATACGACTTTGTTTTTTGTCTCTGTACTCCTCCTACTTTTACTAAGGGTATATTACCCTCAAATACCTTATTACCCTCAAATACCATATAATGTAGCGCGTATAGTTTTGCTTTTCTGTGCTTGCTTTTTGTCTATTATTGTGTAATTCCCTTGTTAATTTAATACATGTTGTACATCCATTTTTCATGCGCGTATTTGTGCTATGTCCTGTAAACGACGAAAGATTATGTTATTGTATTTCTATTAGTGAGGACCTGTTATTGGCTTCTCGTAATTAAACATGTTATTTATTAAAATGTTGCCTTACAACGAACTCTGCGATTAATAATTACATGGTGAGGAAAACTTTTAAAGACATGTGAAATCTATCAATCCGCTCAGGTGCAGAGTACTATACAGGTCAAGAAGAACACTAATACAATTTTTAAAGTTAACTTTTACTGTAGGTACATTTTAACATTTTATGTCATTATCAACAGACGTCACATCTCGTTTTTAAATTACAAATTATATTATCATGAAGTTATGTTTTAAAAGTTTTTAAGCCCTTTATACATTTCGTCATCTTCCTCATTACCTAGTACGAATAGAGTTATTAGATACTTATTTCATATTGTACATTCTTGGATATTTTATCTTTACTCGTTGTTTGGTTTTTCAGTTGTTTATGTTGGAAGTCCTATATTAAAACATAAAGTATTACTATTAGTATTACGTCTATGAACCAAGTTTCCCTGATCTATTCAGAAATGCTAGTTGTAAAATATTTTTACTATACTGTCGTTTCACCCCGGCTTGGCCTTATTTTTTTTGTTGGTAATAATATTAATTAATGTTGCATAATTTAGATTAAGTTTATAAACAAAGACACATTTATTTTAGGTACACATTTTTCGATTTCTCAAAAATATCACCGAGATAACTCTTGGCTCTCTATCTGTTTAAGTTTCATTACATGATATATGATATAAAAGATCAAATGTTGTTGTACAAACTGCTACATAATATCATCGACTCTCCCCTACTTTTAAGCAAATTGAATCTTGCGTGTCACCGGTTAGGTGCAAGAAATAAACCTCTTTTTGCGTTACGTAAAGTTAAAACGAAGTACGCTTCAAATAAATTTGTATCTCGTACGTGTAAAATTTTTAATTTAAAATATTGTGAACTAGATATGCTTCACCTTAAATATATATATATATATATATATATATATATATATATATAATAGTTATAAAAATATATTGTAAAACTTAATTTATAATTGGTGGCTTCACTATAGGTTGTATGTATTGTATTACTTTTAACTGCGTAGTACTTATTGTTTAAATATAAATACCATTTAGTCTTTTTTTAATCTTTATACATATTGTAGTTGCAAGTTTTTAATATGTATTAGATATCTGTGGCAACTTCATTGGTTTTAGGATTACTTTTATATGTTTTATAATGTATTTTTTATTGCACTGTATGTTTCCCTTAAAAAGCAAATAAATAAATAAATTACAATTGGTTCAGCCATTACGAAAATTAGGTCGGACAGATAGATAGACACATAAACAGACAGACAAACAAAAATTAAAAAATGGGTTTTTATGTTGTAATGTGTTGTCATTATGCTCAATAAAAGCCAGTTACTTCGATATTACAGACGTACTCTTCAAATGTATTAATATGCTCCGGACTAAGGAAGCAGGGTTCCGAAGTCAACGTAATGGATAAAACTGTATATTAGACTATTTCTATTAAGCCGTATAACGTAGAATGTTGAATGGAATATTCTGGAAGAAAATTGAATTTTGCGGAGGAAGTTCAAACAATTTTATTCTTTGCCTTTAGAGGATATTGTCCGTAATGGAATTGTTTCAGATGGGCGCTGTTTATTTTTGTGAAATAATTTTTTTAAGATCAAACTTTCTATTTTTACTGTAGTTATAGATTTTTATTAATAATACTTTATATTTAAAAAAATACCGAGAGTCCATCTGGAGTATCACCACCGATTTCGATTATCGAAAACTAGCATCACAGTACGCAAGCTACTGTGCTCTCGCTATCTTAGTCCTCAAGAGTGACAACGCATCTGTGATGTTCTATGTTAAAATTTGATGAGTTGTCCAAACGCTGCATTAACCGGTCAGTTTCTGATGTCAAACAACTCTTGACTCGCCTAGACAGTAAAAACGATTTATATATCCTGTAACGGCAAACGGCATGACGCTCTCATATGTTTCTACCACACCGTTGTCGACTCCCTTGTGTGTTCTTGAAAGCCAAAAGTTAAAGTTACAGCCTTTATCCCATTGTTGGGCACAGGCACAGAAATCTAAACAATAAGGTAATATTATTTAGATTTCTGTGGGCACAAGCCTCCTCTTGTTTCTAAAAGTGCCTGTATACTATATTATACTCGTACTACAATGTTTCTCTTTGTGAATTGTGTACTGCGTGTGACCTGTGCTTTTCTATTAGACCAGAGTAAACTTGACGCTGACTTGACGGATCTGAGACGTGGTCCTTCACTGCTGGCCGTATGAGGACGCTCAAGGTCGCTCAGCGAGCTATGGAGAGGGCTATGCTCGGAGTTTCTCTGCGTGATAGACTCAGAAATGAGGACATCCGCAGTAAAACCAGAGTGACCGACATAGCCCAACGGATTAGTAAGCTGAAGTGGCAATGGGCCGGCCATATAGCTCGAAGAACCGATAACCGATGGGGAAGAAAGGTTCTCAAGTGACAGCCTCGTACCGGTAGGCGTAGTGTAGGGCGACCCACCACTAGATAGAGTGACAACCTGGTAAGATATGCAGGAACTCGATGGATGCAGGTGGCTCAGGACCGTGCTTTGTGGCATTACTTCGGGGAGGCCTATGTTCAGCAGTGGACTTGTGAAGGGCTGTAATGATGATAATGATGATACTTGATGCGTTCACCGCTTGTATACACACTTTGTATTTCTTTTTAGTATTATTTAAAAAAAATATTTTGTATTCATTTTAATCCATATTTCTTTATTGGTTTCCATTTATTATAAATTTTACCATCAACTATGATGTTTCACATCTGCCCGGCGCGGCGTACCGTGACGGCCAATTTTTTTGTGCTAGTAAGTGGATTATTTGTTTAAATTACCAACGTATCTGTAACGTACTGTACGTATCATACTCGGCGGTGCATTGACGAGGCTCTGCCGGCCCACTGATGCTTGAATTTAAAAAATCGAACAGAGTAGTATCCATCATTAAAATTTTCTCTTACTAATGCAGAGAAAATTTTTCGAGTTTTCAATAAGTCTTTTAATATGATATAATATTACATACTATTCCGTTATATAAAACATCATTATCATTACAACCTTCACAAATCCACTGCTGAAAATAGGTATCCCTAAGCTATGCCACAAAATATTCTATACCATATAGCAACCTGTATCCATCGACTCCCTGCATACCTTACCAACGTCACTCTGTCTAGTAGTGGACAATCAGGTACTTAACTTACCTTTTTTCCCCACGACATAATATAATATAAAATAAATATCTCATAAATTTGATGATATGACAATTACATATGATAATGACAGCTCGCTTATTATCTTCAACAATGACGTCATTTCCATTCTTTCTCAAAGCTGAATGTGCCACGTGCAGTCCACAGAAGGCGATGGCATTATAGGAAATGACGCATTTTCCCATGTGTCTACAACTACAGAATGAATAGAATAGAGTACTTTTATTTAACAATGATACTCATTACAAGTGTTTTTTCGATTAGTTTTGAAAAAAACTGTCTTGGTAGAACCAGCCCGAACCCAAATAGGAGTAGTTTTTAGAAAAGTTGCGACATTATTGTAAAAGTATAGAGGTACTTACACATTAACCATTTAATAAATTATTGATTGTGGCGTCCAGTAACTGGTAGTATTAGCATTTAGCATGCGTTTGTTACCATTGTTCTAACTATTTTGTTATGAAATGTACCTAAATTTTTTCAGAAATATGGTAGGTGACAAGCATCTTAAAGTTATACATATTTCGTCGGAAAAAGTCCGACATGGTTAAAAACTAAAAGAGTCATAAACGTAATTTAAGTTATACATTACATAACGATACATTGCGTTTCCATATTAAATCAGATGAGATAAATTAGTTTGTGCATGTCAAATAATAATATGAAATTAGTGTTATTGACTAAGTAATTATAAACCTGTGAGCAAATATTAATTTATTCCAAAAAATAAATCAGTGACAGTGTATAAATTAATAAATTAATTGATGACATAGAAACAATATTCAATAAGCCGTCTGTGCAGTTTGTTTTTCGAATGTCTAATATATCTGTCTATAGTACGAATATATTATAAATATAAAAGATAAATAACATGTTGCGATATATGTGCCACGTCCCACGTGCAGTCCATAGAAGAAATGACGCACATTCCCATGTGTCTGTAGCAATAATGAATAGAATAAAATAACTTTTATTCAACAATAATACTTATTGTGTAATTTTTTCTGATAAAATCTTGTGTTTAAGCTTTATTGTCCCAGAAAGAATCTACATGTGCATTTTGATTCATAACCTTTATACCTTGGAGGTTAATCAATAAGGTTTTGGAATTGGACAATTATCAATGAGTTATAGAAATTCGTTCCATTTTTTTTTTCGAATCTTTAATCCGTTAGTAGCCAATTACAAAAAAAAAATTAAAACTATAACTCATTTTTTTAAAACTCCACATTTGGCGGGAATTTCAGTTTAGGCGGCAAAATGGAGAAACTAGAACTTCGTGCAATTATTAAATATTTCGGATGAAAAATTCATTTCAAAAAGTGTTTTTGAAGAACTGTAGTCTACTTTGGCAGACTTATTCTACAGTGGCATACTGGTGAATGAATTTAAACGCGGCAAAACTGCCTGCAATGACGACACTCACTCCGGGCGGCCATAACGGCCGCTGCGCAAGAAAACGTTAAAAAAATCGAATAAATTGTTAAGTAGATCGACGTGTGACCATCCGTTAATTAGCTAAGACTCTAAAGCTTTCGTTTGGGACAATTCAGTTTATTTTAACTCCTACCTTAAAACTCAAAGAGGCGCGCTGGTTTCCTTGAATGTTAACAGAAGCCAAAACGAAAGCAAGAGTTGCCATTTTAAAACTAAATTTAGCAATAATTGAAGAAGATCCATCTTCTTTTTGCGCTTGTTTCGTAACTGTAGATGAAATGTTGGTGGACCATATTGACCTAAAGGAAAAGACCGTCTTTTCCACCAGCTAAGAGATTCAAGGTGTCGGTATACAGAAAAATAATGATCTCTGTCTTCTGGGATGCGGAAGTTCTATCAATAATCGACTATTTAAGTAGAGAGATTGTCTCTCTACTTTTTAAACCGGAGATTATTACCGGAAATAAACAATTAAGTGCTTTTTTATCGCGATAATGCTCCTGCCCTGAAGTAATGATACAGGCGTTGCCATCTGAACAGCTGGGTTTCAATTGACGCAGCACCCGTCATATTCTCCGGACCTAACTCCGAGTGATCACCTTTTTATTATTCACTTGAAAAAGCTTTTGCGTGGTAGAAAATTTAAGAGGAAAATTTAGCACTAGAGAAAATTTACCACCAGGCGAGCCACATGCTCGCTTGTCCCCTCTTCTATAAAGAAAATGAAGAAGGTTCTCGTTTGAGAATAGATAACAATGACACATCTGATGTTAAATAGGAACAGATCTTCACCATTATACCTGTGCCAAATATACTTATGAAGAGTAATAGAGTATTCTACAATTTCCCAAAGCCAGTTGATGTATTTGAAAAGTAAATTGTTGATTGTTTTGTATTTAAGTAAACAATATTTAGTTTAGTTGAAATTATTGATTATGATTATGATACAAACTTTTCAATTTTAGCACTTTTGCAAAACGATAACGCCTGTCATAAAAGTTTGGTCGACAATTTCTATGAACAAATTGTAAGTACACTAAAAATGGCGGCTATTAAAACAAATTACATAAATATTGATAAGCCTCGTAGAAAAAGATCCTGTGTGGGTGGAATAAAAATGTGAGGGATGCTCAGAGGCCAGGCTTAAATTTCAAATATGGGTTTTATATAATAGACCCGCTGTAGACGAAATATATGAGCAGATGCGCGAGTCACGCAAAGTTTTAGAAGTAGGAGTCAAATGGTGCATAAATAACCAAGAGCAAATCAAAATGGATAAAATAGCGAAACTGCGAGCGGATAAAAATTTTGGGAAATTTTGGAAGTCCACTTGTAAACTGGAGATTAAGCCTGGCCTGCCGGCCAGAGTAGATGGCATTAGTGACCCGGAGGGAATTGCAAACCTGTTTATGGAACATTTCAGGGTACGATCGCCGCTGGGTTCCTCCACGGGGATGCCTGGTCCTGATCCTGGTGTGCGGGTCGATGTGTTTATTCTATTGTTTACGGCTAGTCAAGTCAGAAATGTAATCAAGCGGATGAGCAGGGAAATCTCCCGGAAACGACGGGCTCAGTATCGAGCACATACAACATGCGGGTGTACACCTGCCAAGGGTCCTGTCTCTATTGTTCAATATGTGCATTGGTCATTCATATCTACCACCGGATCTAATGAAAACCATTGTGGTTCCCATTGTCAAAAACAGGGTAGGTGATATCTCGGAAGGGTAACTACCGCCCTATTTCTCTTGCTACCACGGTGGCCAAAGTATTGGACAGTCTGCTTGATTCATGCTTGCAAAAGTATCTGAAGTTACATGACGCGCAGTTCGGGTTTCGGCCAGGACTATCCACGGAAAGCGCAATACCAAGCCGGAGGACGCCGGTGTACGCCTGCTTTCTACATCTACACAAAACAAGTAAATTACGTTAAATGGGCTGACCAATTGTCCAAGTCGTACAGGTTGGAGTGTGGAGTAAGGCAAGGTGGGCTGTCGTCTCCAAAGCTGTTCAACCTGTACGTAAATGACCTCATAATGGAGCTCAGCAGCATGCGAGTCGGATGCAAAGTGAGTGTTGTTAATGTAAACAATATTAGTTACGCGGATGACATGGTGCTGCTGGGCCCCACTACCTATCAGAGAAATGTTGAACGTATGTGAGAGCTATGCTAAGTCGCATGGTCTGGCCTACAATGCCAGAAAAATCGAATTTATGGTCTTTAAGGCCGCCGGTAAGTGACCCGAATTTATACCTCCAATTTGCGTGGAGTGGAGCTGAAAAGAGTTTTCCAATTTAAGTACCCGGGCCACATACTTACCGACGACCGTAGAGACGATTTAGACATAGAACGGGAGCGTAGGGCTTTGGCGGTCCGTGGTAACATGCTGATCCGTAGATTCACTCGTTGTACGGAAGTCAAGATTACGCAACATGTACACGAGCGGTCTGTGGATCAGCTACACCAAAGGATCGTTAAACACCCTTCGCGTCCAGTATAATAATATCTTCAGGATGATGTTGAAACTTCCTCGTTTCCGTAGTGCATCTGAAATGTTTGCGCAGGCGAGAACGGATGGTTTTCAGGCACTCATCGCAAGAAAGTGGCGTCACTAATAAGCCGCGTACGGGGAAGTGACAACAGCATCCTGAGGACGGTAGCAGATGAGCCACATGCACCTATATTAAGGAGCTATGTGCGGACAATGTCCGGATTCGTAAATTATTTTAATTAAATTATTATTATAATATAGTACTACTAACCCCCTTACTATTAGAATTAATTACTAACCCTTATGGACCTATGTTGTTTGAAAATAAAAAGATTTGATTTGATTTGAAAACAAATGATAAAATTAAAAATTTTGTACAACCGACTTCAATATAAATAAAATAAGAACATTATCAATGTACTCTCTCATGTGTAAGTCAATTAAATATGCATACAATTATTAAGATAACTCAAAAACTACTGGTCAGCTCTTGATCTTATATGAGGTCACAAGAGAAGCACCAGCTTTCGAATAAAAAAAAAAGAATCGTCAAAATCGGTTCACGCAGAAAAAGTTCTGAGGTGTGTGAAAAAGTGACCCTTAAAAAACATACAGTCTAATTAAATATCTCTTCCTTTCTGAAGTCGGTTAAAAACATGACATTTTTAATTTATATGTGTTTTATTCAATATCATTCCCCTTTCTTATCCAATAATCAGTAGCCTGTCACTTCCATGGTTTAATTTGTCACTACACTTTCCTGATGGCACATTTCCCCCTGGTGCTTATAAAATTCAAAAAATGAAAAAATATTCTGGCCCTTATCGTCATCATTATCATCATTACAGCCCTTCACAAGTCCACTGCTGAACATAGGCCTCCCCCAAGTAATGCCACAAAGCACGGTCCTAGCCACCTGCATCCATCGACTTCCTTGTCTTACCAGTCTCCTCCTCTAGGGGGCCCCCTACCCTACCGGTACGAGGCTGCCACTCACCTTTCTTCCCCATCGTTATCTTCTTCACAGGCCGGCCCCCCTTCCTACCGCTCTTTTACTGCGGATTCCTCATTTCTGAGTCTATCACGCAGAGAAACTCCGAGCATAGCCCTCTCCATAGCTCGCTGAGCGACCTAGCCTACCAAAAGACCACGCTGTCATCACTGGCAACACTTATTGATACTATTTATGCATTTGTAACCTTATCGTTACAAATGCATAAATAGTATCAAATAGTGATATTATTAACATTGAATTAAACAAATAACCCATGTAACTTATTAGTGAAACTCCTGTACGTACATTTTTCTTTGCGTGCTAACATATAGTTCGTTTTCAGTCGGTTTAAATAGTGTCACAAAAGTTGACAATTGAAACTGATCCTTGAAATATAACGAACCGTTATGTGCTAAATTATTAAGTGATTATTTTATTTTAATAATGGGAAACCTATAATGTGACTAGAAGAAGAGAAGGCTATTTTTATTTGTACGAATATATATTAAATTATCTTCTTAGATCACAAAAAACGGTTAACACTTCACACCTTGTTAGTTTTACAGTTGTCAAAGAGATGAAAGAAGCGATAAATTACGTACCATTTCCTGTCGTGGCACCATGGTTTGTGAGTGACACTTGTTCGGGATGTTCAGGCGAGGTGTCAAGTCCATCACCTGGCTAATTTATTTTAATTGTAAATTATCAATGAATACTTCACTCAATTACATATTCATAAAATAAATAAAGAGTTATAATATTTTAAGCAATAAGTGGACTTTTTAGTATTACTCGTATAACAGAAAAAGCCGGACAAGTGCGAGTAGATCACGCACCCTGAGTGTCAGGTAAAAACTTATTTATGTATGTGGATAGTTCATCCACAGTCAGATGTGCAAATCAAACTGGCGTGAGTGTTAATGATATATTATACGTTACTTTATCTAGATTTGTGTAAAAATTAAAAAAAAGTGTGTATACTGAATAAATATTAACAATTTATAATAATTAATAAATAAACATTATATTAATAACATTTTTAATAATAATAATTAGTAAATAGTACATAATATTATTTTTGCGGATTTTATCAGGTTTAATTTACTTACTTTTAATTTCCGAAGTTTCGGGTGGTTTGCAGCACCCATGATCACGCGGCGACCGAGATGACTGACGTCCCGGTTAATTTACTCTAATGAATATCCAATTAGGCAAAAAATGAAATTGGTTAAGGGGAAATATAATGTCAAATGGCTTAGCAAGATCCTTCGTTATGCCGAAAATATTGCAGCATTAATTTTGAAATAAATATATGGTAAAGTTGATATAATGTTAATGATTATGTTAGACGAAAACACGATTTCGTAAAATTTTCTCGATAGAAAAAAAATCCAAAGTTACCTCCAAAATAAACAATAAACCGCTGTTATTCATAAAATACTTTAAATAAGATCATGAAACTTTGCATACTAACTGAACTAACTATAAAGCAGTGCTTATGTTATTTACTTTTTTTAAAATACCATTATTTTCACTGTAAAAAGAAATTACCTAAACTATCGGCGTCTTGAGCTTGATTCCTGTCGCCCGTTAGTATCGCTTAGGCTTTTGAAGGGAGAAGTTGTGTCGCTTACGATCAGAATATACATTACGCAACAGTACGACGTAAAATTAAAATGGGAAATAACCGTGATAAAAAATAAGAAGCGGCTGGCTTGGCGTTAAGAAACAGGCATAAATATGATAAACCTAATGAAATAAGTGTCTAACGACCTTTCTACTTACAGTATTAGTGATTACAAACATATCGGTACATAGCATACGACGCGCGGGGAAGTGGGGGCGAAATTAGAATTTGAGCTGACTTACTCTATCCTCTTAAGAGACAATATAATTGATCTTCTCGAGATATGAATGACGATTTATTTCGTCGACTGATGCAATCCCTTTTCCCGCCCTTGTCTGATCGGACAACGGTTGTAACAACCGACGAAATAACGAAGAAACTTTTATATCATTTACCAACGCCTTTAGTATTTAGTAGTCTTCTGACCATCTAAGAAGAAAGACGTTTTCATATCTCTATTCATATTTTTTTCTCTTTCTAAAAAGCAACCTACAACAATTTTTAACCATTATTTTTACAATATCAATTATATTAAAAGAAACTAAATTTAAGGGTTATATCGCGTAACCTGATGTTACGCTGATTGTATAATTGTTGATCATAGTTGCCTGGCTACCCTCAGTTTTAGAATATTAATTTTTGGTCTGTTTTACGCAGATGGAGCCTACAGGCCATCTCTAGAATTTCCGCTAATTTCAAATACAAAGCGCTCCAAATTCCACCTGTAATATATACAAATATAATATAATATAATATAATATAATATAATATAATATAATATAATATAATATAATATAATATAATATAATATAATATAATATATGTAATATACATCAACTATATACAATATATAATATATGTATATAAAAACACGTTTTTAATTTTTCAAAGTTGAATATTTTACGAATGGATTTTGACTAACTTGACGGCGTTCGACGCAGTTTTTAAGCACTCGTAGTTATTTTTTTAAATCAAAAACTATTCAAGAAAAAAAATTGCGAAGTTATTTGAAAAAATACTTTTTTTCGAAATATTTCGTTAACAATTTCTTTTCAACGCATCAACCGATTTTGATGCAGTTTGCGGCAATCGACGGTGTTTTTTGAGTTTGAAATTGATCGTTACATCTGTTTAAAAGTTAAATTTAAATATTTTTGAGATTTCTGAAAATCTACTGGTCCAAATCGGTTCAAATGGCGTAAAAAATCTAACTTTGGTGAAGCCCTTTCGAACGCCGTCGATTTGGTTCAAATCGGTTAAGCAATTCAAAAGTAATGAGAGGGTTCACATCATTGATTTTCATAGCGGGAACGTTAAATAAAGCCGAAACGTTGGGAATTAAAAAGTCAAAATTAAACACGATGTAATTCATAAAATTAGTTTCATTTGTGTAGTGTTCGTATAAGAAGTCATAATGTCAATAGTAAAAAAAAGAGTACGTAAAATTTAGCTTCATAAACTTGTCTAGGTCAAGATTAGACGTAAGTACGTAGTTACATCATTGTAACAAACACTTCTGGGGCGACGAGAGCGTTCTTGTCCTAAATTGATTAGGTATGTCCAAAGGACTCACAGAATACCAGCGTGAAATAGTAGCTTAATGCTGCTGTATTTCGTATGGTGAGTGTAGAGAACCGGAGACCCTTTTTACTGAAAATGAGGCATTCCATCTCAGTCCTCATGGGTGACAACGCATCTGCATTTTGATTTGTAATGGAAGATAGATGTAGATGTCTATGGGCCGCAGCAACCACTTACCATCAGGTGGACTGTGTGCTCGTTTGTCACCATCTACTAAAAAAAATCGATTAATATAATACAATATTTTTAATAAGCTCTATATTATTCAAGTCAAATATTTATAAGCGGACATTTTCTTCGCAATTATGTAAAAAGACAACAAGCCAGTGTTCTTAATAAGGTCGATCTAATTGAAGCGCCTAGAAATTTAATTACGTCGATTCAGTTAAAGTTGTTATTCCAACTTTTTACATTGAATAACGAAATGAAACGAAATTACATAGCGTTTATAATTAGAACAGAAAAAACCTTATAACATCATTTTAAATAAAGCCGCGGTTTCGTTCGTGGGAAATTTTGACAACAAAAGTAAATTTTAAATTTGATGTTGCATAGGATAGACAGGTAGCAGATTGTATAGTAGTATTTTAATTAATTATATAAATGGCAAAGTTATTCTTTTATATTTCTCCTTTTCATTACGTACAATAATAACTTGACAAGTTGAAGCTCGTATACTCAATATCATTTCGGATTGAGAACCAATAAATATTCCGCATTGTACGTGAGGGTAATATGGTTATCCGGTTAATATGTTCACTTTCTTATAACTTAAGAATTACAGCCTTGTTTGCATAGATGGCTTTGTGATACGATACCTCTTCATCGCTCAATCAAACATTAAAGGATCAAAAGGGCGATGATTTATTGACGCCATTTTGATAGTTGACATTATAGTAAATATTTTAGTCGATTTTAGTATGGTGTAGTGTAGTTAGTTTTTTAAATAGATTTTTCGAAGTGTTCCTATTTATTGCCAAAGCTTGTTTGCTATGTTTTCTTAATATATTAGTAAGAGTATACGACTTAGTGTTTTGTCTCTTTCCTTCTCCTAGTTTTGGTTTTACATGGCGGCAAAGCCAATGACCATATTATACTCACATACTCGTACCTTATCAGCAAAGCGTACCTCTTAGCTTAAAATACCAGCATAATGTTGCGGTATTTTGTAATTTTGTCAGTGAGAACCTTTTTCCTAGGGACGAGTCACTCCATCTCATCTACGAGTGCATAAGTGAAATATCACTGACGGACTAATCACGAAACCGAAACGACGTTACTCATTTCGCAATGTAGACGCTCAGACGTATCCATTTTTGTATAATCATGGACACAAAATCTGTGGCGGAAAATTGCATTCGAGCAATCACTCAGTGCAAACAGTTAGTGTAATTTTTTTCATTTATGTTATCATACAAAAATCCATATAAAATTGAGTCTTGTCATCCAAATGTTTTTCGTAGAGAGTGTTGTATACACCTTCTAGTCCTCCTTTCTGCCACGTAGGATGTACGGAAAATCTTTTTTTACTTTTGACCGTAGTTTCATCATCATCAGATTTTACGATAGTCCCATCAAACAAAAATTTTAGTGATATTTTACATCTAAGTTCCGCAATAAAATATTATCGTGCGCCCAGCGAAGCGAGCGGGTATCAGCTATATAATATGACAGATGTAGGCGTCTACACACACACAACTGGGTTGATTATGTGAGCGTGTACCACTATTAGGTACTTGTATCATACCTGGTAAAATGTATCGAAGATTTTTAACTTCCCGCTAAGAAAATTGAAAATTTTCAATAATAGGGAAGTTATTGTGTGTGTGTGTGTGTGTGTGTGTGTGTGTGTGTGTGTGTGTGTGTATGTATGTGTATGTATGTGTATGTGTATGTATATATGTAAATATATACATACACATACACATAACTTTTGAACGTCTTGATCGATTGAGATGCGGTTTATTATTAATATATTATTAATATGAACTCATTCGGACGAGTAGATTTTCAGAAATCTTAAAAATACAAATTTTGAAAAACGGTTTTTGGCATAACTTTTAAACAGCTTTACCGATCGATTTTGAAATCTTATCAGTTTAACCTCAAAAAATGACGTCGAATGCCGTTTGGAAAACAAAAATTGGTTCGTTCGTTCGTGAGATATCGAAGGAAAAATAATTCGAAAAAAAACGTTTTTTTAACATAACTTCGAGATTTCGCAACATAATTTGGTGACATTTGGAGTGCTTTGTATTTTAAATTAGCGGGAAGTTCCAGGGATGGCCTGCAGGGTCAACCAATTTTTTTCATTCATTACAGCTATCAAAAGCCTACTGCCGGATATATATATATATATATATATATATATATATATATATATATATATATATATATATATATATATATATATATATAGGCAGAGAATGGATTAATTCATAGGGGGGATATTTGCTATAGTTGCCACGATAGGCAAGTGCAGTTTTTTATTATTTCGAGTTGTTATCAGTAAGATGTCGCCCATATCTTGACAAATGCGGGATGAAATGACGTAGTGGATTCTCATACGCCGCTCCTATATGGCGATAAAATATAATACATAAAAGTATAGTATAATGTATAAAGGAAGTTATTGAATATGCAATACGTTGTTTCCCCGCCATTCATTAACTGTATAATATAAACAGACGTCAAACGTTCAATCATCGACGAAACAATCCGGAGGAAAGTAGCTCCGAGTCTATTTATACCGCGTTAACTGGACTAGTCGCTCTTTCCCTGATAATCTTTGCGGCTGAATGACCGACAAAATGGCAATTATATATTACATATAAATTGTGATGCTCTATGCTGTGGATTTTTAAATAATATATTAAATAATAATAAAGCAATGATTAGTAATGCAGTATTCGTTAATTATGAATTAATTAAGATTTCAGTTGTGAAAATTTATCGCAATTATAATTTTTTAATGCTAAAGTTCTAGTTTCTAAGTCAAGGGCTCTTATTAGTAATGTACTTCAAATTTACAAGTATGTGTGTCTTACAGTTTTTGAGTTTGGTAGGGGGTGTCGAAAGTATCTCGAAAGTATCACGAATTTGTCCGTTTACACAATCCTATACACAATGCCGGTGTGTTGCTGTTTTCTTTTCTAAACTTAGCTACCATGTGTCTTGATACTACTACCTATTATAATTCTGAAATCATTCTTAAACGGCTGGAATTTAAAAGGATTATATTTAATAAAATATTAACAGTTACATGGTAAGAAATCTATTGACCACACTTAGCTAATTTTTATAAGGTAAGGGTTGGATATTTTACTTATCGAATAGCTATCTAAATAGTTAACAAAATGCGTTACTCACGTTCAATGTTTGTACAGATATTGGTTTTGCGCTGACGAAAATAGTGACGAAAGTGGTTCGACGTTATTGTTTGAACAATTTGTTTGGCGGTAGGTACTCTCTTCTTGTGCCCTTTGCCTCTATATTTGGATAGTGAAAGAGTAAATGTTTGTTTAGCGTGTCTATAAATATATATATCACGCAAAAATGTGATATTATTTGTTTAATTCATGTTTAATTCATTGATTTATATGTTACTCAATGGTTTAATTAAATTACCAACGCATAATAATGTCCTCCAGACTGAAAGCGGCCAGTATCCTAGACTAGCTATCTGTACACTCTCAAAGTGAGATGCGACGGCAAACCCACACGTCAGGAGAGAGACAAAGCGCAGGACCTACAGCTTTAAGTTCTTTTCGAGTTGAAGCACCGCCAATTTTCTTACTCCAGGGTGCTGCTGAGAATTTCCAGACAGACACCCTCAGTAACCGATATTAACCCCAACCGGAGTACGACCTGAGGCATGATACACATAGTGGTCACAGTCGTGACCACTATATGTGTGCTATCGAGGCATTCAGCTTTTAATTATATATTTATATTAAAGCTTAAACACGAGGTAGGCAAAACATTTTTGGATTCATTTCATATTATGTTAATAAAAGCTATAAACAATATTTTTAGCAAAGAAATATTTCTTGACCTGGGCAGAGATCCAAAAAATAGATAGAATATTTGTAGAAACCTTAACCTGTATTTAAAACAGCTCAATATTTATATTTATTGTTGGAGAACGTGCGAATGTTCTTTAGAACTTAGTCAATATCATAATTAACGAAAGATATCTATAAATTTATAATTAATAAAAGTTTCTTAAATTTACGCAAACACTACACATTGAATAAAACTATATTTACGGATTTTATCGCGTTGAATTAACTACTTTAACTTATTTTTAATTTCGGACGTAAGTAGTAGTAGTAGTAATAGTAGCTTGAACGGCTAACTATGACATTGGGACGTCAAACATTTCAGTCCCCCCCGTGACCATGGGTGCTGTAAAGCACCCGAAACGTCGGGAATTAATAATAAGTTAAAGTAGTTAATTACACGCGATAAAATCCGTAAATATAGTTTTATTCAATTAATAACAGTGACTTGATTTCAGATTACAAGTTCAAATTAGCGAATTAAAGATAGGTCAAATAAATCAATGATTATGCGTGGATGTGGATGTGTAAGTAACGTGAGATGTGCCTCTGCCTAACCCGGTGGGTGCCCAGCGTGAGTGTTAATAATAAACGCTTACGCCTGTCACCACAGAGAGGTAGGAGATAGAGATTACAGACTTCCATTTGGCACGATCCAGACACACCTCTCTCGCCAACCCCATACTTACGCATACATGATCGACGGTTAAGGGTACTCTTAATTTGGTCCATTTTCAATATACCGCCAATTTGGTCGATAAACTTTCGTAAGTATTAATGTATTTATTTGGTTTCATCACTGTACACATACCTGTCTCCTTATGAGCCCGCGACTTAACATATAACATATGACGTTTAAATAATAGCACAAAGCACAAACTCAAGTTTTTTTGCAGCCACCGGATGTTTATAGATCAAGACACAGCAATGTTCGAGTTATTTTCAACAATTTTTGACTTACTATTTGTTCTCACTGCAATGATATCTATTTATTGAAATGCCTCATATTTTTCCGTATACCTTTCGCTTTTTCCCAATTTGATAGTCATTCTGTTACAAAAAATAACCATCTGAAACATTCAATCAACCAACCAATAAGTAGACCATCTAAAAATATGCGTTCGCGCAAGTCTGTTTAAAATTAACACGTCACGTGTAAAATCTTGTTAATGAACAAAGTAAACAATCTAACTACTATCCCGTACTTATTTTCGGGTTCAGTTGAGTCATGCATCCTATGAATGAAAGCTATTTTTTTCTAGTTCACATATGGCTCAATGTTCTCCCGCCATATTCGTAATGCAAACATTACGCAGCTGCAGCGTGGGATTTTAGTATAAATAATAAAGGAATTCTCGAAGAAAGTATTATTTTAATAATTTTTGACTTGCAACATATTATAAGTATCATTGTGAACCAATTGCGAAATTTTCAGAATTTAAGGAGCTTGAAATATAATCTCGAATGCTTAGCAAATCGTTCGTTATGCCGAAAATATTGCACATTAAAATTATTGAAATAAATATAATTGTAGTTGAGCATTAATCGTTAAGAATTGATGTTAGACGAAAACACGATTTCGATGAAATTTTCTCAATAGAAAAAAAAAATCCAAAGTTACCTCCAAAATAAACAATAAACCGCTGTTATTCATAAAATACTTTAAATAAGATCATGAAACTTTGCATACTAACTGAACTAACTTTAAGCAGTGCTTATGTTATTTACTTTTTTTAAAATACCATAATTTCACTGTAAAAAGAAATTACCTAAACTATCGGCCTCTTGAAGCGTGATTCCTGCCGCCCGGTCACTTCGCTTCGGCCTTTGAAGGGGGAGGTTGTGTCGCTTACGATCAGAATATACATTGCGCAACAGGACGACGTAAAATTAAAATGGGAAATAACCGTAATAAAAATAAGAAGCCACTGGCTTGGCGTTAAAAAACAGACATAAATATGATAAACCTAATGAAATAAGTGTCTAACAACCTTTCTACTTACAGTATTAGCATACGACGCGCGGGCAAGTGGGGACGAATTTGAACTGACTTACTATATCCCCTTAATAAAATTGCTTGAACACACCACTCAATCTTTATGATCTGTATCAATTGCTCTCCGTTAGTCTCGCTAAACCTCGAGAATGGTTCGAACGATTTAGATGAAATTTTTGTGTGTGCGTTTGAGTGGGTTTCTGGATGGTTTAGTTCATAATTGGACCCGGTGGGTGGCACTGTTGTCGAGATACAAAAATTATCCGTGCGAAGCCGGGGCTGATCGCAAGTTTATTATATAAATAACCCAAAGGTGAAACAGTAATTAAAATATCCGACAGCGTAAAAATATTACATAAAGGAACAAAATTATACCCAATGTACTTCCACAATTAAGACGAATCTAACGAAATCCCATATGCTGAACTGGTTTAGATGATGTTGGTGCTGTTAGCCTATGCGGCTCTGACAGCTTCATAGGACTCATCGTTTGGGATACAGAGCGTGCCAAAGAAAAATACATACATACATACACACAAACATACATGTATACATTCATACATACATACATACACACAAACATACATGTATACATTCATACATACATACATACACACACACTCGAAAACATTACCCTCCTTCTGCAGCAGGTGGCCAAAAAGCAAGTCTCTAGATTTTTCTTTTATAGCATTGTGTGACAATCTAGCACACAGTCCACCTGATGGTAAGTGGATGCTGTGGCCCATAGACATCCACATTTATCCTCGATTAAGGAGCAAAGTGCAAATGCGTTGTCACCCCTGAGGACTAAGATGAAATACCTCGATTCCAGTAAAAAAGGTCCCCGGTTTTCTACACTCACCATACGAAATACTGTAGCATTACGCCGCTATTTTAACCAGGTATTCTCAGAGACCGTCATCCTTCCCCGGTCAAGCCGACCCATTTATGCAACAACTATAATATAGCTGCAGCGTGGCTCTACCACGTAAAGGATATATTCTATTACGTATATTTTGAAAAACGAATGATACATATACAAAATTTGTTATATTGAGTGTCACCTTATATTGAGTGTCATCAATTATTAAAGAGATTGACACTGTGAGCGGAAATGATAAACTATGCTCTCATTCTTTTTGGCTGCATGTCATTGTACCTGGAGTTAATGCCACAATAATTGAAAAAAAAAACAACTATGTCTTTCATATATAATTGATGGGATTTTTATATTATCCTATTCTTCCAGAGTTTTACAAAACAAATAATCAGTTGCTATGTTTTAGTTGTTGAATTAGTTAATATCTTTTTTTCTATTGTGATGTACTTTCATTGATGGAAAATCTATGGCCAGGTATGAGCATACCTCTTTAAGAATATTAAACATTAAAGTAGTCTTTTTGCTTATAATGTCCACTTTTTGTGATAAAGGTGGCTTAATCCCAGTTAATCTCAGGTAAGGCTCCATGATGTAGTGGCTTAGCATTAGCAATGAGTTACGGTGCCGAGGGCAGTGGGTGCGAATTCTGCATGGAATAAGTATTTGTATGGCCTAAATGTAATTGTTCCGGGCCTGGATGTTGGTCCTTGTACAATTTATGAACGTTAACTGCTTTCGCAATACAAGAGAAAATCCTAGTGTAGAGGTAACGTTTGTAAAAAAAATCCTATGTGTTGGCCTTATGAGGAAGCTCAAGGTCACTCAGCGATCTATGGAGACGGCTATGCTCGGGGTTTCTCTGCGTGATAAACTTAGAAATGAGGATATACGAAATAGAACCGGAGTGACCGACATAGCCCAACGGATTAATAAGCTGAAGTGGCAATGGGCTGGCCTTAAGGCTCGAAGAACCGAAAACCGATGGGGAATATTCTCGAGTGGCAGCCTCGTATCGGTAGGCAAAGTGTTGAGCGGCCTCCTACTAGATGGAGTGACGACCTGGTAAGACATGCAGGAAGTCTATAGACGCAGGTGACTTAGGACCGTGCTTTGTGGCATTCCTTGGAGGAAACCTATGTTCAGCAATGTACTTGTGAAGGGTTGTAATGATGATGATGATGATGAATTCCATATAGTTTTTAGAGATCTTCCGCTTTCGCTACAGAATATGCAATACTGTTTTATATAGGTACATTTTAGTGATTGACTCGGTGGTCTAATGGTCGAATGGGCGACTTGATAATCATGTGGTCCCGAGTTGTAATCTCGGGTGGGGACTAAAATCTTTTATTAGGTTTTCAATAGCAACCTGGAGCCAGAAAGTTAGCTGTTGAAGCCTGATCTCTTTATGGTCGTTACGATTTTGCGTCCCATCGGAATATGAGAGTGAGAAAATAAAGAGTAGTTGCGAACACACAACCTTGCCATGTAATTTTGTCATTTACACATGACTGGTTTTCGTTGAGAGTGGCCGCCATGACCGAAATTTTGTCTGGAGGACATCATTATTAAAATACTTGAACATCACTTAAATATGTCTGTTAGTAGATATTGTGAAAGTTATTCATTATATCGACGGTAAATTCATTCGAAGTGCTCTCCACAACGTCTCATTAAAGCAGTCAATTGTTTCACGGTGGGTCGACACGTTTCTAATCATTTCATTTTGTCAGACTCGCGTTCGGTTTCTCGTCTAGTGCCCACGACGAAGCCGCATGTGAAATAGTTAAATGAAATTTACAGCATTTGAATACGTTTGAAGTATTACTGTATTCGTAAATTCGTGGTAGCGAATGTGCCCACCAAACCGGTTTCTAGAAATCGTTAATACAGAGCTTTGAGAACACTTTGTATTGTTATACAATTACGTAATAGGTTCGCTTAGATCTTATAATTATATTATTAAGAAAAAAAAAAAAATAAAAAAAAAAAAAAACCCACCAACCCCTCCTTTTTTTTTTTTTTTTTTTTATTTTTTTTTTTTTAAATTAAAATTAACTTTATCTTTTTTCTTTTTTTATTTTTTTTTTTCTTTTCCTTCCCCTTAAATTTTTTTTTTTTTTAATTTAAATATTTTTTTTTAAAAAAAATTCATTTTTTAATTAAAAATTATTATTTTTATTTTTAAATTTTATATTTTCATGAGCTAGATGTATTCTACTCAATCATGACATCAGTTCTCGATTACAAGCGTCAGTTATTAACTTTGTTGTGTCTATTACACATCCCTACCATGCCATGTGTAATAGAATGTTAAATTATTGTTGGATGTAGTTAATTTCTATATAGGACTTCTGATAGAGGTATATATGTATTTTCGAAACAGCAATTTTTTTACTAACAGTGATATTTCATTACACGAATTAAAAATTACAGTCGAATTAAGAAGTAAATTTTTATGAAGTCAAAATAGCAAATTAATTGTTTGGCTTCGATGTCCATTCATCTTCCTCTTTTTCTTCTTCATCAGTATTTAAACTGGTGGACGTGAGCTTTTCAGGCAGATTAACGATCACAAATACTGGATGTCTTGCACCTTTGACTTATCCAATTATAATGCAGTACATTATTAATATATTTACAACTGATAAATTATTTTAAAGCTATAATGCGAGTTCCAGAGAATACTGTCTACTCAAACGAGCTCTTGATATTTTAAGGTGCTAGTTTCAGAGAAGAAAGCTTTTACGTTTCTAACCCTTAAACAATAAAATACAAATGATAGATAGAAGGACTTAAACTTAAACCTCCAGCTCTGAATCTTTCCTTTAAAAACATGTTACGACATGAAAGTATACTCCCTGCATCAATAACTACTAGTTATCGCCGTTCTTAAATGATATTATCTGGTAATAAAAAAATATAATTGAAATGTCTGTTTTTAATGTCAAAATAACGGCTTTCTACTAAATGCATATGAGTATATGGGGTACCTACATTGACTTACATATTTCCTTTTGCAATGATTGGGCACCTATAACAAAAACAATTGTTAACATTTTTGTCTGTCTGTTTGTTTCGGCTAATCTTCGAAATGACTGGACCGATTTTTACGGGACTTTCACTGGCGGATAGCTGATATTATAAAGAGCAACTTAGGCTATTTTTTATTTTAGAAAAAGAATTAGGGTTTCGCGCAAAACAATTCATGACATCCAATCGTAATAAATTACACGCAGGCGAAGTCGCGGAGAACCGCGAGTTTGGTAATAAACTTACATAAATTTTATCTATACACTGAAAGGTGCTACCAGAACTAAACCAGCAACTGGCCGTATTCTTCAGTGAACCAGGATCTATTAGAGTATATTCTCATATTTAGGACGAAATATCACAACAAATATATTTAATTATTTTATGAGATATAGATATATTTATTAGATATATTTTTCACGTAGTAGAAACACCACGCTGCAGCTATAGTATGGTTGTAACACGAATGGGTCGGCACGACCGGGGAAGGACCAAGCTCTCACATAGTGCCGGCGTAAAATTGCAGCCTGTGTTTCGTATGATGAGTGTAGAAATCCGGAGACCCTTTTTAATGGAAACGAGGCATTCCATTTTAGTCTTCAGGAGTGACAACGCAACGTTTTTATTCTTAATCGAGGTTGAATGTAGATGTCTATGGAGCACAACATCCACTTACCATCAGGTGGACTGTGTGCTCGTTTGTCACACGTATTCTATAAAAAAATCCATAGTTTCATTTCGAGGTTCCGAATTCTTAACATCATCGACATACTGTAGTCCACTGAGAGTATAATATGGAGGTAGATAAATCAATCGAGATACAATACCGAAAACAGAATAAAAAATAATCAAGTAAATATATAATGATTAAATGTCGATGACACTGTTTTATCATTAAAAAATAGACTGTAATAAACATCACATTACCAGTTATATAATTTTTGTTACCGATGACAATGAAAACATTAGTGTTGTAAGAAGCTATTGTGGAAAAGGTTACAAATCTCACGGCCTCAGATAAATTGCGGTATTTCATATATACCAGAATATAAACTATCCAAACCAGCAACAATGATTATACACATGTGACGTCTAGCGATGTGATGGCCAAAACTTAATGTAGAAAAGGAGAAGAGGAAGGAAGTATTGCAAAGATTAAATCATAGGTTATACCGTGGTAGAGTTACGCTGCAGCAATATGCGCCGATATGTCGAGCTGTAGCGCGAAAGTTCGCGCTCTGACTGAATACCAGCGTAATTTTGAAACTGAACGCTGTTGTGTTTCGTAAGACGAGTGAAGAAACAGAGACCTGTTTTACTGGTACGAGGCATTCTGTCATAGTTCTCAAGAGAGAAAACGCATCTACATTTTGATTTTTAATCTAGGATAGTTGTGGTTGTCTATTGCATTCAACATTCATTTGCCATCACGTGGCCTGTGTGCTCGTTTATCACCCTATTCAAATTTTTTTATAGCATTAGGGTGATAAACGAGCACACAGTCAACCTGAGGTTAAGTGGATGCTGTGGCTCATAGACGTCCACATTTATCTTCAATTAAGAATCAAAATGCAGATGCGTGTTCACCCCTGAGGACTGAGATGGAATGCCTCGTTTACAGTAAAAAGGGTCTCCAGTTCTCTACATTCACCATATGCAACACAGCAGTATAAAGCTGCTATTTTACGCTGGTATTCTGTGAGAGAGTGGTTCTTCCCCGGTCGAGGCGATCTGTTCGGGCTACAATCATAATATGGCTGCAGAGCGGCTCTACCACGTATAGAGATATATTATATAGAAATATATAATAATATTTTTTGTTTATGTATCTGCCGTGGTAGCAGTAGATAAATGCTCGCCTTGTAACATATATATATATATATATATATATATATATATATATATATATATATATATATATATATATATATAGTTTGCGAGTTACATACAGTTTGATCCATGCTGGCAGGAAATAAAAGTATTAATAGCTAGTTTAAGCGATGAATTATCGAGTCCTCTGCGGTAAAGAAAAAATACGAATAAAATGTTTGTGAGGAATTAAAAATACTTGTATATTTCGAAGTGTGAAGTCCGCAACACTGATTGGACAGTTCGGCGGTCTCTTCCATGCCATAACATCCTCTCAAAAGTTAGAAGGAGCCCAACCATGGGACTTATATAGGCTTAGCTTTTCACTGTTACTTTACTTTTTTATTTTTTTAGTCTTCGTCGTCGCTACTAATGTAATATTTTATAGCGTGAATCTTTGCACATTATGGGATTGCATCAGCTGTAAGATATAATTGCCAGAATAAGAAAGCGAATGAGAAAGAGTATATATCAGACAACGGCAACACTACCATCATATGGCAATAATTATGGCTATAATTGAAACACCTAGATGTAGCTACAATTTATGGCCATAATTTTACAAAGTCAATCAATATGGCATATAACGGTAGGTAAAAGCTCTGGTGGCGGTCTTATACCCATATCAAAGTCAATTACCGCTGTAATTTTTACGTCAAGCGGCTATGCTACAGTTTGTTCAGTGTACGACACGAGCTCAACGGAAAAGACACTAACCTATTACGTTTTCTGTGCATTTTTATCATCCACTATCTTCTTTCACGTCTTTGATTAGCTTTGTTAAAATGTAAAAGATTCATATAATAGTAACTGGCTCTCACAAAGTACAACACCTCCGTAGGTTAAACCCTATTTCATTGTCATATCTAGGTAACCTCTGATGTAACCACACCACTTTATGTGGTAATGTAGGCAGTAATTTATTGCTGTAATTATTGCGGTAAACTGGCGGTAGACGGTAAGGTAATATGGCCCTAACATCATATGGTATAGGGATGCGCCTTTCATACAAGAAGCCTCGGTAGGTGTGTCAGAATCGTATGCGTATGTTCTAGATTTTTTGATTGAATTTGATTACAGTTTAGGAGTATAGTCTTAACTTAAGACATTATCGTAGGAAAACATAATAAAAATATGTTTTCATAAACTACTGTTAAAAGGATATATTCTACTTTCATATCAGTATTTGTGTGTATTAAGATTTTTTTCATAATAATTATGAGGTTCTACAATAGGTATAAAAGAAACTTGTACTTTTTGGGTGCCGATGATTCCGTACATTTAATCCTTTTCAGATAATAATTACTTTGCAAAAATATTATTAAGCTATCTAATGTAATGTAGCTTGAAGGGCTATCCCTTTAAGCGACATTGATATGCATTATTATAGCTCTTAAAAAACAACTATAAACTTAAGCCCGAAACAGACCAACGATATAATATTGTAGAGAGTTTAAGGGTACAATATTCGATTGACCAATGTCAAAACGAGCAAATTCTAAAGGCAAACGAAAATTAAGTCCTCTGTTCGTTATTTTCTGTTTTTATTTTATTATTCTATACCTACTATTAAGCGAGTAATTTGTATATTTGTGTTTGTTTGTGATTGCGGCTATGAAGAGGGCTCTATAGGTTTCGATGAAATTTACAATGTGGAGGCTTACGGGGACGAAAAATCGATCTAACTACGCCTAGTTTCTGGGAAAATTAATATTATCCGTATTTTCACACACAAAGGAACAATATTGATTTGACCGCTCTTGTCAAATGTATTTTTTTATATCTACTACTGTTTCAATGTGAGGTTCCTCTAACCTGAGATGAAATGGCGAAACGAACTCCGCAGGTACCCTGATTTTTGTTCATTCTTCTAAATTTATATCAAAATTAATAATTTATATATACTATGCTATTATATTTATTACAATAGAAAAAAGGTCCTCATCATTGCATAGCGATTATTTTCAATGTTAACAGGAAGATACTGTTGCCAGTATGCTAATGAATCCACCCGAGGGTAGGTATGAGCTGGTAGGAATTCTTACACCACTACTACTTAGCATTTTTTTAAAAAAATCTTATTTTAAAATTAAAAAAAAAATATTGCATTTCGGTGTAACGACATTTTAGAATTATATAAATTTATCTTTAAAAATATTACAACCATGTAAAGTATCTGGTTAACTCTCCGTCTGACTTCCTAACATCTAATTTAAAAGCAATAGAGGCTAATCCACGCCCAGGCGGCAATTTCTCTGATAAGAGTACGCGCACTTCAGGGACTCCCAAACAGCATTTAACTGATGAAAGGGCTCGATAAGGATCGTTAGATGTTGACTGACAAAGCGGGATATTTTGTGGCGTTACCATTAAACCGAGCGATGAGATGCCGGGATTATCTGGTTTATTTCTCAAGTGCTAAGTTTTTTTGTCTTCTCAGGAAACGGGAAATTTTCTATGTACGAGCATCATTTCCAATTGAATTTAAGTGTCCAGTATATACCGGGGTGGTCTGTAAAGTTTCCGAACTCAACGTGAAGATGGCAGTACTTGTCAATAAAAGCTAGTGAATGTAGCTGTGCATCTTTTGATAGTTACGCACCATTTCAGCCATTTTGGACGCGTAGTTGGTTATATGAACAGTCGTTTGAGTGAGTTGATGTGCGTGTTGTTGTGAAAATGGAAAAAATTGTGTATCGAACTGTCATTAAATTTTTGTTTTTGAAAGTCAATGCCCCTACCTAAATCAAAGATGAGTTGGATTCTGTGTATGGGGACTCTGCATCATCATTCACTACAGTGAAATTTTGGGCAGCTAAATTTAAACTGACCATGACAGACGTCCAAAACCTGCAATTTCTGACGATAACATCGCTAAAGTTCACTAAACTTCGAGAGAACGAGACGAATGCAGAATGAAATTTTAGGGTTTATGTAATCTTTATACATAAAACTTATGTATCACATTGTTTGTTCGCGATGAACTCCGAAACTACTGAACTGATTTCAATGAAATTTCGCATGTCAACTTGGAATTTTGCATTTCAAATTTTTCTGATATTTTTATCCTGATAAGTGATCCACAATATTTTTACAGGACAAAGGGTCGTCTAAGAGGGCAGAACGATGTGGGCCTGGTCAGCTAGTTAAAATATAAATATATTTATAATAACCACTATATACTATATTCTCATTCTATCGCGGGCTTAACATGTATATGTTTGTCTCTTTTTAGTGCCACTTTTTCGTATCATCAAGTTCTCATCAAGTTCAAAATCACAACGATACTGAAAAAGTTTTCACTTCAAAAATACAAGTAAATTTTCTTGTTAAGACTATTCCTCACAGCCAATCAAAAATTTACTGCTTAAGGGCCTATACTACCTCAAATGGCTTAGCAACATCCTCCGTTATGCCGAAAATATTGCAGCGTTAATTTTGAAATAAATATATGGTAAAGTTGAGGATTAATGTTAAGTACTATGTTAGACGAAAACAAGATTCCGTAAAATTTTCTCGATGGAAAAAATCCTAATTTACCTCCAAACCGAACAACAAACCGCTGGTATTCACAAAATGCTTATTATATTATGTATGAATTAGATCATGAAACTTTGCATACTAACTAAACTTACGATAAAACAGGCTTATGTTTTTTTATTTTTTAAATTATTTATACATTAATCATACATTATTTTCTTAATTCTTATAAAAAGAAATTACCTAAACTATCGGCGTCCTGAAGCTTGTTCCCTGTCGCCCGATACCTCCGCTCAGTCCCGTGTCGGCTTTCGTACGGGAAAGTTCTGTCGCTTACGATCATAATATAAATTACGCAACAGGACGACGTAATATTAAAATGGGAAATAACCGTAATAAAAATAAGAAGCGACTGGGTTGGCTTAAAGAAACAGGAATAAATATGATAAATCTAATGAAATAAGTATCTAACAACCTATCAACTTACAGTATTAGTGCATACGACGCGCGGGGAAGTGCGGGCGAAATTAGAATTTGAGCTGAGGTAGTATAGGCCCTTAACAAAGGCCTCTCTCATAGATTACCTCCGCGCTTGACTTGATTGACAACCGCAGTATTTTATTATTTTGAGTTGTTATCAGGAAGATGCTGCTGCCCATCCCCTGTTTAATTTTCCTCAGTGGCCTCTTACGACACCTACAGGGGTATGGAGTAAAACTATTGTTTGGAATTAAAATGAGACATATACTGGATGACCTTTTTTACCATCTGGGAAAAATAGGGTGTAATATGTGAACAGAGTAGAAAGCCTATGGCGAAAAATCCCGTACGAAGAAATTATCTGCAGCATTGAGGATTGTCTGTTTAAAAATAATATTGGTAAGGAGGATTTGGAGGCTATACGTCAAGATATTTCGTCCTTGTTACGTCGTAGTTCAGTGCCGAAACCAAACCTTCCTAAAGACGAATTTACAGCGTTGATTAACTTACGGAACAGACCAGATCTAACGATTCTCCGCGCGGATAAAGGAAATGCTACGGTAATAATGGACACGTCAGAGTATAATTTTAAAATACTACAGCTTTTATCTGACTAAAGTACATACAAAAAGGTCAAAACAGACCCCACAACTAACACGCTTAAAGCAACTAGCGATTTAATAAAGAAACACTCCGAAAAATCTCGACGTGAATTCACTAATACCATCATGTACCAAGCCACCGAGGTTGTATGGGTTACCAAAGATACACAAACCAAACGCTCCACTACGTCCGATAGTGAGCCAGATCGATTCACCAACTTATAAGCTGGCACAACACTTGGCAAAAGTACTGTCACCACTGAGAGGACATACCAGAGCACACACAAAGGATTCATACCATTTTGTTAGTGAGATAAAAGACCTACATCTCGCTGACAATGAAACTATGGTCAGTTTTGATGTTCAGTCACTATTCACATGCCTACCTATTGAAGACTGCATATCAATTGTAACTAGGAAGCTAGAATATAATAACATGCCTGCTGAATATGCAGTATTACTCAAACACTGCCTCACATCTGGCTATCTATTGTGGAAGGAAGAGTTCTACAAGCAAGTAGATGGTGTGGCGATGGGCTCACCTGTATCTTCCATAGTCGCTGACATATTCATGGAGGACTTCGAGGAGAAAGCCCTTCTTACTGCTCCTGTAAATCCAAGATTTTACAAGCGGTACGTAGGCGACACTTTCACAATTTTACCATCTGACAAAGTAACTGCATTTTTAAACCACCTTAACTCTATAAACTCTAAAATACAATTCACAATGGAGTTAGAGGCAAATAATTCTTTAGCTTTCTTAGATGTTTTAGTCATTCGAAATCCTAATAACACAATTGGTCACACTGTGTATAGAAAAAAGACCCATACCAACCGATATTTAAATGTTGAATCTCACCATCATCCTTCACAGTTAGCTACCGTGGGTAAATCTTTGTTTCAGAGAGCACGAGGGATCTGTGACAGAAAACATCTGGCCGCCGAACTTCAGCACGTCAAGCAAGTATTGCAAGACAACAAGCTTCGGGTCCCGCGCCTACGTCACAGTGACCGAGTGAAGCCGGCCACAGTCGAGCGTGTACCTGTTGTACTACCATATGTCAGAGGAGTCACAGACAAGGTTGGCTACATCTTGAAGCGAGCTTCTATTAAAACATACTACAAGCCGCCGAAGAAGATTAGTCAATTTTTACCATCCGTCAAGTGTAATATCCCTCTACAAGATGCAGGAGTGTACAAGTTAGATTGTGAATGTGGTCTCTCTTACATAGGTCAAACAAAAAGATCCATAAAAACCCGCGTGAAAGAACATATAGCTGACGTGAAGCACCGACGCTCCGGGAAGTCTGCAGTCTGCGAACATGTTCAAGATCGTCCCCACCATTACATTCGTTTTGATAAACCACAAATTCTCGCAAAAGAACACCGATTCCTACCAAGGATGATACGCGAGGCTATTGAAATTAAAAAACATCCAAATTTCAATAGAGAAGATGGATGGGTGCTGCCACCTGCTTGGGATCCTATAATTAACAAAATTAAACCCAAACCTAAGCATACCACTGCAAGACTTCATGATACTATAAGCTCGTTTTGCGTAAATCGGACCAAAAATTAATATTCAAAAACTGAAGGTAGCCGGACTAACTATGACATTGGGACGTCAAACATCTCAGTCCCCCCCGTGACCATGGTGGCTGTAAAGCACCCGAAACGTCGGGAATTAAAAATAAGTAAAAGTAGTGAAATAAACGCGATAAAATCCGTAAATTTAGTTTTATTCAAAGCCTGTGGCACTGATATTTTACAAAAAATAAAAATAAAAATTTTGAATTTAATAAATTAAGTAACTAAAATCTATCGGAATTCAAATTATCTCCACCCTAGCCTGTGACCCTGCGAAGTGACAAGGTCAAAGATGCCTACTAAATTTAATGTTTATATATATATATATAAACATTAAATTTAGTAGGTTGCTTAGTAGTAATGTTTATATATATATATATATATTTTTTTTGCGCCCGAAGCAATTAAAGGGCTACCCTATACGTAGGGAGACGGAAAATGCATTACACATACCACGATAGCCGCTCTATCGTGGTTATGAGGGGCTCACTGTCCTACCGGGGACCCTAAGTGATACCCTCTAAAAACCGCCTTTGGGGACAGGCAACCGGCTGATTAAGCTCTATTGTGCCTTATCATGAGCGACCCTCTTTTGGAAAAAGAGGGTGCAGGCGGCTAAGTGCCGCTGAGGGAGTGCCTACGAAGGCAAATTAATGTTAGTTATTACAATAATTTTATTTCATTAGAGTTGGCCTGAGCCGCCAGGAGACAGTTCAGGTCGTTTGACAGTTTATTAGGCGGGTCCGAGAGAGAGTTCTCGGCCTGCGGACACGATAGCGAGAGGGGGGTGGGGCTGCATAAGAAGCTGCCTCACGAATTAAATGGTTTGGGTGCGACTCTGAGGCTTTGAAGAAGTTCTCAGAGTTTTTTAAAAAATTGTTGAATTGTTGGGAGCTCTAAGTCCCGATGAAGGTCGGCATTACGGACGTACCAAGGTGCGTTCGCAGCTCGATGACAGAAGAGGTTCTGAACTATTTGGAGTTCATTTAAAATATTAGGGTTTGCGTGGGCAAAGACGGGGCCCGCGTAGGACATGACTGGTCGTATACAGACCTTGTAAAGGGTACGCTTGTTTCGAAGGGACATTTTACTGTGTCGGCCCAACATACTGTTGAGCCTACTCAGATAAAATCGTGCGTGACGGGTTACTCTTTTGACGTGGGGCTTGAAAGTGAGCCCTGTGTCTAGAGTGACACCTAAATATTTGGCGGACGTATGCCAGGGGACAGGGGTCCCTAGCATACGTATTGGTGTAGTGTTTTTGAGACGGCGTCGTTTATAATCGAAGTGAACGGCGGAGCTCTTCTCCGGGTTCACATCGATGCGCCATTTTTTGAACCAAGCTCCTAGGTCATCAACTGACTTTTGGATCTTGTTCCGTATGAAGGGTAGTGAGACACCTTTGCAGTAGATGGCAGTGTCGTCTGCGAAGAGGGAGAGTTGAACACCTTTCGACGGGATGGGAATGTCGTTGGTGAACAGGATGTACAGCAGAGGAGCAAGTACTGAGCCCTGAGGGACACCAGCCTTGATAGTTCGCTGTGAAGAAAGCGTGCCTTCGTGTTTAAAACGAAAGGTACGATGTTTTAAATAGGAGGCCACGAGACGAACTAGACGATCGGGGAGACCTATTTTATAGAGCTTATAGATGAGGCCTGTGTGCCAGACTCTATCGAAAGCTTTAGCTATATCGAAAAAGACCGCGATGGTCTTGTGACGACGAGGATAGAAACCGCTGAGGATATATTCCACAATGCGGTGAACTTGTTGGGGACAGGAGTGTTTGGCTCGGAAACCGAATTGATGGGGAATGATAAGAGAGTCGCCGTCTGTGGGAAACAGATAGCGCCTCATACGCGTTTGGATGACTCTTTCGAAGAGCTTGCCCATTGCCTTGAGGAGGCTAATGGGGCGATGGCTGGAGGGGGAGGTTGAGAGGCTTGCCTGGCTTGGGAATTCCAATCACAGTAGCCTCTTTCCACGTAGTGGGGAAATAACTGAGATTGAAGCAGGCGTTGAAGATAATAGATAAAAAGGTTAACACCTGCTCAGGAAAGTGTTTTAGGGCTTGGTTGGAGATGCCATCCGCGCCCGAAGCCTTTTTGGGCTTAAGTCCTTTGATGAGGGATGAAATCTCATCATTGGACACAGAGATAGGTTTGGAGGCCGTAGGGGGTGAGTTCCGGCGGCGGACCTCATCCTCCACTGCCTGGACGTGAGAGGGGTCGACGGGTTGAGAACTAGGAGAGCATTGAGCGGCAATGCTATCTGCAAAGCACTCAGCCTTTTCCTCGTCCTCGAAGGCAACCGTGCCGTCGGGACGGGAGAGAGGGGGAGTGTGGGTGATAGCGTCTATGCGGAGGGCTCTAGCCATCTGATAGTACGCTGTGTGAGATGGAGAGATATTCTCCATGAGCTTACTCTTTTCGAGGTCTCGAAATTCAGAGAGGCGGAAGCGGAGTTCTCGTTGAAGACGATTGGCCGCGCGCCTATATTCGGGGGTGGGATATTTTGCTGCTCTCCGGAAAGCAGCTTTTTTGGCTTTTACTAGGTTGCTAATATGTAGGGGAAGCCCATTATTGTTAGCAACCAGGACGACCCTTTCGTTCTCCTTAAGGGAGGATTTAATAAGGGTGGAGAGTGAATCGACCGCGGTGTCGATTTTTTCGGGACTATCTAAGGCCGGCGGTAGGGAGATGGTAGAGTCCTGTGAGTCCAAAGCTTTAGCTAGGGACTCCTTGAATCCCTTCCAGTTAGTGAAGGTTTTCGTGTGAGTTGGGGGAGGTGGCTGATGCCCAAGAATGAGGGAGACCGGTCGGTGATCTGATCCTAGATCGTCTAGTGTCTCGATTGCTCTGAGGTTGAGAGAAACTCCTTGGAGTAACGCAAAATCTAACACATCGGGGGCGTGATCGGTGTTATCGGGAAAGTGAGTAACACCGAGAGGACTATGGACGGTAATATCAAGAGACTGCGTGATATCGACCAGTATCTTGCCACTAGGGGACGTAGTGCGGCATGTCCATTCAGTATGCTTGGAGTTAAAATCTCCAAACATAATGACTGAATTGCCTAAAGATAAAATGGCCTCAAAATCTTTTTTGAGGGGATAGGTTCCTGAAGGGATGTAACAGGAGGCTATGAGGATGGACTGATGTCCAGTCATAGCTAGCCTGCATACCGTGGCTTCCATGTGGGTAAGCTGCGGAGTAGAAATGGGCGAGCAATGAAGTGTCTTCTTGTAATAGATGGCCGTTCCGCCGCCTCGGCGGTCGGGTCTGTCGTTACGAAGAAGAGAGAAGTTTTTAATAGAAAGGCCTCTAGTGTCCTTAGCTTTGAGATTAGTTTCCTGTAGGAGGAGGAAATCGACTTCACGATTCCGAAGAAAGAGCTTGAGCTCTGGGAGGTTATTTCGCAAGCCGCGAATATTAAATGATACAAGCGATAAACCCTTAGGTTTGATACTACCGTGAGATCTTGGTAGGTTAATTTGCTCAGTCATTGAAGTTAAGTTAATTAAGTTAACTTAACTTACAACGCTAACAGAAGGTTATTGTGTTCTGCAAGAACGAGAAGGCGTTCTTGGGGGGACTTCGCCGCGCGCAGTTTGCGTGATACAACGGTTATTTCCCTAACATCGATATTCCTAATAGCGGAATATAGCGTGTTGTAGTCGTCGAGTGTGGGCTCTGCTTCATGTGCGTACGAGGTTGTCCGCGGTGGGTTTGTCTTTTTGGGCCCCCAGGGAAAGACTGGAGGATGCATTGGCTTGGTGAAGCCCGGAGGGGGGGCCGAATTATGCCCTGAGGGGGGCCTAGGGGGACCCTGAGAGGGTCGAGGGAAGCCCTGGATGGGCTGAGAAAGGCCCTGACGGGGCCGTTGTTGGAGGGCCGGGAATGAGCGGTCATTCACCGGTGGTGGAGCTTGCCTACTGGGGCAAGTTAGCCGGGTGTCCTGTCTGGTTGCACAGGACACAAGCGGGCGGGGACAAGGCGTCTTTGGGCCACTCTTTCGTGTTATGTGGTTCTAGGCACTTAACGCACCTGGGTGGGGAGGAGCAGTTGGCCGCCGCGTGACCATAAAGTTGGCAGCGGTGGCACTGCGCCGGGAAACCGGGCCTATGTGGGGGCTCTACCTTCACCCTTGACAGGCCACACACTGTGCGTACCTGCCGGAAGATGGCTTTAGCCTCCGGCACGTTCGATAGGATTACTAGGGCAAGGTTGTATCTCTTGCCCGTTCTGTTGTGCATTTTGTGCACTGCTTCTACGGGGAAACCTTGGGACTTAAGGTCCTCAAGGGATTTCCTCGTTTGAGAACTCGAATGGGACGCCTCGGATGACGGCCCTGACTTTACGCTCTTCCGGGAGAGCGTATGTGTGGTAGGAGATTCGTTCGGCTGTGAATAGCCGGATGATCTGACGGAAGTCCTCGATCGAGGCAGGGATGGTTTTGATCGCCTCCCCGAGGTTGATGGCATGATCATACTTGATACCTGTGTCGTAGCAGGTTTTGGATAATTGGGTGAATTTTGCCTTGTCTCTTAGGAAGACAGGGGGCGGGACTTGCTTCTTAGCAAGGACTGGAGCACAACGAGAGGCTGGTTTGGGTGGTTTGGGGATGTCTAGTGACATCAGTGGGTCGACGGCAGCGTTGAGGGCTGCGGAGGATGTGGGAGCGGCAGGGGCCGCTGAAATAGGGGGGTGCGTTTTAACGCGGCGCGCTTACCGTTGCGCTTGGAGGTGACGGTGGTGAAAGTGGACTCCCCGGTTCCGTCGGAGTCAGAGGACTCCGATGAACCGGAGCCTGAGGTGGTGGCGGGCCTCTTCCGGGAGGTCGGTGCCGAGGACTCGGAGCATGCGTACTCCATTTCTAAGGGGGCAGATTCTAGCGGGGCAAAGGAGTTCCTCGTTTCGAGGTAAGACGCGATTACCGGCGGCGGGTGGTGTGCCTGAGGGGCAGGGAGGGAAGCCTGGGCGGCGATGGTGGCGATGGCGGCGAGGACCGTCTCATTGCCATTTAATCCGAATTGCTTAATGAGGGCGGCGAGGGACTCAGTGAAGCTGGGTGTGGCCATTTTGGGTCAGTAAGCAAGCTAAGCTATGTAACGATAAAGATGAGGACGGGTCCCTGTTCTCTGTAGAACAGGGACTAGAACGCGAGACGTACTACGACACACTATACACGTAATAATAATGCAAGAACACAAGAAAAATGACAGTACACAAAAAAAATGAAAAAATGAAAAAGAAAATGATAATGAAAATGAAATGAAAAATGAAAATGAAAATGAAAATGAAATGAAAAGTGAAAATGAAAATGAAAGCGGAAGTCAGTCAGACCTCCCTGCCCGAAGACAGGGGGTAAGACCTGTAGCGTAAAAGTGACTCACCGGCAGCCTCGACGCTGTTCCGCGTGAGCAGGACAGCGGAGGCGCGTGAGAGCGCGACAGCACTACCGTACTGTACGGGAGCGCGGACCACCTGGAGGCGACCGTCCGAGAACGATGCCGCCGGCGGACTGATATATATATATATATATATATATATATATATATATATATATATATATATATATATATATATATATATATATATATATATATATATATACAGTGTGTCCGGTCACGGACTAGCGATATTTTAGGTACTTATAATACAGCTACTTTAATATAAAAATACACTGCACACTGAGGTCTAATCCCCTCCCCCTCTATTTGGCAGCCATTTTGTTTTTCTCTTGAGATATTCTCTACGCGTTTACGAAAAAGTCATATCTCTGAAAGTTTTAGTCTTACTGAGATAAAAATTAAATCATTCGGAGGCCAATAGTATTGTTTACATTATCAAAATTTTTGTTGACATACTTGTAACTTTGAAGAAAAAAAAATTAACTTCAAATAAATATCAAAAAAATATGCTAATCGGCAAATTATTGTAAATTACTGCAAAAACAACCCCGTTCACCCTTTTTATTTTTATACTAGATCGACAGATTTTGAGTTAAGCTACAATACAACATAAAGTTTACAGCTGTATCTTTATTACTTTAAGAATTATTGTTGTTTGAACATAGCATATACGCAAACACAAAAGGCCTTTGTTAGATGACCACTGGCACTGCCTGCCTAGCTGTAGCTGTAGTAGCTGTATTATAAGTACCTAAAATATCGCTAGTCCGTGACCGGACACACTGTATATATATATCTTAGGTGTCACTGTAGTAAAGTTATTGCCAAATTCTATTTATGGACTTAAATAATTCATATCTCATATTCTCAAGTACATATACCTAATATATTGGTTTTGTGCCCAAAAGGAAAATCCCAAAATCTGAACCCATTAAGTTGCGTTGTAGTCAGGTCATTACTAAATTTCATATTTATTTTGTAAACAATTTTTAATGAATTCGGTGTAGAACTCGTCGCCTCATTTTGGAATGGGAATCGGAAAAGGAAAAAACAAAATCTGCCGATCCGGCTAGTAGGTACATGATATTTATTTTTACCTTCGTTGATTTAACTGACAGTAAACTAATTGACATAACAAAATAAACCCGTGGTCGCCCAGTGTTCGAAATTCGAACGTAATTCATTAAATGTTTACCTTGACATAGACACACTATTGAAAAAGGAACAGTTATTTGCAACATTTTAAAATTCTTTGACGACAATCTCTACTCTGTGCGGCTGTCTTACCATACACTATAATGTCTTTGACAATTGGCATTGGCAGATTGATCACAAGTAATGAATGTTTTATTTTATTTTACTCAATGTATTTGTAACATATATTACTTATAAATAAATTTTAGCTTTCAGCATTCAGCCTCCAAATAACCTTAAACTATGCCAAACACTTCTATAAGCGCGAAATATTCTTTGAAAAGGGTACAAAGTTTTCATTTCGCGTATAAAATAGATTAGTAACGACAGATACAAAGGCTACGTCCGTTATAAACAATGTTTAGAAAAGAGGTCACCGCTTGCTTGCTACGTTGCCTACTGCATCATAAGGACGACGACCACATTACACGAATAGACCTTACTTCCTTTAGTCGCCCTTAATAGCTCTTGCGAGAGGAATGCTTGCTGTTTCATACTATTAGCTATACGACAGTATTATTACATATTATTTTGCTACAACCGTGTAGTGGCGGTGTAAGAATATCCACTGCACCATATCGTTCCGAGGGTGTCGTATGGGCAACAGACGGAAACTGAAACAGGAGATAGGCAGCACCTTTCTGACAACATCAGTATCTATCTATCTGGTTACCCATCACTGAAAATGTTGCAGCACTCAATTCGCTAATTGAATCTGAATTGAATTTGTCAGTGTTATAATAATCATATATTTAACATAGGTTTTTACCTTTCTTTCTCTCTTATTTAATTGCACACCAAATGTTAACTAGTTACCTCATCTTAGAACTTAGTGTATTAATAAATAAATAAATTTTTAATGTCCTTTAGTCCTAAAAGAGGCTCAATTAGTTTAAAATATTGTAAAAGTTTAGTTAAATGCACTATATGTGTATATATAAATATTAATATAAATTTGTAACCATGATATATACTAATATAAACCTATATTAATATTTATATTTATTTTTATCCATGTTTACTATTTTTTACATGACTGTTTGTTGTCTTAAATAAATTAAAAAAAAAAACGACTCAAAATAATAAAAAAACTGCGATTGCCGGCTCTATGAGGCTATCTATTGGAGAAACTTGTGTTCAGCAGGGGCTTTAAGGCTGTAATGGATGAATGAACATGTTTTAGATGTAGACGGCCTGGCGGAACAGTGGCTAAGCGTTAAACGCGTACACCATTAGGATAATCACAGCTCGTGAGCAATGCCAGACACATTTTAGTTTTCTTAAAGTCTAATATTTTTATTTTTAGTCCAATCGTAAACATGCAGGTATTAATCATATTACGTACTAAGTGTCGCGTGTGTAAGTAGGTAAGAAAACTGGGCCGGCCGCGCCCGACGTGTCTCAGATTTACGTCCAGATACTTTTGAGTACGTCCTTAATTGCCATCGTTGTCGCTAGATCTAAAACGGCTTAGCCAAATGCGCCTGATAATGTAATCGGTCAAATAGATATGACATAAGCAAATTATATTTTAAATTTTACTATATACGATGCCATATGTACATGGGACAGCATAAATACATGGAGTCACGTAATCCCCGAGGTAGTAGAGAGAGAGTAATCCCCGAGGGGGAAGGCAGAGTCCAAAAAGCAGCAAGTTACTCGGGCCATGTTTGTATGTTTTTGAGGTATCTAGCCCATTTCACACACAGTCAAAATCTCAATATTATCATTAATCGCTTTTTACGACATAGTAGACGTTGGTACATTATTGTTATTATTCCCATTTGAGAACACGAGGTCATTAATAAATAAAGAAAATTAGTGTTTGTACAATTTCTTGATTGTCAAGAAGCATACGCCGGAACTATTACTGCGTTTAAAATATTATAATTCTTTGAAAGATAGCACAACAGTAAATTTATTTTTAGCATTACCATCCAACGGTAGCCATGCGGAGGCAGCGTAAGACAATGTATTGTCTCATTTCGTCTGACAGGTAGGTAGATTTAGGCTTATTTAGATTCTTGTACGCTTGACCTGCAGATAAGCGACTTAAGTACCAGAAAACTGGCACCTTAACCTCTTGTTTACGCCAGACGTGAAAATTCAAGCGAGCTGGGCAACAGCGACAACTTTACCTCTAGGTGTACAGTGAGATGATCTTCCTACAACGGGTGAGGTCTATGACCAGCAGTGGACTTTCACAATCTTTTGATGGTATTTACACTTAGTAGCTTATTAAAACTAAACATTTTACGATTCATTATGAAATGTTTTGATATTGTTAAAAACTCTTTAAACTGCCTACAGGCAGATAAGTGAAAGAAGTGCCAGATTTAATGTACTTTAGTACTTAAAAAACAAACTATTAGGTGGTTATCAACCTATCAAAAGCCTCCTACTGAATATCATCACCATCATTACAGCCCTTGACAAGTCCACTGCTGAACATAGGCCTCCCCCAAGGAACACCGCAAAGCACGTTCCTGAGCCACCTGCATCCATCGACTTCCTGAATGTCGTATCAGGTCGTCACTCCATCTAGTGGGGTCGCCCTGGACTTTGCCTAGGGTACAGTAACAGGTAGCCATGTTTAAGTAAGAGTATGGTAACTGGTAGACAATTAAATCATCATCATCATCATCATTACAGCCCTTCACAAGTCCACTGCTGAACATAGGCCTCCCCACAGTAATGCCACAAAGCACGGTCCTTAGCCACCTGCATCCATCGACTTCCTGCATATCTTACCAGGTCGTCACTCCATCTAGTGGGGGGTCGCCCTACACTACGCCTACCGGTACGAGGCTGCCACTCGAGAACCTTTCTTCCCCATCGGTTATCGGTTCTCGAGCTGCCCATTGCCACTTCAGCTTACTAATCCGTTGGGCTATGTCGGTCACTCTGGTTTTACTGCGGATATCCTCATTTCTGAGTGTATCATGCAGAGAAACTCCGAGCATAGCCCTCTCCATAGCTCGCTGAGCGACCTTGAGCGTCCTCATACGGCCAGCAGTGAAGGACCACGTCTCAGATCCGTAAGTCATCACTGGCAACACGCACTGGTTGTACAATCTAGTTTTTAGAGATTGAGGTATACCTGACGAGAAGATATGTCGTAATTTCCCGAACGCTGCCCAGCCGAGTTGAATCCGTCGATTGCCCTCATATATTGAAATAGAATTTTACAAATGCAGTACGGTAAATAGGTCATTTTCTCAAAGGTATATGGCAATTGTGAGTAGAATAGGTACAGTTCTAATTATTTTCTAATAAAGCTAATGTGTCTATCAGGGCCCAATCAATTCGGCCTCGATCCGGTGCCACTGTATCACTCACAATTAAATGCGGTCTCGTTTGCTCCTTGTTACTCTTGTAAACGAAGAATTTAAAAATGTTGTGTAAGTATGTAATATTATTTTTAATTTATAATTTTCTGGATTTGAAATATTAATTTTAATAATGATTTAAAATTTTATTATTATTATTAACTTGAATGAATGTAATATTACCCTATGATACTATTAATAAAATAAAATAATATTGTTCAAATTCGATGTGAAATTTTAATATGAAAAAATTAATATTTGTTTGTTCGTATTTTATGCGCTGCCATACCGTTCATCAGATTGCGGTAAAACTTTGACAACATATTGCTTGTACTTCCTCGAAAGTTATAGGCATAGTTAGACCCGGTAGGTGGCGCAGTTGTTAGAATCCAGATATCATCCGTGCGAAGCCGGGGCAGATCGCTAGTATAGATATGAAAATATCTAAGTATACATAAAAATATGTAATTTACCATTGTAATAGATTAAAATTATTATTATTAGATTATTTAAATATGAATGAACATGACTTGAATCAAATGAAAAAAATTTCTTCACAAATTCTAGATCTACAAGCAGTGAAGTCATGAGGTGCTGTAATAATGATTTACATCCTCACTAGCCCGTAAATAGTCCATGATTGGACAACAGCTTCCTTTGTATTAGTGAAGATTTGTCGTAATTGCCACGATTGGCGGTTTAGCAATCGTATTACAATGCGTTTCGCAAGTTTGATGCTATTTCTTGTCGTTGGTCTGGGATTTCTGGTCTGGTCAATACTAATATACAATGGAAAATATTGAATTGTGTCTAACAGAATATACCTAGTCTAGTTTATCAGACGGAAAGACATATTTAAAAGTTTAGATTTAAAAAAAAGGTGAGTAACATTTTTCTCCATTTCTCCTTTGGTTGATTTGTATGATTGGTAAATAAATTACAACTGTTTTGTATTACTTAATGAATTAACCTCAATTATGAATTAATGGTAAATGTTTTCAATCATAGAAATTTATGGTATAATATGTTAATATTGGTTTTGCAATAAATGATATAAATAATAATAAATTATAGTATTGCACTCATTTATTCGAAGACAACGAACGACTTTTCCTAAGCCTTCTCCTAAGTCCAACAAAACAGTTAATGAACCACAAAACAAAACTTATATTAATTCTCAGCCTAAATTACTAGCACTTTGAGGTTGTTATTGTTTGTGCGAATAAAATCTGCAAATGCAAACATTTTAAATATATATGACAGCTTCGTAGCGCACTGGTTTAGCAAAGAAATAAGGCATTGAAAACGATTCCCCGGTCAACGAAACGAAATGAAACGGCCATTACGAATAATTGATCTGGATGTTTATCCTTGTGCAATTTATGCAAATAAACTATCTCCACGATACGATAGAAAAGCCTAGCTGTATTTTACAGTAACAATATATAAAAACCGACTTTAATAAGTACAAAAAAACATTCCATATAATGCCTTTAGAAGTCGGTATTGAGACATAGTCTTACGAAGAACTACGAGTAAAGCCCTGATTTCAGGAGCTATTCTTTGAAAATTATTACTTTTTAAGTTATTAAAGTTAGTAGTTTTAGTTAAAAATTTGTTTTTTATAGTCTTTGAGTAGTCGCAGAAATACACAAGCTCAAGGCAGTACGAGTAAGATAAGACAATAAGCTAGAATGTTCTTTTAATAGATATATTTAAATCTTCATTTCATCCGTCAGGGATTAGAATTTATTATTTAAATTTATATTGGTCCCATATAAATTTAAATAATAAATTCTAATCTCCTGAAATATAACTTATTCAATTGAAAAAAAGAATAATTTAAAACGATCCAGCCATTTCCAGGGAATCCGTGAACATACATGAAAAAACATGCGCGTTGAATATAAAACGCGTTGAATATATGTTAAAAACCAAATTATTTATTTGATACTATGTAGTCATTCCAAAAATGTCAATACCTTTCAGTGACAGCTTTTAAAATATTTTTTAATTTTTTATTCTTATTATTTTATTGCTTTGAAAGCATAGAGAAATAAATGATATTGGGAATGAAACAAATTTCCTATGATAAACCCTGCGGCAGTGCGATTGTGCTTGGAACGACCAGCTACAAACTGTTCACTCAAATACTGTTCATTTTGTGTAAGTACATCTCCAATTTCATCCAATACCATTGCGATGAAATAGTAATTTCAGTGACCATCCCGTTCCATTTCAATTACGTAATGTACTCTAAGCAATGGCTATCTGAGGATGCAATGTTCCCGCTTTTCCCGAACTACAATGCAATGACATGTTGCTACGACCTGTTACACTTATGTAAATTAAATTTACCTAAGTAAAAAAGAAATGTTCGATTTATAAACATATAATCGTGTAATATTGTAAAAACATTTGAATTTAAACTTCTGAAAACTTACAGGGTAATTGAAGCAATTAAGTACTTAATCATGTTCACAAAAAAAACAGTCATTATATACATACATACATAAACACTCACGCCTGTCACCCAGAGGGGTAGGCAGAGATTACGGACTTCCAATTGGCACGATCCTAACATACCACTTTCGCCTCCTTTACATCCATATATCTACGCATACATGCTCGTCGGTTAAGGGTACTTCTAACGTGGCCCATTTTCAAAATATCGCCAATTTGGTCGACAAACTTTTTTCTAGGGCGTCCCTTCCCGACTCGGCCGTTCACATCTGCCATATAAATTTGCTTTGTCACTCTTTCATCATTCATTCTTTCTACGTGACCAAACCACCGAAGCATTCCTTTCTTAATCCTGGTCACAACATCATCTTGCATACCACATTTATCTCTTATCACGCAATTTCTCACCCTGTCATTCAGATTAAACCCTAGCATATTTCTTAAAGAACGCATTTCTACAGCATTTATTCTACTTTCGTGCTTCTTCTGCCACACCCAGCTTTCACTACCATACATTAACGTAGGGACTAACACAGCATTATGAATTACCATACGTACCTGTTTTGACACATTCTGGTTCTTCATAATAGAGTGTAGTGCCCCATTCACTCTATTCCCTGCATTTACTCGTCGTTCTATATCCCTATCATATCTATCATCCCTGCTAAATACACATCCCAAATACACAAACTCATCCACTTGCTTAATTAACTCTCCTTCTATTCTTATTTCACATACCGTTTTGCTTTCTTCTCTTTCAAAAACCATCACTTTCGTCTTACTTGCGTTCACTTTCATTCCCCCTTTCTTTTAATTCATTATATTACATTCTTTATTCAAAAATAATCTCATTTATTTAATTTGAAATTTTATTCATTGTGAAATTCTAAACACGAAACATGCTTAATGGACTTGAATTGTTTTATTTAAATAACACTGTTACTTTATCAGATGTTTCTGATAAAGTTTATGATTTATTGTTTGAACTTCTTGAAGCTGAGTCTGCATTTAACAGGAGTCATCATTTAACAGGAAAGCAGTTTATATTTACAAATGAAATTTTATTTTCTGTCAGTTCTGTCTGCTTCGTCTTTCGAAAATCTATTATTCTATCATCATCATCATCATCATTAAAGCCCATCAAAAGTATCGTATCATAGGCGTTTCCCAAGAAATGCCACAAAGCACAGTTCTGCGCTACCTGAATTTATCGACTTCCTGCATTTCTTACTAGGTCGTCACTCCATCTAGTGGGTCACCGCATTTTAACTACGGATCCTCATTACGAAATCCAACGCGCACACAAACTCCGAGCATAACCATCCATATGTCATTACTGACAACAAAAATGTTTTAAAGTTTTGAGCTATAGGTATGTGACGAGATGTGTCATAATCTCCCAGTCGCTGCCCTGTCGAGCTGGATCCGTTGATTGACTTTTTCTTCTTTTTTTTTGATCGAAGTTGGACTGACTTAGTCAGACAATTTGTCCCAGGTAAACATACTCGTTAACAACTTCGACCGTAGAGCTTGCAACAACTACCGGCATAGGTACGACAGAACGTTACACATGACTTTTTGCCCATATTCATCTTAAGATCTATTCGTTGTGCACTATTGAAGTCATTGAGGTGCTGAGGTCCTCCAGCGGTTCTGCCGTAGTCACTATACCGTCGGCAAATTGAAGGCGGGTGATGTACTTGCCATTGACATAGATACCATGTCCTTTCTAGTCCGGTAACTTGAAAACATCTTCTAATGCATCGGTGAAATTAGTGTATTTCGAGGTCATAAGTAACATTATGCTATCTTACACCTCTCTGCAGTATTATTCTAGGTATAGAACTATCATTTACTAGATGGTAGGGCTTAGTTTTACCACAAAGTCCTTCTGGGTTAGCTGCTATATTATGGTTGCAGCACGAATGGCTTGCCTTGACCGGGGAAGGACAACGCTCTCACAGAATACCAGCGTCAAATAGCAGCTCAATGCTACTGTGTTTCGTATGGTGAGTGTAGAGAACCGGAGACCCTTTTTATTGGAAACGAGGCATTTCATCTTAGTCTACAGAGTGGGCAACGCATTTGAATTTTGATTCTTAATCGAGAATAGATGTAGATGTTTATGGGCCACAGCATCCCCTTACCATCAGGTGGAATGTGTGCTCGTTTGCCACCCTTATTCTATAAAAAATCTTACCTATTTCTGTCACCAAGAGCATGTACTGTGTTCCGGTTTGTAGAGTATAGAGAGCCATCTGTAGGGTAAAGTATAATTTCAGGCCACTAGACATTCTATTTTAGTCCTCGGGGTTAGCAACGTACCTATTACTTTTTTCCTTTGAAGTTTGGTGTAGGTGTCCATGAGCTGCACTAGTCACCTACAATCAGGTGGACTGTAAGTTCGTATGTAATTCCAATATTATTAAAAAAATACGATATTTACGTTATCTTCACGTAAATATTTCTTTACCTCGAAATTCTTAGACCATTCAACCCATAGAATACTATAATACACAATAGAATGGCTGTGAACCTTATTTTGTACGAGGATCGGCATCGCCGGGAGCACACATATAAGCAATTACGTCGTATTATCGCTACTACAAACCCGATTCGCTGTGTTGACAGACTGAGTAAATTTAAACATTTTAGACTTTTGATTAATGTTCAAGATGATCATTCGTGTTGACAGTTATACGTGTGAATTGACATGTTAGTGACATTTTAGTGGCTACACGGGCTCCGTCCACTCCCCCGTTCTATTATGTTTGTATTATAGTATTCTATGATTCAACCCATCGAAATGCCATAAACACTGATTAAAAATAATGTTCATTCAAAAATATAGAGAGCAATAGCCGAAAGATGTTTGATCAACGAACAGATAAATCGATAAATGTTTTGATACATTTTGATTAATTTAATTTTTATTGATTAACTGGGTTTCAAATATCCAAACAAAAGTCATTACAAGTAACGTAACATAATTCCTAAATCAACAATGGTTGCTGCGTTGATTATGCTCCATTTTAAATACTGCTAAACAGAATGTCGCAGGTAAGAGCGTACACAACTGCGGTAATTTAAGACTGAGATACTCCTTAGCGTGAAATATAGGACATTTCTTCCAAGCCTGTGTATCTTTGCAGTCTGATTGCGACACTCGCACTCGAGAGGTTTCTTGTTACTATTTTAAAACAAGTAGTTCTACAACACTACGTGTCTGTCTTGTTTGTATCTTAAGATTTACTTTTTTTATATAAGAGTAATATTGAATAGGTAATAGTTAGATACTATTGTTTTTAGCGATATATTTTTAATTATGTATTCGTGTATATGAGATAAACTTTAGAACCACCGATATAGTAATAATTTTAACGTTCCTTTTTTTTTATAGAATATAGGTGACAAAGTACACCTGATGGTAACTGGATGCTGTGGCCCATAGACATTGAGATGTATCCTCGATTAAGAATTAAAATGCAGATGCGTTGCCAGCCTTGAGAACAAAGATGGAATGCCTCGTTTCCAGTAAAAAGGGTCTCCGATTCTCTACACTCACGACACGAAACATAGCAGCATTGAGCTGCTATTGTACGCTGGTATTCTGTGAGAGCGTGGTGGAGCCATTCGTACTACAACTATAATATAGCTGCAGCATGGCTCTACCACGTAAGACAGACACAGAGACCGTTACGGTCAAACAAGAGCCCGCAGCTAAACATAGGCATCCTCCATAGATTGACTCAAAGATGATGAAAGAGAAGATGCTGACGCTCCAGTCCATCTTTGGTTTGTTTTCTTCTGACGCCTCTTACATCACCCACGGGACGAAATGGGCTAGTGTATATTCTTACACCGCCGCGGTCAAACCAATTTTATTAGCATTTATTAGCTTTGAAATCGTAAGAAAAATATAACTTTTAATAAGTCATCTCAATTCGATATAGTGAGATACAAAGAACGTCATATTAATAAAAAATATTTAACTTCATGGCCTTCATAATATCTTTGTTGCCATTTTTTTGTTTTAGTTCGTGTTATTAATCTTTAATATTTATTTTATTCCAGGTAACTTATTTAGAATTGGAAAACGTCATTATTGTATCATTTAACGAAAAGATTTGTAAGTATATAGTTGTAAGTAGCCGCTCTCTCCTCGGTCTACTCGACCCTCTTACAAAGCAACTTAGGGAATTACCAGAAAGACCTATAAATGTCGTCGTAACCATCTCGTATTATAACTAAACACATATTCATCACCATCATAACTGAATATATGGCTTCCCCAAGATACGCCACAAAATACGGCCCTGAGCCACTTGCATCCATCGACTTCCTGTTCCTGCATATTCTACTAGGTCGTTACTCCTTAAAAGTGGTTCCTTTAAAAAGAGGCCTCTCTACTTCGCTTACCATAACGAGGTTGCTAATTCAAGAATATTTTTTACCAATCAGTTGTGATTTCTTTGAGCTATATAGTCGCCTATTGTTAATTAAGGTTGCTGATTCGTTGCAACTTGCTAATACTCTTAAATACCGACGCAGACATAAAGAAAAACTAAGTTTCAATGTCTTAGCAGGTCTTATTAAACTTTTAAATGTTATGCGTGTCGTACGTACACGTCATGGATTGCAGCAATGTGCAGCAATGTGCATTGTGAACATCAGCTTAATGCTACTTTTTATACAATAAGGGTGACAAACGAGCACACAGTCCACCTGATAGTAAGTGGATGCTGTAGCCCATAGACATCTACATTTAACGTCGATTAAGAATCAAAATGCAGATGCGTTGACACCCTTTAGTACTAACATGGAATGCCTCGATTGCATTAAAACGGGTCTCTGGTCCTCTACACTTACCATACGAAACATAGCAGCATTACGCTGCTATTTTACGCTGGTATTCTGTCAGAACTTCCCCGGTCGAGCTGACCCATTTATGCTACAACCATAATACAGCTGTAGCGTGACTCTACCCCGTATAAAAATGTGAGTGTATGTATAGAAATATATGGCTGTATGGTGTATGTAGAAAATCACCTTTTTAGACCTTGAGAGATCCTTTTTATTGGAAACGAATCATTCCATTCTAATATTTAGTTCTAGGGTGACAACGTATCAAAAGTATCGGGGATAAATGTAAGTATCTATGGGCCACAGCATCCACTTATTATCAGATGCACTGAGTGCTCGTTTGTCACCCTTATAAAACCTACTAAAAGACTAAGCATTCACTTGAGTGTCTTTAGCTTGAGGCCTCGGCGTCTAAGTAACTGACTGGTTAAACCTTGCGCTGTATTTATACATTTCATTTTCGGCTGACAGTGAGAGCGCACAATCCATGGGCACGAGATGGGCAAGTAAAAATCGTCAAATAAGAAATATTTATAGTTTCTCTCTCTTACTAAATCACAAAAGAAAGAGACAGATTTAGTAATAATTAATTTCTAAGTAAGTATTTTTTCTTAATACAAATTTTCACATATTAGTTCAAGTTTTGTATAATAATAATTTGCTGCGTAGTAGCGGCTTCTTGTCCCATAGGTCTCGTAAAAGTAAATGGGCCCTTATGCTTTGTGGGACCTTTTGAGGAGCTTTTGAGGGACCTTATGCCCCTTAATTGATGTCAGCATAAGCATCAGCAGTAGTTGTGTGAGTCAGACAGGTGATAAAGAGCAGAGTCAAATGTGCTAGATAATTGAATCGGATTATACTCAATTTACTGCCAAGAGCTTCGTCTATCCGTCTCTTACCTATTTCTGTCATAAAGCAACAGTGTACCCACAGCTGTTTTCCGGTTTGAGGGATTATTATGCTTGTTCTGGAGTTCATGTTTGTATCACTTTTCGGTTTTAAAGTGGTAGAGTGACGCTGCAGCTATATATATTATGATTGTAGCACGAATAGTTTCGGTCGACTGAGGAAGGAACTCGCTTCCACAGAACACCAGTGTAAACAGCAGTTTACACTGGTGTTCTGTGTACTGTTATGTTTCGTATTGTAGAGAGTGTACAGAAACGTTTTTTACGTGATAGAGCCATGCTGCAGATATATTAGTAGTATAGCTGCAACACGAATATGCCGTCTCGACCGGGGAAAGATAACGCTCTCACAGTATACCAGCGTAAAATAGCAGCTTAACGCTACTGTGTTTCGTATCCTTTTTACTAGAAAAGAGGCATCCCATCTTAGTCCTCACGTGTGACAACACATCTGCATTTTGATTCGTAGTCACTGACCTCTATATATATTATAGAGGTCAGTGTCCGTAGTCGAGGATAGATGTAGATGTCTATGGGCCGCAGCAACCACTTACCATCTGGTGGACTGTGTGCTAGTTTGTCACCCTTATTCTATAAAAAAAGCGGAAACCCTTTTTAATGGTAGCGAGTTCTACTTTAGTCATCAGGGGTAATAAGGCATCTATCGCATAATTCTTGATCGTGGGTAAATATACATATGATATGATATTGGGTAGAAATATATTTTCCCGCCTTTTCGTGGCGGGGGGCTTAGTAGCCGTGGATTGGTCACCCGCGGTGACTTATGAGGAACCCACATGGCTGGCCTGACACATCCGAAGTGGGCTTGGCGAGCCCACTTCGGATGTGTGTCGGTGGGTTGTGGCGAGAGGGGTGCCCTCTCCGCCCTGCTGCGTTGCAGTCGAGGTGAAGGCGCGGAAGAAGAGGAATGCGGGTATGGCGACGCACCACTCGCCCTATCCTCCGCGACTCTGACGGGGCCGCACCGTGAATTGATGTGGTGATGGCGGGACTGCGGGGGGAGAGGAGTGTTGGTACCGCTCTCCCTACCCTCCACAGCCGAATCTTAGTTGGCGGCGGAGCCATAGACTAGATCCGCCGCTGGGGTCAGGAAGGCTCACAGAAATAGTAATAATAAGACAATAGAAATAAATTAGCGCTCGTTTACTTCCAAAACCGATATCGCCACATCTTGCACATACGCATTAGCTACCGATGCCTGCAGCCGTATTATGAACATAAACAATGCACAATGATATCTAATTTTTCACATTACATTGCTTGGCGAGTTTGTCAACGTCGCGTTCGTCGCGTTTTACGGTAGAACAAAAGCAGCAATGGTAATAGTCAATACGAAAATTGATAAATGAAAGTTTACAAAGGTAAATATCATAGTAAAGTATTTATCTAGGTGTAAATTAGTTAAAACAATGACAATTAGTAAATAATCAACTTACCGGTGAAATGTTATGCCTTTATTAGTTGAATTACACGTACTTGATGAGTTTTTACATCTGATTATGCTGCAGTTCACCATTATAATAACATAAATTCACGTACGACGTTCCCCGTGCAACAAGGTCACGCGTCTATACGACTTCTATTGTCTATTATTACGATTTCTGTGGAAAGGCTAGTGATTTTGAGGGCCTGATTCTTGAGGGCCGTTTTTCCTGGCCCCTTGGCCTTCTCGCATCGTACTCGGGGGCGCCTGTTGCGTTCGTGAAAATGAAGGGCGCACCATGTGTTTTGGTGCGCATAACCTGAGAAGGAGAAGAGGGAGGAGTAATCCTCTCCCGAGGAGGAGCCGTCATGGGGCGGCCAGCGCTGGAAAGGCCGCGGAATTGCGCGAAAGCGTTCCCGTGGCCTTGCCAATATGCGACGAAGGTGGAACACCATGGGTTTTTAGTCGGTGCGAGTCCGACATAACCCGTCCTAGCACCCGCAAGGCGGGTATGCGTAGGCATTTCCCCATGTAAAACAGGGTAGATATACATGTCTGTGGGTCAAAGCATCTACTTACCATTACTTCCTATAAAAATCCTATTTTTCTATTTTGGTCATCAAGCGTCAGCAGTGCTCTTTCCTCACTATTTTCAGTATTGTACTCGCAGGGCAGATACTCGAGATTGTTAATCCACTTTTTGCCAGAGTCCACATCTACGTGATGTGTTGATATGATAGGCAAGGCAAGTGTGGTCAACAGGCGACGCTTTGATGTATCTTTGGTGTGTTTTTTCTAAATTGGCCGCAGGTCTGCATGAGCTAATGTGCTCCCTTACTATTGGATGAACTTGATGTTAGCTTGCTTATCACTCTAATAAAAGACTCTGGAAGTTAGTGTAAATTTTTTTTTTTGCAATATATATTTACTTCATATCATCTTACTTTTAGATAAAATTTTGGTAGAAGATTTATTTCGAAATATTTGATTAACACCAAAGAAAAATTGATATTCACTTTGTGATTAGATAAGTTTCATTCGGACGATGGTTGTCCTAATAAATAGTTTTAAACCCAACAATACACACATAATTACTGCTTAGGGGTTTAGTGTTCTTATTTTTATTTACAATCCCATTTAATTTCGTCAAATTCTCACTTATGCGTTTCATTGGTCGTCTATCTTCATAGTAAAATTACTTAATTTGGAATCCCCTATAATTCTGTGTAATTCGTTAATGTCATGTCAACTTAACGGCGCGGGCCGTAGATTGATTGATTTTACTGCAAAGCATTAATTTTCTGTTGATGGTGTTTTTAGTGGCGTTTATTTTATCATTACTTATAATAGTCGTTCTACTATTAATCATTTAATAAGACTATTGGTCTATAAAATATATGAGTGACATTTTCAAATTAAATATAATAAAAAAATAAGTGTACCACTCGGGGACTGCCGCGGTAAAGCTATTGCATTGCATTTTTATCAACTTATGCAATTATAATTATTTATTTATTTTATTTATGCAGTATTTTTTTGTTTGCTTTTTTTTCTTTGATATTAATTCAAGTTTTTTCTTAGATATTCAAGTTACACTTTTTGAGCATGGTGACCGACAAGAAAACAATTTTTTTTCTTTTGTTGATTAAATGAGAAGTTAATATTGTTTAAAATACTTTTATTATCTTACAATACATGTAGGTTATTCAGAAATTTGTATCATTGAAACTATAGGTTTATGGTAACAAACATCGTGCCGAAGTATGCCGAACTGAAGCGACGTTAGACGATGCACGGCTTTCAACGCCGCACCGCTGTGCCGGTCGTAGTGGGCTAGTGGGGGGTGTTAGGTTTATTTTCGTTACGGAATTTCTTGATTCGGTCGCCGCGCTCAAAGCCCGCGATAAAAGCTGTGCAATAGCTTAAAAAGTAAATGCAAGATTCTGCAATTGCTGAAGAGATCGAGTATATGCACTAGGTATAAAAGAATTATTACATTCTTAAACTCGCTTAAAGCCTGTATACAGCCGCGAAAGAAGTTACAGCCTGTATACCGTCCCAATACTGAGCACAGGCCTCCTGTAATTTTCGCGGGTTTTATGGAACAATTTAGTTCGCTGAGCTGCAGGATGCGTGTTGGCGAATTTGACATGTCCTCTAATTATTTTATTTCTGAGCCATGCTGTTACGATGTTATCCTTCATCGCCAAGCACATAGGAAGACACATTGAGTTATATCTACTACGTACTAGAGAAGCTATTCCAAACAAAATATAAAAACGGCCAAGAGCGTGTCGGGCCACGCTCAGTGTAGGGTTCCGTAGTTTCCCGTCCGTCACAATAAGTGTTCCCACCTATGAGTTTAAAGGTGGGTATCCATTATGTTCGCGCTCCAGCAGCGCTCCGCGCTCCTGCAACTGCTCCCGGTAGTGGGTACTGTTGTTTCCATCCAAGTTCAAAATGATTTTCCTAGAAAGTCCTTATAAAGTTCTACTTTTCAGATTTTTTTCATATTTTCTAAACTTATGGTTCAAAAGTTAGAGGGGGGGGGGACACATTGTTTTTTACTTTTGGAGCGATTATTTCCGAAATTATGGATATTATCAAAAAATGATTTTAGTAAACCCCTATTCATTTTTAAATACCTTTCCAACAATATATCACACGTTAGGGTTGAAATTAAAAAAAAAATCACTTCCCACTTTACATATAGGTGGGCTACCCTAATAAAACATTTTTTTCCACTTTTTTATTTTACCACTTTGTCGGCGTGATTGATACACATATTTGTACCAAATTTCAGCTTTCTAGTGCTAATGATCACAGAGATTAAGCGAGGACGGACAGACGGACAGACAGACATGGCGAAACTATAAGGGTTCCTAGTTGACTACGGAACCCTAAAAAATGTGCACTACTCTGTATCCGCATATGCGCGGGAAACAGTAGAGTCGCGCATGCGCAGTTGATATATACGCGCGAAAATAGTCATATTAAATAACTGTTTATTTAGATTGTATTGTTAATCGAGTACATTTTTTTAAATTTTCGTTTATTTTGCATATGTGCTATAATAATAAAAAATATTATTGGCACCGCTCCGTACTGCATGAATATCGAAGCCACAATAACAGGTGTAGGGATTGCAGTATAGTTCAGTTGAACATAGTGAATGTTCGGAATCCCAGTGCGTATTACATATATATCGGTGGGAAGACACCACTTAAAATTGCAACTAACAATTTCATTATAGCCGGCGGAGATTGAATTCGCTTATTACTGTAAAATTTAGAAGCACTGAACGGCTATTAGAACGCTAAAGAGCTATTTTTGTGAAATTGAAGTGAAAAACGAAGTTACAATTTACCAGATGGTAAGTATTGCAGACCTTAGGCACCTATAATGAACTTGATTAAAAAAGACTACTTATAGTCTTCTTTATTTGAAGTTGTCGTCTCTGTGAACTAAGATGGAATACCTGACAACCTATAATAGTTATCCTTTCTCGTATATCCTTCAGACCAGAACACAGCAGTGCACGCGCTGCAAACTTGTGCAAAACATAAAAAGATAGTTCTAATACAATATTGTATTAGAATCTTACTTTCACTGAAACTTTCTTTTTCTAAGGTCCTTGCTACAAGTATATTATAGTCAATATAGTCCCGCAATTTTTTTGTGTGTGTGTTTGAGTGTGTCTCTGGATGGTTTTGATTCACAATTGGAGTCGGTAGGAAATCCTGTTGTCAAGATCCTGATACCATTCTTGCGAAGCATGGATCGCAAGTTAATTAATACTTGTTAAAATAAAAAGTGATATTCGGCGTCTAACTCATTGCAAAAAACTATGCTATCGCATATTCAAGCCTTAAGAACTAATCAAGTCCCGACTAGTAATTATCTAGTCGAACGGTTTTCATACAGGAGTTTGTCTCTACGAGTTATAACTTTCTCATTAGATGTAATCTCTGACTCTATGGATGTACGCTACAACTTGGAAATGGAAAGTTAACTCCTTATTACTTTGTTTGTTTAGTACCTTTAATTACAATTCAAATATAATGTATAAAATGTTTCATATGGTAAGTAATAAGAGTTGGATACTTTTTTTCAGGTACTTAGCGACTCATTCCACCTTAGTAATCAGGAGTAAACGCATCTGTATTTTGATCTTTTATCGAAGATAAATAATTGAGGTTCTAGATATTTTCTTTGTAAGTAATCTATTAATTCAGCTAATAGTATTTTACTAGCTAGCAGCCCTGGCATCGCACGGGTTTCTGGATTTCGATTTTCGCCACCTTCTGGGTCCAATTCTGAATCTAAATCATCCAGGAACTCACTCAAATAAACACAATAAATTTCAACACCACGTCTAGCCATTTTTGAGTTTTATTGAGGCTAACGGCCAGCAATTGATTTTTATACAGAATGTCCAAGAAGCTGACGTCAAGCCGGAACCGGGTGATAGAAGTCATAGTAGGAGTTAAAAGACCGTCAAAGAATGTATATTTCAATGAAACAAAAGTACAACAATGAATAAAGTGAGAAACTTTCGTCTATCATTAAACTGTAAACTTGAAAAGAAGACAACCGAAACAGATAAGCGAACAAATTATGCTCACTTATGGACCTAGCTCTCGAGTTGACCGACGTGTGGGGGTGGGGTGGTGTTTTTATTAAAACATACGGAACATTTATAAAATGTTAATGTTAGATGGATTCAAAACGGGTTGAATACGCTCGTATTCTTCCTTGGCATTCACAAAAATTGCGTGACGACTTTCCAGATTCTCGAGCCCTCAGTAGTAGCAGAGCGTAACGTGACCAATGCCCGTTTCCATAACTCCTTTTCCGGGGACTTGATTTCCTTGGTGTTATACATTCGTAGCTCGATGAAGAACTCACGGCGTCTTGTAAGGTCCGACTGCAGGGTATTAACCGGACGAACGGAGCTGCACGTACCGGTACACGTATATATAAATAAATGATAGGAAAAGTTCGATAAATCATTATATATTTTTAAATAATATTATATTTTTTCTGCTTTTATTAATAAACATTTAAATTATTATTTTGAAAAAATAATGCTAATAATTAAGGCTAATAATTAATAGTTATTGTTCAAACTTCAAATACATAAATGTCAATTATTAAATTTTAATTAAGTACCTAATTTAGTACCTGTTAATATAAGTATTGCCTAACTTGATACCTATTGATTAGGTAGGTACTTATTAATAATTTGAACTGACTGACTGATATTTGGCATTCAGGACTATAAATTTGGATCGGTCTGTCTGTCAGATTAAGGATCAGAGCATGGCTTGGAATGGCATGGAACCCTCAAGTCTACCCTACTCGTGTATTCTATTGAGTATCCATATGTTCTTAGTTAAACTTATATCTTTCCATATATTTATAAGTATTTCAACCAGACAGGTAAACAATAGAAATGTCTGTATAATAATATTTGAGTATTAAGATGGAATGCCTCCATACAAGTAAAAAGAACCTCCAGTCCTTGTAACTTAGTATTTTAAGTAATACATCGGCAAGATTGCTTCATCATATAACAATCTACAATTAGCGAATTTTCATGTACAATCAATTCATAAACCCAAATTTATGGATAACCGTTTCGTTCAAAACAAAACATAAATTATGTAATTTTATTAAATTGGAATTAAGCTGAAATACATTAAAATTTATTTCATTTCACATCAAGGGCCTACAACATTCCGTTATAATGTAATGACCTGTCTATCAAGAAGTGCTCATAATATTATGTTTTGCTTGCTTTCGCTCATACGGTAAAAACCTTTCTTCTTAATCGGCTTATATCACCGGGACATGGGTGTCTTCCGTTGTAGGTAGGATTTGATTTAATCGTCACATTGGCAAGCGGATTAACGATAGCAGCTTAACCGTCTCGCACCTTTGACACTTCCGACTGTGCCGTTCTGATTATTTTACACCTGACGTAGGCGAGATGATTATACCGCCATCTATCGGAAGCCACAAGAATTTTGCTATATTCCTTAGTCAGCAGGGATGGTGTAATTTCTGGTGGAAGTCATATAAAAACTACCATTTCCCATAGTGGCTCAAATGTATGTGAGCAGTTGATGACGATGAAAAAACCGGTAACAAAGCAACCATAGTAGATCATTTATTCGGCTTCAGTCACTTTATTATGATTTTTACCTGCTCTCACAATTACGCGTTTGAAACTTTCTCGTATCCACCACACTCATTCTAATATGATTTTCGAAAGGAAAATACAGTCTTCTAATAGTGTTGTATTTTGAAGAATTCATTGATTATAATCAACTCTTTTCGAAATCTGGTAGATAATTATCTACCAGATCTCGACAAGAGTGGGATCAACCGACGGCCTCCAAAGTCAAAATAATGTTTTCACGTCTCCATAGTAAAAGTATAATTCGCGTAGAATAATAAGTAAATTAAAAATTATTTATGTCATAGATATTCATTGTATTGAAATAATATTTCGGCCACATAAGATAAGCTATTGTATTATATACGAGTAAGATGGATTTTACTTAGAACTAGGGTTTTTACAACCAATATCTATAAATTCTCATATATTTTTTGGAATAATTAGTTCATTACTTGGAGAATTGAACTCATAATAAGTATTTATATATCTGTAAAATTTACTACTAAAGCAGATTTATCTTTTCTAGTTGGGCTCAGATAACTACGTATTGTATTATCTAAAGTTCTAAAGAATTATAATAATTGATATATCAATCTATCGTTAAACAAATAATCCTACGTCAGGATTATGAGGACCTTGTTTATATATGGACGTCGGGGCAATGACACGATGGGGCATTATGATTAGATTGAAATGGTCGATGCATTCAGTCATTATCAATGTCGCGCCGTTTTATAATTACTTTTTGATGGATCATTAACCTATATTTTAAGGTCGGTGCAGATAAGTTTAGGTGTGTGGAGGATTCTTTTTGTTTGCTGGAAAAAGTTAAAGATCATTCGAACTATGTACATTGTGTATAAATATCCATACCGTTACAGTGTCACTGCTAAACATAGGTTTCTTTTTTGCATGGCATTTGTTGGCATGGCAACCGCAGGTTCTTAATTGTAATAACAAGTAAAAAACTGCTTTACCCAACATCAGAGGGTCGATATGAAATAGTGGATATTCTTAAACCGTCACTACACGGTCGTATCCATAGTTCGAATATTATTCGTATATACCTCGCTTACTTAGGCTTGCTAAACACCTCTTTCGGGTCACCTGTATTAATGGTGTTCCTTAAAGCTAAATAATTATCGGTCCATTCCAATTCCTGGTCTGCAGCGGGTCATCTGTGACCACTAGGACTCCGTGACGGACAGCTTCGGGCTCAAATGCAGAAATCTTTGCTCCTTCATACCGCCAGCATCGTCCGCCGGTATCTTTCCTTTTCCAACGAACCCTCGGCCGTTTGATCTTCCCCGCCGAAGGTTTCCACCTGCTTGGAATTTTATTTATTTTAAAATATTTAATGTATATTTATCATTTTATTTTATATATAGCTGAAAATATTATATAAATACCCCAAAAAATATTAATGACTACCTTTAAGGCGATAATTTTAATTATAGTATGTAATGCAGGTGATAGTTTATTGATATTTAAATTCAAACAACAAGTAATTAAAATAATGTATATTAAAATTAATACATTGATTTAAAGTTAACAATCCACATTAAAACGACAATAAACTAAGTGTATAAAATATACAATACCAAATGTTAAAAATCGGAAGCCTTGAGCCATGTCGATTTCAACGTTTTTCTTGGTATTACCACGTATTAGTATTTTCTATTCAAAACTTTAGTTAGCTAAACAAGCAAGTAGACTAAGCGCTGCAGCTCGTGCTGTAGAAGTCTCAATCGTGCCGTGACAGCTAAATAAGTTTATTTCAGTGAATTCCATAACATAATGTCTTATAAGAGTTTGCTATTGTGAAATGCGACAGATTTAGAAACTATTTTGTTTTGTAAATAATAACTTAAAACCGAAAGTCTCTTAGAGTAAAAAAATAAGAAATAAATATACCCGAACATACATCACTAAATCATATAACGTTAATTATTATACTACTTTGGGCCGTGGATACGAACAGAACTTTCGCATCGTCGCCATTTGGTTGAGATAAAATATAATGTTATATGTACCTACGTCAGTTCTGTTCAAATTCAAGACCCTTATTAAATTACTTTTAACAGACTCAAATCGAACACATTCCATCAATAAATGGTGTACTACTGTAACTTCACAGTCTTCACATTTGGGCGAAGTTGTTTTACTCATCAAGAAGACAAATTTCTTACATGGAACGCGTCCAGATATGAGTCTATGAGGAGTAGTAACTAATTTCTTACTTAAACTAGTATTAATGAACCAGGGCACATAAACCGTTTTATACCATATTCCTTTTTCTAGTGGCATTTATTGTATATCCACAAAATCAAAAATGTGTTTCTAATGACACAAGGTATACGACATCGTTCAGTAATTTGTTCATTTGGCAATGTATACGCTTTTACAAGAAAGTCACAAAAATATACAAGGTCTATTACCACATTTTTCATTTGTAAAAAGAGTTATTATAGTAAACGTTGTTAAATGGTTGATGCTGGTTGGTGTTGGTTACTGCACCTGTTTTAGTAGTATAGTTGTAGCACGAATGGGGAAGACTCGACCGGGGAAGGACCACGCTCTCACAGAATACCAGCGTAAAATAGCAGCTTAATGCTGCTGTGTTTCGTATGTCGAGTGTAGAGATCCGGAAACCCTTTTTTACTGGAAACAAGGCATTCCATCTTAGTCCTCAAGCGTAACAACGCATCTGTATTTCGATTCGTAGTTGAGGATGAAATTAGATGTCTGTGAGCCACATCAACTACTTACCTTCAGGTGGACTGCGTGCTCGTTTGTCACCTAATATATAACAATAAGGTGATCGCTTCCTACTTCTTTGAAAAAAAATCCCTTTGGGTTTCTCGCTGATACTTCCTACTATAGAGGAATTTTCCGATGCAGTGGTAAAAGTAAAATTGACATTGAATAAAACTATTATTTACGGATTTTATCGCATTTAATTACTTTAATTTATTTTTATTATTATCCCGACGTTTCGGGTGCTTTACAGCACCCATGGTCACGGGGGGGGACTGAGATGTTTGACGTCCCAATGTCATAGTTAGTCCGGCTACCTTCAGTTTTTTTAATATTAATTTTTGGTCCGATTTACGCAAAACGAGCTTATAGTATCATGAAGTCTTGCAGTGGTATGCTTGGCTTTTGGTTTAATTTTGTTAATTATAGGATCCCAAGCAGATGGTAGCACCCAACCATCTTCTCTATTGAAATTTGGATGTTTTTTAATTTCAATAGCCTCGCGTATCATCCTTGGTAGGAATCGGTGTTCTTTTGCGAGAATTTGTGGTTTATCAAATATAATGTAATGGTGGGGACGATCCTTGAACATGTTCGCAGACTGCAGACTTCCCGGAGCGTCGGTGCTTCACATCAGCTATATGTTCCTTCACGCGGGTTTTTATAGATCTCTTTGTTTGACCTATGTAAGAGAGACCACATTCACAATCTAGCTTGTACACACCTGCATCTTGTATAGGAATATTACATTTGATGGACGGTAAAAATTGACTAATTTTCTTCAGCGGCTTGTAGTATGTCTTAATGGACGCTCGCTTCAAGATGTAGCCAATCTTGTCCGTGACTCCTCTGACATATGGTAGTAGAGCAGGCGCGCGCTCGACTGTGGCCGGCTTCACTCGTTCACTGTGACGTAGGCGCGGGACCCGAAGCTTGTTGTCTTGCAATACTTGCTTGACGTGCTGAAGTTCCGCGGCCAGATATTTTCTATCACAGATCCCTCGTGCTCTCTGAAACAAAGATTTACCCACGGTAGCTAACTGTGAAGGATGATGGTGAGATTCACCATTTAGATATCGGTTGGTATGGGTCTTTTTCCTATACACAGTGTGACCAATAGTGTTATCAGGATTTCGGATGACTAAAACATCTAGGAAGGCTAAAGAATTATTTGTCTCTAACTCCATTGTGAATTGTATTTTAGAGTTTATGGAGTTAAGGTGGTCTAAAAATGCAGTTACTTTGTCAGATGGTAAAATTGTGAAAGTGTCGTCTACGTACCGCTTGTAGAACCTTCGATTTACAGGAGCAGTAAGGGCTTTCTCCTCAAAGTCCTCCATGAATATGTCGGCGACTATGGGAAACACAGGTTGCTTGTAGAACTCCTCCTTCCACAATAGATAGCCAGATGTGAGGCAATGTTCAAGTAGTATTGCATATTCTTGAGGCATGTTATTTTCTTCTAGCTTCCTAGTTACAATTGAGATGCAGTCCACAATAGGTAGGCATGTAAATAGTGACTGAACATCAAAACTGACCATAGTTTCATTGTTAGCGAGATGTAGGTCTTTAATCTCACTCACAAAATGGTATGAATCCTTTGTGTGTGCTCTGGTATGTCCTCTCAGTGGTGATAGTATTTTTGCTAAGTATTGTGCCAGCTTATAATTTGGTGAATCGATCTGGCTCACTATGGGACGTAGTGGAGCGTTTGGTTTGTGTATCTTCAGTAACCCATACAACCTCGGTGGTTTGGCACATGATGGTATTAGCGAATTCACGTCGAGATTTAATTTTTCGGAGTATTTCTTTATTAAATCGCTAGTTGTTTTAAGCGTGTTAGTTGTAGGGTCTGTTTTGACCTTTTTATATGTACTTTCGTCCGATAAAAGTTGTATTTTAAAATTATATTCCGACGCGTCCATTACTACCGTAGCATTTCCTTTATCCGCGCGGAGAATCGTGAGTTCTGGTCTGTTCCGTAAGTTATTTAGCGCTGTAAATTCGTCTTTAGGAAGGTTTGGTTTCGGCACTGAACTACGACGTAACAAGGACGAAATATCTTGACGTATGGCCTCCAAATCTTCCTTACCGATATTATTCTTAAACAGACAATCCTCAACACTGCAGATAATTTCTTCGTACGGGATTTTTCGCGGAGTTAATGCGAAGTTCATTCCCTTCGCTAATACTTTCATTGTCGGTTCGTCCAGTGTATGTTTTGACAAATTATAGACAGTGCGTTGTTTATAGTTTGTGTCTATGGTCAACGGTTGTTTATTGTTCTGGCGTTGACTTGGATGTTTGGCATTTGATTTGATCGTTAATTTTTGGTATTTTTCTATTTGTTTATTTTTGCTATTATAACTATGACATTGGGACGTCAAACATCTCAGTCCCCCCGTGACCATGGGTGCTGTAAAGCACCCGAAACGTCGGGATAATAATAAAAATAAATTAAAGTAATTAAACGCGATAAAATCCGTAAATAATAGTTTTATTCAATGTGTAGTGTTCGCGTAAATTTAAGAAATCATTAAGTAAAATTGACCTTAAATAGGAATTATTTATAATCTGTATGTACTGTGGCCGTGGAAGGAAAAAGGGAGATCTCCCACTGGGCAAGGTATTCTGCCCGGGGATCGGCCAACGCTCCGTGTGATAGTTCGGAGCTATTCTATATATACTGTTTTACTTTGGAACTTTGATAGCGCGATTTAGGCTTCGATGTGTTTCACTAGAGGCGCCATGACAGCGCTGCCACATGTATTGAATAAATTATTCTGTTCTATTTCGTTCTACTCAATTCTATCCACCTATGAGGCAATCTATGTACATAAGCTTATGTTGAGCAGTTTGTTATAGGAGTTGTTGATAGGCGGTAAAGAATGAATGACTTACTAAACTTTGAGGATGGGATAAAGTAAAGATAATTACCGGCGGCGTGTTATTAGGCTCAATCCTGCTCTACAGCTTACAATTTTGTCCGCTAACTTGTAACAAAGCCACCAAATGGAGAACACAGAGACTAATTTTACGATAGAACATATACATTTGATTGCATACAAAATGTACGAAAATGGTCATCAAGGCCATTACAAATGTTACAGCATGAAATCGTTTTACAAACGCGCCTAATAACGCCATTATGATTCCTATCTCGCGCGTGTCGTTTCTTTCAGGAAACAATAATGAGTATTTACTTTATTTAGAAACGAATTGAAAATAATAGCATAATAAAGGCGCATAACGACTCAATTAGAATATAATTGTCGTTTACTAAGGTAATTTCGCGTTTCGAATCTATTAATATTACTTATAGGGTTGAAATAATTCATTTTATTTTTAATTTCAGTATGAACTTCTTTTTGTAAAACTCATGTGGCGAACTAATTTACAGTCTATCTGAGTATCTGATGTTAAGAGTGGCTACTGCACTTTACTTATAAAGAAGGCGACAGGTGCTTAGTCATTTCCGTGGATGAAAATTAAATATTTCACAGGCTGTAATTATACTGGCCTTCTATACCTTTCAGACAGGAACAGAGTAGTGCAGGCACTATTTTCGACGGCAGAAATAATTAAGTTTCCGTTATAATTATTCCGTTCCGACATAGTTAGATTTTCCGTTTATCCAGCCGGAATCCTAGGTAGAAAAGTCCTCCGACATAGTAAACTACGAATTACATTAAAAATTCACTAGGGTTTCAAAAGTTGTGAAACACCTTTGATGTCCGGCGATGCCGCCGGCCGCGTACAAGTAGACATTGTAGGTATTTATTATTTAAGCCGTCGCTTCGTTGTCACAAATATGTTAGGGGTTGTCACGAAATTAGGAATAAATGTTTTTGTATACTATAATATTCATTATGATTTATTAACATTATGTCGTTACTCATAAGTTAAAAACATTTATTGAACAAGATTCTTTTTTATAACTATAAGAAATATATCCTAATATATATAAATTACGTGTCACGTTGTTTGTCCACGATGGACTCCCAAACTACTCAACCAATTTTAATTAAATTTGCACACCGTGTGCAGTTTGGTCCAAATTGAGAGATAGGATAGTTTTTTTGGCCATGAGTAACCCAAAAGTTTTTTTTTGCGAATTTAAATATATATATATATATATATATAAAAAAATATATATATATATATATATATATACTAGTGACTTTTTTACCGTCTGTCCGTCCGTTTTTAGGGTGACAAACGAGCACACAGTCCACCTGATGGTAAGTGGCTGCTGTGGCCCATATGCATACATCTACATCTATTCTCGATTACTAATCAAAATGCAGATACGTCGTCACCCGTGAGGACTAAGATGGAATGCCTCGTTTCTATTCTTCTAGGTTGTTCGGTTCTCTATACACCATACGAAACACAGCAGCATTAAGCTACTATTTTACGCTGGTATTCTGTGAGAGCGTGGTCCTTCCCCGGTCGAGCGTCAGCTCGTCGGTATTCGTGCTACAACTACCAACTCTACCAGCATGGCTCTACCACGTATATTTATAGAAATTCAAATCATATCATATCATATCAAGGCAATAAAACAATAAATTTAGTAGGCATCTTTGACCTTGCCACTTCGCAGGGTCACAGGCTTAAGGGCAAATGGCAAAGAAAGTACTTAAAAAATTGTTTCAAACACTTAATTCAAAATTGTTGTTTTTATTTTATGGAAAATACCAGTGCCATAAGCTTCTACTCCGTTTACATGTCACACCATATTTTTTTCCAGACGGCAAAAAAGTATTAGTAATATATATATATATATATATAAATATATATATATATATATATATATATATTTGAAATAACATATTATTTTGCAATAACCAGCCTTATAATTTTTTTAAATTATTAAGGCTATTAAATTTAACTTAATTAATTCAAAAAAGTCATTTTGTCCTGTTTGTCTTTTAAATTCAATATGCGCTGATTTTACTGCGCACGCAAACATTCGTAAGGGTCGATCTGTTGGCAAAAACGTCGTTTCCCATAAATCACATAAAATTTGGAATAATTTCAAATAAAAGTAGAAGTCTTATTTACTCGTATTTTTAAAAACTGCAATAACGGTATATCAGTATTTATATATTAGAGCTTAATTTTGTCTTTGAAAAATAACCCTCTATATGCATATTTTTTTCTTCTGCGTGTTCACGTTATGAAATAACCGTTATTATTTCATTTGTATCACGAAACGTTACTACGAAAATTGATCTCTGGTTAAAAGAAAAAAGTTTCGTTATTCTAAAAATTCAATTACGATTTTCAAGTGTATATTGAATTGAACACGGCGCAAGAGCTACAAAATAAATGAAATCCCTAAGCGATATAATAAGCTTTTGTCATAAGTTAAGGGCGCACTGAATCTTTTCTATGCCACTTCGGATATGTGAAGGGAAATGATAATGGGACGTTGCGGAAATACGAAATGTTATATCCTGGCGGACACTTTTATTTCTTCGTTTATACTGTACGGCTTTATAACTCTTTTGCTCTTTTGTTTTTTTTTTCGATTATATTCATGCCAGCCACAATTGTTAATGTCTCCTATCATCATCAATACTGCCTTTCAAGGTCCACTGCTGAACATGGGGCCTATGTTTATGGCCCAGATTGCCTTGTCGAGGAGATATAAGCTATAGTCGCCACGCTTGGCAGGATGGTTGGCATCCATAATCGTTTTCATTATTTTAAGGAAGACGCTGATATGGGGTAGTAAATTCTCTCTTGCTGCCACTATATGGCGCTAATTAATTAATTCCTATATAGTATAATATCGTATGCAATCCAGACACACGGCAGTGTGTTAGCCAAGTTCGAAAAAGATAATATAGGCGATGTACCGGCAGTGTTTTTTTATAAGACAAAGGCAACAAACAAGCTCACAGTCCGCCTGATGGTAAGTGGTTGCTATGGCTCATAGATATCTACATCTATCCTTGATCAAGATTCAAAACCTCGATGCGTTGTCACCCCTGAAGACTAAAATGGTATGCCCCGTTCCCAGTGAAAAGGGTCTCAAGTTCTCCACACTTTCCATACGATACAGTAGCATATAGCTGTTATTTTACGGTGATATTCTGTGAGAGCGTGGTTATTCCCTGACAGATCGACCATTTCGTGCTACAACTATAATATAGATGTAGCATGACTCTACCACGCATAAAATGTATGTGTATAATTTACACGAACTATTTCGAGCCACTTTCGAACCCCCCAATTCATAAACTGCTATAATTTTACACATCTAATAAGGACCCTTTGATATCCGGAATCCAAAATTGCACAATTGTACCTATTTTGTTTGTAACTATACGAGGTCTTAAAAAAGAATTTCTTAGCACTCTGACTCGCTCATTAAAAACTCGGACTTTTCCAGGTGACTCAGAAATTCAAATAAGACAATCATACATAGATTTCTAGGCAGAAAAGAAACTAGAAAGCGGGGGGGGGACTAGAAAGCGGGGGATAGGTCGCTCGCGTCCGTAGGCTATGACCACCTATTCCTAGGCCCACCCTACACGTGTCCCCCGGGTGGTGCTAAACGAGCGACAAGCCGATACCACAGACTCAGCTCCACGCCGTGGTAGCGGCGTAAAACATACTACCTAATATTTTCGCACCATGAGGAACTATATAAAAGAAATGGCCCCGATTTCCCGGCACCCCTTTAATGGGGCAGGGGTGCGAAGAATCTCCGGGAGGAAAACCGGCGACGAGGTTCGCCACCCGTCACGTTCTGTCTCCCGGAGGGGCGAAAAGTGGATTGCAGAGGCCCGTCTGGCTACGTTGAATGTATGTGGGGCAATGAATGATAAAATGGATGAAGTATGCGATATGATGTATGATAGAGGAATAGATGTGTTATGTGTAAATGAGACGAAAAGGAAGGGGAAGGATGTCACTACACATGGCATGTATACCGCATACTGGTCTGGTGTGAACGAGATCGAGCGGGCATGCCAGGGAGTAGGTATCATCCTTTCAGAAAGAATGGGCCAATATGTGAAAGAGTATGAATGTGTAAGCCCAAGACTGCTATGGATACGAATGAAAGTGGGCTTAAAGAAGTTGTTTGTGTTAGGGGTCTACGCCCCAGACATGTCTAAGCCCACTTATATCCGAGAGCAGTTTTGGGAAATGGTAAGAATGGTGTTAATGAAGTGTAAGGGAAATGAAAATATTATGATGCTAGGAGATTTTAATGGAAGGGTTGGGATGAGGAGGCTTGGTTATGAAAGGATATTGGGAACGTTTGGTGATGAAAGTACAAATGAGAATGGTGAAAGTCTCCTCACCGTATGTATGGAAAAGAATCTTTTTTGTGACGAACACTTGCTTTCGCCACAAGAGGATTCACATGTATACTTGGGAAATAGGTGACGATAGAAGCATGATAGATTTCATAATTGTGGATGAAAGATTGAGGGGCGCAGTGGTAGATACAAGGGTTTACCGGGGTTCTAACGTAGGAACGGATCATTATTTGGTTTTATGCCGAATTAATGGTCTATTCAGGCGTTGGCGCCATCGATCATTTGTGTGTCTACCACTGCGTTACAGCGTATTAGAACAGAAAGGTTACAAGATGAAGGTGAGAAAAACAAGTTCAAATGTAGACTGAAAGAAAATATAAGTGGTTTGGATGAATTATGTATGAAGGAGTTAGACTTGGAGAATGTATGGCAAAATGTAAAGAAAGGTTTAGTGGATGCACCTACCGAAGTATGTGGTGTTAGTAAGAGGAAGAATAAAAGGAAAAATAATACGTTATGGTGGGATGATGAGATACGTATGGAAGTTGAAGCAAAGAAGAGAGCATGGCTAGATTTACTAGCAACAAAGGCCGGTTATTCTAGCGGTACGAATGATGATATTGAAAGAAAAAAGGCAGTCTTTAAACATCTTAATAAGAGAGTAAAAGAAGTAGTTGAAAGAAAAAAGCAAGAAAGAACGGATAAAAAAATGCTAGAAGAATATCGGATAACTTCCAGGCAAATATTAAAATGTTCTGGAAACTTGTAAGAATTGCCAGGGGACATTCAAAACAGCCTATGATGAATGTTATAAGAGACGAGAATAGCTATATTCTGAAAGATGAAGTTTTGAGTTTAAAGAGATGGAAGGAATATTTTGAAAGCGTGTTTATGAGTGAGGAGACAACGTGTGTACTAAGTGAAGTAGAAACTCCCAAAGAAGAGGAAAGAGGTAGCGAGATAAGTATAGATGAAAGCAATGAAAAGCATGAAAGCAGGTAAGGCTGCCGGATATGATAGAGTTTCACTCGAAATGCTAAGGGCTGGAGAGGAAGTGGTGGCAGGCCTGCTGCACACCTTGTTTAATTTATGCTGGGAACTGAAGCGGGTACCGGTAGACTGGGGCAAAAGCCGTGATAGTCCCAGTATATAAAGGAAAAGGGTCGCAGCAGGACTGTAAAAACTACCGTGGCATCAGCCTTCTTGGTATTGTGAGAAAACTGTATGCTAAGGTACTGATTGAAAGGGTCATGAAAGAAACTGATGGAAAAATTTGGGATGTACAAGCGGGATTTAGAAAGGGAATGGGATGTACAGATCAAGTCTTTACCATGCGCATGATCGCGGAGAAGTTTTTGGCCAAAAACCAAAAGGTTTTTTGTGCGTTCATGGACTTGGAAAAGGCCTATGACAGAGTGGATAGGGATGTGCTATGGCAAACACTGAACTCATTTGGGTTGAGCGCTGGCTTGATACAGGCATTGGAGTCTCTTTATAGGGACTCTAGTGCTTGTGTTAGGATCAACGGGGTCTACTCGGACTGGTTTGACATCCATAAAGGTGTCAGACAGGGCTGTGTGGCTTCCCCGTGGCTGTTCAACCTATTTATGGACAGGTGTTGGCAAAATTTGAAAGTTGAAGAATGCGGATTAAGAATGGGTGAGTTAACCGTCAAATGCCTTTTGTACGCCGATGATCAAGTTATCCTTGCGTCGTCGGCGGCCGAGTTGCAAATGATGGTTACATTAATGAACATATCATTAAAAGAAAGGGGTATGAAAGTGAACGCAAGTAAGACGAAGGTTATGGTTTTTGAAAGAGAAGAAAGTAAAACGATTTGTGAAATAAGAATAGAAGGGGAGTTGATCGAGCAAGTAGATGAGTTTGTATATTTGGGCTGCGTATTTAGCAGGGATGGAGATATGATAAGGATATAGAACGACGAGTGAATGCGGGAAATAGAGTAAATGGGGCCCTGCACTCTATTGTGAGGAGTCAAAATGTGTCAAAAAAAGGCACGTATGGCAATTCACAATGCTGTGTTGGTTCCTACTTTAACGTATGATAGTGAAAGTTGGGTGTGGCAGAAGAAGCACGAGAGTAGAATCAACGCAGTAGAAATGCGGTCCTTAAGGAGTATGTTAGGGCTGAATCTGAATGACAAGGTAAGAAATTGTGTAATAAGAGAAGAGTGTGGTTTTCAAGATGATGTTGTGACCAGGAATAAGAAAGGAATGCTTCGGTGGTTTGGTCATGTGGAAAGAATGAATGAGGAAAGAGTGACAAAGAAAATTTATGTTCAGAAGTTGCAGAGTGGCAGAATTAGGATACCCTTAACTAAGCATGTATGCGTAGGTGTATGGATGTGAAGGAGGCGAGAGAGGTGTGTCGGGATCGTGCCAAATGGAAGTCTGTAGTCTCTCCTTACCCCTCTGGGTGACAGGCGTGAGTGTTTATGTTATGTTATGTTATGTAAACATAACATAAACACTCACGCCCAGAAACTGCACGAGGCGAGGCTCGCGACGTAGTCGTGTGGAGAAATAACATAGCGTTTGCTACTTAGGTCACCCATAAGTATAATCGCAACCTTTTATAGGACACTATAAGGGTAATGCTTCAATGAAAAATGTCCGGTAGAGAAAAGCATTCAGCTGTTATTCGGATAATATTTCACGTGGTAGAGCCACGCTGCACCTATATTATAGTTGTAACACGAATGAGTCGGCTCGACCGAGGGAGGTCCACTGTCTCACAGAATACCAGCGTAAAATAGCAGCGTAATGCTGCTGTGTTTCGTATGATGAGAGTAGAGAACTGGAGAGTGGGGAATCTTTTTACTGGAATCGAGGCATTCCATCTTAGTCCTCAGCGTTGACAACGCATTTTCATTTTAATTTTAATTGAGGATAAATAAGGTGGACTGTGTGCTCGTTTGTTCGTTTAAATCACATATTGGAATTAAAGTTCTATTATAAAATACAGCAGAGAGATTTCCATAATCAACCGTAGCTTATAATTGCGAACTTCCGAAGATTATCACTTTGTATTTGGCTGGATTAACTGAAACATATTTGCACGATCATTCTCTTATGGTTTCCAGGTTATTATTTAGTTTTCGTGTAACAAAGTTAAGACTATTTACGCCGGACTGTACACTAACACTGAATACTAACCTAAAATATCAATATAATGTAGTTGTATAACGTGTTAATCTGAAAACTCTTTTTACCAGTAACACATCATTCCATATAAAATATTTTAACTTCAATTTAATTAAACATGTATATGCCTTATGCATGTATCATTTTGATTTTTATGGTCATTCGTAAAACCGCGACATCAAATTCGACATACGCCAATAAACTTACAAGAATATAACATTGAACAGCAATTGTAATAAAAACATGACAATACATATTTCGGACGAGAATAAGAACACAAGGCGTAAAATTTTATGGGACATATGTGCCGCAAGCGTTACTACTTTCTGTTTTTGCAAACCAATAATATTTATTAGCTTATCTAATTCATTGTCTGTCTGTATCCAACGAGAATAAAATCACACTGTCTGTATCATTGTGATTTTATTCTCGTTTGTTTTAATGGTGCCGAAACGGGACGAGACTATTTGAATATTCGTTAGGTATTGATACTTTTACATTTTTGTATACATGGGGGAAACCAGAATTTGTCTTTAAGTCTTTCAGTTTGTAGTCGTAGAGTCCTGAGTCATTTGAAGCTGCAAAAGCATAGACCCATAGACAAGTGGTGAAGCTCCTATATTGCATATGATTCTGTATTGATGACTTTGGGTTGATAAGATCCGCGTACTTATTTCTGCGCTAGCAATAACGTCATCAGTGTTGTGTTCTCGTTTAAACAGTACATATTTACAGGCTGTGAGCCATTGTATCATCAGTCCTCAACAGTGACCACGCAATCGCGACTTTCTTCGAAATTATTTACAGCCGTATAAAAGGAAGCAAACCAACATGCGGCTCACCTGATGGACCGCCGTCCATAAACAACTGCAACACCAGGGGAATTTCAAATGCGTTGCAGGTCTTTCGTCGTATGTCCTTCGGCTCAAGTAAGTAGTTACCATCCAGGTGAGATTTTAGCAGGCATTTATGTTCATTTTCCTGTCGTAAAACGTATCCCATGTAATCCTGATAAATAGTCTATTTCTGCATCAAAGGACATTGTTCTGCGTCCATACAATGTTCGCCTAAGAGCCAACAGTAACAAAAAATACCTTTTTAAGTCGGAAATTATACATAATTGTATGTAAGAACAATAACTCTTGACGGACACTTCCGAAAACAGAGATATTAGCAGTTATCGTAGAGATTTTGAGGTTATCTTTTATTTTTATGAAATATTACTATGTTATTGCTAATGTAAGCAGTTCAGTCTTAGCCTAGCACTTATACGGTAAATAAAACTTAGGTTGTGATTAGGTATTTGTTTTATTCATACCAATTAAATACAATTTATACACTCATTTGGCAACCAAAGTAATGATTGATGCTATCAACCATCATTACTTTCGAGCAAAATATTATTCAAGAATTGAGCAGGGGGTTAATATTTTCTTGGTATCGGGCCCAACTTAAATACCATATTATGGTATGCAGCAACCTTTATTTCTGGGCCCAACAACACAATTACAACGATATTTTTTATTGCCTCCCTCCCAATTTCTGACTCATCAACCAAAATGTATACAAAATAAGTTTTACTACTAATATGGCGGCTATGTATTCTCCCTCTCAAGAGCCATACATTTTCAGAATATAGTAAATGTAATTCACTAATCAGTAATCAACTCCTGTTCGACATCCATGCAAACTTCAACAACATAATTACCGATCGCACGTCTGACGCCTATTTTATCGTCTTGTCGTTTGTCAACATAACATTTTTTTTGCATGGCACAATGTTAATTGACCAATGAGAGTACAATAGTATTGTTATTTTTAATGAATACACATGATTTTACTGTATTCCAGTTCCTTGTGATATATACAAATCTTAGGTATATTTTAAATTATTAACGTTTTCATAATATATTTGAGTTTATGACAACTTTTGAAATACTGTTAAATGCTCTTACATTTAATCGTATTGTGCGATTGGCCAAATCACAGGAGTCCAGACGCAGCAAATTAATAAAATATACGTACAGAGCTTAAAATAGAAAAAGTCTTTTTTATTTTGATTCCATAATTCAGAAGTATCCGTTACTATCTAATGAATGTTATCTAATGCATAATTCAGGATAAGAATTTTAGTAATTGTCAAATTTATGTTTGTTCTTAGGCGAGATTTAACAATGTAATTTCATTTCAATTCATAAATAGTGGATATCGGTTGAGTAACAAACATTCCAATATCTTCATAAACTTTTTACATCATAATTATCGATACAAGTTGGTCTGTGCGAATTGCACCTTATACTAAATATACCCCAGCCTTCCATTGTTCCTTACTTAAGTAAAACAAAGGTGCAGTCATGCCAATAATTACTTGTGCACCTGCGATGTGACCGACTACGACTAGACAGGAAGGAAAGGCCGACGTCATAAGTCCATTAGTGCTAATGCCGTAGTATATCGGCGACGTCGCCCGTGCAAAGAACCTTTTGTTTAATGGTCAGTGGCGGCGCATGGAAAGAGTTGAAAGACACATTATTATGATTTACGGCATAAAAGCTCATCGACCTACATTGCTACGGTCATGCGACGGGTTTTTGATTAGATTACAGGCGTGATTGCAATGTCTAAAGCGATGATTACGAGTACGAACTAAAATAACTTAAAAACAAAATCTTAATGAAACGAAAAAAAAAACATGATCAAAATCGGTTCATCCGATCATCAAGCTATACACACTACAAACGGACAGACAGATACACACTTCAAACTTATAGAACCCCTGTGTTTTCGTCGGAGGTTAATAAGTAGCATTATAGACTATATAATAATAAACAAGTCCCTCTGGTTTCTGAGAGCGTTTTGGAACAATTAGACTACCACGCTGCTCGAGGGTGTGTCCTAAGACATGCAATTTTTCTTTGCTCATTATAATATAGTATAATATAATAGCCGTGGTAGCTCAGAGGGTTAACGCTCGCTGTAAATATAACAGAACGCGAGTAACACGGTTTCGATCACCGCCGGCACCAATGACATTGTTAATTGCAAATTTTATGTGCTGATTTACCACGTGATCGGCGGTGAAGGAAAACATCGTGAGGAAACCTGCATGTCTGAAGAATAAGAGAAAAAAATATTTCGAAGACATGTGAAGTTCGCCAACACGCATTGGGGCAGCGCGGTGGACACTTCCTTGCCCTAAAACCCTCTTAGAAATTAGGGGTGGCCTGTGCTCAGCAGTGGGACGTATATAGGCTGTAACTTTACTTTACTTTATTTTCATTATAATATAGAACAAATGTTGCGAGAAAATATTTTAGTATATATTTGGGACTCGATACATCATACATTTCTATATAGGTGTATAAAGCGTTTTCTAGTGTCATTAACATGAGGATCTGATCGCTATTTCTATATTATGCTATTGAAAAGTGTTAACCTTAATGTAAAAATGCCCAATTAATACAAAAAAACTAATATATGACTACCTACTACTAAATAATATAGGACACTTAATAAAACGTGAAAAATTAACAAAAAAACGAGAAATTAATGTATAATCTGTATAGTAATGCAGGTTTCCTCATGATGTTTTCCTTCACCACGAGCGTGTTGTTAATCAGCACTTAAATTTGACAATTTCATTGGTGCCATTTTGGGGTTCGTCTACGTATTACGAAATTTACGGCGAATAGTTAGCTTCTGGGGTAACACGGCTTTATCGGTATAACTATGTTTATTTCTTTTTCATAACAATTTTTTAACTTTATAGTTTTTTGCCATACTCCTGATTATTTATCAGTAGTTAGCTCTCGTTAGTCGTAGTTGAATGGGAGAAAATACCTTTCAACATTACTTCAGTAGTATTTACGCTTATAAGTTTAAAAATAAATAAAAATAAAAGAGGTCAAATATATTACAATATTTCACGAAGAATAATTGGGCTTTCGACCATTATTCCTAGTTTTTTTTCTCTGTGTGTAATCTATTAATTTAGGTTTTTTGTTTACATTAGGTCATATTTACATACATGCTTACTTTACATACATGCTTAAATAGGCAACTTCAACTTACTTGGCAAGCTGGCGTACGATCGGGGATTTCATTGTGACTCTTATCTTTGACCAAGTTGCTTAGTGTAACGCCTATTGTATTCTTGTTGATTGTGCACATACCAGACCTAATAATTATACTTTATTAGATAGTTTTCCTTTGTATTCAACTAAAACAAAATACAACGATGAATATATGACGATAATGCGTTCCACAATTACGAAAAAGATAAGCTAAATAAAACTTTAAAAATTATGGAAAAACCACAAGTCTTAAATGAAATTTATTTATGCCAATTTAAACTCGTCATCGTCGTGGATTTATTATTTTAGAAAATCTCCTTTCTCCCATAAATAAAATTAAATAATTAATTTTTTTTGGACATTCATATCTAGAAACACAATGGTGCAAAACTGTTGACTTTTGTACCCTAAGAAAAATTTAAATTAAAGTGTAAAACAACAAAAACTGATGGGAAGTGGTTTATAGACCATCAACTTACGCCTCCCTCGTAGATTACCTTAAAGGAGGGATATTTACCATAGTTACCATGCTCAGCAGATGGGTTGACCTACTGCAGTTTTTTTATTGGTTATTAGGAAAACGCTGATGCGCACATCCCTGTCTGTATCCCTCTGTCGCCTCTTACGATACCCACATCGTGTAACAATAAAGTTTAGTATGATTATTAATTATAACAGCGACAAGATGACACATAGTATGATATGAATTAATGAATTGGAGTTTGGTAAAAGATAAACTGTACAAATCGACCGAAAATTGAGGCACTGACCTTTAATTCAACCACACGCACGCTATCAATGTGTATAAATATCGATCTCTTAGATCATGCCGTCTGCTGACGTGAGCGTTGTAAAATTAATAGCCATTTAACACTTTCTAGGACAATGAACGCATTACTATTTTAAATTAGGAACGTGTGTTCGATATTTTTCACTGTTTGCCACGTTGACTGAAAAAGCCCTAGATGGTAGATGCGATGTTTGCCCTTTCAATAAATATTTTATGGTTATCATTACCAATAATACTACTTAATATCTCTATCTATATTAATGTGTGAGAACTGACTAAACATGGTCACGGGGATCATAGAAAGAAAGAAAAGAAAGAAAGAAAGAAAGATTTATTTCAGCACGCCACAAACATCAGTAGGCACTTAAATTTTAACATTTGTGGACACATCAATTATAAACATTATAACAAACAAAAACAAAAATAGGAAACAAAACAACAATTTGACGGATAAAACAATTTAAAAGTATGTATACTTATAGACTATAATTTTAAAAACAAAATAGAAAGACAAAAAAATCTTTTCTCATATTGTACGAGTATGTTGTGGCGCGTCACTCAGCTTATGCTGTCGCCGGAGCAACAGCGCTGGTTTTCAGTGGTTTTCAGTGGACATAGGTGCTACAAAGTCAAATCCAAAAAAATAAAAAAAATATATGGGAAAATCAATAATAGTTAAATTTAATGTGTGCACATATATATAAGAAAACATTATTATTATATCGTGAGAAAAATTATTAAAAATTAAAAAAATTAAAAAAGGAATTAAAAATAAGTAAAAAATTAAAAGGTGATGGCGGTGTGAGAATAACTACTACCCCATATTATTCCGTGAGTGTCATAAGATGCGACAGAGGGAAACAATTTTTTTTTATAGAAAGGGGGGCAAACGAGCATACGGCTCACCTGGTGTTAAGTGACTATCGCCGCCCATGATCAACCGCAACACCAGGGTAATTTTTTTTATAAAGAATACTAACAATGCTATAAACATTACTAATATTCCCCTTAACCGCTCGTGGTAAGCTTAAATTGCTTGTATTACGAGTGGTTCACGCCAGTAGTCGAATGGTGGATTCGAACCCACGACCTTTTTTGAGTTCGCGGTCCGCGCCCTGCCATTAGGCCACTGTCGTATTTTTTTATTATTGCGGAATTGCAGATGCGTTGCCCGCCCTTTAGAAAGGAGTAAGTTCTTTTCCGGAAGGTCCCTAGGTCGTATCGGTCCGGAAAAATCACCGGTGGTAAACAATTCCTCAGAGAGATCGTACGTGGAAGAAAACTCCTTGTGAAACGTACAGTGGTGGACCGCCAAGCATCCAGATGATGTGGATGGTATCGGGATGTTTGCCGCGTAGAGCGTTCACGAAATTTGGCGGCTGGGATTAATCCGAATAATTCCTCAGAGCACTATCCGTGATATACGCGAAAGAAAATGCAAAGAGTTGCAACATCTCTTCGCAGCGCCAGTAAATCGAGCCGATCGGAAAGCACTCGATCGTCGACTATTCGAGCCGCTCTGCGCTGGATGCGGTCAAGTGGGAGGAGCTGGTACTGGGGAGCCCCAGCCCAGAGATGGGTACAGTATTCCATGTGCGGCCGAACCTGCGCCTTGTAAAGTTGCAGGCGGTGTGCCGGCATGAAATACTGTCCCGCTCTGCTGAGCACGCCAAGCTTTTAGAGGCCAATTTGGCCTTCTCTTCCAAGTAACTACGAAACTGCGAGTCACTCGATATGTCGACGCCGAGGATTTCGATACTGGCTGATTCAACAAGGGGAGTGCCTTGAAACTGAGGAGATACGACAAAGGGGTTCTTTTTAGCGAAATCCTGAGGATTACTGACTGATTAAAAACGAGATTAAAATTAGGAGATGGGCAGCAACGTCTTTCTTAATATTTTTTATATTAATATTTATTCCTTAATAATACCAACTTAAAAATAAAAAAATGGCAGTAATTGGAGACTGCCGACAGAAGGGAAAACTTTAAACTATAAAATAACATTGTTTTTTTTTTATATATGTAATGCCTAGTTTTAATAAAAAGGGTCATTTATTTTTATTTTTCATATGATATAAAATTGGCATAAAATTGCTTAATAAAAATATGATGCTGCCTGTTTTTTATTTTTATCCAGTCTGGTGATCATTCATTTCGAACTGATTTTAACGTGTTGCCGACCTATCGTCAAAGTCAAAGGTTGAAAAATGCGGGCTTGATCAATTGAAATGGAGCACTGAAAATTCATGTCAATTGAAATACTCTTTTTGGAGTGTCAAAATTATTTCTTTTCATAGATTTTGTATAGAATTGCAGTAAATGAGGTCAAATAAGCATCATATTGTATATGTTTCAATAAATAAACTAATATAACCAAAAATAAATTTAAACATGTTGATTCGTTGCACTCAATTGTGTTGAGCCCTTAGCGTCACGCATCATAATTATAGTTTTCAATGGTTTGCTAACCATTTTTGTAGGATCTAGAATGCTAAACATGCTACAGGATGTAGTACTGCATCCTGTTCAAAACACAGTAATGCATTTATGCCAAAGATATGAGGAGATATATTCTTGACATAGTACCTAACAAAGGGAAAAACACATTTCATTACCACTTTTTTAATTAAAAAAAACCTTACCACATATACGCTAGGATTTTATCCTATATCGTAGAGGCAGCTTAAATACACAAACTACCTTACAATTACTTTTAGGTTATACTTTCCTTTCCCCCTTCGTACTCATTGCTAAGCCACTGCGCCATAGAGCCGTCTATGTAGCCAAGACGAAGTATGTACAACCTTATATATTTTTTATTATTATTCTTTACTGTTATATTCCGTACGGTCTCTTATAGTAGGTATTTTATACTTAAACAATTTTAATGATTATTAATTTAGCCGAACTTTTCTTATTTTTGTGGTGCTTTACGTAGATGCGTAGATCGGACCAAAACTTAATATTAAAAAACTGAAGTTAGTTTCTTACAATTTTACTCTACTTATTTAAAATATTAGACAATATAGCGCAGAACAAGTTGTTTAATTTCGCCAAATAAAAACTTAAACTCCGTAATTTATTTATTTCATTTCAAAACAGAAAAAGGTTTCAACACAATGAACACGAAATGTTTCAATATAAGTTCACGATAAATAATATCGGATATTGGAAAGGAAAATGGGAATTCTTTTAAAGAATCGGTATAGTCTATTGAAGTCTAAAAACCAATCAAAGGAAAGAACCCGTGCGACGAATTTTGATAAAATTTTTAGCATTTTAAAATAGATGTTATTAACAATAGCATGCTATTTAAACTTAAATAACGTAAACAATTTAAATATAAGTATTTTTTTAACAACATCTTTACAATGTTCTTCTTTATGATCAGCCAGTAGGGTTTGCTAGCCAGGGTTGCCAATTTTTAATATCAAATTCACTGTGCCCAGCAACGCGTTGCCGTGACTCAAAGAGGATAATATAAAACGCGAGTATTCAAATGCAACATTGTGTCAAACTTCAAACAAACGGTGAAGTTTTTATGATTTAAGATTTTGAGGAAACGAACATAAACTTTTATATTTATGTCGATATATCAGGTCTTAGTTTTTGTTAATTAATGTATAGTATTAATATTATTTAAACAAAACCAAGGCGCATTTGTTTTTGACTTACGCTGACAAGGATGAGGAAGATAATAAGGTTTTTTTATATCATTAGATATTGGTTTCACTGCATTCAGTCTTCTATATGACTTTATTTGGAGATGAAATAAGAATTCGTTAATTTTATGCAATTTTGATAAATAAATAACATTCCATAACAAAACAAGGTTTAGCAATGAAAGAAATATCTCCGAAACGCTTCAAAATTAACTTGGTTTATAATTAATTGCTTTACACACCGAATTATGACAAATCGATTCAGTAGGTACCACAATTAATTAAAAATAACTAAAACGAGAACGCGATCCTAAATAGATTTTAACTAATATTAAGACTCGAAACGTATAATTTGATCATTATCATAGAATGTCATTATTTCGTCAATATATATTTTATTACATAACATGTGACTTTATTGCCTAAAAGGTGAAAGCAATGATGTACTTAACAACAATTTGCCACGATGTTATCAGCGATGATATACGTGTGAAGTGTGGGAATATAAGGTGAATGGATCTGCTCTATTTTGTAACTCGACCTATTTTCTAGGAAACTGTTCAATATTTTTGAGTTAAAGATGTGAAATTTAGATCTACTAGTTAATACTCGGAAGTTACATACTGATTTATTTTGATTATTGTAATATAAAAAAACTACGAAGTGCGCATTGAGTAAATGTAATATAATAATTAGGAAAAAATATATTAGAAGTCCTCTGTGTAGACTAACCTTATTATATTTTTAAGTTATGATATTGTACAGTAAAAACACTAGCCCTTTGTGATATTTAACACATACGGACACTCACAAACTTCTTCCCTCCACCTAGCCTGCCACTTTTCAATCCTATTCCTCACCTATGTGGGGGATGTGTATATCATGACGGTTGGACGAAAAATATACTACCACACCGCGGTCGTATGTACAAAAAGTTGTCTGTGATTACACCTGTGATCTCGCGCCGAATATTTAAGTGTTCGCGAAGTGTGGTAACTGCTTGCATGGTTACTGTGCAGATTGTTAACTTAGTACAACCGTTTTGCCTCCTGCTATACTTTTGTATTTCCTAAATATTATTTCCTTGAAATTCACACCTATAACAGATATCATTTAGTTTATGACAAACCAGCTAGACTTCCTACCTTCCTGGTAGTAATTTTGGTCCCTCTCGAAGGCCGTCGAATCTAACTGTTGCCGTCCCTCATCGCCACCTATGCAGTAACCTGATGGAACACTGGCTCACTCCGCGACTGAGAAAGCAAATTTATTTGCATCTCTGCGAGCAATTCTCGTCTAGATACTGACTCTAAACACTCGCCAACCCTGCCTCGGTGTGATTCTTCGATGCTGAAAGTCACAATCCATATGAAAGAGGTACGTAGATCTTTGCAAAGCCTAGACGTAAACAAGGCCAGTGGACCTGATGGTATTCCTGCAAGAGTACTAAAGCATTTATGCGCCTGAGTTGTCTCCTGTTCTGTCGCGCCTGTACCGCCTCTCTTTTAAAACTCGAATATTGCCCAAACCCTGGAAACTTATCGTGCCGCTCCCAGTAATAATCGACCAATCACCATCACCTCCATACTCTGTAAAGTTATGGAAAGGGTACTGAATAGTAAGCAGCTGACATACCTTGAAATAAGTGACCTCCTCAGTGACTACTAATATGGCTTCCGCCGGGGACGGTCCACTGGGGATCTTCTTGTATATGTCACGCACTTTTAGCCATCGAGAAGAATGGTGAAGCTCTAGCAGTTTATCGTTATCTCGAAGGCTTTTGACAGGGTTTGGCAAGCAAGTTTGCTGAGTAAGCTTCCTGCCTACGGCATCTCCGTTGAATTCATCAACTGGATTTCTGAGTGATCAGGGTAGTCATAGATGGCTATTCTTCTGACTTCTGACCTAATGCATATTAATGCCGGAGTTCCTTAGGGGTCTGTTCTTTTTGCGACTCTTTTCGTGCTGCACATCATGACTTACTTCTACCAGGTATTGTTGGCTATGCAGATGACAGCACACACAGAGAGAAATTCATGTCCAGTGCAAAAGGCGGAGTGGCAGTAATACGTTCATGTAGCGAGGCCATGGTGTAGCGGATAAATGCGACCTTAAGTCTAGTCTCCAAATGGGGTGACGCCAATTTGGTCACTTTCAACGCCGTCAAAACGCAGGCATGTCTGTTCTCCGCAGTACGGAGTCCATTTGATCTGACGCCTACTTTACGAGGTACATCTGTAGAGGTTACTGATCATCTTGAGCTTCTCGGCTTACAGTTAAGTGCTAACCTAAATTTTGGCGCTTATATTGAGTCGAAAGCACAAACTGTGGCCCAAAAACTGGGTATTCCAAACAAGGTGAAACGGTACTTCACGCCTGGTCAACTTCTAACTTTAAACAAAACTCAAGTCCGAACATGCATGGAGTATTGTAGTCACATTTAGGATGACTCAGCAAAATATCAACTTGCCGTACTCGACTCAGTGAAATGCAGAGCCAAAAGGCTTATCGGCGACAAAAAGCTGGTGGAAACTAAACTTCACAACTAAGCTCACAGCCGCCAATTTGCTTGTTTGTCGGTCTTCTACAGATTGTACTTTGGAGAATGTGTCTATGAGTTTCATAAGCTCATACTGCCATCTCTATTCACCTCTCGGAGTACCAGACGTACTTCAGGCTGCCATCCACACTTGGTTGACATTCCAAAGCTAGCAAACAAATGAGCTCCCTAGCTAGCGACGTCCCTAGCGGTCAGGGACACCTTTTTTCTGTCTGCACCAAGAATCTATTGTTCGTGTACAGCCGCCAAGAGCGACCTTCAGGTGAAAACGAATCTTTTTGTAAAATGACTATTCACGTTTATGGCACATTCCCCAAGGAGGGTGTAGCGGCGCTGTCGTCGCGCCACTAACACACCGGAACACACCGAACCCTAATCGCGCTATTAACATTCCGAATCATAGACAGTTTATATAAAACTTCTCCGAACTATCACACGGAGTGTTGGCCGCTCCCCGGACAGAACACCTTGTCCGGCGCGAGATCTCCCCTTTTCCTTCACGCCCACAGTGGTGACCACCCAACGTGATCTGAACACGCAACCAACAACCTTCGGAAACTTCAAGCTTCATCATCGTCATAGAATACCCCACCCATTCGCTCCCGAGCAGATATCGTCTGCAGTCTTCATATCCTGCAAGCCAGTTAGCTTCACAAGGTTCATCGCAGCACTGGAATAATAATGCTTCCTGTTCCTTCAAGCTACTCTCTGCGCTATACAATGTTCGGCACGGCTCTGAGCCTTACTGCTCGCCTCTGCTTCACGGCACTCTCGCAGATTACTTGCCTTCTTCTCGACTCACCGCAGACTACGCCAATAAAGGGGAAAAAGATGAATATCTATTTGAATACGTCGGGAAAGATCGTAACTCCAAATTTTCTACAGAGTTGAATCCACGACCATCGAATTTCTAGTCCGAGCTCTTACCGTCTACCGTGCGAAACATTTTTATTTTCTATACGCTTGGCCATTTGGAGTTTCCACTTCGAGTACTTTAGTTTCTAGCCAAGCCCTGGTTATGCTATAAATTTGAGCGAAATCGGTGATGGCGAGTAAGGAATTCTCCAGGGATATAAATCATCTTTTATAATGCACACATCCAAGGAGTGGAATGCCCTGCCTTCATGATGCGTGTTAGTAGGCTTCTCCCAGGTAAACTGGACAAAACGATGGATCTCCTGGACAAAACGAGGGAGTGATCGTAGACCTCATCTTTGCGCCGGGCCATGGAGATTGAGAGTGAGCCCATTTTTAAATTTAAAAAATATGTATAATTTTTGAACCCTGGCGGTGTAAGAATATCCACTACCCCACATCATCCTGTGTGTGCCGTAGGAGGCAACAGGGGGAAACAATCGGGAGAGGCAGCAGCATCTTCCTAATAACGACTAAAAATAAAAACTGCGGTTACCAACGCGCTTGCCAAGCGTGGCAAATATTTCCTCTATGAGACAGTCTATGGAGTGGGCGTATGCCCAGCAGTGGACTTTAATAGTCTGTAAAAGTAAAGGTAAAGGTATGATCTCTACCTTAACGAATTAAAATAATCCCAAAATTACCAGAATTTTTTACAAATATAATGTTGCATAACAATTTTTACACATTTATAATATTATTACAGCAGCAACACTAACCAAACCAGAATTTATAAGGAATGAGTTCAGCATCAATAACGTATACGTGTTGATCATGATCATGAAATACTATTAAATAAGTCAGGAAATCTATAATCTCTCAAATACTAACAATAGGAATATCCAAAATACACTGTACTGAATGATCTTTTTTACCGTCTGGAAAAAAATAGGCTATGGCACTGATATTTTACAATTTTTTTTTCTTTTATATTAACTTATTACAAAATTGATATATCAATAAATACCACTGATTTGAAATAAATATTCGGTAATAAAATAAAAACAAAAATGTTGAACTACAGGAATAAATCAATTAGAAGCTATCGAAATTAAAATAATACGCACTCAATTAGTAGTATTTATTGATAGATCAATTTCACAATATGTTAATTTGAAAGAATAAAAATGACAAATATCAATTCTTAAAGGCTTCTATTCCGTATCCCTATTTTTTCCAGACGGTAAAAAAATCATCCATATAAATAAACTATATATATATATATATATATATATATATATATATATATATATATATATATATATATATATAGGGCTTTCGACGTATGCTATTTAAGGGGGAAATATAACCTCAAATGGCTTAGCAAGATCCTCCGTTATGCCGAAAGTATTGCAGCATTAATTTTGAAATAAATATATGGTAAAGTTGAAGATTAATGTTAAGGTTTATGTTAGACGAAAACACGATTCCGTAAAATTTTCTCGATAGAAAAAAAATCCAAAGTTACCTCCAAACTGAACAATAAACCGCTGTTATTCATAAAATACTTTAAATAAGATCATGAAACTTTGCATACTAACTGAACTAACCATAAAGCAGTGCTTATGTTATTTACTTTTTTTAAAATATCATTATTTTCACTGTAAAAAGAAATTACCTAAACTATCGGCGTGTAAGTTTACGCGTAAGTTTACGCGCTTAAATTAAAATTAATGCTGCAATACTTTCGGCATAACGGAGGATCTTGCTAAGCCATTTGAGGTTATATTTCCCCTTAATAACAATCGTATTATCGTAATTTCTATTAACTTGTAAGCGATGCATTACGAATATTACGTGTCCAGTACCGTAAAGTGGGACAAGGTGGCAGGAAACTCTAAGACCTTAATACAATGTCGGTTATTCTACTGAGTTCATTGGCATAGAAGTAAGTAGACCATTTAAAGTACTTAGCATTTGTTAAGAAAATTGTCATAACATTATGTCCTTAAGTTTAAAACAAAGATCCCTTTTAGTTTGCTTTTAATTTCTAAAACTTTTCTTCAGGGTTTTAGCGGTCTGTGCCAAATTCACCACAATGAACAACTTGGTGTCTATTTTTAAAAAATTAAAAAAAAAACTAGGTTATATAATATTCATGGTAGTGTCATATGACAATTTAATTGTCGATTAAGGTATAACTAGGGGAAAAAATGAAGATCTAATATCAGAATACCTTTATTTTCGTATTAAAGGTATTCTGATATTAGATCTTCTTTGTAAAATTTACGAACGCTAACCATCTGAGCTACCACGGCTCTATTTAAAACTTAGAGAAGAAACTATAAAATTAAACTCTTACTACTTAGCTTCTTTATATGAAACAAGATATTTTTAACAGAAAACAACGTATTTTTTTTGAATATCCTTGAACTGTGGTAAACGTTTGGGATTTACCGTGTTTTGGTGGTGTAAGAATTTCCACTACCCAGGCAGAGGAAATCAAACCTAAAAACCTGGGCAACAGCGTCTTCCTAATAACTACAAAACAAACAAAACTGCGGTTGGCAGCCTTTTGCCAAGAGTAGTCACTGTGGCAAATATCACTCTATTAGGCAGTCTATGGGGAAGGCTTTTTCTGTAATGATCTTTTATAGTTAGTAATGGATAGATGGATAAAGGAAGTCAATATATATCACAAAGTATATACAATTAAAATGTTTTTAAAAATATAAAACATAAGTGGCAGTTTTATATATTTGTATTGCAGTATTCACTTGCTTCGCTTTTTCACTTGGCTCATCAGAGACGATCGACCTCATAGAGTTTCTGTAATTAATAAGTAGGCCTTCGTAAACCGTTAACTTTGGAATAAGGAAAAAAAAACAAAGAATGAGTTGAGCAAACATACTTCTTATTTCTTTTTCAATTGCTACTGTTTTATGCTTCTACAATAGAGTAGAGTAGAGTTTCTACAATACGTGATTAATTGTTGTATTGACGAAATTATTCTCTGACTTTTAATTGACCTGAACGACGGACAAACCTCTGATTTTAGCAACTATTCTTTATGATATGTCGTTTAGTGGCGGGAAAAAATCAGTCGTCTCATTTTTCCCGTGAGTATCGTAAGTAAGTTTTCGTCCGAGCGTCGAGTAATAGACACCCGTAATTCTGTTTTTAAAGTTATTAATTCGTTTCAAGCAAAATTCTTAGTTATTAAGCATTAATTTTCTTCTTACTGTGTTTAATTATCGTGTAGTATACAATATGTGAAACTCTAGTTCAATCGGTGTTCTCTGTCTGAAGATATTTAGCAAAAACTTTTAAAAATTATGTGTTAAACGGTCGTTTGTTAACCTTGTTTAGTAATCGGAGCGTGCAAGTGCTGTTGTACTTCACATATAAAAAACATTAGTTCGTTGACCTCATTTACTACAGATCGTCGCTAGCGTAAATATTAGTGTCTAATTTCGTCACCTAACATAACATAGACTGTAGCGCAGCAACAGAGCAAGTGTTAATACGCTGAGCGTCGTGGGTTCAAATCCAAGACAATTTTTTTTTTGGTTTATTTAGTTTTTTTTTAGTAGACAATTTGTATCATTAAATCATGGCTAACTTTGAATGTGCTGGGTGTCCTAACGCACTTGATAACTCCATGTCATTGCAATGTCACCGATGCAATGACAAATATCATGTAGCATGCACGCGAATCACAATGCAAGATTTTAACGTGATGAGCTCGGAAATGAAGAGTTTATGGATATGTGACGTTTGCAGGTGTAAACAACCAAGAGGTGATCATTCCAACACTCCAGTTCGAAACTCACCAGTGGAAATGGAATTCGTAACTCAACGTGTAAAAAGTCGTTCTAATTGCTCTTGTTTATCGGCTAGTAATATACGTGAAATAATAAGAGAGGAATTGCGCAATATTTTTAGTAATGATTTACATCCTAAAATTCACGAAATAAAAAATACACTTGCCTCATTTGAAACTTCTTTGTCGTCGTTAAACCAAGATATAGATAAAATTAAATCCGATCATGCTAACCAATCTGCACAAATGCAACACATTACTAAGGAGAACGAAACTCTGCGTGCAGCTAACAAGAGTATCATAACTCGTCTTACGCAGCTTGAACAGCAGACACGAGCTTCAAATATTGAGATCCAATGTGTTCCAGAGAATAGACATGAGAATTTAGTTAACACAGTACAACAACTAAGCAATATCATAAAATGCCCTATAGCCCCAGAAAATATACATTTTTGTGCAAGATTAGCGAAAATGAATACTAAAAGCCCTCGACCGAGATCGATATTAGTAAGGTTCAGTAGTCCAAGACTACGTGACGAATTTTTAGCAGCTACCATCAAATATAATAAAAAAAATAGTACGGATAAGCTTAACACTAGCCATTTGGTAATCGCAAGCGCGAAGAATACTCCAATATACGTTGCTGAAAATCTTACGCCAGAGGGAAAAATCTTACATGCTGCAGCTCGCCGTAAGGCGAAAGAGCTCGGTTTCCGTTTTGTTTGGGTACGTGATGGAAAGATTTTTGTCAGAAAATGTGAAGGATCAAACTACATTCATATACGAAATCATGATACTGTCAATAATTTGTCATAGAGTGGCGCTAAATTCGCTAAACTGGTTTTTTTATTACATAAAGGCACTTTACAGAATAAAATTTCTATTTACTACCAAAATGTTCGTGGTCTAAGATCAAAAACAATTGATCTATTTAATAACATAATCTGTAATTCATACGATATTGTAATTATGACAGAAACGTGGTTAAATGGGAGTGTTTTCGATTCTGAAATTTTTGATGATCGTTATAATGTTTATAGGCGTGATCGGGAGAGTAGTGGTTTTCACGCTTCAAAGAATGGCGGGGGTGTACTTATAGCTGTATCTAAGCAAATAAATTCGGAGCGGCTCTTTAGTTTCGAGTCCAAGTGCGAGGATCTTTGGGTTTGCGTAGAAGTAGAAAACGTCCAAGGCAAGTCTGAAAGACTTTATATATGTGCTGTGTATATTCCCCCACCCGTCCAAAAACACATTTTTGAGCATTTTATTAATAACTCGAGTCGAGTATTGGAATCACTCGATGAAAATATAATTGTTGCCGGAGATTTTAATCTAAGTAGTATAACATGGTCTTTAGAGCCCCACGGGCATCTTTGTGCAAATTACTCCAACAGCTATTTACAGAATCTCTTAACAGACTTTCTCTCGTGCAATGAATTGAACCAATTTAATCTAATTAAGAACTCAAAAAATAAAATGCTAGATCTTGTCTTGTCTAATACTAACATTGTTGATATTCTGTCATGTCCTGATCCTTTGACATGTGTTGATCCCCTTCATCCGCCATTAGTTTTTTCGATAGATTTTACAGATCCGGCACCACTAGTCCCTAATAACACAATTACAAAATTTTGCTTCCACAAGGCTGATTATGAAAATATAAGGAAGGATCTAAATGAAATTGATTGGAGGGAAATTTTGGGTGAATGTCTTTGTGTTGATGATATGGTTGCAGTATTTTATGACATAATTCGTAAGTTAATACGGAAATATGTACCTAAGGCTAAACCACGTAGTCATAAATACCCAGTTTGGTTTACTCCGTGTCTGATAAAATGTATTAAAGAAAAATATAAATATAGGATGAAAGTTCGCAAATATAACAATCCTCGCGATAAACTCTGTTTTGACTTACTGAAAAGAAGATGTGAGGATATGCTAGCATACTCCTACGCTAAGTATATAGAATGCCTTGAACTCTCTTTAAAGTCTAACCCAAAGTTGATTTGGTCATTCCTAAAACAAAAGAAAGGTAAAAGTTCGTATCCTTCTAAAATTAAAGACGATAATAAATTTGTTTCCAATGGAACAGACATTTGTAATGTTTTCGCTAGTCATTTTTCGTCAGTATACAGTCGCAATAATAATATCCAAAACTTCGATACTAGTCCTAATCTTATGAACCCTTGTTGCAATGTGTACCTCGATTATATATCTTATACAGTGGACCAGGTTTACAATGTTTTAAAAAGACTTGACATTAAGAAAGGAGCTGGAGCAGATGGCATTCCATCAATATTTGTACGCAATTGCGCTAACGCATTGGCTTTGCCTATTTCACTGATAATCAATAGATCTCTTAGGACTAGTACATATCCAACCTTATGGAAAGAAGCCCTTGTGTTGCCTTTGTTCAAAACCGGTGACAAAGAGGAAGCTAAAAATTATAGACCTATTTCCATTATTTCTGTTTTTTCAAAAGTGTTTGAGAAACTTGTATGTCCCGTTGTTTCATGGCACTTTAAGCAATTTGTTACATCTGAACAGCATGGGTTTGTGAAAGCTCGATCAACAGTAACTAACCTAGTTTCCTTTGTGGAAGACATTACTGAATCTCTTGATACTGGTCAATCCGTTGATGCAATCTACACAGATTTCAGTAAGGCCTTTGACAAGGTTGGTCACTCTATTTTACTTGCCAAACTCAAAAGGATAGGTATAGCCAACCCTTTGCTGGACTGGTTTAAGTCATATCTTGCCAATCGATCGTCAACTGTTGTTGTTGATGGTTATGCTTCTGAGCCGTTTATTGCCTATACTGGCGTACCTCAAGGATCTCATCTTGGGCCTTTGCTGTTTAACATTTTCATCAACGACATCAGTAATTGCTTTAAGAATTCGAAATCTTATTTGTTTGCTGACGATCTAAAGATCTTTAGACCTGTCTCCTCAAATTCTGATGCAGAATTCTTACAGGAAGACTTAAATAACTTGACATTATGGTGTCGTAGCAACGGTATGACACTAAATGCTGACAAGTGTCATGTTATAAAATTTTCTAGAAAGAAAACATCTCTTGCAACAACATATTACATTAATGGTCGTATTCTGTCTGAAGTTCCTCACATACGCGATTTAGGAGTTATGCTTGACAATAAGCTTTGTTATAATATCCACATAGATAATGTTGTCAACAAGGGTTTTAGGACTCTTGGCTTCCTCTTCCGTAACTGTAAGCAATTCAGGGATACTCGCACTAAAATAATTATTTACTCAGCCATGGTACGAAGTATCTTGGAATACTGCAGCGTAGTATGGAATCCCCACTTTAATATTTACTCACATAGAATTGAAAGGATACAAAAGAGATTTCTTTTGCATTTATCTTACGATCATAACCTAGTTAAAACTCTTAGAACTTACGAAGATAAGCTAAATTACTTTAAGCTTCAGCCACTTTCGAATCGAAGACAGCTCCTTGACCTTATTTTCTTGTATAAGTTGGTGAATGGCGTCATTGATAGTTCTTACTTACTAGCCAAATTAAATTTTCGTACCGCATTGAAGTCAAAAAGGCCGTCGTCTTATATACCATTCGTAGAAAAGAGCACACGTTCTCGTCAAGCGCGCTATTCTCCGATTAATAGACTGATGTTGAGTTTTAATGCTATATATAAATTATCACATAAGAATAGTATTGGTGCCATAATGACTAATGATAACAAAAATAAAGATAGAAAAGTTGATATTGACATATTTTCAGATAATCTTTGGAAATTTAAACGTGATTTATTACATTTATATTCCTCAAATAATTGTAATTCACAGTAAAATTATATTATTTTTCTTTAAGCTAAATTGTGATTAGGAAATGATTGTATATTATAATTTATTAATGATTTTATTTTTGTTATGTTTAACGTTCATAAAATTTCTAATGTTAATAACAATAGTGGAATATGCATGATTTAATTTAATTAATTATATAACACTAAATTCTGATATATTTGTTGATCTCTTAATTTTTGTATTCAATTTAATTCACTGCATATGTTTTACTTGTGTCTATTTTTTTGTAATGAAATGTGTGTAACACCTATAATTAAGTCTACGCTTAGTTTTTATGATTTTTTGCAAAAATATTATGCTTTTGTTAGTGTATGTCTTGTTGGTGTTAAATAAATAAATAAATAAATAAAAATAAATAAATAAATAAGAGGCGACAATAGGAAACGACACAAAAAGGTATGGCTTTCGAAATTAGTTTCGCGGTTATTTTACGCCAGATGCAGCAGTAGCAGCTGCTGTCGTAGGTGCGAGACATCTGGTACAGTGATCTCCTACACGAGGCCCATATCCAGCTGTAGACTTTTATAGGCTGATGAAATCTATGTTAAAAGGAGTATTACAAAAAACGCTAAAAACAAAAGGTTTCCTCGTTGAAATTATAAAGATTACTTGGTAAAAATAGTTCTTTTTCTCTACTACAATAAGCTCAAGGCAAGTTCAGATAACTTATTTATTTATTTAGTAATAATCATTCTCCCGATGCATGTTTAGGCCAAAACTCTCAGAGACATGATTTGGGAGCTCTAATTTGTAGATTCTATTGAATATCGACCATCAAAAAAAATTGTTATCTCCCAAATATCCTATACTTTAATAACCATAAATTAAAATTCTCTTAATGCCTTTCACGTAAGGAAAAACAATCGACATGATTATATTAACGACCGAAAAAGCTTCGATACAAGCCCTAATATCTCCGAAGTACTACATCATTTTGACGTAAATCTATACCAAAATAATCATCAACATTTGCTTAAACCATACCATCATTTTTACTTTTTTAAATTGTTACTATTATTTTTTAAATAATTAAATAAAAGTGCCATATATTTCACTGCGCCGGCCGTCTGCGGTCGTTATGGCGCGAGCGCTTGTCGAGGTTGGACCTGCGTCAGTTGATTTCACTCGCTGCGTCGTTTCGATACTATCGTACTGTGCATCGATTGCCGTATAGGCGTTGTTATATTGTTCGTGCTAGAGTATCGTCAACCGCAGTTTTTGATCGTTCGAAGTATTTACTTTCGTATACAGTATATTTCAATTAGTATAAAGTTCGCACGTTATTATTATACCAGATCGTTAACTCATTATAGTTATTTTGATTGTAGCTGAGCTTTCTTACCAGTCGGAATGGGGAAAAATATATATAAGAATCAATACGTCACTAAACGTAAGAAAAGAAATATCCTATCTCTGGAGAAATAATAACGGAGAGTAAAAATGCCTGCATGCTTGCCATATGTACTGGTCCAGATTATGCAATAAAAGTACTTAAAATGAATGAATGAATGAATTAATATACTTTATTGCACACCACAAACAAATTTACAAAGAACATAACAGAGAGCAGATTACATGTACAATTTGGCGGCCTTATCGCTACATAGCGATCTCTTCCAGGCAATCAAAGGTGTAAAGGAATAAAACAGTGAGTACTAGGTAGGTGGTGCAATATAAATATACCTAATATAATATGAATACATGCAATAAAATAACATATAAGTAAATAACTAATACATTAAAAAAATATGATACACATATACATAGGTATATACATAAACATACACAAACACATATACACATATATATATATATACATATACATATCCATACATATACATACATACATATACACATATATACATACATATACATACATATATCCTCAAATATATACAACTAACAATAACCTAAACAAATAAATACAAAACTACATAATCACATAATTTATCCTAATGATTTTCGAACGATTGTGACAAGTAATGTTCTTTAAGAAGTCGCTTAAAGACTACAATAGTCTGAGCTTCGCGTAAATATAAAGGTAGTGCATTCCAGAGCTTAATAGACTGTACAGTAAAAGATTTATTAAAGAAAGATGTATTGTGAGTTGGTACCCTTAAAATGAGTTTTCTTGAAGAGCGTAAAGATTCCCCTGGAAGCCCAACAAAACTAAATTTCTCCTTAAGATAAGGAGGAGTAGAAGGGTGAAATAAGACACAGTACAGAATAGAAAGAATATGCATGTTCCGACGAAATTGGATAGGTAACCACTTGAGACGTGAGCGAAATTGGGAAATGTGGTCAAATTTGCGCAATCCAAATATGAACCGAATACTAGTATTTTGAAGTCTCTCAAGCTTAGTTAGCTGGTCTTTAATTATGTCTACATAGCTTGCGTCAGCATAGTCGAGAATCAGAAGGAGAAGAGACTGTGCGAGCATAATTTTTGTAGGAATGGGAAGAAATGATCGAAGGCGACGCAGTGAACTAAGAGCGACAAAGGTTTTCTTACTTACCTCATTCAGTTGGCGTTTCCAATTTAAGGAACTATCAAGGTAAACACCAAGATTTTTGACATTGTCAAAGTAAGGGATCACAACCCCTTCGAATACAACAGGTGGTATGGAGAACCAGTCAATTCTTGAGATAAAGCTCTGACTACCAAAAATGATAGGCTGTGACTTTTTAGGATTGACATTTAGGCCATATGATTGACTCCACTCATGAATCATATTTAAGTCATTGTTTAATGTAGCGATTGCATTTGGCAAATTTTCAAGAGTTGACTGGGTATAAATCTGGACATCATCCGCATACATGTGGTAGAGAGAAGAAATTTTATGAGTAATTGAAATAATGAAAATGGAAAAGAGTAAAGGTGACAACACGCAATGGCACGGCGGCACGCATGCAGTAATATCACACCAAGATGAGTGAGTTTCATCAACATGAATACACTGCCGACGGCCACAGAGATAACTTTGAAACCAGTCAATTACTGATGGAGATATGTTAAGGGAATACAACTGACTCAACAGTATATCGAAATCAACAGTATTGAACGCATTGCTGAAATCTAGCAAGGTCATGACTGTGAGTTGTTTATTATCCATACCCCACCGTATGTCATCAGTAACTTTAATTAAGGCAGTAGCCGTACTATGACCGGGACGGAAACCGGATTGTAAAGAATTCAACAAATTGTGCTTATTAAGGAAAAGTGTCAGCTGTTGGCAAATAAGTTTTTCAAGGACTTTAGAAAGGAAAGGTAAAATCGAAATGGGACGGAAATCAATGAGGTTGACGGGATTAGATTTCTTCGGAAGGGGTATAACATAAGCACTCTTCCAGGCTTGAGGGAATTTAGAGGAAGATGCACATGCGTTAAGCAAATGAGTGATAATGGGAGTGATAATATCAAGGAGAGGAACGATCATATTACGGCTAAAGCTGTCGCTACCGACAGCATTTGAGGAGATGGATAATATGATTCTCTTAACATCACATACAGTAAATTGACTAAAAACGAACGGAGAATAATTAGGAGTCGGACTTACAGAAAGAGAACAAAGTGTTTGCAGTTTATGTTCACTATCAAAAGAGTTAGAAGGATTAGAAAAATGTTGATTTAATAGTTCAACATCAACACTGGGAGGTGAAGTATTAAGAGAGTTTCTACCAACTCCAACTGTTTTAAGAAACTTCCACACCCTAGATGAGTCGCCGTTCTCGACTGTGGAATGAATATGGCGTCGTTGTGCATCTCTACACAATGTGTTGCAGCGATTCCGGATTTTAGTGTATTTTCTAAGGTTTTCCTCTGTTTTGTTCCTCTTAAGCTTTGACAATGCCGCATTCTTCTTCAAAATTAGCCTTTTCAGATCATCAGAGAGCCATGGAGCAGGTAAATTCTTGAGTTTAACATAATGCATTGGCGCGTGTACGTCATATAGCTGAGTGAGAAGGGAATTGAAAAGTTCCACTTTATCGTCAATGCATGGTGCTCTCTCAATCAATGACCAGTCAATATTATGAGCATCTTCGCAAAGTTGGTCAATATCCATTCCTCCAAAATTACGTCGCAGAACTAATTTAGGTTTGATTTTAGGAGGGCGTAGTTTATACGAAAGGAAAAGTAAATCGTGATAAGAGAATGCATCAGCAGGACACTGTCCATGCTTGAAAACTAGGTTTGAAGATGACACGATAATTAAGTCCAGAAAGGAAGGAGTACAGTTAGGAAATTTGTGAGTAGCAGCAAGGGGTAGGATTTGCATATTACACGCTTCAATTATAGACTCAAGTTTTATAGCCCGATTGTCGCCTTTAAGTAAACAGGTGTTAAAGTCACCCATCAAAATAGTATGACTATATGTAGGGACTAGTGATTCTAAAAGAGATTCAAAAGAAGTAAAATAGTTTATAGAAAGAGAGGGACTGTAGAAAACTCCAAGTAGGATTTTATTCTGAGACAGGGAGACCTCAACTAGCAAATGCTCAGCAGAATCACCAGGAGGCGGTTGACATGACGAACTAACAATTTTAAATGGAAAGTAGGATCTTAGATAGATCGCCACGCCCCCACCACCTCTATTACTGCGGTCATTTCTAATTAGATGAAACCCAGGCAAAGAGTAAGAAGTAGAAGGGAAACAGAGTTTTAGCCAAGATTCTGAAACTAAAATGGCATGAATATTTCGGGATTCAAATGACGCAAGCATGTCGGGATAATGAGCCGGAATGCTTTGGGCGTTAATATGAATAGCATTGAAATTATTCACACAGTCTGAGAAACAAGAATTTAAGGTAATGTTGAATGAAGGAGAAGCAGTTGTACTGTGATACTTAACATCACTAAGTGTCTCATTATCCGAAGACAACGACAGAAACAAATAACTGTCGTTACAAATGCTTGAGGATAACATAAAAACTAATTAAATATACAAATAAATACTAACATACAATAAAAAATAAAATATAAAAGATATGAATGCAAGATCGAACGGTACCCACACAATTACAACCACCAGCAGCATGAAAGAGAAAGCATATAACACAACAACAACTTAAATAAATAAAACAATAAGTTTAATATTAAAATTCCGAAAACAAAACAAAAAAAACTTGTAGTCTAACACCAATAAATTGTAAAAAATTATAAACGTCGGACTAGGCAGTATGGTTATAGATGCCTTTGCCAAGTTAGTAAAATATAAAAAGTAAAAATGAATCTTAGAATTCTCTGTCTACGTCTAAGAATGCTTCTGTCAGCCTCTGTGGTTACAGTACTCTAGTATTGAAACAGTAATCTATGGTTACAGGTAACAACTGTCAGTCTTAAAGTAAACAATAAAAATAAAAAACACAAAAGAAGAAATTAGGATAAACAATTAATCTAAATACCTGTAATGTAGAATAATTAAAATAATTTGAGAAACAGTCTTCAAACTAGTGCAACCAATTAGAAATGATGTCATTGAAATATATGGCAAAGAATTCTAAATTAATACCTGATAACCAAAAGTTACAAAAAATATATGAATTGAGCTGCTGGAGTACATGAGTAAAAGCCAAACTACAAGAAAAACACGCCACCTTCATTTTTTAGTCGTCTTCCTAGCCCTAGCAGTAGTAATACAGGGTTTAGGAGCAGAAGATGCCGCCGCAGCTGTCGTCACCGCCGTCGTCGCAGTCAAAGATGAGGTAGTAGGAACACCACACGCTGCATCAGGAATGGCGATCACCTCAGCCACGGTATACACCCGGTGCTTCGTGCCATCGGACCCAAGCACCACGACATATCCATTTTGTGACCAACACTGGGATACGCCAAAGCGCTTCCGAGCAGCAACGAACGCCTCATGACGGCCCTTAGTCAAGAACTCGGATAGAGTAACTCCGCTACCCTTTAATTTGGTTTTAGAAAACCAGACTTTGTCACGGAGATCCTGATCTCGAAACTTCACAAGCAGCGCTCGAGGCTTGTCGCCACGGGGTTGCCCTAAGCGATGGCATCTAGTGATAGAGCTCACAGTAATTTCAGGGATATTCAATCGCTCCGATAATATCTTACTTGTGCAAAGAACTGGGGTTTCATCTCGGGTTTCAGGCACACCATGCACAAGCAACATCTTCCTCCTGGTCCTTACCTCCATTTCATCTTGATTCCTAGAGAGAAGCTGGAGCTGAAGTTGCAAATTTTCTAGTGCTGAAAAAAATATATAGTATATAAATAATAATGTAATATAAATAAATAATATAAATAGTATATAAAAATTTACAAAGACAACCAATTTTGGATTTTGAATATGTTACCCAACACTGAAACTATCGACTCGAGATAAGCTCGGTCAATGTAGTGTATTTTTATAATAAAAAATATGGTAATTGACTGTAAGTACCGATAAAAAAAGAATATTAGTTACATTTGGTTGTTTTATTTATTAAAACAGGTTGCAACCGTACTATTTATTTATTTATACCACTATGCTACCGTTAGTAGATATAGTCGATTATTAAGCAACATCAACAATCATTACTCTAACATCATAATATTTATGTGTACTTATTTCAACACTAAGGTTCATAAATATTGAAAAATATATCAAAATAGATTATAATAAATATTAGATAACATAAAAATGATGACACGAAAATTTTTCCATCAACTGATTTCTATCCTAAGAAAACTTGTATTATGAAAGATGTCGCTATACTCACAGTATCATAGTGCGTGCGAGTGAATAAATATGAAAGAAAGTATCGCTCGTGTAGTTTTCACCGCCCGCTCGGTGCGTAAAATACCTGAATTTGCCTAACGCCGAAATGTAAAAGGGCTCTTAACTGCAAGAAACTAGAAGCAGGCCCATTGTAGCTGAGAGTCGAAACTCTCTCACCTTCTAAAATTTTGAACCAGTTTGCGGGCACGGGTATATGAGTGAGAATAAATGGAAAGGTCTAGCTCACATCTTCGCTGAGAAAGTTTATTTGGGCTATCGCCGTTAGGGCTGCGTAGGTGCGTAGGCTTGTAGACCAACTGTGAGGAGATGTTCACGAGGATTTCCCCACACATAAAAAAATATTGTTGTGATTTGATATCATTAGTACTATTCGCTTTGTTTCATTCCCGTAATAGCGTTGTTTTTTGTCACAGACATTGTCTGCGATTTGATAACGATAACGATAACGATTAGCGGGTATTATAACTAATTTGTAAAGATAATTACGTGATAGAGACATGCTGGAGCGTATTAAGGCTGCAGTGTATATGAGACAGTTCGACCAAAGTCGTCAAATATATTACTCTTGAGTCGAGCGTAAAATTCTAGCATAAAGAATGTCATAAAATTTTACACTAAGAACTCTTTTTTGTCTATTGTTATATACGATAACGTAACGTGGAAGCAATGTACGTGGTCAGACCTTATTTCTAAAACCGTAGCTATTCGCCACAATTTTTAAAACTTGTTACCGGTACTAATAAAATAAAACAGATTCCGCTACAATGGTTCTTGTTTTGGGTATAAAATAAAAAATACGTGTACATTTTTTAAAATTCTAGACTATAAAATAAGTAGTTTATATTTTAGAATAATGTATCAAGCAGAATTTACGGTGAAATTCTAAGGTGGAGTTTGTTTAGAACCACCGAGCTAGTGCACGAGCTGTGGATTTATCGTCATTAGATGCAGTTAGGGGTTAGAGTGACGTTATTTCTGACTTTACGAAATATATATATATATATATATATATATATATATATATATATATATATATATATATATATCTTTGAGTTTACTTACTTTTTATAAGTTTAAACTACACTAAAATTACCTTATAGTCTCCATTGTGTTGAAAGAATTGACTCAAAAATATTAAAATAATATGCTCAGATCGTATTCGGTAAGAGCGTATAAAAGATATCCTAGCAAGAGTGCGGCAATTCCTCACGCAGTGCAGCTTCTTACCTTTCATAAAGCGTAAGCACAGAATAAATAATAGTACTACGTAGCGTAAGCCCAGTCCGTATATGGAATACTGTTGTCATATATGGGCTGTTGCTGCAAAATGTTACCTAGCAGCGATAGGTATGACCATCTCAAACGTGCTAGGTTTAAATTACCGAGACTAGAAACAGAAAACGACCGCGACGTCAGATACTACGATCGCCAATCCGGCTACCATACTTGATGTGTTAGACACAGCACAACAGCTTCCGTTGTAGGCTGGAGGTTTAGCAATCGAATTCATCGTAATATTATATACTATCAACGTGTAGAAAAAGTAAACAAACCAAAAGAAATGACAAGTGTAATGGCTTAAGTCATGAGAGTTTTTAAAGTGAAAACGTAATAAATTGCTTTAAGTAAAGAAACTAAAAATAAACGACCGGTAAAAATGATGCAAGTAAACTGATCTCGTAAATCACAAGCCATAGAAATGATGTCTAGAGTTTAGAATGCGAAATATGTGTTTGTATTTCGTATAATTAGTAATTTTTAGCTAAAAGTGCATAATTTATTTTATTGTAAGCAAAAAAATGTATAATGACCTAATTTTGGCTTACACACAGCAATTAATCTTACGAAGAAAAAGGGAACAGGCAATTTCAACGGTGTAAGTGATTTTTTTTCGTCGTAATAACACGAGACCCGCACTCGTCGACGCAGTTTTCTAATGAACTCATTTTCTAAATTTTGCGTACTTAAAACAAAATTGTTTTTACACGTCGATACGGATAGTGGATCACTAAACAGCAATAAATAACGTGTTTATTCTCATCTTATCAGGTTGCCCCCACGATGTTTTCTTTCATCACTGAGCACGTAGAGAGTGTTGCAGAAGTTTGTATAATATCTATAAAAAAATTCGCAATAAAAACCTAAATTACTCTGCTCACTCTATCAACTTACATACAAAGAACATGTCACCCTATTCTTTATGCAGGTCTTGAGTGCAATCTAGACGTGCGTCAAAATAGATGCGAGTAGTTCTAGGAGAATAATTTAGTGGTTTACGTAATGTGGAACGACAAATAATTGCGAATTACGATTCACGGTTGTTAAAACTTTTTCGTTGAACGACAAACTGCTAAGAAAATATTTATGTCAAATGAGATTCGATATTTAAAATTTCTGTATATTTTTTAACAGTATTTACACAGTACTCCTTATGGTAAGTGGATGTTGTGGCTTATAGACATCTACTATTCTCTATTCAGAATAAATATGTAGAACGCATTGTCACCCCTGAGGGTTATGATGGAATGCCCCGCTCCTGTTAAAAGTGAGACCGTTCGGAGAGATTCTCTACACTAACACAGTAGAATTAAGCTGCTATTTCACGCTGTTATTCTGAGGGGGCATGGTTTTTCCCCGGTCATTCGTTCTACAACAATAACATAGCTGCAGCAATGCTCTGCTAGAACCGTGTAGTGGCGGAATAAGAATATATACTTTCCCATATTGTCCGAGGTTATCATAAGAGGCGACAGAGGGAATCTGAAACAGGACATGGGCAGCAGCATCTATGAAGGAGACTTATCTTCAGCAGTGTACTTTTTGAGGCTGTAATGGTATGTAATGTTGTTAGAAATTGTTCCCCCTAGCTAAATTTTATTTAAATAAAAAATACCCAGAAATAGTCGTGTAGCGGCGGCGAAAGAAGTTGTGTGGTGGACACAACTTCGTCCTGTAGAAGTCGTTAGAGAACTATGGGAAATGTTAAAAATATTTAATAGTACAGGGGTAATTAAAGTGTACGCTCTTATTCTCAGCCGGCTAGAAACGTATGCAATTATTTGGAATCTTCATAAAGATTAATTTATATATCAAAACAAAATAAAATAATCACGGTGGAAAAAAATTAAAAAAACTCACGCGGTTCCTTTATTTAAAAAAGTCCGGCGTCTATCCTTTCTACCTGTTGATGTACTCGAGGTTGTTCGTGATCGGCGTGGTCGGGTACAACCAGCTGGGTGTGACGCGTGATGTCGCACACTGCCAGTACGTGTGGCGAGTGTGCTTGGCCAGCTGCACCATCCCGAGCTGAAGACATTGCAGCGTTGCGCACGCGATTAAGCGGTGACTAAGCGTGGCCCACATCCCACTTGTAAGGTGTCATACACCAGGACAAATTTACTTAAGTGCCTTTGTCCAGCACTTTACAATGATTGAATATTATTACGGAAAAAACGGAAATTTTAAACTGCAGCCTGGCCAAGTACACAGAAGCGGCGCACGGGGTCTGTGGGAACTTTTTGTAAGTTTTAATTAATTATTTTACAATTTGAAGTAAGTTTAATGTAAATCATTATATTTTTAAACTCTCGGTATAGCATTGTCTTGGCAGAGCTGCAATGACACTGTAACTGTTTTTGTAAAAAATAAATAAGCGTGGCGGCGCGTCGTCGGCCGCAAGCAAAAAAACTAAACCTCCCAACAAAAAAACGACAGGTGTGCCGAAAAGTCTTATGGCTATCAATAGATGGCGGTATAATTAACTTGATAACGCCAGACGTATTTTTAATACTCAGGATGGTGATGGAGAGCAGCAACTAAGGTGCTTCGTCTGGCACTGCGATTTGCCAAACGTAACGATTAAGACAAGTCCTCCCCGCAACGGGAAAGGTATGGATCAGAAGTGTAATTTTAGAAGCCGCTAAAATATAAAGGAAATATTCATATACACGTAACATTCTGTATTATCACTTGGACATATGTTATATATATCGTTTAGAGTAAAACCCGTAAAGGAACTTTTGCGGACCACGCCAAACCCTTTCCGTAGCAGTTAGTACTGTAATACTATATATAATAATATATAATAGATGTAAACATACATCTATTCGTATTTGCCGACAACAAAGCTAACACTCAATTGGATATACCTCACGACATTTTCATACATGCGATAGATCAGAATCTTAAAATGGATTTTGTAACTCATTATATAGACAAGAATCCAATTCACTAGGTAAAAGAACTTCTTTCCTGCCTTGGAGTCCGTCTAGGTAGTTACCATATCTTAGCTATTACTGCCGCCAAATAGCAGTGCTTGCGTGTCCATGAGCAGTAGCCAATTACCATCAGGCGGAGTAGAAGTCTGTTCGTCACTTTAAATTTATAAAAAAAATCTGAAAAACAGTTGACTCTGCAGGCCGTCCCTGCAACTTGTTGGTATGTTCGATCTCAAAACGCTCGACAAATATTTTTACGAATAGATAACTCGTAACATCAAAAACGATATGAGCAGAAATTTCGGAGTTTAAAAAAAAAACACTTTTTTGAATTTTTTTGACAACGATAGTTTTTTTTAGTTTTCTAACGGATCAAGCAATTTTGATGTAATTGTTGATAATCGACTAATATAAAAATAAATAATTGATGGAAATTTATTACAACTATATATAAACATACTATACTATAGATAAACAAAAACGATTAGACTATTAATTCCAAATTTATGTGAAAAAAACACTTTTTGGAATTTTTCGTCATCGATTTCTCTTCAATGCATTAATCGATCTGAAACGGTTCGCAGCATATTCCATGTTTAAGGGCCGATTAGATTTTTAAATTGATCGTTATTTACAAGTTATTCCAAAAAAAATTTTTATTTGTAAATTTTATATTTGAGATTTCTCAAAATCTACGGGTCGGAATGGGTTGAAACATACAGACATTGGGACATTCTCGTAGGAATAGTCAGAATAGCTTCCAAGCGCCTCAAAATGTCGAATTCTGATGAAACCTCAATTTTCGAAAACTGGGGTGAAACCAATTATTTTCCGATTTTTCGAAAATCATTGAATTTCATAGCGAGAAGTTAAAAACCGCAACCAGTCTGTCGTCAGAGCCTCAACAGCCAATCAAAAGGTTATATCGATTGTAGGTTGATAAGCATTTAGGAAAGGAAGTGGGAATTTCTCTCTTAAGCGCCTTTATTCGATGTAATAAATTTAAATAAATGCGTGACAAAATATAATCGCTCTCATTGTAATGTAACGTGACTGCTTACAATAAGCGTGCTAATGATTATTACCAACGTGTTTAACATAAACCACATATATAGCATGTGTACTTAGAACAGACAAAGAAAAATAGACAGAACACTTTCAATTTGAGAGAGAGAAATATGGGTGCGTGAGTGCGTGTCAAGAGATTGATTATGGTATTAGCTTCGCTTGAAATATAAGTAGAGTTCTATCTGTATTTCCTTGTCGGACTAAGCATATTGTTTCTTGGTTTCTACTCTGTTTAATCTTGTTTTTTTCCGACCAGCAGCAGTTTTTGATTCTTCCTTCTATTTCCTTATGTCTTTTATCTTCTTCCACCGCTAGTAACACTGCTCTCACCTGTCAGTATTTTTTTTAAATGTGTGTTTACCGATTTCTCGAGAACGGCTGTACCGATTTTAATGACTCCTCTTTTATAATAATATATTACAAAAGCCGTGGTAATATAAGTCATGCGCTTTTTCAGTATTAGTAGTATAGTAGCACGAATGGATCAGCTCGACCGGAGATGATCACCACTATACAGCATCATTTAAACGTGTGTTATTTATTAATACTGGAAAAGTCGATGCTGCGCTAGTGAGTGTTGCAGTTGTCTATCGTGGCAAGTACAGACAAACCTTCCAAATATTTAATGCCAAGGAACGCATTCTTGAAAAGGCCTACATTTATGTCCAGAAATGGATTAATTACCGTATACTGGTCGTGTAAGAGTGTCCACCACCCTATATCATCCCGTGAGTGTCCTAAGAGGCAACATAGGGGTACAAGTCAAGGTACCAGCGTCTCCCTAATAACGATTAAAAATATAGAACTGCGGTAACAATCCGCTTGCCAAGCGTGGCAACTATGGCAAATATTCATTTTATGAGGCAATCTTTGGGGGAGGCCTATATTCAAGAGTGGACTTTAGTAGGCTGTGACGGTGTGACGGTGTGACGGTAACGGATTAAGTGTTATGGATTTGTCTGCTATGGCTACCAATGACCGCTATAAAGAAAGAAAGCGGGCGGGCCCTATGGTATTTAAAATTTATAGTGACGTTAGAATATCCGTATCGTTCCATGCCTGTCGTAAGAGGCGACCGAGCTATACGAATTAAGAGATGTTTTTTATAGGGTGGGGTGACGATGGGGTGACAATAGGTGGGGTAAGATGGAATGCCTCTTTTCCAGTAAATAGGCTCTCCGGTTCTCTACACTCACCATACGAAACACAGCAGCGTTAAGCTACTATTTTACGCCGGTATTCTGTGAGAGCGTGGTCCTTCCCCGGTCGAGCCGGCCCATTCGTGCTACACCTATACTACTAATATAACTGCGGCATGGCTCCACAACGTATAAAAGGTTTATTAGTATTTTATTTAGAATGCAAACTAAGAGTATTCTGTATATATGCTGTAACTACATAATTATTTGTCATTAAAAAGAAATTTGATTTAATTCGTACCCACATCCGATGTACCATCGAACATAGTAACCGTTGGTCGATTTGGTGGCAATAGGTATTTTTTCGTTGCACAAATATTGACTCTGCCCACATAAATGTACGGTTGCGATTCGAACTCAGAATTCATTACCTTCAAATATGAAGATCTTTTCTATGTATCAAAAATATAGACTTGTTTATTTTCCTTCCTTATATTAGCTTCTATTAATGCATGTTAATTCTAAAAGACTTACATATGTGTTAACATCCAAGATAACATATATGATAAAAAATCTGTTGTAACAAAATAAAGTATTAAGTGTTATAATTACATGTAAAAGTTACTTCTGAGCTATATTATGGTTGCAGCAAGAACGGGTCGGCTCGAGTGAGGCAGGACCATGCTCTCACAGAATACCAGCATAACATAGCAAATGCTGTCGTCATTCGTATAGAGAGTGTAGAGAAACAGAGACTTTTTTTACTTGAAACGAGTCTATAGACGTGACAACGCGTCTGCATTTTGATTCTTACTCGAGGTTACATGTAGGTGTCTAAGATAGACACAGAATCTACTTACCATCAGGTTGACTTTGTGCTCGCTTATCACCTCATGTCTATATATAAAAATCAATTACTGTCCGTTAGTCTCGCCAAAACTGGAATACAGCTGGACTGGTTCTGATGAAATTTTTTGTGTGTGTTTGAGTGGGTCCCTGAATGATTCAGATTCACAACTGGACCTAGTATGTGGCGCTGCTTTCGAGATCCAGAAAACACCCGTGCGAAGTCAGGGCGGATAACTAGTTATATATTAAAAGAGTTTAAAAAACACATATTTAAGAGAAGTTAATCTATAAGGGCCTTGAGCTAAGGGCTTGAAATGCACTAGCTACATCAATTAAATGATTTTTGTTTACTTTTTTTATTATAATGACAGGAATAACAAATTTTATTACATTGTTTCAGGTATGTCTTAAAAAATAAGGGACAAATATGAAAAACGTACGTGAAAGCTAATAAAAGAAAATACAAACCTATTCCGTCTCATTACGAAACGTGGCTTTATATTGATAATCTCGGGTTTATACCATGGCCTAAAAAGAGCATTTTTCATGAATGAATCCATCATGAAATTCCGAGCTAGTCCTTTTCATCGCACGCCGACTGTCTTTGAGCTTCCTCATACGGCCAGTAGTGAAGGACGGCGTTTCAGTTTCGTAAGTCATCGCTGGCAGCATGCACCGATTGTACACTTAGCGTCCGCTACTCACGGACACTGAAATACAGGAAGTGTGTGAACTGCAGACCGAGCGCTCTCTACCTGTGGCCTGGACCTAACAGTCTACATACGTTGCGTTACGGGACACAAGCCTCTTCTCATTTTTCAGATTTTTTTTATAGGATAGGATGACAAACAAGCACACAGTCCACCTGATGGTAAGTGGTTGCTGTGGCCTATAGACATCTACATCTATACTCGATTACGAATCTAAATGCAGATGCGTTGTCATCCATGAGGACTAAGGTGGAATGCCTCGTTTTCAGTAAAAAGGGTCTCCGGTTCTCTACACTCACCATACGAAACACAGCGGCATTAAGCTACTATTTGACGATGGTATTCTGTGAGAGCGTGGTCCTTTCCCGGTCGAGCCGACCCATTCGTGCTACAACTATACTACTAATATAACTGTAGCATGGCTCTACCACGTAATAATAATAATAGCTAAAGTCCATTTATTACATAGCTAAAAAAATCTATGTCTTTTCTATGCTGCAGCTATTGTGGTAACAGCACTAATGGATCGACTCGGCTAGGGAAGGACCACGCTCTCACAGAATACCTATAATAGTTCGGTGAGTGTAGTGAACCTTTTTTAATGGTAACGAGGCATCCATCTTAGTCCTCATGGGTGAGAACGCATCTGCATTTTGATTCTTAATCAGGTATTGATGTAGATGTCTATGGGCCGCAGCAACCACTTACCATCACGTGGACTGTGTGTTCGTTTATTACCCATATCCTATTAAAAAAAGGAAATTTATTTAAAAATGTAAAATCGATGACATTGAAGCTTAAGGCGCTATTTGAAGAAGCAATTTGGAATGATATAATTAAGGGCCAATTCTTCAATCATCGGACAAAAAATATCCATTATTAAATATATGTTTCTTTTTTGTTTCAAGTAGATCGTGGGTAAACCGTGGTGTACTGGCGGTGTAAGAGTATTTACGACCCCATATCTTCCTGTGGGTGTCTTGGAGGCGACAGAGGAAAACTTTTCTTCTTATCGCAACTTAAATTATAAAGACCGTGGTTGCCAACCCGGCCTGCCATGCGTGTTAAAAGTTAAAATAGCAATCAAAGATTTTTATAAACTGGATCGCAGGTCTCCAAATTACAGTAACCATTAACCGTCAGCTGTTATCTCGTTTGATAATACTTAGTATAAGTATGCAGATGTTACGTTAAATTTTTACAATTAATTTCTTGATATTTCAAGTTTGTTATAGAGTCCGATGTTGATTCCCCTAAATCTACGTGAGGGGAATATAAACAGTTTTATGCTGTTTTGATTGAACGAATATTCTTGTCATGTCTTGTTTATCTCTTAATCTACAATTTTTGGTGAAAACATAGTAGTATAATCTATTTTGCTATCCGCGTTACCTGTAGTTAATGAAAGATAAAAATCAAAGATGTTAAAATTTAATTGCTAAGATCTGCGTAATCAAAATACATGCAGTGTCTTACCTAGTTTGAAGAGCAACTTTCGCTCTTCCCCAATTACGTGCACTATCTATCACTAATCACGCTAAAAATTGAAAAAAAAAAGAAAAAAAATTATAAATCAAATAATAAAACTTAGAACTACACCACATACAAAGTGTTTGAATTCTTATTCCAATAAAAAATTAAGAATTTTAGCGATTTTCAACTCACTGCCCGGATTACAGAATCAAACAATGCTATAAACGGATTGCATTAAGCGTTATCCACAATCAGCTGATGTTCGACAAGTCTACGAAGTGTCATTTAAATTACAATCGGGGTTGTCATTAATTCGTCTAATACGCTGACTATTCGGAAGTCTACATCTAATCTTCTTGACCCATTTTCCAATTATCGACAGGCTCATTTTTCTGTATAGACACTTAAACCGAATTGAACAATTTTTATTCAACATAAATTAGATAAAAAGTTATGGGCGGGCCATTAGACAAAAATCGTTACTTACTTTTATCAAAACAAAAAAAACTGATGATCTTCAGACGGCTGAACCGTTTTTGATAAAACATGTCTATGAACCAACGCCAAAAAATATCCTGCTCTTAAATTAAAAAAAAAAAACCGCTTCAATACAAGGTCAAACTTATAACAGCCATCTTTTTCGTCGGGGATTAATAAAAAGAGCCGTTGTACTGGGAAAACACGGCAAGAACCTCAAAGGCTTTTTAAATAATAAACTATACTCGTATATTATGTATAACTTGTAAATCGTTTAAAATCTTAAGTTGTAACATGTGTATCATATAATTAATTTTTTTAAATAAAAAATTATCTTCTCGAAATTTTAAGTTGTCATTAATCCTTGTAGAAGGTATTTTCTCTTATTTATTCATGTATTGTTTTTGTCATTCCATTGTATGATATTTTTAAGATTTCGTTTTAGAATTTTGTAAATTCTAGTTTCATTACTCTATCAAATCTTTAAAAGATTGAACACAGATGCGGCTTGAAGTGCCTTAAAGCAAATTTTATTTATGTGTTACATATTTGGCACCACATAACATGTTTATAATATAGTATAAGTTTGACGGCCCCGTGGCGCAGTGGCTTAGCATTGAGTTACAGCGCTAAGGGCCGCGGGTTCGAATCCCGCACGGATCAAGTATTTGTATGGCCTATAAGAAGTTGTTCTAGGTTTGGATGTTTGTCCTTGTGAAATTTGTGTTGGTAAACTGCCCCCACGATACAGGAGAAAATCCTAGTGTTGAGGTAACGTAAGTTTTTAAAAATTGTTTGCAGGCCTATGGTATGTAGTCGGGCAGACTATAAGCTAGTCCAACACTCTTATTTATATTATTACACGTCCTCTAAGATACATAGGCTTCCGCTTAGTTTAGATGTTAGATTTTTCGTGGATTACACTTACAATTATTGTAATGATTCACCTTGAATTTTACTATTACAATAAATATTGTGCAGTAAAACTATATAGTTTGTAAAACGACGTATACATATATATGTTGTATTTTTTTTCAGTGCAGGTTCGATTAAATTCGAAATTTTATCAGGATTTACTCGTAGATCAAGCACCCATTACTCTGGAGTTTGATACACTTATCTCAAAGCTTTATTTATTACTATTCTCTGTATAATTTAAAGCAACATTTATACAATTCTAAAGCAATAGTATCAGAATTAAATATGACTTTTACGAAAGTAAATATTAAAATCTCCAGCTAACAATTGGTAATTCGTTAATGCTATATAATGTTCACAGGAATAGACATTTACAGCGTACGAGAAGACGTATAAAAGTGAAAAGGCTAAAGAGAATATTTTAATTCATCCATAAACCTTGTGATGACAGTGTAAATGAATGTCATTACCTTCCCGTGCGCACTGGAGGAATTGACAGCAGAATAATAAAACTTTTTTTACGACTTAAGACTCAACGTGTAAAAATTATTTAAAGGAACATTGTTGTAACTGCGGCCACAGAAAGCTTCTTATAATTTTAATTTTATATGAACATAATGGAAAGAGAAAAAAAGCAGCGAGCCAACAAATAAGCTTAAGTCCCAAAAAGAGATACGTAAAACTTTTTCCAGACTATATCTCGAGGCCTTGCAAAAATTATTGGTCGTAAATATATTACTATAAAACAAGACTGCATGCCAGATAAAATAAATGAGCAAATTAACATATGCATGATTTTTTTTAGAGTAATTTATAGAATAAGGGTGACAAACGAGCACACAGTCCACCCGATGGTAAGTGGATGCTGTGGCCCATAGACATCTACATTTATCCTCGATTAAGAATCAAAACGCAGATGCGTTGTCACCCGTGAGGACTAAGATGGAAAACCTCGCTTCTAGTAAAAAAAGGGTCTCCGGATCTCTACACTCACCATACGAAACAGCAGCATTAAGCTACTATTTTACGCTGGTATTCTGTGAGAGCGTGGTCCTTCCCCGGTCGAGCCGACCCATTCGTGCTAAAACTATAATATGGCTGCGACGTGGCTCCACCACGTATAAAATATTCATTTAAATTGGCGTATTATTTTGTCACTAAATAATTTCATATATTTTCGCGAACACACTTTACTTACACACTTACACTTACACTCACGCTTTGAACAAAACTAATTCAACGGATTTCATCGCGTTTATTTTTACTTATTTAAAAAATGTAATAAAATTCGTGTAAATTAATTGATTTGTCTCAAAATGTTACTGTTTATGTTAAGTGAAAATACGACGCTAACTTCATTTTAAGAAACTACAACGTAATTCCACTTTCCAGACATCCACACAAATCTCGTTTGTTATTAAGAAGTTGTAACTATTTCAATTGACATGACTGTTAAATACTTTTTTGTTGACAGTAGTCTAGTTTGTGGGCAATAACCCAAATCTCAAGAGGATTAACAAAATACGTAAATTGCAAGAGAAAAAAGAATATTATAATATCCCTCATATTAAGAGTCTAATCCAAGTAAAGTACCGACGCGTGCTGTTTTAATGCGGAAGTGCGGGCACTTCGTGTGTCCTTTAAGTATTTCTTTCCGTCATGCTTCCTCTTAATATTTCCGTTATTCCCAAATACGTGTCTAATGAGCACTCTGTCGACTTATGACAATTAGTACAGGCGGAAATGTATAGATCCTGTAATGAAGAAACTAAATATGTCTTCTATCCATCCATCCATTACATCCTATAAAACTCCACTGCTGAACATAGGCTTCTCCAGTAGTTTGCCTCAAATTGATTGGGTTAGATTGCCTCATGGGGGATTGCGTTATTTGCCGTGCTTGGCTGTTTTATACAGTTTTAAGTAGTTATCGTAAAGAAAAATACCCTCTGTCGCCTCTTATGACATCCACGAGACGAAGACGATATGGGATAGTTGATATTCTCACATCGCCAATTCAGGGTATATATTATAACTATAGGAAGAATAATATACCTACCCCATAGTCCTGCTCGTTCAAAAACCCGGTCATTGGTCCTCATTAAATAAACACCCTTACTGAGTTCGTTATCGTTTATCCTATACCTTTAAACGAGTAATTCTTGTGTATATATATATATATATAATCGGAATCTCGGAAACGGCTTCAACGATTTTCATAAAATTTAGTGTCCAGGGATTTTCAGGGCAATAAATCGACCTAGCTAGGATTCATTTTTAGAAAATGTCGTTTCATCCGTGTTTTCAGGCAATAAAAAACTGCTACAATATCGTTAGAATAAGAAGGCAAATTTTGACAGATTATTAATGATTTCAAATAGCTTAATTGGTATATTGGGCGATCACAAAATCGTAATATCCTGGTTCGAGTTCTATCTTCAGACCGACTTTTTTTAATTTTTTTTCAAATTCCCTTCTTTTTTTAAATCTATTATTTCGAGCCGTGAGTATTTTTTTAAAAACACGAAAATTTAAATTAAACTAATTGCATTCATGTTTTTTTTATTCAAAAAACCAGTTCATTTTTATTATGTCGCTAAGATCAAAAAATATTATTCGTATTTCATCAGTATGTAATTTGTATCTAAATATAATTTCCAAAACACACGAATTAAAAAAAACCGAGCGAAAAATACCGAGCAAAGCTCGATCAACCGGGTACTCATATGAATATGATCAACATTTTTATTAAATATTTGGTAAGTTTATAACATACCAAAAAAAATCTAAAGTGATTTTCATTTCACTTCTGTATTATTATCGCAGTATAACATAAAACAGTCGCTTCTTAAAGATAAATTATGTTGGATAATGTCCTATATGTATCCTATCTCGTTGTACGAGGCGCCCGCCAAGCTGTTGTCTTTTAAATTAAATTACTCTAGTATATTTATGACCACAGTTATGTATTCTTACTACTTTATAATATTCTATACTTTAAGTAAGCAATTCATGTTTAAACATGTATCTTCTCGGAAATCGCTTGAAATATTTGGACGAAATTTTGTATATAGACCATACTTTACGAGTACTTCTAAATTTTGTGTAGATATATGTCTTCCGATACGACTTAGGGACCTTTCAAGAAACGAGCTTACTCTTTTTAAAACGGCAGCAACGCACCTGCAATTTTCCTTGTAGTCACTTACCGACAGGTAAGCAGCTTGCTCGTTTCCCTCTTCTATAAAAAGAATTCATCTCTAACAAAGAACTTTCTAATGACGAGCAAAGTTTGGTCACCCGGTATTATACAATCTAATATGAAAACGGAAATTAGAGCCTCTTAACATTAAAACTCGATGAACAAGGAATACTATTAAAATAAAAATACAATAAAAAACAAAATATAAATTTCTTTGCAACCTTCCGCTAAATAAATACAATGATGTGCCTTACCTGGATTGAAGAGCACCTCCCGCCCTCCCTCAATTGCATGCACTAACTCAGTCACCACTAGTCCCAGCACCACTACTCCCAACACCACTATTCCGGGAGGCCACCTCCCACTCTACCACTCATAATAAGGTAAGACACACCATCGACGATAATACGACACGTGTTTCGCCTCTACACGAGGCATCTTCAGGTAATGTAGACTCTACGGCGACTGACCGCTAAGTGATACTTACTACAGTTAATCCAAACAACTTTATCTGTAATCCTGTGATATATCCTTAATGGCAATATTTTTCATAGAATATGGGTGATAAACGAGCACATAATTCACCTGATGGTAAGTGAATGCTGTGGCCCATGGACATCTACATCTATATTCAATTGAGAACCAAAATGTAGATGCATTTTCACCCATTAGAACTAAGATGGGCTGCTTCGTATCATCCCATCTTACGAAACACAGCAGCATTATGCGGTTTTCTTAACTGTATAAAAATTGTGGCGTTTAGATTAACAATCTTATCACTTCATACTTCGCTCCCACACTAGCCATTTAATATAATATATATGTAGTATATTGATTGCATTTAGTTAAATAATTAAATATATATTTATTTTTGTATGTATATATGTTTGTAGTATATGTATGTTTATTGTAAAATATATATATATATATATATATATATATATATATATATATGATATATGTATTCTTTTTTTTATTACACCAATGTGCCCTACACTTGTCATCTTTTTGTAATCCTGTACATTCACTGGTTGTCTGGAAGAAATTGCTATCAGCAATAAGACCGCCCATTGCATACACCTTTTGTATATATAATCAGTAATTTTTTATAATATGGTGTGCAATAAAGAATATTAAATAAATAAATAAAATCTTAATTCTTCTTTCGTATTATTTGTATTGTATCCCAAAAAATATTTTGACTATTCTTTACACAAGCTAATTCTTTATTATGTCAGCATCCCTAAGGATTTAAGACAGAAACGGAATATTCACTAAAAATTGAATCAACTTCTAGTCAAACTTTTAGTTTTTGGTTCGAATTTAACGAACTCTACGATCGTCCTTCGCAAATTTCTTAACTTTGCGTTTTATTTAGACAGTTTTTACTATTAAGTTTTATTTGAAGAATGTTGTGTCAAATTGTTTTTACTTATCAAAGAATAAAACTAACCTTTACTGTACAGCTTGTTGCGATTCGATGGAGAATTGTACATCATTTGTTTGTCTAAGATTAAGTTTTAGAAATGTTGAGATAGTTATATATAAACGATGGTATTGATTTCTCCATATTACCAACATTATAACACATTTATATTTTTAAACACATGCTTCTAAAACTTCATTATTAAGTACATAGTTGTGAAATTTCTATCACTGTGTGTTAAGGTGGAAGCGTTGTTATAGTATACCTAGGAAGAAATATCCAACAAATAAAAACACGCTTAGCCCTACGTGTTTCAGTAGGCTATAGTACAATAGTTTTAACTCCTGCTATATCAGTGTTTACAATACTTTTCCCCACGGAAGCAAGAGACCAAACAAAGTCCACGTGTAAACAAACTACCCGTTGGTCGTTATATGCACGGTTAAAAATAGTTTATAGATTCGTATAATAACTCGCGCTTACCAAGTACTAGCAACTTTATTGTTGTATTACTTTGTTGTGGTAAACATTATTATAATCACACCGAAAGCAGTCTACAGCTGGCTGTGGTCTTCTCAAAGTAGCTCCCTCCTATTAGTATGCCGTAATTGCCACTGGGGAGTCGAATTTAGTATCAGTGTAGCAAAGAAATCCACACAGCACAATAAGTCTTTCAACTATGTACATAGATCATAGATATTAACATCATATCATTCATCATTATTCATCACTTTGCTAAGTGGCAAGATTCTTTTTCTACTTAAGCAGCCTGGGTTGTACCACCATCTCACATATTCTGCTGTAAACCATAACGAACTAACAGTCCACCTGATGGTAAATAGCTATTGCAATCCATGGACACCCACAACCAAAAAAATTGGGATGCATCCGATACTGATACTGATATCGACGATACTCGAAGTTTGCCGATATATCGGTATCGGCGATATTTTTATGGCCGATTCAACGGTGCTTTTCAAATTTCGCGCTTCAAAAATGTTATGTAAACGCACGTGTTGTCTCATCTATTTCGTTGCAAACGAAACTGGCTATAGTTTTAAATGGTTTTATTCATTAGTTTTTCCTGTTATTTGTTATTTTTACATTAATTAAAAAAATAACCTGCCTTGTGTCGGTAACGCCGATATTTTATAAGAGCATCGGTATCGGTGTCGTATAGGCAAAAAGGCGTATCGAGGCGTTCATACAAAAAATAAGGGTAAAAATACGTTGCCACCTCTGAGGACCAAGGTCAGGAGGCCTGATGGCCTGTAACTATAGTGGCTCTGTAAACACTTCAGAGCTGAGCACGGCAGTGCACGCACTGCTATTTAGCATCAGAAATAGTTCAGAGTTGGTACCGACCTAGACGAACTCCTAGGCAGGGTAGAGAGTAGAGATGGACCGAATATTCGTTTTATATTCGGTATTCGGCATATTCGGCAGGTTTACCGAATATTCGTATTCGGCCGAATATTCGGCTAAATCATGGAATATTCGTTAAAGTGGTACTAAAAGTATTCACTGTATGGAAATTTACGAATTGAGTATTGCCATGTCTTTCATCATTTTACTGTTGAAAGTATATTTATTTATGGGTTAAATCTACTTGTAACGATATGTTTTTGAGGCACTGTAGTTTTTTTTTTCAATTATAGCAAATAGAAAGCTTGATAAAATTTTGTTTGGAATCAAACAAAGAAACATTGCATTACAGTCGTCAGTTTCTCTAAAATTGGTCCAAATAGTAGATCTCCTACCGCTCATTTTCATCACATACTTATCAATTTTCACTTAGAATACTTTTTTTTTTCACAAAAAATAGGTCAAAACATAAACATGTGCCGGCAATTTGCTCAGTACTAGATGATGCAATAACATGTCAGGTGTGGCCTTTGAGTATTAATACTCAAAGGGTGTGGCGGAGGAACGAGGGGAAGGCTCCGGCGCTAATCCCGCGCGTTTTACGGTAACAAGTTTCGACATAAATTGGTTAGGTACCGAGGTAATCCTGAATAAGTCGGCCGAATTTTCGGTTCGGTAAAAATTTTACCGAACGTTCGGCCGAATATTCGTATTCGGTGAAATCCATATTCGGCCCATCCCTAGTAGGGAGTCCTTAGTTTATCTTAGAGCGACAATAACCTTGTAGCTCTAACATAAAAAAACAATTATTTAAACAAAAGCCTCACTCGTGCACCATAAACTGCAACAGATTCCATAGCAAACTAAAAAAGTTTCTTTTATATTTTTGCTATCGGTACCCTCTAAACAAAATAATAGATAGCAATTTTCCTAATATACTTTCTCTTGTAACATTTACTCAATTTTTCGCGGTCTATATAATTTTCTTTCATATTATTGAGACTGGCTTTAACTTTCACTTTAGTACTATAAGTTAGTAAAATATTTTAATGTACTCCATGACAAATTTCGATGTAGAGGAATTTAAAGATCGATTGGCTAATTAACAGGCCTTCTACACGGTCGGGACCAACCACCAACCGGCGTGACCTTGGTCGAGTTGGTGTAAAAATGGACAGTGTAGACATCGGTTGTCTGACCAATATTTTGGTTGATGTCCGACGGCCTTGGTCGCGAGCGCATCCCTCACGACACGTCGGGTCCTTGGTTGACCCCGACCGTGTGGAATTGAGTCCTGAGTGCGCACTTGGCAATTGTCGCGGGGTACATTAACCATGGTTGCGGTCTTGATCCATTCTTAGAAAATTTCGAAAAACTTCAGAATAAAGAATCCTTAAAGTATTGAGATGCTTCAAAGTAATTCGCTCTTTTAGCCACAGTTTCATCCACTTTATTTTTTCTTTGTTTTTCTTCTTCACTCAAACGTAAAAAAGTTATTGCCAAACCGATCTTTCGTTGCTTTGAAAGGCAAGGAACCATATTTAGCTAATTCTTTACGCCTTGAATGCCGTAGAGAACTGACAAGTTGAGTCAACCACCCGACCGTGTAGAACGAATACAAAAATCGGTTGACCCGACCAAGGATACGATGGCCGGCGGTTGGTGCCGATCGTGTAGAATGCCTTTAAGAGTTAAAAGTGAGAGTGTAATTTGGTGTAAGAATATCCACTACCTCATATCGTCCCATGGGTGTCGTAGGACAACAGAGGCAAACAAACGAGGAGATAGTCAGCAACATTTTCCTAATAACACCTAGAAATGAACACTACGGTGGCCAACTCGCCTTCCAAGAGTGGCAACTATGGCAAATATCCTCTTTATAAGGTAATCTATAGTAATTATGTTTAATAGAGGAGTTTGACCGGCTGCAACGGTGATGATGAGATGATTATGATGAAACGTGCAAGATTTAAAATACCCAGACTGGAAACGTGAATAATGTCAAACCTTGAACGAATCGTTCAAGTGTCAAACGGTCGCGACGTCGGATATTTCGATTGCCTATCCGACTGGCGATGATTGATAATGAAGTAAGAGTAAGACTATCAATGAATGAATGATTGGAAATACTTTTATTGTACACCACACGATAAAAAGATACAGAAAACATTGAAAACCAAGTTTATTTTACAATTTTACAGCCTAATCGGTACATATAAATCTTTTCCAGGCAACCAATAGAACCATTTAAGTCATACGTATTGTCATACGTTTTATGCAACATAGACATTCTCCGTTCCTCGTCGTTTTACCTGATGAAATTCCAATGTATTGACAACGGACTCGAATGCACCGAACGTAAGAGCCACGTCTTAATTGTTAGGTTTATACACCAAGAAGCCACCCGGTAAGTCCATAAGAAGTTTTACGAGAATCTATACAAACTAAGTCTAAATATTGTATGAGTATTAAATATATTAAAGAAAAGGCCTATGCTCTGTAAGGATGGAGGAAGAATTCCTGTAAAGATGATCATTATGTGTACCTACTGGTCAACGATAAAAAAAAAAATACTAGGCAGAGGAACGGATAAACAACATAGTAAACATTGAAACGTCCACTGTGGACTGATGTATGATTTAGTGATTTAGAAAAATGACTTTACCCATGATACTTAGAACAGAAAAGCAATAATTTTGCTTTGCACAAATGATGATGAAACTAAATAAATAATTTGTGGTTTAAATTTTTCACATAAACGCTAGAATATTTAACTTTATTTAACAAAAGTAAAGAGGAAAAACGAGCACACTCACTCATTGCATCAAAATGCAGATAAGTTGTCACCCTAAAGGATTAAAACGGGAAATCCTCGTTACTAAAAAAAAAGGGTCTCCGGTTTTTGTCACCCACCCACCATACGATACACAGCAGCATTATCCTGCTATCTCACGCTGATAATCTGTGTGAATGTGGTCTTTCCCTGGTCGAGCCGACTTATTCATGCTGCAGCCATAATTTTCTGCTCCGTATAATCACTCTATAACACTTAAAACTACACTATTCTATACTTTCAGCGAGCAGATCTTGTACAAACGTAGTTTATTCTTGTTTACACATTAGCACTACTACTACTAGGGCTCTTATTGTACCTAGTCTTGATTATACCTGGGTAGGTATAACACTCATAACTATATCTGCCTCCAAATAGCAGTACTTAAGGGGAAATAATAAAAATACTACTTCAAATGGCTTTACAAGATTCTCCGTTATGCCATAAATATTGCAGCATTAGTTATGAAATAAGCATACGGTAAAGTTGAGGATTAATGTTAAGTACTATGTTACACGAAAACACGATTCCGTGAAATTTTCTCGATAGAAAAAAAATCCAAAGTTACCTCCACACCGAACAATAAACCGCTGGTATTCACAAAATACTTTAAATTAGATCATGAAACTTTGCATACTAACTGAACTTACTATAAAGCAGGGCTTAAGTTTTTAATTTTTTTTAATTACCATTATTTTGAAATAATACTAGTTTTTACGGAATTTATCGCGTGTATTTAACTTTTTAATCTCGCGAATCATCCTTGGAAGGAACACCGATTCCTTCCAAGGATGATTCGCGAGGCTATTGAAATCAAAAAACATCCTAATTTCAATAGAGAAGATGGCTGGGTGCTACCTTCTGCTTGGGATCCTATAATAAATAAAATTAAATTCCAACCCAAGCATACAACTGCAAGACTTCAAGATACCATAAGTTCATACTGCATAGATCGGAACAAAAGTTAAATTTTAATCTATGGTAACCGCGGTGAACTATGACATATGGACGTTGAACATTTCAGTCCTGCCCGTGACCATGAGTGCTGTAAAGCGTTCGAAACGTCGGGTAATTAAAAAGTTAAATACCCGCGATAAATTCCGTAAAAACTAGTATTATTTCAATGTGTAGTGTTCGCGTAAATATAAGAAATCATTATGTATACCATTATTTTCACTGTAAAAAGAAATTTCCTAAGCTATCGGCGTCCTGAAGCCCGATTCCCGGCCGCCCGATACTCACCCTCAGTCTCGCTTCGGCTTTCGAAGGGGAAAGCTGTGTCACTTACGACCAGAATACACATTACGCAACAGGACGATGTAAAATTAAAATGGAAAATAATCGTAATAAAAATAAGAAGCGACTGAGTTGACGTAAAGAAACAGGCATAAGTATGATAAACCTAATGGAATAAGTATCTAACGACCTATCTACTTACAGTATTAGTGATTACAAACATGTCTGTACATAGCATACGACGCGCGGGGAAGTGGGGCCGAAATTAGAATTTGAGCTGAGGTTCTATAGCTCCTTAAGTTGCTGTGTTCAGATCCGAAGGTTGTAGAGAGCTAGTATAACCACAGACTGTGAGGCAACTCAGATTAATCCTTGCTTATCTGACAAATTACCTGTAGCCTTCTTTTTATGAAGTTTGCTGCTAGTGTCCAAGGACTGCAACACCACCATCAGGTGGATCTTTACTTGTAACTTCTGATTTATTAAAAAAAAGAAATTCTTAGATTTTTTGTAGAATAAGCGCGACAGACAAGCACGTTGTACACCTGATGGTAAGTGGGTGCTGTAGCCCATAGACATCTACATTTATCCTCGATTAAGAATCAAAACGCAGATGCGTTGTCACCCTTGAGGACTAAGATGCAATGCCCCGTTTCCAGTAAAAAGGGTTTCCTGATCTCTGCACACCATCCAAAGCACAGCAGTATTAAGCTGCATTATTTTACGCTGGAATTCTGTGAGAGCGTGGTCCTTCCCCGGTCGAGCCAACCCATTCGTGCTACAACCATAATATATCTGCAGCGTGGCTCTACCACGTTTAAATATAACTTCCACTGTAGATAATTTTTTACTTTCAAACTTTATCTAGATAGAAAATTTTCTAACGCTGAGCAAAACTCGATCGCTCATACACTTGTCAAGTACGTAAGCAAACCATTGCCAATTATGTCCTAGCCTTGCATTGTTTATGAAGAAATCGTAATGTAATGCAATTAACGCTTGCTAAATTATGCGAGGAACAGCTATCAAGTATGTGAAGACAGGAAGGAATAATCCCATTATTACTAATGCGGGCTGCCGCGTATCGCACTTATCATGTACTAACTTTGCAACAACCTATTGTCAGTACGGCTTCATGTTGCGAGGCAGTTAAAGATTTAAAAGAAAATGTTTTATGTTGCAAATATGTATACATCATTTTGTTTTGACATTCTCTGAGTTTTTTTCGTTCATTTTTAAATTATTTTCCTTCATAGCGGGACAAGCAAAAATAAACATTCGCTATCGGAACTACAACAGTTGATTAGATTCATTTATAAAATTTCATTATGTATTTCATCCTATATTTTTGTTACACTTATTCTTGTTCTTCTTCATCATCAACCCGAAAAGTTCTCTGCGGAACATGGGCCGCATATACTATAGGGAGTTAATGACATAGTCGGTACGCTTCTCGAGCGGATTGGCGGTTGCTTAATATAATTAAAAAAGATAGGTCACATGCACTTTGAAGCTTCCAAGTGTTAAAGATAAGTGTCAAGTGTCAAAGTTGACCGTGTAGTGACGGTGTAAGAATATCCGCTAGCCCATATCATCCCGTGAACGTCGTAAAAGGCGACAGAGACCCCCCCTCTTGAGGGAATATAGCGGAGGCCTATGTTCCGTGGATTTTTAATAGGTTGTGACAGTTAACGGCTACATTTCAACTCGACGTAACTGTGCACAATTTCGTCATACTGGCTAAATTTTTTATCACATTTCCCACGTGGTCTTTACCGACGAAAAAAGGTGTATGTTTCTAAATTCAATTACGAGGAAGTTGTTTACTGGTGCGTTCACCTCTTCGAGTTTCGGACAAAAGCTTTGTGCCGTAACTATCGCTTTTAGTTAAAAACGTACGCTTATGTTGATTTTTTTACACCAAAGTTTTCAGTAAAGTAAACGTTCAGTTTTGGATAGTTTTTCGAAGTATAAAATGTTTACTTCTTTTTGGTTACTACATATTATATAAACTAAAATTTTTGAGAGGTGGCTAAAGAAATATTACTAAATATAAATTACTTCTCCTTTAATCGCCGAAAGTTATTTAAGGAAACTTTATATTAAAATACCTATGTTGTGAGTTGTGAATCACAACTTGTAATATCCTATCATTCACAATATATAAAAAAAATTGCATACCTACTGAGTTAACATATAGACGAAGCGCGTAAAGTATGTTTATTATATTTTCCTATCCAAAAATTGAAACGAATGTGAAAAAAGTATATTTTAGTTTATTTTTTGTATTCGTGTTATGATATTTTAGGACAAACAAACAGACAAAGTTAAAAATTTGTGAGGGTTCCTTATTCTCACCAATGGGACACTAATAGACGCCACACACGGTCAGTTAGTTGAGACCGATTTAAGCCAAAGAAATTTCCACACACACGGTCAGTTCAACTGATCATTCCAACTAATCAGTTCAAACTAGGGTTGTTTTTAGGTTTTTTTTTTGAATGTCGGATTTTCGATATATCGGTAATTATAACCATATCAATATCGGAGTTTTATATATTGTGAGTTAATATACAGTAGGTCAATATCGAAGTTTTATATATTGAAAGAAATAACGAATATCAATATGTCAGCAGAACCAAGGGGCAAGGGAATTATTTGTAAGGACATATGAGATAAATGTGCACAATATTGGTATTGCGCAGGGCATCCTACAAGTCCCCACCTTAGATATTGCATTGAGTATGGGCAGATTAATAACAAATGTATAGATCTTAAGTTAGTTTTAATGGGATTGATATGTTAACTAACAAAAATCCCTAAATAAAACAAGAAAAAAAAGAACGGGAACAGAAGCCTATGGCTCTGATATTTTACAATTTTTTTCACATATTATACATTAACATATTATGAAATCTATCAATGAATACTACGAATTTGAAATAAGCTATCGGTACTAAAAAAAATAACAACAAAATTTTTGAACTTAATAAATAAATCAATTAAAAACTATCAAAATTATAATAATACACGTACTCAATTATTGGTATTTATTTAGTTAGTTAATGTAAAATAAAAATAAATGTAAAATATCAGTGTAATAGGCTTCTATTCCGTACACCTGTTACACTCTATTTTTTTCCAGAAAAAAAATCATTCAGTAAAAGTATTAGAAATTTTGACGTGTTTTAAAATAAATCCCAAAGGTATTCGCAAGTTTATTACGGCTTTTTCTGTTTTACAGTTTTTACATATTAAATCAGGGCTACATTTCCCTGGCTGCGTGTAAAACGAAATAACGGCGAAAGTGACGAATGAGTACATTCCATATAAAAATGATTGAAAGTGAAACGAGTGACGTCTTATTACGTGAAAGGTGAGACTACTAGCATATTAAATGAATAATATGCCGTAATAGAATTAAATAAAAAGGAATTATTCAAACGTACTTTTGAAATTGTTTTTTATATTTCAAGGCTTAGTGTTGCCACAGGGGGAAACTTTTAAAAGGAAATTTTCATAATTAACGAGCAAATAAAGTACGATCTCCGCTGACCTGATATTTTTAATTGTTGTTTTGAATGCTGCTTTACCACGTGCTTAGCAGAAGAATATCGTGTATCCAAAACTCTTGCAGAAATGAGAGTTGAGAAGTACCTACTAGTGTGATAATAATGGTGACTTTACTTATTTATTCTTAACACAATTCCATAGATAGTCCATTAAAAATGATGTAAGTCTTCTATTACTTCACAAGTTTCACAATTAGGTGAATCAGTTCTTTCACTCAAATAAGAAAATTGAAAATTTTGTTGGGATGTGACCTGTTCTTATTCTAAATATTAATTTAATAGTATTTCTATTTAATTTCATATCCTTAAACCAAGATATTTAAGGCGGTTCACTCTGTATGGTTTTGTACCAAATACCTTGTGTTTTAGAGCGTTTATTGAAAAATTCTTTCCATTTGTTATGAGTTTCTGTTCTTATTCCGTTCACCTGTTACACTCTTTTTTCCAGACAGTAAAAAAAATGATAAACGAGATCAATTTATCTAGAAGTTTCTAACTATCAAGTTGACTATGTGCTATTGTCACCGTAACTTATATAAAAACACACATCGCGTATTTACTGCCCATATACTTGTATCTATAAATACAATTGAACTGTCTCTGATATCGACATAACTGTCATTTATTGAGCTAAGAAAGTTATTTGCTTGCCATGACATGAATAATCTTTTTATTTTTATTTTTATTGTTTGCCTGTCTGTCCGCGCTACTCTTCGGAATGGTACAATCGTAATGTTTGATAATATTAAATTCCATCAGCAATAATAAATAAGCAAAGCTGTTCTCTTAAAAATTTATTAGAGTAATGGAACACTTTAGTTCCTTACTGGAATAGGTCAAGCGCCTGTATAGTACGCACTGGGTCACGTACCGTGACTTGTTCAAAAAAATTGGAACGAAAAATATAAAAGAATTATATGTAGAGTATTTTTTCATTAATAAATAACTGCTTAAATTATTTACAGGTCTTGTGTAGGTTGCTACATCTGTTCTATCCTCGATTAGGAATGAAAATGCAAATGCGTTGTCACCCCGGAGGACTTGCCTCGTTACCAGTAAAAAGGGTATCCGGTTCTCTACACTCACCATACCAAACATAGCAGCATTAAGCTGCTATTTGACGCTAATGCTCTGAGAGAAAGTGGTCCTATCCCGGACGAGCCGACCCATCCGTGCTACAACTATAATATGACTGCAGCGTGGCTCTACCATGTAAAAAATCCCACATACTGGTTATCTGGTTGGTGATGAAACACCTTTTCTACCTAGGCGTTGGGTTGTGTTAAGTACCGCCATTTTATTTTACCATCTTCCCTATTTTTATCGCAAAAAACAATGCGTGTGCTGCTGTAGGGTGCTGCGGTCTGAAGGGTATAGATAGCCAGTATAATAACAGGCTATGGGTATTCAATCTAGGCCCTCATAGGTGACAACGCTTCTATAGCCTTTTCTAGAAGTAGTCTGCAGAATCCACTTACCATGAGATGGACTGCCAGCTCGTTTATCACATCAGTTTAATAAAAAAATGTGAAGTAGAATTACCATAACAGGGCTCTAAGCTTTTCATATAGAATAAGAGTAACCAGACTAGCACACATTCCATCTGATTGTAAGTGGATACTGTGGCCGGAGACATCCAGGAGAATTCTCAAGGATTATGATGGAATGCCTCGTATCTAGTAAAAAGGGTCTCTAAGCTCTGCACCCAACCGTCCAAAACGATGAGCAGGCAACTCTTAAAAAATACTTTCTATACGGCGCATTATCGACAAGCATTCTGTCTGCGGGTGGACTTAAACATACTAACAACCTTTTAGAGTTTTAATCTTGATCTACCACAACTATAAATGTATCTATTTGCTTTTCATGTAACGGCACTAAATATACAGTAGGCTGTTGATATAATAGTTCTTGTACAATAGAAAGATATCACATTTTAGTAAGACGTCATAGTGAGAACTCTGTATGTTTGTTGAAATATATTGAGAACGATACAAACGCCATTTTGTTTTGCCTATATGCCACTGAATATTTGGATGAACCTTTACAAAGGTATAAAAGTCAGTAAATACTTTAACGAGGCATTGTTTTCCAACACAATGCCTCGGCAGGGTACGCGTGTTACTGCTACCGTCTATTTTCAATTGTGAAAACGATACGCTTTTCAGCTTTCCTCTATTATTTACAGAAATTTGTTGTAAGTCGATTATTACTTATAATCGATTATAAACAAAAATCGATTTGTTGAATACGATATGAACGTACAACTTACTAGTTACTACACGTTCATTTAAAGTTTTCCGTCGTCAATCGTTATGACGTCACAGCTGACGGTATTGTTAACAAAACTATTACTGTAGTGTTTAATTGTAAGAAGTTCGGTTTTTAGTTTGTTGCCCTGTACAGAGAAATGGAGGACAAGCAAGTAGATAAATGTATATTATTAAATTATTTATTTATTTAGTAGAGTGAAAAGAAGGTTTGTGTCCGATAAAAAAAATCATACATTTTAAATGATTGATTTACGATGGCGCGAACAAAAACTGGCAGGTCGATATTTACTAACACAACCATAACTTCAATACCAGTTATTTCATCGAAATCGTTCGTTTCTACTCTACTGCCATCACTCCATTCTGTGTTTGTCACAAATAAAAAGTCAACAAAAACAAAAAATCAACAGTAAAAATAAACAACGACAAAAAGTGACAAACTAGAGATCGCACTAGAGCATAAACAACGGACTATAGATATAATTCTGCGTTGCTATCGGTACTATAATAAGGGCGACGTGCAGTAGGTGCAGTAGGAGGTAGCGTTATTCATGAAATAAACACGTAGTAGATTCTTTCAAGAGAAAACCATAATTTTAATAAGCTCAAGCATTCAACACAATCGCGGTTGCTAACCCGTGTGCTAAGCGTGGCAACTATAGCATATTCCGCCCTATGTGGCAACTATGGTGGAGGCCTGTGTTCAGCAGTCCACTGCTGACTCATTTATTTTAATTTTTTTTTAATATTGTGTAAGGGTAACAAACGAGCACCCAGTCCATAGACATCAACATTTATCCTCGAGTAAGAATCAAAATGTAGATGCCTTGTCAACCCTGAGCATTCCTCAGATGGAATGCCTCGTTTCCAGTAAAAAGGGTCTCCGGTTCACATCCGGTGCACTCACCATACGAAACACAGCAGCGTTAAGCTGGTATTCTGTGAGCTATAGCATTACTTTTAATTTTCTTGGGACACTACCTACCATACTTTATGAACAGCTATATATTATGTTTTATAATTGAAGAGCGCATAATTAGCTTGTTTATACTGTTTTAGACGACCTATACGCTCGTCGTAAATGATATTTCCTTAAGCCTTACAAAAGCTTGATTCATTTTTTTTTAATGTTATAAAGTTAAAGTATTCATTACAATGTGGCTATCCTCTTTAAAACTTACTAATCTATCATCCTTAAAAGTTCTTAGTAAAAGTTACAGCCTATATGGGTCCCACTGCTGGGCACAGGCCTCGCCTCAATACTGATAGGGTTTTAGGCCAATGAAGTGTCAGCCGAGCTGCCACATGCGTGTTAGCAAACTTCACATGTCTTCGAAATATTTTTTTCTTGTTTCTCAGAGATGCAGGTTTCTTCAAGATATTTTCCTTCACCGCCGAGCAAGTGGTAAATCAGCATTTAAAATTGCAATTAACAATTTCATTGGTGCCGGTGGGAATCGAACCCAAGTTGCTCGGGTACTGTGTACTGCGAGCGCTAACCATCTGTCTTCTTTCTTAAAGTTCTTATTAATATTGTCTATTGTATTTCTTTGTTGGATGTGACTTATAATTTAACATCAAACACACGTCTTTGTTCTTAGGAAATTGAAAGAGTATCTTAATAAATAAAAAAATTGGTTTTCGAATTATCTCTAAGTAAAACTGATGAATTAGCAACGGCTCCTCAGAAATCATTAAAAGCAATGATATCTTAATTTTTAACTTACATCGAAAAACAGGTTTCCTAATTTGACTAAATTTTATGTATTATGAGTCGGAGGTTTATGTATTATGAGATGACTATGAATACAATAAAGTCACAGCCCACACTCGTAAGCAACCCGGGTTGATTTACCATATGATCAGTACTGAGGGCAAATATCGCGAGGAAACCTGCAAGATGCATGCCTGACAAATTAAATAAAATTTTTCAAAGACATGTGAAGTTCTCCAAAACGCATTGGCGACCATTCGCTTGCCCTTAGCCCCTTTCAGAAATGAAAGTAGACCTGTGCCCAGCTGTGGGTTCTGTACAGACTGTAACTTTACTTTTACTTCACAATGTTAAACCAAGCACCAACGTCTCAAACATTCTCTTCGTTATAAGATCGTTATCACTCTATCAAGTACCAACGTCTTTACTTTACCGAAAAGTTCACTGCGTTATTAGATAGTTATAACACTATCGTTAAATAAAATAATTATGAATACCGTATTCACACCATAATCAAGAAACCTCGAACGTTCGTGCATGAATGAACTGATGCAGTGGCGTTTTTGTGTCAGTATTGTTTGTGTAGCTGTTAGCAACGCGCTCGCTAGCGAAAGTGCTTTGTTTTTCTCAATAACTTGTTTATTTTCATATATACACTTTTTAATATGTAGCATATATAGCAAAAGAAATTACTTTAATGAATCTTCAATACTAGTGTGTATTATTATACACGTACCTAAGTATAGTTTTAAAACTACACAACTTAAAATTTCGAGCATTTTAATATGTTCATTATATCAATGTGAGTTTAAGCTGTAGTAGCGTAATGGTTAAGGCTATAAACTGACTCAAGAAGTCCTGGCTTCGAATCCACCTTCCGAGTATTGTCCTAAACCACTTCTAACACAAGCATATTTAAGCTCCCTAGGAATGGTTAAGGAGAACAAGTGGTGTTAATAGCGTCAACAATATTTTTTTTAAATAAAAAGACTAAAGAGCCATATTGTAGGTACTAACGTAATCACTCGAACATACGTAGTATTGTTTCAATGCTAAGCACACTTGTTTTGTTTTAAAGTATTTTAAAATTAAATGCACACAAGTTTTCACAAATAAAGACACCGAAAATTTCTGAATTTCTCAGCTGAAAAAAAAACATTTATAACTAAACAAAACAAAATTAAACAGCCATTTACATTCCATGGCGTCTCACATGATAGATGAAGAGATTAAAAAATATATCGAATTGAACAATTGATGATTGATGCGGACTTGAAAAATCTACGCCAAAACCACTTGTTTTAAATATCAATTAATGGATATAACATACCAAAACATGGTAGGTACTTACCTACCGTGTTTTGGTATGTTCCATGTTTTGTAAATACTTATTTATCACTATTATCATAAGCCCGTAAAAGTCTTCTACTATAACATAAAAAATCATATTCGAAAAAGAAAAATAAAACATACAAAACTTAAGAAAGAGCTTACAAAATTGACCTACTTTAAAAATAGTTACTACTTTCCTTTTCTAAAAAATGGCAACACAAAGACTACTCGTATTATCAACTTTTGACCCGAATTAACTGCATTCTACCTTTTTCAGCAAGATACAGTTCCACATACTCTCCACTGGGAACCCCGCATCTCCATAACGGATGCTGTAACTACTGAACCTGTTTGTGTAGGTCGGCTTATAGGGTTTATCCATACAAATGCGCGATTACAAAAACCTTTTTTATGTCTCTGAGAGGAAAGATTGTGCTGTATCCGCGCAGGTTTTATTAGGAAAAAAATACACGAATTATTTGCTCGCAAGGCGTTCTTTGTACTAATGATTCACTTGTTTATATCTGTGAGTATTGTAAGGACTTTTTTGTAATTTAATTAATGAAACCGTTTTTGGCACATTTGTAATAAGTCCAATGTTAATATTCTTTTGTGTATATAATTTGTCCACACTTTATTAACACAATACTAAATTCCTTAATTAGCAAACATTTTGTAGTAACACTGGCATTGTGTAACGTTTATTTCTAATATAAATAGCCGTTTATTTGCATCGTAAGAGTATCCACTATCTCATATGATCCCGAGGGTGTCGTAAGACACGAGAAAGTGAAATGAAAGAGGAGATAGATAGCAGCATCTTCCTGATAACATTTCAAAATAATTATTATTACAGACCTCTACCCAACTCCACCTATAAAATTACCGTTTCGTTGAATTGTCCACTTTGAATTATAACAGGTAATATGTACTATAAACAGCCTCTAAATACAAATAAATTTTATTTGTTGTTTATTTATGTATCTCTTTGTGTTTTATTTTTTTCTGTAATATCCTTTATTTATTTCCATGTGCTTTAAAATTAGTATGGGCTTTATAAATAATATATAAAATTTTACATGTTGAACATGTAAATAATACGAGTACACGTGTATAAATACACTGACGCTTGGTACATAGAGCGGCACTTTTATCGCTTCTTGAATAGGTGGGTAGAATATAATATATATATATTAAAATTCGCTTAGCTTGGCTTGGATTATCTTTAATTTTTTTATAGGATAGGGTGACAAACGAGCACACAGTCCACCTGATGGTAAGTGCTTGCTGTGGCCCATAGACATCTACATCTATCCTGGATTACGAATCAAATTGCAGATGCGTTGTCACCCGTGAGGACTAAGATGGAATGCCTCGTTTCCAGTAAAAAAATCTCCGGTTCTCTACACTCAGCATACGAAACTCAGCAGCATTAAGCTTGTAGCCGTGGAAGGAAAAGGGGAGATCTCCCGCCGGGCAAGGTGTTCTGCCCGGGGAGCGGCTCACACTCCGAGTGATAGTTCGGAGAAGTTCTATATATACTGTCTATGATTCGGAATGTTGATAGCGCGATTTAGGCTTCGGTGTGTTTTCGCTTGTGGCGGCGACGACAGCGCCGCTACATCACCCCCTGCTCAGACCGGAGGTCGTTAGTGCAGCCTTGTTGCCGACGAATGTGCAAGTGCCAGTGGATTGCCTTGTAGTCTGCGGTGAGTCGAGAAGAAGGCAAGTAATCTGCGAGAGTGCCGTGAAGCAGAGGCGAGCAGTAAGGCTCAGAGCCGTGCCAAACACTGTATAGCGCAGAGAGTAGCTTGAAGGAACAGGAAGCATTATTATTCCAATGCTGCGATGAACCTTGTGAAGCTAGATGGCTTGCAGGATATGAAGACTGCAGACGATATCTACTCGAGAGCGAATGGGTGGAGTATTCTATGACGATGATGAAGCTTGAAGTTTCCCAAGGTTGTTTGGTTGCGTGTTCAGATCACGTCGGGGTCACCACTGTAGCCGTGGAAGGAAAAGGGGAGATCTCCCGCCAGGCAAGGTGTTCTGCCTGGGGAGCGGCCGACACTCCGAGTGATAGTTCGGAGAAGTTCTATATATACTGTCTATGATTCGGAATGTTGATAGCGCGATTTAGGCTTCGGTGTGTTTTCGCTTGTGGCGGCGACGACAGCGCCGCTACAAGCTACTATTTTACGCTGATATTCTGTGGGAGTGTGGTGCTTCCCCGGTCGCGCCGTCCTATTCGTGCTACAACTATACTTCTAATATAACTGCAGCATGGCTCTACCACGTATGGAAAATATAATGGAACTATGTATAAATATATAATGGAATATTGTAATTCAGTTTTCGACTACTTCCAGAGTTTTAACTAATCTAAAATTTTGCAGACGTATAGTGAAAAAGCCAAAAAGAGGTATTTAGAACCAATGACAATGCAAAAATATCATAACAATCACCTAGTATTCTCACAATGATCATCGCAGCTTATGATCAATGCGTGTTGTTTAAGTTTTCTTAAACTAATATTGTTTTTGATTATCAGTTCTGACGTGGCTAAAATGCGTACCAAATACCATCAATAACGTATACCTGGCACTAAAAATGAAAGAACTGTACGTTATTGGTTTAATTATTTTCGTTCGGGAAACTTTGACCTCACAAAAGAACCTCGTGGTTGCCTGGAGAAGAAGGTTTATAATGAACTGAAGGCGGTGGTGGAAGCGGATCCGTCGTAGACTATGGCTGATTTAGCGTCGGTTTTTGATGTACGTGTCAAAACAATATTAGATCATTTGCTAATCGGTAAAATAAAGAAACTTGACAAATGGGTACACCACAACTTGACAAACTAAGTGCATCACTGTTACGCACTTAGTACTTGACACACTTAATTCATAAAGTACCTATTAGTCGAGAAGCAATAATCCCATGTCCAAAGTCCAAATCTGCATAGTATTGCTAATCTGCACGGAACGGATGGATTTTTTAATCGAATTGCTACCTGCGATAAGAACCGTTTTCTATCTCACATTCGCAAGCATTAGCCAGAAGAAGATTATAGTGACAGTTTTATGGTCAACTGTTTATGATTTTCACTATAACTTCTTGCCCTCTGATGCCACAGTTTCTGTTGATAGTTACGTCGAGAACTGAAAATTATGGTGGAGAAGCTGGCACTCAAACAACTCAGGTTAGTTAACTGCTATTCGCCATTGCTTCTTAAATGACAACGCCCGGCTATATACTGCACAAATTTGGCAAAATTAGCAAAACTAGAGATCCTTTTTATATAAGCCACAGACTTCCACTTTTTGATAGGCAAAAATTTCAATTTCGTAAAAGCAATAAAGAGCTATATAGCAATAGAGATTTATAGAATAAGGCAGGCAAACGAGCATACAGTCCACCACATCCACACGTATGGTAAGTGGATGCTGTAGCTCATAAACATCTAGATCTGTCTCCGATTAAGAATCAAAATTCAGACACGTTGTTACTCTTGAGGGAGATACATACGCCTCATTTCCATTCATTAAGTTCATCGGTTTTCGTGCAGCAGACTATTTTAGAAATTGCGTCCACAAAACTGCCGGTAAAGTGGCAAAAATGTGTTTTATAAGAAAATATTTACATAAATTAAACTTTCTTGTGAAAACTGTTTTATACATACAATCAGGCTTATACAAATATATGTTTTTATTTTTTATTTGTAAAGACCTGATAGTATGTAGAAATGTTTACTATAAAAGCATTGAACAACAAAAAAAACTGATTATGAGGTGAGCTGCATGATCGTTTGCCCCCTCTTCTATAAAAAAATAAGATAACAAATTTTACGTAGAATCTTGTGAATGTATTCTAGCTGTTTGTTAACTATATAATTTTTGACCAACCTCGATATTGCCCTCGAGAGTGGTGTTTTGATCAAGTAGCTGAAATGATATCGCACAGAGCGTCCCTTCATTATTATTTCAATTTCGTAATTTACACTTGGTTAACGTTCAGTCCCGAGATTCTCATATTTGTTAGTATTTGATCCTTTCGATATGCTTAACTCATATATAGATTCAAATCAAAAGAGGTCCCTAGTCTTCGATCACCCGTATTATTTTTTGGGTCAGAAAGTCCGTTTACATGCAAATACACACTGACAGTATAATCCTTTTATCAATGAAACCTTACTTTGTGGCAATCCAAAGTCAGATACATAAAACTGTGTTTTTAATAAACTTTAATTACTAATAACCAATAATTCATCATCCTTAGACATACATGTCATCTTTGGAAAGACGATGAAGCATGTTGAAAGATACGTGACAGATACTGCAAATTTATTTATCGTATGGTGGCTGTATAACAAAATCTAATTACATTGTTTCGTACTCTAGGTGTCTATGAAAATGTCTATATAAATGTCGACATGTCAGGGAATTAGATAGAAATTCGAAAAGTTTTAGAAGAGATATTCCGATACATGTTTATTATTGGGAGACTCCGTTTTCTGCTTGTAATACGTAACACTTGGTCAAGGCAATAAATTTTAATTATTACTTCATAGTTACGTTTATATCTTTATGTTTGTTATTATGTTTATAGTCTTTCACTTTCAAACTGATAAACAGTGAAACAATTTCTAATGCCGTAATTTAATTGGGAATTCGTCTCTCTAAACTTCTAAACGTTATTTTACTGCAGTAAGAACAAAGTGATAAACGCATACAATTTGCTGTCACAAAGGAATTAAAGCGCTGTATTCTGTATGCAATACATCAGTGTACGGACATTGCGGCTGTGCTGCCGATGCGGTAAAACAGATGAAAAATCCGCCCCCTCAGATAGCGCTGGAAGTATTGCCTTCGTATATCCCGTTTAGGTAAAATATGGAATTGGATTTTTAGCAATCCAGTTTTCCTACTTTATGTCGGTCACGGAATTTTGATAAATCTTTGATCGTTACAGTTTTGTTTATTGGTTGAGTTTGCGTTATCGGTTAATAAAAAAACGTGTGGATTTAATATTTTTATTATCATTTTTTGACGATGTACATGTATGTATTAACTCTCTACTCTAATAAAGTTGTGTATTTGTTTGTATAAATATGTACCTGGGTGCCAATGCTATAAAAAGTTAAAAGATATAATTTCGAACTAAATTTTGAATAAGGAATAATATCAGATGAATTTAAAACTACTTGAAGGGATAAACGGATACAATAGGTTAATGAAGTTAAAAAAATGAATAGACTTTAAAAGAACAAAAAACTTAAACTCCTTAATATTTTATAGTACTAGAACCTTTCCATAACAAAGATTAACCCAGTGAAAGAAACAAAAAAAAACAAATATATAAATTAATCGTGTACGATAGCAACAGAGAATCTTAAAAAATATTTTAAAAGGGGTTAATAAAGACAAACATGCATTTTTTTTTGGTTCTTTCACTGTATAATGTATGCACAGTGAAACAAACAAAAAAATGGATGTAATATATTTAGCCGACTTCGTAAAAAGAGGATGTTTCAATTCGACTATATGTTTTTTGTATGTTTCTAATACGAAGTCTTCCTCAATTATGGATTAAGTTTGATGACTTTTTTTATTAAATAGGTTATATATAACTCAGGAGTGGTCCCATATAAATTAAAAGAAAAAATCCATCCCAAGGAGTTAGTGTAAATTGCGTTATTAATGTAACTATTTACGTGACATTGACATTTTAATATTCCTAGGTCCACTCTAAAAGGTAATAAATATCTCCTAATAAAAAGTAAAAACTGACTTTAAAGAACTGAAAAAAAATAAAAAAATATCATATTATGAGTCCGGGCTTTAACAATCCTATAAACTGTCTTAGCTACAACTTCATAATGTTGAATTATTTTAATCCATTTTATAGTATATTAGTTATAGTATATATATATATATATATATATATATATATATATATATATATATATATATATATATATATATATATATATATATATATATATATATATATATATATATGTAGTATCGATGGGAAGCATGGCAATGGCATTAACTCAGCACGTACAACTTGCAAAAGTCCAATGTGGTAAATATGGATAGGATAGATTTCTGACAAATATATGTAAGCTACACGTGTTTAGAAAATATATGTGAACTAGCACATGCTTGGAAAATATATTTGGCTAGCACATGCTTGGAAAATATATTTAGCTAGCACATGCTTGGAAAATATATGTCAGCTAGCACATGCTTGGAATATATATGTCAGCTAGCACATGCTTGGAATATATATGTGAGCTAGCACATGCTTAAAAAATATACGTAAGCTAGCACATACTTGGAAATTCCTACGCAGAATGTCTAGCAGTGAACTCAAACTGTTTGAAGAAAGAGATGAATAACAAGACAATTAAAAAAAATGTTTACCTAACTTATATTTTATAAATCATATTACTTTGCTTTTCTGTCATTATAATTGTATGCATGCATAACAGCCTATCATAGTCCACTGCTAAACACAGGCCTCTGCCATAGATTTCCTCATAGGAGAAATATTAGCCATAGTTGCCGCGCTAGGTGGCCGCAGTTTTATTTAATTACAATTAAGTTGTTATCAGGAAGGTGCTGCTGGTTTTACGTTTAATTTACCCTCTGTCTCTTCTTACCATTTCCACGGGATGATTTGGAGTATTGGATATTCCTACAACACCACTCCACGGATATATGTATATTAGTTGACGAAAACATTAAATAAAACTAACTTTAAATGCTTTAGTTTTAACTTATTTTTGATTCCTGATGTTTCGAGTGATTTACAATAAAATCCGGTAAAATAAGTTATATTTAATGTGTAGTATTCACTTTTGTTTAAGAAATAAGTAATAACATAAGTTATATTTTAATTTTTGATAGTTGTGCCCTGTGCAATTTTAAGTACAGTAAAAATAAAAATCAAAGCAACAAACTGTAATTTTGTTTGTGGTAGCTAACGTAAGTTTTTTGTTTCAGGTATGTTACGTGGTTTTGGAGAAAACAAATCGTATGTACACGTACATATGTATAAAGGAGACGTGACATCAAAATCAAAAGTGACATTATATTTACTTAGATTAAGACGAATTATTGGTATCAGATGAAATTTAAGCCCAGGACCCACGGCAAAGCTCGAGAACGCTGATAAGTATCTGTGTTGTAGTAATAATACATCTGTTACAGTGCTGGATTAAGCAAGCGCGGGGCCCGTAGCAAATTATATCGTGGGGCCCTTTATCTGCAATAGGTCTTTAAGCATAAAGTTGTAAAAAAAATCAATACTCAGTAAGTTTATTTGCGATCTATGAGCTACAATTTTGTTGGTGTTTATAAGTACAGTAGTTTACTAACAGGCCCTGTTAGACTCTGGCAAGTACAAAAAGCCAGACGTAAGACCGTCATGGTAATTTAAAATTACTTTGATACGAAACAAACAATTTAAAACTGACGATACTAACAAATAATTTTTAATGTTTTTAGTACATATTTGAAAGTATATTTTTAACAAAATATATTATATTTTCAGGATTATCCAATGTTATATTTTATTATTGCAGTACTTAATTTATGGATATATTTTCTATTTATTTATCTGTTTCTTTTATTACTTTTAAACGTCTAAGAAGTAACTTTTCTAAATATCATATGGTTAAATTTATAAATAATACTATCCGTATCAATTGTATTCTTTTGTTTTAAGGAATGCAATAAAGAATAAATAAAATAATATAAACGCGCCGGGTGCCAGCTAGTACAATATAATATTGTGTAAATAACTCTCTAGTCGTACAGCACTTATAATGTCCATTTGCGCAGGACAGAATAAAATAAAATTTTATTCAATTCAATGTAGATTATAAGGTTAATTAATCAACGGATTCAACGGAGATTCAGTGCCTGATTTAAAGTACTGACAGCCATAGGCTAACTATGTATATGGGCCTCCCTCCCCCACTGGCCTGTGTGACTGTGCTTGCTCAGCTCACGAATAAATATACTAGATTTTTATGTTTTACTAGATTTCCACCCCGCGGTTTCGCCCACATTAATCAAATTTTCCTGATAGTAGGTGTCCATTGCCCATGAACAACTGCAAAAGTAAAGTAAAGTAAAGTTACAGCCTATATACGTCCCACTGCTGGGCACAGGCCTCCCCTCATTTCTGAGAGGGTTTTAGGGCAAGGAAGATTCCGCCACGCTGCCCCAATGCGTGTTGGCGAACTTCACATGTCTTCGAAATATTTTTTTTCTTATTCCTCAAACATGCAGGTTTCCTCACGATGTTTTCCTTCACCACCGAGCACGTGGTAAATCAGCACTTAAAATTGCATTTAACAGTTTCATTGGTGCCGGCGGGGATCGAACCCGGCTTACTCGCGTTCTGTTATATTTACAGCGAGCGTTAACCATCTGAGCTACCACGGCTCTTGAGCTACCAAGGCTCTACAACAACTGCAACACCAGGGAAATTGCAGGTGCTTTGCCAACCGTTTTAAAAGGAGTAAGCTCGTTTCATGTAGGTCTCAAATTCATGTCAGTTCCGAAAAATTGCCGGTGATAGAGGATACCACAAAGAAATCTTGCATCCAGACGGTGTATATGGTATCGTAAGCTTAATACTGATGTACCTATATATACTATACGATATACTAACATACCTAACGTTAGTGGAAGTTGGTGATTGAAATAAATCCGAACAATTCATCGAACCAACGTAGAAAATGCTATAGAAAATGCAGTGGGATGGGAGCCGATCAGATAGAACTCGTTCATCGACGATTCGAGCCACTCTTCGTTAGATGTAGTCAAGTGGAAGGAGCTAGCACTGGGGTGCCCCAGTCCAGAGATGAGAACAGTACTCCGTGTGAGGGTGGAATTGCGCCTTGTAAAGTTGCAAACGGTGAGCCGGCATAAAATATCGGGAGTATTCTCTGCTGAGCACGCCAAGCTTTTTAGAGGCCAATTTAGCCTTCCCTTCCAAGTGATCGCGGAACTGTATGTCATTCGATATATCGATGCCGAGAAAAAATCTGGGAAAAATTCTGGAAAAAAAGGGTGTCCTGAAATTGAGAAAATATGACGTACTTTCTAAGTTGAGAATTACGCCTATCGGGTAGGAGTACCGAAAAAGTAAGTTATATACGTGGTAGAGCCATGCTGCAGTTATATTAGTAGTATACTTGTAGCACGAATGGGTGGGCTCGACCGGGGAAGGACCACGCTCTCACAGAATACCAGCGTCAAATTTTAGCTTAATGCTGCTGTGTTTCTTATGGTGAGTGTAGAGACCTGGAAACCCTTTTTACTGGAAACGAGGCATTCCATCTTAGTCCCCACGGGTGACAACGCATCTGCTGATGGATGTAGATGTCTATAGACCACAGCAACCACTTACCATCAGGTGGACTGTGGGCTCGTTTGTCACCCTATCCCATAGAAATAAAGTCGCGATAAAACCGGTGCTAATTTCGGCGCATCTATCTTCAGCACAAGGAGAAACTCCATCAGACCCACTCGATTTGTTGACGTCCGGGAGGGGAGTATTTTGCACACTAAGGATGTGTAAACCGCACATCCGGCATGGAGCAATGACACAGTGGGATGGTCGGCGGTGGTGCCCCCCGGCATCGAAAGTCTAGTTGGACTTAAAAAGAGAACCTAAAAGATCTACATTTTTCCTTGCGGCGTCGGCCAGTACGTCGTTCTCCCTGCACGAAGATGGAACAGATGTGTAACTGAAGTTCCCTTGGACAGCCTTGGTAAAACACTTTAATAACATAAGAATTAGAGAAGAAAGCTTGAGCAGTTTAAAATCAACGAAAGACGAAAGGTATCAAATAATTCAAAGTCTTATTTTTACAATCTATTTATATGTTTTGTACCAAAAACAAAGAAAGAAAGAAGTAAAATACGTGCAGTAATTACTCTATTATTTATTGAGAATATTATTCCAAAATTTATTCTGTACTTATGTGGCAAGCTGGATGGCCTGGAGGATCAACCAAATTTTTTGTCGCGCTTTTATTCAATTCTCATTTTGCAACACTTTCAAAAAGCGGACGAGGCGACAGCTTTGAAACATTTATTACATTTCTGGTACTACGGTTCTAGACAAAAAGCACAATCAAGCTAGGCTCTCAGAGTAAAAAAAAATTTAAACTTTGTACAGGACACACGAGGAAAAGATAAAATGTCCATCAAAACTCAGTCTGTCCACTCTAATTACTCGCGTAGCCGAGTGTCCAACCGTATCACGTTATTTCATACATGGGAGTACGTGACTAGCATTTGAGGCGTTTTTCCGCTTCCCTGAACGGGAATTTTATATCAGCCTCTGTTTATTTGAGAGTATTTTTGTAAGGAAAATACTTTTCTATTGGATTGAAATCATTTTTTCATTTCTATGTATTGTAAGACTTCTTTAATCTTCCGTTATATTATTATTCGTCATATATTATTATTTACGGAAATTTTGCGGCGAAATTGGCGATGTATTGAATGATAAATGATAAATGAATATTGTGTAGATAATATATGTTTGTGAAAGAAGCCACAGAGTCGCCAGGAGCGTGTGAAATGGAAGTTCGTAGTCTATGTCTTTCTTTCTGGTTCACAGACATGCGAGTTTGTTATGTTACCTTAACATAATATTGTACGATATAGAAACTACTACATACTTTAAAATTAGTTACTCAGATTATATCTAAAGATACATATTAAATTTATTAGAAAATTCAAAAATCGTGTGACTTCCTTCAGTGAAAAGAAAAGAAAATCCAATTATGTACCGTAAACATACCAGCATTTTTGCTTGAACAAAGTGATTGATGTTAATAAAAACGAAATATTTTAAGCAAAACATGTCATTTTTTGATTAACATAAACGAAATTCAATTTCCAGTTTCATATAAAGTGAATTCATAATAACATTTTGCTTAGCATTGTGATTGACGTGTGTTTACTTGAACATAGGGCTGAGCAGAATGTTGAATTGTTTGCGAATGTAACGAGACATCGGCAGCCCTCACAAAGCTATAAAGAGTTCAAAATATATCAAGTATCTATTGCTGTTATAAGAAAACTGCTAGCATTCGTAGCTCGGGAAATCAGGGTTGAGATTCATCTCATTATCTCATCTCATCATCTCATGTTTCACTAGTGTATTTTGCGTGCAAACCGAGTTCGATCCCTCCCTACACAAATAAAATAGTTAATTTTAGGTGATGATTCCCCACGTTTGAGGAGGATACTTGCATGTCTGAGAAAATATAAATAATTCTGTTAAAACGGACCATTCCTTACTCAAAAGCCCTTTTTAAATTAAGAACTGCATACACAAGAAGTAGGTCTTCACAAGGTTTTAAAAAGTTTTAACGATCTATATACTTAAATATAACACTGTACACCGCAAACGCCGCGTTAAAAGGTCCATTACTTCATCCTGTCCTTTGGATGTCATAAGAGTCGTCTGTAGGAATGTCCAGAGATCTTATGGACTCGGATATACAGCAGTATAACTATTTCAAACCATCCATATCCATCCATCTTACGACAAAATTTAGTAGCTTATATATCCATTTCTACACAAGAAATTAAAATTTGAAAAAAATTTATATTTTAGTAAATGCAAAATAGAACAAATTCCAACCGGGAACAAAGGAGTGTTCTAATTTGTACCCCGGGTAGGAGAGATATGAAGTATCAGCCGGAGAGGACACCTGAGTCTCGGTTAAAAAGAGCAAGGCCGGCTTCGCCGTCTCCGGGTGGTAATGGACAGCATTAAGATTGGAATGAAGTGTCATGATGTTGCGAAAATTCACGGATAGCGTGACTGGGGTCGCCTTGGTCTTATTGCTCCGCTTGCCCCTAGCAGTTTTAATCCCGAGCGGAATTCCCCCCGCTTCCCCCAGAATACGCGAAGCAGCCTAAGCAGCGTGATTTTTTTATATGCTGTATAATATAGAGTCGCTAGTTAATCTGCCCAATATGACTGTTGTTACAATTGCTGCCTACAATGTTAAAGGCTCATTTAAAACAGATCATTCGCTGATTTAAAATAAATATTTTAAAAAGACGAAGAAGAAAGATTTTTTGCACCTGCTTTTATGTTATGATTGCTCAGCAATAAATGACACGAGTAAATCGTAAATCACAATCAAAGTCAATATTTGTCCAACAAACCAATAATAGGTATTTGGATTTGGATGAAGTATATTGTATCTGCTTCAGTAAGCAGAACCTTCATAGAATCGTATTGCCTTGGAATCAGGTATAAAAAAATAAGACGAGACAATTGACCTTTTGTTTGCGTTATCTCTCAATATCTCTCAACTGAATATTAATAAATTGGCTGGAAATAGCATTATTTATCCGTTTTTCTTTTTTCTTGTAATTTTCAAAGAAACGAAAATATGTTTACTTCTTATATTTTATATCACTGGCGAATATTAAACGTCGTAAATCCCATTAAGATTTTAGCCGTGCAATGGCGATGTAAAAATATCCACTATTCCATATCTTCTCGTAGATGTGGTAAGAGGCGACAGAGGGAAACAAATCAGGAGATGGGCAGCAGCGTCTTCCTAATGACATATAAAAAAATACGGTTGCTAACCCGCTTGCCAAGTGTGGCAACTGTGGCAAATATCCCCCCCTATGAGGCAATCTATCGGGGAGGCCTATGTTCAGCAGTGGACTTTGATAGACTGTAACGGTAACGGTAACAGGGGCAATAAAGAAACATGCTTTGTGTCGTAAGAGGTGAAGAGGTGTCGAAAGAGTTCGTGTGGTCTACAATAAGTTGCGGCATAACCATTATGTAATTATATCAATATCATTATCATCATCATAATTACAGCCCTACTACAACTGAGCACAGGCTACCTGCGTCTTTCGACTTCCTCCACGTTTCACGAGATCGATACTTTACTGCGCGAGGCCGTCGTACCTCCGCTTGCCAGTACGACGCTGCCACTCCAGAACCTTTCTTCTCTATGAGTTTTGATTTCGTCAAGCTTTGTACAAGGTGGAAGAACTCCTTTCTGTCTAAGAAGCCGTATGGGTTTAAGCCACCAAACTTCACTGATGTGGAGGGTGGGTGTAGAATAGGAAGTCCTCAGTCCTCAGAGGTTACGCGTAATATGTAAAATTTGTAAAGTAAAGTTACAGCCTATATACGTCCCACTGCTGGGCATAGGCCTCCCCTCATTTCTGAGATGGTTTTAGGGCAAGGAAGTGTCCGCCGCGCTGCCCCAATGCGTGTTGGCGAACTTCACATGTCTTCGAAATATTTTTTTTCTTATTCCTCAGACATGCAGGTTTCCTCACGATGTTTCACCTTCACCGCCGAGCACGTGGTAAATCAGCACTTAAAATTGCAATTAACAATTTCATTGGTGCCGGCGGGGATCGAACCCGGGTTACTCGCATTCTGTTATATTTACAGCGAGCGTTAACCATCTGAGCTACCACGGATTATACGCATATGTAAACTTTCTTATTTATAGTTAGTTACAGGTAGTAGCCACTGCAGCTCATGGACAATCAGGTGGACTGTAGGTTTAGTTTTATAAAATATGGCCGGCCCACTAGCACTTTTGCTTACTGATCCGTTGTTACTGCACATGTCAGCTATTCACATCAAAGGTACTTTCGAACGGGCACACCATCTTCTGTGAGTAAAGGCCACGTCCAGCCGTGAACTGTTTATGGGCTGATGAAGGGAGGCGAAGTATTTATTGATTCCATAATTACATTCTCGTCGTGTAGTGGCGTCATGAAACCACTATCCCATATAATCCCGTAGGTGAAGGACGGAAACCAAAACAAGAAGCTGGGCAACAATGTCTTGCTAATAAATAATTCAAATAAAAAACTGCGGTGGCTAACCCACTGCCCTATAATGCAATTTATGGAGGAGTTATATGTCAAGCATTGGACTTTGATAGGCTACAATGATGATATTAATTAATTTTGATTACTATTAGTGCTTGACATAAAACCCGAGCAATTAAGCCTGAGTGAAATTAGATTTTTATTTGTGAAGTTTCTCACGTTTCTTGCGTGCCTCAAGAAAACTATTTGATCCCATTCTGGTTATGAATTAATTGAAGTCAATGGATTTTGCTGACTAATTTTAGAAACCTGTGTCTGTGGTTTGTTAGGTTTCAATTAAAATATAGTTTTGAATTACACGATCGCAAATGTTTGTAAATCAAATCGAATATTCGATCAAAAACGGTTCTACTGTTTGCAAAAACCACTGCAAAAGAAAAAATTATGAATATCTTATATAAAATCATTGACTCCAAGCTTACCATCTTAATTGAACAATCAATAATATTATTAACAAAACAATTTAATTATTATAACTAGCTTTTAGTTGGGACTTCCTAATAGTTGTCATTGGAAATGTAGTTCAACTGAGAAATCACTTTTTTGCATTTATCTCGAGAAATATGTGCGATTTGTACAATATTTATTAAAAAAATAAATTACAGATCTGTGTATGCTACGTAAATAATGTCTCATCACCTTATACTTTAACCCTCATAGTGTTGTTTTAAAAAGATTTTGAAATAAAAAAAATATTCAGTGCCGTCAGTTAGATATTACATTAAGCCATTTTAAATATATATAGATATTTTTATAGGATAAAGGTGACAAACCAGCACACAGTCCACCTGATTGTAAGTGGTTGCTGTGGCCCATAAATATTTACATCTATCCTCAATTGCGAATCAAAATTCAGATGCGTTGTCACCCGTGAGGACTAATATGGAATGCCTCGTTTACAGTAAAAAGGGTCTCTGGTTCTCTACCATACGAAACAGAGCAGCGTTGAACTGCTATTTTGCGCTAATATTCTGTGAGAATGTGGTTCTTCATCGGTCTAACCGACCCATTCGTGCTACAACGTAAATACAAAAGTGGCATCTTTAGCAAAGTAACTTATTAAAAGTAAATTCCACCAACGATGCTAAAATACATAAGAACTTAGACCTATCACCGAAAAGAACGAACAAGAGCAAGAATCAATTAGAAAATTTATGGTTAAAATTAAAGCGTCTGTGATATTTATTAGATATAGTTTATTATACTGCAAAAAAAACTCGAGTTGCTTAATCATTTTATATAAAATCGTGAACAGTTTAAGTATCTGTTTTCTTTCAAGGAAACCATGTAAAACAGCCTTCAAATAACTGGTATGTAAACATCTTCTTTGTTATTGTTAGTTAATTTCCCATTTCAGTAGGTTAGGACTTCCGATTTTTATTACGTAGATTGAATATATGTTATTAGGTTTATGATTACAAATGTTTTATTTTGCAGTCCAAAAATATAGTTCGTGCGTATTCATATACTTGGTTTTTATTTCAACAATTTGTATAATGGTATTTTATAGATGATTATTATAATTATTCATGTCTGATTATAACATTTCTCCCGCCCCGTTTTAATTAGGAGCGACTGTCAAGAGGCATTTAGTCGGCCCTTTGTAACTCTTTTAATTAAGATGGTCAGAGTAAAGCGTAAATAAATGAAATGTATAGTAAAAGCATAAATGGAGACTGACACTTAAAAGAAAAACAGATAATTAGCTACTATTAATAGCTGACGGCTAATTCTAACGTACATAAATGTTATTAACTTTCAAGGTAACATATAAATATTAAACAAAACATATTGTAACAATATAAAGTACGTGGTAGACCCACTATATTATGGTTGCAGTACGAATGTGTCAGCTCGACTGGACAAGAAATACGCACAGAATACCAGCGTAAAATAGTGGCTTAATGATGCCGTATTTCATATGGTGAGTGGAGTAGAGTTTCCTAATCTTCAGGGGTGACAACGCACTTAAATTTTGATTCTCAATCACGGATAGATGTAGATATCTATAGGCCACAGCATGCACCTACTGTCATAGTTTGTCAACCTTATTTTATAAAACAGCGCACAAAAAATATCACATGCATATTTTAACGACGCATTCCATTTAATCCTCAGGGGTGACGGTGCCTCTGCATTTAGATTATTAATTGAAGATAGATGTTGGCGTGTATGGGCCAAGGCTTCCATTTACTATCAGTTGGACTGTGTGTTCGTGTGACCCTTATAATAAAAACCAGTGATGATGATGATGATGATATAGCTCTAATTATTATGTTTTCAAAATAACATTATTGTTTTTTATTAAATTTTATATGAAAAAATAAATAAACATTCACGCCTGTCACCCATAGGAGTAGGCAGAGACTACGGACTTCCATTTAACATGATCTGACATACCTCTCTCGCCCCCTTTACGTTCATATATCTACGCATATACGCTCGTCGGTTAAGGGTACTACTCCTCATCTGGTCCATTTTCAATATGTCGCCAATTTATATCTACGACTCTACCTTTCAAACGCTCTACAAATTGTATGTTTTTTGCGTTAACTCTTAAATAATTGATATAAAATAAAAAAAAAGAAAATAAATATCTTAAATAAATTATATATAAATGGGTTAATAAAGAATCCGCCGCGCAGCCCCAAATTTTATGAAATATAAATTACTGAAAATTATCGTATAGTCATCATCGCTTAAAATCTTTATCAAAATAAACTTAAATGACTTTTGCCGTGTCTAAAGAGTGTCGGGTAAAACACTTACACATTAGCAGCGAAGGTATAATTTATAAGTCATCTGTGGTTCATGTTCGTTCGTTAAAGTATTTTTTTTTAATTTGTAAAGTATGAATACATATACAGGATTATTTGGCAATATACGGCCAGAGAAGGTTCAGATCAAATTATATGGGCGAATGGTGAAGAAATATTAATTAAAGAAAACGTCAAACATTCTATCCTTTTTATCTATTACATTCAGAATGTGTGGTAATGCATTATTTCAACTAATTGTCATTCATAAATATCTAACACCTACTATTTTACAACGCACGTACATATTCGTAAGGGTTGATCAGTCGGCAAAAACGTTGTAAATTGAATCGCACACAGAGAAGCGCGCTTACGCGTAGCTGTTGCCTATTAAATCACATTCAATCTGGGATAATTTGAAAAAGGATAAGCCTCACTATTTATATTTTTGAACTTAAGTATAAAATTTGGCTTCTTTTTGAAAAATAACCTTGAATATGATACAATCATTGAAAAACTATAACAGATATCATTATTGAATAATCACTCAAATATTATATCTCGCTGTCGTTAGTCCATTGTTGTAGCCCTACAATAAACCTAGAAGCAGTGAGTCTTGTAATTCAATTTTACATCTATTTGAAGGCAACAAACTATTCCCGTACACACAAAACACTGTATCAACAGTTTAATAGCAGCAAATACTGTTCAACACAACAAATAACGCTAAAATATGCATCAAATAATCTTACCAGCAGTGAATATGAATACGTAGCAATAACCGTAAGGGTGAGAAAGGCTGGGGAGGAATTTAAAATGCATTACCTACATACATTCACCGACTTCGGCTCAAGATTTATGTGTACCCAATTCGCAGTTGGAAAAAAGGTTAACGCTGTTACCACATTGTCTTGAGATGATATCTAATTATATTCAAGAGAGCAATAAATCTTGGGGTAATTTAATTTGGAGAAAGAGGGGTACTTACAGATATGAGATTAAAAAATGTGGGTGGGATATTTAGGCTTTCCTCGATTTTTAAATGATTCTTAATGAAACAGTGTGTATAGTTGTTAAGTTAAAATAGTTTTATATTCACAAGTACACGACTGCAGGCGTCCCCTCCTTCAAATCCTAACCAACTGCATCCATCGACTTCCCACATGCCTATTCAGGTCTTAACTCAATCTAGTTGGATGCCGTCCCACGCTCCGCTTACAGGTGCGAGGCCCAATAGTTGTCGGATGTTACATCTATATGGCGGGCCCATTGCCACTTTAGATTACTAATAAATTGAGTTCCCTCGGTTAAAGTAGAATAGAATAAAATAATTTTTATTCAGTCTAGACTACAAGAATACTTATTGATACTTAGTCATTTATGCTTTAACAACTAGTTCGGAAAAACCTTTGAAGTAAGTACTTATAATCCTATATATGTATAAGTAGACTTGCTACTGTATGATAGGTTTATTCTTTTGTTGTATCTTTATATACCGCCAAAATGTGATGTTAAAGAATATATGTATTTAATTCATTTGATATAAAAGGTGTTTACTACGTAAATATGATAAAGTGTTAGTGATCGGAGATTTTAACATGACTTTTTCGACATTAGAAATACAAAACTATTTTGGGTATGTTACAGCATATTGTGGATTTCGTCAGGTATATGAAATACTGGGGGTGCTGCTCGTCGATATTGACTAATGACTCACCAGACAATGATGCCTGAATGCGATTTCTCAAATGGAAATATCATAAATTATTTTAAATGACGGGATCTCGAACGGATTATGAATCATTTACACACTATCGTGCAGTAGTTAAAAATAAAATAACATGTGCTTAGGAGACATATCAGTATAGGGTACAAAATAATATAATAGAGGATCCTCAAATTACTAAAGAAGTGCAAGTGTAAGAAGTGCAAGGATGCGGACTGTGCAGAGTATTTTGCTTCATATTTTTATTTTCATTAGGTATATTGTCAAGAGCGGCCCACTTTAGATCCAAATGAAGCGGAGCGAGCAGCCTCGCAAGCGATGAGCTACGCGACGAACTCTACTCGCGTTCATATAGGGCGGATAAACGTACGATGATGTTCGAGGTGGTAGAGGTTCATACGTCTTAAACCCAAAAAATTCATGGGGCCAGATGGTATACCACCGTTCATTTGAAAAGACTGCCGTGCGTTGTTTGAATTCCCTCTCTTACATATTTTTAACCTGTGTCCAAAAGAAGGTTACTACCCGGACGTATGGAAAGTGACCCGAGTGATTCCTTTGTTAAAAGAAGGATCTGGTTCCAAGATGGATAAATATCGTCCGGTAGCCATATTGTCTGCAATGGCTAAGGTATTTGAGTCGATTATTTTTAAATATGTTTGTAATCTAAGACGATGTGGTAATAGTATGCAGAATTTGGTGGTTTAATCGTTGTAATTCTTAAAACTTTAGTCTCGTAATGTACGTAGGCAATGTATTTTAAATTTTATCCGCGTCCAATCTCGCTATTAGAGTATAAAGCCCTAGCGGAGAGCGTTCGGTAAAGCGTGCAAAGTAGCGGTGAGTTTTGCATACTTTTTTTGGCGGTCGCCTCGCACCACATGAAACGCATTTTCACATATAAAAGCGTGTATTTGATGTCGTTAAAGTGACAAGCATACTACCAGCACAGCTAAAAGACCTTACACAGTTTGACACTTTGACAATTTAGTACATAATGCATTAGACTGTATCATTCTCATAAGTACAATTAGATTAATACTTATGTAACAATATTTTTGTTTCACACTTTTAAATACTGTTTTTTAGGCTGCTCCTTTTTCTTTAAGAAAAATTTAATACCGACTTTTAAAACAATTATTTTCGTTTGTTTTTTAATTTCTTTTTCATTTAATTACAAAACTCATCTGACTTGGGTATCGGAGGTAACAAAAGCCACACACACACATATATATATATGTCTCCGAGCATTTATCTTTACATAATATAGAACTTCATAAATCTGCAAGGATAAAGGCGAAGAAAAAAAATATTAATTTGTACGGGTAAGAGGCGGTCGCATATTTATTAGACAATCTGAGACCACCCCTGCAGTTTTCATTAAAAATATTGAATCACTGAACAACACATAACTTTAGCTGTTGCATATAGTGTAAGATTAGTGTGTACAATTTCATGTTAATTATTATAATGTATACAAAGTATATAAATTGTTACTATCAAAACGTAAGAGGTCTTAATACTAAAATTGTAGACTTTTATAATATTGTGCTGCTAAATGATTATGACATTTTTTTTGCTACGGAATCCTGGTTGCAATCTAACATATTTAATTTAGAGTTGTTCGATGAACGTTATGTTGTGTATAGCAGAGACCGTAATATTAATGCATCAACCTGTAAAAAAACTGAAGGGGGAGTAGCGATAGCAATACGTAAACATTTACAATCATATAAAATAGAAAGTAAAAGTAAATTAGAAGAATTATGGCTTACTGTTCAACTAAAGAGAGGCAAATGCTATCATAATGTGTTGGTGTAGTTTATCCTCCCCCACCTATAAACCAGACAGACTTGGAACAGTTTCTAGAAAACTCAAGTAATATTATATCTGAACATTCGCTTGCTCTTCTGCTTGGGGATTTTAATATGCCAAATATAAAATGGTCTAAGAGTGACGATGGTACTTTTTTGAATCCGGTTAATTCACATTGTTCTCCTATAATTTTATCTGCGAATTTTTAGCTTTGAATAATTCGAAACAATATAATCATGTACAAAACAAAAACGCTAAAACACTTGATCTCGTGTTTTCTACATTTTCAGATATTTACCTCGAGGATAGTGGCAATCCGTTGGTCAGAGTTGATTTATATCACCCTCCATTGAAGTTCACTGTTTCACTATCCTCATATCAAAATTTACACCAATGCCGTATTCCACGGTTTAACTACTTTAAGGCAGATTACAGTTCTATAATCGATGATCTGCAAAAAAATGATTGGTTATCGTTACTTCTGCATCTTGATAATGTCAATGAAATGGTTAATGTTTTTTACGCAACATTACACAAAATTATTACAGCTCATGTTCCTCTGACTAAACCCAAATGCAATAGTTATCCGCTATGATTTCGCAGATATCTCATCAAAATTCTAAAGGAAAAAAATGAAATACGTTTTCGTTATAAAAAAATATCATAATCCTTTAGATAATATCAGTTATGAAATACTAAAAAAAAAGAAGTGAAAAATTATTATCTTTAAGTTATACTACTGTAACAGAATCGAAAGCAGCATCTCACAAAACCCAAAATACTTTTGGACCTTTTTAAAAGATAAGCATAAAAATAGAAGTAATACTTTGTCATCTATGTTTTTGGGAAATGAGTTAGCTGGGGATAATGCAAGGATCAGTGAATTGTTTGCAAAAAATTTCTCATCAATTTACCACAAAGCTACATCACTTACTAATGTGTATAACTGTAACATAAAAATACTGTAGAGCAGCTGAATACCTTAAATTCTCTAAAACTAAATGAATTAGAAGTCTTTATCAAATTAAAAAGACTTGTTTTAAGCAAGGGACCGGGATCCGATGACATACCACCAGTTTTTGTTGTCAACTGTGCTAAACAACTATCACGCCTCCTTACGATAATATTTAATGAATCTCTAAAATCAGGTATCTTTCCGACACTTTGGAAAGAAACTAAAATTGTGCCAATTCATAAAGATGGCTCTAAGCGAGATATAAAAAATTATAGACCAATATCAATTCTATTTTCTCAAAAGTATTTGAAAGTATTATCTATTCTTATCTATACAACCATGTCAAAACTCAGCTAACAAATAAGCAGCATGGATTTATCAGAGGTAGATCCACTAACAAGAATATGGTCGACTTTGTCGAAACCTTGACGGAATTTGTTGATCAACGCATTCACGTCGATACAATTTATACTGACCTTAGCAAGGCATTCGACAAGTTAGACGATGAAATACTTCTTCAAAAATTGTATCACTTTGGTATTGGGGGCTCTAATATACAATGGCTTGCGTCCTATTTAAAAGACCGCCAATCATTTGTGGTAGTTAATGGAGCTAGGTCGAAAGCATTTGTGGTCACATCGGGTATTCCTCAAGGTTCAAACCTTGGTCCACTCTTATTTTCAATATTTATAAATGATATATGTAGTTAATTGTTTTCTTAACTCGGAATCTTACATTTTTGCGAATGACCTTAAGATGTTAATGCCAATAAGAAATATGGATGACAGTGTATTGCTACAAGAGGACATTAATAGATTGTGTAATTGGTGTAGAGACAATAAAATGCTATTGAAGGAGAAAAAGTGCCACGTCATTTCTTTCTCCCGTAACTAAGAACCTTATTTATTCCAATATAATATAAATAACACACTTTTAGAACCGGTTAATATTATTCGAGATCTTGGTATTATGTGTCAATCATTATTTTTTAATAATCACCTAGATCATATCATAAATGTTGGGTTTTATTATGCGGAATTCTAAGCAATTTAAGTACCCTAAAACTATTATATTGATATATAATACATTGGTGAGGAGTATTCTGGAATACTGTCCTCAAGTCTGGAATTCATTTTATGAATTATACATGAGCCGTATTGAAAAAATTCAAAAACGATTTTTGTGCCTTTTATGTCACCACATAAAGAAATCACATTTATTGAATTCATACGATGACAAACTTAAATATTTAGAAATGACAACTCTCAAAAATAGAAGGAAAATACTAGATCTTGTATTTTTGCATAAATAGTTGAATAACCATATAGACTGTGCGCAACTTTTAAGGGAAATTATAACCTCAAATGGCTTAGCAAGATCCTCCGTTATGCCGAAAATATTACAGTATTAATTTTGAAATAAATATATGGTAAAGTTGAGGATTAATGTTAAGGATTATGTCAAACGAAAACACGATTCCGTAAAATTTTCTCGATAGAAAAAAAAATCCAAAGTTACCTCCAAAATAAATAATAAACCGCTGTTATTCGAAATACTAAGATATGAAACTTTGCATACTAACTGAACTAACTATAAAGCAGTGCTTATGTTATTTACTTTTTTTAAAATACCATTATTTTCACTGTAAAAAGAAATTACCTAAACTATCGGCCTCTTGAAGCGTGATTCCTGCCGCCCGGTCAGTTTCGCTTCAGCCTTTGAAGGGGGAGGTTGTGTCGCTTACGATCAGAATACACAATACGCAACAGGGCAAAATGGGAAATAACCATAATAAAAATAAGAAGCGACTGGGTTGGCGTTAATAAACAGGCATAAATATGATAAACCTAATGAAATAAGTGTCTAACGACCTACGTACTTACAGTATTAGTGATTACAAACATGTCGGTACATAGTATACGACGCGCGGGCAAGTGGGTGCGAAATTAGAATTCGAGCTGACTTACTATATCCCCTTAATTAAAAATAATATATCTGTACCAATTAAGTTACCGCGCTTTAAGGTTTACAAGCTGTTCAAAGAACGTCTCTGTAAAAGTAATTTAGGTCGCAATTCCCCACTTATCAGAATGATGTCATTATACAATCATATACCAAATTCAATGGAAATATACACCGTTGGCTAGATTTAAGTATTTGATCCAAAAAAAATTGAAATATGCATTAAAACTAGTAGATATTATTATTAATATTGTATAGACTCTAAGCATTGAATCCACAAACTGTAGCAAATCTGCTTATTTATGTAAACTTATTAGCATATTATTGTTGTCTGTATTAGTATGTTTCCTTATCTTTAAAAAAATCACTTCGCTTTTTATGTAAGTTGTGGTTACTTGTAAGAAGATGAACGTAGCATATAGTCACCGTGTCGAATTATATTTTTGATAGTATTGTGTATCATCTGTTGGTGAATCAAATAAAGAGAAAAAAAATCAAGTGAACTCGCAGCGTATCGAAGCCCAGCATGGTTTTCGGCCATTTCGAAGTAAGGGAAGTAATTTAATGTATTTTATGAATTATGTAGTGCCAGTAGTGGATGCTGAAAGCCAGGTGGACAAAGCATATTTCGATTTTCGAAAGGCCTTTGATAGCGTTGATCACGATATATTGTTTGTAAAGTTTGCTGCGTTGGGTTTTACACCTAGCTTACTAGGTTTCTTTGCGAATTATCTGAGTGGATGTAAACAGTACGTGGATTTTGCAAGTTTTGAATCGCAACTGTACCGTCTTGAGTGAGTCAAGGGAGCAATCTTGGTCTTTTATTACTTATGTTAATGTAAATGATCTTCCGTGTAGTGGCGGTTGAGAATATCCACTACCCCATATCTTCCCGTGGGTGTCGTAAGAGAACAACAATGAAAAACAACAATAACATAATAAAAAACTGCGGTTGCCAACCCGCTCGCCAAGCGTGGCAACTATGGCAAATATCCCCCCATGAGCAACGACACAAATAAACGGCCCCCAGTCCCCGGCGGCCCCGCTATTCCTGGCTACGGTGGCGACCATGGTAACGGCGGGGCAGGGGTGCTAAGAATCTCCGGTGGAGGTTCGGTTGTCACCTACGACGACTCGACCTGGTAAAGTATAACGCACGCACCCTGAGGACTGACGAGAAGATACTGGAGCTGGAAGAAGAGGTAGACAAGTTGCTCTGGCATATTATTGGATTATCTGAGGTCCGAAGAGAGGGGGAGGACACGGTAATCCTCGAGTCCGGCAACTTGTTCTATCACCGGGAGGGCGACCATCTGTCCCAAGGAAGTGTCGGATTTATCGTCCACAAGTCTCTCGTCAACAACGTTGTAAAGATTAGGATTGGTGTGTCGACGAGGGTCGCGTACCTGATACTCAGAATCACCAAACGGTATTAGCTGAAGGTCATACAGGTCTACGCACCAACCTCGGCACATCCCGATGAGGAAGTGGAGGAAATGTATGAGGATATTTCTAGAGCCATGCATTCCTCCAAAACCCACTACACGGTGTTGATGGGAGACTTCAACGCAAAACTAGGCACAAGGGAAGGCGGTGAGCTGAAGTTAGGGAAATTTGTAGTAGGGCAACGGAACCGTAAGGGCCAGCAGTTGGCTGACTTTATGGAGAAAGAGGGACTCTTTATGATGAACTCTTTCTTCCAGAAGCGGCCCCACAGGAAGTGGACCTGGTCGAACCCCGACGGTTCGACAAAAAATGAGATTGACTTCATTATGACGACCAGACGCCAACTGTTCAGTGATGTCTCAGTGATCGCAAGGGTGAAAACCGGCAGCGATCACCGAATGGTTAGAGGCACACTGAACCTAAACATTAAGTTGGAGAGGTCTCGTCTAATGAAGTCAACGCTCCGTCCCCCTCGTGCTCTGATCCAGAATCCCGAGACTTTTCAGCTCGAGTTACGTAACCGCTTTCAGTGCCTAGAAGATTGCAATGCCGTGGACGATATGAATGACAAGCTCGTGGAAACTGTCCATGCGGTAGGAGCTAAGTTCTGCAAGACCCGCCGCAGAAGAACACAAAAACTCTCCGATCACACTCTTAATCTCATGGCTGTTAGACGGGAGATGAGGCTGCAATCGTCAACAGATTTGACAGCATACAGGCAACTGAACAGACTGATCTTCAAATGCATTCGGCAAGACTTACGCAACTTTAATAATGCTCGTATTAAAGAAGCGATCGAGCGGAACCAGGGCTCCAAAGTCTTTTCCAGAGATCTGTCTGCCAGAAAGAGCCAACTGTCAAAGCTGAAGACTGAGTGTGGCAGCATCGTTTCCGGGACACCTGAGATTTTGAGTGAGATTGAGAGGTTCTATGGGCGTACACATCATCGTTGGAGCCACACGCAAGTGTGAGTAACGATACAAGAGCAAGTCTTACCCGACACTATTCCGATGATATCCCGGACGTCAGTCTGAGCGAGATTAGAATAGCTCTCCAGCACCTTAAAAACGGCAGGGCCCCAGGCGAGGATGCAATTACAGCGGAGCTTCTGAAAGCGGGTGGAACACCGGTACTTGAAGTCCTTCAGAAGCTCTTCAATTCCGTCCTCCATGGTGGCACTACTCCGGAGGCGTGGAGCAGAAGTGCGGTGGTCTTGTTCTTTAAGAAAGGCGACAACGCTCTCTTGAAGAATTACAGACCGATTTGCCTTCTGAGCCGCGTCTACGTGCTGTATTCGAGAGTCATTACGAATCGTCTCGCACGCAGACTCGACGACTTCCAGCCTCCCGAACAAGCCGGTTTCGGAAAAGGTTTCAGTACCATAGACCACATACATACCCTGCGGCAGATTGTACAGAAGACCGAAGAGTACAATCTGCCACTTTGCCTGGCGTATGTGGACTATGAGAAAGCCTTTGATTCCGTCGAAATTTGGGCGGTGCTACAGTCCCTTCAGCGGTGCCAAGTTGACTGTCGGTATACCGAAGTGCTGAAGTGTTTATACAGTAGGGCTACGATGGCTATCCGAGTACAGAACCAGAGTTCGAAACCTATCCAACTGCAGAGAGGTGTAAGACAGGGTGATGTTATATCTCCGAAACTCTTCACCGCTGCGTTGGAAGACGTTTTCAAGCTACTGGACTGGAAAGGATACGGTATTAACATCAATGGTGAGTACATCACTCACCTTCGATTTGCTGACGATATAGTCCTTATGGCAGAATCGCTGGAGGACCTTAGCACTATGCTCAATGACCTCAATGGTGTCTCCCAACGGATAGGTCTTAAGATGAACATGGACAAAACAAAGATCATGTTTAATGTCCATGTCACACCTATGCCGGTAGTTGTTGGGAGCACTATGCTCGAAGTTGTTGACGAGTACGTTTACCTGGGACAAATAGTCCGACTAGGTAAGTCCAACTTCGACCGAGAGGTCAATCGACGGATTCAACTCGGCTGGGCAGCGTTCGGGAAATTACGACACATCTTCTCGTCAGGTATACCTCAATCTCTGAAAACTAAAGTGTACAACCAGTGCGTGTTGCCGGTGATGACTTACGGATCAGAGACGTGGTCCTTCACTGGTGGCCGTATGAGGACGCTCAAGGTCGCTCAGCGAGCTATGGAGAGGCCTATGCTCGGAGTTTCTCTGCGTGATAGACTCAGAAATGAGGATATCCGCAGTAAAACCAGAGTGACCGACATAGTCCAACGGATTAGTAAGCTGAAGTGGCAATGGGCCGGCCATATAGCTCGAAGAACCGATAACCGATGGGGAAGAAAGGTTCTCGAGTGGCAGCCTCGTACCGGTAGGCGTAGTGTAGGGCGACCCCCCACTAGATGGAGTGACGACCTGGTAAGATATGCAGGAAGTCGATGGATGCAGGTGGCTCAGGACCGTGCTTTGTGGCATTACTTGGGGGAGGCCTATGTTCAGCAGTGGACTTGTGAAGGACTGTAATGATGATGATGATGATGAAATGATCTTCCTACGGTCGTTGAGGAGACGCAGTGTTTGCTTTTTGTCGATGATCTTAAATAGTTGCCTGGTTCTCATCGTCGTCCCCCGTCCTCGTGCCCGTTGCTAGGACGAACTTGCTTCAAAATGCACCATCGTCATGTGCTATACACTATATTATAATCTTCTATTTCTAAGCTTCTAGTCCAGTGTTCTTTGTTTCATATTAAATTATTTTTAGCCGTGGTAGCTAAGGGGCTAAGCGCTCTCTGTAACTCATCGCGAGCAAACAAATCAATTTCAGAAAAAAACTTTCCCAAGACATGCAAAGGTTGCCAACGCATTGGGGCAGCGCGGCCGTCATTTCCATGACCTAAACCCTCAGAAATGAGAGGAATCCTGTGCCCAGCAGTGGAACGTATAAAAGCTGTAACTTTAAATTCAACTTACTTTAAATTATTTTTATTAAATTAATTATTTGTTTGTTTGTTCATTTTCTATGCGTTTCTGAAACATTCATCCGATTATAATGAAACAGTAGTGAGTGAGTTGTGCATGCGCTCGCGATGTTTCTGAAAGATAGCCAATAAGAAAAAATGTAACTCTTTTTTCACATCTCCATGTCATGCATAACCTTAACCGATTTTTTCCGACCAAAATGACGTTTACAAAATTGCCAATCGTCTGTCTCGTTACTATTCCAATACGTTGGCATCGATTCGATCGCCAAAATGAAATTACCAGAAGATTTACTGCTCGCCTCAGAAATAATTAGATTACGAATTTCCTAAGACGATGTGGTAATAGTATGAACAATTTGGGGGTTGAATCGTTGTAATTCTTAAAACTTAAGTCTCGTAATGTATGTACGCAATGTATTTTAAATTCCATCCGCGTACAATCCCGCAGTTAGGGTAAAGCTTTAGTGGAGAGCGTTCGGTAAAGCGTGCAAAGTATTGGTGAGTTTTGCATACTTTTTAGCGGTCGCCTCACACCACATGAAACACACTTTCACATATAAAAGCGTGTATTTGATGTCGTTAAAGTGACAAGCATACTACCATCACAGCTTAAAGACCTTACACAGTTTGACACTTTCAGTTTAGTATATAATGCATTAGACTGTATCATTCTCATAAGTACAATTAGAGTAATACTTATGTAAAAATATCTTTGTTTCACACTTTTAAATACTCTTTTTTAGGCTGCTCCTTTTTCTTTAAGTAAAATTTAATACCGACTTTTAAAGCAGTATTTTTCGTTTGTTTTTAAATTTCTTTTTCATTTAATTATAAATCTTTGTTAACTTCCGATCAAAATCGGTAAACTGTTGAACAAAGACTCTTAATAGGGTTGTTTTGCGGAGAAAGAGGCTATTCTCTTTGATTAGTACAAATGTCTATACACACTTTTCCCCGAAGCTGTAATCTAATTTACGTTTCCTGTAAAGAAAATGATCTTCGGAAATTTTCGGACGCACTTTTCGTTCAGATTTAGAAGTAATTTTATATTGTATTATTTTTAATTAATAATGACGGGGAAAATTAAGAATCAACTTTTTGTCGACAAAATCGACTTTTTTATGAATTGGCCTTGGATGATAAAAAGTAACAATACATCGTACTATTATAATAATAAATGATATACTCATAATATACACGTAATTCAATAGTGCAGAAGTAGTTTTATTTTCATACGTCATTCGGCAAGCAAGGCAAGTAATCGTCCGTATTACAATATATAAACAGATAGGTAATAAATAGGTTGGTATAATAGGTATAATTGGTAAGACATGCAGCAAGTCGATGGATGCAGGTGGTGTTCCTACGGGGAGGATGATGTTCAGAATTGGATTTGTGAAGGTAATGATGATGATGATAATTGATGATTCAATACTAGATTCTCACTTCAGCTAGTCAAAATCTTCAAAAGTATTGATGCTGTAATGTGCGATTCGACCAATCGCACCATGCAACGTGATGATTAACATAGAGAGACTTGATAAATAACTTAGATTACTTGATTACCAGTTAAACAGTGATTACGTTCCCGCTTCTCTTCATTCAACAAACGCAATGGTGCTGCAATACTCAGTGTGGTCCTTAGGCAAGCTGACCCATTTACGTAAAATACATACTTTTAAATAACCTACATTCATGAGAGAAAAAATAGATTACAGTTTTAGTTCATATAGTTTCAAAATAATAAAGGAAATTGTTCTTTATTTGTAATTATTTGAAATTTAATTTCAAACTGTAAGGTACATTCTTTTTGGTATTTTTTGTTACATTTACCACATTATGTATCAAAAAATCTAAACCTACAGCCCTTTTTATTATGTTTTAGTAGATTTCAGCAATTTTACTGGGTTTAACATTTATAAAATATACCAAAATATAAGGTAGGTGCGAGCAATTTTAAATTAGAAGATCTCTACTTCTCTTTTGTTTTTAGTTCATCATCACATACAAGTGCCATCTTTTGCAGTGAAATTGGCACTGCAAGAGATGGGACTCTCCCGTTGTTGGGAGAATTTGTCACCTTCATCGTCACCCTGGCAGGCGGAATAACGATTGCGGCACCAGCCGTCTTCTTTGACGCGGTTCCGCGTCGCCAGTCTGGGTACTTTATGCCTGATGTAAAAAAGATGTTTACTGTTACAACCTATTAAAGTCCACTGATTAACATAGGCCCCTAATAGATTGCATCACAGGGGGATATTTGTCATAGTTGCCACGCTTGGCAAGCGGGTTGGCAACCGCAGTTTATTTTAGTCATTATTAGGGAGACTCTGCTGCCTATCTCCTGATTTGTTTCCCTCAGTTTTCACGGTTTGATATGGGGTGGTAGATTTTTTTACACCTCCACTACACGGTAAATGGATGTTTATACTCATCTATTGAAATCAATTTGATTTTTTAAAGCATTTTCGACACCCATGGAACGAAATGGATTGAATTTTCTTACGCCGACCTCGCATGACATATTGTGCGTTATTAAAAGACCCCGAAACGAGACAGTCAATGGAGAACGCATGTTATGTTCAGCATTGGACATTTGATGGGCTGCAGTTAATGAATATGCAAAAGACACCTGAATTTCTTGCCGTTTCTTCTGAGGAGGTCTTGTTTTTGCTAAACGAAGTTGATTTCGACTTTTTTATATACTTTTTGATACTTTTTTATTTACAAACGAGCACACAGCCCGCCTGATGGTAAGTGGATGCTGTGGCCCATAGACATCTACGTTTATCCTCGAGATGCAGCTGTGTTGTCACCCCTGAGAACTAAGATGGAATGCCTCGTTTCCAGTAAAAATGGTCTCCTTTTCTCTACTTTCAGCATACGAAATATAGCAGCATTAAGCTGCTATTTTACGCTTGTATTCTGTGAGAGCGTGGTCCTTCCCCGATCGAGCCGACTCATTCGTACAACAACTATCCTACTAATATAGCTGCAGCTTGGCTCTACCACGTACAAAAAAATTTGCAAAAAAAAATTTTTAGCAAAATAATTTTATATAAAAAATCATGAACAGTCAAAGTATTCGTGCTACAACCGTAATATAGCTGCAGTGTGGCTCTACGTTCACAATAGCCTTGATGAAGCCTAGAAAAAATTAAATTACGAATTTACACATCAACTGCATTTTTAGTAAGTAGCCGTAATCCCAAATATTTTAATTATTTTTTACAATAATAGTAAAACCTTATTTCTTATACATTTTGGCTCCGAATTCACAATGGTACCGAGGTCAGAAATGTAAAAATTCAGTAGTGTAAAATTCAATAACTGCTGGTGGAAAAAATGTTTCTACCAATGTCCGTTATAGGCTGAAACCAACCACCCTTTTGACGAAATTTTTTGTGTGAATTTGAATGAGTCCCTAGATGCTTCATATTCACATTTGGACCTGGTGTCGAGATTCAGAAATCACCCGTGTGAATCCGGGGTGATCGCTAGTAGAGAATAGCAATGGATTTATCATGGGCTGAAAATAATGGTATCCTAAGTCACATTTACACATGAAACTTTTTTGTTATGTATATATCATATATGTATATATCATATATGTTGTATATATAATATATGTATATGCATTATAAAAAATATAAGTTCGAAGGCAAATGTTTTTCGAGATATTAAACAGCGACCTAACAAGGCACATTTACAGTTAAATTGCAATCTGCATGCCACATTATCTGTTACAAACGAGCCTGATAATGCAAAATTGAAGTCTATCTTAACGCTCCTATTGGGAGTCAATTTTGAATGTATATTTGACATTGTATTATACAGGGTTGTATTTTTCAAAGAGTAGCCAAATTTTAAACTTTAGTTCAAACATATAAATACATAATGATATACCGATCTGCAGCTTCTATTTCTGTTTGAAATTTTTCCAAATTGAATGTGATTTATGGGCAACAACCTTTTTGCCTATCGAACGACCTAATTACGAATGTGTGCGTGCGCAGTAAAATCAGTTAAAATAATGCATTACCATGCATTTTTAATTTAAGGGATAAAAAGGACGGAATGTTTGAGATTTTTTTTATTTGTTTTTCTTTACCTGTTTTATTTATTCTGAACCTTTTATGGAAATTTAGCTGTTTATTGCAGAATAACCATGCTATTATTACTGTGTCGTGCACTGGTCAACATAAAGTTCAAATGTAACATACATAATAATCCTGTTTATATTTATACAGTATTTTGTTTGATTCATTATTAATTTGAAAGGCCTATTATTTAGGATCATCATCATTTCAACCCATCATAAGTTGTACTGTTTATATGCCTCCAACCTATATAGGTGTTGTCATGGCATTGTCTTTATTCGTACTGATCGCCCGAATGTTTATTTATTTTTTGTGCGAGCAGCTATTCAGGTCCAGAAAGACCAGTACTGCAACCCATAAGATCTATTGTGATCGTATTGATCGCCCCCACGATTCCATTTAAGAATTGTTTTTGTTGTTCATTTATTCGAGCTAAACACTTTTTTGTTTTCTGCAACTTCAAATTACTGTTAGACTTGGATATATTCAATCATCATTCATTGCAGCCGATCAAAAGTCTAATCTTGATCATAGGCCTCCAATTTGGCATAGATGCCACGTTTGGCAATGTAGATTGGCAGCCATAGTTTTAATTATTTTCAGTTATTTTCAGGAAATCTTTGTCGCCTTTTACGACAATGTTTAATAAGATGGGGTGGTGGATATTTAAACACTACTACTGCGCAGCTATGGATTGAATAAAATACTTATTATTTTGCTTGTTACGAATATGTCGCGCACAAGAAACTTCAAGCATATTTCTTTCTATAGATCGCTGAACAAGCATAGATATTTGACTAATTTAACTAGAATTTTAACATGAAAGTCTTTATGCGATATATACGCCGATCTAACGCCGCACCTATTGATTCATAAAAAAATGTCATCAAATGAGCAATAAATATGGCTTCAATTTGACTGATTGAAAAGTTATAGTGCCAATTTTAGTACAAAGTACATAAATGTCTGCAGGAGGTGTGGCTAGACACGAAGAGATGACGTCATAAGTCCATTAGTGCTAATGCCATAGAGAACAGTCGGCGCCGTGATAATGAAGTGCTGAAACCTTCTTTTACGGATCCGATAGTAACGACTGATGGAATATCTTACTAACCTAATATAATACTGCTATAATATTAATGTTCTTTATATTATTAAGACGCAACAAGTACTACTTTTACTGCGCGATCCTTTTCTGGATAGGAGTCTATTATTTTTATCAAGTTTTGTTTTTAGAATAAAAGTGACAAACGAGCACACAGTCCACCTGATGGTAAGTGGAATCTGTGGATCTTAGACATCTACATCTATCCTTGAGTAAGAATCAAAATGCAGATGCGTTGTCACCCCTTTTTTTTTTTTTTTTGTACATGGGGAAATGCCTACGCATACCCGCCTCGCGGGGGCAAGGACGGGTTATGTCGGACTCGCACCGACTAAAACCCCATGGTGTTCCACCTTTGTCGCTATTGGCAGGGCCACGGGAACGCTTTCGCACACATCCGCAGCCCCACCAGCGCCTGCCGCCCCATGGCAGCACCTCCTCGGGAGCGGAATATTCCACCCCGTTCTCCTTCACAGGTAAGGCGCACCAGAACACATGGCGCGCCTTCCTTCTCGGCCTCTAATTACATTTGCGCAACGGACGCCCCCGCGTCCAATGCAAGAAGACCATGGGGCCAGGAAAAACAAGCACTTAGAAGTACTAGCCTTCCCGACCCCAGCGGCGGATCTGGTCTATGGCTCCGCCGCCAACCAAGATTCGGCTGCGGAGGGTAGGGAGAGCGGCGCCTCGCAATACCGACAATCCTCTCCCCCCGCAGCCCCACCACCACCGCATCAACGGTGCGGCCCCGTTTGAGTCGCGGAGGATAGGGCGAGTGGCGCATCGCCATACCAACACTCCTCTTCCTCCGCGACTCCACCTCGGCTGCAGCGGTAGGTGGGGAGGACACACCTCTCACCGCAGTCCACCAACACACATCCGAAGTGGGCTCCCCAAGCCCACTCGGAGTGGCCACCTCGGGCCGGCCCTCCACCTTGGACCAGCCATATGGGTTCCTCTTTGTTTCGCCGTGGGTGACCAAGCCACGGCTTCTAAGCCCCCCGCCACGACAAGGCGGGAACCCGTTCGGGGGGGGGGCGTTGTCACCCCTGAGGACTAAGATGGATTGCCTTGTTTCCACTAAGAAGGTTCTCTTCACTCACAATACGAAGCTCAGCAACTTTTAAGCTGCTTTTTACGCTGCTATGCTTCACGCTAAAATTCTGTGAAAGTATGGTCCTTTCCTATTCCATTCGTGCTACAGCCATAATATAGCTGCAGAGTTGATCTACCATGTAATTTAGGTTACGAGTATATTGAGTTAATAGTCTAATATCTTACACGTGTAAAAACGTGTGACACTTAAATATACGCCTTTCATTAGAAACTATTTTTACCAATCTATTCATTTATTTGCGCTTATATTTTCAACTATGCTTATTTTGTTGGCACTGACTAGAACAGGGCTTGGACTCTCTCCAAACCCTTTTATGTGGATGTTAAGCCACATTTAGCTTGGTAATTAATGTATTCTTTACAAATATAGCATTTGTATTTGTTTCTTTTATATTTTATTTTTATTTTTAAGACCTAGTAGTTTAGTGGTTAGCCTACCTACCCTTCAGTTCTCATGGCTGTAATGTAACCCAAATAGTTCATGATAATTTTTCAACACGCAGAGCAAATTTTGATGTTTAAAGTTTATTTATTTTACCCTTTTCAATTGTCTTAGTGATATTACAAGATAAAAGTAACAACTAAATTTTCTTCTAAATAGGAATATAATAAAATCTTCATCCCATATTTATCCAACCTTTGGAAACACTTTAGTTCTCTAAATTTTTATGAGATCACTCCTGAAGTAACCTCCCTCCATCCATTTTTATCCATTAAAGTCTTTAGAACCCCACTGCTAAAATTAGGCTTCATAAATCGATTGCCTTATTGGGGTAATTTTGCCATAGTTGCACGCGCTTAGCGGTCGGGGCTTTTATTATGAGCGCGGAAATTTGAAGTTGCTATCATTAACATGTTACTGCCCATCTTCTATGAAAATAATAAACATAAGAGTAAAGAAGAATAGAGAAAGACGTTATAACCTATTTAATAAAAATATAATAATTTAAATTGGTTCAACCATTCGTGAGAAATCTGTAAACATCCTTCTCATTTTTATAAACGAATATTATAAGGATCTACCTAACATCATGAGAGAGAAACTCAAAAACTGGTATAATATATAAATAACAAATTCGGTATAAAACATTTTATTAAGCTTTTAATATTAGTCTGTTTTAATTAAAACTAGTCAGAATGTTGACAATTTGGGTGCTAAAAATAAATTTACTGTTATAAGTTGTTGAACAACATAGCCTAATTTACTACGTTTTCTGGTCCGCCCTTCTCATTTCGTATAACATAAATATTTTAGTGACATCGTTGTTTAGTGACACAGCTTTATACCATTAATATTTTTGGGAATTCTTTCTGAAGAATTATCTATAGAAATAATATCTGTATTATTTTTTGTTGTTTATTTGAACCATTTTTTACATTTTATGACCTCCTGGTGATGATTTAGTTCTTTAATTAGGTAAAATTTAACAAAAGTTAATGTTTTAGTAGTGTAGTAAGGTTTGTAGGCCTCTTCATAGGTTGCCTAATATAGCGAGATATTTGATAACTGTATAGTGGCAACTATGGCAAATACCATGATTGCCACTATATAGTTGCCAGATTTTATTTTTAGTTATTATCAAGTCTTCCCTACAATGGGAAATCCCCAAGTATAACTGTGGGCTTATACGGGGTTGTGAAGAAGTCATAACGAAGTCGAATACTTGGTATATTTTATTCTCAGTTATTTCGTATTAACACTAACTATTATTAAGACAGAGTGTGTTGCAATTATCTGCAGTATATCTTGTGTTGATGGCGTAATACAAAATATCATTCTACAACGTCGAGATCCATTATCATAAAGGGCGTTTATAGAAAATGACTTGCGACAGGTGGTGTTAATAATCTTCTCGTCAATGCTACTAACTAATACTAATACTGCTAAGCAGTGCTAAGGGTGTGAGACATCGAGTACAGCAATTGGAAAGCCGCCTGCCTAGCGTGGTGATTGTGGCAAACCCTTTAAAAAAAGTAGGTTTTACCTACGCACACGGACTACTCTAGCTAAAATAGGAGGCATACTACCACTAAAACTTAATTCTTATGGATCAATTAGTACCACCTGCTCCAGTGTCTAGAAGACTTCACATGTTTTCCTCGACATATTTTAATACTCAAACATTCTTTCCTCACGATGTTTTTCTTTATATAAGATTAGGATAGAATAAATATTATTGGTACTGACAGTAATTTAGGTTTCTTACGTCTTGTTATACTAGTAGTTTCTGAGATTAGCGCGTTCAAGCTAACAAACAAACTCTTCAGCTTTTTAATATTAGTATAGATTTAGTTTCTGTGATGTTTTTCTTGTTTCCACTAAGAAGGTTCTCTTCACTTACAATACGAAACTAAGCAACTTTTGAGCTGCTTTTTACGCTGCTATGCTTTACGCAAAAATTCTGTAAATGTGTAGACGAATGAAGTAGGAATGGTACTTCCTACTTCCATTCGTGCTACAGCCAATAATATAGCTGCAGCATAGCTCTACCATGTTTACGGTTACGAGTATACGAGTGAGATTTAAGTGTCTAAACTACACATGTAAAAATGTGTGACACTTACATTAGAAATTATTTTTACCAATCTAGTCATTTATTTGCGTTATTATTTTCAAGTATGCTTATTTTGTTGGTATTTAGTATAGATTTAGTTTCTGTGATGTTTGTGCTGTTAGCCTTTTGGCTTTTACAGCTTCATCGGTCTCAGGGCTCGCGGCTTGAAAGGCCGCAAGCGTAAACCTGAACGTAATTTAATCTATATATAAAATTCCGTTGTGCACGTGTTCGTAATTCGTTTCCTCCTAAACGGCTTGATTGTATTTTATAAATTTTTTGTTCTTATCTATAGTTGGACCCGGTAGGTGGCGCTATCGTCGAGATCTAAAAATCACTCGCGTGAAGTCGGGGCGCATCGCTAGAATAATGTAAATTTACAGCGAGCTCTAACACTTACTATGTTTTATTAAAATTTAAATGAAAGAACGAATTCAGTGAAATTTCGTTGAAATTATTCAAAGAATTTGACCCTCTTTAAAATAATTACATCTAACATATTCTTTGCGCGGTCCGAGGTCATTGCTCAAATCCTGGCATTTGTCATTTTACGCGACAAAGGACTGTTTTTATTTCTAACTTTAATTCACAGAATTCGTTTCTCAGTGCTTATAACTTTGTACTGCTCTGTCTGTGACAAAAGCTTTGTTGTCGGATGATTACTCAGAGTAAAATTTTTAAGAATGTTTTTTTGTAAATCTCCAGAAATAAATTGTTTAATGCTGTGCATATTTTTATGCTTTATCATTGGTTAGATAGAAAGACTCTTCTCCTGTTTATAAGTCCGTCTGCATAGATACCACCCTCTTACTCTTCTGTTTCAGTCTAAAGGGTATAGAGAAGAAGGGTCATAGAGAGCCAGTATAATTACAAGCCTGCCATCTTGCAGCATACCATCTTTACCTAACTTTATTTGAATTGACTGCAGGTATCCGTGGGCTAAAGTGGCCTCTTACTCTCAGAGTAAGTTTGTTTCTTTATTGTTTATAAAAAAAATTGTGTATGAAGATGTAATTAATTTAAAAAAATTAATTACCAGACTGCAAAAATACATTCCACCATCAGCGTATAATCGCTACGGCATATTATTGCTGTTTATTGTTTTATGAATGTTTAGGAAATTTATCTTACTGTAAGGATAGAAAGAGTAGTAATAAAAGCCCCATACACACACAAAATAATCATTTAACAGTCAGTTCATAATTCATTCCTAATTTTGTAAAAAGTAAAATGTCAACATTAATTTAACCTTCATAAACGATATGCCGAACGCAGACCCAGCTAAGCCATTAAATTGTAAGTCGTGCGATGGTCTTAATACCACGGTTGGACCAGGTTGACGGGTGTCACATCTAAGTATGAACATCCGCCGGGATGTGTTATTAATCGTTTATTCAAATCACTTCGATTGACAGAGAACGAGCGTAAGTTACGTCTTTGTAGGAAACGCGTGTCACCCATAGTGACAAGTCGTGAAACTCAAAGGACTTCGGACTTCTTCAAATGACATGTAGTCTATTTCCTGGGAAGCGACGGTAAAAAATAGTACGTTATTTTGATGTATTTTACGATGGTGGTAACTAGATAGATAAGTGGTAAATAAACTATTCATATATTTTTTAAGTCTTCGAAATAAAACTCTTAATAAAAAGCCGACTTCATAGAACTAAAAAGATTCAAATAATTTCCACTTAACCCTTTCGTTCGTTGCCATGTCAGCCATGTTGTACAACGTATTGCATTTAAAATGACTGACTGGGTATGTGTTAATAAATAAATATGTGAAAATTATTTTTAGTTCTTCAAAGTCTGCTTTTACTATTTAATACTTTTTTGGCCCATTTGAGTGGGCTAAGCAATATCACAGGCTAAAGGTATTAATAAAGAGGTGTTCTTAATAGTTTATGTATATTACATTATAAACTTTACTCCCTGTTTTTCCACCTTTAGGTGGACCACTCCCTGAATAACAATCTCTAAAGATATTATATATAGGGTTATTTTGCAATAACCGGCCAAATTTGCAGAAAATGTTCAGAATAACTAATGAGAATGATGAAGAAAAATTAATTTAAAAAAAATTCAAGTATTCTATCCTTTTTATCTCTTAAATTCAAAATGCGTGGTAATTTTAACTGATTTTTAGTGCGCACGCACACATTCGTGTGTCGATCGATAGTCAAAAACGTTATTGCCCGTAAATCACATTCAATTTCGGATAATTTCAAATAAAAGTATTATTATACTTATATATATGAAATTCAGTTTAAAATTTGGTTACTCTTTGAAAATATATCAAAAAGAAAAGAACCTTTCCTTTTTCGTGTCAACTAAAAAAGTAAATTGTGAGGCGATGTCGGAGAGCGCAGCGGTTAAGAGGTTATGCTATAGGAATGCCGGAAATATCTCATGGTTTCCTACGGTCATTTCGACTCTTATGTTGGAGTCCATTTCAAACCTTGAAATAATGTATAGAAAGATACATTAGAATTATTATTTAAAAAAGCTTACTATAGCTTTATTAGTTACTAACATTTTAATAAAATGAAAATAAAAAAACAATTGAATTAAAAAAGCTAGCACTTTTTTGAAGTTTATTTTTAACCTTTTTTGGAGACCAAGGAATACCATAATCCTAATCCCAATGCCGCCTATATACACTTATATTAAAAACTTTGGCCCCTATTTTGCAACCCTTAAAATTAAATTAAAATAGAGCCCATATAAAGTTGGAATATGTCTCCAAATTTATATGAGACCGTCAATGAAGTATTTAACCTGTTTAATTGAATAAATTATCGACATCGGTTCACCATTGATGAAGATATCGCGTAAAATTCATACTAAAAAAAACACACTCGAATTGAGACCTTTCTTCTTTTCTTAAAATCGGTTAAAATTAGAACTGTTTATTATTGTCATAGGCGCGACAAAAAATATATTATTTAAACCTTTGGCGATGAACATTATGTTGTAGTCTTTAAGGAAATGTTAGATCTATTTTACAATTTATTACTTTATAAAAAAAATCGTTTGAACGAACTCTCTAATAAAACTCCTTATCATAAATATTTTATGAAAATATTAGGTGGGATAACATTTATACATTGGCCTATTCATAATTTAAAAAAATAATAAAAGCATGTATTCCGAACACTCAAAACGGGCACTAAGGAAACAATTAATTGTCTCTCAGAGAACGAGAATTATATTATTGACAGGAATGCACCACAGTACAACACACTAATTCCCCGTCTTTCGTTAATACTCCCGTTATCTAAACAAACGTGAAACATTCAATCATCAACGAAACGGTCCGGAGAAAAATAACTTCAGTCAATTAGTATTGCGTTCACACTGTAAACTATGTTCTATGCTCTTCTCCCGGCCATTACACGAATTTAACTAAACGATTTTTAATAGAAAAAGTTAAGTTAAGCTGTCTTTGTATTATTTTACTTTCTTATTAATATTATAACAAGCGGTTTTTTTTTTTTCTTATAAGTTTGAAGGTTAGGAGAATTTTTATTTTTAAAGAAATAACATACTGATCCTTTTCCTACCCCCTTTATTCTTCTTTCAATGTTTTTTTACCAGCTTAATGCTGCTGTGTTTCGTATGGTGAGTGTAGGCCCGCTCTCTCAGAATACTCAGCGTAAAATGACATTTAATGCTGTTAACGATATGCCATCAAAAACATAACTCGTAAAGAAAGCCAAGTCTCGCAACTCAGTTCTTCTACTGTAAAAAGTTGTAAGATCCATGTAATACCAAGTCGGTTAATTTATTCAGTCCCTAAAAAAGTATATACAAAAAAAAAATTTTAAAAAAAAAAAAAAACTTCTAAAAAAAATTTTTTAAAAAAAAAAAACTTAAGGGTCCTTCTGTTTTAAGTTATTACGTAATTAGCTAACCTAGAAACATTTTATATTGACCATATCAATGTTAAAAGTCTTTTATGTTTTAAATATATAGATTGACTTGGCCATCGCATGAAAACACAATGTATCTCACAAGTAATAAAAATTATATTAAATTGAATTGCTTAGTGCGACGGCAATCCCTCCTTTAGATCGACCAAATAAGACATCACTTTAATTACTCGCTAATTATCTTTCAATTACGCGATTTGAACCCGTGGCACGCATCGCTTAGCTACTACATTATAAAACCATCAAAACTGACTACTTTAACTTGGAGTCTTTACTTTCGTATAAAGAATCTTTGTTCTAACACATCAAACTATTACTTACTCTAGTCTAATATTAGAACGTATGAATAGAAAATTATTGAACAAAAGTTTGTGACTCAATATTTTTATACACGTAAGACATCTTGGATTTCATCAAGCCAGAAATTCAGTAGCGAAACACGTGAGATATTAAGTGTAAACACGTCTTTAGCACCGACCTCGGCCACCTCAACCGTAGCCGGGATCATTAGTACAGAATTAAACCGTAAGCGCTTCAAAAGCCGCCACCCGTGCACTTGACTCATCTCATTTCATGGGATATATTTGGAGCGCCTTTGTATCAGTATTCACATCGTCTGTTCGATCAGGAGACAAACTACAATAGACAAAAATTTTTTTTACGTTAAATCTCCACTGCAACTATAGTTGCAGCACGTATGGGTTGATTCGATCGTGGAAGACAGTGCTCTCACAGCGGAGACCTTTTTTACTGGTTACGAAGCATTCCATCTTAGTCCTCGAGTGTGAAAACGCATCTGAATTTTAATTCTTAATGGAGGATGGATGTAGGTGTCAATGGGCCACAATATATACACTTACCATCAAGTAGACTGTATGCTCGTTAGTCATGCTCATATGTAAATACTATAAAAAATAAGGAATACGCTTCATTGTATACAATCACGTTTTATCGACGCTTATCCTGCTGTTTAATTTAGTTATGGGATGGTAATATAATAGGATCGCGACTGCGTAGCCTATAGAGGTAGGTGGAAGACTGTGAGTCCTCGGTTTATGTCCATGCCGGAGGCAAAATTTGTGCAAGAGCACACATTCTTTGATAGACAGTCACATAATGATCGCGATTGACTAAAACTAGTAGAAATCGAGTTCTGATTTCTTATATTTACACGAACACAAATCAAAAAAAATATCAAATTAAACTAGTTTTTAGGGATTTTATCACGTATATTAACTATATTATATATTTTATATTCTCGACGTGCTCTAAAGTATTCGAAACGTCTGGGGGGGACTAAGGTGTTCGATATACCAATGTCATGGTTAACCATGGCTCGAAATAATTCTTGGTTCGATTTACGTAGCTTATAGTATCTTGAAGTCTTGCAGTTGTGTGCTTGGGTTGGGTTTTATTTTTATTAATTATAGGATTATAGCCAGATGGTAGCACCCAGCCATGTTCTCTATTGAAATTAGGATGTTTTTTGATTTCAAAAGCCTCGCGAATCATCCTTAGAAGAAACTGGTGTTCCTTAGCAAGAATTTGTGGTCTATCAAATACGATGTAGTGCTGGGGGCCACTACATCAGTGATACACTGTGCAGACTGCGGACTTCTTTTCTCTGAACACGTACAGAATCTGTTCCATTTTTGTTTTGTTTCGTCGTCTTGTGTAAATATATCATTATTGGTTTCAAACCGATATCTTCTTTAAACCAACATTAAGATTTGTTTTAAACATAACATCATTTTATATCTCTTAGGAAACAAGGTGTTACTATACTGAAAAAAAGTAACCTAGTTACCCAATTTCACTTCATACAATTTCTCTATTTTCTGTTCAATTTCTCTGACATTGTATACTGGCCTCTCCGATCCCTTCGCAGAAGCATTACATCCACTAATCTAAACACTGATAGCATCTTTATTAGCACGTAAAATTCGCGCCCTTAAATTTGAGTTGTGATTTATTACAAAACAAACTCAAATAATATAGAAGGAGATTGTAAGGAAAAGGGAAGTGAAAGTTTAACGTTTCTATAATATCGTTTTGCAATTGGTAGTAAGCTATAATTGGTAGTAAGCTACAATTGGTAGTAAGCTATAATTGGCAAAGAGAGAAATAATATTGTTTTATAATTTATTTATTGATTTCCTATGATAACGCTAATATAATCATTGAACGGATTTACCGATTTTAATATTATTTACAAATTTGTACCCTTTTGCATCATTGCCCATTGTTAGACCATCACACAGACCAACAAATGAATACATAAATTAAAATAACCCCTGGGAATGAGGTGATCGCCGCCATGCTGGCTCTATAAAAATTCATACAAAAATTGTACAAAATAAATTTTTAGTAAATTAAAATATATTTAAAAAAAAAAGTTCCGCTGGGTTTCTTGTTGGCTCTTCCCAGGACAGAGGTTTTTTAGCGAACCAGTGGTAAATTAAAGAAACGACTTTCAATAAGTATTATACCTATAGTAATCTATATTGAATAAAAATCATTCATTTCATTTCATTTCATTTCATTACATATTCATTACATTCATTTCATATAGTATAGTTATAGCACGAATGGGTCGGCTTGACCGGGTAAGGACCACGCTCTCGTAGAATACCAGCGTAAAATAGTAGCTTAATGCTGCTGTGTTTCGTATGGTGAGTGTAGAGAAAAAGAGATCCTTTTTACTGGAAACGAGGCATTCCATCTTAGTCCTCACGGGTGACACCGCATCTGCATTTTGATTTGTAATCGACGATAAATGTAGATGTCTATGGGTCGCAGCAACCACTTACCATCAGGTGGACTGTGTGCTCGTTTGGAAATTGGATCCCAAAATTCTTCCAATAAATTTATTAACTGTTATTAACATTAACTTGTTTCTCACCCGTAAGTAAATTTAAACAATTGTAACACTTTCTTTTTTCATTTACATATTTAAAGATAAATTATTATACGACCGAATAAAAATTTGTTGCCATCTCTTTGCGAAAAATTTACCGAATTGCCTGCTAGTGTTGAATAATAAATAAGTTGAAAATGAGCTGCTAAAAGGGGCAAACGATTACATCGGTAAAGCGAATTTATAATTTTAGGAAAGAGATATTAAATACTAAATAAGACCCTAAAATAATGAGTAAGTGACTAGTACTAACTTTAGTTTTGAGCGTAGGCCCTGATTTACAGCGATTTACCAGAACGATCCTTGTTCACACGACTTCTTTGTAGAATTCGCTACCACCAGATTACATAGACTTAGTAAACTTCAAGAAAAGATATATTATATTATACGTGGTAGAGCCATGCTGCAGTTATATTAGTAGTATAGTTGTAGCACGAACGGGTCGGCTCGACCGGGGAAGGACCACGCTCTCACAGAATACCAGCGTGAAATAGTAGCTTAATGTTGCTGTATTTCGTATGGTGAGTGTAGAGAACCGGAGACCCTTTTTACTGGAAACGAGGCATTCCATCTTAGTCCTCACGGGTGACTACGCATCTGCATATTGATTTGTAATCGAGGATAGATGTAGATGTCTATGGGCCGCAGCAACCACTTACCATCAGGTGGACTGTGTGTTCGTTTGTCACCCTATCCTATAAAAAAATATCCTGCTTCTTTTTAAAAGGATTACAACGCACCTGCTTATCATCTAATGTTGCGATTGTTCATGAGCGGTGGTGGTCACTTACCATCGGGTGAGCCGAAAGCTCGCTTGCTCCCTCTCCTACAAAAAGCTACCTGTGCTACTATTATCTAAATAACATTACGCAACCCAGCACGATATTTTTTCAAGAGGTTTCGCTTTATCCATCACTTATTTTTATTTATTTTTATAGAAAGAGGGTGACAAATACAAGTGAGCTCACAGTTCACCCGATGGTAAATGGACGCTGCGTCCCATAGACATCTATCTTCGATTAAGAATCAAAATGTAGAAGCGTATTCACCCCTGAAGACTAAGATAGGATGCCTCGTTTCCAGTAAAAAGGGCCTCCGGTTATCTACACTTCACCGTATGAAACATAGAAACATTAAGCTGCTATTTTACGCTTATAATCTGTGAGAGCGTCGAAGGAATGGGTCGACTCGTACTGGGATGAGCTCGTCGTGCTACTACCATATATAGTTGCGTTAAATAAATGGTAAATAAAATTATTGTTTATCTTTCACTTTTTAGTCAGTCACATCTAGTCGCTCACTTAGTATTTGAAAACCCAGTATTCGTTATTTTTGACACCTTCAATTGGAATTATAATCACTCGTTTAAATAGTTACCAGTTTTAAACATGATGAATAAGTTTTGTCAATCTTAATTCTTAACGACGATGTCCCTTTAGTTAATGTGCCTTTAAAAAAAGCCATCGTAGAACATAAATTATGCCAATGCTCGGGATTCTCGACGTTCCGTAGCGAGGATTGCATCTGAATAAAAAAATAAATAATGCGATCTAACTTTATAAATAACTAGATTTGTGGAGCAGCGGCGCCGACGCTGTATAGAAGAAATATAGGATAACGCGTTGAATATACGTATACGTACATACAAATATATAATCCAGACTGAAATAATCAAGACTCTACGTTCAGAACGCGTATAGCGCGCACGCACCTAACGTACCGGGAAAAAAAAACGAAAACGCTATCGTCTATTTACACGTGATTTTATGTTCGCGTTACAACAATTAAAAATTTGGAAAATGTTCTGTATTGTGAGAGTCAATATTTTTCATAACTTTCATCTTAGTTATAATGTGTACATTAATTTTCTGACAATGTGTTTAATTCAATAATTTTTTTTCTCAAAAGTGTCACACACTTGTGAAACAACTATTGTGATAAATCTAATATGGAAACTATAGTGGTGTATTTTAAATAGATAGTATATATAAAAGTGTGACAATATAATAAAATATGGTGGCCATTCTGGATATTTCTGAACGTGCAACTAATAGTTATTTTTCGTCGTTTTTACCTGTAAGTTACTATCTTGGTAGTGGCCCTAGTTCTATCCGTAATAAAGTCATCGATTTGTAAATGTGTTAGTAGTTTTTGGCCCCGAATGAAAATAATATTTGTAAGCTTGTAACTCTCATAAACAACTACCTATCATAAACGAATCTCAGCCAACTATATTTCTTTTTACTTATCACAGAGTTTTTCATTAGGGACCGGGTATATTTGAATTAAATAAAACACATTGATTGTTTACGATTAGATTTTTTGTGGAAGGCTTATTCGTCGGTATAATGTATGGAATACCACATCATATAAATGACCAACCACCTCAACTTCGTATGGAAGCGTGAATACGAGAGGTCCAATTTTCCATCACTTTTTAAACATGCCGCATTTTTAAAGGCGCCGCTGCCTCTATTTCATTGATGACACGTGTGTTGTTACTCTTTAGGTCTTCAACAGTTCTTAACTTGTTTGCATTCACCAGTGATTTCACATAACCTCACAAAAATAATTAAGGGATAAGGGAATAAGGGAGGGAACGGAGGCCCTAATCCCCGAATCTTGAGATCAGAAACCCGTGTAGGTTCTCTTTCAATATATTGACTGTTTCTGTGGCGATGTGAGTGGTGGCCTGATGAACCCAGATGTCTATCAGATCTATTTCTTCAGATCGTTTTCCAATTCTGGTCAAAGAAAACTCCTAATCATGTGCCAGTAAAGATCACATGTCACAGTTATGCCAAAGACCAATTATGCCCCAGCCTGAAATGCGCATCAGACAGTCATTCTTTCAAAATGCAACGGCCTTTCATGAACCTCTTGAAGATTTTCATTTGCCCAAATGCGACAATTTCGCTTGTTTACAAAGGCGTTGAACCGAAACTGAGCTTCATCGATAAAGATTATTTTCTGCGAGAAAATGCAGTCGTTATAAAGTTGCTTATAAGCCCAATTAATGAAATTTTGGCGCTGGGAATGGTAACTAACCTTAGTATCAGCTTTTTGCAAAATTTGCCATGCGGAAGTCTTAGATAGGTCGACTTGTTGAGAGCGTTGTGGAATTAAGAAGTTCGAGATTTCTCTCACACTTTCAGTCACCGATACGATATTCACGATGTTTCGCACATTTTGAAGACGGGTAGGGTGATACATCACCGAGCCAGTGGTTTCAATTATAATTTTGCAATTTTTTGGGGTTGATACTTCCTTACACTTGACGGCATCCGAGGAACGCTGGCTATTATCTTGACCATAAGTTTCACACTTTAATTATTTCAACACGCTGCTCAACTGTATAGCGACCACACATTTAATGCCTTATATAGATGTTAGACTGTTGTGATTTTTCATAGGAAAAATCACAACAGTCTAACATACAACCAATCACAATCTAACACGGCCGCTATCGGTTTTGAATAATACCTTGTCGCTATTGAAACACCCTTTATAAGCCAGTACTTGACTACAATGGCACCTGATGGTAAGTGGTGATGAAATCCTAGAGCAAATCGCACTTTCGTATTGTAACAAAACCTTGTTCACTCTGACCTTGAAGACATCCGGATTGTAATCGTGTTTATTCCACTCCTTTGCATTTCGCATCACGAAAGACGATGCAAGCTGTTTGATTCGAATGCGTGAAATATAGGCAACAACGGGGTAAAGGCCCGCCAAACGCCTGGATGTCCTATGGTGGAAAGGGGATGTAGGAACTAAGACGTGTACGGCGTCCATAGAGTCACTGCATGCCTCATTATGAATTATTATTTCAATAACATTAAAAAAGTAAAATAAGAGCCAGCATAATTGCTGAACTGAGATGTCGTTTAACTTTCGAGGAAGTTGTCATATTATATCCTATCTAGTTTGAGTTCATATAAAAACCCCATAGAAAAAGAGCACTTCGTTTTCTCCGAATTCGAAAACTTTCTGGGATTTTTTCCGAATTGATTACCGAACTGTTATTTTGATTGTGACGCTGACGTTGACGCTCGCACACACGCAACACGCACACACACACCCACACCCATACGCACGCACACAATATCAAATTCTTTAAAAATTAAGTGTTCTTTAGGTTATGTAAATAGTACTAAATTGTAAATTGGTAGCATGCTGTGATTACCTTTAAGTGATTTTACATTTAAAAATAAGACTACCGTATTTTTTTTTTTCAAATATGTAATAATGTATCAATCGTTGGTAATCCCAATAAATAAAGAAACAAAAACTGTTGCGAACATCTTTAACAATCGGTGTCTCATCATATTAAGTTTAATGTGACGTGCAACACACAATTTGAATTTGAATTTGAGCATTTCATTTTAATTTATAGAGATAATCAAATGTAACATATTGAATTTATCTGCTCCATTATGGCTATGAATTCATTACCTCTTTATCAAGTAGCTGAACAGCGAATAGGTCAACACCAAATAACTTCCTTTATTTGCAAACTCAAAATAAACAAAGAATAAAAACCACATTTCAAAATGCTTGAAACACAGCCAAAAAACCGTCCTTGAGTGTCTTATAGACAGCAAGGCGAAATCATTGTTAGTAAATCTATTTTTTGCGTTTTGGTTACTCACTTTTAATGTATTTCTGTATTAATATATAAATAGACAGCTGTTGTCCAGTTGTTATAGTATATTAATAGAGACGCGTGTGTTGGTTGCGTAGGAGAACGCATAACTCTACTTTTTTATTGGATGGGGTGACAAACGAGCACACAGTCCACCTGATGGTAAGTGGTTGCTGTGGCCCATAGACATCTACATCTATCCTCGATTACGAATCAAAATGCAGATGCGTTGTCACCCGTGAGGACTCAGATGGAATGCCTCGTTTCCAGTAAAAAGGGTCTCCGGTTCTCTACGCTCACCATACGAAATACAGCAGCATTAAGCTACTATTTTACGCTGGTATCCTGTGAGAGCGTGGTCCTTCCCCGGTCGAGCCGACCCCTGCGTGGTACAACTAAACTTCTAATATAACTGCAGCATGGCTCTACCACGTAAAAAACTATAGGCAATTATATAATTTTTTTATTAAACTGGAGTGACAAACGAATTTACAGTCCACCTGATGGTAAATGGCTCCTGTAGTGCATTGCCACCTCCAGCCAACTTCAAAGGAGGCTAGAGGTGCGTTATCACCCGATCTAAGATCAAGCAAGTAATTATACTGGCTCTTTGTATCATTTAGACCCGAACACAACAATGTAAGCATTGCTATTGTCGGAAAAAAATTGGTGAGAGGGCTTCTAGAAAGGTTCCCGAGGGATTATGCAAAAATTTACTTAAAAAATTGAAATGGAATGATCTTAAGATTTACTAGAATGTATTTATGCCTATAGCTATACCTCTGATGGGGTGAAATACAACAATGTGAAACGTTTTTATCAGCAATTACCAATCAACTCATATTGCGTGGCGGTAAGGCATTTTCTCAATTTGGGAGTAATTTGCTGTATTAATTCCAGCAGTGAACGATTATTAAAAGGAAAGTGTAGGAAAACTGCTGAATCAAATTTTCCGGTTTACCTCACTAATATTTCTATATATCCGGATTTTTAATTTACTTATATTTTTTAAATTAAAATATTACTACATTAACAATTTCAATTTTAATTGATTAAAAGCACCTAAGCCGCGGCCGTATAGTGGCGGTTAAGAAAATCTACTTCCTGTGGGTGTCGTAAAAGGCGACAGAGGGATACAGGAAACAGGAGATGAGCAACAGCATCTTCCTGATAGCAGCAACTATACAAAAAATTGCGGTTGCCAACCCGTTCGTCAAGCGTGGCAACTATGGCAATATACCTCTCATGATAGTTACGAAGAAACGGCCCCCAGTCCCCGGCGGCCCCGCTATTCCTGGCTACGGTGGCGACCATGGTAACGGTGGGGCAGGGGGTGCTACGAATCTCCGATAGAGGTTCGGTTGCCACCTACGACGACTCAACCTGGCAACATATAACGCGCGCACCCTGAGGACTGACGAGAAGATCCTGGAGCTGGTGGAAGAGATAGACAAGTTGCGCTGGAATATTATAAGATTATCCGAGGTCCGAAGAGAGGGGAAGGACACGGTGATTTTTGAACCCGGCAACTTGTTCTATCATTGGGAGGGCGACCATCTGTCCCATATCCCGGACGTCAGTCTGAGCGAGGTTAAAAGGGCTCTCCAGCACCTTAAAAACAGAAGGGCCCCAGACGAGGGTGGAATTACAGCGGAGCTTCTGAAAGCGGGTGGAAAACCAGTACTTTAAGTCCTTTAGAAGCTCTTCAATTCCGTCCTCCATGGTGACACTACTCCGGAGGCGTGGAGCAGAAGTGCGGTGGTCTTGTTCTTCAAAAAAGGCGACAACGCTCTCTTGAAGAACTACAGACCGATTTCTCTTCTGAGCCGCGTCTACGTGCTCTTTTCGAAAGTCATTACGAATCGTCTTGCACGCAGACTCGACGACTTCCAGCCTTTCGAACAAGCCATTTTCCGAAAAGGCTTCAGTACCATAGACCACATACATACCCTGCGGCAGATTGTACAGAAGACCGAAGAGTGCAATCTGCCACAGCAAAAAGATGACTTACGGATCTGAGACGTGGCCTTCACTGCTGGCCGTGTGAGGACGCTCAATGTCGCTCAGCGAGCTATGGAAAGGGCTATGCTCGGGGTTTCTCTGCGTGATAAACTCAGAAATGAGCATATCCGCAGTAGAACCAGAGTGACCGACATAGCCCAACGGATTAGTAAACTGAAGTGGCAATGGGCCGGCCATATAGCATTAAGAACCGTTTACTAATGGGGAAGAAAGGTTCTCGAGTGGCAGCCTCGTACCGGTAGGCGTAGTGTAGGGCGACCCCCCACTAGATTGAGTGACGACCTGGTAAGACATGCAGGAAGTCGTTGAATGCAGGTGGCTCAGGACCGTGCTTTGTGGCATTACTTGAGGGAGGCTTATGTTCAGCAGTGCACTTGTGTAATGATGACCTAAGTCGCACCCTAGCCCACTGTCGCTGATATAAGGTGCTTTCGTATTTTCGACAAAGTTAACAGAACTCATAGTTATTTTGATCATTATTTGGACTTTATTGGAACTAGTTTTAAGCAATAAGCAACTTTTTGATTTTACTCTTTTCTATGAATAAATCGAATAGACGTAAATTCAATCTAAACCAATTTACGGATCGTTAGTTAAACTGCACAAATATTTAATTATTTCTTTCTCATTCCAGACTGTCAACTCGCCTCCAGTGCCGCATCGTGACATCAATGCAGCGTCTACACCTTCTTATCGATCGTACAACGATGACAATCCCGTCCAACGCCGAATAGATAGACCAATCCAAACTGAAATTGAAGTAGAACGCAATAAAAAAGATAAAAAATGGTCAATAGGAAAACTTTTCAGAAGAAAGAAAAAAGAAGAAGATAGTGGTTCATCATCACAAAGCGACGAAGATGTTAGTAACCGATCACCAAAGAGAAAGTCAAAGAAGAAAAAGAGGCCACCTCCTGTTAATAATTTTGATCATATTGTTATCAGAGATTCAAGAAGAGCCCAAAGCTTGGGTAAACCAAATTTGTGCGATGTTACTGATGACGGAATGTTATCTGATCCTTCAGCAGGTTTCTTCAATTACAGAGCTAAGAATCAGGATTTATGTGGGCTATCGAAAGAGTCTCTCAGCTTAAAGGACGATCATTCTAGCAAGACAGGGAGAATTGCTAGCGAAACTCCGTCGCGGAAATCACGCAAGGGGCGATTGAAAGCTAGAGTAGAAGCTTTGAGAAACAGCATGAAAGGTGAATCAAGTAGCGACGAAGAATCACTAAGATCTTCCAATTCCTCATCCATTATACGATTTAGAAGTGAAGATTCGTTAATGCGTTCACGTGACAGTTCTTTAAACAAGAAATCCAGAACAGCTAGAAATGAGCGTTATATTAAAAGATTATCTCGTGATGAAGAAAATCAACTCAACAAAGAAGCTGAGTTATTACAACAAGGATATACAAAAGCTGAAGTCGAAATGCTAACACGAACACCGACTAGTCAAAGCAGTGGTTATGGAACTTGTAAAAGAGAGCCATCAAATAAAGCAATCCCTGAAACTGTTATTCATGAACCTAACAGGGTACCTCTAAAAACAGATTCAGTCTCATCATTTCCATCTACTCAAAGTTACCCATCATCCATAAACTTTAACGCAAAGGTTAATAATGAAAACATTAACTATTCCATAAAATATTCAAATATTAACTCGGCTCGGGATCCATTTTCTGCTAGTAACAACATAGAAACTACCGCCGCTAATAATTATGAAAATTCAGAGACTGTTATGTATGTTAAATTTCCTTTGGGAAATGTAACCAATGTAAAAAAAGATGAAAGAGCTCCACCAGTACCTCCGCCGAGAGATAAGCATAGAAAAGTGACAACACCTCTTTCAATGTACTATGAAAATAATCCCATGGTAGCTGATAGGGTTAGCAATAATCAAATTATAACCCACGGTGTACCAAATAATGATTTTGAAAGAATTATGAGGCGAAGCCAAGAAAGATCAATGGGTTATGGACTAAACGGTCTTCGCAGGCCTATATCAAACTCTGAAGATCACATTGCTATGCAAAGTAACGAAAACATTCATAACATATATTATCGAAGTGAGCAACCTCGACGACCTGCTTCAGTTTCTGCTGAGCCAAACCATTACGGAATGTATATGAATACTCCTCCTTGGCGACAAAAATATGAGCAATCCAGTATAATTAAACCCGAACCTGTGCAATTAAGACAGGATTACTTATACTACGCGGATCAAAGTCCGCGATCTAGAAGGCCAATAAGTATTAAGGCTGGTCAGAATGGTAGTGAAAATCAATATTTAAGTGATTCACAAACTTTCTCTAATGTACACGGCAGTGTATATAGGAGACCTAGAAATGCATCAGAGTTTTGGAAAAAAATTGATAATGCAGAAAGGCAAAGGCAGCAACAAACGGCATTCGCTAATTCCCGAAACAACAGTGAATATTCTAGTAATTCTCAATTATACAGATCTCTATCGGATCAAAATAAAGCTATAGGAAAAATCATTCAAAAATGTGAAAACACCCATATTCAAAATAAAAATAAATCAAACGATATAACGGATGGTGCAAAAATATGGAAAGCTACAACAGAGTACAAACGATCCGTAACAGTAGAACCTGCAAATATTGTATCGTCACCAACAATAAAAACACACGTTCGACATAAATCTGATACTCTTATTCCAAGTAGCTACCAAACACCATCAGATGACGAAAAAACCTCAGAACGTCGAAAGTCTACGAATCTTGACGACGCATTAAACGAGTTAGAAGCAATTTACAACAGTTTAGGGTTAGGCGACGAAGATTTATTGGATAGAGCTGAACGCCGTGAATTAATGACTCCGAAATTCAACAATAATTTCGATGATTGTAATGGAAATGATAATGAAATTCAATTACGAAGTCAACCAACTACTCCTTTGCGACGTATCTCACGCAGATCCACCTTACCAGACAAATTGCAAGATGACATGGCATTCCGAAGAATGAACTCATTTTCTAAAAAAGATAAACCAAATTACAAAGAGGCCCAGGCTCAAATTAGCTATATGTTAGCATCGCCTGTATACGTTCCCTATGCGTCCGATGATGATCGACATTCAGAACGCAATGAACCTGACATTGTTTATGACGATGTTGTTTACAGGAATATCAAGCAAACAAACAATCGTTTAAAGACGCTTGATCCACAGCCACCTTTTGGTATTCCTGTTGGACCGGTATCTCCAGCTCCACAAAGTGATTACTTACATGCTACTCCTGAAAATAAAGGAAGATCTCGTTTCATACCAAAAAGATCTCCCGACATTGTATCAGATGATTTGGCTTACAGAAGTCTGCGAAAAGATAATAAACATACATCATTATTTAATAATGAGGAATTTGCTGGGCATATTAATAATAACCATAGCTATCATGAAAGTATACACAATAAGGATTCAAGTGAAAATATTAAAAAGAAACGTGCAATTAGATCACTTTCAGCAAACATATTCACAATGATTCAGAAAGAAATTGATGATGCTTTAAATATGAGTAAAACACCCGCTTTACAAAAGACACACAGTAACAGTGATGTTATGAGACGCCTTCGAGAAACCTATGAAAACAAAGACACAAAACAAGATCATTATCAACGTAACAAGGTAAAACAACGTAACAATACTGTTAATATATTTGTTAATAACCCTCACACCACCACACATCATTTTGCAAAAGACGACTCATTTATTCATACCGACATCAAAGGTTTTGCTATGTCATCATCATGTGATAAGACAAATAGTTCATCTCCGTCATATAAATCGCCACAAACATCAAAACGATCATCGAAAGATGAATTTCAACAAGTTCTTAGTATGTTAGCTCAGGAAGCTATGGACACAAGTAACAAACTAGGTGTAGCTTTAGCAGAATTAGATAAAAACCGAAACAACAGTGAGAAAACATTAGATGTCCCAAACGCACTTTCTGATAGTAGAGTAAACTTTTTGAATGAATTAACACAAAAATCTTTCGATAATATAGGAAATGACACTAAGTCTTTAAAAGATTCACCCGATGATTTTCATGTACAAAAATCAGATGAACAAGTCAGCGATGCAAATAATAAAAAGGCTAAAAATACTGAAGATAGTTTGTTTACTATATCGAACCAACTACACAAAGTTGAAGATCAACTAAAGCAAAGTTTTGAAAAAGAACATAAACTTTGTGACGATAGCTTAAAACTTTCTAATCGTGTATGTCAGTCTGATGAACCAATAAAGACATCAGAAACTATTATTATTACACCGGATAACAAAAATATTCCTGATGTTTCAATTGCAGTAAAAGATGATGCGGTTAGCATAGAAAATGAACATGAAAACGATAATCATTCTGACATAACAGTTTCTACTTCACAAATAAATTCGCTTAACCCATTTTTGAACTCAACGGATAAGGTAAAAGAGATAGACGAGATAAACGCCTTCAAAGAATTGAAAGATGGTATTTCAGACTTAATCGCAGGAATATCCGAAGTCAACGAGAAATTATTTATGTCTAAAATGACAAAAAGTGAAGCTAGCGATGTCAATGAATTCTCAGGAATTTCGGAAGCTAGTCAGAAACTAATTAAAGTGACTCAAAATGATAGCAAAAACATTGCTCCGGATAGAGATTCGGGAAGTCTATCCGTTTATGAAGATGATTTTGATGTAAAAAAAGATGCTGCTGACTCAACAGAATATAATTCATCAGAAGAACTCGCTACAATATTTAAGTTAGACGGTAGTATTAAATCAGCGACAAATTTCAATGAAATAAACAACGAAACTGCCAAAAAACCGCGCGAGGACCTGAGCTCACCTAAGCTCGTTAAGACGATGAATCAACAACTGAGGCGACTCTCAGTTGATGAAGGCGATACTAGTCAAACTAATAATTCACTGCCATCTAATGTAGTTCCATGGAGAGTCAAGCGACCATGTAATAGTTCAGAAAAAGAAAAGAGAGGTATGTTATATGTTTTCATGCATGGTGTTTGGATAGCATATTAACCATTTTGCATCCCTTTCATCGTTTATTTTCAGTTCACCATTTGTGCTATTGTTCTTACTTAGTATCTAAAAATATTGAGTTGTGTGAATGCATAACTTATTACTTTTTGTTTTTATTGTATGCAGTGTTTTTGTTTTAGCAAGCAATAATACGCAGTCAAAGCGAAACTGGCACGACTCAAGCACGTTGATGTTAGCTTGTTCTTATACTCTGATGCTCTCCCAACACCTGGCTGATATGGATTGGTTGATGCTCTTCGGCTTGCTGTTGGCAATGATAACCATCATCGCTATGCTATTAATTTAATTGTATGCAAATGTTTAAATCGATATAATCCTTTATTACGGTTTTTTTAACATTACATAGAATTTGTTTTTGTTTCAGTAACAAAATATACTAATAAATATAAATTTTATATTTACCACTAAGTGTATGATTTTTTATTTTATTATTTTTGTATTTTACATCAAATTGATATTAAAAATACATAAGGTTTTGTTTACATTTATTTAAATGAAAAAAAAAATCTTTATAAAACCTTTGTAAAACGCAAATACGTAAAAATCTTGTAAGTGTAAATGGAAATAATAATAAAAGATTTTAACCTAAACGATGATCAGAATGTCAAGTGCGTTTAAATGAAAGACATTTAATATTCTAATTTTTATAAAATAGTAATATATTTTAGGCCTGTTAAAATGAAAATGATTGAATTGATATTACTATTAAAAGGAATATGTAATATTTCAATGCTTAGCTGTGATGTTATCGTTAATTTTTAAATTTTATACTAGGTCTTTATTATTTGTATTAGTGTTATCATCTTTATGGTTCCTTATTTTGGTGCCAAAATTATGAAACGAAATAACATTTTGAATGGTATTAAAACTTAGTTTATAGGTGTTTGCCGTTTATTCGATCGGATCATTAGCCACACTAATATAACGAACTGGACGAATAGAAAAATCGTGTTTCTATTAAACCAACCAAAATTAAAAAGAGTAGAAAGAAAAATGACAACAAATTCAAACAAAATACTACTCCATTCTTTAGTATTTATTTTAACGTATTTTCCAAAAAAATTCATGCAAATCAAAATACATTTTATTTTTAAATAGTTGGTAATCGCAATTGTTTTTAAATTGTTTGAGTTATTTTCATGAAGATGTTGCTGCCCATCTATTTTTTTTTTCTATCGCCTCGTGTGACACCCACGGAACGATATGAGGTAGTGGATTCTCTCACGGCATAAAATACAGATAGTGTATACATATACGGACATATTAGAATTACTCTATCTGACTGTTCACTACGAACAAAGGGTCTCTCAGTCGTACGAACAAAAGCCTATTGAAGGTCCGATCGGATGAGCGTGAAAGACTCGGTTTTAAAACGTCTCGCACGTTAAATTCATGTTTTTTTTCCACAATTTGTGCATGTTGCATTTAGTGTTAAAATTTATTTACACATTTTAATACATATTTTTATTTGTTTAGATATTATTAAAAAGTAAAATCATTGCCGCTTTTATAAATTTTAAGAAAAACAACAAACGAACAACGAAAATGATTACAAAAAATATTCTTAATTTTTTATTTGCTTTCAAATTTATAACTAAAGTTGTAATAAATTAAATAGAATGTCAAAAATAAGTCATACGTTCGATTAAAATATCTTGCCAAAAATGTCTTGTAAGTAAGTGTTCCAAATTTTAAAGTATTAAATTTATATTTAAATCAGTGTATCTATATCTTTGTGTTCACGTTGCATACTTAAATAACATTTTCTTATAACAGTGGTTTTGATATCAAATTATGTTAAAACGGTATTAGGCAATATGTATAACGAATATCTATTACTCTTTGACTTTGTAATTTAATAATCTTGTGCCTTCTATATTTTTAGGTGAACACTGATAGCAGCTCTTGTATTACTCCAGACAACTGACCAGTTCTACATTTTTTTTCTGTATTACGTACAATTATTTTAAATGGAGCTTTCTTGATGAATTGAATTGTACTGTTATACCTTCGTAATTTTTAACTATGTTAATGTAGAGGCTTCCAGTTACATTTTAAAAGAGCGTTATTTATATGAGAGAAAAGTTATAATTTAAATAAAAATGTTTCAGTTTAATTTGTTATTTTATTTAACCTTCATGAGGCAAAGTAAGAAAATCCGTCACCCCATCTATTCTCTCTCTCTCTCTCTCTCTCTCTCTCTCTCTCTCTCTCTCTCTCTCTGTTTTGCTCGCTCTGATTTTTCTTAAATAAAAAAAGGAAATTACCCACACCGACGACAGAGAGAGGAGACAAAGATGCGAGACATCTGGTTCGTTCTGTCTGCCGAGCAAGGTGATTATGGCAAATTGTCTCTTTATTGAAAAAAACTACTGCTAAAGTTGTTTTTGGGGCTTCTGAAGATCCTTAATATTAATTTTAAAAATATCAGTATATAAGCTTGGTTATTGCTATTTTTATTATATAGGCGCATATATTTAATTGATTTGATTACTATAAAAATGAAAATATGAGTTTAACGTATGAGAAAGCTCAAGGTTGCTCAGGGAGCTATGGAAAGAGCAATATTCGTTTTTTTAAAGATTGACAAATGAGGAAATCCGCAGTCGAAGCAGAGTAACCGACATAACCTAACCGATTAATAAGCTAATGTGGCAATGGGCAGGCCTTGTAGATAGAAGAACTGACAACCGGTGGGGAAGAAAGGTTCTCGAATATCAACCATATACCGTTAAGCAAAGTATAGGGCCGCCTCCGACCAGATGGAGTGACGCCTGGTAAGATATGCAGGAAGTCGATGAATGCAGGTGGCTCAGAACCGTACTGTGTGCAGTGGCGAAGCTAGGACTCCAAACTAGAGCTAGCCCAAGATATGGTTTTGTTGATTTTAGCAGTTTTATAAAAATACACCAATTTTGATATGTCCCCACTCTTCAGTTTCATATTCAGTTCTGTCGAGGACTAAGCACACAGAAGGCATACTACTGCTAGATAGATTGTATGACATTTCAGCAATTGCATACCTTCGATGGCTTTGAAAAATCCGTTTGGGTTTGCTTGAGCGAAAAAAGTTATTTACATATAATACAATACATGAACAAAAGAAAATCATGGACAAAATACAAACAAACTATATACAAAATTAAAAAAAAAATTATTTATATTCTAAATCGAATCATCTCTCTTTCTTAAGATTTGATTACGTAAAATGTTGGTGAACGTTTTAATTGTACTCGATGCGAGTTTTCATTACATCAGGGACAGAATGAATAAAGTCATTTTGGATTGTACAAGATAAATAACTCGGCCATTTGTCGCTTTGTTGATGCTGCATCGACTCATGGACGTGACGTGACCTCTGGTAAAGGAAGTTCTTGTTGTGCTAAATGGCAACAAATATCGACTAATCTTTAAAAACACTACGGTTGTAATCAACACACATGTTGTGTTTTGTAATTTCTTCGGATAATTGGCGCGACAAAGTTGTTTCAATACGATTTTTTTCAAAATTAGGTACTAAACGAAATTACCGCATTCATGTGTTTTTGAGAATTTATATACCTGTTAATGGCTCCAGATAAGTTATTTAAATTCATCATACATGTATTATTCATGATTTTACGTTTTCCTCGCCGATTAGCTCTTTACCACACTTCAATTCATCACAAGGCACACTATTATCCTACATTTTCACTAAAATCTTTAAAAAAGCATAAATTTTCAACTCGCAATATTCATTCGCTCAAGCTTGAAATGTGAAGTGAACTTGCAAACGTTTCGCCCGCGCGCCTCTGCGCTCGACTAACTAACTTCATACTGAAAGCCTGGCTTTTTCGCTGTACTAATTGCTATATATACAATCGTAGTTATATTTCATCATAGAACATTTTGATCATCTTCTCGAAAGCCCGGTTAAAAGACAATTTCAATTGAAAATAATCAAACCAAAAAACAGCAATAGCCCATCACGTCACGCGACATAGACCGACCCAATACAGTAATCTATTGGCGGGCCTCACTGCGACGTCACTTTCTTTGCTGATATGTACCTACTGAAGGTGAAAAAGACCAACCAAGATGAACAATTGACACTCGTTGAATGACTCAAGGTTTGCGCAGTCGTTTATATACTGCTTGTACGAGTGGGGGAGTTTTTTTTTTAGGATAGATACAAAAGCACACAGAAAACCGAGAGACACAAGGCGAAAAAAAAATTTTAATTTATTCTGTATTAATAAAAAAGACAGTTATAATAATAAAGAGACGCGTGGTTGGAAGAAAACGGGTGACAAACGAGCACACAGTCCACATGATGGTAAGTGGTTGCTGTGGCCCATAGACATCTACATGTATCCTCGATTACGAATCAAAATGCAGATGCGTTGTCACCCGTGAGGACTAAGATGGAATGCCTCGTTTCTAATAAAAAGCGTCTCCGGTTCTCTACACTCACCACACGAAACACAACAGCATTAAGCTACTATTTTACGCTGGTATTCTGTGAGAGCGTGGTCCTTCCCCGGTCCAGCCGACCCATTCTTGCTACCACTATACTACTAATATAACCGCTTTTTAATAATCTACTCTCACTCTTAACATATATTTAATAAATAAGTAATAAGGATATAAGATTCACTAAAATGCAATAAATAGAATATATAGAATACAGTGCCGTGTAGTGGCGGTTAAGAATATCCACTACCCCATATCTTCCCGTGGGTGTCGTAAAAGGCGACAGAGGGAAACAGGCAGGAGATGGGCAGCAGCATCTTCCTGATAACAGCAACTGTACGACAAAAAAAAACTGCGGTTGCCAACCCGGTCGCCAAGCGTGGCAACTATGGCAATATACCCCCCCATGAACAATTACACAAATAGACGGCCCCCAGTCCCCGGCGGCCCCGCTATTCCTGGCTACGGTGGCGACCATGGTAACGGCGGGGCAGGGGGTGCTAAGAATCTCCGGTGGAGGTTCGGTTGCCACCTACGACGACTCGACCTGGCAACATTTAACGCACGCACACTGAGGACTGACGAGAAGATCCTGGAGCTGGAAGAAGAGATAGACAAGTTGCGCTGGAGTATTATAGGATTATCCGAGGTCCGAAGAGAGGGGGAGGACACGGTGATTCTCGAATCCGGCAACTTGTTCTATCACCGGGAGGGCGACCATCTGTCCCAAGGAGGTGTCGGATTTATCGTCCACAAGTCTCTCGTCAACAACGTTGTAAAGATTGGGAGTGTGTCGACGAGGGTCGCGTACCTGATACTCAGAATCACCAAACGGTATTCGCTGAAGGTCATACAGGTTTACGCACCAACCTCGGCACATTCCGATGAGGAGATGGAGGAAATGTATGAGGAATATTTCCAAAGCCATGCATTCCACCAAAACCCACTACACGGAGTTGATGGGAGACTTCAACGCAAAACTAGGCACAAGAGACAACGGTGAGCTGAAGTTAGGGAAATTTGGAGTAGGGCAACGGAACCGAAGAGGCCAGCAGCTGGCCGACTTTATGGAGAAAGAGGGACTTCTTTATGATGAACTCTTTCTTCCAGAAGCGGCCCCACAGGAAGTGGACCTGGTCGAGCCCCGACGGTTCGACAAAAAATGAGATTGACTTCATTATGACGACCAGACGCCAACTGTTCAGTGATGTCTCAGTGATCGCAAGGGTGAAAACTGGCAGCGATCACCGAATGGTTAGAGGCACACTGAACCTAAATGTTAAGTTGGAGAGGTCTCGTCTAATGAAGTCAACGCTCCGTCCCCCTCGTGCTCTAATTCAAAATCCCGAAAACTTTCAGCTCGAGTTACACAACCGCTTTCAGTGCCTACAAGATTGCAATGCAGTAGACGATGTGAATGACAAGCTCGTGGAAACTGTCCATGCGGTCGGAGCTAAGTTCTGCAATACCCGCCGCAGAAGAACACAAAAACTCACCGATCACACTCTTAATCTCATGGCTGTTAGACGGGAGATGAGGCTGCAATTGTCAACAGATTTGACAGCATACAGGCAACTGAACAGACAGATCTCCAAATGCATGCGGCGAGACTTACGCAACTTTAATACTGCTCGTATTAAAGAAGCGATCGAGCGGAACCAGGGCTCCAAAGTCTTTGCCAGAGATCTGTCTGCCCGTAAGAGCCAACTGTCAAGGCTGAAGACTGAGTGTGGCAGCATCGTTTCCGGGATACCTGAGATTTTGAGTGAGATTGAGAGGTTTTATGGGCAGCTGTACACATCATCGTTGGAGCCACACGCAAGTGTGAGTAACGATCCAAGAGCAAGTCTTATCCGACACTATTCCGATGATATCCCGATGAGATTAGAATGGCTCTCAGCACCTTAAAAACGGCAGGGCCCCAGGCGAGGATGGAATTACAGCGGAGCTTCTGAAAGCGGGTGGAACACCGGTACTTGAAGTCCTTCAGAAGCTCTTCAATTCCGTCCTCCATGGTGGCACTACTCCAGAGGCGTGGAGCAGAAGTGCGGTGGTCTTGTTCTTTAAGAAAGGCGACAACGCTCTCTTGAAGAACTACAGACCGATTTCCCTTCTGAGCCGCGTCTACGTGCTGTTTTCGAGAGTCATTACGAATCGTCTCGCACGCAGACTCGACGACTTCCAGCCTCCCGAACAAGCCGGTTTCCGAAAAGGCTTCAGTACCATAGACCACATACATACCCTGCGGCAGATTGTACAGAAGACTGAAGAGTACAATTTGCCACTTTGCCTGGCGTATGTGGACTATGAGAAAGCCTTTGATTCCGTCGAAATTTGGGCGGTGCTGCAGTCCCTTCAGCGGTGCCAAGTTGACTGTCGGTATATCGAAGTGCCGAAGTGTTTGTACAGTAGGGCTACGATGGCTATCCGAGTACAGAACCAGAGCTCGAAACCTATCCAACTGCAGAGAGGTGTAAGACAGGGTGATGTTATATCCCCGAAACTCTTCACCGCTGCTTTGGAAGACGTTTTCAAGCTACTGGACTGGAAAGGATACGGTATTAACATCAATGGCGAGTACATCACTCACCTTCGATTTGCCGACGATATAATCCTTATGGCAGAATCGCTGGAGGACTTAAGCACTATGCTCAATGACCTCAATAGTGCCTCCCAACGGATAGGTCTTAAGATGAACATGGACAAAACAAAGATCATGTTTAATGTCCATGTCACACCTATGCCGGTAGTTGTTGGGAGCACTATGCTCGAAGTTGTTGACGAGTACGTTTACCTGGGACAAATAGTCCGACTAGGTAAGTCCAACTTCGACCGAGAGGTCAATCGACGGATTCAACTCGGCTGGGCAGCGTTCGGGAAATTACGACACATCTTCTCGTCAGGTATACCTCAATCTCTGAAAACTAAAGTGTACAACCAGTGCGTGTTGCCAGTGATGACTTACGGATCAGAGACGTGGTCCTTCACTGCTGGCCGCGTGAGGACGCTCAAGGTCGCTCAGCGAGCTATGGAGAGGGCTATGCTCGGAGTTTCTCTGCGTGATAGACTCAGAAATGAGGATATCCGCAGTAAAACCAGAGTGACCGACATAGCCCAACGGATTAGTAAGCTGAAGTGGCAATGGGCCGGCCATATAGCTCGAAGAACCGATAACCTATGGGGAAGAAAGGTTCTCGAGTGGCAGCCTCGTACCGGTAGGCGTAGTGTAGGGCGACCCCCCACTAGATGGAGTGACGACCTGGTAAGATATGCAGGAAGTCGATGGATGCAGGTGGCTCAGGACCGTGCTTTGTGGCATTACTTGGGGGAGGCCTATGTTCAGCAGTGGACTTGTGAAGGGCTGTGATGATGATGATGATGATGATAGAATACAGTTAGCAAAAATATACACACTAACTTAATATCTATCTTAAAATGTAGACTATTAACTAACTTTCGTTACCATTTATTTTATTTATTAATAGCCTACGTTTATATAATTCTTTACGACCTATACCTAAGTCGTACAGATTAGAAAGTGATTGATTCCTGCTTGATTGGACTCGGTACTCTATAATAACACGCAGAGATCAGACCAGTTGGTGAAGGGATTTAGGTTTGGAATATCTGGATGAATATTCCTGCCATCAGTTGGTCATCGGAGCCTGACCAGTCAACACCATGTTCCGATAAAGTTGACATTTAAAAAAATTGTATGCTTCCTATACTAACTGCTGATAACGACAAAAATTAATCTAGGCCATTTCTTTATATTGGAGTAAGTTAAGAAGAAAATGCAGACAAGACCGGTTAGTGAGCGAAGGGCATAAGCACTGGTAATTTTGTTTCAATCATCATTAACGTCGAATTTAGGTTTGGAATATCTGGATGAATATTATGCCATGTCATCGTTTGGTCCTCAGAGCCTGAGCAGTCAACAGAGTACACCGTGTATAGGTAAAGTTATCATTAAAAAAATAGAGAAAGTTAAGAAGAAAACCACATGGATAAGGAAAAATTTAGTTTAAAGAATATAAAATATGGTAAGGTCTCGTTTTATAGACCACAGGTTTTTATAGACAAAGTTTCAAATAAACGGCACAACTTTGACTTGAACTGTGGCTTCACGTACGTAACGCCCCTAAAGAATAACGAAGTAGGTTACACTTGCATAGGAATTTCATGTTTTGTACTTGGATTAGGTACATGGCTATTTAGAAAGTTATTATTATATTATTAAGTTATTATATTCTACAAATATATGGACTTTTTTTGCGTTACATGAAATTAAAAACCAACATTGGGCCTTCCATAATATAAACTGTAATGACCTCCACATCGAATTCGCTCACGGTGGCCAGTCTCAACGAGGACTCTTAGCAGGACAGTATTAAAGTGTGTGTGCATGAGTGTTTGCGTAAGCTCAGATGCACTCTATTTCTTTAATTAGTGATGCAACGAATACTACTTTTACGAATACGAATACGAATATCAATCCTACTATTCGGCGAATACGAATATGAATACGAATATCTCGCCATGGCAATAAATAACTAATTTATTTGATGATTTTCTGTTGTTTTAATAATTAGCATTTAAAATAGGCAAGTTATTATTTAAAAAACAATTTTCGATTTTCCGGTTTTAGGCGATTTCTTTTTTCAGTCTGGATGTTCCCAGCCGTTGAAAAAGGCTTTCCGACTGTACATGGTTTCAGTGAAAAATATTTTTGGGCGAGTTTTGCAGCCTTGGAAAATGGACACCTTCTTGCCAAAAGGCCAATGTATCAGCATTCGGCGATAAATTTGGGAGCTTTAGACATTCATCTCGTTTTTAGTTTGCGAATCCCCTGTAAAAATATTTTGAAATTAAATTTTACTTTGACTATGTAGATGTAGACAAGATTAGATACCTTTATTTATCTGATATAGTATGATTTATCGATGTGTTTCCATATGTCACTTTGAACTCGTTTACGAGAAGATATTTCAAATTCAACTTCTTTCTTTCACTTCGCAGCAACCTCACAAAACAATTAAAATAAACAATACTCTCTTGCTTCACCTGTGCTTTCGTTCCACTGTCAAATGAAATGAATGTAATTATTAGTAGTCTTATTAGTTGTGTATTAATCCACGGTTCGTAGTGACAGGGAAACTCCCGGAGCCCCGTCGTTGCAGCTAAGGGCATATCACACGTCGTATTTTTTCGCGTCGACGACGCGTGTTTTCCAAGTCTTCCAGTAATTAGAGTTGCGTACAAAAATATTAGTTTTTAAATATTCGTGATTAGTATTCGCCGAATACGAATATTCGGTAACAAATGTCTACTATTCGGTGGATACGAATATTTATATTCGTATTCGCTGCATCACTACCCTTAATCTCATAATCAGATAGAATGGCAATCCGACACGTACGGCCAGAGATTAGACGTAAGATTTACGGCCTGACTTGCTTTCCGAAGCATAAGGACCAAATACCGTCAGCTTCCTGACCACCTGTTAATGAAAATTTCTTGACGAAAAAACTCAAATAACTAATTTTGACTGAACACGAGATTCGAAACCAGGACTACATAATCAGTAGATGTGCTTAAGGCCGTTAAATTCTTAGAGTGTACATTCGCAAGCTATTTTTACTATAAGCATATACATGATGATAATCCTTCTGTCACTGCATCCTTAAGACTACGGTGTATACAATATGTTACGTAATTAACGCACACCCTCAGGCACCCCAATTAGTATATTATGTTATAATCATAATACATATACTGAATTTTTAGTTTAATATTTTTATGCACTGATTGTTTACCAAATTAGTTATACTAATTCCGGAATAATGTTGTGGTCACAGTATAAGCCCACGAACGCAAAGACTTTAATATACTTAAAATAAAGTTCAATTTTCTTTATTTTTATTGAATGACAGAATAAGTTATAATAAAAATAAAACTGCACTCTTAAAAGTCTTATTGCCTTAAGTTACGGTCCATTTCAGTTTGTTTTGACTGTACAGATTTAGTGTGACTGTAATTTACGTAGTTTTAATTATTTTTGGGATAAAAAATTACCTATATTAAAAATGATAGAAATCGAATCAGTAAACGATTCTGAACAAACTACTTTCTCAAAATGCGTTAATTATGTTACGTGTTGTATACGCGATAGATCCCTCCACCCTAAATCCAAAATAATTAACATTACCTACACATTAACTATGAAAGCACCGGACGTTACTCTAACGAAAAGTTAAGTAGGATTGGAGGACAAACTGAACTTTGCAGTTGAAAAAATATTCTCCCATACATTGATCAATTCTCCAATTTAGCATACTTACTATTATTGAGTGTTATTTCTACACTCCATATTATACTATGTATACTCTAAGGTCTAAGGTTAGATTTATAGGACTATGATTAGCGCCATCTATGTAATTCTTCCGTTACAAGTTAGATTCAATAAAAGTAAAATTTATACAGTTTCTCGATACTTCCACAGGATGTCTCTGCTTATATTTTTTAGTATTTTAATTTATTTTGTGGGAACGAAAGTTAAAATATATACTTCAAAATGAAATACATTTTCACCTAATTTAATAATTTTTTCTCAACAGTTTTTCCATATGATCGTGATTAAAAGTTAAGTTTCTTAAAATTACTCCCATTCATATTATATCTCCCAATATTTTAGGTGTTATCAGGAAGATTATGCTTCTATCTATCTCCTCTTCAGTTTCGCTCTGTCGCTTCTTACAATATCAACAGGATGATATGGATTTGATGAAACGGTAGTGGATATTATGATGACGCTACTACACAGCAGCTACACCTCTAGCCCAATTACCTAAAAAAAGTGGCCACATGATAACGATATAATATTAATTATCTCGTTTATATGAAATTAACATCGAAATTAAACTATATTAAAATACATGTATGTTATTAATTGGTTACCCCTGCCACATACTCGTCGAGTGGCATGTGAAGTACTTACACAATACTTAAGACAAAAATTACAACTTTATATAATATTTTATATTAAATATTTATTAAAATTACAAACGATCTTAGTTTTGCCAATCTATACGGACTAAAAATCTGTACATACGACAGCAAAATCCGTAGACAATCCGTACGTGCAATAAATCTGAAACTCCGTACGAAATCTGTCCAAAACAAACCTAAAATCTAAAGTTAAAAGCAAAAGTTATTTATACATGTCTATATTCATTTTTTAATCATATCATCATCAACATTTAAATCAAAACATATTGCATACACACCTAACAATTGTTTCGTATGATGAAGGAGAACTTTTGTTTCGAAATAGATGCCTTTGCTTCATTCAAGCGCAGCAGTTGAGCCAATTTTCTCCGATATTCATCTAATGAAAGACAAGCAACGAAATCAACTCTCAACAGAGACAATCAATGTGCTAAAGTCGGATACAACACGTTCTCATCCGCTGGCTTGGTGGCTGTTATGATTTTCTTCCAGTATTCTTCTAAAGCTATCGAATCTATTGGGGCAGTGGCGTGTTTTTTCTCAAGTTTCTCCATTCTATGTCTAATGCCTGTATGACTTCGATATTTAATAGATTTGTAAACAAAAGAGCTGTCTCTAGAGATGATAGAAATTCTATTTTAATTGCAATTTGGTCATCTTATTTAAAGCAGTCCAAAAAAATTTGTTTGATTGGTAAATGTTTTCAGGTAGCTTGTGAATCTGAGAGCGTTCGGATTCGAATACTTTATTTAAATCATTAAATATCTCAAGGGAAAGCTCTTAAAACTCTAGATAGAGTTTATTGTACGATTTTCGTAACATATGCAATATGTTATTCTGAGAGCGTTCGGATTGGAATACTTTATTTAAATCATTAAATATCTCAAGGGAAAACTCTAAAAACTCTAGATAGAGTTCATTGTGCGATTTTCGTAACATATGCAATATGTTATTGTTATCTGCTGTCCTTAAGTGTTCTGTAAACCAAGCGTCAGAAAAGAATAGAAATAGTGCATCATACTGCTCCAACAGTCGAGAAACTGCAGCACGAAAAGATAATCATCTTGTTTGAGATGCATGTAGCATCTGTAGGGTTTTGTGTTTAAAAACTCTTGAAAATCTTTTAAAAGTGAACTTCTTTTCGGGGTGGTGTTAATGTAGTTATTATAGACATCTCTGATTAGATCTTCTGGTTCTCTTGGTAATTTCAAGCAAGCATAGGAGGCGCACAGATGAAATGAGTGACAGATGCATTTGACTACATACAAATGCGGAATATCTCCTTAAAACCTTGTTGATAAAAAGTTGAGATGACCCATCATAAGGTTTCACCATCTGCCGCAAACCTAATCATGTTTTATTTGTAAGAAATGTCATTCTCGTTAAAGAACAATATTATGTGTTCACAGAGTGTTTGAGCTGGATAAGCGGGATAAAACCCAAAAATGAGTCGACAATTTTGTTACCTTCATATATTCTTCTTACCATACAAAGGTGTTTGATGCAACCCCTGTCAATACTTTCGTCAACAGGGAAAAAATTTTATTTCGGCAATCTTCCAAAACAATGTAATTTCTTGTTTTTCCTGTAAACGATTTTATAATAGCAATTGTTTTAGTCCTACCACAAGTCATTTATTTTGCAATTTGCGAGTCATTACATATTTTTAATCAACTGTCGCGGATGCTCCATAATATTCATGGCCGAATTCTGCTCCGCCATAGAAGTAAAAAGTAAGATTTCACCTTTCTTTGCACTGTCGTACGTTTTTGGCAAAAATTCTACAAGCGATGTTAGGCTGCTTCTAGGACCAGAGTTTTGATGTTTATAAATATCTTTTTCCCGCCACTTCCTACAAAAATATCCGTCAAGCAGTATTTAAAAAATGCAAAAATTAACGTTTTTTACTACTAGTGATCCAGGCTTTAAACACAGACGTTTCGTTTAACTGCATCGTTAACCCTTAGTAGTTAGGTTGTACCAGTTCTGGCGCACGCCGTTCGTCGACTCACAATCCTAAAAAAAAAAAAAAAAAAAAAAAAAAGTCTTGGCATGCTCTGATCACGAATCTGCGGTCCATTTTTGCGTAGGATACACGGTTCCGGAGATGTGCAGATCAATTAACTCTTATCTAATTGATATCCGCTGCGAGCCTCAACCGTCATTAGCGCTCCATTGTCCTTATCTACTTATCTATTGTTGATTGACTACCGTCATTATCTATTATTCGTCAGCGTGTGGGTCGGCTTATGCTATTGTATTATACTCCTTTGTTCCTATCTACAACACTAATCTGAATCATCAATAAAACACATTACCTAATTTTGTTAAAATTTTTATTTATAAAATACAAAATCTTATTACTTATTATCTATAAAATAGGAGCGAAACATCTCATCCACTAACATATCGTTGTACAATGTGTTCTCTGTAAATATACTCGTAAAACTATGCATTGAACATCCCTGAAACTTATATAGCAAATACATTAAGCAATATTCGCCACAAACTGAAGTCCTATCAACATTCCAGTTCCATCTTTTACAATTTCGTACAGGTGCCCGTCCATACGAATCAAAATATTCACCGACGTCATTCGTATCGATATATAAAGCTACCCAATGTGACCCTGGTTTATCATCTGTACCCAAATTGCATATTACCTAGTCAGGTCATAAATTCTATCACATGTTTAATGTAAAATAATTGAAACAAGTTTATTCATTATGTAACCATTTATATACCAAAATGAACTTAACAAAACATAGATTCTTATGACACTATAGTTACATAATATTACACTATAACTTTTTGACCTCCGTAATTTTGAATACAGGCCTTCAATCTGCGCGGCCAGTCGTCTATCTCACCACGAACGAGGTCCATGCCATATCGGCGGCTGCCTTAATTAAAGATGTCTTGAGTGACTCGAAATTGGGATGAGGCTTTGAGCACGCCTTTTCCTCCAAGTGTTACCATATCTTGTAATCTAACGGATTCAAATCTGGACTGGTCTTTGTGTCGGATGAAGTCGATTTCACGCGCCGCCAGCCAGTCTTTTTTTTTTGTTTTTAAAGAACGTTACCTCCACACTAGGTTTTTCTCCTGTATCGTGGGGGGCAGTTTACAAACACAAATTTCACAAGGACAAACATCCAAACTCGGAACAATTACTTGTAGGTCGTACAAATACTTGTTCCGTGCGGGATTCGAACCCGCGACCCCCAAGCGCAGCCACTCATTGCTAAGCCACTACGCCACGGAGCTGTCAAAAGTCTTGTGTGCTCTTCGCTCTATGAGCTGACACCGAATCTTGTTGGAATACCCAGTGCCTGTTATTGAACATGGTATGAGAAACAGGTTACACAAGGTTCGTCAGGACTATATTTTGATACACAACTGCATTATTTTTTAACCTTTCTCACAAAAATGTACCTCTGTTAAGCCCCAATAAGAAACTCCCAACCATACCATGAGCGAGGATGAAAAATGACCTCGTTGGACACGCGGAATACGGTTGCTCGCTTCTTCACTACTGTGTGCGTACACCTTATCATTTTGTTTGTTGTAGCTCTCTTCTACGGTAAAAATTTTTTTATCCGAAAAAAGAATTTCCCGATATTTTTTTCCCGCGTACCGCTTCACCAAAGCGCGGCATCTCTTCAGTCTCAGATCCATTAGACGAGCATTCAAACGATGTCCTGTTTTTCTTCGATATGCCCGAAGCCCTAAGTCTTCATTTAACGCCGTGGTTCTGCTTAACCCCATCTGAAGGGCCAACAGTTTCTGCTTACGTTTGGGATTTCTTTGAATTCGCACCTTTACAGCTTTTATCACTGCTGGAGTCCTAACAAATCGAGGACGACCACTTCTTGACCTGTCATCTACACTAGAGTCTTCATTGTATCGTTTGATGGTACGATAAACGAATCTTTTGGTTATATTCAAATTTTTCAGTATATCAAAAAATTTAATTGGCGCGTAATCGCAACTGCAACACGGTCTTTTTTAAGCGTCCACTCCATATGTAAAAATGAGTAAAATTCTAAAAAGTATACAGTTTTATTTTCATGAACAATTCGAATTCAATAAACTTTTTTTGTGGCCAGCATTCTAAAAGAAAAGTTTTTACTGTGTGACAATACTTATGACCTGACTAGGTATATACGTTAGTACGTGGGTGTACATGGGCAGTCTGTTAGCAGCATAAACATTATTTTCTAGACTGGGGTGAATCTTTTTCAGATGTTGTTGTACATCTAGTGTATCCATGATATTACTGCTATTAGTAGATTACTACAGTACAATCTACTCAATGACTAACATAGGAATGATCAATTATGTGATTTCTAAATATTAAATTGCATTTTTTCTGTTATACAAAACGTATTTGAGTCATCAATACACTGAATAAGACGCAACACGAAGAATGTGAGATAAGGTTGTTGACGCATAAAGTTATTATCAATTCTACTGTAGAAATTCTTTAGATTAGAATTATTACTTACTGGTACTATATAAGACCAAGCAACTGCAGTCATGGAGTTAGTGTATGGTAGTTTGACCGCAGTGTATCTATCAATAATACATTTGCGTTACTTCAACGCATCAAAGGCCATAGATGTAAGTGTTTAATCTATTGACAAACTTACTTTTCTTTCTGTTATTTTTTACGTGTGTATGATTTTGAACGACAGGCCTGTTGGTCTAGTGGTTAGTGACCCTGACTGTTATGCCGGAGGTCGTGGGTTCGATTCCCACCCAGGACAAATGTTCGTGTGATGAGCACGATCATTTGTTCTGTGTCTGGGTGTAATTTATCTATAATATTTATGTATTTAGAAATATATAAGTATGTTTATCAGTTGTCTAGTACCCATAACACAAGCTCTGCTTAGCTTGGGACTAGATGGCGTTGTGTGATAGTTGTGGAATATTATTATTATTATTATTATTTAGTGTTAACAAATTATATTTAAATATTGTGTGTGTATATGATTAAGCCGTGGTAGCTCAGATGGTTAGCGCAAGCTGTAAATTTTACAGTACGTAACGCGGGTTCGATCCCCGCCGACACCAATTAAATTGTTAATTGCAATTTTAAGTGTTTATTCTATTGACACACTTACTTTTCTTTCTGTTATTTTCTTACGTGTGTATGATTTAGTGTTAACAAATTATATTTAAATATTGTGTGTATATGATTAAGCCGTGGTAGCTCAGATGGTTAGCGCAAGCTGTAAATTTTACAGTACGTAACGCGGGTTCGATCCCCGACGACACCAATTAAATTGTTAATTGCAATTTTAAGTGTTTATTCTATTGACACACTTACTTTTCTTTCTGTTATTTTCTTACGTGTGTATGATTTAGTGTTAACAAATTATATTTAAATATTGTGTGTGTATATGATTAAGCCGTGGTAGCTCAGATGGTTAGCGCAAGCTGTAAATTTTACAGTACGTAACGCGGGTTCGATCCCCGCCGACACCAATTAAATTGTTAATTGCAATTTTAAGTGTTTATTCTATTGACACACTTACTTTTCTTTCTGTTATTTTCTTACGTGTGTATGATTTAGTGTTAACAAATTATATTTAAATATTGTGTGTATATGATTAAGCCGTGGTAGCTCAGATGGTTAGCGCAAGCTGTAAATTTTACAGTATGTAACGCGGGTTAGATCCCCGCCGACACCACTTAAATTGTTAATTGCAATTTTAAGTGCTGATTTACTACGTGCTCGGCGGTGAAGGAAAACATCGTGAGGAAACCTGCATGTCTGAGAAAATTTCGAAGGCATGTGAAGTTCGCCAACACGCATTGAGACCGCGCCGCGGACATTTCCTAGCCATAAATACAAAGACAATAGCAGAAAGTAAAAAGTTAAAAAATACTTTTTTTAACAATGACAGTCATTTAAAATTTTATTTTCAAGCAATAACCACTTGTAAAAAACCCACACTTCGTCACAAGAACAATGTAAAATTTTGTGATTATTTTTTGCAAATATATGATTATTACACACATAACGTTTGTTTAAATTTATGACATTTACCAAATCATTGTATTTTGGACATTTGTATTCTTCAATATTAAAAATTCTATCATTCGTCGTCAACATTTTTAAAAATTGTTTTTCTGTTGAACCACCTTTGTATGCGATCACTTCGTCTTTGCACAAATTTCTAATATACCAATTAATATGGGAATGATGTTCTCTTGTTTGTAGGCACATTTTAATTCTTCGGTCACATCAAAATGTGGAATGCCGTGCACGTGTATTTCACAAATAACGAACAGTTTTTTTGTCTTTTGGCGACAAATAATTGAAAGGATAACTTGGCTGAAACAAATAATGATCGATAAACGAATCATTTTTATTAGATAGTTTTACGTCTAGAATAGCCATTTCTCTACATTGAAAATGTTTATGAGGATATGTAATGTAAAATCCGTCCATGTCGATGATGTATCTAATATTTTTTAGATTTTGTGTCATTTTGAAGCAAAATGTTAAAAGTATTTACACGTGACTAAAATATGTTTGTTCCAACAAACTTCACATAACAATTCATTCTTCATTACTTCCCATCACCCCATTTCTTCCTTCTGCTCTTTTCTTCCTGTAATTTAAGAAAACAGAATCACATTCACTAATGATCAACTAATGACTGTCATTGTTAAAAAAGTATTTTTTAACTTTTTACTTTCTGCTATTGTCTTTGTATTTATGGCTAGGAAATGTCCGCGGCGCGGTCTCAATGCGTGTTGGCGAACTTCACATGCCTTCGAAATTTTCTCAGACATGCAGGTTTCCTCACGATGTTTTCCTTCACCGCCGAGCACGTAGTAAATCAGCACTTAAAATTGCAATTAACAATTTAAGTGGTGTCGGCGGGGATCTAACCCGCGTTACATACTGTAAAATTTACAGCTTGCGCTAACCATCTGAGCTACCACGGCTTAATCATATACACACACACAATATTTAAATATAATTTGTTAACACTAAATCATACACACGTAAGAAAATAACAGAAAGAAAAGTAAGTGTGTCAATAGAATAAACACTTAAAATTGCAATTAACAATCTAATTGGTGTCGTCGGGGATCGAACCCGCGTTACGTACTGTAAAATTTACAGCTTGCGCTAACCATCTGAACTACCACGGCTTAATCATATACACACAATATTTAAATATAATTTGTTAACACTAAATCATACACACGTAAGAAAATAACAGAAAGAAAAGTAAGTGTGTCAATAGAATAAACACTTAAAATTGCAATTAACAATTTAATTGGTGTCGGCGGGGATCGAACCCGCGTTACGTACTGTAAAATTTACAGCTTGCGCTAACCATCTGAGCTACCACGGCTTAATCATATACACACACAATATTTAAATATAATTTGTTAACACTAAATAATAATAATAATAATAATATTCCACAACTATCACACAACGCCATCTAGTCCCAAGCTAAGCAGAGCTTGTGTTATGGGTACTAGACAACTGATAAACATACTTATATATTTCTAAATACATAAATATTATAGATAAATTACACCCAGACACAGAACAAATGATCGTGCTCATCACACAAACATTTGTCCTGGGTGGGAATCGAACCCACGACCTCCGGCATAACAGTCAGGGTCACTAACCACTAGACCAACAGGCCTGTCGTTCAAAATCATACACACGTAAAAAATAACAGAAAGAAAAGTAAGTTTGTCAATAGATTAAACACTTACATCTATGGCCTTTGATGCGTTGAAGTAACGCAAATGTATTATTGATAGATACACTGCGGTCAAACGACCATACACTAACTCTATGACTGCAGTTGCTTGGTCTTATATAGTACCAGTAAGTAATAATTCTAATCTAAGGAATTTCTACAGTAGAATTGATAATAACTTTATGCGTCAACAACCTTATCTCACATTCTTCGTGTTGCGTCTTATTCAGTGTATTGATGACTCAAATACGTTTTGTATAACAGAAAAAATGCAATTTAATATTTAGAAATCACATAATTGATCATTCCTATGTTAGTCATTGAGTAGATTGTACTGTAGTAATCTACTAATAGCAGTAATATCATGGATACACTAGATGTACAACAACATCTGAAAAAGATTCACCCCAGTCTAGAAAATAATGTTTATGCTGCTAACAGACTGCCCATGTACACCCACGTACTAACGTATATACCTAGTCAGGTCATAAGTATTGTCACACAGTAAAAACTTTTCTTTTAGAATGCTGGCCACAAAAAAGTTTATTGAATTCGAATTGTTCATGAAAATAAAACTGTATACTTTTTAGAATTTTACTCATTTTTACATATGGAGTGGACGCTTAAAAAAGACCGTGTTGCAGTTGCGATTACGCGCCAATTAAATTTTTTGATATACTGAAAAATTTGAATATAACCAAAAGATTCGTTTATCGTACCATCAAACGATACAATGAAGACTCTAGTGTAGATGACAGGTCAAGAAGTGGTCGCCCTCGATTTGTTAGGACTCCAGCAGTGATAAAAGCTGTAAAGGTGCGAATTCAAAGAAATCCCAAACGTAAGCAGAAACTGTTGGCCCTTCAGATGGGGTTAAGCAGAACCACGGCGTTAAATGAAGACTTAGGGCTTCGGGCATATCGAAGAAAAACAGGACATCGTTTGAATGCTCGTCTAATGGATCTGAGACTGAAGAGATGCCGCGCTTTGGTGAAGCCGTACGCGGGAAAAAAATATCGGGAAATTCTTTTTTTCGGATAAAAAAATATTTACCGTAGAAGAGAGCTACAACAAACAAAATGATAAGGTGTACGCACACAGTAGTGAAGAAGCGAGCAACCGTATTCCGCGTGTCCAACGAGGTCATTTTCCATCCTCGCTCATGGTATGGTTGGGAGTTTCTTATTGGGGCTTAACAGAGGTACATTTTTGTGAGAAAGGTTAAAAAATAATGCAGTTGTGTATCAAAATACAGTCCTGACGAACCTTGTGTAACCTGTTTCTCATAGGGTATTCCAACAAGATACGGTGTCAGCTCATAGAGCGAAGAGCACACAAGACTTTTGACAGCTCCGTGGCGTAGTGGCTTAGCAATGAGTGGCTGCGCTTGGGGGTCGCGGGTTCGAATCCCGCACGGAACAAGTATTTGTACGACCTACAAGTAATTGTTCCGAGTTTGGATGTTTGTCCTTGTGAAATTTGTGTTTGTAAACTGCCCCCCACGATACAGGAGAAAAACCTAGTGTGGAGGTAACGTTCTTTAACACACACAAACCACACACACACACAAAGACCAGTCCAGATTTGAATCCGTTAGATTACAAGATATGGTAACACTTGGAGGAAAAGGCGTCCTCAAAGCCTCATCCCAATTTCGAGTCACTCAAGACATCTTTAATTAAGGCAGCCGCCGATATGACATGGACCTCGTTCGTGGTGAGATAGATGACGACACGCTGACGAATAATAGATAATGACGGTAGTCAATCAACAATAGATAAGTAGATAAGGACAATGGAGCGCTAATGACGGTTGAGGCTCGCAGCGGATATCAATTAGATAAGAGTTAATAGATCTGCACATCTCCGGAACCGTGCATCCTACGCAAAAATGAATTCGTGATCAGAGCATGCCAAAACCTTTTTTTTTTTTTTTAGGATTGTGAGTCGACGAACGTCGTGCGCCAGAACTGGTACAACCTAACTACTAAGGGTTAACGATCCAGTTAAACGAAACGTCTGTGTTTAAAGCCTGGATCACTAGTAGTAAAAAACGTTAATTTTTGCATTTTTTAAATACTGCTTGACTGATATTTTTGTAGGAAGTGGCGGGAAAAAATATTTATAAACATCAAAACTCTGGTCCTAGAAGCAGCCTAACATCGCTTGTAGAATTTTTGCCAAAAACGTACGACAGTGCAAAGAAAGGTGAAATCTTACTTTTTACTTCTATGGCCGAGCAGAATTCGGCCATGAATATTATGGAGCATCCGCGACAGTTGATTAAAAATATGTAATGGATCTGATATGATAGTTTTACTCAATTTAGTTAAATTCATTCATTTAATAAGTTTATAATTTTAATCCTGTTTGTTTTAACAATTAAAATGTATGTTAACCATCTTTAAAGCAGCGCACAAAGACGAGACGTAGATAATAGGAGACACGCCATTTTTGAAGTGAAAACTTTAGCATCGTTGTGATTTGAAACTATAGTAGATTCAAACGAAATAGCGACACTAAAAAGAGACAAACGTATTCATCTATAGCATCAAGTCTGCGTGAGAATGAGATAGAATACAGTTTAGTAAGCGACAATAGACCTATGGCAGGATGCATACCGCGAACTCAAATGGTTGTGGTTAAAGGTAATTTTAGTTATATTAATAGCGTTGCCAATAGTTTAAGGAAATAAGTGTTTGCTATTATTTCGGTCTCCTCTTTGTGTGGAAAGATGGTTAATATACAATTTTTCATATTACAAAAAGTACCCAATTATAATTATTTGATGTTATATCGACGGTATGATGAGGGCGATCTTACTTATTTTTTATTTATATTCTACATGGCTGCACTTTAAATAATTAGGTAATATTTTTGAGATGTTCTATTATACTTTTTTATACTCCAAATTCGTAGGCTTTTGTCTCGTTTCCTCTAATAATTCTCATGTCATTATCATCATCACCATTACAGCCCTTCACAAGTCCACTGCTGAACATAGGCCATAGGCCAATTCTCATGTGCAGACACTTAATAGACATAATCGCATCACTTACGTATCAAAATCCACTTCACGTCATTATTTAATGGATAAAACAAGAGCAATAATTTTGAATCGGAATAATTTCATAGATAACTCAAGTGATTTTGATCGCTTAGACGCCTTATGAACTTGAGTGACTGCGCAATCGACTGATCGCTGGGTTGAGCTGTCGTCAAAATCTCCCAAAACATGGAGTATAGAGGTAACACTCCATATCCCAAAAACTTCGCGTTGTGACGCACCAGCATAATGATTATCAAGAAAAAATCGATCTTATCCAAAAATAAAAATTATCAACAATTAAAATATCGAATGAATTGTATGAAGGTCATGTGAGCGCTAGAGAAATGATTGTAAGACGTTGTTGACAAATAAAATGTTTAATGAAATAGTACAGTAAAAATAGAATTTAACATTAGACGAAATTTCCGATTCAATTTTATTTTTTTTATGAGGTTTAGGATCACTTATTCCGCATAAAATCACAAAATGCTGACATATCCAGGTGGCGCTTCAAGCGCAATCTTGAAAAAACGTTTTCAGCCGATATCTCGGTAACTATGCACTGTAAGGCAAAAGTTATATAAACCATTATTGTAGAAAATAAAATTTCGCATCTTTTGTTTCCAGTAATTTTTTTTGTAAAACTTAACGTTTACGATTTATGGCCCATTTAATGAACAGGTGGCGCTTCAAGCGCCATCTTGAAAAAACGTTTTCAGCCGATATCTCGGAAACAACGCACTTTAAGGCAAAAGTTATATTAACAATTATTGTAGAAAATAAAATTTTGCATCTTTTGTTTCCACCAAACTTTTTTGTAAAACTTACCGTTTACGATTTATGGCCCATTTAATGAACAGGTGGTGCTTCGAGCGCCATCTTGAAAAAACGTTTTCAGCCGATGTCTCGGAAAATATGCACTTTAAGGCAAAAGTTATACAAACCATTATTGTAGAAAACAAAATTTCGCATCTTTTGTTTCCAGTAAACTTTTTTTTAAACTTACCGTTTACGATTTATGGCCCATTTAATGAACCGGTTTTTCTATCGCGGCCAATAACTCTTGAAATATTAGATTAATCAATAAAATGCATTTTTTCATTCATTTCATTTCATTCATTTTGAAAGATCAGTTTATTTTCCAAAACTTTTGTTTGAAACTTTTTTTCTAACATTCATACTTTTTGAGTTATAGGACGTTTCATGTCACGCATAGCTGCCCGCGTCACCCGCCGAGCTCGGCCGACGCTCGGTAGGTGACGCGACAGCTACTTTATGATTAAAAACCCGGATTTTATTGCTATTATTTCGGGGAATTCCAAGTAAGACGTCATTATTGTTTACTAACTACGACTTACGGAGTCTCATTTTTGAAATTCGAGTTATAGTGTATATATATATCTATTATGAATATTTCGTAGGGAAATAACATTTTCTTCGAGTTACAAAGTCTAATAATTCGAGAATCCGCGTATTTAGGGGTTCAGCGGAAGGGAATGGCAACTTTTTTCGACTTACTGAGGATTTCAACTTAACGAGGTTCGAGTTACAGAGATTCCACTGAATATCATAACACGCATATAATTTTTTAAGTAGAGCGTGTCTATCAGCAACTTAATATTATCAAGTTTTTAAGTTTATATGTGAACTATATAATAATATAATTATTTTTAAATGTTATTTATAATCTTATCTATGGTTTCGAGTAAACTTAGTGATCATATACTCTTTGGTTCTAAGGCGTCCCTCTAAATATTAGTATACTCTTTGGCGCGGTCTAACAAGGAGACATTGACGTCTCCATATGGAGACGCCGGACTTTTAAGAGTTAACTTTTAATCACGATCGTATGGAAAACTGTTAAGAAAAAAAAAACATTAAATTAGGTGAAAATGTCCCTCAATTTACATTATAACCTTCGTTCACAAAAATAATATAAATACTATAGAGTATAAACAGAGACATCTTGTGAAAGTAACAATAAACTATTTAAATTTTACTATTATTGTATCTAACGTGTAATGGAGGATTCGCATAGATGGCGCTAATCATAATCCTTTAAATCTAATAATAATCTTAGACATTAGAGTATACATGGGTAAGGTCGCCAAAAAGATATAACACACGATAACACAATAACACAATAGATATAACACACGATAACACAATAACGCACTAGAAAATGTAAAGGTTAATGTTCACTAGAAAATAGGTTCAAATAAAATCTTAAATTAAAAAAATGTATATTTATTTTCATGAAATTAAAACTCAATAATCAAAAATTAATCTTAGACTACAGCTTGCAGGTTTTGTGTTTGCGAAACTTAAAACCAAAATAAATCAATAAAATCAAAATAATGTGCATACAACAAAAAAGAGTACCTAGGTATTTATAAAAGATACATGCGTGCGTTTGGCAGAAAAAAGCGCTAGCAAGCGCTTGTAAGCAAAATGGCGATCGTAAGCGATAAGCGCTGTCAAATCGTAAGTAGCTATTTTCCTCCAGGACACGATGTTAGTTTTAAACGGGGAACCTAAACTAATTCAAATATATGTTTGTAAAGTATTCGTATTAAAAACTCACCAATCATGAATTTTTAATAACATGTAAGTATATATTTTTTCTTGTCATTATGTTTTTACAAAACAACAATAAATACAGGTACAGCAATTATTAGTACGTGTCACGGAGTTTTGTTTACTGTTTTTTTTTTAATTATGAGGGCTATCCCATTTGACACTACTTGCGTTCGCAGAGCCGTATTTATCAAGAAATTTCACTTAAAAAATGCGGCGTTTTAAACGTAATTAATAGGCGAACATAAAATAATAATAATTTAATAGCTAATGATTAAAAAACAACACCTTTTACGTATTTATCTAATAAACTCAGCATAGAAACGTAATATTTGTCACAGTAAAAGTGTTTTTAATAATAAACAAAACAAAACAAAAAAATGCTTCTTGTAATTCTAAACATTTTTAAAATACGGTCCTATGCGAGTGGAAAAGGTGACAAAAGGCGAAGACCCTCTTAAAAAAGTATAACAAAACTACATTAATAAAACTAACAATTAAAGAAAATAACACTTTAAAAAATCATAAACTTTTAGTTCTATGGCTTGTAAAATTATAATTATTTTCATAACACATCTAATCAAATATCGAAAAAAAAAACATAATTTTCATCGCTAATTAAATACTCCTTGGGTTTTTCAATATTTTGTATCATTGCAATTCTTTTTACTATTGATTCTGCCGTGACGATGTCTCGATCTATTTTTTTTTTTTGTAACAACGAAATGGCGTCGTCACTTTTTTAGTGTTTTTAAAAATAATACTGTGAAGTTAGTTACCTGATCGGTAACATGTATGTTTTCTACGAAACCAATATAATATTTCCAGGAGTTCCTTTGGAAGTACCTTACTAGCACGCTATCGTTTGTTTGTAATTCTATAATATTATTATCATGATCATAAGTCATATCCTTAACATTATAATCTTTTTCATTTGTTCTTTGTCATGCTCTACGTTCAAAACATTATCTTTACTTATATTTGATATTGTATGAATGTTTTCCAGTTTTTGTGTCATTACGTTATCATTGTAACCGATATTTTTTAACTCCATGCCATTGTCTTCATGAATCTGTTCGTTTTCACTATCAGAAATAAAACACTCATCTTCTGAAGAATTATGCACGGAATATTGTTCATCAATATCTTTATCTGTGCTACTATCATAATTATTTTTTTGATATTTTTGGCTTACGTACAACTGTTCCAATAGAAAATTTCCTTTTCGGCGTAATGCACTTTTTTGTTGAATACATGTTCTGGAACCCGATGCAATAATGGGGTTTTTGTAAATAACTTCACATGCAACAGCGGTTTGCTTTAAATAGTTTAGTGTCTGGTTTAACAGTTGTAAGCGAAAATGGGCCAAATTTATGTAAATCAAAGAATGCTGTGTTTCCAACGTGTTTTTTATATCAGCCAAAATTGTTATTGATGGTTTTTTAGATTTTGTAATTACACTTTTTGTGTCTGTCTCTTGTTTTGTTAATGTGGCTAGTTGCAATGTTCTCTATATTGTTTTTGCCTATCGGCTTGAGTAGACATCTGCAATAAATAAAAATAATAAAACACGTACCTAAATAAATACACACTATCTTAAAAAATGGATATAATATGTATTCAAGTTGCAAATATCATTTGTTTTAAAAATGAGTTGGGTTTGAATCTAAGTCGCCTGAATTTGAGGATTCTGTCACTGTGGGGGGTCAAGGGAGTTTATCTGAAGCACTTAAAAAATAATTAAAAATACTTCGACGCTGCTCCAGCAGCAACAATCACATGAAATATTTTTAATTATATTTTAAAAATATTTGTAAATCACGAACTAAACGTGAAATGGAACGTACATTTAACTAAATTCTAACGTTTTTGACGTTGCATGTCGTTATGAAAGCACCAGGGAGCTGGCAACACATCATTGCAGCCAACTATTTACGAATGCATGTTACTGACGTTCAGCCGGTGACGTTGACGAAAACGGCAAACAATGTGTAGTCTGATTACATAACGAATAGTTAGGTCCACTTTCTTTACGACAAAATACTGGACACAATGTAAAAGCGCTATTGAATGTTACGGTATTATAGAAAACCCGCTGCATTTGTTCGTTTTGTAATGCATGGCACTTAAAATTCAGAATTATCAGCCGCATTTTAGAACGCAAAAAGCTGATACATTACATGATGTGCATTACGCCTAGGCGTTTATTTATACGTCTTATTCCTTATTTGGCTTCGACATACATTTGTGTCGACCGAATGCAGCAGAAGCCACTCCCTCCCGTCAGATTCGCAAACCTTTCGTCTCAGAATATTATTTTTGTGATTTCGACCTTTCCGTCATACTTTTAAGGGGCTAAATACATGTTAAATTTTATCTTGCATTATAATGAATTCATAAACAGTTTCTATTGATAATTTTTATGTTTTTTGTATATTGCAACATTTTAGGCGTATTTAAAAGATCGAAATCATCTTATTTAAAAACTATAATGATTGATATTTACAAAATTACACCACATTATTGTTTTTTAAAAAAAATATGTACCTTTTTTGCGATATCGCAGTAACTGGTACGATTTTACGTGGTAGAGCCATGCTGCAATTATATTAGTAGTATAGTTGTAGCACGAATGGGTCGGCTCGACCGGGGAAGGACCACGCTCTCACAGAATACCAGCGTGAAATAGTAGCTTAATGCTGCTGTATTTCGTATGGTGAGTGTAGAGAACCGGAGACCCTTTTTTACTGGAAATGAGGCATTCCATCTCAGTCCTCACGGGTGACAACGCATCTGCATTTTGATTTGTAATGGAAGATAGATGTAGATGTCTATGGGCCGCAGCAACCACTTACCATCAGGTGGACTGTGTGCTCGTTTGTCACCCTATCCTATAAAAAAAAAAAAAAAAAAAAAAAAAAAAAAACTGTTCAAAATGTCCACCGATTCCTTTCTCTAACTATTTGTGCTTCTTCTGTGTACACAAATCATTTTAGTTCGGCACACAAATAAAAATCTAGAGGTTTTAAGTCTTGGTGATCTAGCCGGCCAATTAACAGGTCAGCCGCGACCTATCTACCTAACACCAAAGTGGCTGTCCAGATATGCATGCACAGATCGTTCGTAACGAATACCAGCCTAAAATAGCAGCTCAATAGCGCTGTGTTTCGTATGGTAAGTGTAGAGAACCGGAGACCCGTTTTACTGGAAATCTGCGTTTTGATTCTTAATCGAGGTTAAATGTTGATGTCTATGGGCCAAAGCATCCTCTTATCATCAGGTATACTGTATGTTCGTTTGTCACCCTTATCCTATAAAAAATGAGCTGGTCATCCTTCGTGATGTAAGTAGATTCCTTGCAGATGGCTCAGAGGAACGTTTTCTAACATTAAGGCGATGACGGAACGTCTCATTTGCAGATACGTTACTCCCATCAATCGAACTTCAATCCTTGTTAGACAAAGTCCTTGTTAGGTGTAGTCTTTAATGATCGCCGGTCATACGTTAACACTGAAACGAAATTGATGAGCATTTTCTTTGATTTTGTGTGGGTTTTGAAAATTCCACCAGTGCTCATTGTGCACGGTGTAAATTCCCACACGGGTTAATATTTAATCGTCGCACCGTCTTAGTTTTCACCAAATAATACATAAAATCTCACGCTTGCTAGGAGCTAGATATTCGACATTAGAGTATTGGTACAAGTTTACGATAACTATCAGCTGGCGACCGATATACACGCGGAAACATAAACTATTTATACAATGTCATGCCGTAGCTATTCACAGCTGGCTGACATGAAAGCGCGGGTGGCCTTGTCCTTCCGCCTGCAGACACAGCAAAGACAAAGAGGCCTACGGCGAGTGCGGAGATTGTGTTAGAAATTTATCGTTTTATTGTAAAGTAGGGTGCGTATGTTCTGAATTTCGATACTTTTTAAATGATTTATTTATTTAGTTCAAAATTTTTGTTTTTATCTTTTTATTACGGAAGGTTTTCTTCAAATTGGTAGTATTTATTGATAGATTAATTTCATAATATGTTAATGAAAATGTAAAATATCAATACCATAATTTTCTTCTCCGTTTACCCCTTACACTCTATTTTTTTCCAGATGGTAAAAAAACACATCTAGTATATACTCCAATAAAAGTAGTGATTTTCATCTTTGTATTCCAAATTCGTAGTCTGGGGAAGGGGTGGCGGTAATTAAATGTCATTTCCTGATGTTGGTAGAGTAAAAAAGCTGACCGCCCTTTCATACATTTACTTATGGATTTTATTTTAGACCATGGTCTAAGATTTACTTTTACTAAGGAAGACACGCCCTTTAAACGTAGTGATTATATACTCCTTGTCGGCAAATAACAAATTAGGTTATTTTAACGTTTTGCAGTCAATATTATATTTTATGCATTTTTTGCCATGTAGTGGCGGTTGAGAATATCCACTACCCCATATCTTCCCGTGGGTGTCGTAAGAGGCGACAGAGGGAGACAGGCAGGAGATGGGCAGCAGCATCTTTGTGATAACAACTGTGTTATAATAAAAAACTGCGGTTGCCAACCGCTCGCCAAGCGTGGCAACTATGCCAAATATCCCCCCATGAATAACGACGCAGAAAAACGGCCCCCAGTCCCCGGCGGCCCCGCTATTCCCGGCTACGGTGGCGACCATGGTAACGGCGGGGCAGGGGGTGCTAAGAATCTCCGGTGGAGGTTCGGTTGCCAACCTACGACGACTCGACCTGGCAACATATAACGCACGCACCCTGAGGACTGACGAGAAGATACTGGAGCTGGAAGAAGAGGTAGACAAGTTGCGCTGGCATATTATTGGATTATCCGAAGGTCCGAAGAGAGGGGGGAGGATACGGCAATCCTCAAGTCCGGCAACTTGTTCTACCACCGGGAGGGCGACCATCTGTCCCAAGGAGGTGTCGGATTTATCGTCCACAAGTCTCTCGTCAGCAACGTTGTAAAGATTGGGAGCGTGTCGACGAGGGTCGCGTACCTGATACTCAGAATCACCAAACGGTATTCGCTGAAGGTCATACAGGTTTACGCACCAACCTCGGCACATCCCGGTGAGGAGGTGGAGGAAATGTATGAGGATATTTCCAGAGCCATGCATTCCTCCAAAACCCACTACACGGTGTTGATGGGAGACTTCAACGCAAAACTAGGCACAAGAGAAAGCGGCGAGCTGAAGGTGGGGAAATTTGGAGCAGGGCAACGGAACCAAAGGGGCCAGCAGCTGGCCGACTTTATGGAAAAAGAGGGACTCTTTATGATGAACTCTTTCTTCCAGAAGCGGCCCCACAGGAAGTGGACCTGGTGTCGAGCACCGACGGTTCGACAAAAAATGAGATTGACTTCATTATGACTACCAGACGCCAACTGTTCAGTGATATCTCAGTGATCGCAAGGGTGAAAACTGGCAGCGATCACCGAATGGTTAGAGGCACACTGAACCTAAATGTTAAGTTGGAGAGGTCTCGTCTAATGAAGTCAACGCTCCGTCCCCCTCGTGCTCTAATCCAGAATCCCGAAACTTTTCAGCTCGAGTTACAAAACCGCTTTCAGTGCCTAGAGGATTGCAATGCAGTGGACGATATGAATGACAAGCTCGTGGAAACCGTCCATGCGGTCGGAGCTAAGTTCTGCAAGACCCGCCGCAGAAGAACACAAAAACTCTCCGATCACACTCTTAATCTCATGGCTGTTAGACGGGAGATGAGGCTGCAATCGTCAACAGATTTGACAGCATACAGGCAACTGAACAGACAGATCTCCAAATGCATGCGGCGAGACTTACGCAACTTTAATACTGCTCGTATTAAAGAAGCGATCGAGCGGAACCAGGGCTCCAAAGTCTTTGCCAGAGATCTGTCTGCCAGAAAGAGCCAACTGTCAAGGCTGAAGACTGAGTGTGGCAACATCGTTTCCGGGACACCTGAGATTCTGAGTGAGATTGAGAGGTTCTATGGGCAGCTGTACACATCATCGTTGGAGCCACACGCAAGTGTGAGTAACGATCCAAGAGCAAGTCTTATCCGACACTATTCCGATGATATCCCGGACGTCAGTCTGAGCGAGATTAGAATGGCTCTCCACCACCTTAAAAACGGCAAGACCCCGGGCGAGGATGGAATTACAGCGGAGCTTCTGAAAGCGGGTGGAACACCGGTACTTGAAGTCCTTCAGAAACTCTTCAATTCCGTCCTCCATGGTGGCACTACTCCAGAGGCGTGGAGCAGAAGCGCGGTGGTCTTGTTCTTTAAGAAAGGCGACAACGCTCTCTTGAAGAACTACAGACCGATTTCCCTTCTGAGCCGCGTCTACGTGCTGTTTTCGAGAGTCATTACGAATCGTCTCGCACGCAGACTCGACGACTTCCAGCCTCCCGAACAAGCCGGTTTCCGAAAAGGCTTCAGTACCATAGACCACATACATACCCTGCGGCAAATTGTACAGAAGTCCGAAGAGTACAATCTGCCACTTTGCCTGCCGTATGTGGACTATGAGAAAGCCTTTGATTCCGTCGAAATTTGGGCGGTGCTACAGTCTCTTCAGCGGTGCCTAGTTGACTATCGGTATATTGAAGTGCTGAAGTGTTTGTACAGTAGGGCTACGATGGCTATCCGAGTACAGAACCAGAGTACGAAACCTATCCAACTGCAGAGAGGTGTAAGACAGGATGATGTTATATCCCCGAAACTCTTCACCGCTGCGTTGGAAGACGTTTTCAAGCTACTGGACTGGAAAGGATACGGTATTAACATCAATGGCGAGTACATCACTCACCTTCGATTTGCAGACGATATAGTCCTTATGGCAGAATCGCTGGAGGACCTTAGCACTATGCTCAATGAACTCAATGGTGTCTCCCAGACGGATATGTCTTAAGAATGAACATGGACAAAACAAAGATCATGTTTAATGTCCATGTCACACCTATGCCGGTAGTTGTTGGGAGCACTATGCTCGAAGTTGTTGACGAGTACGTTTACCTGGGACAAATAGTCCGACTAGGTAAGTCCAACTTCGACCGAGAGGTCAATCGACGGATTCAACTCGGCTGGGCAGCGTTCGGGAAATTACGACACATCTTCTCGTCAGGTATACCTCAATCTCTGAAAACTAAAGTGTATAACCAGTGCATGTTGCCAGTGATGACTTACGGATCTGAGACATGGTCCTTCATCGCTGGCCGTATGAGGACGCTCAAGGTCGCTCAGCGAGCTATGGAGAGGGCTATGCTCGGAGTTTCACTGCGTGATAGACTCAGAAATGAGGATATCCGCAGTAAAACCAGAGTGACCGACATAGCCCAACGGATTAGTAAGCTGAAGTGGCAATGGGCCGGCCATATAGCTCGAAGAACCGATAACCTATGGGGAAGAAAGGTTCTCGAGTGGCAGCCTCGTACCGGTAGGCGTAGTGTAGGGCGACCCCCCACTAGATGGAGTGACGACCTGGTAAGACATGCAGGAAGTCGATGGATGCAGGTGGCTCAGGACCGTGCTTTGTGGCATTACTTGGGGGAGGCCTATGTTCAGCAGTGGACTTGTGAAGGGCTGTAATGATGATGATGATGAATGATGATGCATTTGTAACGACGGTGCAATTATATTGAAGCACGGTGCAGTATTTCCATATTACAAAAAGTTCGCAATTCCAATTATATGTTTGACGTTATATCGACGTTATAAGGTGAGCGATCTTTACCAATTTTTTATTTATAAACTACAAAGTTGCAGTTTAAACAGTTAATATTTTTGAGATGTGCCATTTAAAATACGCCAGTCAGTATTTTTTAATATAATATAGTAGGCTGGAATAATTCAGTGTGGCCAGCCAGAAAATATGTTGTAAGCAATAAAAAGAATAACAGGTTATATTTTTATAAACATTACTCTTTATTTGGCTGGCGTGTAGTTGCTATAATTAAAAATAATAAAAATTTTAAGGGTAAATTACGTTAATAAAATAAAAATACAATATATGAATATACGAAATTATTAATTGAAAACAAATCATAAAATATATTCGAAGGAATTTGCTCTCAAAATTATGTAAACAATTGGAAGATTTAATATTTTGCAGTAACAGTAACGAATTAATGTTGTAAAACGGAAATTACAGTATAAAGTATATGCTAACACCTGTACAAAATAACGGCTTGAATGATTATAGCATATTCTTCACAAAGAACAAAATTACGACAAACAATATAATATAACCGATAAAATGATCCCGTCCGTACAAAAGCCGAAAATAATAAATGCTTTGTCTTGTTTTCACGACCTGCAAGATCATCAGTTAGACAGAGAGACGGTGAATATTTATTAAATTAATTGTTACAAATAGTTACATTGCTTTTTGGCGGAAGAGATTGAAGATTGTTTTACGTTACTAGAAGTTCCGTCAGCTGTGTTGCGTTTGGATTCACTTCGAATGAGTGTTATTGTAAAAACCGTTGTCTTCGTGCAGCATATCGATACGATATTAATATGTGCAACTGCTTTTAATTACGTTTTGATGTATCGCACTCATGCCTATGGTGCTTATGCACGGAATAAAAAAAAAACAAGTTACGTTACGTTAACTTGTTTTTATATTCCGTGCGTCTACGCCTCACTACTTTTTTTGAACGAAATCAACGTCGATGACTGACGTCAGTTTTTACTAATTATTTTTATGTATTTATTAAATGCTAATCTTCCGTTTTTTATGTTATAATTTACAAAAAAAAGAACAGATTAAACGGTTAGTGTGTGTGCGGTTATATGAAAAATAAGAGGTTGGTTTTTTAATCTACAAATATACTGTTGGCTACATTTACATTGTCAAAGAAGCTGTCAAACGAATTTCATTTCATTGTCCTCGTCAAAAAACGAACGATGGTGATTGTGATTGCATCGTATTGTGTGTTGTGAAATTTATTTGCAAATTGTTTGCGTATAATATTTTCGTTTTGATTACATTGTTAATTAGTATTACATTTGAGAGCCAACGGCGGTAGTGTTTTTAATTGTGTTAAACGATGTGTTGTTCATGTTAAATGTGACAATGCACGTGAAAATTTAACTGTAATCATAACATCAACCTACTTTGTTCCTGTTGATCTGCCTCTACAGCGGTTTTTAAAAAAAAGGTAACGGTTTCCTATTATAATGTTTTGTGAAATACAGGCAGTTTCTTTGATACAATTTATTAAACTGCCAGAAAACGGTTTTATGTAGGCTCAAATATCAACGGTTGTTTTGAATGAAGTCGTCGAATACCTAACATCTTTTCGTTGCGCGTTTAAAAAGATTAAATAAATTTATGTAATGTATATATGCAGTTCAAGTTTACAAAAGTAAATTTTTAAATTTACTTTTAACCATAAGGCCCATTGGTTTCAGTAGCTATACTTGCATACAAGTTCGTTTTAATTGATAACACAATACACATTATGATTTTTTTAACCTGTATGTTTGTGTGTATGTGTGTAAGTATGAGTATTTTTGACTCAATTGTCCAAAACCTACAATCGGTACTATTCTATGAGGGATATATCATATTTTTGTGTCCTAAAATATAATTTTTTAGGGCACAAAACTATTTTTTACATAATATGTAATTCAAATAGATAAAATTGTTTTTTTTTAGATTGAAAACCTTATAGGGGCTTTTAAATGTGAACTTTTACAATCTATAATTTTTTTATGTAAATACTCTGTCTTATGTTATTTTCACTTACAATATCTAATTTCACTATTAGTTTTTTTTATAATTAAATGTTCAAGATAACTACACAAAAACTATACGCAGTTCAAGTTTACATTTTTATGACGAATGTAACAAGGTTAATGCTATCTAAATATTGATATTCCGTAATGTGCAGATAGTGTAAATCAATCAGGACATTAAAGTCAGAAAAGATTCATTAAAAATGTTGTAAGAGATAAATTTACAAAAAATTGAATAAAGTGTATGAAGTAGTTTTTCAGTCCACTCTTAGTGTACATTTATTATTATATTTATTCATGCTTAAATATCAATGCTAGTGTAATTAGCCGACTTCAAACAAAAAATGAGAGAGCTTATGATCCGACTTCAGGGGTGGTTGTCCAATATAAAACCAATATATAAATTTGGTGAAAATCCATCTCTAAGTGTGGCAAAAAAGGGGTAGAAGTTTTGAATGTAACTATTTAGGCAATTTTGTGATTGTAATATTCTTTAGTCCACTCAAACGGTTAGTTTTTATTAAATTAATTTTAAATAGAAAGTAAAAACTGACATCAAAGAACTAAAAACAAGAAAATAATTTCACATTCTAAAGTGGGTGCTTCAATTCTTCTCTACATTTTATCTTAGCACTGACATCAGAATGTTAAAACTATTTTATTCTTTTTAATTCTTTGATGTCAACCCTTTTGTTAGTTAACTTTATTATGGACTGTATTATATATTTACTAAGTTTCTAATGGTCTAGTTAATAATATTTTATACATCCAGCTATTAGTTAAATTTAAGTGGTACTGATTCTGATTGTAGAAAAAAAGCCACTTGCTTTTGACTTAACCTAAGTGTAATGCGGTCTGAATAAGAATGAAAACTATGTCTTCTGTTAACTATGTTAAAAATGATGTAAGCACCTGTCAAGTAATGTTAGTGACAGAAGGTCAAGCCAGCCATATTTTAAACAGCCTTTCTGCCCTCTTTCACACAGCATGATATTAGGAAATGATAACCAGTGTGTGATAAATAAAAAATGTTCAGTAATTTTTCCCAGAAACTATGTAGTTCTGCATTTTAAATCAAACGAAGAATGATCCTACAAGAGGTAGGAAATACAATTTCTCTCAAACAAGCCACTCATATGGGGTGTGTGTGTTTGACATATTTACCATTTTTTTTAATGTTCACACAATGCAACAAAACCAATGTCAACATTAAAAACGAAGCCAACCATAATATTCCCCAAAATTACATAATTGTGCTGGTTCTGGCTTGTAAGTAGCCAGTATAATTATAGACTGTGAGGCATTCTATCTTAGACCTCAGAGGTAATAACCTCTATGATTGAAGTTAGCTGCACTGTATAGACTACCATTTAGTGACTATTAACTATTTCTGCCATCATATTGTTGTGCTCCGGTCTGAAGGGTAAACAGAGCCACTATAATTATTGGCTGTGAGGCATTCCATATTTAGAGAAGACAAAAATTTAAACGAATTAAGTGTAAATCATTATTGCTGATGCTGGGAATATGAGCTGTTGTATGACCTGCCAACTGTTTTAGACAGTAAATTACGTCACATAGTCAATAATGGAGTTGGAAAATATTTTGAGTGAAATTAATCATTACTATGAAACAGAGCAATAATATGATATTACGCACCTCACGAAATTGTTTACCAAAAATCATATCATCATCATCAATCATATTTTTTTAATAATATCGAGATAACATTTTTTCTCAATTCTTTCATCAAAATTTTTTGTTTAAAATAAATTATAACATAAGATGAGTGATCTTATAAGTAAACAAGCTAATGGTTTAAAATCAATATGTTTTAAACAAGCAGAATGCTGCTTTTGTGTATCTCTTTTTTGACACTAACACTGTTATTTTATTGCATTAGGTTATTTATACATATCGAGTAGTAAATATTTAAGTCATATTTAGAAATACATATGCCTTTTTTCTTTTGTCTTTTTTCACATAATGTTCGATTTAAATTTATCATTTCATTTAGATATTCATATATTCATTTAATTATTATATATTATATTATTATTCATATAAGGTATTTTTTAAAGTTATTCTGGATCGAATAAGCAAAAAATTAGATGAAAACCAACCATAGGAGCAAGCTGGCTTCAGACAAAAATACTCCACTCTAGATCATATATTATATACAACCAAACAAATAGTAGAAAAATATGAGTATAACAAGAAACTCTACATGGCATTTATTGATTATTCTAAAGCTTTTGACAGCATAGAGCAAATGGCCATATGGAACAGCTTAGAAATGGAGGGGATACCATCAAACTACATCAATATCATAAAGAATATCTATACTATATGAATGGAGAAGTGAGAATCCAACTGGAAACCTTGGGAAAAAAGTTCAAGATCGAGAGGGGAGTAAGACAGGGAGACCCTCTTTCATCAAAATTATTCTCGGCTGCTCTGGAAAGCATCTTCCGCAAACTAGATTGGAAAGAATATGGCCTCAACATGCTAGGTGAAAAACTAAACCACCTAAGATTTGCAGATGATATAGTCTTATTTGAGGAAAACCCAATGCATCTAAGTAAAATGATAGAAACTCTCAATGAAAAGAGTAAGAAAGTAGGCCTATGCATAAACAAAGGCAAAACAAAACTGTTTACAAACTCCGAATCAGTAATAATTAAAGTTGACAACCAACCTCTCAAATATGTGACAGATTACATCTACTTAGGATAAATCATATCTCAAAAAGATCAAACTACCAAAGAAATTGAAAGAAGAATAGGAAATGGATGGAAAAAATACTGGTCCTTCAAAAAAGTCTTGAAATCCAAGGAACTAAGTATGCAAATAAAAAGGAAAGTCTTCAACACATGTATACTTCCAGTCATCACTTACGGATGTGAAACCTGGGCACTCACCAAACGCCATAGGGAAAAGCTGTAACGCTGCCAAAGAGCCATGGAAAGAAGCTTGATAGGAATAAAGAAACAGGACAGAGTGAGATGTTGCGAAATAAGAGAAAAAACCAAAGTTGCTGATATACTAACACGAATAGACCAACAAAAATGGAGATAGACAGGTCGAGATCCACATGAGAAATGGTGTAAAACGGTCACAGATTGGTACCCTAGAGATGGCAAGAGAAGCAGAGGACACCAACAGACAAGATGGGATGATGACCTAAAACTCACGGTGGGACATCACTGGAGAAGGGTAGCATGGGACTGGTCCTAGTGGAAAATGTTAAAGGAGGCCTATGCCAAGAGGCAAACTGAACTTGGGGACATTTTATAAAAAACAAAAAAGAAATACAAACATATATTATTTATATATTTGAGTTCAGATTAAAAGGGCTTATTATTATTATTATATTCATTTCATTAGATCATTGATAGCAATCAGTGTTAACGGTTTAACCAGATTTAAGCAGCTCACAATAGATTACACCCTTTTGATCCCACCAAACACAAAGCATTGTCTTCTTTCTGAAGCGATTTGGTCTTGCAGTGGATGTATCTGTTGAGCAGCATTTAACAAGTGGTTTTTCGCTTTTCCTGCCTTTACTTCGATTTTGCTGCCTTTCATTCACTTCTATCGGAACTCGTTTTCCCACTTTTTGAATCTTTCCCCTAGCATTTAAATGAATGAAGACAATTTTCTGTGTCACATTCAATTGATCCACGAGTTCTTGTCGAGTTTTAGAAAAAATTCTGGTTTCATACTTCTACACCTGGTACAACAGTTTAAACAATTTAAGGCTTTCATAGGTAGAAAACAACTTTATAACATGCCATTTGATGAATGATAGTCCAACTTCGGTCAATGTTACGTAATCGTTCACGAATCAAGCCCTTCAAGTCACCGAACACTATCCTAAGTTCAGTGTCTTGAGGAGCTAATCTTGATAACTGAGATACTGTTTTTTATGTTATTAATTAGCACCTATCTTAAAATGTTGATATCGTAATGAGAGTGTATCAAATGGTTACGCACTTGAGTTCGTTATTCAGTGGTAGGCAGTAGCAGTGCGTCCACTCTTGTGTTTCGGTCTGAAGGGAATCAGTATATTTATAACCTGTAAGGCATTTCACTTTAATGTGGGAATGTATCTGCAGCCTACTTCGTTGTTGTTGTTGTGTTCGTAAGTTGGTGGCAGGTGTCCTTGGATTGAAGTAGCCGCTTATCAGGTGAACTATAAGATCGTTTGACACTCCAATTTTATATAAAAAAATGTTTGTCTTGTCTTAAAGAGTTTACATGCGAACATCTTTTCCTGTTGCTTCCCTTGATTCCAAAGAACTATTGTTATTAATTTACCGTTAATCTTTTTATGTAATAGAAATCAAATTTGAGTAGATTTTTACCACATTTAACAAGACACACAAGACTAAGATAAGCGAAGTTATTGTTGCAGTATTCTCAGAAAATTTTATTTATTCTATTGTAAGCAACAAGTTAGTCAGACCAGTGCAAATCGACAACATTATTCATAGCTGAGTGAGGCATAAAAATAAAAAAAAACATAGTTTTATATTTTCTAGACTTGATATTGTTATGTAAAATATAAGGACTTCTACTGCTAACTAATATATATTTTTTTATTTTGTTTCATAATAAATTACTAAAAGATTTTTTAGTATTTGAAGTCATAATAACTAGAGATGGGCCGAATATGGATTTCACCGAATATGAATATGCGGCCGAAAGTTCGGTAAAACTTTTACCGAACCGAATATTCGGCCGGACATTATTTGGCAGGATCACTTCATTTCCTAACCAATTTATATTGAAACTTGTTACCCTAAAATACGCGGGTACACGCAAATTGCTGGCACATGCTGGTATGCAGAATCCCACAAAAATTGTACTTTGTAATGTTATTCTTAGTGAAAATTGATAATTATATGATAAAAATGAGTGTCAGGAGATCTACTATTTGGACTTATTTTATAGAGAAACTGATGACCAAAGTAAAGTGAAATGTACTAATGTAACGTAATGTTTGTTTATTTGTTTGATTCCAAAAACATTTTATCAAGCTTTCTATTTGCTATAATTGGAAATAAATCTATAGTGCTTCAAAAACGTAACGTTATAAAAGTAGATTTAACTCATAAATAAAATATACTCTCAACAGTAAAATTATGGAAGACGTGGCATTACTCAATTCGTACATTTCAATACAGTGGACACTTTGAGTACCACTTTAATGAATATTCTATGATTTAGCCGAATATTCGGCCGAATACGAATACGGAAAGCTCGAATACCGAATATTAAACGAATATTCGGCCTATCTCTAATAAACAGGTGAGGTGTGGACCGCAAACTTATAAAGTCGTGATTTCTAATCGGCTTTTTGACTACTGTCATGAACTAGACATGTGTTATTCATTCATTTGTAGTGACCCGATTATTCAAGTACTGATTTGTCTTACGTACGGGGCCATTCAGGTCGATCATTCAAATTCGCGATTACTGACACCAGAATACTGGGATAATATTGGTCGTCGAACATTACTGTACTCTTTTGTCGAAGGTCCTCTCAATCGTTTGATCTGTTACGTTCAAAAAATGTAATTAGGTACATTCATCAATACTTTCATGCGACCCGGGACAAATGAACTAATCATTTACAATTGACATATATCTCTCATAAACCACTAACCTAAGCATTTTAAGATTATTTGGGGAGTGTTTAACGGTAATTATAGTAATGTTAACAGCATTGCTAATATTTAGCACTGCATTCGTCAATGTATAAATTGCCAAAAAATATGCCTTGTGCAGTTAATTGATTGCTTTCAAAAATATTCGGAAATTGGCGCCAGTCGACCAGTAGATAAATATGCAGTTGTGTGTTTTTATTTTTGGATTATCTTTTCTGTATTTTCTTAGTCTCTTAGTGTTTGGACTCATTTAAGTCGCTCATAGATAGTCGAGATAAAAATGCAAGGTCTCAGTATATCTAATCATTTGTTTTCACTCCGATACTGCACTGTTTGCTTGACTGTTATTGGCTGCTCGCCGATGTAATACAACATAACGAAAGTATAAATTTTGTTTTCTTATATTTACGCGAGAACCACATATTTAAATAAAACTAGTTTTTGCGGACATATATTAACCTTATTTCATATTCCCGATTCCAGCACTTTACAGCACCCATAGTCACAAGGGGGGGGGACTGAGGTGTTCGACGTTCCAATGTCGTAGTTAACCACGGCTATCTTCAGATTAAAATTACTGATTTTGTTCCGATATACGCTAACTTATAGTGTATTGAAGTCTTGCAGTTGTATGCTTGGGTTGATTACATTGATTGAGAACACATAGCTGATGTGAAAAATCGACGCTCTGGGAAGTCTGCAGTCTGTGAATACTTATAGGAACGCCCACGTCACTACATCAGATTTTATAGACCACAAATCCTCGCTAAAGAACACCGATTCCTTCTTCTAACGATCATTCACGAGGCTATTAAAAACATCTTAATTTCAATAGAGAAAATGGCTGGGTGTTACCATCTGCTTGGGATCCTATAATTAATAAAACTAAATTCCAACTCAAACATATAACTGCAAGACTTCAAGATACTATAAGTTCTCAGAACAACAAGATGGAACAAAAATTAATAATTTTAATCTGCGTGGTAACTATGACATTGGGACCTCGAACACCTCAGTCCCCCCCGTGGCTATGGGTGCTGTAAAGTGCTCGACACGACAGAAATATAAAAGAAGTTAATATACGCGATAAAATGCGTAAAAACTAGTGAAGCAACGAATACGAATATTCGTATTCGCAGAATAGTAGACATTTATAGCCTAAGATCCCGCTGCAAAATCACTACGTTAATTACGTCGTGAGTCAAACACACATTTTTACATACGTTTATGAATAGGAAATACACTGAAACACCATAGCCAGTCAAAAGTGAACGCAAGTAATTTTAATTAAATTAATGTTCATTAATATTCCAAAAATAAATTTCGTTTACTTCTCTTTTAAATAAAATATCATCCACATCATAACAATGCATGTAAAGAATTCTAAAATCCATTGGTGCCGTTGTACACTCGGCCGCCACTACCTCGTAGCCAGGTGTAAGCCGGTTATATTTTGATCTATTTATACGTTCATGACTTACACGGATATTTTTTTATATCAAATTAAAGCTATTTTTTCTAATATGATGATATATTGCTGCCTGTGAAAAAATAGCCGCAAATTAGGAGTGCTATCTGTTAAAAACGCGAGATATCCGAGACTAAGTGAGAGAGTGTTAGCGCGCAACGCCACTTGTTAGATGAAGATGGCAAATGCCAGCTGTGTGAGTATTTCATTTTACAGCAAGTGCTATATTTATATGCTGGTTTTTTGAACTAATATTTTATGAATAATTAATAATTGTATTACATACATATACATAAACACTCACGCCTGTCACCCAGAGGGGTAGGCAGAGACTACGGACTTCCATTTGGCACGATCCTGACATACCTCTTTCGCCTCCTTTACATCCATATATCTACGCATACATGCTCGTCGGTTAAAGGTACTTCTAACGTGGACCCTTTTCAAAATATCGCCAATTTGGTCGATAAACTTTTTTCTAGGGCGTCCCTTCCCGACTCGGCCGTTCACACTGCCATATTTGCTTTGTCACTCTTTCCTCATTCATTCTTTCTACATGACCAAATCACCGAAGCATTCCTTTCTTAATCCTGGTCACAACATCATCTTGCATACCACATTTATCTCTTATCACGCAATTTCTCACCCTGTCATTAAGATTCAACCCTAGCATACTCCTTAAAGACCGCATTTCTACAGCATTTATTATACATTCGTGCTTCTTCTGCCACACCCAGCTTTCACTACCATACTTTAAAGTAGGACTAACACAGCATTATGAATTACCATACGTGCCTTTTTTGACACATTCTGATTCGTCATAATAGAGTGTAGTGCCCCATTCACTCTATTCCCTGCATTTACTCGTCGTTCTATATCCCTACCATATCTACCATCCCTGCTAAATACACATACCAAATACACAAACTCATCCACTTGCTAAATTAACTCTCCTTCTATTCTTATTTCACATACCGTTTTGTTTTCTTCTCTTTCAAAAACCATCACTTTCGTCTTACTTGCGTTCACTTTCATTCCCCTTTCTTTTAATTCCCAGTTCATTAATGTAACTATCATTTGCAACTCAGCCGCCGATGACGCAAATATGACTTGATCATCGGCATACAAAAAGCATTTGACGGTTAACTCGCCCATTCTTAACCCACATTCTTCATCTTTCAAAGTTTGCAAACACCTGTCCATAAATAGGTTGAACAGCCAAGGGGAAGCTACACAGCCCTGTCTGACACCTTTTTGGATGCCAAACCAGTCCGAGTAGACCCCATTGATCCTGACACACGCACTAGAGTCCCTATAAAGAGACCTTAATGCCTGTATCAAACCAGCGCTCAACCCATATGAGTTCAGTGTTTGCCATAACACATTCCTGTCCACTCTGTCATAAGCCTTTTCCAAGTCCATGAACGCACAAAAAACTTTCTGGTTTTTGGCCAAAAACTTCTCCGCAATCATATGCATGGAAAAGACTTGATCTGTAACACCCCATTCCCTTTCTAAAACCCGCTTGCACATCCCAAATTTTTCCATCAGTTTCTTTCATAACTCTTTCAATTAACACCTTAGCATACAGTTTACCCACAATACTAAGCAAGCTGATTCCACGGTAGTTTTTGCAGTCCTGCGGTGACCCTTTTCCTTTATATATTGGTACTATAACTGCTTTACACCAGTCATCCGGTACCCGTTTTAATTCCCAACATAAATTAAACAAGGTGTACAGCAGGCCTGCCACCACTCCCTCTCCAGCCCTTAGCATCTCGAGTGATACTCTATCATATCCAACTGCCTTACCTGCTTTCATGATTTTCATTGCTTTCATTATTTCATCTACACTTATTCCCCTTTCCACTTCTTTCGGAATTTCTAGTTCATTTAATTCAGACGACTCTTCACTCATAAACACGCTTTCAAAGTATTCCTTCCATCTGTTTAAATTCGAAGCTTCATCATTCAGAATACATCCATTCTCGTCTCTTATAGGATTCATTATAGGCTGTTTTGTATTTCCCCTGGCAGTTCCTACGAGTTTCCAGAACATTTTTATGTTAGCCTGGAAATTATCAGATATCCTTCTATCATTCTATTCCGTTCTTTTTCTTTCTTTTTCCTTTCAACAACTTCTTTTACTCTCTTATTTAGACGTCTAAATTCTGCCTTTTATCTTTCAATCTCATCATTCATACCAGAAGAATTACCAGCTTTGGTTGCTAGTAAATCTAACCATGCTTTCTTCTTTGATTCAACTTCCACCCGTACCTCATCATCCCACCACAACGTATTACTTTTCCTTTCATTTGTTCTCTTACTTACACCACATACTTCGGTGGCGGCATCCACCAAACCTTTCTTAATATTATCCCACACAGTATTCAAGTCTAAATCATTCATACACAACTCATTCAAACATCTAATATTTCCTCTCAGTCTACATTTATACTTCTCTTTCACATCTTCATCTTGTAACTTCTCTATTCTTATACGCTGTAACGCAGTGGTAGACACAGATGTCCGATGCCGCCAACGCTTAAAAAACGATAAGAACAAGTAATGATCCGTCCCTACGTTGGACCCCCGGTAAACCCTTGTATCTACGACTGCGCTCCTCATTCTTTCACCCACAATTACGAAATCTATCATGCTTCTATCATCACCTCTTTCCCATGTATACATGTGAATCTTCTTATGACGAAAAAAAGTATTCGTCACAAAAAGATTCTTTTCCACACATACGGTGAGGAGGTCTTCACCATTCTCATTTATACTTTCATCACCAAACGTTCCCAATATCCTTTCATAACCAGACCTCTTCATCCCAACCCTTCCATTAAAGTCTCCTAACATAATAATATTTTCATTTTCCTTACATTTTGTCAACACCATCCTTACCATGTCCCAAAACTGCTCTCGGATGTAAGTGGGCTTAGACATGTCTGGGGCGTACACCCCTAGCAGGAACAGCTTCTTTAAGCCCACTTTCATTCGTATCCATAGCAGCCTCGGGCTTACACATTCATACTCTTTCACACATTGACCCATTCTTTCTGAAAGGATGAAACCGACTCCCTGGCATGCTCGTTCGGTCTCGTCTACACCAGACCAATACGCGGTATACGTGCCATATGCAGTGGCATCCTTTCCCTTTCGTTTCGTCTCATTCACACATAACACCTATTCTATTCCTCTGTCATTCATCATTTCGCATACTTCATCCATCTTATCATTCATTCCTCCACATACATTCAGAGTAGCCAGACGGGTTTCCGCAATCCATTTTTCGCCCCTCCGGGAGACAGAACGTGCCGGGTGGCGAACCTCGTCGCCGGTTTTTCTCCCGGAGATTCTTCGCACCCCTGCCCCATTGAAGGGGCGCCGGGAACTCGGGGCCATTTCTTTTATTTTCTGAGTCATGGTGCGAACAAGGGGTGGTGGTAGATTTTACGCCGCTACCATACGGCGAGGAGCCGAGTCTATTTTTTCGGCTTTGTCGCTCGTTTAGCACCACCCGGGGGACACGTGTAGGGTGGGCCTAAGGTTAGGTGGTCGAAGCCTACGGACGCGAGCGACTCATCCCCCAATAAAATAATTGTATTAACGAACTACAATATAAACTAATATTTCTTCAAATATGGTATGCGTAGTATTTCTCTTTTTTCTAAATATGCGTACAGTGGAGAAGATAGAAAAATCTTAGCCTGAGTGAAATATGTCAATTTTTTTGCAAATACAGACCTCCCCTGTTTCCTAAGAGGTTTTGGAGAATACCCACCCATAATACGTTTACGTGTTGAAAAAGTTCACAATACCTTGAAATATTTTGAATTTTTCGGACCATTTACTTCCCTCCTTCATTTAGCATTTCTATCAAAGTCGATCAACTGGTAAATCAGGTTTAAAATCCGTGTTAGCCAGGATTAAACTCAAATGGCTCGCCTTCATTATTATTAGCGGCTAGCTTCGTTGTTTCTTGCTTGAACAGGGGAATTTGTGGAAGTTAGGGGAAAATAAAATATGAGGTAGATATATCTTAGGTCTTTAGAACGAGGCTCTGGCAATCACTTGATGACGGAAAAACATTACAATAAATTCCGAATCTAATTCCACAGGTTGTTTTTTGTTAAGTTAAATAGCCAAAAACAGGCTACAGGATGAAATGCCTTGCAACCGGTGACTATATTAACTATCCTCCCTTTAAACCGAAAGATAGTAATTGCAGAATGTTTCTTAACGACAGAAATAGCTAAGATAGTATGTACCAACTACCAACCCTTATCGCTTAGATGAACGGAATAGAAGTTCTATCAATTGGCGCATTCTTAGAAAGCCTCTTTCTCAAGCAGTTGACTCAGAAAGGCATTATGACAATGATTTATTCCAATTTGATATAGCTTGTGCAGATAAGAATTAGCACATGTGACTTGTTAGATATAATGTTTGTAAAAGGCGGTATCTATATTTTGCAAAATGTGGCGCTAATGTCTTCAAGACTTCTTGATTAAGTAGATTTAATTATTAAACTTGTATACCAGCGTCAAATAGTAGCTTAATGTTGCTGTGTTTCGTATGGTAAGTGTAGAGAAGCGGAGACCCTTTTTACGGAAACGGGGTATTCCACCAATTCTCACGATGACAACATCTACATTTTGATTCGTAATCGAGGATAGATGTAGATGTCTATGGGCCACAGCAACCACTTAACATCAGGTGGACTGTGTGCTCGTTTGTCATCCTATCCTATATTAAAAAAAACTAGAATATTAATATTGGCAATAGTAAAACCTGCCTACTAAAACGACTTATCTGACTATCTGTGGGCTGTTTATGAGCGTATGAAAATGAAATTTAAAAGAAATTCAAAGAAAAATAATGAACCGTAATTATTAGCTATTCGCCGCGACTTCGCCCGCGTGTAATCTTCGCGAGCTTTAATCGGTCCAGTAATTTCGGAGATTAGCCGGAACAGATAGCCGGACGGACACAGACAAAAAGTTAAAAAATTATGTTTTTACTATAAGTAGCGTGTAAGCTTTCATGTATTTAGTAAAAAGCTGTTATTTTGACATTACAAACGGACAATTCAATTTTATTTATTTGTAAAACCGCAATTATTTTATGTAAAGCAGTGCAATGGAAATTTATTTTTTATCTTGTGGACAGTTACGATAAACATCACAGAATAATAAGGAAATAGTATTTTTATCAAGTTTCACTCTTTATCTACTCATAGGCTAGCAGCGGTTATATGAAGGTCGTATCTTTTGCAATGGGGTTGACGACACGGCATATGGAATTCGGTTCGCCAATTTCTAGAAGACCAATCCGGTTGTTCTCTACTTCGCAGCGATTTAATTATTGTTGATTGACCTAGTAATGAAGTAGTCTAGACTTAAAATAGAATACTAAATGAAGTTTTAGTACTCAAAAGTAGTAAACGCCTGATTTAATCTTCTCTATCGATGACGAATGACGATCAAATAGCTGTGTGTTGTGATATTTTGTTTTGTTTTACTACAAACAAAGATATATAATAATATATATATATATATATATATAATCGGAATCTCGGAAACGGATTTTCATAAAATTTTGTGTCCAGGGAGTTTCGGGGGCAATAAATCGATCTAGCTAGGATTTATTTTTAGAAAATGCCCTTTTGTCCGTGTTTTTAGGCAATACAATAAAAAGATTTTGCAGAACGCGATTATAATGAGTGGGTGAAGAGTTCCGTGGTTCGCGTCCCGTCTCGGGTCCGACTTTTTTTTCCGTTTTTTTCAAATTCCCTACTTTTGTGAGAAAATCTATTATTTCGAGTCCTTTTTTTAGTAATTTTTAAAAACAAGAAAAATTTTAATTAAACTAATTGCACTCATGATTTTATTCAAATAACAAGTTCAGTTTTTCTATTATTCATGTAATTTGTATCTAAATGTAACTTAAAAATAAAACAGAGCAAAGCTCGGTCATCCGGGTACTATATATATATATATATATATAGCGAAAAATAGTAATACTACGCTGAATATTTATTTGGAAAACATATTAGCTATTTCCCATTTGGTGACGCTTCTAAATATAAGGTAAAAATCTGTTTTAGGCACGTCGTGAATTACTAATATATTTTTAAATTAATAGTGACGTTACTGGATAACAGAGGGCACTTATTACAATAACTATTCTTTCTTCTAAAACAATCTGCCAGAAATAATAAAATTTAAAAATTATTTGGTAAATATACATTATTCTTAGGATAATAAACCGAAATCATGTTCATTTTTTGCTCCATATAACAACCGGGTATATTTACTTTTAAAATATTTTTTAAATTTATGAAACGAATGCGTCTTGACCTTTCGGTGATGTCATTTAGACTAAATGACAAAAATCGGAGATACATTCTATAGGACAAAAGTTACAGACGACAAATTTGTTGCTGATGTACGGTCTATTACTACTACATACTTAAATGTCTTTGACTACAAATTATAACTAAGAACGCGGTTGTTGAAATACGTCTACCAATTAATTATCAGTGGTGATTGTTTATGATCCCGTTGGTCACGTAGAATGAATTCTATTTACCGTTTCACTATTGTTTACACACTATCGCTTTGCTTGTTGAAGTTACATTTCATAGGAAAATTTTAATCGAACAATTTCTGGTACAAACTCAGTGTTCGTTTTCCGCCTAAAGTGTCAGCATAGTAAGTTCGTAAGCTTGGAATTAAAAAATACTATTTAATTTCTATATAGGGAGGGCAGTATCCTCTTTTCGAACAACCTTCGTCATTAACATTCATCTTTCTGCTTAAACCCATTTGATGCGTGAGCAGTACTTCTTTCTTACAAGTTTTTGTATTTATTGAGATTTTATGCCCGGCGAAGCCTTAAGTGAGATAGATCAGCCGCTTTGTTCTTTTCTTCTCATTATTTTTATATATTTCAATTCCAGGTGTTTTACGTGCTTTCCGATCTATGTAGAATGAGCTTACAGTGTCTTAAAGACTTACTATAGCGTGCTTGGTTTAGGATTTGCTTCTATAGATAACAGGATACCAAACTAATGCCATTATCGCGCCGTCTTCTCTATTGAATTAAGGTTTCATGTACGTGTGCTACATAAATAGACGTGCGAAAAAAATACCCGCTCACATTATATTGGGCTTATTATTTTTATATCGCAGTAACACGTGAAGGGCACATTAACAGTAATAGGGAACACTAATGAATAAACCTGATGCTTTTATTAAATTTTGCAATTCATCAAGAAAATAAGTCCTTTGAATAAAACTATACGGAATAATTAACTTATTTTTAATTCCCGACATTTTGGGTACTTTACTGTACCTATGGTCAGGGGAGGGACTAAGATATTTGATGACCCAATGTCATAGTTAGCCCGCCTATCTTCAGTTTTTGAATCCGCTCTACTCAGAAAGAGCTTATGGTATCTTGAAATCTTGCAGTGGTATGCTTACATTTGGATTTAATTTTGTTAAATTTAAGGATCATATAGCAGATATATAGCAGACTTCCCGAAGTGTCGGTGGTTTACATCAGCTATATGTTTTTATAGATATTTTGTTTGTGCTATGTAAGAGAGGGGATTACACTTGATCGATGGTAACAATTGGCTAATCTTCTTCGGCGTCTTGTAGTAGCTTTTAATTGAAGCTCGCTTCAAGATGTATCCAAATTCGTCTGTGACTCCTCTGACATGTGGTAGTACAGCAGGCAGTCGCTCAGTGGCGAAGCTTCCATTAAAGCCGAAAAGCCGGGCTTGCCTTATTAAACCTGAATCAATCAATAATATTAACTAATAAAATAACTCGTAAAATGTTTCAAGCTATTTCAAATTTCCTGCGCACTCCACTGTTCGACACATGTCGACCGATGACCCCGTATTGCCTTAGCGATACTGCTGCTGTCATAAAAAATGAGTTTTAATAGAGCTAATAGTTGTCTCCCTCGCTCGCGTGAGATTTTTACGGGGCTTTCGAGAAGACGATCGTTCTCTTTCTAACCTATGGCAAAATATTCTATAATGAAATATGACTACGATTGTATTTATAGCAATTAGTATAGAGATTTAAAGCCAGGCTTTTGGGAATAAATTTGTTAAAAGCGGAGGTGCGCGGGCAATACGTTTGCAAGTTCATTTCACGTTTCAATGTTTATTTACTCTGTGTATCTTAAGCTTTTTTTTTGCTTATCTTAAGCGATTTAATATTACGAGTTCAAATGTATGCTTTTTTAAAGATTTTTAATGAAAATGGAGGATAATAGTGTTCCTTGTGATGAATTGAAGTGTGTTAAAGTGATAATCGGAGAGGAAATCTTTAAACTTTAGAGATAATACACAAGGTTAAGAGTGTATTTCAGACTTATCAATTATCGCAATTAAAACAGTTATTGGTACAATTAAAACGTTCACCAACATTTTACGTGGACGTAATTAAATCTTTCCATAAGAAAGCGAGACGATTCCACTTATCTTATCTTATCTCTTATCCATTAGAATGTAAATATTTTTTTTTAATTTTGTACATAGTTTGTTTATACTTTGTTCGTGTTTTACTTTTGTTCATGTCAATGGGGATGAAGTCTTCAATAGTTAGACATGTAATAGTGACTGGACATCAAAACTGGCCATAGTTTCACTGTCAGAGATATGTAGAACTTTTATCTCAGTAACAAAATGGTTTGTGTAACAAATCCTTTGTGTGTGCACTCACATGTTCTCTCAGCGGTGACAGTATTTTTGTCAAGTGATGAGCCAACTTATATGTCGGTGAATCGATCTGGCTCACTATGGGACATTAGTGGAGCGTGCGTGCGTGCGTGCGTGCGTTCGTGCGGAGTGTGTGTGGGTGAAGGAGAGACGTTTTTTTCCGACCAGCGGTCTTATAAAAAATGAGTTTGAATTTCAAAGAAGCTTTACTTCGGCAGCTGTAAGTATATTTTTCAGTAGAATCCCGATTCCAAATGAAACTAATCTTGTCTGTGACTACTATTATTGTAGTACACTAGGGACACGTTCGATTGTAATGGTTTTCACTCGGTTACATTTGTATGATTTCACATTTTTAGGCATGCGTTATTTGGATTAGATGGTAAGTTTTACCTTTCCCTTCTTTAAAGAAAAGTTATCGTAAGATTAGAAACAAATAATCACACAAAGTCAAATTAATCTCAAGTGGAAGGACTAAAATTAAGTAATAACCGGGGTAATTAGTCTTAATTGAGGAAAATCTTTCTAATTTCTCAACTATTCCTGTTAGAAAAACGGTTTTGTTTATAAAATAATTTCCTTTCATGCACCTTATAGGTATTTGATTCAATGTTACTAAAGCAACACAATTATTATCTAAGCCCGTTTGATGGATTAACGGAATTGCGATACGTGGACGTAATATTGAAAGCCTGATCGATGGCTCGTTCGGTTGCAATACGCGGTGCAATGATCGCAATGTCCGACGGACCGTGCATATAAACCATATAGTGGCTGTAATTGCTGTTTCCGCCTCAGCTGCATCGACAATCGACATGTGTTAGTTGTCTTAGTTTCTAAACCTCAGGTTCAAATGTATTAATACTAATAGTTTACTGTACGTGCTTTATGAGTACATTTTTTAATTTAAGGTACTTCACTATTATTTTGGGGTATTTATAGAGTATTCTATCTAGTTGGGCTAAATAAATATAAATAAGGAAATGATAGTCATACTTAAATATACTAACATAAATAAATAAAAGCCCAACCAGAAGGGAGCCCTCGGCAGGGGAGACCAAACGGTCGAGGATCAGGGGGAAAGTGAAAGAAACCGGCGGACGAAGCGTGCAGTGTCGAGGGGCACCGTCTTCTGCATTTGAGCCCGAAGCCGTTCGTCACGGAGTATCAGTCGCCTCAGGTGACCCGGTTGTTTTTTTAAATGGAGAAATGCCTATGCATACCCCGCCTCGCGGAGGCATGGACGTGTTATGTCGGACTCGCACCGATTAAAACCCCATGGTGCTCCACCTTCGTCACATATTGGCAACGCCACGGGAACGCTTTCGCACACATCCGCGGCGCCACCAGCGCCGCACACCCAATGGTGGCTTCCTCGGGAGAGGATTACTCCTCCCTCATCTCCTTTCTCAGATACCAACACTACTCTCCTCCCCCCTGTCCTCCACAGACCCACCACCACCGCATTAATGGTGTGGCATCGTCAGAGTTGCGGATAATAGGCCATCATTACAGACAGGACTTATTCGCAAGAAAAGTCCTGCTGCCTGTGATGATGGCCCGGTCCCAGTAGAGCCTGACGCGGTCATTTTCAAACACGGCTTCCGACAAGTATTTATAATAAGGCGGTTTCCGATCCACGAGACCGTATTTAAGAGCGAGCTCCTGGTGTAGAATCCTGGCTGCTAGGTTGTGCCTGCGCAAGTACTCAGAAAGCGCCGAACAGCTAGAGATGACACCCCTGAGTGACTCACCGTGATGGCGACAAGCTTGATATATGTCGACGGTGCCATCCTTTAGGATGTATCTCCGATAGTTACTGGTTTTATTAACCTGATCCGACACAAAACCATCAGTTTCCCCGAAGACGTCACCAAAACATACCAGTGGAGGGAGGCATACTTCTCTACGAAAGGCTCATGAAGAAGTCTTGTAGAACCTCTTGTTGAGCTCCTTCTGCTTCTAATCGTTATCCTGGTCGAAAATGCACTGTACTGCTGGGTCTTGCCATTGCTTTTTGGGTAAGCATAGAGGGGTTAGCTCTCTAACACACGAAATGACACCCTTGTAGAATGGATCGTCCGATCTCGCCAGGAAGTAATTACAGAGGCTGCAAACTTTGCGATTATGCATGGTGAGAGCGCTTAAAAGCCGTACGTAGCGGCAAGTACAGCCGATTATCATTACTGACAATCTCGGGTGATGCAACCTGTGGAACGTCATTACAGTGCGTACTTTTCTATCCAGGACGTTAAGTTCAGTCTGAGTCCACCTGAGTATGCCAAAGGTATACATAAGGACAGACATGATCCAACCGTTTGTATGCGTGTGTCTTAGTAACGCCCGATAAAAGACTATGCTTAAGTCTTGTAATTTTTCAAGCGTGCATAAAAAAAAAGTCGCAAACTTACTGTTTCATATCCGCCTCATATGTCATATCCAGGTATCGGTATGTGTCAGCCTCGGAAAGGTTCCTTATGTTGATGGGCATAGTAAAATCTATGCCCTCAGAATTAACTAACAAGTGATGGTTAACAATTCTACAAGATGGGAGCGACTGGAGGCAAATAACTTAAGATTATCCAGATAGAAAATGTGAAATTCCCTCCCGGATCTGAAAGGGTTCAGAGAAAGGCAAAACCAGTTTGGACGCAAACAATCGCCCTGGGAGCTACCCTCTTAACCTTATGCGGTTTTTCGCAGTCGCATTCGCTCGCTAAGATGACAAAAGGTCTTACTCCATTGCCCCATACGAAGGACCGTCTTTAGCCACGTATGGGGCACAGTTGAATGCCTTTCTGTAGTCTATCCAGGCAGCTTAGCGGAGTTCCGACGGTTGTGTTTAACCACTGCGAATGACCGCTTCAAGGAGTGGTTTCTTGGTTCCACGACCACCGCCCTACATCCATTTTGAGCGCATCACATCACCTGAGTCCAGGTGATGAGTGATTCTTATTATTATTATTTAGCTCGCCAGCAATAAAACAACTAAGATAAGCGAGTATCCTGGTCAAATCTGTAATTGTTCTATTTTAGGTGTTTATCCGATCTGTTCTAAAATTGATTTATGGTTTGTACTGATATCACTTTTGATGGCAGCTTGTCCTAAACTCCAACCAATTATGTGACACTTAGTCAATTTGAGGTGATGGCCCTAAGACATGTGTTGTTTGAATACTTGGGTTGGGATTTAATTTTATTAATTATAGGATCCCAAGCATTTGAAGGAAAGGTGGAAGTTTTTTGATTTCAAAAGCCGCAAGGAATCAGTGTCCTTTAGCGAAGATTTGTGGTCTATCAAATCTGATGTAGTGCAGGGGCGATTTTGCACGTGTTTCCAGACTGCAGACTTCCCGGAGCGTCGATTCTTCACTTCAGTTGTGTGTTCTTCATGTAAATATCTATCTGTAGGTCTTTTTTTCTATACAGAAAAATACATTTTTGAAAGAGATGAAAGTAAAACGATATGTGAAATAAGAATAGAAGGGGGAGTTGATCGAGCAAGTAGATGAGTTTGTATATTTGGGTTGCGTATTTAGCAGGGATGGGAGATATGATAAGGGTATAGAACGACGAGTGAACGCAGGAAACAGAGTAAATGGAGCCCTGCACTCTATTGTGAAGAGTCAAAATGTGTCAAAAAAGGCACGTATGGCAATTCACAATGCTGTGTTGGTCCCTACTTTAACGTATGGTAGTGAAAGTTGGGTATGGCAGAAGAAGCACGAGAGTAGAATAAATGCAGTAGAAATGCGGTCGTTAAGGAGTATGTTAGGGCTGAATCTGAATGACAGGGTGAAAAATTGTGTGATAAGAGAAGAGTGTGGTTTGCAAGATGATGTTGTGACCAGGATTAAGAAAGGAATGCTTCGGTGGTTTGGTCATGTGGAAAGAATGGATGAGGAAAGAGTGACAAAGAAAATTTATGTTGCAGAAGTGAATGGCAGAGTCGGAAAGGGACGTCCTAGGCGAAAATTTATCGACCAAATTGGCGATTTATTGAAAACGGGCCAAATTAGGAGTACCCTTAACCGACGAGCATGCATGCGTAGGTGTATGGATGTGAAGGAGGCGAGAGAGGTGTGTCAGGATCGTGCCAAATGGAAGTCTGTAGTCTCTGCCTACCCCTCTGGGTGACAGGCGTGAGTGTTTATGTTTATGTTTTATATGTTAAAAATACAATGGCACAAGGTGTTATCAGAATATAAAATAGAATCGTCATCATCAGAATGTAAAAAGTAGTTTTATTTAAATGTGTATTAATGGCGTAAACATAAGATTGAAATACCTTGCTCCGTTCGTGAAGCACGGTATTTGAAAATAAATACAAATAGAAACCCGAACATTGTGTTTTCTCTGTCGTATCTCCTATCGCGTACTGTTTCTATAATTAAGGGATCGCCTCAATAAATGTAGGCTTTAAGGTCAGAAGCTATTTGTATTGCCCTCGAATAATTGGTAGAAATCGGAGGCGGTGAATACTGGTATATATACGTGGTAGAGCAACGCTGCAGATATATTGTGGTAGCAGTACGAATGGCTCGACCGGGCAAGGATCACGCTCTCACATAATAGCAGCATAAAATAGCAGCTTAATGCTTACTGTGTTTCTTATGGGGAGTGTAGAGAACCGGGGACCCTTTTTCTGGAAACAAGGTATTCCATCTTTGTCCTCAAGGGTGTAAACGCATCCGCATTTTCATTTTTAATCGAGGTTATATGTCTATGGGCCACAGCATCCACTTACCATCAGGTGGACTGTGTGCTCGTTTGATTTCGTGTTATATAAAAAAAAAATCAAATTGCTCGTTTTTTGCTTTGTATCATATTCGAATTAATGTAACTAAAGGATTGGTATTGTTTATATTATAATTGTTTTATTATAGAAAAAAAAATGCAAAGTTTTTTATTGCATTACAAGTAACGGCGAAACCATGCTCAAATTCTTGACACGTTATTCACGTCCACTTTCTTCTTTCTTTCTTTAACAGCCCGTAAAAATCTACACACATATGTGGCAATGCGTGTTTCTTACAATAAATTTGGCATGGTTTTGACTTTTTTTGGCGTCACTTTCGATGTGCACAGCACTTCGTCTATATTTCTTTGTTGATCTGTAATATAGTAGTACAACTATAGTATAGTAGTAGTTCTATAATAATGATAAATAGCGTAAAATTAAACAATTATATTTCTAAAGCGTCAAACGTACTTTGTTTGTTGTATTGTTTGGGGTCAGTTTGGATTTGAAACAGAAACAGAAACTTTTTTATTCAATGTAGATTATAACAATACTTATTGAAAGTAACTTTTTTCATTTACCACTGGTTCGCAAAAAAAACCTCTGTCCTGGGAAGAACCAGCAAGAAACCCAGCGGAACTATTTTTTTTCCAATAATAGCTTACAATTATGTTTACAATAAACAACACAAGACAAATTAGAAATAGCTTGGTAGCGATCACCCTTCCCAGGAGTTATTATCATCCATAAATTCCTTAATATTATAATAACCCTTTTTATACAAAATTAGTTTAATAAAATTAACTGTAGTTTAAAAAAGCAACTGGTACTACTTGCTTTAATGTACAGCACAGCGTTTAACAGCTTGTGTCTGTTCCTAGTATTTACAGAATGAATATCACTTATTTTCGCAAAACTACTTTTATTTTTGTGTACGTACATTACATTTTCATAAATGTATTGAGCGGCCAGGGTTAATATTTTAATTTCCTTAAATTTTTGTCTCAGTGACTCTTTTGGTTTTAAATTATATATTGCTCTAATGGCCCTCTTCTGTAAAATAAATATAATTTCAGTGTCAGTCGCGTGTCCCCATAGCAAAATACCATACGACATAATGCTATGGAAATAACTAAAGTAAACTATTCTAGCTGTTTCAACACTGGTAAGAGTTCTAATCTTTTTCACAGCATATGCTGCAGACCTAAGTCTCCTAGCTAGTTTTGATATATGGGGGAGCTATTGAAGCTTTGCGTCCAGTGTGATTCCAAGAAAAATGGTGGTATCGACAAGACTCAGTTCCTTTGATTGATAAAATTATCTTAGGGGAAGTGCAGCATTAGAAATTGATGGCAAAATACTCAAAGGCTGTTAAAATTTAAAGTGCCGTAAGTCTCGTGCTGTCCCTATCAATTTAAGTCAAAGTGACTGTGACAGAACGAAACTTGACACCTTAAAATTAAATAGCATTTGAGTATTTGCCATTAGTATAACAGTGAGATCCAAGTAAAGAGCGTTTGGCTTTTGGCTTATCAGTGCGTTTGTCGTACATTTCGAGGCGACCATTCAAGACAATGCAATGCAAGCTGAACGTTCTGCTTTGATCCACGCTAGTACAGAGCGTGTAGTGCAGATTTCGCAAAGATATAGGCTATCGAATTCCATACTTTACATTTTAATTTTCATATTTTCCACGAAACTTGTTTTCTTTTTTAACAAGCTTGTATAATCTGAGACATAATAATAAACTACTTTTTGGAAAGTTATAAATATTATCTGACCACCGGGTGTAAATTAAAATTTCGTAATAATTGTTATGATAAATACTCAATGTACTTATTACATTAGATAATCGATTTCAATGTCATGTTTCAGTAGAATCCGTCGAGTACTTCAAGCGTGACTAAAGTATAAGCTTTCAGACAAACACGTTTTTATAATATTAGTGAGGTTATAGTGGCTATCAAGTCAGACTTTAGCCACTTATTCACTTTTATTGGTGTTGTTATTGGAACAGTTATACAAAAGTGAAGGAACACTGTAAATGAACCTTTATGGCATAATTATCTTTTTCAACATTTTGCTTTCAATATTCTCAATGTCGTGCATTTCTTAAGGGCAAAGGAGTAATTGTTCTTGACTTAATGTAATTACTCGGAAGCTATTCTCCGACATTGGGGACTTGAATGTTGCGTCTTAGTTTTAAAGAGTTTCTTAAGACTCAATTTTTGTTTTTCGATGCTATTTATAACGTGTGCATTTCTACATATAACTATTCCTACATGCCGTTTTAGTGGTTGATGAACAAACTGAGCAGTGATATGTTCTGTGAAGTTGTAAACGGCCAGTAATTTTCCATAGTCATTGTTGAAATCAGCTTATCAAAAATTACAATAAGGCTAAGGCCTGAGTGGCGAGCAGAAGGTGGGGTACTCAGCGTGGTGACGAATACGCTCTTGTGCAACGGTGTTCCGAGTGGCGGCTACTAGATTTGTTGATATGTTGCATGCTCTGTAAATATTGTATATTATACAAATGTATCTATATAAACCAAAACTAAACCTTTTATCTTATACCTTTAAACGAGCAATTCTTGTATATATATATATATATATATATATATATATATATATATATATATATATATATATATATAATCGGGATCTCGGAAACGGCTCCAACGATTTTCATAAAATTTTGTGTGCAGGGAGTTTCGGGGGGCATTAAATCGATCTAGCTAGGATTTATTTTTAGATAATGTTTTTTTGTCCGTGTTTTTAGGCAATGAAAAACTGCTACAATATCGTTAGAATAAGAAGGTAAATTTTGACAGTTTATTAATGATTACAAATAGCTTAATTGGTATATTGGGCGGTCACAAAATCGTAATACCATGGCGCCATTCGAGCCCAGGCCGACCGACCGACTTTTTTTATTTTTTTTTCAAGTTCCTTTCTTTTTTGAGAAAATCTATTTTTTCGAGCCCTTTTTTTAGTATTTTTTAAAAACACGAAAATTTAAATTAAACTAATTGCACTAATGATTTTTTATTCAAATAACCAGTTCAGATTTTTCTATTATGTCGCTAAGATCAAAAAATATTATTCGTATTTCATCAGTATGTAATTTGTATCTGAATATAATTTCCAAAACACACGAATTAAAAAAAAAACAAGCTAAAAATACCGAGCAAAGCTCGGTCAACCGGGTACTGCCCTTTACGCGGATATTTCACATTTCACGATACAAGCCAATGAAATTTCTTTTATACTTAATAAGAAATAGTCTTGTCGTCGTCATCGTCATCATTACAGATTATTAAGTAAGTCCACTGCTGTATCTTGGCCTGCCCGTAGATTGTATCATACAGCGATATTTGCGTTAGTTGCCATGTCAATAAGTTGTTAACAAGTTATTTTGGCTACCGTACTTGTTTTATAACTTAGACTTGTTATGAGGTAGATGCGATTGCATATCCTCTGTTTCTTCCCCTCTGTCGCCTCTTACGACGCCCGCGGTATGATATCAGGTAGATTCTCTGACGCCGCCCCTATACTTACGATGGAAATCGTCTGTTTTCTTAAAATTTACTTTAACTCAAATCTTGACATACTTGAACCTGAGTTACTCGGTCGTTATAATTTTGATCTCATTTACACGTCTGGTGAATAATAATTAATAACACAAAAAAAAGGCTTTATGTTAGCCATATCCGTCACATCAATCTTGAATTAATTAGCGATCATTGTATATTTAAGAAAGCGTACATAAAATTTGGACGAACTTTTATAGATAATATGCTAATGTTCTCTTATAAGACCAATTTCTACTAGGCTATTAATATAAAAGACATTAGGCCTACCGTTATCTTGTTCGTAAAAGGATGTAGTTTTGATATTATCGTATAACTTTTTTAACCATATTTATTTACAATATTATTTTTAAAGTAATTCCATTTCACAATTAAGTATTCATCGATGTAATCTTTGCATAATGATGAGTCTTAATATACTATCGCGAATAGTATACGTTGAATACTCATATTTCATTTTCTAAGTTTTTTTTTCTTTAAATTTAAGAACTGTGTTCATGTCGGTGGAATAATCACCAGTCTGTTTTCCTCTCTGTCAATTTTTTTAATTTGCTGTATGACGCAATACCAGCTTTATTTTAAATTACTCGTATCTCTTTCTTTACCTACCTCTTCTTCTTTTTCGCTTTCGCTTTATCTTTCCTTCAATTATATTTCTAATAAATTTGCCGTGACCAAGCTGTTCCCAAGTTCCCAATCATGGTTCTTCTGTGTTTTAATCAGTAAAATGAATTTACCTATTACATGGTAGAGCCACGCTGCAGTTATATTGTGGTTGTAGCACGAATAGGTCGGCCCGACCGTTAAGGGACCACACTTTCACAGAATACCAGCGTAAAATAGCAGCTTAACACTGCTGTGTTTTGTATGATGAGTATAGAGATCCGGAGACCATTTTTTACTGGAAACAAGGCATTCCATCTTAGTCCTTAGGGGTGACAATGCATCTGCATTTTGATTCCTAATCGAGAATAAATGTAGATGTCTATGGGCCACAGCATCCACTTACCATGATGTGGCCTGTGTGCTCGTTCGCCACTATTATTCTATTAAAAAAACCTTTATTCCCTTATCTGCGTCTTTCTTGCTATAAAGATTATTCCCTCCATTCTCTTCTAACGCTACATTTCGAACCTTAATTTTGTTTACTGTAAATTTATGTTTTGTTGGACCATTTTTGGTGTTTCATGACATATTTTTAATCCCCGACGCAAACAAAAGAGTCTTATATGTATGTCTAAAGTGTATATATGTGTCTATCTGTAGCATCGTAGCTCCAAAACGGATGATCCTATTTAGATTTAGTATTTGTTATTTGAAAGATGACTTGATCGAGAGTGTTCTTAGCTATGATTCAAGAAAATATTTTCAGTCGTTTGAAGATCATTCAACAAGAGAAGCTCTTTTTGTTTCGGGAGTTTTTAAGATTTTTAATTTAAGTTATTAAATTAAAGAATAGAGATATTGTTTATTGTTGTGTTAGGATAGTTTTACTGTTTTAAAGGTTATTAGTTTAAAAGGCCTTGACAATAATAATGAAATTACATTTTATTCCTAAAAGTGCCTTGAACTGAAATGCTTGTGTCCAGCTGCCGGCATGATAGGGTTGAAGGAAAAAAAATTACTCCTTTTTTGTTAAGGAAGATGAATCACAAGAATTACTGACAACATTATCTCTAAGACACCAGGGGTGACAAAGCATCTGCGTTTTGATTCTCAAAAGCGGTAAATGTAGGTATCAATGAGTCACGTTATCCATTAGCCATGGACTGTGTACTCGTTCGACACCCGCATTTGTATAAAAGGTTTAGTTGTGTGTGTGTGGAAGCAATACGCGTAAATTGAAAATTGTTGATAAAATAATGCTTTAAGAGAATTGTAGTATATATTGTTCCATTAAATTTCTATTATCCATCCATCCATTACAACCTATGAAAGTCCAGTGTTGAACATAGGCCTCCCTCATAGGTTGCTTCACAGAGGGGATTTTACGATGGTCGCTTGCCGAGCGAGTTGTCAAACGCAGATTTTTTTATTATTTTGAATTGTTATCAGGTAGATGCTGCTGCCCATCTCCTGATTTGTTTCCCTCTGTGGCCTCTTACGTCACCCACGAGATGATACGAGCTAGTGGATTTTCTTTCAACGCCACTACACGGCACACATAACATTTATGTTTATTATTCATTTTATTGAACTTATCAGGTTGAAAATAAAAGATGTTCACTCATCAATTAAAAACCATATTCTTTTATCATAGAAGAATATGGTTTTTAATTGATATTATATCAACTATTATGTAACTTTGGCAAAATATTGTGTGATGTAACTAAACAAGTTACAAAACGAGCAACGAAGCGAGAAGGTTGCTATTAACACGAACGTGAAATATTTACGTGTAATTTTTACTGGGTACAAGGACTACTTTTCTGTCCTGGAGTCAGTGTGGATATGGCCAACAGGAAGTGATAAACGAACTTACGATCCACCTGATGGTAAGTGACTACTCCAATCCATAAACACCTGAGGCCTACTTTGAAGAAGTTAGGGATGCTTAGTCACTTCTGAGGACTAAGTTGGAATGCGTTGGAATGCCTCACAGCCTATAATTGCTGTAGCTCTCTATACCCAATATGTCTGCTACATGGTAGAGCTGTGCTGCAGCTATATTATGGTTGTAGCACGATTGGGTCGGCTCGACTGGGGAAGGACTATGCTTTCATGGAATACCAGCGCAAAATAGCAGCTCAATGCTACTGTGTTTCGTGATGAGTATAGAGAAAAAGGCATTCCATCTTAATCCTCAGGAATGTTAACACTTCTAGATTTTGATTCTTAATCGATAATAAATGTGGATATCTATGAGCCACAGCATCCACTTACCATCAATTGGACTGTGTGCTCGTTAGTCACCTTTATTGAATTTAAATAATCCTTTAGAGTGGAATGGCTTGCTATTTTGCGGCAAAATAGGTAAAATGATGGTACCTACACAGACTTATTTCAAGACTGAGAATGTGTTACACCGCCCAGTAAATTTACATAATTCAACAAGCTTGTATTGTATACACATATCTCATCATTATCATCTCGTAAGCAGTTTGCTTCTCGATATCTAAGGGAAGGATTTGCTATAATCGACAAGTTAGACCGGCGGATCGGTGATCTCATTGCCAAATGAGACACCTTTGACAGTCCTCCATATACACTATCGTAAATAAAGGGTTTTTTGAGGCCACGGTGTCTTTCTGGTGTTTTCCTAATTACATAATTATGAAATGAAAATTAAATAGTATTAAATAATTTGAGTTCCTATTGTTAAATATTAAAAAAAATCCATGTCAGTTACTTGACCATTAATTAACACTTGAACACTATTGTACAACCATATTCTTGCAAATAATGATATCACTGTTAATAAGTTGCATTTTTTACGACATGCATAGACGCGGTAGAATCGCAACAGTGTATTAAGGCTGCAAACAAATGAATCAGCTCGACCGGGGTAAGACAATGCTCGCATGTAATAACTGCGTAATGTACCAACACAATGCCGCTGCGACGGGGCCTCAGCTCTTGAAGTAAGGACACATCCCTTCTTAGTCCTCATGGGTGACAAAGCTTCTCCATTTTGATTCTTAATCGAGGTAGACGTAGATCTCTATTAGCTTACCATCAAGTGTACTGTGTTAGTTATGTAATTTCTTTTTTTACAAAAAAAAACTTACGGGCCGGAAAGAGTTTATGCATTATTTTAAACCGTCACCACATATCGTAGGTAAGTTCAAAAATTTGGATCTTGATAATATTATCTATAAGGCATACATCATGCATATATTTTTTTGGCCTCACATCTATTTACTCGACACCTTCGATTCATTGGTTATGTATTTACCGCGAACAGGCAGTGTAAGAATATCCACTGCTCCGTTTCCTCCCGTGGGTGTCGTAGGAGGCGACAGAGGGAAACTGAAACAGGAGATGGGTAGTAGCATTTTCCTGAAAAGAAATCAAAATAATAAAAGAAATTGCGGACGCCAACCTGCCTGCCAAGCAACTATGGCAAAAATGAGGCCATGTCCATCAGTGAACTTATATTAGGCTGTAATGGAAGGTATTTAAGATAAAATCTTTGATACGGTAATCAATGAAATTTCCTATGCGTGAGTTGAATAAGTTAGTTAGCTTTAACTATAAGTTACTTTCTCCTCATATTATATTATTCAAGAATTTGAGTAGAAAGTAGTTTATTTCTTAGTACATCTTTATTATGTATTTGATAATTAAAATTAAGTTTTGCATTACATCTGAGTTTAATTATGCACTTTCATATGTAAGAGTTACACAACATTATATATTAAAAATGACCATTTAATGTTACTCAGTTTATGATAATAAACGTAATAATTTACATGGTTCATACTTTGTTAATCTACCTAAACAGTTTAAAAATACTTTTAGAAAACTTCATATTACGCTGCATACTACAAACAGAAAACAAAATAATAAATTATAAAATAAATTGTTATGGCTTATCAATAAACGTCCTTATGGCTTAATGTAATAAAGTTTTTTTGTCTTAAAACATGTTTACTCAAAATATTACCCGCTCTATAATGTAAAATACAGGCTCAGTGACCTACAGACTCGTATTATATATTTAGTCGGATACTGAGTCTCGAAACCTTACAAAAGTGATATAATAAAGTGACTTAAACTTCAGTTACGCTCCTGGTTATTTTTAAAGTAGTTCTGGTATTACGCTCAAATACCATGTGCGTATACTTTGGACTTCTTTATCTTCTTCTAGCCGTAAAAATCTACTGCTAAACATGAGCCTTTTTCTTGTAGAAGAGACGGCAAACAAGCATGCCCATGAACAACGGCAATACTAGGAAAATTTCAGGCACTTTGCCGCCCTTTTAAAAAAGTCTAAGTCGTATGGAAAAATCGCCGATGGTAGATAAACAATTCCACAGAGAAGTCGTGCGAGGAAGAAAACTCCTTGAGGATCGTACAGTAGTGGACCGCCAAGCATCCAGATGATGTGGATGATAACGTGAGTTTTCACACGATGTGCGTTGGTGAAATTTGGCGGCTGGAATCAATTCGAACAATTTCTCAGAACACTCCCTGTGGTAAATGCGATAGAAAATACAAAGGGATACAACATCTCTTCGCATTAATGAATCGAGCCGATCAGAGAGAACTCGGTCGTAGGCGATTCTTGCCGCTATGCCCAGGATTCGATGTAGTGTAATGAGCTGGCACTGGGGAGCACCGGACCAGAGTTGAGAACAGTATTCCATGTGAGTCCCCCGTTGTAGAGAGCATTTCCCTTAATCGCCACGATTGACGCGACAGACTGGTGTTTGAACTCATTTTCTATCGAGATATATTCGTATGTATTTTATATTTCGTCCGCCAAATAGTAGTGCTGGCACTTCTATATTCAGGTCTCAACGGCATATTAGAGCCAGTATTATTACAGGCTGTGGGACATTCCATCTTCGTCCATAGAGTTGACGGCGCATCTGAGACTTTTTTTTTAAATTGGTTCGGGCGTCCATGGATTGCAGTAGCCATGTGAACAGTATTGAACTTACCATGTGTACTGTAAGTTCCTTTGTCACGTTCGTTTTATAAAAAAAGACGTCTCCACTCTCGCGACTCTGCTACCCGTCTACGGTCTACCCGTGAGCATTTTGCGCCTGATGTAAATAACTGCATATACCCGGATTGTAGGAAACCATTAGATCTTTCTGGCTATAGTTGGCTAATTGGCTTTTACGACACCCTCGGGATGAGATGGGATGAGTTCTCTGTATGTACTTAGTTTTATTAATTTTATGAAGTTGTTGAAATACGAGATAGGATGTTTGTTTTGGAAGCTATTCTTGAATTGATAAAAAATCTGTACAAATTAGATTTACAACTTTATTTAATAATTGAGATGATTCATTTATTAAAGAAATGCTGAAATATGTGACAGTGATAATGTTAAATTGAAACCAACCACCATATAAAATATTTCTGGAATAAGTTGAATAATTATGAATGAATCTTAGGTAATAATCAGTAAATAGATCAGCTTTACAATGTGTCTGCTTCCGATCCACGCGAGATTTTCTCTCAAGTCATCGATGCTCTGGTCAGAACCGGCTTCCGCGTGACGTGTTTGAAGCGAGACTAATAGGCCGCTTCGTTGGCCAGTTACGATTCTCGCGCCACTCTAACAGGTGCGTTTCGAAACATACTTATTGTACTTCTGCTGTCCTGGTATCCTGGTGCTAAAGTCGTAATTTCACAATCCGTGTGCAGTGTGTGGTTGGGCTGAGTGGATTTTTTGTGGTGTTTATAAACATTGGTTTCGATCTTATTGATAAGGTAATAAAAGTTTTCTTATAAGGTATTGTAACTCAATGCTTATAAGTTAACCTTTTTAATGTCGTAACCTTTCAATTTTATGCAGTTTTTTCTTGAAAAGCTTGCTAATCTTAAAACACTGAGTTAAAGCCTGTTTTGTATGAATAATAATAAATAAAATTTTAGGGATTTAGTTTAATTACTTTAATAGAAATCTATAATTTAAACTTTTTATGAAATTTCCTAATGTGGTATAGAATTTCCAAATTATTAAAAAAAATTTTAAAATTAAGTACTGATATGGAAAACTGTTATTTTAAAAACTGTGTTGCTGCTAATATTCTAAATGTAATAATTTTATACAAACATGAAAATACTTTTAATAGTATAATTGTGATTATATTACATTGCGCTTGCAAACAACTATTTTTGTAAGCAAAATTTGCACAATTAATGAAGTAGGACACGCTCGTATATACACTTATCTATGTTTAGTTTATAAATAGTTTTTCTTTAAAATTATGACTGGTAAGTGTTAATAGAACAAATTTGTCTATGAATTTATAAATAGTAGAAAAAATCTTTTAGTTACACGTATCGTGAAGTTAATAATAAATGTAGCTGGCGATGTAATCTAGTCGTGACCTCAAGGGTTAAGAATTATTGCCTGAGATTTAGAGACATAATAAATAGCAATGTTGATGAACCTTATTGAGTATAATATGAACTAAGGTACAAATACGAGAACTATGAGATCATTTAGCTGTCTTACATTAATCATAAACCTACCCAAATATAAAGTTACCGTTTACGTATTCACTACTTACTCAAATTTCATGCGAAGCCTGGGAAGGATTTATGTGTCAGCAATTCTTATTTGGCTATATTATTAAATTTCTATATTATGTTTGTCCGCTTATAAATTAGCGAATTAGGATATTGAGGGTATTCGATTGACCGTATAACCCAAATAACAAAATAAGCCGTTTGCTTAGAGTCATTGTTTATGGTTATGTATATAAAATATTAATGTATATGATTCGAATTAACATTAATCACGTGTGCTATTGAATGGGTGTTTATATTTGAATTTTGTCAACAACGTTAAATCTACTTATAATATCATTCTCTCTGGAGATCTACGAAGTCGCTCCTAATTACAATTAGATACGGTTTGTAATGTGTATCTCTCTTATATTATGTGCATCTTTTGCGTAATCACGAATCACCGCTATCGAATATTCTATAAGGAACTTTTTATTGATTAAATTACTACTTCGATATAAGATGTTTTTAATTGCTTTATTAACAAAAATTCGTGCACAGATTGTAAACAATAAATCGATATTATTGTTTTTAGAGTGCGGGGAATGGAGTTATTGATACTTTATAATTGCATGTTATTTGATTCAGCCAATGGGTTTATAAAGCGACATTCGTGAACACCAATAAAGAACGGTTCGGTATAAAAAATCGAACGCCTTCGACAAGCCGTTGCAGATAAAAACTAGTACATATTGAGGTCAACGGTAAACAGAGGCCCGGTGCATTGCGCCAAAATTCAGGGTTGAGATTTTTGGCTTAATTCAATCTTTCGTATAAATTGAGCGACGTTTGCGCGAATCGAGGACTGGCTTTCGATGAAATCCGGTCCTGGCCGGCTTTGCTTTTGTTTGTCATTGGGTATAAAAGATGATGAACAACGTCGTGAGCTCAATACCATCAGTGTTTTCTGGGTATTGAACAGGAAAAGATTTCAATTCCGTGTAATATTATGTTCTGTTCAAATCCTTTTCATTCCGATATCAAATTAAAAAAGAAATAGTTTTGGAATAATGAAAATTCAAAAGATAACAACAACATAATAACACATTTTTGGATCAAAATAAACAGTGACATTGACACTGACACAAGAACCACTCGTAACACAAGCAATTTAAGCTTACCACGAGTGGTTAAGGGGAATATTAGTAATGTTTGTAGCATTGTTAATATCCTTTTTTAAAAAAAAAGAAAGAAAACCATCTGGATAATTGGCGGTCCACCACTACGCGATTTAATAGAAATTTTCTTCCTCGCAATACTTCCTGGTGGAATCGATTAACACCAATTTTTCAGAATCTATACGACCTGCACAGAAAAGAGTATTCTTTTTTACAAGGCCGGCAACGCTAGTCACCTACCATCAGGTGATCTGCGTGCTCCTTTGTCCCTTCTTCTATGAAAAATCATATGTGTACATACATTTTATTATAATATATATATATATATATATATATATATATATATATATAATTATATAAAAAAAAAAAAAGTACATATGATATATATGAATATTTTTATCGATATAAAACATGTTTACAGGCTCGAGCGCATGCATTTTGGCCTTGTTGTATTATTCCAGTGAAAATTGAAGAACTAGTTTCTCTGACTCATTGGCTTCGTATTACTTTGCTGTTTCTGCTCACAACGCATTATCTATATTTGCTGTATCGCTTGCTAGGTTGGTACGTGTGACAGGCGATTGATGTGTTAGCTTGCTAAATGTGTAATGTTATTTACTGTTCCCATGTTCAATAACTCTTAAGCAGTTTTATACGACATACATTTATATATTATAAATATGATTGTTGGCAGTTCCTATCAAACTTCCCTACTTACGTAAATACGTAACCAACCAAGCCTACCATCATATCTATGATGAAGAGTCCGTTGGAAATAACGTTCAAGACATTCACGAATGAAATCCACAACAAATCAACATTATAAGCCATTCAAAGTATTGCTTTAATCGCCAGGCTTGTTCAAATTGGCGATCACAGTGTTAAAAGTCTTATATCTTTAACCGTGACTGCCGTCCTTTTTTATGGAGTATGTGTAACAATGCTCGTTTGTCACAGTCCACCAGATGGTAAGTGGATATTGTGGTCCACAGACATCTACATCTAGCCTCAATTAATAATAATCAAAATGCATTTGCGTTGCATTACCTCTGAAGACAAAGATGGAATGCCTCTTTTCCAGTGAATGGATTCCCCAGTTTACTACACTCATCAAACGAAACACAGCAGTATAAAGCTGATATTTTGTTTGGCCCATTCATGCTACAACCATATTATAGTTGCGGCATGGCTCTACCTTATACACTATGCCTTGATCTGGGTATTTTTCGTTATAGTGTAATCTACTTAGTTATATCACGTCACCATCTATCGTGATATATTTCGTAATATCAAAACACCATCTATCGTGATATATTTCGTTATAGTTAATCTACGAAACGTCACCCTATCAATTCGTATAGGTAATCTACTTAGTTATATCACGTCACCATCTATCGTGATATATTTCGTTATAGTGTAATCTACTTAGTTATATCACGTCATCATCTATCGTGACATATTTCGCGAGTTTTGTTTTGGGTTAGTGAATGAAAAATTTCCAAAAATACGTCATTTACTAAAGATATTAACTACCTGTTAATATCTTTAGTAAATGACGTATTTTTGGATTTGAACGAGGGAGGGCGGGAGGTGCTTTTTAAACTAGGTAAGACACATCATTTTATTTTATTGAGCGGATGGTTGCAAAGTAACTATTAATATCTTTTGATTTGGATTTTCGCAAAGTAACGCCTGATTCTATTAATACATCATTTGGTTTTATTTTTAATTATATCAAAAATGCAGACTTAATCGCGATTAGCGGATTATAGGCCTTAGCCTATATAGGTAAGTGGATTTAAAGGATCGATAAAGACTTAGATGAACCAACGTTATACCGATAACTAATGCTCAATAAATGTAATCAGCGAGATAAAAATATGTATAATTAGTTTTTAACAGAAATTGTCTTTCATGTTATATCTAGGATATGGATAGAAAAGTCCAACTTGTCGCTCGCTTCTTGTCATGTTTACTTCGTTAGTCGCACAAATATTGACGTGTGGTACTATCGTCCGACATATCATGAATGTACGTCTTATCGCTTCAATTCACTTTCGAACGCTCCGATCAAAATAAAGGAATGGAAATAAAATGGAATAGTAACTAACATTCTGCAGTAGTCTCTATATATAACAATCAATTAATTATCATTAAAACTAGCTCAAACTCGAAAACGGCTTGAAAGATTTTGATAAATTTTTTAGTGCGCGTTTGAGTGGTTGGTTTAGATTCGTTATTGGACCGGGACCTCGACAACAGCATCACCTGCTGTTGTCGATGTGCAGGAATCAACCGTAAGAAGACGGGGTGGATCGCTAGTATGGAAATAAAACTTTGCAAACGAAAATTGTATGATGATCTCGATGACAGATAAGCTATTATATGGGTTGTATATTATGAAAACAAACATACCCTTAACAATAGTTAAAAATGATCAAACGCTTAAAACAGTAAAAACCTCCTTCAAAAAACTGAAAAAAATAATAATCATTGATATTGGTTGACATGGTTAATACTTATTCGCACGTAGGTCGTGCAGATGTGAATTACAACCAATGTGAATAACCAAATTGAAGTTTGATAATTTTTTTGGTCTTATCATCAGATCTTGACCAAGGTATATGGATCATATAAAAAGAAATGAAACATTGAATGAATTGGACAAGATGGTAAAGTATTATCGTTGAACTAAAAGTACATAAAATATTTCGAGGAATTTAGAACTTCCTTCTTTGTTACATCCACTTTTTAAACAATAGAATGTTAATGCAAATTTTAAAAATGCATAGTGTGTGAACTAAGTAATATAAAGTTTATACTGGGCGTCTTTATTGTTTAGATTTTTACTGAGTACTGCGGCTTGGCATCAGGCAGAAGTTAGAGGGAGTCCTAGGCAAAAGGAGCCTTACTACCTAGAATTCGATTGCTGTAAAAGTATCGGCAAATACATTATTTAAAAAGGAACTGTACACATAGCTCTTGATCTGTGCTCGACTGCTTATAATGTAGTCCTTTTCGAATACAAGCTTGAACACGAATCAGTTATTGGGTCTAGATCAAGATAAGAAATTCTTAGCAGCAACAGTAGTTGGGAAGTTTGCCGGTGTTTTATCCATATGCCTCGGAAACCACGTAATCTCGTTGGTCTTGCGTCCGATCTTTCTCCGGTCGTGACGTATTGCCGTCCTATCGGAACATTTTATACGTGGTAGAGCCATGCTGCAGCTATATTATGGTTGTAGCACGAATTGGTCGGATCGACCGGGGAAGAACCACACTCTCACAAAATACCAGCGTAAAATTGCTGCTTAATGCTGCTGTGTTTCGTATGGTGAGTGTAGAGAACCGGGGACCCGTTCTATTTTAGTCCTCACAGGTGACAACTCATCTGAATTTTGATTTTTAATCAAGGTTAAATGTAGATGTCTATGGGCCACAGCATCCACTTACCATCAGGTGAAATGTGTGCTCGTTTGTCACCCTTATTCTATAAAAAAGTCAAGGAATATAGAGTGCACATTTTTCCTGCGCAAATGGCAAGTTTTCGTCATAGCCGCCGTGCCCGAATTCGGTCTGGAAGACATTACATACAAAGCCAATATATTTTCATTTATCATGCAATATCGATTAATTAAAAAGCAGAAACATAAATCAAAATATATCGGCTAAGTTACTCAACGTTAATTATGATATTAAGGTTTGTATTGCCACCAAATCCAATTACGAGGGCGGCACTGAAAATTTCGGGAATCAAGGAAGTGACACAACATTACTATTTAAAAATGTATTTATTGCTTTTCGAAGTATTCTCCGCGAAATTTGACACATTTTTCCATACGATGGAACCAATCATTGAAGCAACCATTCCATTCGGAAGTTGGGGTCTCCAAAATCGCCGTTTTGTAGGCGTCCACAGCTTCTTCAGGTGATGAAAATCTCTGTCCACGCAATTTATTCTTTATTTTAGGAAAAGTATAGAAATCATTAGGGCTTAGGTCGGGGCTGTACGGCGGATGGCATAATAATTCTATGTTTTCTTGCTCTAAAAAACTCTTTTGTTCTGTGTGCGGTGTGAGAACTCGCATTGTCGTGATGGAGGATGATGCGGCGGTTGCAGTTCTCTTTACGGAGTTCAGAAACGACCTGTGGCAAACAAATGCTAGCATACCATTCTGCATTAACCGTTCTTTGTCCCTAAAGAGGAATAGTCGTAACATGGCCGGTTTTGGAGACAAACGTGGCCACCATATTTTTTTCGCAACACTCCGTGAACGAACAATTTTTGTTGGCTTCAACTCATTTTCGAACACCCAAACTCGTGACTGGTTTTTTGTTTCGGGGTCGTAAGCGTATATCCAGGATTCGTACCTACCTGATATGATGTTGTATACAGCATTTGAGTATCCTGCGTGGAATCTTTTGAGAGTTCTGACGCACCAAGTAACGTGAGCCGCTTTTTGCTCTTCACAGAGCGAATGCGGTATCCATAGGGAAAACAACTTTATTACACTTAATTGTTCATGCAAGATTATTTGTATTTGACTCATGCCAATGTCTAAAGTTGCCTGAATTTCGCGGTATGTCACATGTCGATCTTTCTCAATCAGCTTACGCACAGCATCAACGTTTTCTTGGGTGACTGCAGTTTTTGGACGACCTTGACGGGGATCATCACTGAGCTTGACACGTCCACGTTGAAATTCAGCAAACCAGCGATAAATTGTGGTTTTGGATGGGGCTTCATCACCAAATGCAGAAATCATCCGGTTAACACACTGTTTTTGTGTTAAACCACTTCGAAAGTCATAATAAATCATCGCTCTTGAATTTTCTCGAGGCAATTCCATTTTCTCAACGACTAAACAAGTTTGACAAAACCTTGTGGCAAGACCGAGAATCTTTTTTTGAAATAAAATAAATGGTATTCGATTTTTAAAACCAAGGAGTTTTCAATTAAAAAAGATTTTAATATGACAGAAACAGTGGAAATATTCCGTTCCCGATACTTTTAGTGCAGCCTAGTAATTTACATCATTAGTGAATTTTTCTGCGGAAGATGCAGGCAGCTATACGTCAGATTTTTTTATTTTGTTAATATAGATGACCTAAGTAAAGTTACTGAAATTACCAACTGTTTTTGGTGTTCCCTCTGTTTTATTTTGCGAGCTTGGTATAGCTGCAGACTGATGATTCATATGAAAAGTGAAAAGTACACCAACCGTGTTGTGCCGGTAGCGTAAAATATATCTTGTGCTGAGGTCGTAAGCGTCGCTTTAGTTTGGCTGGTTAGGTTTACGGGTTGATGTGATAACTTTGAATGTATCAGGGCTAAAATGTTGCATTTACCGGATATTGCTAATTGGGTCTGAGGTTTTCTTTTAGTGTAGGGGTGGTGAATGCCCATAGAAATCTACATTTATCATCAATTAAAAATCAAAATGCCGATGCGTTGCCAGCTCTGAGAACTGAGATGGAATACCTCGTTTCCAGTTAAAAGGGTCTCTGGCTCTTCACACTCACAATACGAAACACAGCAGCATTAAGCTGCTATTTTACGCTGGTATTCTGTGAGAGCGTGGTCCTATCCCATTCGAATCGACCCATTCGTGCTGCAACCACAATATAGCTGCACCTACCTAGTACTCACTGTTTTATTCCCTTTTACACCTTTGGTTGCCTGGAAGAGATCGCTATGTAGCGATAAGGCCGCCAAATTGTACATGTAATCTGCTCTCTGTTATGTTCTTTGTAAATTTGTTTGTGGTGTGCAATAAAGTATATTCATTCATTCATTCATTCATAGCTGCATCATGGCTCTACCGCGTAAAAGATGATGTTATTTGTCACACAGTTCAATATCATCGAAAAGTTGCATACCAATTATAAGTTGTCCGGTTTCTGGTGAATACTAACTACACACTACATTATACAGCGCCTCTGTGCTGTGCTGTTTAATTTTTGCGTATTATTTTAAATTTTTTTTATTATTTTACTTTAAGGTATATCAGTTTGGCTTCTCCTTTGTCTAATCTTATAAAATACAACTAATATTTCCTAAAGAAACACTTTGCTGTCAATTTTACTTTCCCGTTATGAAATCTGTCAAATATTTGACCGTATTTCAAAGTCGTGCGAAGCGAATTAATTCATAAGTATTTTAGACAATATAAAATAGCATTTATTCACCAATAAAACACTCATGCAGTTTTAATAAAGAAAATAAACTAGTACATATAAAAATGTCAAAGTAAAAAAATAAATAAGAGAACGACGTGATGCTGAAAAGGGCACTGTCGCACAGTAGCGGTACCGTTGGTTTTCAGCATTGCCTATTGAGGTTAGGCTCGCCTACGAGGGTATTGTGTACGCTATATTTCTATGGTTTTTTTTATATATGATTGGATGACAAACGAGCACACAGTCCACCTGATGTTAAGTGGTTGCTGTAGCCCATAGAACAAAATGCAGGTGCGTTGCCACCCGTGAGGACTAATCTGGAATGCCTCTTTTCCAGTAAAAAGGATTTTCAGTTCTCTACACTCAACATACGAAACACAGCAGCATTACTATTTCACGCTGGTATTCTGTGAGAGCGTGGTCCTTCCCCGGTCGCGCCGACCCATTCGTGCTAGGTACAACTATACTACTAATACAACTGCAGCATGGCTCTACCACGTATAAAGTGTTTGAGAAGGATGTTATCAAAATAATTTAATAACTGAATGCAAAAGGATGGGAACTTTAGATATTATGTAGTATATAATATATTTGTATATGTAGTAGACTTGCAACGAATAGTATATTGGGCCACACGCCGAATGCCGAATATTCTGCGGACTTCCTGGCCGAATCGTCGAATATATGATAGTTCTTTTTAATTTTTATAATATGGAAGCTGATAATGTATCTATGACTACTTTAATGATTACAAGAAAAAAATAAAAAAATATTTTCATTTTACCAATTATCTGACTATAATATAACCTCTTACTTAAGTATTCGGTATTATAAAAATAGCCGAATAGGCCAGATACCAAATAATAGCCGAATATTAGTTGACTGTTTAACATATAGAGATGATAAATAATATGATAAGTATGTACTGTATTAAAGATACAGCCTGTATACGTCCCACTCCTGGGCACGGGCCTCCCGCTCATTTCTGAGAGGGTTTTAGGGCAAGGAATTGTCAACCGCGCTGCCACAATGCGTGTTGGCGAACTTCACATGCCTTCGAAAAATATTTTTTTTATTTCTCAGACATGCAGATTTCCCCTCACGATATAATAAAGATGAATATTATGCTATGAATATATAAGGCTACTTTATCCTCCCTAAAGGTTAAAAAGTAAAAAGTGTAAAAGTAAAAAAGTACTCTTTTAACTTTAAATATATAAAGACTGATGCCATTAAGTTGACAGATAGGTGGAGGCAAGTTGTTTCAGCATTTCAGCCATTGTTTGTTTTGGTATCGAGAAGACATATGTAGTTATGCGAATGTTCTTAATATTACTGATGTCATTTTAGTGTTTCCAACAGATACAGGTCCATGTATTAAGTTGAAATTGTTTCATTCTTGTCCTATCCCTCCTCGAAATTTTTCATTCAATTCCACCCTTGGGACAGGAAATTTTTGTCCATATTTATATGGGATCACCTGTGATGCTATTTAATAAAAAAGAATCATTAAAATCGACTTAACATTGGCGGAGTTATCGGGTAACATAAAAAAAGAACAAAGTCGAATCAAGAACCTTCTTATATTTCTGAAGCTGGCTAAAAATGTCGAATAACATCTAAAGCAATATTTTATGCTCACTAAAAATATCAAAACTTTTAAATGTTATCTCAATTCTAAAAATACAGAAATACATACCTTATACGTGGTAGAGCCATGCTGCAGTTATATTATTAGTATAGTTGAAGCACGAATTTATTGGAAACGAAGCATTCCTTCTTAGTTCTTACGGGTGACAACGCATCGGCATTTTGATTTGTAATCGAGGATAGATGTAGATGTCTATGGGCCACAGCAACCACTTACCATTAGGTGGACTGTGTGCTCGTTTGTCACCCTATCCTATAAAAAACATATTTTATAATATTTCAATGTAAAGTCCATGTCGTTTGGCGGCCAACTAATATTAATTTTGTTCAACCCACCCATCATGCTTTGACCCATGACCCATTCGTGCTTCAATCATAATATAGTTTCGACTTCGACATAATGAAAGAAAGAATATTTCCTAAGTTATTTTAAGAAAAAATATTTTAATTTTTATAATCTGTTTGGCACTAGAACTAGATGATTAAAATTAAAATAAGTTTATCTTTTAAGCAGTTCGGTAACGTTAAAATACAGTACAGTCAAAGTACAAGTAAGTAACTACGGTCTATTTTCATTACATTGTTAACTTATTAACTATTTTAACATTATGTATTTTAAATAGTTTTTTTATATTTCTATGATATGCAGCCTATAATTTTACAGTCCTATGCAGTAAGCCAAGTTAACTTTCTATTCAACAATATATTCATTTTTATAGTTTTCTATTAACGTTAACGACTGTAGAAAGTTAATTTGGTTTAACCCCTATATAATCCTATCGTTAGTAGTATTCGTATTTATTGCATAAGTGGTATAGCCACGCTGCAGCTATATTGTATTTGCAGGACGAATGAGTCGACTCGACCGGGGCAGGACCACGCTCTCACAGAATACCAGCGTAGAAAAGCAACGTAATGCTGCTGTGTTTTGTATGGTGAGTGTAGAGAACCGGAGACTTTTTACTAGCATCGAGGCATTTCATCTTAGTCCTCGGGAGTGACAACGCATCTGCATTTTGACTCTTAATTGAGGATAAATGTGGATGTCTGGGCCACAGCATCCACTTACCATCAGGTAGACTGTGTGCTCGTTTGTCACCAAAGTTTCAAATTCGTATGTGATCGATTTATTTTTACAAAATTTAAATATAATAGTGCACCTTTGATTTGATACTATGATAGATAGTAATCGTATAGACCTAAAGCTGCGTTTTAAATTATTTAAGCATATAAGGCACTAACTTGTTCACGACATAATTTTCTTTTGCTCTCGCAACACGTTGATATGATAATAAGGATTAATTAATTGCCTGTTTCAGTTAATAGTAATATTAAACGGTTATCAATCAATATATCTTGTTTACCTTCTGACGTATGACGGATATGTTTGTATTGCTTTGCAACTAATCCGTACTTTAATTTATTAATAGTTATTGCGACGAACATCGGTTGTAAGTGATATCGTCAGATGTTAATTGTGTTAAAAATGTAGTTCGATATAATTAAATGGTTAAATGAACTTACCTTAAGTGAAGTTCAACCATAATTATACGAAGCTCCTTGTCTTAGACATTCTTAACAATTGTAGTACGCCGCATTCCATGCCAGCATCACAATTTATCCAAGCTCGCTAGAAAAAATTTTAAGGAGCAGTATATGTGGCGAAAACTGTATCAACCCGTGCCGTCAATGCAATTTTGTTTAAAGCGAGAAAACCGTTTAGATGAGCAACTCTAACCCAGGGAGGGTTGGGCCGGGAGTACCGTCTAGGACAAGGAGCTTCATATAATTATGGTTGAACTTCACTTAAGGTAAGTTCGTTTAACCATTTAATTATACTCTCTCCTTGTCCTAGACATTCTTAACAATTGTAGATGTTTGAAGACAGGGTTGCGAATTTATAATAACAATAAATGGAAATTTGCAATTTTCCTTATTTTATAAAAAAATGTTGTAGATATTGTCTGTATATCATAAATTTAAATTAATAACATGAAATAAATTATCTTTATATTATAACATTTCCTTATACACATAAGGCCAGCTTGATTGCAGCAGAAGTGGCCCTGTAGAAGAATTATGACTGAAAAAGAAAACAATCTGGAATATCTATTCCAGTTTAATTTATAATAAATTTTAATTTAACATCTTATAACTTACTAACTTACTTAAGAAATACTATTCGAAGTGGGTTAAATTTATCACTATCTTGTGTTCTGTTTTCTATTAAAATATTCACAAGAAAGGCTCAACCCCTTCTTATTTATTTTTTCCCATACAAATCCTGTTGAAGTGAAATTCTATCTACATCTTCTTCTTAACTATACATCTGAGTTCCCCTTTGAATAAATGTAATATTTGTTGAAGGACAATACACGTATATTATAACCTGTAACTCATCACAGCTTAGCTTGTTACTAGTTTTTGTAAATTTCTGTATTATTTCTCAATATTTATTGCAATATTCGGTTGTTAATTAATCTAAAAGTAACTTATTATTAAGTCTATTTTTATAACTCAAACCTAAGTAAAAGGCATAAAAGCCCAGTAAAGAATTTAATTTAACTTACTACAATTTGGTATGATAGAGAATTAATAATTTTATTATTTTATAATTTATAATATTTGACATAGGAGAGTTCACTATAATTCTTAGTATGAATTTTGGAGTAAATCTTGGAGTGCCATATTTTACAAAATGGTTCACTAATAGTAACCTATGATGTGTATGAGATGTCTATGAGATGACTATAACATGACACAGTAGTATGATTATCATTATATAGGCAGTGTTATTAATAATTTTTAATTTTATTCAAAATAAATCATTCAATTTTTACATTTACTGCCCATGTGAAAAAAAAACAAAAACCTATGTTTTTTCACTCAATTGTTTTTTTTTTGACATCATAGACATTAGAGGAAATACATAAAAGAAGAATCGTCCCCCCATCTAATATAACTGCCATGGTGTTTGTGTCATGTCTACAGAACACAGTATATAATAATTTTATTATTTCTCGTTACTAATTTGATCAATTTTTAGCTTTTGACACTGCTTTATGATTTTGTTGAATAGACTTGAAAGACTTCCTCCGATTGTTCTTTGTTTACTTGGCTCAATTTTAGATTGTATGTTTAATTTCCATATTTTTATTTAATTTAAAGTATTGAATCCTCAATAATTAATGAATAGAACCCTCTCTATATTGTTAATATACGAAGCAGAGTTTTATCAAAAGTAAATGTACACCTAAGTATTATTTAGTGGTAGTAAGTTTATTATTCATTATAACTATATTATTTTGCTTAAATTTTTTGTATTGTATTCTACCATTTCCAAAATTATAAGTATATACTACTTTCATATTCAATAATATCTATTTAATTTCCTCTCAATGACGGACTAAGACCCAAAGTTTGCCTCATTCTATTGGCTTCTCTCCATGGGTTATGCACAAATATATAAATAGTCACTATTCATATCATAAAATTTTTATAAAGTTCTTAAGTATTTTTACATAATTTCCTCTTACTACAACAATTTTATTTTTGTGGCTAACATATGCTAGATATTCTTCCCAACAATTTTAAGGCTACAGTAATTGCTACTACCTCTCTGCACCGCATAATGTCTACCAGAAAATCCTGTCAAACAAGATGTTGATGGCATTTCGGCCTGAGTATTTTTCATTCTTATTTAATTCTATATACATGAATCGATGTATATATTCTAAATTATAGTTATAACGGTCTGTATATTGGATCCATATAACTCATGTTAGATATTTTTCCCCGCAGTTTCAAGCCAATAGTGGTTGCGTTTGCATTCCTATCTCCTCAGTAATTATCCTTTACCTATTTCTTCAATACTGGCCGAAATTACGTGCATGTTAAAAGTGGGAATAATCTTGCCCAATGACTGATAAAGGCGACTGCCCAACGTAAGTAAATGAAAGTAAGAAAAACATTAATAATATATTACTTAAAATTTCTCAACGTATCTCTGTACAATGTATATTAACCCACATTTATAGGTTAAAAGTACTTATTTTACTATGTCGTATTATATGAGTGACGAGGTTATGTTATTAAATCTTAATAGTGAATTTGTTCGATAATTTATCATACTTGTTAATAAATGCGCACAGTGAATCTGATTTTATTATTTAATAAATGTTTTAACTTTATATATTTTATATACACGTGCACCTACCTCGAACAATAGGATTTTTGTTTACCTTTGATCGGTTGGCTCCATTTTGAATATCTTCCTTTCTCAAGTACATAATTCCAATTATTACCACGCAGATACGTAATAAATTTATTTGTAGTAGGTTTTAGATACAAAACATTTGATTTTACACTAAACATATTTAATTTTTACAACAAAAATTATAAAAACACACCGTGATGGCTGGCACAAAAAAAGGTAATGAAATTGCATTGACGGACGGGTTGATACAGTGTTGCCATATATACTGCTCCTTTAAATTTTTTTAGCGAGCTTGGATAAATTGTGATGCTGGCATGGAATGCGGCGTACTACAATTGTTAAGAGTGTCTAGGACAAGGAGAGAGTATAATAAGATTACTTGGACTGATGCAGAATAAAAATACAAAATCGAAATGGGTGCTTACCGAAAAGATCTCCATTTTTTAAATTTAATAAAAATGTAAAGGCGATAACTGAAAAGAATAAAATAATTCTGAAGTCGTTACTAAAACATATTGTGTAGGAACTGAAACCCGTGTTTCGAAATGTAAAATTATTTTAATCTTTTTAGTTGTTTGTAGTCGGCATTTATTTTTTATTAAAAATATATTATTTTTTCTCTTTTGAGTGGGCTTAGAAATATCACAATCTTTCAATGTTGTTTAAATAATTCAGTTTACAAAACCATCTCCAATTTCGCCACTCTGGATTGGCAGTCACTGAAGTCTTTACTTATTTAATAAAAAAATCTTCAATATCGGTTAACAGTTGACGAAGATATCGTGTAACATACAAACAAACATTCATATTGGTAACCTCCTCTTATTTTTGAAATCGGACAAAGAGTAGAAAAATAGGAAAAATATGAAGCATATAAAGAAGAATATCTATATAATATTATTATTCTAACATGTTTACATTGCTTATAAAGTATTATGGAACGATGACTAAATATGTTATTTATAAAAATGAAATATTACGTTCAACACTACTTGTATTTGTAATACAAATTTATATCAGTGTCGCAGACGAAATCTGTATGAGAATTTGATTTGTTTGTAAATTAGTTTAATGTATTCACTTGCGAATATATTTGAAGTTGATGTTGACTGATTAAATTTTCATGCTTACTCTGTTAGCTATCACTTCATATATTATATCTAACAATTTGTATTAGTACCTTATTTCGTACATACAATATTATTTAATATCGATTACAAAAAAATAAACTTGAAATGTCCTTTTTGCACAGAAATATTTTTCTTTTAAAGATCAAATACACATATTCTATAATGTTGTGACAATTTGTATTTCGTTTGTAATCATCTTATTCTTCTTGATTATCTTTATAATAAGATTCAAATATTACCATAATAATAAAGAAAAACAAAGAACCAAAATAAAAAACGAAAAAAAACCGCTTTGAGCAAGAAATGAAACCAGCACGGGTCTTATCAGCAGCAGTGACGACAAGACGTGGATGCAGTTTCTTTAAAAACTTTATCGCACGTGGACTTCACGACCCGATAGTCTCTACGACAAATGACACCAATATGTAGTCGTCTCAGAGACTCATTTTTGCGCTATTTACTTTGTTTAGCTGGCTGGCTCTGATGCCGCCCCGGCAGATAGTTCAATAAAAGCCCAAAAAATTTATTAATGCAATAAAACTAAAGCTGCAAAAATAATAGAGCTGAAGATTGGCCCCGCTTATAAAATACCTGCATGTCTTGGACAGGTCGACGCTCAGTCAAGCCACGCTGAAGTTTTTTTTTAGTTTTATTTATATTCATTTATTCATTATAGCCTATCAAATTACGCTGTTGAACATTGGCTCCTCTCCCATAGATTGCCTCATAGGAGGGATATTTGCAACAGTTGCCACGCTTGGTAGCAGGGTTGGCAACCGCAGTTTTTATTGTTTTACTTGTTATCAGGAGGATGCTTTCCATCTTCTTTTTCAGTTTCCCTCTATCGCCTCTTACGACACCTACGGGATGATATAGTGCATTCCATTACCCATATTTACGTGTATACTAATTGACTTTATAGTTATTATCGCTTAAGTCCATTTTTATACAATAACACAATAATAATAAAATATATTATACGTGGTAGAGCCATGCTGCAGTTAGTTATATTAGTATTATAGTTGTAGCACGAATGGGTCGGCTCGACCGGGGAAGGACAACGCTCTCACAGAATGCCAGCGTAAAATGGTAGCTTAATGCTGCTGAGTATCGTATGATGAGTCTAGCGAACCGGAGACCCTTTTTACTGGAAACGAGGTATTCCATCTTAGTCCTCACGAGTGACAGCGCATCTGCATTTTGATTTCGAGGATCGAGGATAGATGTAGATGAGTATGAGCCGCAGCAACCACTTAGCGTCAGTTGGACTGTGTGCTCGTTCGGCACCCTATCCTATAAAAAAATGTCATTTTGCCATGATTTGATAACGATCGTTAAAATTTTAACGGTATTTCTGGTCTTTATTTTCGTACATTACCTGAAAAGTTTTTGTGTAAAATTTCTGACTGTCAATTTCTGAGCTATTAATTACGCGTTATGTGGCTTTCAATGTACGCTATGCGGATCTGAGCGCAGTTTGTCGACACAAGTGATTATTTCGTCTCGAAGGCGTGTGAATTAGACTATGCGAGAGTCACGCGAACTGACTGTTCGAGTAGAAAAAAGAGACCGCTGTGTTTGATAACATGATAACGTACCTTATCGCGGTTTTATCAATATCATAATATGTCACTATTTTGTCGTATGATGAATATTTAGGTTAGAAGTTAAGCAAGAATTGTAGACATTATAAGTAGTAGCTGCACTAAGCTCAAGTGGCGCTCAATCCGTCTTTCGTCGAATAATCATATCCAATTCCTCTCTACTGCGTTTTATCTTAATATCTCAATCTCCCATAAAAACTTCCAATTTCTCAGCTCCTCTCATAAACTTTCCCTTCGATCTTTGGAAAACCTTTCCCTTCTATGTCCCTTGCACTCTTCTACATTTCACAGTAAATCTTTTTCAGTTCTTGGAGTGAAGCTTTGGAATTCCTTACCATCAACTATAAAACGTGCTCAAACAATAGACTCCTTTAAAAACCAAGTTAAAAAACAATATCTTTCCTTCTAAATCATCCCTCCTCCTTTTATCTATTCCAGTCGCTTTATGATCACTAGTCTGCCAATTAAGTAAATTCCGGCATGTTTATTAATTTACTTTTATTTACAGTGCACTCTACCCATTACTTAACTTTTCACTTATTTTTATTTCCTATTTAGGTTTTCTGGAAGAAATTGCTGCATAGCAATAAGACCGCCTTTTGTTTTTCTATTTGTTTGTTTCTTGTTACGTTGTTTTCTTAGTGTTCAATAAAGGGTATTGTAGTAGTAGTAGTAGGGTAGAAATTCATTGCATTGGTTGCCTGTAGAATGCTCTCTAGTCCCATTAAAAGTAAAAGTAAAGTAAAAAAGCCAAACTGGCCATGGGAAGCCAAGTGTTTCCTTTATGGCAGATCCTCTCTACAATGGGAGACACCCATGTCCATCCCATAAAAAACTACGTTCTAAAAAATGAATAAAACTACAATAAAGATAATGAAACCTAATTTTTTTGTTTTCTTATTTTTAGATCACGTACTTAAAATCTTTATAATAGTATTATATAGTACTTTACTTTATAATAGTAGTATATACTAATCTATACTTGGTCAGGTCATAAGTTCTGTCAAAAACTTTTTATAAAATTAATGATACACTTTGTGATAATTATATAAACATTATGTAAGAAATGAAAGGTTATTTAATTTAGAATACAATTTTATTTACATTAATCGACGCGGCCAGTTATGTATTTCTGCCGCTGCTTTAGCCAAAGATGCTCGGAGAGATTCAAAATTCTGATGAAGTTTAGCGCAGACTTTCTCCTCCAAATGTTGCCATATCTTATAATACAGTGGGCTTAAATCTAAACTAGAAGAGAGCCAGTCTTGATGTCCGATAAAGTCAATTCCATGGCGGTCAATCAGTTTTGCGTACTTCGTGCCCTGAGCTGGTGCAAAGTCCTGTTGGACCTGACTAAGCATAGTAATTTATAAATAACTGTTATTTATAACTTATATTGAATAAAAAAAGTTCCTGTTTCTGATAATAACTCATTCTACTCACGCTGATGTCGTTTTCAGGCAAATGCCGCTATAAAGTCGTGAGACAACTGTTTGATCGTTAATTAGTAACAATGTTGTTTAGAATACAACATTGTTAAATGTTAGAAGTAAAACGTCATGTTCGTATTATTTATTATACATCAGGTGTTAATGTTGACTTCAATAAGCACTGAATGTACGTTTACATTTTAATGGAAATGTATTTATTTATTTTAGGGTTACAAGTTAGGTCGATGGATGCAGGAGGCGACCGTATTTTGTGGCATTTCTTCTGCGCTCAGCCGTTAAATTGTAAATAGCTGTAAAGATGATGATAATGATGATGATTAAGGAGGGTTAAAAAAGCATATAGTCCACTTACTGATAAGTAAATGCTTTTGCACATAGACACATATCTTTGATGAAGAATTCAAATGCAGATGCGTTGTCACTCTTGAGGAATGCCTTGTATCAGAGAAAACGGTTTCCGGTTCTCGTCAAAGGTATTCTGTGCGATCGCAACTGCCTCGTTAGTCTAGTAATCGTATACGCGATGGCTGATCATGAGATCCTGCGCCTGACCTTTTTGCTTTCGCGTCGTATTGCCTATCGAACTATGAGTTTAAGGGAATAGACACTCAGACTGGCACTATAATCCTGTTCTGCACAGATTGCCGTTGAGACTGGCCGCCGTGACCGAAATTCGGTTTGGAGGATATTATTTTTCCTTGCGATAGTGATCCTCCCCGATTGAGCGGACCAAAATTATAATGATTTCTTATATTTACGCGAACACTACACATTGATTAAAACTACTTTTAAAAGAACATACAGCTGATGTGAAGCATCAACGTTCCGGGAAGTCTGCAGTTTGTGATCATATCCTAGACGGCCCCAACCATTACATCAGATTTGATAGACCACAAATCCTTGCGAAAGAACACCGATTCCTACCAAGGATGATACGTGAGGCTATTGAAATTAAAAACATCCTAATTTCAGTAGAGAGGAAGGCTGGGTATTACCACCTGCTTGGGACCCTATAATCAATAAAATTAAAACTAAACCCCAAGCATACCACAGACACAGTCAGTTCATTCAATCATCTCAGTCCCCCGTGACCATGGGTTTTGGAAAGCACTCGAAACGTCGGGAATTAAAATAAATTAAAATTAAACGCGATATAATCGTAAAAGTAGTTTTAATAGGATCAAAATTATTAAAATTTAATTAATAATAATTCCGTTTTAGCCGTTTACGTCCTATACTAGAAAGATTCATGAAAAATTATTGTAAGAGCACAAAATTGTTGATGAATTTTCATTATTTTTATTCGCAATGTTCAATATTTATAATGCTCTATTCGGTTATAAGTTATAACTATAAATACATTGTTTGTAAATTGATTTTGACATAGACTCCTCCTGACACACCTTGTCTTACAAAACACTTAAGTTATAAGCTGTGGTTTGTTGACGCTAGAGGAGAGTTAAATCCTATGTATATCAAAATAAATATTTGTTTCACCGTGTGTCACTACGACCTTATTTTTGTTTATACAAAAGCTCCTCCAGTGTTACACGTGCTAAGTTAATAAGCTGCTTAATTATTAAATACTAGAGCTTAATAAAAGGTACGTAATATTACGCGTAAGTTAAAATTTTGTAAACTTTGTTTCGATCACTACTGCATGAGTTAGTACAGTATCATTATCCTCCGTACTACGTACAGGCCATCAGTACACTGCTGAACAAAGGATACCTGATTAGTAATGTAAGATGGATGCAGCTGGCAGGTATGTCATCACTGTCACCGTTAGCCCGTAAAAGTCCATTGCAAGACGTGGGCCTTCCGTTGTAGGGAGGTGGTTGCCTTAAACATCTCGCTTGACAGTTGGAATAATGATAGCAGGACCAGATGTTTTGCACCACTGCTGCTGCTCCCCGTCGGTTGTCTGGGTATTTAATACCTCTTAGTCACCCTCACAAAACGACAACCTCAGGAAATAATGGGATGAGAAGATAATCAAAACATGTTCATGTTTATTGTTTATGTATAATTTTAACAGCTTTTTTTAGAATAAGGGCGACGAACCAGCACACATTTAATTAATAAATTACTTAATATGATTCTTCTATAAAATACCGACTAGATCAAGAGTGAGTTAGAGGAGATGAGAGGTGTCATTCTATCGGAGCGTCATATCCACATCATGAAGCGGCTAAATTTTTCACGAAACAACAATTTCATGAAATGTGACACTGTCTATTGTCTACATCATGATGTACCTTGGACCGATCGCTGAATAGAGATTGTTTACTAGTCATATACTAGCCAAAACCAAACGCACGGCTACTTCATGATGTAGTCAAACGTAAATGATCGTATCGTTAAATACACAACACAAACATAGTTCATCGCTCGTATCACTTTGTGCACATTTATTACCTATGCTTGCTCTACACTTGGTCCGCAGAATGCGTGCGACTTCGTCGCCAGAAAGCAGCAACTCTCGCAATAATTTAATTTAATAATTTAATTTTGGAGAAACGAAAATGGTGGATTAAAAATATCCATCATAATAATATGATAGATAAATTTTAATTTTCGATGGATTTAATCTACAAATAAATTAAACTGAAGTGTCTGTTTGTAATGTCAAAATAATAGCTTTTTACTAAATGCGTATGAAATGTGCAATATACGGTACTTTTAACAAAAAAAAAACATTTTTTTTAAATGTTTGTCTGTCTGTTTGCTGTCTGTTCCGACTAATCTCCGAAACGGCTAGAACGATTTTGACAGCACTTCCACTGCTTATACCTAATGTTATAAGGAGTAACTTAGGATACCTACTTATATTTTAGTAAAAGAATTAAGGTTCCGCGCAAAGAAATTAAAATTACAATCATAATAAAATAAGTATTTTAAGATATCTTTAAATTAAGTAAACAGTCCATCTAATTGAGGTATAATTATCTATATTATAATGCCAAATCCATTATGAATGTAATATTGTAGATATAACTATGAATTAATAAGTATTCTATAATTTGATTGTTTTTGGTTTTGTTTTTAATTTATAAACTAATATAATAAAATATTGTCTTGCAATTTCGCAAGTTTGCTTTTCGAGCTTCTTTTGCTTGCTTTAAAAACCTGTAATAATCGATGAACAATGTGCGAATACGCGAATCAGTCCCACATTACATGTTAGCGCCTTCGCCTGCGATTGGCGTACTAAATGCGGAATGGGCATTATGTATAAATGTTTTTTTTTTGCACAGTACGTATATCCAGTCTATAAGCAGGACTGCATTCTGCACCTTACTTTTTACAACGGCTTCATCTATTGTATCTGTACGTAATGTGCGTTCAGTTTAAATAAGCTCGAATGGATTTTGACTTTTGCAAAATGTTTGCGCCGGATCGCTCTTGAATTTTTTTGCTATAAGGCTAAATTTTAAAGAATCCGTGACTCCAAATCATCAGATTCTTTTCTGAATGCGTAATTTATACCTTGGCTTAAGAATAAAAATATGCTTTTGATATACGAGGGTGGATTGAAAAGTACTCGGCATCCATTCAATTCTAAAAATCAAATCTACCCACATTATTTAGTTCAGTTCAGACTAGTTCATTGTGTGAAGTTCGAAACGTGTGCGATAATTAGTTGTGATTTTATAAATTTATTAACAAAGTAATCGGACATAATTTCCGCGAATGGAGCAAATCGAGCAGCGTGCCGTCATTAAGTACCTCCATAAGAAGGGGCTATCATCAAAAGCCATCCATGATGACATGGTCAGTACATTAGGCGATTGTGCTCTGTCATATTCATCCGTCAAAAAATGGATAGCAGAATTTAAGCGTGGTAGAGAGAGTGTGAAAGATGAACCCCGCTCTGGAAGGCCTTCGACGTCAACTATTGACGAAAATATTAAAAAAGTACTTGATTTAATAATGGGAGACCGCAGATTAAAAATTAGAGAGATAGCCGAGATTATAGGCATCTCTTATGAACGAACTCAAAACATCATTGTCAACGAGTTGGGTTTCCACAAGGTGTCTGCGAGGTGGGTTCCGCGACTGCTTTCAGGTGAACAAAAAAGGACGCGATTGACTATTTCACGCGTTTCACTGTTTAGAGTTATTTGAAGCCGATGCAGATGATTTTTTGAATCGTTTTGTTACTATGGACGAAACATGGGTTCATTACTGTACACCGGAAACAAAATAAAAATCAAAACAGTGGAGAAGACCTGGTTCACCAGTCACCACCCCCTAAAAAGGCTAAGTCGATTTTGTCGGCAAATAAGGTGATGGCTTCAGTATTCTGGGACTCGAAAGGTGTGATTATGATTGATTATCTTGAAAGGGGTCAGACTATAAACTCTGATTACTACTGCACCTTACTACGTCGTTTACGAGAGGAAATAAAAGAAAAACGTCGAGGAATGCTCAGAAGAAAAGTCCTGTTTCATCAAGATAACGCCCGTGTTCACACGTCAGTACAGTCAATGGCTGAAATTCACAACTGCGGCTTTGAACTGTTACCGCATCCGCCGTATTCACCTGATCTGGCACCATCAGACTTCTTTCTGTTCCCTAACCTAAAAAAGCACTTGGGAGGTCAAAGATTTTCGACAAACGACGAGGTCAAAGCAGCTGTAGACGCATATTTTGACTCTAAGGAAGAATCATTTTTTTTCAACGGTCTAAATGCTTGGAAGGGGAGGTGGCAAAAGTGTATTGAACTTGATGGTGATTATGTAGAAAAATAAAAATATAACTGATTTAGTATGTATTTATTTTCTTGGTTAGGCCGAGTACTTTTCAATCCACCCTCGTACATATTATGTGATTACTTGTAAAACAAACGTCTAAAATCAATTAAATTAAAGAAAAGTCAAATAACCGTATTAGGTTATTTATACAGTGAAATATAAGCACAATATTAAATAATCATAGTAAAATACAGCACGAAACATACTTTGAATGGAACGCGCGCCACTATTTTTTTTGCTCGATCTTACACGTTTTGATAGCTTCTGTGGCAGCGTCGAACTAAACTATTTATTATAAATCTCGTATTGTGTATACCTGATTAATTAATGTACTATTTACAAATGCATTAAACTTCATTTCGTACGATAATATTTATTAAAACCGTTACTGCATCACTTCGTGCCAAAGGCCGAAATCTAGACCCGGCCGGCTTACCGGCGCATCGACCCTATTATCAACTATATCAACCGCCAGTCAAACTATAGAGTCCCCATTTCGTGTACCTTAGGTATAGGGGATTAACTGAAAACAACGTGAAGCTTATTGAAATACCGTAAGTCTGCTGTTCACTGGCTCTTAGACTAGTACTAGTTTGCACGGCTGAGATTCTTTTGACTAGTTTTGATACTTTCATTGATTTTGTCATGTTGTAATGATAATTTGGAAATAACTAATCATCGTCTTCTCCAATTAAAAATCACAATTTTTTTGTAAGTAGTTAGTTATGTTTGTAATAAAAATATACACGTTTAAAACAATAATTTATCAACGCCGGTAAATTTTAAAATGGAGTTGGTAGAGTTATTTGCATTCATGGAAACGGTGATCTCATTCAAATAATATAAGATAAATAATGATACAAACATTTTATATGTACCTAAACGATATTAATTTTGTAAACATCAGTCACCGCAATTTGTTTATAATTTTATATCTTTTTTGTTTTAAATGTTATTAGCTTGCTTGTTTAGTTAATTTTATTTATAAGAAAGATATTCTTATCACGCGTAAATAGGTCAATTTTTCGTAGTAATATGAATAATTGCTTTAATAGTATGTTTTTACATTTTAGTATTGTTTGTTTGCATTCTCGTGTCGACTCGAGAAGCTTTAGGTCTCCTCATGGATAAGAATTTAAAATTTGAGCAACATGTTCAGTCAAAAGTCGACAAATGCTATGTTTCTCTAAAAATATTGTATAAAATTCGCACATTTCTCTAACGTCACATAAGATTGCTTTGTAACAGTTTAATATTATGCCACCTTCAATTTTATGATATTGTTTATGGTCCTTGCTTATTTAAAAAAAACTGCGTAGAATGTAGACACGTAGAGTGCAAAACGCATGTATGCGGTTTTGTTTGACACAATTACATAATTTTAATATACCCAAAAGATACAGCATTTCACCTTATTTAGTCAGTAAAGGCATTTTAAACATGTCCAATAGTAATAAATTAAAATATGCCTGCTTTCTGCACACACTGCATCACGCAGCATCTCCAAGATATTTGTATGATTAGATAGATAGCTGTTAAAAAAAGTTTGCTCTCAGTCTGAGAAACATGACATCGGCTTCCACTAGGCACCCAGGATTAGACTCGCTGGAGCCGGGCGTTGTTTTAAATTCGCCGCTGCTAAAATTTGGAACGATTTGCCACCACGAGTCCGGTCTACTCTATCTCCATATACCTTCCGACCACCTACTGTCCCAAGTGGCCAATCAACAACAGTCCCTGACTCTATGTGGCTCTGATACCCCTCAAATTAGTGAACATTTTTTGTATTTTAGGAACTATTATTTACTTATTGTTTTTTTTATTTATTTATTTATTGTTAATATTGTTGCATGAATAAGTCAACTAGCGCCATCTAGTGTCAGGAACGAGAGCGAGGGGAGCATTGAGAAAATGACATCACAAATCACTCAACTGACAGCGCCTAGTCGAAACTCGAACGCTCGGTACCTTCCGCGTGTTTACTTGAACATTCTGGATATTTCTTTGCTAATTTAAATATATAGGCGCTGCAAGATGCGATGGAGGCAGTGTTGATTTGGGCGAAACAAGCGAAGCTTCGGAGTGGAATGAAGTGAATTAGTGTGTTTAAATTATTAGTGTTTTAACTTTAATTGTGTAAAGTAAATTAAAGTGTTAATTTAGGTAATTTTATCGGCAATTTTTATTGTCACGAACCTCAAGCTCGTAACAATTTGGTGTCAGAAGTGGGATAAAATAATGCCGATTTTACCTAAGGAGGAAACGGAGGGTGTCCGTACCCGAAGTCAACGCCAACAGGAGACGGACCAGAGGAGATTTGGTGGTGCAACGCCGCAGATGTCTGAGGGCCAGCCGCCGGCCACGGAAGCCGGTCCGTCAGCAGCTTCTACGTCTGTGGCACCTGACTTAGGTGCTCTGATGGTGATGCTGCAGCAGCTGCGGGGCGGACAGGAGGAACAGGCCCGTCAGTTGAAAGAGCAGCAGGAGGAACAGGCCCGCCGACACGAGGAACAGGCCCGCCGACAGGAGGAACAGATGCTCCTCATGAAGGACCTTCACGCTACCTTCGGAAAGGAGATAAAGGAGGTGAAGGATAGGGTTGCTCACCATGACAACCGCCTGTCGGAAGCTGAAAACCGAATCGAGAAAGCTGAAACCCGAATCGACCAAGTAAACAATCGGGTTGAAAACGTAATGGCTGACATGAAGAAATCACTGGACGAACTCAAACTTGGAGATGGAGCTACAGCTCCCGTAGTAGCTACAACACCTTCGCTACGTGGGTTCAAGGTGCCACCGTTCGATGGTACCTCTTCCTGGTCAGCCTACAAAATCCAGTTCGAGGCTGTTATGAAGGCGAACGGCTGGAATAAAAGTCAGGCCATGACTGCTCTCACACTAGGCCTGCGCGACCAGGCCTTAACAGTTCTGGAAGCTCTCGGCGAGGAAGTGACTTATGAGCAACTCCTTGAGGCATTGGAGGCGAGGTATGGCGACGCTCACCTGGAACACGTCTTTCGTGCGCAGCTTAAGGATCGCGTGCAGCGCATCAACGAAAACCTGCAGCAGTGGGCTCTAGAGGTGGAGAAGCTGGTGCGAAAGGCATACCGGTCTGTACCTGCGCTCATTGGAGGGAACCTGGTGCAGACATTCATCGACGGCATCCGTGACCTGGAAGTCAGAGCTGCTGTGAGGCTCGGGCACCATGAGACGCTTAAGGACGCCTTGGCCCATGCACTGGAGGTAGAAGCCGTGCGGCAGGATCATCGTTCCCATCGCGTCATGGAGGTTGCAGCAGCTACAGTTCGCGACCGCAACAAAGGATACAGCCCTAGGTGCTATGGCTGTGGGGAAAAGGGCCATCTTCGATCCAGCTGCCCTAAGCGAACCCTAGAAAGGGAAGGTGAACGATCCCAGGAGGGTAGTGCGGCCAACAGCACCGCCCAGCAGCAGCAGGGAAACGAGTAAAAGCCAGAACTGCGGGGCGGGTGCTGGCTGATGTTAAAAGAGCCCCAAGGATCTCGATCTCACAAACCCATGATGGGAACAGCCTAATCATAAAGGGCGAGATCAACGGAATGCCGTGTAAGCTGACCATAGACACTGGAGCCTCTCGTACGGTTGTTAGTTCCCAACTTATAAGTCAGTTCCTTGGGGACTCCGCATACAACCGAGAACGCCTTAATTTGGTAACAGCCACCGGTCAGCGTATACCCGTCCGTGGAGAGAAGGAGATGGAGTTGAAGCTAGGCAACGTGATCTACCTGCATAATGTCATCGTGGCTGATATAATGGACGACTGCATCTTAGGCCTAGACTTTATGAGGAATAATTGTTGTGAGATCGACGTTAAGCAAGGTGTTTTGAAATGTGGACAGGAGGAACTTTTTATGGAAGGTGCGTTACCAGGGAACGTGTACAGCATCAAGAAGATTGTTCTTCCGCCGAGATCGGAAACGATTGTTCCGGTTAGTCTACCTCGAAACGCTGGGCAAGCTCACCGTTGTGTACTTGTGGAAAGGGTAAACAATGACCTTCCATGGAAAGTAGCTCGAACCTTGGTCAGGACCACTGACATCTCAGGAGTACGTGTGCTGAACCTTTGCGACCGGAAACAGATTATAGAAAAAGGCACACTGGTTGGTACTTGTGAGGAAGTGGATTGGTTACGTCAGTGCCAATATATATCGAGTGGGACCCCCAGCAAGGATTCAGAAACGAGAGTGACCACACTTTTGGAAGACTGTCGCAGTGTTCTGTCCCCGAACGAATTGGTCAAGGCGAAGAAGTTGTTACTCAAGTACGCCGATGTATTCTCATCAAATGATGCTGACATAGGAAAGACTGGCCTAGTTCAGCACAAAATAAACACAGGAGAGGAATTGCCTATCCGTCAGCGGCCAAGAAGATTGCCGGTAGCACGTGAAAAGGAAGTGGAAACCATGATTGAAGGAATGGTGAAGGATGGTGTTATTGAACCTTCCTCTAGTCCGTGGTGTTCACCAGTGGTGCTGGTGAAAAAGAAGGATGGCAGCATGCGGTTCTGTGTTGATTACCGCCGTCTGAACGACGTTACAAAGAAGGACAGCTATCCCTTGCCAAGAATTGATGACATGCTGGACATGCTTACAGGAGTAAAATGGTTTAGCACGCTGGATCTAAAAAGTGGCTACTGGCAAGTTGAAATTGACCCTAAGGACAAGGAGAAAACTGCGTTCTCGACGGGAAAGGGTCTGTGGCAATTCAAAGTAATGCCGTTTGGGTTGTGCAATGCTCCAGCAACGTTTGAAAGGCTGATGGAACTTGTACTTACCGGGCTAATTGGCGATGCCTGTCTGGTCTACTTGGATGACATCATCATCGTGGGCCGTACGTTTGAGGAACACCTTCAAAACCTGGAACGCGTGCTCATGAAGATTCAGAGTGCCAACCTCAAGTTGAGCCCGAAGAAATGTTCACTATTTCAACGGCAAGTTAACTTTTTGGGGTTTGTAGTATCGGAAGAAGGTATCCGCACAGATCCAGAGAAAATCGCCGCTGTCAAGGATTGGCCGGTTCCAAAAGACAAGACGCAGGTTAGAGCATTTTTGGGTTTGTGCTCCTATTACCGGCGATTCGTGAAGAACTTTGCAGATATAGCCAAACCTCTGCACAAGCTAACCGAGGAGAAGCGACATTTCTGCTGGGATGAAAGTTGCAATATCGCATTCCAGGAGCTCAAGGACCGTCTGTGCAAAACACCTAGTTTGGGATACCTTGATGCAAGCAAAGAATTTATAATTGACACAGACGCAAGTGATATAGGACTCGGCGGTGTGTTGTCTCAACGGAATGGTGACCAAGAGGTCGTAATAGCGTACTTCAGCAAGTCGTTGTCAAAACCGGAAAGGAACTACTGTGTCACAAGACGCGAATTGCTCGCTGTGGTAAAGTCGTTGCAGCATTTTAGCAAATATCTTCTGGGACGAAAGTTTCACTTACGAACTGACCATGCTGCACTAAAATGGCTATTGCAGTTTAAAAATCCAGAAGGACAAGTTGCGAGGTGGATTGAACTACTGCAGGAATACGACTTTGAGATCGAACATCGCAGCGGAAAATCTCACGGCAACGCAGATGCATTGTCAAGAAGACCTTGTCCTGAAGATTGCAACCATTGTACTAGGCAAGAGAGTAAGGAAGAGGTATCCGTGAGGATGCTCAGGACGGACCACCTCAGCAACGAATGGAAGAACAGCTTACAACATGCACAGCAGGAAGATCCGGACATCAAGCCGATTCTGGAATGGAGAAGGGCCAGTGCTCCCAAGCCTAAGTGGAGCGACGTCTCAGCAATGAGTTCAACCACTAAAAGCTATTGGGCCCAGTGGGACAGCTTGCTGCTTCAGGATGGAGTTCTGTGCCGTAAATGGGAAAATGTTCGGGAAGACAGCTGTTATTTACAAATGGTTGTCCCTAAAGCTAAAGTACCGGATGTTCTACAGCTGTACCATAATGATTATTCAGGAGGCCATCTGGGAGTTAAACGAACTCTACTGAAGATCCGAGAACGGTTTTACTGGGTCCACTGTCGAAACGATGTCGAGGACTGGTGTCGCAAATGTACAAGTTGTGCGGCTGTAAAGGGACCTCAGACTCGTAGTAGAGGTGCGTTGAAGTTGTACAATGTGGGTGCACCATGGGAGAGAATAGCCATTGACGTGGCGGGGCCGTTTCCGGAGAGTGAAAGCGGTAACAAGTATTTCATGGTTGTGATGGATTACTTCACTAAGTGGCCAGAAGTCTTCGCCATTCCAAATCAAGAAGCTTCAACAGTTGCAGATAAACTAGTTCATGAAGTCTTCTGTCGTTTTGGAGTACCTTTAGAGATTCACAGCGATCAAGGAAGGAATTTTGAGTCTCAAATATTCCAGGAAACTTGCCGAGTTATGGGTACTCATAAAACAAGAACGACTTCTTATCACCCGCAATCTGATGGAATGGTGGAACGATTTAATCAGACATTGGAGAGGTACCTAGCAAAAGTTGTAGACAATCGGCAACGAGATTGGGACAAGCACATACAACCGTTTTTGTTGTCATATCGAAGTTCTGTTCACGAAAGTACAGTAGTGACACCAGCTTTCGCAAACTTTGGAAGAGAATTACGGCTGCCTGCGGACGTGATCACCGGGATACCACCTGATGCCCCACGCAGTATAACCGATTATGCAAATGACTTGCGGAACAAAATGAATGACATTTATGAGCACGTCAGACAATCGGGCCAGCAAATGTCTGAGAAAATGAAAACCCGGTACGACCGCAAAATGAACAACAAAGGGTTCGACGAAGGTTCACTTGTGTGGTTGCACAATCCAGTCCGCAGCAAAGGGAAATCTCCTAAGCTTCAAGCTAAATGGGACGGCCCGTACAGGATTGTAACCAGGACCAACGATGTGACCTACCGGATACAGAAAGGCGCAAGAGGGACTCCTAAGATCGTCCATGTGGATCGCTTGGCGCGTTATTATGGGACCGATAATGCTCGGGACGAGCATGTCTTAGGAGGGGGCAGTGTTGCATGCAATTGCAATAAGTCAACTAGCGCCATCTAGTGTCAGGAACGAGAGCGAAGGGAGCATTGAGGAAATGACATCACAAATCACTCAACTGACAGCGCCTAGTCGAAACTCGAACGCTCGGTACCTTCCGCGTGTTTACTTGAACATTCTGGATATTTCTTTGCTAATTTAAATATATAGGCGCTGCAAGATGCGATGGAGGCAGTGTTGATTTGGGCGAAACAAGCGAAGCTTCGGAGTGGAATTAAGTGAATTAGTGTGTTTAAATTATTAGTGTTTTAACTTTAATTGTGTAAAGTAAATTAAAGTGTTAATTTAGGTAATTTTATCGGCAATTTTTATTGTCACGAACCTCAAGCTCGTAACAATATGTTTGTTCATCACTTGTCTAAGACCCTGTATGGTTAATGCGCAAAGGCTGTGGCAGAATAGCAGGAGTAATTCTTTTTCGTTACATTTGAGTCACAGACCGTTTTGTCACTAATTATTAATTTAAATTTAAACATTGTATTTTTTGTGGCAAATAAATACATTTTTTTATTTAAAAAAATGGCATCCATTCTCGCCACTTACTGTAAAAAAACCAGCAGCATCATGCTGCGGTTTCACGCTGGTAAGCTGTGTCAGTAAGATCTTTCTTCGGTCAAGCCGACCTATACGTGCTATTGGTATAACTATATTATATAAATATAGTTATACCAATAGCACGAATAGGTCGGCTATTCTATAGCTTTTGCTTTTATATAATTATATTATATAAAATGGAGAGAATAGAGCCTATGGCTCTGTTCTCTCCATTTTAAAAATAAGCAGGCCCACAGCGCATTTCTGGATAGGCCTATCTCCAGCGGTAGACTTGAAAGTTTCTTGATCTAATGTGATGTGACACATATTATATCCTATGGGTACTTTAAACAATTCTGGATAAATAATATTATTGGTATTTCGGAATCGACTTACCAAGTTCATCTTGATTGGTGTCATCCCCAGAATTTTTTTTTCTAACGCCGAGCAAAGCACGGTCGCTTACTATGTATGTGTATGTATTATATGAAGAAAATTTATCAAGTACATAACAGGGAAGGCTAACAAGTTTATACTTCAAAGGTCCTGAGAGTGGCGTGGAGCCTTTCGTTATCCAACTTCCGTTTTATCATTATAATTGCGTGGAGTTGTGTTTTTTTGGGACTGATTTTACCTTATAAATAATTGATGCTTGTGCGTGACTTCTACACATAGAACTAACACAATACTTTGTTTGTATATACTCAATACATAGGACTCTTCTGATCCCTAGCGGTCTCATGAGACCGCACCCACCCACAGCGCTATAACCTATAAAAATTATATTTAAAGATTACTTTTATATGAAGAAGTTTGGTATTGCGACCGCTCGGGATTGGACGGACGCATGCGACTGCATGGGAATTTTAAGAGGATTGAGGGGTTAACCAGTATCTCATGTATATATTTCTCAGAAATATAGTTTTTTTTAAATTTGACAAACGAACTTCAGAGTCCACCTAATAGTACGTAGGTACAGCAGCCCATGGAAACCTGTTACCAACTTCAAACAAAAACGCTACATCTTAATTCTGTGAACATGCTTTGTCACCTCTGAGGACTAAGATATTACGCCTTACAACATGTAATTATACTCGCTCTCTATACACTTCAGACCACTCAGCTAGGCAGAAAAGGAGATACCGTTTAGAAATTTGTTTTTATATTTTAATTTTTATGTCAAAGCTCATAACTGTCTATCTGGTTTTGCAATGCGTTCACACTCAATCTTAGTATAGTATATGATTCGAGAAGTTTTCATAACTATCCTATGACACTTATCGGAATTGGCGTTATAAAACAATCGACCCATGCTTTGACATTCCCAGACTTTGCTGGGGAGGAACAACAATGGAACAAAGGCATTCGATGCCCCACTCGTAACGCGTCCTTACTTCACCTTGTATTCATGAAACATCATTGTTTTGTTTGCGATTTTGTCACCGACCGACTCTACATGGATTACTTACGTATTCTTCCGTGCGATAGCGCCTTGTGTTACATTTGTGGGATCCAATTTCACATTTGTTTTTTCGTCCGTTTCAGGTTTTAACCGCAACTTCATCAACGCCTACCTCCAGCCTTAGCCTGTTTTATCACTGCCAATTATTCCGCCCTGCGCGCTTGATGCCGCCATGCTAAAGAAGTTCCATAGTAGTTATAAGAAAGAAACTAAAAACTATAGAAATTGCGAGAGCAGTTGGCGTACGTGACATCGTCCGAAAAGAAAAACAAGCACAATGAACCAATCGCCGGACGAGGCTCGTGCTGCTAGGATACAGAAATATAAAGAAGAAAGACGAAAGCAGCTGATGGCTAAAACAGCGACGCTTTTCTCTGCTAATGTTTCAGATAGGTAAGTGTCATAAAATGCAATCAGTTATATCCAAATTGGTTAGCTCCCACTAGTTCAGCATATTAGTTCATTGTTGAAGTAGTGAGGCTTTCCCAATAGTTGAAGTTCAAAACAACTTTTAAAAAGATATAACTTCCAAATTACTCAATTTCTAAATTAAGTAGGATGTTTTAATGCTTAACTTTGTATTTGGTAAATAAATATAATATTTACTTACCTTAAAGAGCTACTTACTCAATAAGGCTTAAATTAACATTATTTATAGATATAGATTTTAAACAATTTTACGTAATAAATAGTATATATTAAAGAAATACGAAGTTTAAGTTTTAAATTTTTAAAATTCCAGGCGGTCAAAGAAAACAGCTAAACGCACGCCATCAGAAGACGCTGCTAGTAATCTCAAGTCTTCATCGGAGGTAAATCTCAATACTGCTTCAACATCAGTGCCTATAAGAACGACCAGAACATCTCGCTTAAGGGCTGCTGCTGCAAATCACGCTGATTCCTGTACGTCTTCTAAGAAATCTAACAATAGAAGTTCTTCAGTGCATTCCTTAATAGAAGATGATAAAACAAAGAATCCAAAAAATACTAAACTTATCGAGAGACACAAAGCTCGTACGCAAAATAGAAGGCAAAACAATGAAAAAGAAAATTTAAAAAGTAATTTGACAACATGTGTTTCAGATAAAGAAATTGGTGCTATTAGAACGAAACTTAAACATTCCATTAATAAAAATATATTAGCAAAAGACAAAAGTAATTTTATAGTCAGTAGTTCAAATGAGAAAATTGTTGACGAAATGAATAGTTCTAAATTTGATGACAAGAATAGGAAATCATTGACCGAAGAAACAGAATTAGTTAATTTAAAAAATGAAGAAAAAAGTGACAATTTAGAGGAAATTTTTAATAACATACTAGGTGATAAAAGTCTTTCAAACAGTATGGAGAAAGAGACGTTTGAAAACTTATTTAATGATATTGTAGTCGGGAACAATATTAAAGATGTTGATGTTGAAATTAGGATTAACGATAAAACCTTAGACGAAAACTTATCGCATCAACAAAGCGAGCTCAAAAATAGCAGTAAAAATTCATACATTCCTATTATAAAACAAACACAGTGTAATAATAAAAATGATGATAATTACGTAAAAGTTGAAGACAGTTGTGATGTGCCAAAAGTGAAGGAAGCGGAAGTTGGAAGTTTGTTGGGGGCTGTGTGTGTGCGCAAAGTCGAAAGGTTTAGTGAATTGCTCAGTAATCTATGTTCACCGTGTGAAGCTGATTTGTTGTTTGAGGACATTTTAGTTGAAAGTGGAGTTAATGGCGATGGTAGTCCGGTAAGTGGAAGACGAATTTCTTTTGTTCTTTTATCGCGACTTTTTTCTTTTCATTGTTTTGTTCAAACGATTAAACAGGAGCAACAATCCTCTGGCACTCCATTTCCCATTTTTTTTTTATAGGATAGGATGACAAACGAGCACACAGTCCACCTGATGGTAAGTGCTTGCTGCGGCCCATAGACATCTACATCTATCCTCGATTACGAATCAAAATGCAGATGCCATTAAAATATTTGTATATATTTGCAAAGAATTTGCTGCCATTTAGGATTCCAAGATATCTTTTCAATCCATGTCCACACAGCTTCCTTAAGTTCACTGGTGAACATACCTCTCACCTATAGATTACCTCATAGGGGGATATTTGCCATAGTTGCCAAACTTGGCAAGCGGATTGTCAACCGCAGTTTGTTAGTTTTAGTCGTTATTAGGGAAACGCTGCTGCCCATCTCCTGATTTGTTTCCCTCTGTCGCGTCTTACGTCACCAAGAGGATGATATGGGGTAGTGGATATCCTTACACCGCCACTATGGTACACTTTAAAACATACCACGTGAAGTTAAAAATAGCCACGCCCCTTGTATATTATGATTAGTGATCAGATGCATAGTTACCTAAAGTTCATTTTTGGCTAGGAAATTATGGAAGCTGCTTCTTAAAACATATTTTTTTAAATACATATCCAGGGATTCCAGAAGATACGGAAACGCGAAAATAGTCTGTACCATGGTGAGGAAACTTCGACTATAGCATGTGGTATTTGTTAGAAAAAACAGTGGGTGTTAATTTAAAAAAATTAAAAAGTTATTATTTCTAGTTTTTTTATATATATAAAAATTAAAATAAGTAAATATACCTGCGCCTGATTTGGCATTCTATAATAAAAACAGAAAATTTGTCGATTTCAAAATCCCGGGATATTTTCTATACATAAGTGCTTCCATATTACCTTAAAATAGGTAATTATATCTACACCCAATTTAATTCTATAGTAAAAAATAACTAAATTTGTCGATTCCGAAATCCCGGGGTTTTCTCGATACAAAAGTAAAAGTTCGCCACCCGTCACGTTCTGTCTCCCGGAGAGGCGAAAAGTGGATTTCAGAGGTCCGTCTGGCTACGTTGAATGTATGTGGGGCAATGAATGATAAAATGGATGAAGTATGCGATATGATGAATGATAGAGGAATAGATGTGTTATGTGTAAATGAGACGAAAAGGAAGGGAAAGGATGTCACTACACATGGCATGTATACCGCATACTGGTCTGGTGTAGACGAGATCGAGCGGGCATGCCAGGGAGTAGGTATCATCCTTTCAGAAAGAATGGGCCAATGTGTGAAAGAGTATAAATGTGTAAGCCCAAGACTGCTGTGGATACGAATGAAAGTGGGCTTAAAGAAGTTGTTTGTGTTAGGGGTCTACGCCCCAGACATGTCTAAGCCCACTTATATCCGAGAGCAGTTTTGGGAAATGGTAAGGATGGTGTTAATGGAGTGTAAGGGAAATGAAAATATTATTATGCTAGGAGATTTTAATGGAAGGGTTGGGGTGAGGAGGCTTGGTTATGAAAGGATATTGGGAACGTTTGGTGATGAAAGTATAAATGAGAATGGTGAAAGTCTCCTCACCGTATGTATGGAAAAGAATCTTTTTGTGACGAACACTTGCTTTCGCCACAAGAGGATTCACATGTATACTTGGGAAAGAGGTGACGATAGAAGCATGATAGATTTAATAATTGTGGATGAAAGATTGAGGGGCGCAGTTGTAGATACAAGGGTTTACCGGGGTTCTAACGTAGGAACGGATCATTATTTGGTTCTATGCCGAATTAATGGTCTATTCAGGCGTTGGCGCCATCGGTCATCTGTGTCTACCACTGCGTTACAGCGTATTAGAACAGAAAGGTTACAAGATGAAGGTGAGAAAAAGAAGTTCAAATGTAGACTGAAAGAAAATATAAGTGGTTTGGATGAATTATGTATGAAGGAGTTAGACTTGGAGAATGTATGGCAAAATGTAAAGAAAGGTTTAGTGGATGCAGCTACCGAAGTATGTGGTGTTAGTAAGAGAAAGAATGAAAGGAAAAATAATACGTTATGGTGGGATGATGAGGTACGTATGGAAGTTGAAGCAAAGAAGAGAGCATGGCTAGATTTACTAGCAACAAAGGCTGGTAATTCTAGCGGTACGAATGATGATATTGAAAGAAAAAAGGCAGTCTTTAGACATCTTAATAAGAGAGTAAAAGAAGTAGTTGAAAGAAAAAAGCAAGAAAGAACGGATAAGAATGATAGAAGAATATCGGATAATTTCCAGGCAAATATTAAAATGTTCTGGAAACTTGTAAGAACTGCCAGGGGACATTCAAAACAGCCTATGATGAATGCTATAAGAGACGAGAATGGCTATATTCTGAATGATGAAGTTTTGAGTTTAAAGAGATGGAAGGAATATTTTGAAAGCGTGTTTATGAGTGAGGAGACAACGTGTGTACTAAGTGAAGTAGAAATTCCGAAAGAAGAGGAAAGAGGTAGCGAGATTAGTGTAGGTGAAATAATGAAAGCAATGAAAAGCATGAAAGCAGGTAAGGCTGCCGGATATGATAGAGTTTCACTCGAAATGCTAAGGGCTGGAGAGGAAGTGGTGGCAGGCCTGCTGCACACCTTGTTTAATTTATGCTGGGAACTGAAGCGGGTACCGGTAGACTGGTGCAAAGCCGTGATAGTCCCAGTATATAAGGGAAAAGGGTCGCAGCAGGACTGTAAAAACTACCGTGGCATCAGCCTTCTTAGCATTGTGGGAAAACTGTATGCTAAGGTACTGATTGAAAGGGTCATGAAAGAAACTGATGGAAAAATTTGGGATGTGCAAGCAGGATTTAGAAAGGGAATGGGATGTACAGATCAAGTCTTTTCCATGCGCATGATCGCGGAGAAGTTTTTTGGCCAAAAACCAAAAGGTTTTTTGTGCGTTCATGGACTTGGAAAAGGCCTATGACAGAGTGAATAGGGATGTGCTTTGGCAAACACTGAACTCATTTGGGTTGAGCGCTGGCTTGATACGGGCATTGGAGTCCCTTTATAGGGACTCTAGTGCTTGTGTTAGGATCAACGGGGTCTACTCGGACTGGTTTGACATCCATAAAGGTGTCAGACAGGGCTGTGTAGCTTCCCCGTGGCTGTTCAACCTATTTATGGACAGTTGTTTGCAAAATTTGAAAGTTGAAGAATGCGGATTAAGAATGGGTGAGTTAACCGTCAAATGCCTTTTGTACGCCGATGATCAAGTTATACTTGCGTCGTCGGCGGCCGAGTTGCAAATGATGGTTACATTAATGAACAGATCATTAAAAGAAAGGGGTATGAAAGTGAACGCAAGTAAGACGAAGGTTATGGTTTTTGAAAGAGAAGAAAGTAAAACGATTTGTGAAATAAGAATAGAAGGGGAGTTGATCGAGCAAGTAGACGAGTTTGTATATTTGGGCTGCGTATTTAGCAGGGATGGGAGATATGATAAGGATATAGAACGACGAGTGAATGCGGGAAATAGAGTAAATGGGGCCCTGCACTCTATTGTGAAGAGTCAAAATGTGTCGAAAAAGGCACGTATGGCAATTCACAATGCTGTGTTGGTCCCTACTTTAACATATGGTAGTGAAAGTTGGGTGTGGCAGAAGAAGCACGAGAGTAGAATGAACGCAGTAGAAATGCGGTCGTTAAGGAGTATGTTAGGGCTGAATCTTAATGACAGGGTAAGAAATTGTGTAATAAGAGAAGAGTGTGGTTTGCAAGATGATGTTGTGACCAGGATTAAGAAAGGAATGCTTCGGTGGTTTGGTCATGTGGAAAGAATGAATGAGGAAAGAGTGACAAAGAAAATTTATGTTGCAGAAGTGAATGGCAGAGTCGGAAAGGGACGTCCTAGGCGAAAATTTATCGACCAAATTGGCGATTTATTGAAAACGGGCCAAATTAGGAGTACCCTTAACCGACGAGCATGTATGCGGAGGTGTATGGATGTGAAGGAGGCGAGAGAGGTGTGTCAGGATCGTGCCAAATGGAAGTCTGTAGTCTCTGCCTACCCCTCTGGGTGACAGGCGTGAGTGTTTATGTATTATGTATGTACAAAAGTAAAAGTTCCCATAATAGCCAACACCTACACTTTAGGTAAATATGCATCCGATATCCGATCACTAATTATGATTGAAAAATTATGTATTTTATTGTTAAATGAGGAATAAAGGTTACTTTTAACTATTCTTTTTTGCGTTACATATGTACAAGATTGTTTATTCATTCGATACAGCCTACCAAAAGCCCCTTGCTGAACATAGCCTTCCTCGTAGATCGACTTATATGGGGATATTTGCCATAGTTGCCACGCTACGCTGGTCGGCAGCCGCAGCTTTCATTTTATTAAGTTGTTAGCTTCAAGATGGCGCTGCCCATCTCTTGTTAAATTATTTTCATCACGACATAAGATTGTAACAGTATGTTAAATTGATCTTTAAGTTTTGCAAATTGAAATTGCATAATATGTAAAAGATACTGAGAACTGACAACGGATACTGGATAAGAATATGTATATTAGCGTTTTATTTACTTATGCATAGACTGAATATACTTATAGAAAGTCCATTCGAATACTACGTTATCACACATAAAGTGAATAGTGTTTATATAAGTTTTACACACTCACATACATAAATATTGCACTAAACTGAAATTCCATCCATCCATTCATTCATTACTAACTTGTAAAAAACTCACAGACCTGGTGTTAGGACTCTTTTCTGCCGAGCAGAAAATCTAGGTGGGTCCACCCTCTTACTTACATCTGTCGTCATGTAGCAGAGCGGGGACCGCTTTGTGTTTCCGTCTAAAGGGTGGAAAGCTCGTATAATTTACATTAGTACAGGTTATTTGCATGGGTCCTTGGGATCGACCATGCCTAGTATTTAAACATTGACGTTCACCATATAATAAATGTTTGTATTTCCGACTTTGCTAATCTAGCTAACAAAAACGTCAAAATAAAACTTAAAACCGAGACACGTGTCGATGGTTATTATTATAGCATAAATATCTAATGACACACTTAAACAATAAGATCGTAATTATAAAAATGTGTACCGTTGGCGCATTATCAGGGAAAATCATATTCAGAACCAAATTATATTATTAATGAGTATGTAACAGATATTTAATTAGTTGATTTTTGTTCAAATGTTGGCTTTCTCGAAATTGGAATCACGAAACCGGTTGTCTTAATATGAAGAGCCTAAAAATATTACAAAGAAATAAAATATCTCTGTACTTTTAAAAACGTAATTGACTTAATTAAATCAGTCATAACAACCTTTAAATTTATTTTTATAAAAGTACTTATTTCATTAAAAATATACTGAATTTGGTGTTAAATTAAAATGGCTAAAAATTAAACTCTGTAGTTTAAGCATGTCATGTTTATTTTTAAATTTGGATGAATGTCCTTAATTTGTTATGTAACAGATATTTAATTAGTTGAATTTTGTTCAAATGTTGGCTTTCTCGAAATTGGAATCACGAAACCGGTTGTCTTAATATGAAGAGCCTAACAATATTACAAAGAAATAAAATATCTCTGTACTTTTAAAAACGTAATTGACGTAATTAAATAAGTCATAACAACCTTTAAATTTATTTTTATAAAAGTACTTATTTCATTAAAAATATACTGAATTTGGTGTTAAATTAAAATGGCTAAAAATTAAACTCTGTAGTTTAAGCATGTCATGTTTATTTTTAAATTTGGATGAATGTCCTTAATTTATTATTTCCCACATGACAAGTTTCCGGCGCGTTGTTTTTATAATTGTAATAAGTACAATAGCTCAATTATCAAATTGATATTAAATGAAGTTTTATGAACCAGTATGTGTTGCAAGTATCTTTCAAACCTAGGCGTGGTCTTTCACTACTAGTCCTATTAAGAAGTCATTCAATGGTCTGTGGAAAGGGCTATCCTTGGCTTCGATCAACTCGTTGATCCTTGGAGTTTCTCTGCCCGATGAAATCTGTAATAAAGATAATATTTGCTGTTAAATTAGAGACGAGCGGATCAGCCATGTGATGTTGCGATGTAATGTGTAAGTTAAATATTTCTTGGGTACACACTTGTGCCAGAACAAATTTGTCTTTTTTTTTTGAAATGCCTACGCATACCCGCTTTGCGGGGGCAAGGGTTATGTCGAACTCGCATCGACTAAAATCTAATGGTGGTCCACCTACGCCGCGTGTTGGCACGGCAATGGGAACGCTTTCGCGAACATCCGCGGCTCCACCAGCGCCCCTCACATGGAATACTGTTTTCATCTCTGCGTCCGGGACTCCAGTACTAGCTTCTTTTACTTGACCGCATTGCGCGAAATAAGGTCCGAATCTTTAACGACCGAGTTCTTTCTGATCGGCTCGAAATTTTGCATCCCTTCGAATATTCTATGGCATATACCAAGTCAAATTTCACCATAGCACATTGCGACAAAATTCGCAATATCATCCATACCATCTGGATGCGTATTGATCGCTAACCATCGCTGTGCGGTTTTCCAGAAGTTTTATTCTTAACAAGGGGAATCGGTTACCATTAGCGATTTCTGCGGGCCTATATGATTTAGAGAATTTCAAGCTTACTCTTTTTTCGAAGGCCGGTAACGCAGCGTTAATTCCCCTGGTGTTGCAATTATCATGTTCAAATTATTGTGTTCATATGCGGCGGTAGATTCTATCAGGTGAGCCACATGCTCGTTTGTCTCCTCTTTTATAAAAGCGGAAAACAGATCTCGAAGAAAGGTTTTCGAATAGCAGCCTCGTGCCAGAAAGCCGTGTGTAGGACTACCCTCAACCATACGAAGTGACAACTCTGTAAGACATAAAGTCTTGAAGTTTTGTCTTGGGAGAGGTCAGGCAGTAGACTTGATACAGGCACTAATGATGATGATTTTGATGAAAGTTATGCATGTGTAAATGTTTTATAAACCGCATTCTCTGTTCGCTAGACGTAGCTGTCGACGTGAGAGTCCTGAATTCGAATTCCCTCCTGTATTCAAATTAGTGATAATTATAATTTGTTGGTTTTTGAGTGATGTGATTATCCTTTATGGTGTGATTGAACCTGCGTTCTAATCTACCTCGGATTAATTATTCTCCGCTTATGCAATATAAGCGTTTCATCAGCATGTATGTCTTAATACGAGCGAGTGCCCTTTGTCTTTGCGCATATGCTTATGGCTCTGTTTTATATTTTTATCATTTATTATTATATTCTTTTCTTATTATTATCTTTTTAATTATCCCAGAATCATAATCACTATCCGGGTTCAGGTAGTTTGAAATTAGAATGATATAATAGTTGTTGGCAGATTCGACTTTAATGTCCCCCAGATCGTATTTCAGTCACGGCGACAAGCCAACGAAGACTAGCCTTCTGCACAGGATAGGATTATAGTGCACGAGTATGTACGCAAACACACGTGAACGCTCTATTCTTTCATCATAATTCGATGGGACATGCTTTTCGAGGCATGGGGGTGAAACACCGCCAACTTTTTGAATTTATTGACGAAAAAAACCAATAACAGATTTTGACTCTCATAATTAGCAGTTGTGCTTACGACGCGTACGAGTTTGTCAAAAGTTAGGATTCGACATTTTTTTTTGGTTTTTTTTTTTTAAAAAAAGAATATTAACAATGCTATAAACATTACTAATATTCCATTTAACCACTCATGGTTAGCTTAAATTGCTTGTGTTCGAGTGGTTCACGCCAGTAGTCGAATGGTGGATTCGAACCCACGACCTTTTTGAGTTCGCGGTCCGCGCCCTGCCATTAGGCTACTGTAGCTTATACTTTATAAAGTATTTAAGTATTTAGTACTGTAAACAATGCATCTAGGAAACTCCCTATACGAAAAATTATTAGGCAGTTTATGTTGGGTATAAAACATACGATTTATAGATGACATTAGGTTTTTTTTTATAGCATAAGGGTGACATGAGCACACAGTCTATCTATTGGTAAATGGATGTTATGACACGTAGACACCTACATTTATCCTCGAGTAAGAATTAAAAAGCAGATGCGTCGTCACCCCTGAGGACTAAGATGGAATGCCTCGTTTCCGGTAAAAAAGAGTCTCCGGATCACTAAATTCACCATACGAAACACAGCAGTATTAAGCTGCAATTTTACATCGATATTCTGTGAAAGCGTGGTCCCGGTCGAGCCGACCAATTCGTGCTACAACCATAATATAGCTGCAGCGTGGCTCCACCACGTTTACATTTGCTGTAATGAAACTCAAATTTAAATATTGAAAACACGTCGTTCAAAACCTGAAGGCGATTAGAATTAAAGGACTAATAGATAGTGTCAGATAGATATCCGCCACCCAGTAAGACCAAGTGTTTCATTGACCCTGGGTATTATTGATATTTTTTCAGCGTAGGCCGTCTGGGTAAATGCCACTCGTTTGTCTATAACTGCCGTCATGCAGCAGATCGTTAACTGCTGCATTACAGGTTTAGAAGCATTCCATCTTAGTCCTCATAGGTGATATCGCATCTTTAACCTTCTGTGCTTGAGGTTTGTTGCAGATGACTATGGGCTACAGTATCCACTTACCATCAGGTGGACTGATTGTTGTATAAGTCAGTTTTACTAAAAATGTAGACCGTTAGTTCTTTTGTCGCTCTAAGAAGAACATTAAAATTGGTCTTTTTATTAAAATTTCAAATATCATCGTTTTTATAAAAAAAATATGGTGTTTAATGCACTTTGTCCATAAAAAACGGCACGTACATAATTATGTTATCTTAACCTTAACCTATCTTGAATAAAAATAACTGTGGTGTACTAAGTCAATAACACGTCATAATTATATCTTAATAATAGCTCAAGTGTAGGGATTCACTCTACATTCCCCTTTTCACTCGCCTTTCATTCTCATTTCCTTTTCGCGGTGATATCGGATGTAGCGCTATTGCTGCCGCATATGGCATTAATATCAATTTGGAGTGAGATTCCAATCGATAATCCGTGATACGGTTGGCAGCTCGATTACCTTGTTTGTTACTAATAATGATGTTACTTGTTTATTTTGTATATTTGAATCAATAAATTCGCAAAGAAAAACTTATGTAATTTTTCATTCGATCGTCCTGGCTGACGTAAAGCTTTTGCAATCGACAATTCAAGTAAACTTGTTCTTCGAAAACAACTCTGTTCGATTTATCCTTAATGTAAATGTTAACGATTGTATAATAATAATAAAAAAATCATTACATAGGGTTTTAAATTGGATATGCTGTACATAACCAATTTTGGTTGCGCCCACGGGTTTTAATCGATCGTATTGTGTTTGGTAAGGAGTCTTGTTCACACGCGGGCGACCTCGTCTCGGAGCCGCGATATCTTCGTATTTGGTTACGTTCTTTGCGTAGCTTTTTAGTATGGCGAAACGTTACTCGATCGTTTAAATTTACGCCGTTATATATGCAGCGATCATTTCGTTCACAGGAATTAAGAAAAGTTCATAAAGAACGTTTAAGTAATAGAATTTTTAGTTCAATAAAAAAATTATACCCCATCATCTTTCTATCATCGAAAAAGAAGCCACACGTTAGTATTCAGCTCTTTTGTGGTGGTTCGTATATATTGCGTAAAGAATAGGGATGGATTAATTTGTCTGTAAGTCTTTCCGTCTGATAGTAATCAAGTCTTCAACAGTGAACAAGCTTTTATTAAGTTAGTGTGTTTTACCGCTCAAAACTTAATCACGACTTACCTATTGGATTATTTAAAGAATAAGTTAAGCACACTTGATGGTATGTGGATGCTGTTGCCCATAGACACCTACATCTATCCTTCATTAGGAATGAAAATTATGTTGTCACCCCTTAGGGCTAAGATGTAATATCTCGTACCCGTATACCTCACAGAATACCAGCGTGAAATAGTAGCTTAATGCTGCTGTATTTCGTATGGTGAGTGTAGAGAACCGAAGACCCTTTTTACTGAAAATGAGGCATTCCATTTCAGTTCTCACGGGTGACAACGCATCTGCATTTTGATTTGTAATGGAAGATAGATGTAGATGTCTATGGGCCGCAGCAACCACTTACCATCAGGTGGACTGTGTGCTCGTTTGTCAGCCTATTCTATAAAAAAAAAAAAAAACCCAGTAAAAAGGGTCTTCAGTTCTCTACCTTCAAACGAAACGCAGCAGCTTATATGGCTTTCTGTTAGAGCGTGGTTATTCCTCGGTCGAGCCAACCCATTCGTGCTACAGCCATAATAAAGCTACAACGTGACTACCGCGTAAATTTGCAGCATGGCTCTACCACGTAAATGTACGGTGGTCAGCCACCGACCACAGTTGTTTATTTCTAAAGCATTACAAGGTTTATAAATATACTTTACTAGACATCTTCAAACGGGTGATTTTTGGATCTCGACAACATACGCATATATTATACATACAAACCGTCGTATAGAGTTCCATTGTCTATTGATAAAAACTGTACCAAAATCCGATGCGTAGTTTTAAAGATCTAAGTGTACAGACGGCGGGAAGCGACTTTGTCTTATACTATGTAGAGATTTAATAACCAGATATAAGGTTATAAAATATAATTGAGAATTAAACAGAACTATCAATAGTCAATAACAAGAAATAAAAAACGCTCTCTTGAAGAACTGCAGACCGATTTCCCTTCCGAGCCGCGTCTACGTGCTGTTTTTAAGAGTCATTAAGAATAGTCTCACATGCAGACTAGACGACTTCTAGTCTCCCGAACAAGCCTCCTTCCGAAAAGACTTCAGTACCATAAACCACATACATACCTTTCGGCAAATTTTTGACGGCAATTGCCTGGCATATGTGGACTACGAGAAAGCCGTTGATTCTCGCCGAAATTTGGGCGATGCTACAGTCCCTTCAGCCGTGCCAAGTTGACTGATGGTATATCGAAGTGCTGAAGTGTTTGTACAGAAGGGCTATGATGGCTATCCGAGTACACCACCAGAGTATGAAACCTATCCAATTGCAGATAGGTGTAAGACGGGGGTGATGTTTGTCCCCGAAACTTTTCACGCTGCATTGGAAGACGTCAACGGCGATTACATCACTCTCCTTTGATTTGCCGACGATATAGTCCTTATGGCAGAATCGCTGGAGGACTAAGGCACTATGCTCAATGACCTCAATAGTGCCTCCCAACGGATAGGTCTTAAGATGAACATAGACAAAACAAAGATCATGTGTAAAGTCTATGTCATACCTGTCATAGCCGGTAGTCGTTAGGAGTACTAAGCTTGAAGTTGTTGACGAGTATGTTTACCTGGGACGAATAGTCCCACTACGTAAGTCCAACTTTGGCCGAGAGGTCAATCGACGGATTCAACTCGGCTGGGCAGCGTTCGGTATATTACGACACATCTTCAGCTATACCTCAAAACTGTAAACCGACAACCGATAGGGTAAAAAAGGTTCTCGAGTTGCAGCCTCGTACCGGTAGGCGAAGTATACGGCGACTGTAGGAGATGGAGTGACGAACTGGTAAGACATGCAAGAAGTCGATGGATGCTGGTGGCTCAGTACCGTGCTTTGTTTGTGGCATTCCTTGGGGGAGGCCTATGTTCAACAGTGGACTTGTGAAGGGCTGTAATGATAATGATGATGATCAATAGTCAATACATATGACAGTATTGACTATTCTCCTGTTTTAGGTATTGCTTATATAATATATATATATATATATATATATATATATATATATATATATATATATATATTATATATATAAGTACTAACCCTTAGGGTAAGGCCTCTACACAAAAGTTCATTCGACAGAGCGTGCAATGGGTCATTATGATATACATATGCCGCACACAAAAAATCAATGATGACGTCACGTTACATATACTAAAAAAAGTTAACTCATACATGTGCAGATAAAGGTGACACATACATGCGCACACACATTTTAGAAACAACATGCATGCCAATAGCAAAATACAAATTTTCTAAGTTACTGAGCACGGTTGGCGACCGGCCTTTATGGAAGTGAAAGAGGCCTGCGCTTTGTATCACGCTTCAGTTGTTGCTTGTCGGTACGACCCGGTTGCTCGCGCACATCGCGATATGTTTTATTGGTATACTGTCAAATAGGATTAGCGTATTAGTAAACGATTTTTTTTCTCTCATGCTAATAATTTAAGTAGACTATTTAATCTCTGACGTCTGGATTTATCGAGCATTTTGAGATTTTATCAAGCAAATCTCAAATTAAGTGTTTCCTTTGTGTGATTCCGTTTTAAAAAAAATCAATTTACTTAAATTTAAAAATCGTTAACACTTTTCAAATCGTTATGGAGAAAGTTATCAAGTTAATGATTGGAATGCTTTTCTTTCAAGTGAATGTCACGCTACATTTAAAGTGATTCTGATTAGTTACGTTCGTGCATCGAAACCTTGGATGTCAATATACTCGATACAACAGTTGAGCGAAAGAAACAAGAACTTTTGATGTTCGATTCCTTTGCAAAACCGAGTCACTAATTAGATTTTTTCACTGTGATTCTTCTACGGATCAAAGTCTCGAAGTCAATGTCAAAAGCTCGTATACTTTTGACTTTGATACAAGAAACAGTCATCAGTTACTTCGTATCCCATGTGTGATCAAACGCTTTTGTGTCAATATTTCATATGACGGGAAAAGCAAATTATTCGTTTTTAATATACATTCCTCAATGAAAAAAATCATTAAACACTTTTAGTTGTGGCTAGTTGATACTGCTTTTGTGATGGTTTGTTCGCTTTAATTTTAACATGTTAAATATTAGATACATATGAAAAGAAAAGGTGAAATTATTATAATAATATAGCATAGTGTTTGGGTCACATAGTTACGTATAAAATTAACAACTTGTTGTTTAATGTCGATTTTTGATGATATTACTTAAAAATTTTCAATGATTAACATACTTTCATCGAATTTCCCAAATCATAATTCCTTCGGATTATGACAATACAATAAAAACCATACTTTCGGAAAACTGTGTATACCAGTCAGATTAAACGTTATTTCAGTTAAGTAAAGAATATAAAAAATACATGCATACATATTATATACGTCAAGCCTACTCGTATAATCCCCGAGGGTGTAGGCTGAGTAAAAGAATAGGGAGCCATTTTACATAACAAATAATTTAAAAAATTCAGTAAATTACAATATTAATATTTTATATAAAAATAGTGTCTAAAATGATCAAATGAACAACCTTTAATAACTATAACAGATCCACGTTTTAACTTTTGTTGCTATCTAACTTTTCTTAGGTTTATTTATTTATAATTTTATAATAGTTAAGCTTTTTAAATACTATATTCTATGATTTATTATATACTTAGACGTAATCTTATTATTGTCTTTTTTAATTTAAGTAAAGCATGTGTTTTCTTCATCACATAATAACATTGAAATGGTTTACAAAACAAACAATGGCTTGTTAGTATTCAAATGATAATTACATTACTTACGTATTGTGTAGTTAGTATCTCTGGGTCAAGGATTTGGAAAAAACATGTCTTGAAACATCTAACCGTTTTAGCATAATTTGTGTTTCCCCTTACATTTTATTTTAAACTATGTATAATATATAGCTTAACGTAAAGTTACCGATGTCCTATAGCCCTAATTTGTCTTCATCTCTCTTGTTATTTTTAGTGAAAATGAATGACTGCAAATTTCATTTAAAAATTGCAAAAATTCACGACGGGTTAAGGTTAACATAATCTTTTAAAATGTAAGAAAATACCTATTCGACATAGTAAAAAAACAGTTTAAAAATAAAACACTATCTTTCTCCACTTCGGATGGGCCTAGGTGGCGTCCGACTCTTTTCTTGTCGGTTGTTTTGAGAAATATCCGAAAGACAGCAATATGAAACTCTCGAAATTTGTAGGCGTCAGAGGAAAATAGTCTAAAGAAATGGGTATTTCTAATAACGATTGCCAAGCGTGCCAACTATGGAGAATATCCCCTTAATTAAAGGCAAATTTTTAGCAGCGGACTTTGATAGACTGCAGTGAGTAATGTAAAGCGCAAGTTTCTCTTTGAGTGAATTTAAAATATCTGCTCAAACTTCTTCTACAAATCAGTCTGGTTTCCTAGTTACGTTTGAACAATGGTTGTAGATATCAACGATAACAAGCGTTAGAATTATCTCCCGCTCTCGGTTGCTTAAATTTATTACAAAGACAGCTCCCAATAATTATACAGATGCTGCATAACAGAAAGTATCTTGGTCGGTTACTACAGCGTATACAAAATTTTCTATGATGTTGGTGCTGTTAGCCTATATGGCTCTCACAGCTTCACCTGACACAGAACACCTTTCAGGCCGCGAGCTTATTCGTATAAGAGTTAATACTATCGTTCAAGTTTTTAAAAAAGCGTGGTTATGGGTCAAACTGAATATATTTTCTAAATAAGCTATCGTGCTTTTTATTTCGTACTTGTTGTTTATTTGAAACTAGCGATCCGCCCCGGCTTCGCACGGGTGATTTCTGGATCTCGATAACAGCGCCATCTACCGGGTCAAATTGTAAATCTTAGCCGTCCAGCGACTCGCTCAAATACACATAAAAATTTTGATCAAAATTGGTCGGACCGTTTTCGAGTTTTTGCGAAACAAACGGACAGCAATTGATTTTCGTATATAGAGATTTTGTGTTCGTGTATCTAAATGATTTTTTAATAATTTAGAGGTTAACTAATATTGTGATAGTATTTTTTATTATTATATGCCAGCAGCTATGCAGGTCTAGGGAAAGAGACCAGTATCACTGCGACCTATAAGATCTATTGTGATCGCTGCTATGGCTATAGTTCACTGCCAGGCTCTATGTCTTCAATGAATAGAGGGAGTTGCTTAGCCGTGAGCAATTTCACTTCTTCTGGGCGGAGTAGATAGTTTCCCAGATGAGTGTTACGTTTGCGCATTAAGGGTCCGCAATCAGTTAGGATCTGTAGAGGCGTTTCTTCCGTTATGGAACAGAATCGACAAACATCCTTGAGTTGCTTAGTCCCAGGATGGACATGTGCTTTTTAAGACAACAGTGTCCATTTTGGACTCTTGCCAGAATGCGCAATTTATTTTTACTTAATCTTAGGGCTTCTGAGGCGAATTTACGTTCAAAAGCCCGGATTAAGGTTTTAGAATGTTTTAAGCCTGGTATGTCAGACCAGATCTTAAGTGATTTATTGTAATAAAGAAGAAGATTGTGATAGTAAGTACAAGTATGATAAGAGAATCAACCGTCTCTGGGTTACGGCGGTGTAACCATCTCATATAATATGCCAGATATGAAATATCTCGACAGAGAGCAGCGTCAGACATGCGAGACATCTAGACTAATGTCCTAAATCCGTCTAGCAAGCGGGGCACTAACGACAGATCTTTCCTGTCTATGGAAGATATCTACTACGACCAGCAGAAGATGAAGAAGTTTGTGATAATGAATAAGTGTGAATTTTGAAACAGCTTTTTGATTACTAATAGCGCGAAAAAACAAATTTGAATAAAAGTAAAGTAAAATGCATACATCTGTAACATCATGTTTATGTTATTTTATAATATTTCACATCAATTTTTTAACATTAGCAATGAAACGACTAAATATTTAGAGTGGCGTAACAAAATTCAAAATTTACTTGACATGAGGAGTGGGCAAGCTGACTTATGTAGACCGACATTCTATCTGGCCGCTGAAGGACATTTCGCTACTTAATACTTACTCTGTATTCTAATCTAGCTAACTTGAAGCAGTTTTGCAATAGATTTCTCGATCGTTTGCAGTATGATAATTTCAATTTTTAAATATTTGCACTTGGGGTCTGCGCAGACAACAGGCAGTCCACGGTGCACTCTTTCTATCTGTGCAAATGTACCAAATTAATTTATAACACACGTGGCATGCAAAATTTGACGCGGTCTAATTTCGACAAAAACTCCCAAATATTTCTTCTCGTTACGCGGGATTTCCTGTAAATAATATAACAATGCGTGCCATGATGTATTACTACAATACACACAATACATCATCAGTATTATAACGACCGAATAGCCGTACCGCGGCTATTACATATAATAGAATACTATTGAGAAAAGCCGCGAACTTTTCACATAATGCAATCTTTGGCGGACAAAAATCCAAACGATGTTTCTTGGTATTGGGTTTTACCATTCAAATTACTGAAAACTCTACTTTCTAGTTTAATGTGGATTAGCTCGTTACTTGAAGTAAATTCATTAAAATGTATGTAAGTAAATGACTTATTATATTGTTGCTTTTAATACAAAGTGAATATGGAGAAAGCACGTTCTATTTGATATAAATACATATAATATGAAAAACGCAATTCGCTTATATTTTTGTGGGTAAGTTACCTATAGTGAGTAAAAAATCAGGTGCCGAAAATTAGCACATACAATGCAAACATGTAAGCTTTATAATACTTTTAGTAGTTGACGTATGTATGAGCAGTTCAAGCTCCACCGCGCTCTCAACTTAATGCGGTTTAATTAGAGATGTTGTCACATGAATCATATATGAACCTTTCGATCGTTTAACTGTTGTGTTCTTTTCGCGGACGGGGAAACTGTTAGGATCGCTAGGATAGAAGTTGTGAAGACTGGAACATTGATTTATATTCATTCAAAGTAATAAAACTCATAGCATAATATAATGTCAGTTTTGCCGGTAGCTATGCTTATAATATAGATGAATTTTTTGAGGGCATTCGTTTTTAAAGGTCAATGCTAAATCGTTTTTGTTTCGACAAAGTTATTTCTTGTATTTCTTCCATTTATTATTTTAGTTGGATTAGTCATGATTTCGCAAACTTTATTGCAAGAGTGAAAGTACAAAGCTTTTCAACCCATAAAACCTTTGTGGCTTTGACGTGGAAATAACTTTGTTTAAAAATATCCTGTACATGTTATATGTTTTAACTTATAATCTTTATAACACGAGTATTGAAGTTGCAAAGCTATTTACAAATTGCGTCATTGAAAAGTTTCCTTTGTATAAATTTATGTGGGTCGCTTGCTACTTATGTACAATCTAAGTAAGTTAGTAAAGTTGTAGGTTTATAAAATGTATTGGATCATCTATAATTATCATAGGCCTAATCTAGCAATTTCAGTCTAATTACAATTATAAAATATTTTTAGAGTTTGTAGTTTCTCAAATTATTTAGTTAAATTCAATTTTATAAAACCCCATGATTTGTTTCGTATGTAGGTAGATCAAATATTTTATTTCTATAAAGTATTCTCTTTTTTATGATATATCAAGATGATTTCTTTTTTTGTATTCTCATAGCTTCTGTTAAATTCCAATCGACAAATCGAAAGTGAAAGTGCTGATACATCGGTAGATATAATTCTCGATAACTTTTCGAATACGATTATCTCACGATATAAAATATAGATTCCACTATAACCGGACTCTTGCTTTTATGAGCTAAATCATAAAACACATGAGTCGCTAGTGTGGTCAAAGCAATATGAGGATTTACTTCAAGGAGTATAAAGCCAAAGTGGTAAGTTATGTAACATAATAAAAATCATAACTAATTTCAGGTGTTTTATTCTCATGGTTCACCTGTAAAATGCTTGGAACCTTCTTCTAAAATAAATAAATAAGATGCTTACTTTATTGTGAACAAATATCTTCAACTTCTTTCTTCTTTCTTTGTCTGCCTATAATATGCGTCCCACTACTGGGCACCGGCCTCCTCTCATCTCTGAGAGGGTTTTAGGGCAAGGAAATGTCCGCCGCTCTGCCCCAGTGCATGTTTGCGAACTTAACATGTCTGCGAAATAATTTATTTTTATTATTTCTTTTACATGCAGGTTTCGTCACGATGTTTTACTTCACTGCCGAGCACGTGGTAAATCAGCACTTAAAATTGCAATTAACAATTTCATTGGTGCCGGCGGGGATCGAAGCCGGGTTGCTTGCGTACTGTGAATTTTACAGAGAGCGCTTAGGCCCTGAGCTATCACGGCTCTTGAACAAATATGTTTAAAAATATTTAGGTTACGTTTGCCCAAATGTTATCTGTTTTGATAATGATAGTTTGAATAAAATATTCATATTGGAATTATGGCGTGTATACAAATGCCGTGAAGTGACGTCGTAAGAGAATCCACACCCTAAATCGTGGAAGTTGTACCCCTGCTCCCAAGATAGGCAAATATTCTTCTTATAAATCAATTTTAAAGGGGAGGCCTAAGTTCAGGCTTTTGATAGGATTTAATGATGAATGATGTTGATATATAATATATATATATATATATATATATATATATATATATATATATATATCAAACGATATATTCCCCATTTTAGCTTCCCTGTATCAACCCTTAACGACACCTACGAGCCGATATGAGGTAGTGGATATTTTTACGCCGCAACTAAACGATATATTTTACGAAATGCCTAGAAGTATATTCTTTCGGTAAAACAAAGTCAGCACCACTGTTAGGACTAATAAAGGTTACTCACTTTGGCTTTCATATGTTACATGAATAAAAATGAATATGCAATCGCTTTCATGACCGCCTCCATAGAAGTCGGCATAATGCTTTAATCAGACTGAAATTTCTTAACATAACAATTACAAATGTTTTATAACAAAAAACCTAACTTCTAAGAGTCATATAGATAGATACATACAAAGAAAAAGAAATCAGTTTGCATTTGTGAACTACAATTAAAACTTTAGGTATATTGTAAGTAAGACTATATCATATATTATCGTGATGCGCACGTGTTTTTTTGCAAACTTTTAAAAAAAGGCTCTCAATTGGACTGTATGCTGTTTTTTCGTATGTTATGCAATATCTTTGTCAATTGTGAGCCGATTTTCGTAATTATTTTTTAATAAGCTTCTGGGGTGGGCCCTGTCCATTTGAAAATGTTCTGTTGCAAGTTTCTGATGTTTAGACGATATTTGAGTTTGTGACATTCCTTTGTGAGTTGACCTCAGAAGGGGTCAAAAAGTAAAACTTTTAGGAAAAATTAAAAGCCGAATTCAAAGACCAACGGATTATATTCAATATAATATATTTACATTTTGCGCGCAGTAATGGAAACAGGAAAGTGGTGTTTTTTAACTTGACGAAAATAGTCTATTAAATGCAAGAGACAAGTTGTCAAATGTTGCAAAATACGTACATTAAACACACTATAAATTAGTTACAACGTGCCCCAACGATATGATTTTTGAACATTCATCATCGTTATTATCATTACAGACCTTCATAAGTCTACTGCTGAAGCTGAACATAGGCTTGGTAGCCCGAGGAATGCCACAAAGCGCGGTCCAAAATTACCTTAAATTAATAAAAGAATAAATGTAATATATATTTAAAACATACTATACTATATTATGTTATTGTCTTTTATGTGTAATGGCATCGTAGGTAAATCCACTACCTCTTATCATCCCGTGCGTGTCGTAAGAGGTGCCAAGGGGAAACGAAACAGTTACCTCGCTTATTCAAATATTTTAACAAATTTAAATCTTCCAGCGCACAAAGGCTCCAGAATGTACACCTCCGTCTCGTCGGGTGCAGCCATCTGCCCGTACACCCGGCACACCGAAGCGCCCTGGCGTAGCTTCGGTCGCAAACAATGGAGATGGTAAGTTTCTTTTATTACACAGGATCGTACGTATTTATAAAAAGAATAACGGAATGAGGAAGAAAAATACTATATATGGTTCCAGAATGTGTCTGGATCACGTAGTTTTGTGATTTGTTACACTTTTTACATATGTGTAAATATTGATATTTACGTGCTAGAGCCATGCTGCAGTTATATTAGTAGTATAGTTGTAGCACGAATGGTTCGGATTTCTACTCGAGGTTATATGTAGATGCCTATGGGCTGCAGCAACTACTTACCATCAGGTGGACTTTGTGCTTGTTTGTCACCCTTTTTCTTTAAAAAAATTCAATATGAAAGAAGTGTATCAAAAATGAAGACATAATCCTCTTAATTCCTTGTTTATAAACATCACTATTTTTTTTTTGTGCCCGAAGCAAATATGGGCAACCCTCCGGAAAGCGGGGGAGAGAGGCGGTGAATGCTCATAGCATACCACGCAGCCGGCTGCGTGGTTATGTGGAGACTTTTACCCACTAAACACCGCCTTTTAGGGACTGGCTTAACGGTCTAAATGGAGATCTCTAAGCCGTATACGAACGCGACCCTACTTGGCAGAAAGGAAGGCGCAAACATCACTATTAATAGTTTTCTTTTACCGAATATTCATCTTTTCTTAATTTTTGTGATTCACACAAAATTTTAAATAGCAAGTAAAAACGCTGTCAGCTTAACAGTTAAATGATTATTTCCGTTTATTTGTAAATCGTCATTTCATGAATTTCTATTTAATATGTTTTTAATAAAATTGACAAGACATCAAATTGAGTTTAAAGAAGTTTCGGATGTATAAATGTGCAGATTTCGTAAAAAGTTCTTGAGATTACAAGTTGAAAGGTTAAACTGGTAAAAAATGTTACAAATATTTGGACGTCCTTACAATAGAATTATACGTGGTAGAGCCATGCTGCAGTTATATTAGTAGTATAGTTGTAGCACGAATAGGGTCGAGGACTCGACCGGGGAAGGACCACGCTCTCACAGAATACCAGCGTGAAATAGTAGCTTAATGCTGCTGTATTTCGTATGGTGAGTGTAGAGAACCGGAGACCCTTTTTACTGGAAACGAGGCATTCCATCTTAGTCCTCACGGGTGACAACGCATCTGCATTTTGATTTGTAATCGAGGATAGATGTAGATGTCTATGGGCCGCAGCAACCACTTACCATCAGATGGACTGTGTGCTCGTTTGTCACCCTATCCTATAAAAAATAATAGAAATTCTTCGCAAGCTTATGGATTTGGTTTATTATCTCATTTCTAGTTAAGTAATATAACTAAAAGTAAACCTTTTACGAAAGTGGCTTATGGATTTGTGTTTATCTTTTCCAATATTAAGAATATTAAATTTGTCATAATTAGTTTTTTAAGTTTTTAACTTTAAGGGTAAGGCCTTAGTGGAGAGCGTTCGGCGAAACGGAGGGCTAGGAGTGGATGACCAACATACGCACTTCTATAGATATTGTCCTAAGTAGCGATCAGCCGTGTAGTTGCGGCCTGAGAGAATCCATTACCTCAAATCACTCCGTGTCTCATAAGAGGTGACGGAGGAAAGTAAACAGCAAACAACAGTTGAAACATTTACTTGGTAACGGTTCAAAATAATTTAAAACTGTGGTTGCTAGCCCGAAAACTATGGGAAATATCCCCCATATTAGGCGATCTATCGTGGACACCTATGTATAACGTCCCGTCGAATGAATTTGAAAGGATAAAGGATATCACAAGTTCAAGGTTTTTAGTTATCACTAGAATGTAGAATGGCGTCAAAATATTTATGTCAAAAATTACCAATTCCTTGTCTATTGAAGCCTTAATTTTTTACTTCAGAATTCCTTAGGTTAATTTTGATATGACTATTTTGACATTGAACTTATGATATCCTAAGTCCACTCAATGGGGTGAAAAATTAAGCTTTTAATAAAAACTAAAAAATGACTTTAAAAACTAAAGGACAAAACAATTTCAACAGCCTCTGAATTCGGGGCTTTAATGATTCGATAGTCTATAATATGTGAAAATTATTTTATACTTTCTAGTTTTTGAAATCAGTTTTTACTTTTTATTCAAAATTAAATTTTTGTACTTATACAAGGTGGTCAGATAGACGTCGTTCTGCCCTTTCCGACGACCCTTCCTATGAAAAAGCCTTAATTTCGCAATAAATAATATCAAGGACTTATCGGAATAAAAGTTATCCTATCTCTCAAGTTGGACCAAACTGCACACGAGTTGCAAATTTGATGAAAATCGGTTGAGTAGTTTAGGAGTACATCGCGGACAAACAACGTGACACGTAATTTGTGTATATTAAGATATTGAAGTTGAATTTAAAAGTGCTAAATCATTAAAACCTACGTATGTTCCTGTTGCTGGTCCCAGTTTTCTACTTGTCGTCTTTATTTCACATGTTCCTTGTCGTTGCTTATTTTTTGCTACCTCACGCAATTTGCTGTAACAGTACGATCGAAATATGTCTTATTTTGGTGACATAATGGATACCTTTTAATCTGTCCGTAAACATTTCTTTGGCTAGAAACGTCCTTTTTTCAATGCTCATGATCGAATCAAAAAGCAGATGCGTTGTCATCCGTGAGGACCCTTCCTAGTAGATTTTCCGTTCACTATGCAAAAATGGAAGAAACCCTCGTACCGGTGCCTCTTACTTAGCCTATGTTCAGCAGTGGACTTTGAAGGGCTGTAATATGATGAATGATGATGCCTTAATGATAATCCCAAAACTAACTCAGTTATTTTCAAGCACAGCTTTCGAAACTTCTACTTAGACTGTATCCGAATGGTGTAAATCCTATAACCAGGTTGATTGCGTCTGTGCGTACACATCATAGAGCTAAAAACCGCTGCACAATCGGAGATGCCTAAACGATTACCGGGATTGCGCCGACCTCGACGGTGCCATCCCTTAGTTTGTGTCTCCGATAGTTATTGGTCTTAATAACCTTATCCTGTATCGCATAGACTAAACTTTTATTAATTAAAGTTACCGAACTACTTTTTTATATACATCTATTTAAAAAAAATTATATACCTCTATATATTTCGAGGGCAATGGATAAACTATTTTGTGTGTTATATGAGAAAATTAAGCACAGATTACAATACAGGTGCTTACCTATATAATTTTCAGGACTCAATAAAACACTTTTTTCAGAGTTAAATTAATATTTTAGCTACACATCACTCATGGAATGCAATTTTATGTTTAAAACATATTTTTTTCATCAGGTATCAATTTAAAATGTCTCTAAATTGTGTGAGTGAAACGAAGTCAAGAAAACGAATTTTTAATAGATATAAAATTAATATAAGAGTTATAAAGTTATAGCATATATAGGTACGCCCTACAGCTGGGCATAGGCCTCCTCTCATTCCTGAGAAGGCTCAGAGCAAGAAAATGTCCAATGCGTGTTATCGGAACTCACATATCTAAATTTTTTAAGGTATGTGTAATGTGTGTAATGTATGTGTATATGTAAATTTCTCATACGTGCAGGTTTCCCCGCGCTGTTTTCCTTTACCGCCGAATTAAAAAATTTATAAGTGCCCCCGAGAATAGAATTCCGTACCGTAAAATTTTTAATTTGGTTTAGTTGCTACAATCTTCACAAAACATACTTTTTACTTTACTATCATATTTTTACTACTATGTATACTTAACTATTATATGTAATTGTTACGGTCTAGCAAGGTGCGTAGGTGTATGGATGTAAAGGTGGCGTGGTGGTATTATAATTTTTTATGTAATCGAATATTAGTTATTTATGAATTATCATGGAAATTATTTCTAATCTTTAAAACTTTTTTTATAACCACAGTGTGTATGATTTTTTTAGTTTTCATGTTTCTAGCATGCATACGATGAAGAATATTTTCTCTAGAAATAACGTATAAAATGGACGATCTAAAAATGTTTTATTAGAAAAAGAAACTGCTATTTGCATTTCAACGGCAATATTCCAGCTACTAGCTACTTACCAGGTATGCAGCAACCGAGCGGAGTGGAGCCCGTGTAGGCAATGTGAATAATTTAGGCGCAGTCCTGCTACAGGCAGTGTTTAGCTAAAATATTATCGAGGTGACTTGTGCTCTCACAAGCACTTGCGGTATATGGGACAAGGTTGTTTGTCCGTTGCATTATTTCTGGCTCTAAGCATTTCTGTCTGAAATTTCTTGTTACATCGCCGAGTACCACTGCAAAATTACGATTGTCGTTTTCTATACATACCTTACATGCCTACCTTACCTATACTCCCGGGACGCATGAACTATCTACATACAGTTCATTAAGTTTATACTTTATCATTAGTTTTATACGACAACCTCGGGGCGCAAGTCCTGTTCGCATTTGTCCGGTGTTTTATACAAATAACTAAATAACATGTAATTCACTTTACGTTCATTGGCGGCTTTTTGGTACTGAAAACGTTTTTTATTTAATATAAAAGTAAAAGTTACACCTTATTTTTATATTATATTTTCCAATGTTGAGCGCAGGCCTCTTCGCATTCTTGTGTATGTTTTAGGGCAAGATAGTGTCCGCCACACGGCGCGGTCACAAAGCTAGTTGGCGGACTTTACGTCTTCGATTTATATAGTATATATATGTACTTTTCTTTACCTAATACATATATCCTTCGATACCGCCGAGCACACAGTGAATACTATCTAATGTCCCGTTAAGGTTCATAAAGTAGATCTAAAATTTTTAGACCTAAAAAAACCTGAACAAAGATATGTAACTAAAATTGCTGTGATAACAGTATTTCATCATAATCATCAATTGATCTTTTAAAGACTTCTACTTTATACATATATATCTTTCTCATTATTTGCACTACTTGAAATATTTGTTAGTTTTGTTATTATCAGCACAGATACTCGCACTGGTTATGTCGCTTCCCATTGTTTTCATTCGTCTGAAGTAGGCAGTCTCAGTCGCCAAAACTTTATCTGTTCATCGACAGGGTGAACTGCACGCAGATGACGTTGGTAATTAGTCCTTGCATCGTCCATCCATTACAGCCCATAAAAGTGCACTGCTTTACATGGTCCTCCCCATAGATTGCCTCATAGATAAGCTTTTGCCACAGTTGGCAAACTTGGCGAGCGGATTGGCAATCGTACTGTTTGATTATTGTGAATTGTTATCAAGAAAATGCTGCTGCCCATTTCCTGTATCAATTTCCTTCTGTCGCCTCTTACGTTACCCACGCGACGGAGTGGGGGTAGTGGATATTCTTAAACTGCCACTACCCGGTTAATTACTCTTGCTATCCCACGTAATGATTATTTTACGGCAATAAACACTGTCGTAAAGAACTATTAGTGAATTGATCAAAGAAAGAACATAAAATATAAATCAATCGATAAAGCCCTTTTTAGTTTATCTTGGTACATCTTTCCTAAGGGTTCTTAAAAATACGATTATCCTAAATACATATAGCGGATTTACATATAGTAGGATTTTGAACAAGAAATAATAAATCATAATTCACGGTTAGACAGGGCACGTTCAAAGATTTTGTATCTTGAGTAAAATTCGAAAATATTGCATAAAAATGAAAATAATGTGTGACTTTTATAAATTGTATATATTGGTAGAATTGACAGTATATTTTTTAAATGAAATAATAGAAGAAATAATAAAACGAATTAATATAATTCAAACGTCTTTGTTGCCTTCTTTGTTTGAATGTTGGCTGCAGGTGTCCATGGACTGCAGTAGCCACCATCCACCACCATCAGGTGGACGGTAAGTTAGTTTGTCACTACAGTTTTATATATAAAAATGCTATTTGATAATATATTACATTACGTATACAGTGTAAACGGCCAAAGTAACGGCCTTTATTTTCCTTTGACGTTTGTTTTAAGGTAATTTGCAATTAATTGAAATTTGTTTTTATTACTTTTTTGGATATGAATTCAGTTTGCTTATAAGTAAGTAATTAAATCTCTGTATCACTAATGTGACATACGAGCTGTCCGATACAGTCAACCTGGGGGTTTACAGCTGCGGCAGCTAAAGGATATCTGCAATTCAGTTTCGAATATCTTTGCGCCTTGTATAATATGAATAAAGGTTAAACAATTTTAGTTTTTCTTATTATTAATAATGTATTTATTATTTTATGTAAAGGTCTTTTCATCTTGTAAATAATATTATATTATCAATATGAAAGGAACGAGTATATTTATCTAGATCTATGGTAGGATGTTCTTCAATCACGCTTCCACGGCTGAATGGTTGCTAAAGTTTTGCTTGGCAACAGATATTAGGTAAATAGCCTGAAAAAAAAACCTGTAGACTAGACGATAGTCGGCTAGAAATGGAATCATACTCCTACAAAAATTTATTTGAGATTGCGATACGTAAATATTTTTTCTTATTCTATTGCATAAGAAAAAATATTTACGTATCGCAATCTCAAATAAATTGAATTGAATATTTGAATATTTTATATATTCTATAGTTGCGCGCCTAAGTTGACCCGGCACTAACGCCATCTAGTGTCGGGGACGAGAGCGAGGGGAGCTTTCCAGAAAGTGACATCACTAATCTTTCAACCGACAGCGCCATCTAGTATCGAAACGAAGAACTAAGCTTCTAGAAGCCGACACTCGAACTTTAGGCGCAGCTTAAAGATCGCGTGCAGCGCATCAACGAAAACCTGCAGCAGTGGGCTCTAGAGGTGGAGAAGCTGGTGCGAAAAGCAATACCGGTCTGTACCTGCGCTCATTGAAGGGAACCTGGTGTAGACATTCATTGACGGCATCCGCGACCTGGAAGTCAGAGCTGCTGTGAGTCTCGGGCACCACGAGACGCTTAAGAACGCCTTGGCCCATGCACTGGAGGTGGAAGACGTGCGGCAGGATCATCGTTCCCATCGCGTCAGGGAGGTTGCAGCAGCTACAGTTCGCGACCGCAACAAAGGATACAGCCCTAGGTGCTATGGATGTGGGGAAAGGGGCCATCTTCGATCCAGCTGCCATAAGCGAACTGTAGAAAGGGAAGTTGATCGATCTCGGGAGGGTAGTGCGGCCAACAGCACCGCCCAGCAGCAGCAGGGAAACGAGCAAAAGCCAGAACCGGTGGCGGGTGCTGGCTGATGTTAAAAGAGCCCCAAGGATCTAGATCTCACAAACCCATGATGGGAACAGTCTGATCATCAAGGGCGAGGTCAACGGAATGCCGTGTAAACTGACCATAGATACTGGAGCCTCTCGTACGGTTAGTTCCCAACTTATAAGTCAGTTCCTTGGGGACTCCGCAAACAACCGAGAACGCATTAATTTGGTAACAGCCACCGGTCGGCGTAAACCCGTCCGTGGAGAGAAAGAGATGGAGTTGAAGCTAGGCAACATGATCTACCTGCATAATGTCATCGTGGCTGATATAATGGACGACTGCATCCTGGGCCTAGACTTTGTGAGGAATATAATTGTTGTGAGATCGACGTTAAGCAAGGTGTTTTGAAATGTGGACAGGAGGAACTTTTTATGGAAGGTGCGTTACCAGGGAACGTGTACAGCATTAAGAAGATTGTTCTTCCGCCGAGATCGGAAGCGATTGTTCCGGTTAGTCTTCCCCGAAACGCTGGGCAAGCTCACCGTTGTGTACTTGTGGAAAGGGTAAACAATGACCTTCCATGGAAAGTAGCTCGAACCTTGGTCAGAACCACTGACATCTCAGGAGTACGTGTGCTGAACCTTTGTGACCGGGAACAGATTATAGAAAAAGGCACGCTGGTTGGTATTTGTGTGTTGGCCAATATCTATCGAGTGAGGCCCCCAGCAAGGATGCACAAACGAGATTGACCACACTTTTGGAAGACTGTCGCAGCGTTCTCTCCCCGACCAAAATGGTCAAGGCGAAGAAGTTGTTACTCAAGTATGCCGATGTATTCTCATCAAACGATGCTGACATAAGAAAGACTGGCTTAGTTCAACATAAAATAAACACAGGAGAAGAATTGCCTATCCGTCAGCGGCCAAGAAGATTACCGGTAGCACTTGAAAAGGAAGTGGAAACTATGATTGAAGGAATGGTGAAGGATGGTGTTATTGAACCTTCCTCTAGTCCATGGTGTTCACCAGTGGTGCTGGTAAAGAAGAAGGATGGCAGCATGCGGTTTTGTGTTGACTACCGCCGTCTGAACGACGTTACGAAGAAGGACAGCTATCCCTTGCCAAGAATTGATGACACGCTGGACATGCTTACTGGAGTAAAGTGGTTTAGCACGCTGGATCTAAAAAGTAGCTACTGGCAAGTTGAAATTGACCCTAAGGACAAGGAGAAAACTGCGTTCTCGACGGGAAAGGGTCTGTGGCAATTTAAAGTAATGCCGTTTGGGTTGTGCAATGCTCCAGCAACGTTTGGAAGGCTGATGGAAATTATACTTACCGGGCTAATTGGCGATGCCTGTCTGGTCTACTTGGATGACATCATCATCGTAGGCCGTACGTTTGAGGAACACCTTCAAAACCTGGAACGTGTGCTAATGAAGATTCAGAGTGCCAACCTCAAGTTGAGTCCGAAGAAATGTTCACTATTCAAACGGCAAGTTAACTTTTTGGGGTATGTTGTATCGGAAGATGGTATCCGCACGGATCCAGAGAAAATCGCCGCTGTCAAGGATTGGCCGGTTCGAAAAGACAAGACGCAGGTTAGAGCATTTTTGGGTTTGTGCTCCTATTCCGGCGATTTTTGAAGAACTTTGCAGATATAGCCAAACCTCTGCATAAGCTAACCGAGGAGAAGCGACATTTCTGCTGGGATGAAAGTTGCAATATCGCATTCCAGGAGCTCAAGGACCATCTGTGCAAAACACCTATTTTGGGATACCCTGATGCAAGCAAAGAATTTATAGTTGACACAGACGCAAGTGATGTAGGACTTGGCGGTGTGTTGTCTCAACGGAATGGTGACCAAGAGGTCGTGATAGCGTACTTCAGCAAGTCGTTGTCAAAACCGGAAAGGAACTATTGTGTCACAAGACGCGAATTGCTAGCTGTGGTAAAGTCGTTGCAGCATTTTAGCAAATATCTTCTGGGACGAAAATTTCACTTATGAACTGACCATGCTGCACTAAAATGGCTATTGCAGTTTAAAAATCCAGAAGGATAAGTTGCGAGGTGGATTGAACTACTGCAGGAATACGACTTTGAGATCGAACATCGCAGCGGGAAATCTCATGGCAACGCAGATGCATTGTTAAGAAGACCTTGTCCTGAAGATTGCAAATATTGTACTAGGCAAGAGAGTAAGGAAGTGGTATCCGTGAGGATGCTCAGGGAAGACCACCTCAGCAACGAGTGGAAGGACAGCTTTTTTTTATAGCAGAGGGGGCAAACGAGCATGCGGCTCACCTGATGTTAAGTGACTACCGCCGCCCATGATCAACCGCAACACCAGGGGAATTGCAGGTGCGTTGCCGGCACTTTAGAATGGAGTAAGCTCTTTTCTTGAAGGTCTCCAGGTCGTATCGGTCCGGAAAAATCGCTGGTGGTAAACTATTCCACAGAGAGGTTGTACGCGGAAGAAAACTCCTCTTGAAACGTACAGTGGTGGACCGCCAAGCATCCAGATGGTGTGGATGGTATCGGGACGTTTGCCGCGTAGTGCGTTCACGAAATTTGGCGGCTGGGATTAATTTTAACAATTCCTCAGAGCACTCTCCATGGTATATGCGAAAGAAAATGAAAAGAGATGCAACATCTCTTCGCAGTGCCAGTGAATCGAGCCGATCGGAAAGCACTCGGTCGTCGACAATTCGAGCCGCTCTGCGCTGGATGCGGTCAAGTGGAAGGAGCTGGTACTGGAGAGCCCCAGCCCAGAGATGGGAACAGTATTCCATGTGCGGCCGAACCTGTGCCTTGTAAAGTTGCAGGCGGTGTGCCGGCATGAAATACTGTCCCGCTCTGCTGAGCACGCCAAGCTTTTTAGAGGCCAATTTGGCCTTCTCTTCCAAGTGACCACGAAACTGCACGTCACTCGATATGTCGACGCCGAGGATTCCGATAGTGGCTAAGGCAACAAGGGGAGTGCCTTGAAACTGAGGAGATACGACAAAGGGGTTCTTTTTAGCGGTTAACGCGCAAACTTGTGTCTTCTGGGGGTTAAACTGGACTAGATTTAGTCGCCCCCAATCCGAGACTCTGTTCAGCAAAGACTCGACTTCAGACACAAGTATGTCCCGGCACTCGGTGACGTTTTCCCGAGAAATATTGGCTCGGCCGGTGTAAAGAGCATCACCAGTGCTGTCATCCGCATAACAATGAATGTTACGGGTTTGCGACGTATCATTGATATGCAGAAGAAACAGCGTTGGCGATAGCGCACGCAGCCTTGTGAAACACCAGCGTTAATAGGCTTGCAATCGGAGCTTGCACCGTCTACAACGACCTTGATGCTTCGATCTGCAAGAAAGCTGGTGATCCAATCGCACAATTTCTCGGGAAGCCCATAGGAAGGGAGCTTCGAAAGAAGCGCTTTGTGCCAAACCCGATCGAAGGCCTTCGCAATGTCCAAACTAACGGCCAATGCCTCTCCCTTGGACTTTACTGCCTCCGCCCATCTGTGAGTTAGGTAGACCAGAAGATCACCAGCTGACCGACCACGGCGAATTGGCGGTCACTAATCAGCTGATGATCCTCAAGGTACCTCATGAGCAGGCAGTTTACAATGGACTCCATTGTTTTGGAGAACAAGGAGGTGATGGCGGTAGGCCGGTAGTTGGACGGGTCTGAGCGGTCGCCTTTTTAGGGATCGGGTGGACAAAAGCCGTCTTCCATGATTTTGGGACTACGCCTAGGGAGTAGGAGTACCGGAAAAGACGCGTTAAAACCGGTGCCAACTCTGGAGCACACGTCCTCAGCACAATTGGGGGGATTCCGTCAGGCCCACTCGACTTGTGGATGTCCAGGGAGAGGAGTGCTTTGCGAACCGAGCGCTGTGTGAACTGCACTTCCGGCATGGAGCACTCACACCGCGGGATGGTCGGCGGCGTACTTCCCCCGTCATCGAGGGTCGAGTTGGACGCAAAGAAAGAGCCTAGAAGATCGGCTTTCTCCTTTGCGGTATGGGCCAGTGAGTCGTCCCCCCTGTGCAGAGATAGAAGAGATGGCTGACAGAAATTCCCTTGGACAGCCTTGGCAAGAGACCAGAATGCACGGGCATTCTGAAATTCCAGAAGGAAGTCGAACTAGTTTCTCGCCAATTCTGCCTATGTGCTCTGACTTTGCCTTGGCAATGACTCTTTTGAAGGACCTAGAGGTGGAATTTTACTTCTTTTTTAGAGCGCTGGTGTTTACATCCCGAGACGCTGATGCGTCAGCCCAGGCTTGGTGGCACTCCTGCTTATAGCATGATGCTATTTTACAGGAGCGACCAAACCATGGCTGAGATTTGCTTCCGATGGGCACCACAGAGGAAGGAATAAAAAGTTCCATACCCTGAAGTACCACATCAGCGACAGAATCCGCAACAACGTTGGGATCGTCCGGCGAGAAGCAAACCCGCCCCCAAGGGTAGGATGCAAAGATGCTTACAACGTGCACAGCAGGAAGATCCGGATATCAAGCCGATTCTGGGATGGATGAAGGCCAGTACTCCCAAGCACAAGTGGAGCGACGTCTCAGCGATGAGTTCGACCACTAAAAGCTATTGGCCCAGTAGGACAGCTTGCTTCTTCAGGATGGAGTTCTGTGCCGTAAATGGGAAAATGTTCGGGGAGACAGCTGTCATTTGCAAATGGTTGTCCCTAAAGCTAAAGTACCGGATGTTCTACAGCTGTACCATAATGATTGTTCAGGAGGCCATCTGGGAGTTAAACGAACTCTACTGAAGATCCGAGAACGGTTTTACTGGGTCCAATGTCGAAACGACGTCGAGGACTGGTGTCGCAAATGTACAAGTTGTGCGGCTGTAAGGGACCTCGGACTCGTAGTAGAGGTGCGTTGAAGTTGTACAATGTTGGTGCACCGCAGTAAGGGCCTTGTCAAAACCGAACTGAACTAAAAACGTAGCGAATGTATGTACTATGTATGCAATATCGGTTCATTTTCAGTTTCAAGGTCAGCCAACATACCTACATACGAAATTTTAGTTTCGGGATTCCGTATCGGAAGCAAGTCAGTCAGCAAGCAATGAAATTGTGTTGAAAGAAAACACCGCACCGTAAAGAGACTTTAATTTTTCAAGGAATAAAAAACATTACGAAAACATGTGTAGTCTACTAAACTTATAATCATTTAAAATAACGTGAAAATGTTTGCGTACCATTTGTCTTGGAGGTTTTTTTCAATCGCAATATGAATTTCGTAATGTAGATATATATTAATTTTTGCAGAAATTTTAGATTAAGTTTTTCCGTTAGATAGATTTTTAAACAGTAAGTGCTTTATCGATTTAAACGACCGAAGGTGAGGTCACATAAAAGATCCCCCGCTTGTAAAACCACTTTCTCCTGTAAACTTGCAAGTGTCAAGAGCTGTTCGCACGCTTTTAAGTGTAAAGTCGACAAACACTTGCTCATTTCCTCAGCCTTCAGTTTCAGTTCTGACATCAAAGGAGTTCTCCTTTTCGTTTCTCGGGCAGAAGTATTGTTTTTAATAAACAGTGATTTGCCTTTTCTATTAAATGTACCAAGTAAGTTTTTTAATATAATGTAAAAATAATCTCTAAGACCGGTTTCGGTGACAGTTTACTTTGTCAGTGTATATTAAAGTGGCTTAGCGACGTTTAAATTTCTTTTTAAACGTAAATATACTCGAGCTTTATCCTTTTATTATCTGTATTAGGATTTTGCTGTATCAGAAACATTTTAACATTTACACTGTATATGCAATTAATAACACGTTGATAAGTTGCATCGTGTTGCAAGCATATAAGGCTATCATTACCGAGATAGTAGCTCAATCATGCGTGTTAACTATCGCTAGAATTAAATAAATACTTAACGAGAAGCAACGAGTAAATATTTTTTATTTAAGTCGGCAGTCCGTATATGAAGTGCTGAAGTGTTTAAACAGCAGGACTACGATGGCTATTCGAGTACGGAACAAGAGTATGAAACCTATCCTACTACAGAGAGACAGTGATATTATATACATATCCCGAAACTCTTTACCACTGCATTCTTAGACGTTTTCGATTTCGTTAAGACGATTGGAAAGTATGCGGTATATACATCAATGGTGAGTGCATCGCTCACCTACGATTTTCCGACCATAAAGTCATTATGGCAGAATCCCTGGAGGATCTCAGAGAAACTTCACTTTAACTATTTCTTTTAATAGGTGGTTGTGCAAAAAATGGTTGCAATAACTTTTAACATTGCGACAAATTTAACAAAACGATTTTCGAAAATTAGTTATTTGAAATAACGACTGCCTTAAATTTAAACACACTGAACGACTGATTTAACTGTGAAATGTGATGTTTTAGAATTAGACCCGATAATAACCATTTCACGCGTTGGCGTTTGTGTTACCGCGATGCAGAATTGGCTAGCGAACAACGGCTTCGGGATTGCGGACATCTTAATCGAAATATTGAGTGAATTTATGTTTGGAGAATATACATTTCAATAACTACGTGTTGCAGGAAATAGTATACGAGCAGGAATAAGTTTACGATCTTATCGTTACTATTTTTGGGTTTTTAATAGTAGTTTCAATTGTATTAATAATGTAGTTTAAAGGATTTGTACTGTCGTGTGGTGGCTGCATAAGGTATAGGTCTCAGTGGGTTTATAAGAGGCGATTTTGGGATATCTAAGAAAGTTCTTATGACTTTCGATAGATGGTATCAAAAATCATATATATATATAATATATATATATATATATATATATATATATATATATATATATATGATCGATTTTGCCGGACGTAAAGTACCCAGACAGATGCCGGGGAGCGGTACTAAAGTTGCGAGATGTCTGTTAATCCGAGCGACAATCCGCAATACCAAGCTCTGTTATAACCAGAGAGGCTCATTGGTAATGCATAGGTTTCTGCCAAGCTGACACGTGCTGAGAACATGCGCCTCCACCCTTTCTTCTTTTTCGCAAATATCGATGATAAACTCATCACTACTTTTCACTTGGTTTAAAAATGAACAAAACTATCTACTGTTTTTATACTTATTTCTAATCTAGCTTGTATGCGTGTGTATACGTGGAATATGTCTATATTCCGAATTTTTCACTTTCACATCTACAGTTTTCTTTAAATTATTATCTAGATATTCAGTAAGAACTGCCTGATTTTGAGATTTTTACTTGCACTATTCATCATAGTTAAATAATTTGTCATCAAAAAAATTAAGCAGGGAGCTGACTCCTAAAATGTCACCTTCAGAATTTGCCCATGTACAACAGATTAATTTTACAATAATAATAATTTTTTTGTCTTTTTCAATTGTTACGTAAATAAAGAAACAGCAGACAGGTAGAAAATTAGCAAAAGTTTTAATAATAAGTTACATGCAAATTAATATACTTGTAGGTTATGTGCTCAGTAAAATGCCTTTGTAAATAAGCATTGTACGCAAATTTAATTTATGTTACGTTAAAATTTACTAGATAAGCTTCTCAAAGTATCATTTGACCTGGAACGCATGGTAAGTATTCTGCGTGTGAATGTGCATCAAGCGATTATAAGATTTATTGCCAGTGCTAAATCAACTAGTCCATTTAACTATTTATGAGGACTGGAAATTCAAATAAATTTTATCTACCTTATAATTGTACATTTATTGTTTTTATATGTCTTCTATCCATTTGTTTTTTCTATTATTATTACATTAAAAAAAGTCCTTTATACAACACGTAACCATAATTAACGCACTTTGAGAAAGTAGTTTGTTCAGAATCGTTTACTGAATAGATTCCTATTATTTTTAATATAGGTAATTTTTTATCGCAAAAATAATTAAAACTACGTAAATTACAGTCACACTAAATCTGTACAGTCAAAACAAACTGAAATGGACCGTAACTTAAGGCAATAAGACTTTTAAGAGTGCAGTTTTATTTGTATTATTACTAATTCTGTCATTCAATAAAAATAAAGAAAAATGATCTTTATTTCAAGCATGTTAAAGTCTTTGCGGTCGTGGATTTGTACTGTGACCACAACATTCCTCCGGAATTAGTATAACTAATTTGATAAATATTTAGTGCATAAAAATGTTTAACTAAAAATTCAGTGTATGTATTATGATTATAACATAGGGGTGTCTGAGGGTGTGCGTTAATTACGTTACATATTGTATATGCGCCTTGTGTCAAAGACAGTAATTTATAAATCTAAACATTTCGCAGCGAAAAATGGGTCAATCATTCATTTTGGATAATTTGCTTTTTACAGATTTAATACTAATTACAACATATAATTTGATTATTAAATAAGAAGAAGTAGTGATCGGCGAATTACAACATTTTAATATGTTAACGAAAGTAGTGGTTTGTTATCTATTTTTCAGCTTTTAGAATTTTGTTTATGAAATAAACGTGACAAACGATCACACAGTTCACCTGATGTATCCTTGAGCAAGGATCGAAATGCAGAATACGCTGTCACCCCTGAGGACTAAGATGGAATACATACTTCGTTTTCAATAAAATGGGTCTCCGATTTTCTCATAGAGAATATAACCACCAGTGGTAATATAGTCTTTGGGTTTTCTACACTCACCACACCAAATATAGTTGCATTAATCTACTATATAACGCTGATATTCTTCGAGAGCGTGGGCCTTCCCCGGCTGAACCGACCAACTCGATCTACTACCGTAATGTAGGCTGCGTGTCTCCATCACGTATTAAAAGATTTTTCATTGCATAATGTTTTAATTATTGTGCGTAATTGTCGGAATTATACGGTTGACTAAAACAGTCTTGGAAATTAGCTTTTAAAAAACGTTCTGTACTTTCCATAACAGCATTACGAAAAGACGAGAATTTATGATTCATTTTCAACGTATTGGCACGTATAGGTTACATCTGCTTTGATGTTACGATGATTTGTAACCTATCGTGACTTATATGTCGTAACGAATTGTATGAATCACTTTTGTTAACAATACCGGTTATAGGTGCCATCTGTCTGACTGACACATCATTTTAGTTCCTCTGCTAGAGTATTTTCGGATTACATTCGCACGTGGATATCACTGATGTCACGATTGTCCTTTGTATTGCACGTTCTTTACGCTATAATCATTGTTTTTAATAAAATCGGTGATGTAATAATTTGTATTTTTGAACAAATATGTTAGGCTGTTAATCGCACACGGACTCACATTTTAGTAAGTCTTTTAAATTAAGTTAAAAGTTTGACCACAAAAGCATGAAGTTGATATGCTTTTAACCGACTTCAAAAAAGAGGAGGTACTCAATTCGACTGTATGTTTTTTTATGTGTGAAACCTCAGAACCTTTTTTCTAGGTGAACCGATTTTGACGTTTCTTTTTTTTATTTGAAAGCTGGTGCTTCTCGTGTGGTCCGATATAAACTTGATCAGGATCTGACCAGTATATTTATAATGCGTATTTTATCGACTGACTACATTATGATGTTCGCTTATTTAAGTCGGGTGTGCACATTTTTAATTTTGCTACTTGTCTTTGTAGTGGCTTTATGTTTTCTATATTGTCCCGTTGTTATCTAAAGAGACGACAGTGGAAATGAAAAAAAATGATGGCCTCTTTTATATGACATATGTAGGTAAACTCTTCAGGCTGGTGACAGTATCAGTCGAAGAAGTTTGTATGGAATTGCAAATCTGTTCACCAAGCATCGTCATTATAATTTTTCCTACTGTGCGAATGAATCATATCCATCAGCGGAATGATATGGGAGAATAAAGAAGAATGTGTTATACTTAGTCGGGTCATAAGTTCTGTCAAGACGTTATTATTAAAAATTTTTGAAACTGGCTAGATGTACTTGACCAATTTTAAAAATATAACGTAAAAAATAAAAAAGACATTTATTTTCATTCATTTTCAAATATGGAGTGATCGAATAAAGAAGATAGAGTAGCGGTTATCGCGTTGCACCGCTGTGGTTACGCGCCAAAAGAGATTTTCAATATTCTACAAAAATTGAAAATAACCCTACGATTTGTTTATCGCAATATCAAATGATTGACGTAAGATTCAAGCTTCTAAGATCGTAAGAGGACGGCCGACCACATATAGTTAGGACACCCGCGATCATCAAAGATCACATCTTCAGGCGTCAGGCGCGAATACCAACGAAATCCTGTTAGTAAACAAAAAATCTTTGCTCTTCATATGGGCCTAAGCAGAACCACGGTCAAAAGAGTGATCAATGAAGACCTAGAACCACGAGCTTAAATACCGCGAAGTTTTGTTTTCGGATGAAAAAATTTTACATTGAAGAAAATTATAATAAACAAAATGATGAGGTGTATAACCACAGCAGTGATAAAGCCAGCACGCGTATTCCGAGGGTTCAACGAGCACATCATCCTTCGTCACTCATGGTTTGGCTTGGAATCTCATATTCAGGCTTAACTGAGGTGTTTTTCTGCGAAAAAGGTGTAAAAACTAGTGTCGAAGTGTACCAAAATACCGTCCTAACAAACATAGTAGAACCTCTTTCTCAAACAATGTTCAAAAACAGACATTGGATATTCCAACAGGACTCTGCACCAGCTCATAGGGCACGAAGCACGTAAAGCTGGTTGACCGCCCATGGAATTGACTTTATCGGACATGAAGACTGGCCCTCTTCTAGTCCAGATTTAAGCACACTGACTGACATTATAATTTGGAATCTTTCCGAGCATCTTTGGCTAAAGCAGCGGCTGAAATAGATATGTGTGTGGTGTGTGCTACGATTGATGATTGGCTGCGTCGATTAAGGGCATGTATTCAAAATAGGGGAGGGCATTTTAAATAGTGTAAATAAAATTGTGTTCTAAATTAAATTACCTTTCATTTCATATATAATTTCTATATAAGTATAAAAAAGTGTATCACTAATTTTATGACCTAAGTATATTGCAAGTGGGTATAATAATAAATAGCAAAGCGATGAACATATTGCCTTTAACGTATTAACAATATTTTGTTTAGTACGGAAAGTTATTTTTTCTTAATCTCTAGTCATGGCACGCATCGGAGGATAATATGCAGCTGTTACATTCTTTCATAGTTTCTTATAGCTTGGAAGCTTTTTAATCTGTTTGTTTTATCTTTATTTTTCCCATCATGTTCTCTAAATAGCGCGCTGTTTATATTTCTTATACACTAACACAGTGTTTGGTTGCTTGTAGTCATATAATATCAAACAACAACCTTTTATAGACCCATCAAAAGATTTTGCTCGAAATTCTTGAATATTTAGGTTATGTTAATTCTTAACATTGCTCTGCGCTCTTAAAAAGACGATGTCAAAAAATGGTTTGTTAAAAAATTGGTATTCGAAGCTAATTTTGCCATTCTTATGCACAGGCGCACTGTAGCCAATTACCCCGTATTCTACAAGGTAGTGTGAAAGTGTGTCATCTGCAAGATAGCGTGCAGAAATGACATGGCTGAATTTATCCCTACGCCTACGATCGGATATATTATAAACGCTCTGTAGGTCTAAATCTTTGTTGTCAAAATATCAATATCAAATATTCGTATTAAACGATTTTTTTCGTCGTTCGTAAGGCAAAGAAGTTGGATAACTTGACAGCGGCGGCTGTCTTTCAATCCCTATTACTATGTGCGTGTTTTCTATACAAGATTGTCATAGGCTGTTGTTAAACTGAGGCACTTCACTCACATCGTCGTCATCACCATTTTCCATTGGCAAAGTAATCAAGCACTCGCTTTGTAATAGGTAAAGAAAAACAAAATACTTTACCGTATCAACAGTCTGAAATAAAAATATTAATGTTTTGTTGAATGTCTGTTGTATAAAATTGTCTAAACTAAATTCCCTAAAGACAGACAAGAAATGTTAAAATAACATTTTAGAGAACCTCGGAAGGAGCCTCCAAGTGTGACGTACTTACGTCGGACGTAGAGTGACATAATGCGACGCATACTGGATAAAATATTCTGTATTATTTGCAGATACCTGCTACCCTAAGTAACCTTTCTCTATGCCGAATTCCATCTATTTCGCCTTCCAAACATTTAAATTCAATATTTTACACTAGGTACTACCATACGCAACCTCGCCAATTTTCACAAATTAATGATATTCTGTACAAAAAAAGTATCAAGTTAAAGGCCTGAGGCGCGCATCATTATTTCTAGTTCATTGACTGATCAGAGCGTTAACACAACACTATTTGCCTTATTTTAAAGCATTGGTGATAAATACGAGATTTTGTTCCTTTTTCTCCTTGGGAGGCGTGTTTTATTTTCGTTATCATTTACGAGTGCATTGTGCCGCCGCGTCGGCGCACGCTCGACTGTGTGTGCGCACGCGCAGGTCAGTCTACGCGGCGTGATCGTTGCGCGCGTTTATCTGATCAACGATCTATATATCCTTCTAAGGCGGGAAATTTAAAATTTTGCCAATACTCTATGTAATAATAATAAGTGGGTTTTTGCATTCTATATATAAAATGTTTTAAATAAATTGAATCATTATTTCGAGAGACATTTTTTGATCAACGATCTATATCTCCTTCTAAGGCGGGAAATTTAAAATTTTCCCCATACTGTATGTAATAAGTGTGTTTTTGTATTCTTTATATAAATTTTTTTAATAAATTGAATATTTCGAGAGATATTTTTTGTGCAGTAAAAATAATATTCATCATATTTTTGTAGTAATATTAGTTTTCGACAACACTACAAATTATTCTGATAAACGTCAACTAGAAAAATTATGCATAATATAATTTCAAGTGTAATATGTTAATAATAAATTTAATGATTTTCGAATCTTTCGCAATCAACTTTTCCGGGTACTAATTAAACAATTTTTCGTCAAATACTTGGATCGCGTCACCCTCTCATGTGCCAAGCGACCGACACATCGCATATCTTTAGTGTCAGCTAATGACATCGACCCGTGCCTACCCACATGCTCTTGTATACATTCAGTGCCGAGGAAACAAAGGAGCTGCTCCTTCCCATATTCCGAGTTTATCAAGTATTCGTACGGGAAAGCATTTCATTGTATATATGTATGTGTTAGCGTTCACACCACCTCTTTGTTAACCCTTTAATGGACTTTGGTCTACGTTAATGCGGAGTGTCTGATTTTTTTAAAAATGGATACCATGCTGGTGCAAGATGGTCCGATTGTGTTGTCGTGGATTGTGTTCTTACTATTGATTTGCCGCTGCTATTATCTAATTGGTAAGTTCTATAAAAACTATAATCACATCCCCATACTCATCTATGATTACATGTATTAACTGGTATGTTGCTGTTTTCATGTAACATTATAGCGTCCATATACAAACAACTCCCTAACACCTAAAATTGTACAGTTGTGTACATAATTACATGAAGTTATTTAAATACTGCAAAATACTGTATCTGGAATACTTTTTTATGTTTGATTACTCATTGTCATACTTAACCAACTTAAAGTATTTATGATGCACATGTTATATTTTTTCGTAAGTTTTTTTTTTAAATCTACCGTCACTGGTTTTCCGCGGGCAAGAACTCACGACTATGTTATTAAGTATAGTTGACTATTAATATTTACAATTCTGTGTTTATATTATATGAATTCTATTACATTATTATACTATTCTTCGTTTATAAAATAAAATTAGAGAAATTCCTAATAAAGCTTACACCTTTACAAGGAATTGAAATGGAATTTGGAAAAATGTAGATGTATATGGGTTACAGCATCCACTTACCATCAGGTGGACTTTGTGCTCGTTTGTCACCCTTATCCAATTTAAAAAAAAAAACTATTACTCTTTACTATCTTTTAAAGCTTTTCGTATTTTAATAAAAATTTTAAGTCCTATATTCAGCAGGGTTTCTCGGGCTATAATGATAATAATATACGCTTTAATGCATCAGGCTTTTGTGTTGCAGGCAAAGTCGTTATTATTTTATAAGGTCGTACTCCTCGTTGCCAACGTATACAGGGAATTGAGTTTGTAACTTGGAAATATAGGGTGGTTAAAACTAGGCTTTTCAAGCGAAGCGGAAAGCTATTGCTCTATAATGCAAGCCCCTGTTGGCTTAACGCTGTTTCTCCCTCCTAACATATTCAATGATTCTTCCATGCTAGTTTATATTCAAATAATATTTTAGTAATTCTGTCATAATAACGTACTTATAAAGTATTTCGTCATTTTCGTAATACCCTTGGGTTCACTTATGTTTTGTTAAAAAATAGATCTTTATAATTTATAGTTTTACGAGTATTATAACATTATTTAGTTCCGACTTCTCTGTTGTGTTCAGCAGTGTACTTTAATACGCTGTAACGGTGATGGGACACCTTATGGGTTATTCCTTTTAATCAGCCTAAGAAATCCACTCTAGGATGGATATTCGGAAACTCGTGTTCGTTTATCCACCCCAGACAGGGTGGATAATCGGAATTCGTATATTATTTTCTTTCTATTTCCTTACTCGCCTGTGTACAGTCGTTTATGATGACTGTTTGTTAAATCTTATTTCAACGTAGTTACAAATGTTATTTCACGCTATGAAAAGACAGGGCTCAAGGACGAAAATGATGTGGCTGTTTGGAATTCATTCGGAGTGCCTGACAGAACTACAAATTTATTAGAAACTTGGCATAAAACTATTTCAAATAAAGTTAAAGACAAATATCCTAATTTAAAAACGTTTATGGAATGCTTGCAAAAAACACCCATCTTTTCGCTAACACATCTGTTGTAACAAAGAAATTTAGAAAACGATTTCAAATGTATGTACATTAAAAGAGACGAATTTATACAGGATATCAAATTACGTCTATTCAATTGGTCATTTACTGAATATATTGCAGAATCTGTAAATTACTTATTACTGTACTTATTATTTAAAAAATGAAGTTTAATTTGGTTTAAATGCAATACGTAATATTATGATTTTGTTTAAGTTTGTGGTTATTAAAAAAATTCTTTTGAACTGTACTTGAGGTAAAAGGACGGAACAACAATGAAAAAGTGAATTGAAGACTCCAGACGCGGTGGATAAACGGAAACACGTTTCCGAGTATCCAACCTAGGCCTAGGGTGGATTTCTTAGGGTGGATAAAACCCCACTCTCTAGTTTAGAGGCCTCTTTTGGGTTTTATTGCGTCGGTTGGATTCCACCCTCTTATTTCTGCCGCCAAACACAGTGGTGTTCTGGTCGGAGGGGTAAAGGAAGCCAGCATAATTACGGGCTGTAGGCATTCCATCGTGGTCCTCAGAAGTGACAACGCATATATAGCTTTCATTAAAGTTGCATGTGTCAATGTCCTACAGCTTGCCATGAGGTGGACTGAAGTTTTTCCGTCACTTTTATAAAAAATGAATGGTAAAGTTTTTTGTTTTTTTATATCAAAAGCTTGTTTCTAATTTGATTAATAACTAGTAACTACGTTTATAAAAACCTAATATCCCGATAGCGTTAGATTATACCTGAATTAAAATGCAAATACCTAATATAAAGTTGTCATAATAATGCAAACCACATATTGTGCATTTATTTTTCTATTGAATGGAATACATAGTTTATTTATAGTTTAATTTTTCCTGAACATTTGGTGAGCTAAACACTACGTAGTATGGAGTCCCGGTTGATTATTCACATACTTCCGGAAAACCAAACATGAAATTTCCATCGTTTTCTCAGCGAGTATTAAACTGTGTTGGTCATTGCTCCGCTCGCTTTGTTTACTGTAACGATATATTTTCGGAAGATTCATCTTTTGCGAAACCGGATGATAGTTTTTGTGTTTCTTTGTATTTTCTCATGTTCAACATATTAAATTTAGGAATGAAAATTCACCGGAACTTAAGCAGAATAATGACTTCTTATAATTTAATGAATACTTAACATTAAACAAAAGTAATTTTACGGATTTAATCGCGTTTAATATAATTTATTTTTAACTCCCTATGTTTCGGGTGCAGCACCTATGGTCACGCAGGCTACTGAGGTGTTTCAGGTCTCGATGTCATAGCTCGGGCTACCTTAAACTTATAAATATGAACCAGAACGTCATATAAGTGAGTACCCTGATATATGAGTTATTGTACAATAATTAAGTATATATAATAGTAAGTAATTAGTAACATAATTATTTATAATGCCTGATTATTGTACGTGTCAGTTGGTGTATTCTCTGAGAGGTTTTCTCCAGCATTGAATTTAATTGACACTCTTAAAGAGAAGTACCTAATGCAAACAATGTTAAGTACATATTACTAAAAAATCTCGCCAAAATGATTTTCTTTTTATGGAAGTTGTGGTTGCGTTATCTGAAAGTTTTCGGAGTACTTAGCTTCTTTAGTGTGAAATGATGGTTATGTTGACAGGCTTTCAAATATGCTCGCCAAAATCTTTTACGGTTTTTCGAACTTTACTCGTACATTGAATTTAATATCATGTTACACAATATGTACAGAATACATAGAGCTGCGAGCGATTGTGTTTATATTTGCCTAGGGAGATCGTTAAAAAATAAATAGTCTTGAAATTTCAAGCAATTTTTGTTTGCGTGTAAAGATGAGAAGCAGCCTACTGGCTGCTGTACACAACTGTGTATACTATGATTTTACATATACATTGTTGTTTAATAATATAGACTATTTTAAAATTCCATATCTTTGTGATGTTTACCGTAGCTGCGGCTTATTTTGAGTTGTTATCAGAACGACGCTGCTGCACAATTCCAGGTTTATTTCACACTGTTGCCTCTTACGAAACTGATGAGATTACAAAATGGATTCTTTTACGCCTTCACTACACGGCGATTGGATATATATAATCTGTACATTATGAGCCGTGGTAGCTCAGTGGTTAACGCTCGCTGTAAATATAACAGAACGCGAGTAACCCGGGTTCGATCCCCGCCGGCACCAATGAAGTTGTTAATTGCAAATTTAACTTGTGCTCGGCGGTGAAGGAAAACATCGTGAGGAAACCTGCATGTCTGAGGAATAAGAAAAAAAAATATTTCGAAGACATGTGAAGTTCGTCAACACGCATTTGGGCAGCGCGGCGGACACTTCCTTGCCCTAAAACCCTCTCAGAAATGAGGGGGAGGCCTGAGCCCAGCAGTGGGACGTATATAGGCTGTAACTTACTTTACTTTTACAATATGATAACTAATTTCTTTATAATTAAAATGTTACTAGCAATGCTATTAACACTACTAATATTACTTTTAACCACTCCTGGTAAGCTTAAAATGCTTGTGTTAGGAGTGGTTCACGACAGTAGTCGCATGGCAGATTCGAACCCACCACTTTTGAATTTGCGGTCCGCACCCTGCCATTAGGCGACTGTCGCTTAAATATTAATCACTGACCTCCATATAATATATACTAGAGGTCAGTGATATTAATAGAAGTACATAAATTTTAGTGGAAGCTTATAAACTACTGCTAATCTACTTCACAGCAATATAAATATACGATGGGCGTAAAGCGCTTATTACATTATACAATTTTAAGAAAATCTAATTAGGAAGTAGGAAGGTGTAATCGTAGTTAGAACAGTTAGGATCCGATTTAGTCAAATTGGAGGTCCGGATCGCTCTACTTCCTTAATTGTTTACAATTTAGGACAGTGTAATCGCAACGTTACGATTTAGAACAACCAGTCGGCGCCCGCGCTTTGATACAAGCGGATGTCTTGAAGTTTTGATAGAAGCAGTTCTGATATCAGAGAGCAGTACTTTGAATCTTAATATTAATTTCCGGTCGCTATAAAACGTAATGTCACCATCAAACATTCTTTGGCATTCACACTTTATCGAAATATCGTGACTTCTTTTTCAATATGTTTGGATACCAAACTTAACAAATAATCAAACTGTTTTATAGATGGTAGAGCCATGCTGCAGTTATATTAGTAGTATAGTTGTAGCACGAATGGGTCGGCTCGACTGAGGAAGGACCACGCTCTCACAGAATACCAGCGTAAAATAGTAGCTTAATGTTGCTGTGTTTCGTATGGCGAGTGTAGAGAACCGGAGACCCTATTTACTGGAAACGATTCATTCTATCTTCGTCTTCAGGGGTGACAACGCATCTGCATTTTGATTCGTAATCGAGGATAGATGTAGATGTCCATGGGCCGCAGCAACCACTTACCATCAGGCAGGTGGACTGTGTGCTAGTTTGTCACCCTATCCTATAAAAAAAACTGCTTAGAATCTAAAAATATTGGTCAGTTTTTTTTCTAAATGACAAGTACCCTTTTCTCTTTTTTTCAATATCCATTGTTCCCACCACGGCTAAGGCAAGTATTATTTTCTGTTGTTTTGATAAATACGGCGCCATTGATCAAACGTGCAACCCCGTCGATACTTCTTTACGAATGCGTTTCGTCACGATTTAGAATTCAATTTAGTGTAATGTGATCACTAGCTTCCAATTTAGGTTCCTAAATAGATTTTCTAAAAATTGTATAATATAATAAGCCCTTAAATTATATGACTTTATTTAATATGTACATACAGGATAAAAAACATGAAGGATTTTCTTACGCCGCTGTCACAAGATGTGACCAGGTATGTTCCAGGCACTTATGGCGTAGGAAATATAGAAATTTTTTCTGGATTGAAGAGTTCTTCCTAGTATAAAAAAGATAAAATCGACGAAATCAAAAAGTAACAAAACCTTCGGACCGAATTTCGGTCAACGGAGATTAGTCATCTCCACTCTTAGGGCAAGATTATAGTGCACGAGTGTATGCGCAAATACACGTGCACTCTTTATTCCCTCACTCTTTTAGTCCGATGGGACAGCAATCCGACACGACCGAAGAGAGATCAGGCGCAGGAGCAACGGCTTTACTTGCTTTCCGAGACACGGGGCTGAAAAACCCCACTACTTCTTGCCTCCTGGCTGTTTCACGGACTTGACAGAAAAACTAGATCAATAAGGCAGTTAAAAAAAAAGGGAGACAGTTAAGAAAAACTAATTATATGGTAGTATAATAAAACACTCTCTGATTACTGATCACACTTTTATTAATTTAACTAAGTTAACTAAGTGAAAACCTAACAGTAGAAATTTTAAACAGATAGAAGCGATGTAATATTAAAATTTAAAAGTTTAAATTTGAAGCATAAAGTTCGATCAATTTATGTGAAAAGCTGGAAATTATTAATAAGCCCGAATAAAGCGTAACTTCGGAGATAAGCTACTGAAGCGAAGAGACGACTGGGATCGATACCTACTATCTTCATTAAGCATTTCATTTATATTGTTAAAACTAATTCTATATTTTGTAGATATCTACTATATATTATTATTTTCTAGTATACATATACATATACTGTACTTTCCATACTTTATGTTCTGCAAACTTCACTTGCACCTAGTTTATCTGGCTGAATAATTAACGAGGCCGAGGTGACCGAAAGTGGTGGTAAATGCATTCTCATTTATTTTTCATATTTGATTACGAAAGATAATTCACTATCCCATAACATCCTGTGGGTCTTGTAGAGAGCGACACGATAATAAAACGGAATATAGGCATCGTCACCATTAAGATAAATGACAATGCAAAATAAATGAAACACTAGGGTTATCAACCCACCTGCTAAGCGTGGCATCTATGGCAATCATCTACTCTATGGGGAGGCCTATGTTTAGTAGTGAACTTCAATAGACTGTGATGAATGAACGGCGCACTTTTAAAAGCAGTACATTAAAAAAAGCTATTAAAGAAGGAAAAAAGATTGTGTTACACTTTATGATATGTAAGTACATAATATTACAGACTGTAAAAATGTAATTCAATCTTGAGTGATTTAATGGCACATAAGACGATAATTTGTCAAAACTCGACATACGAAGACGACTAAGGTACCGAGCAAAACGTAGGGAATTATTTGATTTTGACTCAGAATGCTTATGAAATTATTCAGACATATTATACTACTGCGTAATTTTTAACATAGCTATATAAATTTTAAACGAAGTACCACCACCATTACCATATTATATCATGTCGATGGAAAATATATTTTATGTTTCCTAAATATAAATATTTGTCTGCACGTGTTTGTATGCAAATGCACATAACTCAATCTGTTACACAATGTTTTTATAGCCATCGCATCGTTCGGTCGTTAAATAGGTCGGACTTTTCCGCGTAACAACAATTTGTTATAGAAATAGGCACGCATGTTGCTCCAATTATTTAAATATACCACGTAAATAAAGACGTGCGTCCGTCTATGCCTTTGTGTTTTTTTTTTATTTGCGGTGGCGGTCCGTTGATATGGCCTGCAGTGCCTTCTTTGATTACTTCGTGACTGCATGACTGTGGCACGATGGTTGATTATACGTGTTGGAACATCCGACATGATTGTATTACGACGGTTTCAAATGTTTATGGTTTAAGCTCCGTATTATTAAACAGTAATTATAGTTATTTACACGTTGTAGAGCCACGCTTCAGCTATATTAATGTACTAAGGTACTATACGAGAAGACTGAAAGAGGATGACGCTCTCACGGAAAATCAACGTAAAATAGCAATTTTATACTGCTCTGTTTCGTAACGTGAGCTTAGTTTTAGAACTAAAAACTGGTAACTGTGCTTTTTATCTTCGTCCTCAGGGTTGATTACGCTTCTACATTTTGCTACTTAATCAAGGATAAATGTAGGTGCTTTAGTGCCTACGGCATCCACTTACCACCAGGTGGACTGTGTGCTCGTTTGTATACTTTATTCTATAAAAGCATACTCATACTTTGAATCACTAATAAGAAAAAATATTTCAAATAAGGTTTTCAACCAATTATGAAATATTGGGATATTTTGATTTTAAAGGCTCACAAATTTAACACAATCACACACAATTGATGATTATTTTTTCATACGTGGTAGAGTCACGCTGCAATGGCTCGACTCAACCGGGAAGGACGACGCTCTCACAGAATACCAGTGTAAAATAGCAGCTTAATATTGCTATGTTTCGTATAGTAAGTGTAGAGATCCGGGATGTTTGAGTTAGCTCATAAACTGCAACATAGTCGTTGAAGAATCCTTAAAGTTTCTCATTACGTAAAGTAGAACCCCTTATAGTTTGATATATAATATTCAGCTGTGGATGCCAGACGACTCGGCGTTCTTTACTACCAGCTCGTAACTAGGTGACCTCGTTTCGTCGAGGTTCGCTGCAACTGTGCATTACAAATTGTATACTTTAATCTCGAGGATTGAGAGTATAAAAGTTAAGTGCAGTAAATATTTTTGCTCTCGAGACGATATTTTTAATTTAATTGAATGTGCTTTCGGTTAATGGCATTCGAGTTATGCAATTCGGCCTCATAGGAAGTATTAATAGTATAGTAGAAGACATTTGGAATTGACTTACTGCATTTGTAAATCTTTTGATCCCAAAGATATATTATTAAATGTTCTTATTTACTATATTTCGCATGATATTCTTTACAGACCACATTCATTAACATCTAATGAAGTATATATAGTGCATTGGGGTAAGATCGGTGATGGGGTAAGACCATAAAATTCAAAATTCCGGTGAATTATGCTATATTTTTGAAAGCTAGCAATATGTTACAAGACTCCATTTTATTCTGCCCCCACCCCAAGTTTCAGCCAGTCGTTCCAAAATGTAGGGCGTGTGCTGCGCAGTATTTTATAAAACAACGTAATTTTTGTATTGTTTTCGTCCGTCCGGTCTTTCCCTATCACTTTTATTTGCGATTTGTAGCGACGTCCGGTCTTTACCCTTGATGGCCAATTCTTCATCATGCATATAAAAAATTATGCCTTGTTTTCGCACACGTTTTAAGCAGAAACTGTTGAGTTTTGAAAAGTAAAAGCTTCTTATAGCTAAATTACGTGTTCACGTAATTTAGCTAACCAGATTAACGATTTGCGCCATGTTTCAGAAATCTGACGTATATGGATGTCGAGAAAATTAAGGTTTTGCCCGACTCTTTTAACTAGTCGAAAATCGTCCGGTATTACCCCAACGCACCTTACAATATTCATCATCATCATCATCAGCCTGCGGCAGGCCACTGCTGGACATAGGCCTCTCCCAAGGCGCGCCACTTAGCTCGATCTTCGGCTACACGCATCCAGTTTCTACCAGCCACCTTGCGCAGATCGTCGTTCCGTCTAGTCAGGGGCGTCCCGCACTACGTTTGCCTAGACGCAGTCTCCACTCCATAACACGTCTACTCTACCGGTTATCACCTCAGCGACAAACATGACCAGCCCATTGCCATTTCAGCTTACAAACACGGAAAGCAGTGTCAGTAACCTTGGATCTCCGGCGGATTTCTTCATTTCGAATTTTGTCTACCAGAGAAACACCGAACATAGCTCTTTCCATTGCTCGCTGAGCGACTTTAACGCCGGCAATACACGTTGGCCAAGCCTCAGCCAACGCGAGCGTAGGCAAATTGATACAAGGCGATGCTACAGTCTACACATTGGTTAGGTTCGAAAGAGACCAATTCCAAGCCAATGTTCACGAGTTTTTGTGGAGCTATCTACATGTTGGCCGTAATTAGTTGTCATTGAGAATTGGGACGATATGGACGACGTAGAAATTATTGCCGCATCTGCAATTTATTTAATGAGTGCATATAATTATTATATTAGTGTACTCCGTAGTAAAGTCTTTGGGGTTCCAAATAACGGGTTCATTTTTGTATATTTCCAAAAACTTAAAGGTGTCCTCGTTAGTACAGTGACATTGTCGAAATTATTTAAACACAGAGTACTTTTTATATAGGATTTCAAAGTTGCAATTTAATTAAACAATATATCACCGGGACGGACGCCTGACATGGCCGTCAACATGTGGACACGACTTGCCGAGCATAAGCGAGCGCCTTTGATTTGTGCAGAAAAAACCGACACCGTTCCGAACTGAACGAGCCGTAGCGAGCGATCCCGAGTGGCGGCAAGGCACTCCAAACGAACCGTATACACGTTGGGCGTTGGCGCTCGCCTGCACTCGGCCAGCTAGGCGAGCGTCGACGAGTAATGGCGAGGCTAGACCAATGGGTCTATGGTGTCTATACGTTGGTACTCGCCTTCGCTCGGCCAACATGTATAGCCGGCATAAGCTTTTGGAGCAGTATGTTTTGTCTTCAGACTTTGCGGTATGGGCGACGAGAAAACCCGACGGAGCTTTCTAAATGCTGCCCAGCCCAACTGAATCCTCCGATCGGCTTCCTTCTTGAAGTTATTCTTACCTAGTTGCAATATCTGCCCGAGGTAGGTATATTCCTGGACAACTTCGAGAATTTCACCATGAACAGTAATTGGAACTAGCATGACGTAATCGTTGAACATAACTTTTGTTCAGATTCATGCACAGACCAACACGTTGGGAGGATTCATTTAGTCTGTTCAGCATATCCTGAAGTTCCTGCAGCGATTCTGCCATGACGACGATATCATCAGCAAAGCGTAAGTGTGAGATGTAATCACCGTTTACGTTAATACCACGCCCTTTCCAGTCTAACGTCTTAAAACATCTTCCAGTGCATTTGTAAACAGTTTAGGGGATATAACATCCCTCTGTCTCACTCCGCGATGCAACTGGATTGGTTTTGTTTGACTGTCCTGTACTTGGACAGACATCGTACTGGTGTCGTAAAGGCATCTCAGCACTTCGATGTACCGCCAGTCAATTTGGCACCGCTGCAAAGAATCTAGAACTGCCCAAGTTATACAATATTATAAAATCTAAAATAAAGAAAACCTAAAACTAAAAACTTTAATTACGAATATCATGCAGACCTACTCCCGTGGTATCGTGCCAAGAACGCTAGCTGCTTTTCCACGCTTCTGTTCTTCTTGTTCTTTCTTTTTTCTTATTTTGTTATAAGCCCGTAATCTACTGCTGGATATGACTTCTTCCCTAGTAGGGAAAATTTGCTACTATCGTCTTACGAAATGTGTCGCACCTTTGACACTGCTTCCGTCATCGTGTGACTGTTCTATACTAGACTATGTACGAAATTGATATATCGTCGGAGGGCATGACGTCCTTCTTACAAGTAAGAAGGATGTCATGGTAAGTGATGTGGTGATGAGTTCTCTAACCCTAACCACCTGTATCTTGTATTAAATATATAGCAAATCGTAAGCAAATAATAGCGGAAATATTAGCATTTTTTACTTTTTCCTATTGATTTTCGCTCGTATTATATAAAAGAAGTATGTCAAAGCAAATTAGATAATGTAGACCTAAATTCAGTGTTTGGGTTTTGGTAAATTTACCCCTCATTAAAAGAAATTTGCATTCATGATTAATAAATGTGAATTAAAAGGGTAGGAATATTATTAGTTTAACACAACTCCTTGTAATCAGTTATTTCATCATCCTACATAACAAAAAAAGCACGGGATCATCATACTGTTTTTTTTCCGCCTCGCGGGAGGGAACGATTAATAGACTTGAACCGTCTAAAACCTCTTGATGTACCACTTTACGTATAGGCCGAGCCACGGGAACGCTTTCGCTTATTCGCTCACATCCATGGCTCCACCTGATCCAATTGATTTTTGGTGACCTTGGTGGTTTAATCACAGGCCAGACGATCGATCGTCTCGATCTCAACCTGCGTAACGACCAAACCACGGCTATTTGTCGATAAATGCTACACTTCTCAAGTATTTAAGAGTAATAGAAATATGAATTTTATTGCTATTATATATAAAAATACCATAGCTGTATAGTGTTTGTATGTGTACTATATGTCAAGGGATCAGGCTGGAAGGGAGGGAGCATCCTAACCTAACTCTAAAGTTTATAGGATAAGATCCGAGGTATCTCATGATGCAATGTAACTGGAATAATATGTATTTTAGTACAAAATGTGTTTATGGTAAAGAAGCACTTTATATTGAAGATGTAAATCAACATCTATTTATAATAAAGACTAGAATCGTAAAGACCAAATTAAAAGTAAACAAAGAATTTAATCTCTTTAATCTCTTCTGTAACTGACGTCTAAATATAACCCGCTTTTGTTATGTGCTTTCAAGATGGAACTTATTGGAATTCGAATTTTAGTAATTGGTTAACTTTACTTGGTTGGTTACTTACGCATATTACACAACTGATTGCGTTTGTTTTGTAACTGGGGTATTAATTAATTTACTAAGTTATTAATTAGTAAGACTTTGCTTAGTTAACCTTCTATATAGCTTAGATCGTTTACGCTTAAACTGCGATTTGAATTGCGATATGGAATTGTTTTATTTTAACGCTATTTGAAGTGTGATGAATGTTTGTTAAATGTTTTATATTGCTCAGTACTTGCTTAAAGCGTTTATTATTATTATTATTATTATTACGTAAAATCTTACCTCTTTAATTTAAAAAAATATATGTAAAAAATACGTGCCGCGTAGTGGCGGTGTAGAAGTAATATTATACGTGGTAGAGCCATGCTGCAGCTATATTAGTAGTATAGTTTTAGCACGAATGGGTCGGCTCAACCGGGGAAGGACCACGCTCTCACAGAATACCGGCGTGAAATAGTGGCTTAACGCTGCCGTGTTTCATTTTCATATGATGAGTGTAGAGAACCGGAGACCCTATTTACTGGAAACGATTCATTTTATCTTCGTCTTCAGGGGTGACAATGCATCTGCATTTTGGTTCGTAATCGAGGATAAATGTAGATGTATATGTAAAAAAATAATATACAATAATAAACTGTAACACATTTATTTCATCCTCTTAGGGATCGAATTTTCCAAAATTATTTCATTACGGATTTTTTTTTACTTCTTTATTATTGAGCTTAATCACAATGTGAATATGTCGCTCCGTTAATTCATCATCAAAAACAATTATATTAGGTATACTTAAACTTATTACGTTATAAAGTTCTCAAATACGTAATTAATTACAAAAAGTAGAAGAGGATATGCATTTAGTTACCCATTGGTGTAGTAAGAGGCGACAGACGAAAACTGATGGACAGGAGCATATTCCTGATCATTACCTAATAAGAAAACTGCGGTTCCCAACCCGAATTACAAGCGTCTGCGAGCAGATATGGTAAATATCCCGCTCATGGGGCAATCTATGGTTTATGTGAATAACTGAATCAATAATTAAGTACCTATTTAAATGATTTTTCTCGATTAACGATTAGGGTTTGTTTTAAAAAAAATATTAGAAAGCATTAAACGTTACATATTATGCTGTTCAAAATGCTTGAATATCACTTTTATTAACTTGTGTGTGCAACAGTGCACAGATGCGTTCAAAGACCAGCAGATCGAGCGAGTCAATTTAGTGGTGTGCTGTTGCGAGTTGCTTCAACTATCCAATGTTTTTAGCGTGAATGTGTACTGTCGTGTAGAAAGATTTAGTAGACTTTGTTTATAATGTGATACTTTTATAGCAAATAAAATAATATGATATTCTGGCAGATATTCTTCACAGGAACGTGTTTTGTGGCATTCTTTTATGGTGGCCTGTTTTCAGCAGTGGACTAATGAAGCGCTGTATTAACGATAGTGATGAAGATATTCTGTAACTATGTTATTATTAACTTTTAAACTATTATTTTTAAAGTACGCTAAACAAATTTATAAAGTCAATTTTTACATAATTACAATCGATTTAAGTACGCATCGGCGATGTACATTGAAAACTTTCATGATTTCCATTTATCTCCCTGCTTTTAGATTGAGTCATCTTAGAAGTTTTTCTTTACTTTGTCACATTAAGAAATACCTATAAATACCTGCCAATAAAATAGAGCTCTACTATTTATTGTTATCTATATGAGCGAAAAAAAAGTCAGATTTTTATTTTTATAGTACCTTTAAAAATGAACGGTTTAATTCTATTATTTTTTTTTTTAATTTAATTTTAGTAAAAGTAAATTATTATGGTCAATAAAAGATAATTGGAATGTATTACGATAACAACTAGAAGAAATAGGGTGATAGATTTTCTTCTGTTTTTATTCGGTCCCAAGTATTAAATGATTTTACTTACAACGACATTAAAACGTCATATTAATTTTTTTAAAGTTTATTGAAACTTAAGGTATAAAGGAGTGTCAGTAACACTTCTATATTTGTCATGCGTTTTGTTTTTATTAAAACCTTGTTTTGTGCTCATTTATACATCTTATTCACTCATCCCCCACGATCAGTTTACGTTACACATGTTTTCTTATTATTTTTATCTTGAGCTCTTTATTACAAAAAGTGTTTTTGACAGCTCTTATATATTATAATGTCGCAAAAGTTTTTACATAAAAGATTCGATTTAATCAAAATATTAACATATCATTGTCATTATATCAAATATTTTGATTAATTAAAGCTATTTTTCTGTATTTTTTTCCTTCAGCGTTTCTTACTACGTCTTCGGGAAAGAAATTCCGGTATAAGTATCAAAAAGTTATCTAAACTTCAAAAAAGTGGTAAGTGGTGGTGGAGTTAAAAGTTACGAGAATATGGCGGAGTTCGTTTGTGAGGTCAAAATTTCCCGATAAAATATGTCTGAACCAATAAACGCACAGTTCGTTCATGGTAATGCATATATACGTCATAATACTTATAAACTTATTATATTCAAAATTAATACGAATTTGCTTAGAGTCTAAAAGTGCATTGGTTATAATTATAAATATAGCGATGTTTTAAAAAAAACCGTATTTGATGATTCGATGATTCGTGATTACGGGTTGACGGTGTGTATTCATTCATGCCTTTAAAATTTATGCAAAAAATATTGAAATTTTATGTACTATGTAGGTATCTAGGATTGGACGTGTCTACAAGCTCTGTGAGCTTATAGGAAGTAACAAAATTTGTTTTTAAAAATATAATTAGGCGTTGCTTGTGGAAAATTATTATATTAAGGTTGAACGATTTAGTTTGTCATATGCAAAAATAAAATGGTGTATAAGTTAATTAAAAAAAACACCACCTTCTCAGTCTCCCACAAATGTACACCGCCTTTGTTAAATTGCCATTATAAAATGCGATAGATAAGAAAAAAAATTGGATTTACTAGTTTACTAACAACTTCAATCTCGTACCATCATTTTGGTACTGCAGCCAAAAATGTTTGTCGAGAAAATATATTTAAGTAGGTAAGTAGGTGCTATATTTATGTTTTTTTTTTCAATAAATAGAAAAGTACGTTGTAAGTTTTAATTAAGTAGATAATCATATATATAAAATGATTATGTATTTAAATACATAACTTTTTATTTCGTTTACCTTCTGTATTTTGAACATTGTTATATTGAAATGCACGTATGACATAACGTTAGTTTCCCTGAAAGGCCGCCCACTTGCTTCTTATGTTCTTATGTGACTTCTTATGCTCGCATCGTTTTAAGACTTTAAGTTAATAACTAGAAACATGTTTTCCTTATTAGTCTTTACCTTATTGCATAACAGATTCTATGGTATCTAAGGCTATTAGATATGATAAATAATGCATAACCGTTTTCTTATTTTATAAGATTTCTCAAAATGTTTTTATAAGATCTTTCAAACAAGTGGCACTTGAATATTATGTTACTTATGACTATAGCGTATTCGCTGTAAGACTGGCAGAAACACTATGCTCGATAAATTTGAGGTGTAAGTGATTAGTCCAACGTTGAGGAAACGGCCAATCGTCGAATCAAATTGGATTGTGCAGTTTTGGGAAATTATGACTCGTTTTTTGTTCCTATATTGCTCAGTCTTAACACAAAAATATAAAATGGAGCTATTGCCAGTGATGTCCTAAGGAGCCGAGAAGTGGCTCTTCACTGCTGTACATTAAAAACATACTTGTCAAATATAAAACCTTCTCGTTTTAAAAAAAGACAGTGACAAAGCTAATTTACGTTGCAGATATACACAGATTGTATATTTAAAAAATGTTAATGGTAAATTTATTGTCTAAGGAGAAAACCACGGACAACTTAAATAAATTGATTGATAATCTTAAAATGCTGCCTTATCATGGGTGTCATTAGAAATGACGTTTAGAGTGTGAAGTTGTCAGTAGGCCCAATCCTAATCTTATCCTGCGCACATAGTAATCATCAAAGTTTTCTTAATGAAATACATACTATAACGTGTTAGTTTCTTATTAAAACGTGCAATGTCTGTATTTTCCATTCTCAGCACAGTTCAATAAATCTGTCTGTTATGCAATTCTTCGAAAGTTACCTGTTTTGGTTATATAACAGTTTATTGCTCTACGTAAACGTTTTAACAATTAATTTAAAAATTGTTTGTCACATTCTTAATTAAAAAGTTGACGATAGTAAAAAATAATAATATGATATGCGGATACGGTAAATTAACACCATAATAAGTATTGTAAATTTTCTATAGTGCTTGCTAAGATGACGTCATCAGACCACGGCGACGGCCTTCGTGGCCGGTTGACGACCTCGTCTCTGGAACCGTTAACGATGCAAATGCTCAACTCGTAGGCCCTAGGACATAGCACGCTGCTGTACTCTGCGTATTTGAAGTGTGACTATTGTTATGTTTATAAAAATCACCGTGACGATATTTAAAATTCAGCTTTAAAATATGTATAGACGTCGATCTCATTGTATAGTACTAGCAATCTGCTCCGGCTTCGGACAGGTGATTTTTGGATCTCGATAACACTTGCATATATTATACATATAAACCTTCTTCTTGGATCATTATGTCTATTGATTAAAACCGCATTAAAATCCGTTGTGTAGTTTAAAAGATCGAAACGACGAGAAGCGGCTTTGTTTTATACCACGTAGATTATCCATTATATATAGTAAGCTATTAAGCACGTTAAAATAACTCATTTTTAGTAATATAATTCATTATTAGGCAGTCAATAGTTAATGTCGTTTTATAATATCCAGTTTTCTTAACTATTGTATTAATCACGTTACGTTTATTTAAAATAATTTTTAATATAACGAACAATATTAATGATTTTAACAAATTTTAATATAACTATCTTTTAGATTTTGGAATTAAAAAACGATACAAAAAATAATGGTCGTGCCTCCAACAAATTAATAAGCGTCGTGCTGCCAAAACTTTTTGACCCTTGCATAAGCATAAGCATAAGCATAAGCCTTTATGAAAAATACCGACAGACTGTTTTGCTTTAAGTTGTTTGATTTATTTAAAATTATTCATTAAGGCTTTTGTTGGTTTAGTTGTTGTTATAAACTTTTGCGAACTCGTCTTCCCTTGATATTTCAAGCATCGTTGAGTTTTAGGTGCAGCTGCTCGTTTGTTAACTTTGTTTTTCAAAACTTACGATCTTTTAATCGGACTGTGTTTTTTATAGGAGAGGGGGCAAACGGGCATGTGGCTCAAATGATGGTAAGTGATTACTGCCGCCCATGAACAACCGCAACACCAGAGGAATTGAGATGCGTTGCCGGCCCTTTAAAAAGGAGTAGGCTCTTTTCTTGAAGGTCACTAAGTCGTATCGGTCCGGAAAAGTCACTGGTGGTAGTCGTTTCCACAAGGAAGTTGTGCGAGGAAGAAAACTTTTAAATCGCACAGTGGTAGACCGCCAGTCATCCAGATGTAATGGATGGTATCGCGAGTTTTGTCGCGATGTGCGATGGTGAAATCGTGCTGTTGGAATTAGTCCGAACAATTCCTCAGAGCACTCCCCGTGGTAAATGCGATAAAATACGCAAAGAGATGCAACATCTCTTCGCAGTGCCAGTAAGTCAAACCGATCGGAAAGAGCTCGGTCGCCGACGATTCGAACAGCGCCGCGCTAGATGCGATCAAATAACGGAAGGAGCTGGCACTGGGGAGCCCCAGCCCAGAGACGGGAACAGTATTCCATGTGCGGCCGAACCTGCGCCTTGTCCCGCTCTGCTGAGCATGCCAAGCTTTTTAGAGGTCAATTTGGCCTTCTCTTCCAAGTGTCCACGAAACTGCACGTCACTCGATATGTCGACGCCGAGGATTCCGATACTAGCTAAGGCAAAAAGGGGAGTGCCTTGAAACTCAGGAGATACGACGAATGGATTTTTTTAGCCGTAAACGCGCAAACTTGTGTCTTCTGGGGATTTAACTGGACTAGATTTAGTCGCCCCCAATCCGAGACTTTGTTCAACAATGTCTCGACTTCAGACACAAGTTTATCCCAGTACTCAACGATGTTATCCCGAGACCGGTGTATAAAGCATCACCAATGCTGTCGTCCACATAGCAATGAATGTTACCGGTTTGCAACATGTCATTGATATGCAGAAGAAACAGCGTTGGTGATAGCACGCAGCCTTGTGGAACACCAGTGTTAATGGGCTTGAAATTGGAGCATGCACCGTCTACTATCTAACTTTTATTATTGCTTGCGATGGCCGAATATGATGGTGATATTTTCTTCTCACGCTAGTCATACAAAATTGTAGATACCTGACAAAAAGTGTTTTTCAGTCTTAATTTGATCATATTTTACCCCGTACTCGTAGTAATGGTGTAAGAATATCCACTTCCTTATATCGTCTCATGGGTGTCGTACGAGGCAACAGTGGGAAACTGAAATAGCAGATGGACCGCAGCATCTTTTTGATAACAACTCAAAATAATAAAAAAAACTGCGGTTGCTAAATCGCCTGGCTATTGCGAAATCCCCCTATGGGCACTTTAAAACATGAGCGTGAGTTTCTTGTTACGCGTAACGATTATGGGAAAGGAATGTTATTAAGGGCCACCTTTTTGTCCATATGCCAATTTCACCTGCATGTTGTGCTGTGCTGGGTCTTAATGGACGAGGCTTTGGCGACTGAAAGCTGAAAGTGCATCAAAAACGCTAATCCCAAATTTCGCAGGCTTGCCAACTGGCATATTCTTGTAAATGCCTTTATCTAGCGCAGTGGACTTAAAAAGGCTGTTGATGAGACACATAATCATCATAAATTTCAGTTCGGTTGTTCAAACTTTCAATACTGAACTAAGCGCTCTTTAATTGAGTCTCCAACTTTCTATTTAAATGACCGCGATATAGTCTACTGCGGATCTCAGACCTGTTATCATAAAAACAAAAAATAATGGTGGATTTTATTGCGATATTTTGCTACGTCAATTTCGAATAAAATTTTCCATGTCTGATTGAATTAACAGTAGATAATACATTGCCTTTTAGCTAAATTTACAATTTAAATCCTTAGTAAGGAGTCAGTGGATTAGTGAGGAAGTATGTTCTCAACTTAAGTTTTATAGTCGGCGATCAACCAATCGCCATCAGCACTCCTAAATGTATTTCTTATAACTTTGGATGTAGACTAAATACAGTATTATAACTAAAGCAACAAATAAGAAGACATAGAACTAATAAATAGCACAGCTCTAAGCCCACTGCATCTACTATTTTATTCCTTTATATCGACGTTAGCTCTCGCAAATAGCAAGAAGCAGACTGGCATTAATAACATACTTGATACGCAATTTACAATACTAAACTAACATTAACATTCGCTATATTTGTATTTTTTTTTAATATAGGATAATGTTGATAAATGAGCATACATTCCACCTGAAAGTAAGTGGATACTGTGGCCTATATACCTTCCACATCCATCCCCGATTACGATTCAAAATGCAGATGCGTTGTCATCCGTGAGGACTAAGATGGAATGTCTGGTTTCCAGTAAAAAATGTCCCCGGATTTCTACACTCGCTTGTTTGAGCTGGTATTCGTGCTGCAACCTAGTATAGCTGCGGTGTAGCTCTGACAAGACAAACTACTCCAAGCTGTCTGGGCTAGCAGCAGTTTGACTTGTGTGCAGTAAAGGATCCCTAGCACCTAATTATAATGAATGAAATGAAATGGTGGCTACAACAACAGCGACAACATTTTATTGTATAATATTTATTTTAATATGTAATTACTGATATTTAGTTTTATAGATGTATCATGTGGAAGAATTCATACTGAGTACTATATTTAATACTTCATTCTTGTTATTTAAAAGCTTATTTGAATATTTTAAGTTATAGATATACATACTTACTCAGACAATTCTTTCTTGTAACCCTATCTTAAGAGAGCTAAAACGGTAAAGTTTACTGCGAGTTGACTTAAATGTTCCCTATTCTCTCGGTTACCGTCAGTCCCGCCCTACCCCTAATTAAAACTAAACACTCCAAAGCACTTTCGAGGAGCCATGTTTGCTTTTAATATCAGGAAGCATTTCAGCGCGACTTTTCAGATAAATTTTAATGATCTTTAAAGTATTACATTATTAAAGTTTTCTTAAAAACATTGAAATAAGTTGACTGAGGTTCAAGACTCCAAAATGATATTATATAGTATGCATTGCTTTTTATTTTTGTAGGTGCATTAACTTTTCCGTACGGTATATAGTCCAGACGTGTCAAAATGTTATTACTATAGTTATTTTCGTTAGTTCGATATTTTTGAAGACTATTTTATACTGCTATATACAATACAATACAATAACATTATTTCAGGCATCAAGGAATTATAAATTAAAAATTTATTGCATAATGCATCTATTTAAATAGATTAAAATCCACTATCCATATCACCTTACGTTTTATTTTTTTATAGAAAAAGGGTGACAAACGAGCACACAGGTCTACCTGATGGTAAGTGGATGCTGTGGCCCATAGACATCTACATTTATCTGCAATTAAAAATCAAAATGCAGATGCGTCGCCAGCCCTGAGGACTGAAGTGGAATGCCTCGTTTCCAGTAAAAAGGGTCTCCGGTTCTCTACACTCACCGAAACACAGCAGCATATTTTACTCTGGTATTCTGTGAGAGCGTGGTCCTACCCCGGTCGAGCCGACCCATTCGTGCTGCAACCGCAATATAGCTGCAGCGTGGCTCTACCATAATATACAATATGTAACGTAATTAATGCACACCCTCAGACATCCCAATTAGTATATTATGTTATAATCATAATACATACACTGAATTTTTAGTTAAACATTTTTATGCACAGATTATTTATAAAATTCGTTATACTAATTCCGGAAGAATGTTGTGGTCACACTACAAATCCACGAATGCAAAGACTTTAACGTGCTTGAAATAAAGTTCATTTTTATTTATTTTTATTGAATGACAGAATTAGTAATAATACAAATAAAACTGCACTCTTAAAAGTCTTATTGCCTTAAGTTACGGTCCATTTCGGTTTGTTTTGACTGTACAGATTTAGTGTGACTGTAATTTACGTAGTTTTAATTATTTTTGGGATAAAAAATTACCTATATTAAAAATGATAAGAATCGATTCAGTAAACGATTCTAAACAAACTACTTTCTCAAAGTGCGTTAATTATGTTACATGTTGTATATTTCGATATGATTGTCTCTTTCATTATGTTTAATGTCTGATGTAGTGGTTGTTGGTTTTGATGTAAAAGCATAAGAGCTTTAAATTATTATAAATGAATTGTATATAATATTTTTAATTGAATTTGATATTAAAATTAAATGTTACGTATTCTGTGCCTTATTATCATAGATCAAATGACTAGTTTAGTGTGAATATTGTTTTTTTTTTATAGAATAGGGTGACAAACGAGCACACAGTCCACCTGATGGTAAGTGGTTGCTGCGGCCCATAGACATCTACATCTATCCTCCATTAAAAATCAAAATGCAGATGCGTTGTCACCCGTGAGGACTGAGATGGAATGCCTCGTTTCCAGTAAAAAGGGTCTCCGGTTCTCTACACTCACCATACGAAATGCAGCAGCACCAAGTACTATTTCACGCTGGTATTCTGTGAGATTAGTGTAATTAGTTTTTTCTTAGACGTACATTTTGCGTCATCAGTACTCATATTAATTAATGAGTGTTATATTCATAAATTTCTCATACAGTCATGGTAATATCGGTTACTTATCGACTAATGATGTCTACATCAAATTACTAGGAAGAATTAATTTTAAATAAATAATAATAGACCTACCACGTGTTTAAAATTACTTAAAATTATAAAAATTATTTTTCTAATCCCATATAAATGTATTACCCGATAGAAATAAAACGAAAAACGGGAAGCATGTTAATCGATAATTTATTTTAAATACCCTCGGCTACCGAGCTGTGCTCGTTATTGGAAAAAATATGTTTCTCATTGATAAAACCTCCTTATTTAATGAAACTAGTTGTATTATCGCTGCCGTCAGTGCTGAAAAATAAACTAATTAAACCAGATACAATCTACTTTCCTTTCATTAACTGTGTAGCATTCGAGAGTTAATATATATAAGAAATCAATATGAAACCTTATCGGGATATATTTGGAAAGTAAAACATTATTCGAATACAATTCACCAAAATTCTTACAACGGTTTCCGAAAAATCGACCACATATTATATTGTACACGAATTAGGTACTCACTTGTATCATAAATACGAGGAATATAATATCATACATATAATCATAAATTATTATTACAAATTGCCATGTAAAATAAAACAGCAGTGATCGACGATAATTTAAAAAAGTAGATATATTATACATTTTTGAATTTCGAATTCTTAGTATATGATGATAATATTTGACTGAACTAATTGAAGCTATAACTAGAGCTGCATTAGATAGAAAATTATTTTAATTTAATATGACAGTACCTGGATGACCGAGCTTTGTTCGGTTTTTTTTTTGAAATTGCATTTAGATACAAATTACATACGGATGAAACATGAGTAATATTTTTTGATCTTATTGACATAATAGAAAAAAAGAACTGGTTATTTGAATAAAATATCATGAGTGCAATTAGTTAAAAAAAAAACCGAAGACGCGAACCAAGGCATTACGATTTCGCGACCGCTCGATATCCACTTGGGCTATTACGATCATTAACAAATTGTCAAAATTTACCTTCTTATATTATAGCAGTTTTTCATTGCTTGAAAACACGGACAAAAAGACATTTTCTAAAAATAAATCCTAGCTATATCGATTTATTGCCCCGAAACTCCCTGGACACCAAATTTTATGAAAATCGTTGGAGCCGTTTCCGAGATTCCGATTATATATATACTCCCCGCCGGCACCAATGAAATTGTTATTTGCAATTTTAAGTGCTGATTTACCACGTGCTCGGCGGTGAAGGAAAACATCGTGAGGAAACCTGCATGTATGAGGAATAAGAAAAAAAATATTTCGAAGACATGTGAAGTTCGCCAACACGTATTGGGGCAGCGCGGTGAACATTTCCTTGCCCTAAAACCCTCTCAGACATGAGGGGAGGCCTGTGCCCAGCAGTGGGACGTATTTAGGCTGTAACTTTACTTATTTAGTATTACAATCCGTTTAATCTTGCTGAAATTCTAACTGCCAGTTGAAACGGGAAATTGGATGCCGCCGTTCGCTTGCCATTTAATGTTTTAAACAGTTTTAAATTACAAAATGTGCTCGTAACTAAAGGTTACATGTGTTTTTGTTTCTTTTTATAGCTTGAGTTTTTACGTGAAAGTTATTTTATTTACTTTATTTATAAATAAATAATTTGATTTACATTAGGTTAATATGATCGTTTTCAAATACAGTTTTTGCGATACGATATTCATTGGCGTGTGTGTTTTGTAGTGTTTATTTTCATCTATAAAACTCTGTGAAAGGGTTATTTAGCCGGCTTATCGCTACTTTTGTTCTTTCATAATCTTTAAAAGTATGTAAACAACTAAATATGTGAAATACGTAGTATACAACACATTGAACATGACCAATTTTACAAATTTTAATATAAAATTGAACTCTATAAATTCCTTCGAGTTAGTTTTATTTTAAATTATTGATAAGCATAATGCATAATGCATAGTGTACTATATTTTATGACTTCCCAGGCCATTTGCTTACGAGCGCTCGAACAATAAACTAGAATGCATGTACCTCGTATAACGTGCAAATGCCATTAAGCCGAGAGGTCAATATAAGCAGCGCAATACAATTCTTGGACGCCCTGCATATGCCTGTGTAATTATTCAACTTGTTTTCTGTTTAATTATTTATGATATTTAACTTCTTTTCTATTTAATTATTTATAATATTTAACTTCTTTCGTCAGAAATAGTACGTTCGATCGTTTTATTTATTCCTTGTAAATAACGACTTATGTTACTTATTGGAAGTCGTTTGTAGCTTGACAAACACGTTCTTAAAGGAACTAAAAGTCGCTGTGTTCGGCCCGTGGCTATCCTCCGTCAGAGTTGATTAAGAAAAATTTAAGAGCACTTTCGACAATCAGATTACTTATAATCTGTTTGACCTTGTAGTGGCGCTGTAAGAATATCCACTGCCTGATATCGTCCCGCGGATATCGTAAGAGGCTACAGAGGGAAACTGGAGCAGGACATGGGCAGCAGCATTTTCCTAACGATTCAAAACTTTAATAGTACTGCGGTTGCCAGCGTGCCTTCCAAACATGGCAACGCTATGGCAAATCAAATATTACACAATATAAATATGAATGTGGAGGCTGCAATGGATTGGCGAATAATACCTTAGATAGACTGTGGATAATTGATCAGCATTTTATTCATAAAAGTTCAAGTTACACCCTATATATATATATAAAATATATATATATATATATATATATATATATATATATATATATATATATATATATATCCTAACTCCTGGGCACAGGCCTCCTCTCATTTCTGAGAGGGTTTTAGAGCAAGGAACTGTCCGCCGTGCTGTCACATTGCATTTCGGCGGACTGCACATGTCATCGAAATATACTTTTTTTTCTTATTTCTCGGACATGCCGGTTTCTTCACGATTTTTTCCTTCCAAGCACGTGGTAAATCAGCACTTAAAATTGCATTAATAATTTCGTTGGTGCCGGCGGGGATCGAACCCAGTTTGCTCGCGTACTTAACACTAACCTTCATCTGAGCTACCACGGCTCTTTTTTATTCATACATTGCAATTAAGAATAGCCGTGTGGTAGCAGTTTAAGAGAATTCATCACCCAATTTCGTCGCGGGGGTGTCGTAATAGTCAACTGTTGGATAAGTCAGAAATATATTACTTTCAAAAGGTAGTGATATAACCATCTCGTTTACGCTAGACGTAAAATACTTAGACGGGCAAAACTTCTCTAAGAAATATAAAAATGATTATTTTTATATCTAGCTTTTCTTTTGTTTGTGTTGTAAACATAAATGATAGAGAACTTGCACAGTCCTTAGCTTTAACTTTAATTTCAACGTAAAGGCTGTGTTTACATAAGTTCGACAACTTAAACGAGCAATTTACGGGTGCAGTTCATTAAAGATTCTTTCGAAAATTATATTGGTATAGAAGGAAATCGTCGTTTACCATGTAAAATACATAGTTTAAAACCTTCTCTTGAAGTACGTCGACTGAAGCGCTCTTGTAGCGAGGTAAATGCTCTAATTACTCTGCACTCAACGCTGAACTGTATTACTCTGCTTTGGTCCCTATACCCGACTAGTTAAAGATGTTAGTTTTTCGTCAAGATTAATAATAATTATGTTTATTTATCCTCACAAATACCGACCATACATGATAAAAACTTATATTTATTTAAATATAGGTATGTTCATACTCATAGCCTAGAATCTGTGAAGAGCTAGTGTTTGATATAGGCAATAAAATGCCTGTATTACAAATCCCCAGGTCCCCCCCCCCATGAGATATAAATAAGAGCATTATTTGTAATTGAGCGTTACAGATATTGTAGATTAATTTATATGTAAAACAAAGAGAAAAGATTTCTTTTCAAAAACTGTTAAATTCTAATTTTCATTTAGAACTAGAATTTTTACTAGAACTTCAATTAGAACCGTTGCGGCTTTTTACAAAGATCATCGTAGTGATTGACGTTTGGTGGCAACGTTATAGTTATATATATATATATATATATATATATATATATATATATATATATATATATATATATATATATATATATACAAGTACAATAAAATATATTCAAATCTGATGATAATAGGATCACATTCTATAGGTACCTAATTCTAATAATGTTCCATGATCACATTTTATAAGTACAAGTTGATGACAGAATGAATTTGAACAGTGATCAAATTTATTATTTCATTACAGCCCATTAATTGTCCTATAACCGTTGATTGCCTCGGGAAGTATATTTGCAAAAGTTTTTTTTATCAGGTTTAGTTGTAATCGGGAAGGTCTCGCTCTATTTCGGTTTCTCTCTGTTGCCTTTTTTTTATAGTATAAGGGTGACAATCGAGCACGCAGTCCACCTGATGATAAGTGGTTAGGAACCAAAATATTTAACATTTTCCAATATATCTGATCTCTGATCTAGTCTCTAAGAGTGTGAAATACTGACTTTCAAATAATGTGGCGATTTGTTCCTTCAAGAAACTTCAACAAAATAATAAATGAATAAAGCTCAATATAACATGTGGCAGTAATTGCTAAATTATAAAAAGATATCGTGTATCTATAGGAATGTGTACAAAGTACAAACGAGCACACAAGCCAACTGATGTTAAGTAAATGCTGTAGCTCTCACCTGCTCGTATATCCGTCTACCCTCAAGAACAAAAATGCAAACTTCACAAAATTCAAGCACCCGCAAACACTATACTGTGGCCTCGACCTCTTTCTACAATTATACTCCCATGGGGCTCCACCGTTGCTAATCATGGTTTTTTTTAATAAAACTTTAGTGCGTTTGTTTATTAAACCTTAGTGATTTAGTGTTTTTTTTTAATGTACTCCACATTACATTACTCGGCAGATAAGATGTATTTAATCGTACATAAAGCACAAACAGATATGCTTTCGTTGCAAAGTAAAAAGGTATGGCAATTTACTTTTGAAAATTATGGGATATTAGTATAATTTCTCATAATTTTCTTATATTAAACAGAGTATTAATAAAATACCTCAATACTTATATCTAGAAATCCTGCTTTTATCTTTGCCAGACAAGAAAGTACACCCGAACGAGCAATAAACATATTTATCCGATCCCTGAGTGAACAAACTTACGTCTCAGTGGATCTATTTGGACCAGTACAAGTAAAATAATTTCATTGTTTATTAAGACTTTTCCGTCCACGGACGACTCCGGTCGAGTACCTCACGTGGAATTCTACCATAAAAGAATCGTTTAGATGAAGACCTAGAAATCGATATTATTTTTCTGTGTAATTTACAGTGTTTCGAATATAGTACTTGTATTAACGTTAAACAAAAACTCTTACTGTATCCTTTTAATTTTAGAATTATTTAGGTATATTAAATTTTGGCACTAAAATCTACAGAAATTTTTATTTGATTTTTTTTTAACTCGTTCTTGTATAAAAGTTGACTAATGCGATCTATTAACACCAGGAAACTGTCGACTTATTACTTGATAGAACCCAAAACTATAGTCAACCAAATCTAAGAAATACCTTTTGACGTTTCACATTAATCATTCCGCAATAACTTTGCACAAGCGTACTCATACGATTTACAATAACCCTTTACCTAAATTCGAAGAATTATGAAGTTATTTATATTTAATTACAACGTGTTTAGTTTTTTATCGCTAATTTAAATTCGAATCTTTCAAATACAGCAATATATTAAAAAAATAACCAGTTTCAACTTTTTTACTTGACGTAGTTTTAATGATATGTTGCTATGTGCCTTACCGTAGTGTTTGGATGATTAAAATTCATTGATATGCGAATAATCGGCAAAAATATTCAAATAATCGTTAAAAATATTCAAATAATCGAATCATTGTTTTTTTAATGTAATATTTGTTTAATTAAATTTTTATTTTTAAAATTCCTTAAATACTTGAATCATTGTGTAATAAGAGAAGAGTGTGGTTTGCAAGATGATGTTGTGACCAGGATTAAGAAAGGAATGCTTCGGTGGTTTGGTCATGTGGAAAGAATGAATGAGGAAAGAGTGACAAAGAAAATTTATGTTGCAGAAGTGAATGGCAGAGTCGAAAAGGGACGTCCTAGGCGAAAATTTATCGACCAAATTGGCGATTTATTGGAAACGGGCCAAATTAGGAGTACCCTTAACCGACGAGCATGTATGCGTAGGTGTATGGATGTGAAGGAGGCGAGAGAGGTGTGTCAGGATCGTGCCAAATGGAAATCTGTAGTCTCTGCCTACCTCTCTGGGTGACAGGCGTGAGTGTTTATGATTATGGATATGGACTTGAATCATGAATAAAACAAGTTTATTTTTTTTACTTTGTCAACCTAAAGGATAATGGCGAACTCCCAAATAAATTTTAATTGACTTTTTTCTTGCGTCTACAATTGGAAAATACAATGTAAAAATATAATTTAAAATCCTGAACATTTTTTCTTCGGTCATACTGCAAGAAGTCAGGAATTAGAGATATTCCAGTTTAAACAAAATACACATCAGACTAGGCTGTATGGTATAAAACGCCTTAACTGGCAAATCGTTACAACAACAACTAGTCAATATAATTTTCATATATGTTAATATAGAGTAGTTTCTAGCATAGAGGTAATCTTTAAATAACACATTAGTATGTATAGAAGAGTTTTCTGAATAAAATACACGTCAAACTTTTCTGTATGTTATAAGATCTTCGTGTGTCTTAATTGACGAATAGAACTACAACAACTAGTCAATTAAGTTTTGAATTGTGTATGATTAGTTTTTCTATAGAAAATTATTTTATTGATATCTGTAATGGTGACTTAGGTAGACACTTAATATTTCCATCACCTATTATTTCGGCATTGTCCATTGTGTAGACAAAAAAAAACTCATATACAAGGCCGCGCTGAAAAAACCACTACGTAATTTCAATCTCACGCCATTTCGAGAGCTTACTGTGCGTAATTTTGTGATTTTGTGTTTGTCTTCTTATTTTGTGACTCGGTTTTAACTTTTTCGACGGTTTCTTCTATATTCGTTGAAGCATGTGCCCATGTCAAAAACGATGATTGGGCAAAAGTGGTTGAAAAAAACAAAAAAAAAAAAGATTATGTATGATTTTGAGACATTAATTTTGACTGTATTATTGAAAATCAAATAATAATTAATCTAAACAACGACAGCTCAAATAGTTGTACTGAAAGTGATTGAATAAATTTATTTTAAATTTAGTTTCAATCTAAAATTTTTGTAATTGTGCCTTTAGAAATAAGCAGTTACAACAAATACGAAGAAAAAAATAAATCTTGTATTTAAAATTATTCGTTTTTAATTTATTCTGGTATTATTCAAACCAAATTATAAATGATTACTAACTCCAAATAATCGATATCGATTTTTTTAATAATCGAATATTGTACGTTCCCATTTTTTGGTTGGCATGCTTGGTGCAATAAGTCTGACAGCTGTCAAAATGTATTTCTTAGATTTGGTTGACCTGACCCTATAGTCAGAAAATTTCGTTATTACTTATTATACGTAAGTTTATCGCTCTATAACTGGTCAAACAAAACGTATGTTACTTCCGTTGCGGTGACTTGCTTCCGAAACTTTAATACTTGTGTTGGTCTTGAAACTTTTACTATTTGTATTTCGACTTCAACTTATTGCAATTGTGTAATTTAAGTGCGTTTAAAAATGCTCTTCAATATGTATTAAATCTGCCTTCAATAGGTTAAATACACACAGGACGTCCGTCAAGTAAACCACCACGTGTAATTGAAACTGTTTTCCAAAAATTTTAATTGTAATCTATAGTATCGCCTATGGTTTAAATTTGACCAATTCTTTTCGTAAAGTAACGAAGTTCAACTTGCAAAAGAATTGTAGCTCGTACAGCTATGTTTCATTTGATTGATTAAATCGTTCTGTATGAAAAATAATGTGTTTCAACAAAAGAAATGTAATATACACTTTATTTTAACTACCATGACAGCGAAATATACACATGGTTTACTTTTTCGTGAACATCCATAGCACGTTATATTTAAAAGTGGCGACCCGCTCAGACTTCATCAATGCTGATTTAAAATAATTATTGGGGACCATTTTTTCCTTTTTTTATATATATTATCAATTTTCGGATTTCTCATAATATAGTTTTTTGGACATTGCTCCCTATCTTTTCGTAAAGTTTCATCACATTCGGTTTGGCAATTCCTAAGATTATCCCGGACAGACCAGATCGACAGATTAAAAAAAAACGTAATTTATGTGTTCAGTGTTAATTGTAGAGATGCCGCGAATAGTTGTTTATTAGACTATCCGCGAATGGCGTCTAATACCGATTAAACGCCATTCGCGAATAGTCTAATAAATAATAACTGGCCATTATTATTTCAAATAAAAAAGGAAGATTAAACGCCATTCGCGAATAGTCTAATAAATAATAACTGGCCATTATTATTTCAAATAAAATAGGAAGATTAAACGCCATTCGCGAATAGTCTAATAAATAATAACTGGCCATTATTATTTCAAATAAAAAAAGGAAGATTAAACGCCATTCGCGAATAGTCTAATAAACAATAACTGGCCATTATTATTTCAAATAAAAAAGGAAGATTAAACGCCATTCGCGAATAGTCTAATAAATAATAACTGGCCATTATTATTTCAAATAAAAAAGGAACATTAACAAATAGTTTATTTCTTATCAAATAATCACGCTTAGAATAAATTTGTTTATAATAATATTAAGAATAGTCTTGATATTACCAATAATTTATTTGTTACTGTAATTTGATTTTTTTCTAAGGTTATGAGATAGGAAAACAACGTAGTTCAAGAAATCGGTCTCATATTATACTGATTTACATTTTCAAACGCTGGCAACCCTTTTCTTATGCCTATTTTACGGGGAATACCACGTGTTTGTGTACCTTGGTTATACTTAATGGGTTGTAAACTGGGTTATACAAAAATACTGTAGGGAATTTCCCGCCCAATAGGTTTCGCTCACAGATTGAAGACCTACTGCGATTTCGCTTGTATTTAGGTTGGGCGGCATGCATTTGTTTGTCATTCGTGATGAGCTTAGCTTGACTTGACGTCGGTCGACGTTTTAATTTTCGTAACGAGATCAAGTGCTTAAGTTAAGTAAGATATTCTGGATTAAAAAATTTAATTGACAAAACAGAAAACCAAAATAGTTGTACATAGTGTAACTTTATAAGAAAAACGATCAGACCAAATTACGGGAAAAATCTCATATTTGGCGTTATTTTGTGGAGGAAAACAGTGCAAAATGTATACAAAATAGTGGTGTAAACATTTTTTTGAATAAAATTTTTGAGGAAATGTGCAACTTGATCCTGATGACTTGTAAACAAGTTCTTTTTCACTAAAATCTGCCCCTTTTGGACTTTAAATATTGATTGAGTAGCCTTACTAATTAACTCAACATGACATGACTGATTTTGCCTAACTTTTTAAATAAATGATAATAATTAATACCTACTAAGTGTGTTTCGTTTTTTAAGAAAAAGTAGTTTGATTATTTTTTAGTCTGTAGTTTTATTGTTCATTTAAAGTTTATTTTGGACAACTATTCGCTGAATGTCGAATAATATTAGTTATTATTCGGTATTCCGAATAATAGCGAGTATTCGTGGCATACCTGGCTACCCCCTGAGCTTATCAGAAGCAAGTAATCTCAATATTACAGACAGACATTTCAATTTTATTTATATGCATAAGTAGTAGTTTTATTCCTCTCTATTAATACCTAGTTATTGTTTAAATCTCGTTTTGTTGGGTGTGTCATACACGTGTTAAACTTGGCAGCATTTTCATTACTTTGATTGCATAGAACATTTAATACGTTACGTACTGTAGAAAGGATCTTTTTCAGCCTGTGAGTTTGAGAAGAGTATTTTTGTCACCAGACAGCGGTGAATCACTGATGTGTACAACGATTATGTGACCTTAAAGCTGGCTTCAGGTGTTCATGATCCAGACGGAACGGAGCTTTCTAGCTCGTTTTTCACTGTAATTAAAAATAGAGTAAACCATGCATTTTATAAATTATGTAGACGTAAGCCTCTAGAGTCGAGTTAAAAATATGTAAATGTAATGTTTGTTCTTACAATTGAGCTCCTCGTCGAATATATTTCATTACCGCATCAGTTGGACACTTCATTCGAATATCTTTGCCATGGTCTCGTAGTACCTGATGCCTTTGTGCTCGTTCAACGTTCATAGTCATAGAACGGAACGGCAGTCCTCATCCAACCGCCGACGGAGGCGCACGCCCTTTGTCATAGCGCCAGCTGACGCGACCCTTTTACGGGAGTGTATATTTTTATTTCTCGTGTCTCTACATACCAGTAGCATCGATATAATAAAGTGCTGAAAGGAAGTTTACGCTTGAATCGTACCAAAAACGTCAATACTGTGATGTAATGTTTACAGTGATATAGGGTGAGTTTGTTTATTCATTAATCAGCTGTAAAACATCCGATGCGTCTTCGGTTGAAGTGCCATAAGTTTATATGATTAGTGTTCGATTTACCGCATCTTTTAATTTTATTCGTTCAACTTTTTGATGTTAGAGCTTTGTTTTCACGTTAAATTTTCGTAAATGCAAATTACACGTATGTGTATAGCAGTAAGTCGGTTATACATCGAGTTATTAATTTATTTTGTTAATATAAACGGTTATATTACAAAATAATTATTTTAAAAACTCAATACTTGACGCTGCTTATGTGATCCAGTTAACGCCGCGCCGTGCTCTCTGCAGTGGTTTGTAGGCAACGGCATGCTACCCTAACAAGTTTCTTAGTAAGTGCAAATTGCGGTTTTCCTACATTGTCCTTTTCAAATTAGCAAATGATTCATAAGTACTTTCGTTATTACAGTTCATATATTTTTTTTACTTTTAAACCAGTTGTAGGAACTCATAAGTATCAAAAGTAAAAGGTTATTAGATAAAGGAAAATTTTGGAAAAAAAATTGTCGCGCCTTGTTTTTATTTCTTTTGAGGTCTTCGTTTCTCTGAAGCTATATATTTTGGTTTTAAAGCAAATGTGAATCTGGTCAGTTATGAACAGTTTACATCTAAATTTATAATATAGCTTCTATAACTTTTATAGTTCTATAGCAAAATGTTAAATGGTACCAAACCCTTTAACTTTTGTTAATGTGTCTTATAACGCAGTTTTTGCATGAATTTTTTATTTTTAATCGATTATCAATCAATCTATAAATAAAACGTCACGAAGTTTCTTATCAAAATGACATTTCATTGCTGCGATAATCAAATCCACTTCTACTATCTAATTTTTTTAGCCGTAACTCAAATGTATTAACAGTGCCTATTTAAATAAGTGTGGGTAATGCTTCTTGAGAAATAAGAAGTTTTGAGATACAGATAATTTTATAATACATAGTGGAAAAATACGAACTTTATCACATGGATCTAATGTTTTATATCGGTATAATATCGTTTTATGCATCAAATGAAGCAGTTTTCATATCAGTATGTAGTACTATTATGTATTCTGTGATATCAGCTAAATTTACGAAATAAATCGACTGTACAGTATACCTATTATCATAACACTTTTTAAAATATCTTATAATATACAATTTCACAAACCACACATGCTGACCCGAGTATGCCCCACTTTTGAAATAAAGTCCAACCCATTAGCATCGTATTATACGTTCGTTTCGTTTTACGAAGCTTAATGATTACTGAAACCAACTTTTGTTATTTAAACATACTCGTAAAAAACCACGATCGAGTTAAAGTTGTACAACATAAAAATTCACATAGTATTTTATTTGTAAATAGAATATTCTATAACATGTTTACAAGAGCTATTGTCATTGTTCTCGAAAGTTGATATGTCTATACGTTTTTTTACGTTGAAATTTGTTTTGACTTTTCTCGTGTTTTAAAATGGAATACTAACAAATGGTCATCAAATTGTATAATAAGTTAATGTTACTTAGAATGTATCTTTATTTAATAATCTATAATATTACGCGCAATGTTTGGTTGTTTCACACGTCCATAAATTACTTCTTACAAACGAAATTGTACACTAAATTACAGTACACTCCTTATCTATATTAAAATAGTTCAATTCTACTTTTATTTTAATTGTTTTATTTTTAAATTTAATATGACCGTCGATAAGTTAACTTTTTCTTTCAATACTTCCGATTCGATCGCCTACGACTGTAATTTTGACTTAACTACAAATTTTCGCATTTGGTAACTGCATTTGTTCTTTAAAATTTAATGAGGATATACCGCCGCTTCAAGCTGATAATGTTTGATCAGCTTGAAGCGGCGATAAACGCACGTGGCAAAATGAGTTATATGTTTAAAAAAAAATTCTTTTTTGTGATTTGATTCTTTCTGAATGTGCTTATTTCTGATGTGATGATTTACGTGAAAGTATTTTCGTTGATTAAAATTCCACTATACGATGAAGATCGTATTTATTGCATAATGTAAAATTTATTTAAAAAAATATCTGCATATTTTCAAAGCTCTTAATACGATATTCTTGTTTGTAAATGATCATCTTTCTCGGTAACCCTTGCGAACAATAATTCTTGATACTTTGTTATGAGTTTCATACTGCATATTATGCAATTTATTAGGCGGCTCTAACAGTCTTTGTGATATGAAGTAGTCTTAATATTTATCTAAACGGATAAAGATAACATATTCTACGTAATGCGTAATTCTGTAACGGTTATATTGAAAATGTAAATCTTAAAACGTAATAAAACAACATATAACTTTTGTTAAGCTGAGTCAGTCCGCTTTGCCATCTTCAACTGATGCAGTTGCTATCAGGTAGGGGGATAGTAGTCAAGCACTGGTTAAGAATTGTTTAGAAATATATCGGCATGTGATAACAACGCTTATTTAGTTTTTCATGTACATATTTTTAAAGTATAAGAGTTACCCTTTTTCATCTTAAAAATATATGTAGTTCCAACGTTTTCACATATCGTTCATTGATTGATTCATTCATTACAGTGTATCAAACGTCACCTGCTGAACATGGGCCTTCCCCGTCGATAGCTTCATAAAGGGGACTTCATGGTTGGCACGCTTGGCAAGCGGGTTATCATGCGCAGTATTTTCATTATTTTTAGTTATCAAGAGGATGCTGCTGGTGTTTATCTCCTGTTTCAGTTTCCCTCTGTCGGCTCTTAAACCTACGTAACGTGCGTGCAAGACGTCCGGTAGTGCGATCGGCAATCCGTCTGCCAAGTAGCCTCTACAACGAGGGAGGCCCATTACCAGCAATGTACTGTGACGGGTTAATAAAGAGGAAGAACAATTCTCGAGACCTCGCGTCTTTATTCTTTTTTTTTATAGGATAAGGATGACAAACAAGTACACAGTCCACTTGATGGTAAGTGGATGCTGTGGCCCATAGACATCTACATTCGATTAAGAATCAAAATGCAGATGCGTTGTCACCCCTAAGTAAGATGGAATGCCTCGATCCCAGTAAAACGGGTCTCCGGTTCTCTACACTCACCATACGAAACACAGCAGCATTAAGCTGCTATTTTACGTTAGTTTTCTGTGAGAACGTGGTGTAGATTCTCTTTCGATTTGTTCATATAATGAAAACCTACCCATCTGTTAAACTTCTTTTTAAATACTTTTCAACTTTTATAGATATTGTAAGTTATACAAAAGTATCCAAACTATTGTTTTTTTATATCATGGTATAATGATTTCTTAAATTTACGCGAACACTACACATTTATTAAAACTATTTATACGGATTTTATCGCGTTTAATTAACTTATTTTTAATTCCCGTCGCGACGTTTCGGGTGCTTTACAGCACCCATGGTCACGAAGGGGGATTGAGATGTTTGACGTCCCAATGTCATGGTTCAGTTTTTGAATATTAACTTTGGTCCGATCTACGCAGAACGAACTTACAGTATGTACTTTGAAGTCTTGCAGTGGTTTGCTTGGGTTCGGATTTAGTTTTGTTAATTATAGGATCCCAAGCAGATGGCAGCATCCATTCATCTTCTGTAGTGAAATATTTTTAAAGACTGCAGACTTCCCGGAGCGTCGGTGCTTTATAGTTGCCGGCACGAAAGGTGAGCACAGATGAACTATGGTAGGGGTAGAGCCAGCGTAGGTACACTGTCGGCCAAAATTATTAGGTACTGTTGTTATTTCCATTCATAATTGAATATTTTCGCTCGCTTTTTTTCGAAATTCTTAGTCGTTAACTCCTTTAACTATACGCCGTACAGTAGCTACGTAGATATTAGTCGCCTTAGCAGTCTGTTTATTAACGTCTATCATGTTTTTCGCAATACCTAATTATTTCATGTAACAAAACACTGAATAGACCATTTGTCGGGATTGCCTATTTAACACCGAATTCTTTCTTCTCTGCATATTTAGCCCAAAATCCGAATGCTCAAATGATAACAAAAAAATTAACAACAAGAAATATCAAAAACAGTTAAAAACAAGAAATACACAAACAACAATTAACAACGAGGTAACACTACAATTAACAAAAATAAATTAGTTAAAAAGTTGTCACTAAAATTGCTCTCAAGTGTACGGTAGTCGAATGATACGTGCGAACCCAATAGACGACGAGAATCGGCTGACGAACCAATCACGTTGAGCGTCAGCGTGGTCAACGTCATATCGACCAATAAAAAGTGTGCTCACGACTCGTGGCGGCAATTATACGTCAGTTATATTTTCTGTTACGCGGGTTTCTTCGGCGGCTTGTAGTATGTTTTAATGGTAGCTCGCTTAAAGATGTAGCCAACCTTGTCTGTGACTTCTCTGACTTGCGGTGACTCTGTGACTCTGACATACGGTACTACCGTATGTCAGAGTCACAGACAAGGTAGAACAGCAGGCACACGTTCGACTGTGGCCGATTTCACTCGGTCACTGTGTGACGTAGTCGCGGGACTGGAATCTTGTTGTCTTGCAATACTTGCTTGATGTGCTGAAGCTCGGCGGTCAGATGTTTTCTGTCACAGATCCCTTGTGCTCTCTGAAATACACCGTTACCCACGGTAGCTAACTGTGAAGGATGGTGTTTAGACTCACCACTTAAATATCGATTGGTATGAGTCTTTTTCCTATACACAGTGTGACCAATAGTGTTATCAAGATGTCGGATGCCTAAATGTGTGCTGTAGAGCACCCGAAACGTCGGTTAATTAAACGCGATAAAATCCGTATAATAAACAGTTTTATTCAATCATATCATAGTATTTATTTTCATAAGATTTTATAACTTGTTAAAAAGACTGTTCCGTTTGTCCCAATTTAAATGTTATTTCATCACATATTCTTCTGATATTTGTTTGTTTAGAATCAGTTTATAAACGGCTGGAGAACACGCAATGTTTATTTTTAAGAATCGCAAGCTCGATATTATTGTCGGTTATATTTTTAACTGCATTTACTGTGAATGTTTTTAAACTGCAATGTTGGTAAGATAATTATTTCGATACTATAACTTGAACTTTTAAGAATACTTAACGTTAGTCCAAATTGCGACCTCGTCCTGGCAAATGCAGTGTAATGCAGTCCTCCTATAGGTGCGGTGACTACTTGACGTGACGTGAAGGAAGTGGGTGCACGTGGGTGGCTCAGGACAGATTGAAGGGCCTATGTTTAGCAATAGACTAATGATGTGATGATATGAATATTGTGACCATTAATAAGTTATGCCTGTATCAAGCCAGCAGCTCTAGCGGACTCCAATGTTTGTGTTAGGATCAACGGGGTCTACTCGGACTGGTTTGGCATCCATAAACGTGTCAGACAGGGCTGTGTGGCTTCCCCGTGGCTGTTCAACCTATTTATGGACAGTTCTTTTGAAAATTTGAAAGTTGAAGATTGCGCATTAAAAATGGATGAGTTAACCGTCAAATGCCTTTTGTATGCCGATGATCAAGTTATTCTTGTGTCGTCGGCGGCCGAGTTGCAAATGATGGTTACATTAATGTACAGATCATTAAAAGAAAGGGGTATGAAAGTGAACGCAAGTAAGACGAAAGTTATGGTTTTTGAAAGAGAAGAAAATATAACGATATAAGAATAGAAGGGGAGTTGATCGAGCAAGTAGATGAGTTTGTATATTTGGGGTTGCGTAATTAACAGGGATGGGAGATATGATAAGGATATAGAATGACGAGTGAACGCAGGAAATAGAGTAAATGGGGCCCTACTCTATATTGTGAAGAGTCAGAATGTGTCAAAAAGGGCACGTATGACAATTCACAGTGCTGTGTTGGTCCCTACTTTAACGTATGGTAGTGAAAGTTAGGTGTGGCAGAAGAAGCACGAGAGTAGAATAAACGCAGTAGAAATGCAGTCGTTAAGGAGTATGTTAGGGCTGAATCTGAATGACAGGGTGAGAAATTGCGTGATAAGAGAAGAGTGTGATTTGAGATGATGTTCTGACCAGGATTACGAAGTGAATGCTTCGGTGGTTTGGTCATGTGGAAAGAATGAGTGAGGAAAGAGTGACAAAGATAACTGAGTGGCAGAGTCGGAATGGGAGGTCCTAGGCGAAAATATATCGACCAAGTTAGCGGTTTATTGAAAACGGGCCAAATTAGGAGTACCCTTAACCGACGATCGTGTATGCATAGGTGTATGGATGTGAAGGAGGCGAGAGAGGTCTGTCATGATCGTGCCAAATGGAAGTCTGTAGTCTCTGCCTACCCCTCGGGGTGACAGGCGTGAGTGTTTATGTACGTATTTATATGTAATAAAGTTAATTACCAATACACTAAATACTCTAATTTCATAATTAGCCGGAATCAACTATGACATCAAGATGTTGTGCGCTTAACTGCCCCCGTGATAAATATTCTGCAAAGCACTCTTCACACTTCGAAACTGTAAAATTAAACAAATTTGAAGCGATAAAATCGATAAAAATTAGTTGTAAATGATTCATTTTAAGTGCCCACGTTATTATCCCGTATAGTGATTAAGAATAGCCAGTCCGCGTATCGTCCTGTGGCTGGGTGTCTTCAGAGGCGACAAAGAGAAATTGAAACTGGTGATGGTTCGCCTGACTGCCTGGCAACTATGGCATAATCCCCCCTATGAGGCAATCTAAGGGGTGGGTCTATCATCAGTAGTGGACCTTTATAGGCTCTAATGAATGGATAAATGGATGAATTCTTACAAAACAAATGGCACTATCTAATACAAGTTATATGTTAATACTAATTATATGTTCATCAGGGAGCCCATTCGTTCCGTTCAGCTAGCTAACCTTTGCTTTTACAGGTGAACTATTACGAGATATCGTTGAGGTTAGTCGGATGAAAACGATACTAATCAATAACTGTCAGAGGGCCACGGTTTAATGTAATTGAGGTTACATGCATCTTGAGAAATTGAGAAACTTAACAAGATATTGAATACCTCTAATCTAATTATACTCCATACTTTGACTTAAACCTTTACCTATATTAAAACTAAGGATACGCAACTGTGATAATTGAAAATTAGTATTATTATGTTATTCGTCATTTATAGGTTCTTAGTGGTACTTATTAGTAGTTAAGTTTTATCCCGTTGAATAATTTCTTAAAAATTAAATGTTTTTTCTTTATTTCATGATCTAGTCAACTTTTATATTGAAGACGAAAACCGTCGTCCAGTGCGTCCTGCCAGTACTCACATATAGTGCCGAAACGTGGACACTAACTGTACGACTACTCCATTAACTATTAAAGTCACCCAGCGGTTTATGGAAAGAGCTATGCTCGGAGTTTCTCTGGTGGATAAGATTCTTAACGAAGAAATCCGCCGGAGAACCACGGGCACCGACGTTGCCTTCCGTATTTGCAAGTTGAAATGGCAATAGGCTGGTCACAAATGTCGCAGAGGCAATAACCGCTGGAGAAGGCATGTCATAGACTGGAGACCGCGTTTAGGTAAACGTAGTGTGTGACGCCCCCTGGCTAGATGGAGCGACGATCTGCGCATATGTCCAGCAGTGGACTACCGCAGGCTGATGATGGTGATGATGATATGTAATATAGATTTGAGCGCTTTACATCGTGGTTTATCTTAAAAATTTATTACATTCGAAAACAGCAGTTCTATTGTAAATTACACATTACTCATATCCTACTTGTATGCTTTTCAAATCCACCGTAAATTTTTCCCATAATCTTCTCACGTAATCTCTGTCTTCCTAACTATTTTAAGTGCACGTACTTACTTATCTTACCCGTTAGCGTTCCTTAAATTTTTGTCGAGATTGTATTCTGTCGTCGTTACCTTTGAAGATTGAACTCGGTTTAAAAACTGACAGTGAATGCCACAATATATTAAATCCGCCCTATGTATTCTTAGTTTTAAGGTTCTAAGGCTAGGTTATGTAAGTATTAAAATTAAATTATTTTCTTGATAATGTTTTCCAAAGAAACTTCATGTCTTAAGTCAGTAAGATCTTATTGACTTAAGACTCGAGTAACACACACACATATATATATATATATATATATATATATATATATATATATATATATATATATATATGTATATATATATATATATATATATATATTATTCCTGTTGTCGTACATAAAAAAGTATATCGGAGCAGATCGCATTTATTTGATCATTAATAATTAAAATCTTCGATTTTGTTTCTGTCACATAACTAAAGACATAAAACCTAGAGTCAGATGCTTTCATGTAACTTCCCATGTCTTCCTCGAAAGCACTTTATATTTAACTGGCCCATTTCACTCTTTTATACGTCGGACGTTTTAAATTTGCCTTTTTAATTTGAACGAAGTAATCTTGTTTAGCTTTTACGTGATTTGTGTTTCAATTTGGTCTTCTTTGCGTTACAGCAAAGCTACCGTGCAGCAAAAATTAACTTCTTTATGAAATATAACATCGTTAATAAGTAAGAATAATTTAATTTACCCTGCTAGTAAGTAGGTCCTGTTTTTGTGTCGGATTGTGGCATGAATTTTCGATTATTAATTTAGCAGTCAGATTATGCAATATCTGAAAAGGTTTGCAGACATTTCCAATTTATGTTTATTTTTTCATAAAAAAAGCAGAAAATTGGTCAAAGATAAACGGGTGAAATTGTTAATTATAGTAAATATTATAACTGTTAGCGACGACAAAGTGAATTCGAACATTTAATCTTAATTATTCCTTATCAGTGATTTAAAACTAAGTGATAGTATTTAATCTTAATTGTTTCCTATTCGTAAAATAAAGCTAAGTGTAAAGACTGATTAGTGCTGAAAACAGGAAAGTAAATTAAACACTTCTATTCTTATCTTAAAGTAACTTATATGAATCTATTTAATATTATTTAGGTCTGATTATAACATTAGACGCAAGTATTAAGCTTATTTTCTAGTAAGATTTCTTTTATCATAACTTTAAGAGCTATTAACATATAGGTGATTAATATAATTCTTTTTCCTTTAAAGTAATTCAAAAGAAACATTAATATGTCAATTAATCACTATATAATGTTATTTCATTATGAGAAAGATTTAAATTTCATGAAAAAAATATTGTATAGATTCTTAAGCATTATTCCTGAAAAAAGTGTTGTACATTCCTACCTATTGGCTGCGCTACTTGTATGTTCTGCAAAAAATACTATCCTACTCCGGAGCTAAACAGTGAAGCGACCGCGAAGCTATTTTTATTTTTTATAAGTGTAAAATAAAGGTTTATTGAATAATTTAGGTTTAGAATAATAGAAATAAGTTGTATCTATCGTTAGGAATAAATATAAATGTTGTAAGGTATGTTTTACCACGTTTATTAAGGAAATTGTAAATCTCTCTTAGAAAGGGTTATTCTGTGCTCTGATTGGTCAATAGATTCACTAATGCCGTGTGCGATTTTTTCTTAATTATGATTGGTTACAGCCGCTTATAAAAAAAGGGGCGTTTTTTCGTGGTAAAACATTCCAAATCCGGCAATGTAATAATAAGGAATCAAGAAATAAAATAAGAAGAAACTCTCAAGAAGTGTTATTTATTGCTCATCTAACTGCTACTGTATGCTCTCCAGTTAACATCCCGCCAGCAAACCCGCTCTATTTTATCAACGCTCCCTTATACGAGCAATTACCAACATATTAGTCCTTCGAGAAGCCGGATCGGGTTTAAGAAAAACTAGGAAGATGCCTTCAAATACAAGATCAAAATCAGTGCAGTCGAAGACTACGAGTGAAAGTAACGCCACTACGGGTACCAGTACGACGGATTGGAGCATGAATACGCCGAGTGATTCTACAAACACGACGGCTACTAACACGTCGACTTCAGATCGATCGACGCTTACAAGAGCATCGCCCAGCAGCGTACACAGACAACCCGTACTTCTTAACAAGAACATTGCCGGAAAAGAATCAACACCGGGGGACGTAACCCATACCACCCCCCGACACGCACCGTCGAAGCGTCAGTTCCTCACCAAGAAGAAAGTCATCCAACACCGCAGATTCAAGAAAGAAGTGTCGCAATGAAGACTCTGCAGCAGCCTCACCCTAAGAAGACGACCCGCGATCCAGACACGCTTTCCGTTCGTTCGTCGCATAGGAAGAGAGCAGAAGCGCAAGCAAAGATGACAATAGCATTAAGGGAACTAGAATTGGCAGAAGCGCGGTCAAAAGTTGCTCAAGCGGAATTAGAACTTCTCACAGCGGAATCAGAAGAGGAAGATGGTGCCGGAGAAGAGCTGTTCGAACGAACTCGAGAAGTCGAACGCTGGTTCATCCAGACCGGAGACATGCCTAATAAGAACCACAAACCAATAGAGGCAGAAGAAAAGAAAAGTGACATCCAGGAACTAGCTTCAGTCATACTAAAGCTATCAGAAAAATCACGTGACACCGTTTCACCGAAGCACCTCGAACTCCCTCACTTCAACGGGGCCTGCGAAGAATGGTTAGCCTTCAAAAGATCATACGAGGATACGGCCGCTTCTTTCAGTAGCAATCAAAACCTAGCGCGCCTTAGAATAGCGATCCAAGGAAGAGCTAGAGAAGCCGTCCAAAGCCTGCTGTTCACCGCCGAAGACCCACGCGAAGTAATCAAGGGACTGGAAGCAAGATTCGGAAGACCTGGAGCACTAGCATTAGCAGAACTAGAAAAAATGAAGAACCTCCCAAGAGTCGGCGAAAACCCGAGCGACATATGCATATTTGCAAGCAAAGTAAAGAACGCAGTCGAGACAATCAAAGCCCTGAAGAAACCACAGTATCTCAGTTCACCTGAAACGCTGAGAGTTACAGTAGACAAGATGCCGACGTCAATGAAGTTCCGTTGGTTCGCCTACCACAAAAGCAGAAGAGATGAGGAAATTCAGGAGCTATTACTTATCGAAGCGTTCCTAGAAACAGAAGCCGACATGTGCGGAGACTTCGCCCCGCCCGAAGCATCCTCAGAACAAAGAAGAGGAATAAGAAAACCCGTTCATTTGGTTCAAGAAGCGTCAAAAGAGAAATATAAGAAGTCGTGTCCGTTCTGTGGAAAAGAACACTTCGTATTAGAATGTAAAAGGTTCAAAGAAGCCAACCTGAATGAAAAATGGGATATGACCAAGAAGGCAAAGATATGCTTCAAGTGCCTTCGATTCAGACACTCAAGAATCAACTGTAAAGCACCAGTCTGCAAGCTGTGCAAAAGATGGCATCATACCATCTTACATTCTGACAAACCACCGGCGTCGATAGAAAAAGAAGTAAAAGACACCAATAGCACCTCAGAAGAAAAGGTCGCCTCAATTCATAACGCCAAAGGAGAAGAAAAGGCCTACCTAAAGATGATCCCCGTGAACCTCTATGGCCCAAAAGGACAAGTTCGCGTATTGGCACTACTAGACGAAGGGTCAACGGTCACACTCTTAGACGCATCAATCGCTGAGAAAATCGGAGTCGAAGGAAAGAAAGAAAAACTCACGATCGAAACCGTCGGCGGAAAGGTGTTAAGAAAAGATAGTTCACAGAAGATCGAGTTCAAAATAAAAGGGGTTCATAGGAAAGAAAAGAGAACTATCGTAGCAAGGACCATCGACGACCTGAAGCTGTCTGAACAATGCATAAACAAGGACACCGTGAGAAACTGTAAGCACCTGAAGGCAATTGAAAATCAACTCCTCTACGTCACCGAGAGGCCCAAGCTACTGATAGGCCAAGACAATTGGGGACTGATAGTGACAAGAAAGCTGAAGAAGGGCAAACCATCAGATCCTGTAGCTTCCCTCACGAACTTAGGGTGGGTGTTACACGGATGTGAAACAGGAACAACTGCCACAGTACACTTCACTCATTATGGCAAAGCGACCACTGGCGAGGAAGACATAGAAGACCTCGTCCGAGAACACTTCCAACTAGAGTCTCTAGGGATCCAAAATCGTTCACCATCTAACGACAGCGACAGAAGAGCATTAGAAACCCTCGAGAAAACTACCAAGAAACTGCCAAGCGGTCAATATGAAACGGGTCTCCTGTGGAAAAAAGAAGATGAACGCCTGCCCAACAACTACAATCAAGCTGTTCGACGCCTGGTCAGCATCGAGAAAAAATTGGATCGTGATCAAGAAGCAAGAAAGCACTACGAGGAGCAGATCCTGAGTCTAATCGAAAAAGGATACGCAGAGAAGGCTCCAGAAACCTCTAACAAAGGAAGGACATTCTACCTACCCCACTTCGCTGTTGTACACCCAGTCAAGAAGAAGCTAAGAATAGTGTTCGACGCAGCTGCCAAGTACGAAGGAAAGAGCCTCAACGACGCCTTGCTCTCGGGCCCAGACTTGCTACAATCACTATTCGGAGTACTGCTGCGTTTCAGAGAGGGACCAGTAGCCGTCATGGCAGATATACAAGACATGTTTCTCCGAGTAAAAGTCAGAGAAGACGACCGAGACAGTCTCAGGTTCCTGTGGCGCGGAAACCGAAGAACCGGCAAGCCTGAAGAGTATAGAATGTCTTCAATCATCTTCGGAGCAGCGTCATCACCTGCAACAGCAATATACGTAATGAACAAGAACGCAGAGGAATTTAAGAACACTCATCCTGAAGCAGTGAAAGCAATTAAGAGAAATCACTACATGGACGACTATCTGCAGAGCTTCGCATCTACAACCGAAGCAAAGAAGATATCCAAAGAAGTGAAAGACATTCACGCAAGAGCAAACTTTCATCTGAAGGGATGGGCCAGCAACAACTCGGGGGTAATATCAGAGGTAGAAGACACAAACAAAGAAAACTCCTTACAACTGACCAAGGAAGAGAAGACTCTGGGACTAAGATGGCTGGTGAAAGAAGATGCATTAGCCTTCAACGTCGGGCTACGCAACACGCCGGAAGACCTGCAAGACGGCAGAAGGACTCCAACAAAAAGAGAAGTCACAAGCGCAGTAATGTCCACCTTCGATCCAATGGGTTTTGCTACACCAGTTCTAATACAAGGGAAGAAACTAATCCAAGACATCTGGCGAAAGAAAATAGACTGGGATGAACCAATCAACGAACATCAAAAAGAAGCCTGGATGAAATACCTGGAAGAAGTTTCAACATTAACAAGGCTGAAGATCCCGAGATGCGTCTCACCCAAAGGCAGAAAAGGACAGCTACACACGTTCTCCGATGCGAGTGAAGAAGCCTATGCAGCAGTAGTCTACTGGAGAATAGTAGAGCCCGGAGGAAAGGTCCATGTCTCCATGATCGCCGGCAAAGCAAGGGTAACGCCGACGAAACCTGTGTCAATTCCGAGGCTAGAGCTACAAGCGGCCTTACTCGGAAGCAGACTAGCCGCCACAATCGTAGAGGAATCAGAGCTCGACATATCGAAGAAGGTTTACTGGACCGACTCCAGCACAGTACTGCAGTGGATAAAGTCAGAACCAAGGAAGTTCAAAACTTTTGTGGCCAACCGACTCGCCGAGATCGAAGAAAGGTCCAAGCCAGAAGACTGGAGATGGGTGCCAACCAAGGAGAATCCAGCGGACGACGCCACGAGGGGAACCCCAATCGAATTCGACCACAACGCCAGATGGTTCAAAGGCCCGTCATTTCTCCGTCGACCAGAAGAAGAATGGCCATTCCACGACTTCAAGCCAGAAATTATTATGCCAGAAGAAAAAAGCAAGCAAAAGGTGTTGGCAACAATGGCAGCAGAAGACACTCTATTAAACCTAGAAAAGTTCTCGAGCTGGGAGCGACTGCTGCGCACTACAGCCAGAGTGATCGCCTTTACACACCTACTAAAGAAGAGCCGTAAAGCGACCACCACCGCCGCACGCCAGAAGGATGAGTCCTGGAAACCACAAAAAATCCAGAAGAAAGAAGCACAAACCTCAATCCCGTCGACCAGCAGAAGTGAAAATAAGCGCCTATACTCACCCATAGAAGCAGAACACCTAAAAAAGGCCGAAGAGATATTAATAAAAATAAGCCAGAGCGATAGTTTTGCATCAGACATAAGAAAACTGAAGTCAGAAAAGCCATTAGAAAATTCGAGTCGACTCAAGAAAATCGACGTTTACATTGGAGACGACGGAATAATTAAATTAAGGAGCAGAACAATGAAATTCCACGATCAAAACGGAAGAATAATGAATCCTATCATTTTAGACGGAAAACAAAAAATAACTCGTCTAATAATACCACACTATCACAGGAAATTCCTTCACGGAAACACCGCTACAGTAATGAACGAAATTCGTCAAAGGTTCTGGATCTTGGGTTTAAGAGCAACTCTAAAAGCGGTCGCACACAGCTGTCAATGGTGCAAGACAAAGAAGAGTTCACCAGAGATACCACCAACGGGAGATCTGCCGAGTGAAAGATTGCAGCATCATCAATTTCCGTTCTCCTGCACAGCTGTAGACTACTTCGGGCCGATGCAAGTCACCATCGGAAGAAGGAACGAGAAGCGCTGGGGAGCCTTATTTACCTGTCTCACAACTAGAGCAGTACATTTAGAGCTGGTACCTTCTCTCAGCACCAGCTCAATGATCATGGCACTCCGACGAATGGCAGCCAGAAGAGGAACTCCGAAAACCATATATAGCGACAACGGAACTAATTTCGTCGGAGCGAAAAGGGAATTAGAAGAGGCCGCACAGGAAAAGGGCATCCAGTGGAAGTTCATTCCCCCAGGAGCTCCAAACATGGGAGGCGCCTGGGAGAGGCTCGTACGAACAGTCAAAACGGCGCTAGCAGTAGTCCTCAACGAGAAGAGCCCGCCCGAGGAAGTACTCCATACGCTAATGACTGAGGTTGAACACATCGTCAACTCGAGACCTCTCACCCCGATCAGCATGGACCCAGGAGACGAGGAGAGCCTAACACCGAACCACTTTCTGCTGGGAAGATCATGCGGAGCTATGGCGCCGGGAGAGTTCAGCGACACGGAGCTCATCGGAAAGGCAAGCTGGAGAACCACCCGGAGACTCGCAGACCACTTCTGGAAAAGGTGGATTAAAAAATACTTACCTCTCCTGATGCCAAGGAAACTGATGCACACCTCTCCTGATGCGAAGGGAAAGAAACCAGAGACCCAAGGGAAGGAGACATCGTGCTAATAGTGGACGCCACATTACCGCGAAACTCATGGCCTCGCGGTGAAATCGTCAAAACCTATCCCGGACCAGACGGAAGAACCAGGGTGCTGGACGTGCGGACATCAGGTGGAATACTTCGCCGTCCAACTCGACGTGTCATCGTGCTGGTGCCAGCGAAGTTGTCGCCTCCAGAGGATGCAGTGCTACGCACCGTGGGGGAGAATGTTAGCGACGACAAAGTGAATTCGAACATTTAATCTTAATTATTCCTTATCAGTGATTTAAAACTAAGTGATAGTATTTAATCTTAATTGTTTCCTATTCGTAAAATAAAGCTAAGTGTAAAGACTGATTAGTGCTGAAAACAGGAAAGTAAATTAAACACTTCTATTCTTATCTTAAAGTAACTTATACGAATCTATTTAATATTATTTAGGTCTGATTAGAACATTAGACGCAAGTATAAATAAGCTTATTTTCTAGTAAGATTTCTTTTATCATAATTTTAAGAGCTATTAACATATAGGTGATTAATATAATTCTTTTTCCTTTAAAGTAATTCAAAAGAAACATTAATATGTCAATTAATCACTATATAATGTTATTTCATTATGAGAAAGATTTAAATTTCATGAAAAAAATATTGTATAGATTCTTAAGCATTATTCCTGAAAAAGTGTTGTACATTCCTACCTCTTGGCGGCGCTACTTGTATGTTCGGCAAAAAATACTATCCTACTCCGGAGCTAAACCGTGAAGCGACCGCGAAGCTATTTTTATTTTTTATAAGTGTAAAATAAAGGTTTATTGAATAATTTAGGTTTAGAATAATAGAAATAAGTTGTATCTATCGTTAGGAATAAATATAAATGTTGTAAGGTATGTTTTACCACGTTTATTAAGGAAATTGTAAATCTCTCTTAGAAAGGGTTATTCTGTGCTCTGATTGGTCAATAGATTCACTAATGCCGTGTGCGATTTTTTATTAATTATGATTGGTTACAGCCGCTTATAAAAAAGGGGCGTTTTTTCGTGGTAAAACATTCCAAATCCGGCAATGTAATAATAAGGAATCAAGAAATAAAATAAGAAGAAACTCTCAAGAAGTGTTATTTATCATCATCATCTAACTGCTACTGTATGCTCTCCAGTTAACATCCGCCAGCAAACCCGCTCTATTTTATCAACGCTCCCTTATACGAGCAATTACAATAACTTTGAAATTTTAGAGCTACTCGGGGCACTGCGCGCGACCATGTTTGCAATTGACGACTTTGAATTTGACAATTTATATTTAAAGTAAGAACTTGAGGTCTTGAATATATATATATATATATATTGGTTTTGTAACTTTTTCGGGCTGCTACCGAATATTTCTTGACAAAAAACACCGAAAACTGATTTTTGCCCGCCGCGGGATTCGAAACTTAGAGTCGGTGATCAGCGCTCGGCTTTACAACCATTAGTTTAGAATATTTTGATTTTAATGCAGTGTGCTTTTTACATTTTACTTTGTAATTTTAACAGAAATATATGTTTCATTTCTTATAAGGTGTATAAGCAGCAAAAATAGTTAATCATCACACCGCAAGGTGTGTTAGCGGGCTGCAGGTTTATTTATTTATATAACCTTAACAACAAAAGTAACAGTTATATAAACACAGGTAACCAGGTATCTCCGCATTTTTCCATTCTCAAAAAATAAGGCATCGTAACCACGATGATTTATCCAATTACATGGCACAGGGTTAATTAGCATTGTAAATGGCATTTAACTATTTCAGTGATGCCTGTGGGTATCGTATTCAGTTTGCCCGCGTCCTATCAAATTCTAATGAGGCAAAAAAATTAGGGATGTCGATACTATCTTCCGTTATTAGTCCGAGTATAAAACACTACCCTATAAAGTAAACAAAAATGAATAAACCGCTATGTAAACCAGCAATTTTGAAACGATTGGAAAGTGCTTCTTTCTGCATTGTTTACATCGCGATTAAGTTTAATGAGATTTGAAAAAAATCTGCATATTGTATTAACTTGTCAAGAATATCTTTATGTTCTTTTTTGTATTAATAAATTTAATGTGTAGTTTTACTTTTTGCAATAAACTTTTTAAACGATTAATAATACACAAAAAAAATACAAATTTCATTATTTGGTCAAAGGCAAGAGTTGAGACAGAAGTTGTCTGCAAAGTTTTGAACCTTCAATTAACTCTGTTTAACACCCTGACCCTGTGATTGATATGCTTTAGTTTTGAATGCCTTAGTGTCATGCTTTTACCATGCAAACCAATTTCAAAATCGGAATTGTAACGAAATTTTTACTAATTCAAGTGCATTTTATATTTTGGTCATCTGTTACTCGTTTTCCTTTTAACTTCATTATATATACTACTTGTACACTTTTCAAATGTCCAGAGACAGCGGTTTAGTTGGTAGGGGGAGGGGCACGACTAGTAATGAAAAATACTACTTTAAAGCTAAATATTTCGCAAACGGACCCTTAATCAAAAAGATGTTGTTCCATACCCCAAGTGGTTTTGAAAGACACGATGGAGTAGACGGGTAAAAAAATCGTCCAACATCATATAGGGTCTCTGAGTAAATCCGCGGACTGACGGACGGACATGGCGAAACTCTAAGGGTTCCTTGTTATATAACTACGGAACCCTAAAAACCGGGGTGAAAACAATAACATCCCGATTTTATGAAAAGCATTTTTTCACAGCGGGAAGACAAAAACAAAACATTCAAAATAGTCTAGTTATATATTGTATAATATTATTATGATATCATTACTAATATTTACAAATGTGATTATTCACAATGGATATTTCCTTGTACCAATTTTCTAGACTAATATCACAATGGAAAAGGTTTCTTGAAACTGTGTCATTCCAGTGGCTGCATTAATGATGAAAGGTGATGAATTACGTAATTAAAAATTTGGTTCGTCCTTTGTATTATTATTATATCGGAATGCAATAAAAAATTCAAAAAAAAATTCAAACTACTGCTGTAGTAGTTTTTTCCAGAACGTGTATAATAATATTTACAATACAAAATTATATTATAGTTCCTATTCCAGTATGAGGTCTCTAGGTTTGATTAATAACAGCAGTTGCGCACCATTCCCGCTCGCAAGCAACATGTAATTTTTCCACGTCTGTATTTACACTGTCCCGTGTTTATTCCATACGCACAGTATAACCTTACCAATGAAAATTACTCTTTGTTCCGAAGCGACATACGGTCAATATGTTGTATGTCGGGTTACTTTGGTTACAAATATATTTTGTTAAAAAAATATCAAGCACTCGCCTATTTTATGGCTGTGTATATGTATGCTCATTTTAAAAATAATATTAGAGCATCGAACAACTTAACAATATACATAGACGGCCTCTTGTTTGACATTCTTCTTACGTCCATCTTTTGGGTGGGGTGCGGCTCCTTTTTTACCCGGGGTAGGCACAACCCTCTAAGTTATTCTTGCCAGCAAGCAGCAGCGCGTGCGTTGCCGTTTTAGTCTGGAGGGTAGAAGAACAAGTATAATTACAGGCTGTAAGGCATTCCATTTTACTCAGTGACAATGCATATCTGTAGATTTCCTTGTTAGTTGCAGATTTCTATGGACTGCATTGAGCCACTTACCATCATGTTCGTTTGCCACTTCCGTTTTATAAAAAACCTGATGGTAAGTGACTACTGTTGCATATGTTTTTTGTTTAGAGTTCGTTACTCTAAACAAAAAAGCCACATATGCGTTATATCTCTTGAGAACTAAACCGTTCATCAGATTGCGGTAAAACTTTGTCAACTTATTGCTTGCACTAGCGAGAAGGTTATAGTCACAGTACTAAACCGTACGGTACAGTACAGTACAGTACAGTACAGTATTATACCGACAAAATTGAAAGTTATATATCATTCAACTTCAATCAATGTATTATTTATAATACCTAATTAAACAATATAAATCTCCCAAATTTAAAACGATATTCCCATGATTATTTTTCTACAGTTGCAACGCGCCTGGTACCAGCTATTTTTTTTATAAAAAGGCAATCAATGCGATGACGTATATTCTGAATAATATCATTGACTTATATTCTCTTGGCAGTTTATGCGAAAATAACAATAAAAATGTGAAATATACTGATGAATATGTACTTGCGTGATTTTAGTTTTAGGTATATAAAATGTTTACTCTACGTCGAATCTATAGGCCCTAACGCTTTTGATGTCGAAAATGGACGAGTATTTCTAATTGGATTCATGTTTCATCCTAAAATAGCATCGTTATGATGTATGTAGGTAGGTAGTAAATAAATTATATTAATTAAAATTTTATTTTGTACTAAATATTGTTATATCTTTATGGTAACGTTTTTTTTTTGTTATCTATATTTAATTAAAGAATCTTTAATTAAAAATCTTTTATCGTACGAGTACAAGGATATGTCAGCCTTATCGTAACGTACGTTATTCCTGTTACACAAATCCTAAGTAGGTATTTAGAAAGGGGGAATCCATATGGTAAAAATATGGGATTTAATGATTTTGCTACCGCCGTGTGTAGCCGCCGTAGTATATACTCAACTCGTTTTACACAAATTATTATTAAACAAATAACATACTTTTAGATTAGGACTTGTAGTCTACGCAATGAGTGTGAATTAATTATTATAATGACCCCCCAAGAAAAGTGAATGATTTTATTTTAGGTAAGTTTTTGCACACTCAATAAATTTGAATCATGGTTTTAATTTCCCACGCCGGTGCGGTATAAGTCGCAGCAAGCTTATAAAATTTAATTGGAGTATTTACTTGCAAAGTATGGATTTAGATTTTTTTTTAAATTCACCCATATAATTGACTACTACTCCGTTCCTACGATTTATTATAATTTGAAAGCTGAGTTGGCATCATTGAGATATACAACACGAGAGGAGCAAACCACATTACCGCGCGTCGAAAAAAGTGTAACCACTATCCAAACGCGACGACGTAGCTTTGAAACTAATAACAATTTTAAATAAACATATATCTATCTCACTTACACAAGTTGTGAAAACAATATCGTCGCTAAGATTAGATAAAGATAGACATACAAACATGCAATGGCGGATTGGTGTGGCTTCCTATATGAAATTTTACCTAAAATACGCAATAAAAATGAGTTTTTTTAAGCTGCAGTTAATTGTTTTTATATTAAAAAAGTATATTTTATTATAAAATATTGTTGCGTCCCCTTAGAAAAAAAGGATACAAACTTATCAGATGAATAGAAGTAAACATAATGATGATAAAATATTTTTATAAGTATTTTTACTGTACTAATAAATAAAACAATGTAAAATCGGTGATAAAATATAATTAATATAAATTTATATGAAATTATAATAAATTTAAAAATATTAATATAAAATAATTAGGTAATAAAATATATAGATAATTCATGAATAAACTAAAATAAGAATAATTAATTATATTGTATGAATATTAAAATGTAGTTTTTATTATAATTTCCAAAATATTTAAAATCAGAGGTAACAAATTAACTTACTCCATTAATTATGTAGTCTCCCATTATTGTAGGATAATCACAAATGCGGAAAAGTGGCAACATTGAACCTAGATTTTTTGATTATTTGAAGTTTTTTACGTTTATATAAAAACAAGAACTAAAAATTATGTGTTGAAAGTGATTCCGCTTGATTTATTACGTTTTTGTGACCTTGAATAGCAATCTTTCACTACGCATTTACCCATTTTTTGTCGCGGCTCAACTCTGTCGGCGTCACGTTGAACACTTTTCTGTAATTTAAACATAAACATAAACACTCACGCCTGTCGCCCAGAGGGGTAGCAGAGACTACGGACTTCCATTTGGCACGATCCTGACATACCTCTTTCGCCTCCTTTACATCCATATATCTACGCATACATGCTCGTCGGTTAAGGGTACTTCTAACGTGACCCCTTTTCAAAATATCGCCAATTTGGTCGATAAACTTTTTTCTAGGGCGTCCCTTCCCGACTCGGCCGTTCACATCTGCCATATAAATTTGCTTTGTCACTCTTTCCTCATTCATTCTTTCTACATGACCAAACCACCGAAGCATTTCTGTAATTTAATAAGTCTAAAAACCTAGTATTTATACTGAGATTATTGAAACCTCATTTGACCGTGTGATATTTTTATTCATCATCATCTCATCATAATACAGCTTACCACAAATCCATTGCTTAACATGAAAACCCTTATGGGGTTCTATAGATAATAAAATAATAAAAAAATTAGATTGCCACAAAGTACGGTCTTAAGAGCCTGCGTTCTTTGAATCTCTGCATGTTTCATCAGATCGTCGCTCCGCCTATACTTAGTCGTTATTCATTGTTTCACAGCTCAAATAAAGTTGACGAAATTGCTTGGTGCTAGTCTTAAGCAAATTATATCCCATACAAAGAAATATGTTATATCGTATTACTTTGATATCAGATGAACACGAGTTTACGTAGACTTGAAAGTAATTTTATGGATTTGGTAAATCGAGAAATGTTAAATCGACCGATTATGAACTTTAATGAGTGCAATGATTAACCATTATTAACATGGAGAGGCTGCGATGTTAAAGTTATAAATATTTTGAAAATCATGGTAACCAACGGGTACACATATAGATATAGTTTTGTACATCGGTTTATAGTAGGAACACTGCGCTTTCCAGTACGAGTTCTTATCATGTAAGCAAAGGTTGGTGAGACATTCTTATACCAAATACAATCATCTCTAGTTTTCAAATTTATAAATGAAACAAGATTTTAAAATTGATGTTTATCAAAGTTATATTATATACATACAATATGAAATTTAGAACATCGGTAATCATTGGTGATGTCAGAGGTAATGCGTTAAATATGGATTAGCTAGAGACAAATCCACGTGGGTGTTATAATGTCATGTAAAATATTGAAATTACGCACAATAACATCGAAGTTCGAGGAACGAAGTAACACCCACTAATGTGAAGTATTAGCCTTTGTGTCAAATACATTTTTGTTAAATTTTCATTTCTCTAGTGTCGTTCTCAGTTAACAAGATTCTACTTACTGTCTTAACATATGCTGAATTTATGGATGTGATTATTAAGTGTTTTATTCTCTTTTTTTTTCATCAGCTCGTGAAAATCTAAAACTGAACCTGTGGCTTCCGTTGTAGAAAGGATTAGACATAAGCCATTACCGCCACGGCGACCTCAGTAACAGATGTCACGCACCTTTATTACTACCTCTCGTCGAAATCATAACATTAGTCAAATACGAGATGGTAGGTAAATACCTTGCCTCTTACGGCATCCATTGGACAAAATGTGATGGATTCTATTGCGCCGTGTCGTTACACGGCAAGTTATTGTGTGTACATTTCTTTACATGAAGAAATGTCATAACAAATGCATATGAGGAATTCATATGATTGTATCGTTTTTGCAAAGCAAATGGTTGTTACATTAATGAACAGATCATTAAAAGAAAGAGGAATCAAAGTTAACGCAGGTAAGACGAAAGTGGTGGTCTTCAAAACAGAGCAATATAAAATGATTTATGAAATAAGAATAGAAGGGGAGTTGGTTGAGGAAGTGGATGAGTTTGTGTATTTGGGATGTGTATTTAACAGGAATGGTAGATATGATAAGGACGTAGAACGATGAGTTGACGCAAGAAATTAAGTAAATGGGACTCTATTGTGAGAAGTCACAATGTATCAACAAGGCCATTCTCTATGTTGGGTTTGGCAGAAGAAGCACGAGTGTAGAATAAATAATGTAGGAATAGGTCATGAAGGAGTATGTTAGGGCTGAATCTGAATGAAAGGGTAAGAAATTGTGTGAGAAGTGTAGATTGCAAGATGATGTTTTGACCACGATTAAGAAAGATATGCTTCGTTGATTTGGTCATATAAAAACAATGTACGAGGAAAGAGTGACAGCAAATCTATGTTGTAAAAGTGAACGGCAGACTCGGGAAGAAACTCCCTAGATCAAAGTTTACCGACCAAATTGGCGATATATTGAAGATGGGCCAGTTTAGAGTACCCTTAACTGACGAGCATTTATGCGTAAGTATACGGATGTAAAGAAGACGAGAGAGGTTTGTCTGGATCGTGCCAAATTGAAGTTCGTAGTCTCTGCCTACCCCTCTAGGTAGGCTGATTGTTTATGTATGTATCGTTTATAAATACGAAAAAGTTTATCTAATATTTGTACTTTTTAATTAAGTTCTTTTCCGATATTTTAACTGTTTTGAACTCTTGATGGCTCGTAAAATATGAAGTTTTTATACCGAAACGAATACGGTTTACTTGTACTTCTATTTTACATAAATTTGTTTCGTCTACGAAATAAAAAAGGAATACATACGAGCCAATGTTAAGTCAAAAGTCAGCATAAATATCTATTTCAAAAAGAATTTCCGAAAAGATATTTCTCGATTTATATGTTAATTTAGGTTTTCATATCTTTTTATTATAGTATTAATATAATTTACTTACATATAGTACTACCTATTTATATATCTTACCTGTTACTACAGCTGTTTACAGAAGCTGAAAAATAGCTGTTTGGGTGTGAAATTGGGTGACATTAAAGTAAATTGTCTGCTGTATGCTGATGATGCAGTGCTTATTGCACCATCAGAAGCAGAACTGCAGGCATTAGTCACGTGTATGAAAGAGGAATGTGAAATTAAAGGTCTCCGTTTGAATGCTAATAAAACTAAGGTTCTGGTATTTGAAAAGGACGAAAAGAGAACGAAATGTGAAATATGAGTAAATCAGGAATGTCTAGAAGAGGTAAATGAAATTGTATACTTGGGGAGTGCTTTCAGCCGGGATGGAAGATGTGATTTAGATGTGGATAGGCGTGTCGCTGCCGGAAACAAAGTCAATGGTGCCCTGAATGCATTAGTCAAAAGGCAAGGCGTGGTGAAGAGTGCACGCCTTGCAATACATAACGCAGCGTTGGTACCGACTTTCTTATATGGCAGCGAAACCTGGGTATGCTAGAAGAAGCATAAAAGCAAGTTGAATGCAGTTGAGATGCGATCTCTTCGTAAAATGTGTGGCGTTACCATAGCCGATCGAAATCGAAACGAAGAGATTGGCGATATGGCAGGATTGAAAGATGACCTTATCACAAAAATTGATAGGGACCAATGGTTTGGTCACGTTGAGCGAATGAGTGAAGACCGAATGGTGAAGAAAATATATAGAGCGAAAGTAAATATTAAAAGGTGTCGAGGTAGGCCGAGACTAACTTTCGAAGACCATGTGAGCAAATTGCTCGAAGAGGGGAAGGTCAAGAGTACTCGGATACCTAGACGTGCATGTATGAAGAAGTTAATGAACCTGAAAGAAGCGAAAGAGGTATGTAAGGATCGTGACACTTGGCGATCTGTCCTCTCTGGCTACCCCGTTAGGGATTGTGCGTGAAGATAAGTAAGTAAGTACCTTTTACTAAATAGACAGGACAAATTGGTATTGATAGCAATTTGCAAGTAATCGCATCTTATTATCCTATTTATTTATCAACTTGAATTAGACTCTTTTTTAACTAAAAAAAAGATATAAGATAAAAATAAGAGAAAGAAATACCATATTTGCTACCTCTTTAATAATTTTTCCTGATAGCTCCCATAGGCAATTGTCATTGTTATTCGGACTATGAACTACACCGTGTCAATGGAATCATTAGACCTTTACTAAGATACATACTGGTATGGATGACAGTTCACTCAACAATTTTTTTATCTTAAATCTTATCCGATACGTAAGATAAGTTGGGAAATTCTAATGGAATTCAAGGCAAATATCGACCAGACGAGAATTTCTTCCAGACATATTACGAGTATTCCAGTCATTTGTTTTTTCGCTACGTCCGTCTGCATCATATGTCACTGCTTTTATTGAAGTTTATTAAAAACCATTTTGAAAGTACGATGTTTGTTTGAACGTACATTTATTATAATTTTAAAAACACAGTTGATAAGAAATAATTTTCTACGTAGTTTAAACAGCTTTATAATGTAGGATAATTGCTTTAAATACTTTCAAGTTTCAAGTAAGGCGTGTGATAATGATAATGTATGATGTTCCGTGTGATGGTAGCGTAAGATATCTTTCAGGAAGATGTCATGGTGTACGATTAATGGCGGTATATTAGTTTAGTGTATTACATATCTAAAATACAATTGGAGACACGAAAAGCAGTGTATAATAAAGTGGGCGAAAATCTGCTATTGTCGACTTGCCTGCCAAGCGTGAGGATTATGACTAAGTCTTCCTACGATGGGAGAGCCTCATGTGCTGGAATAGACTGTTACGGGCTGATGCACCAGAAGAAGAGTGTTTTACTACGTTTCATCGTTCTTACCTTCTGCGCAAATGTCGAAGGCCAATTTCCATAGTACATTTAATTCAGCTCGAGCGTTTGATGAGTTTCTTGATTATATTTTTTTCATAGTCGCATTGTCAATTATGTCTAATGTAAATTATATTTGGCCATATTGAGTTAAGATTGAGCAAGATAAATCGTCCCATTCGAAATATTAAAAAGTTTTTTTCTTTATTCAAGTTTCTTGCTCTATCAAACATAATAACGTGGTAGAGTCATTGCTGTAGCTATGTTAGTAATATAGTTTATATATAGTCATTTTCACATTGCATTCCATCTTAGTCCTTACGCGTGACAACCCATCTGTCGCATCTGCATTTTGATTCGTAATCGAGAATATATGTAGATGTCTATGGACCACAGCAAACACTTACCATCAATTGGACTGTGTGCTTGTTTGTCACCCTTATCCTTTTAAAAAATAATATTAAAAAACAAACGGTCTTTTCTAATTTTAAACTTTAAAAGTTATATTCTAAAATATTTTGTAAGTAGTATTGTAACCGAAACGTAATTCTTTTAACTGTTTTTGTTTTATTTTTTACAAACAATCCTTGTGTATATTTGGAATATAGTTTAATAAATTTTGTGGCTAACATAAACAGCACCGTGAAATAAAACATTTTATTCAGTCCATTTTCCTTATTTAATACGACTGCCCGGAGCGACGCTAAAGCTTCGAGATTCGCTAGTTGCCTTTTCTTATGTTACTTTGACTGCTTAGACATTTTATTGGCACATCGTAAATTTTTCATAGGTTTTATTTTAAGTAACGGGAGATTTGAACGCAAATGTTTTGTTCAGTTCTTGTACAAGCTTCCGACATGGATCTCTTCGTAGTGACATCTCCGCAATGAGCCGTAAAGACGGTATTTTCTCGTCGTATCTCGTAATTGGATGCCGTCATTTCTTTTGCCGCTTATCATGTCATGCTGCTTTTACGATCGTATCGCCCTACGGGATGTAATTTTGGCATTCTCGCATATTATGGAAATATGGCACTTCTCTTCGTTGGACTTTGATTTAATTTAACAAACACACAATCTCTCTCAGGGTTATTTTATAATCAACGGTCAAATTTTCAGAGACTGTTCAGAATAAGTAATATAGGCAAATGGCGAAGAATAATTAATAAAAAAATCTCAAACATTCTGTCCTTTTTATCTTTTAAATTCAAAATGCGTGGCTACTCTTTGAAAAATAACTCCGTATATAAAAATCGCTTGATGTCCCTTAGTTTCTCTAAAACTCAAAAATGGCTATACTAATTTTGGTTATTTTTGTGTGCGAGTTTAACGCATATTCCCATTCTTACGACACCTACGGGAACAAATTAATAGCCTGCGGTCTGCTTCCGCTCTGACCACACGGCTTTATATCAATTACGAAATAGTAATTTAGCTGTCATTCAAGTTCTATTTTGTTTGCATACGTTGATCAAAAAAACTTTCTAAAACTTAATAGTTGCTAAAACCCTAGTATCTATATTCAAGTATTGTCTTTTAATACTATTATTTTATATTTAGTAATCTTTTGTTTTCTACGGGTCAAGTGAGGATCTAATAAGGAAAATTTTTATTGTTTGTTGGATGTTTTAATAATATTTTGAAAAGAGCCGTATTTGTAGTATTTTGCTTACGATTTCCATGATGTTTTCTGCAAATCTACATGCAACAGCACACGATGTGAACTAACGAAAAACTGCATTCCTATTTTGTATAAAAACATTTTCGCTGTGATCATTGGTCTGTAAGTTATTTCATGTTATTTTAAGTATTTTACCCTTTTGCTTCAGTTTTTATATCAATGTTTTATCGTGTTTTGTTGCTAAAATAGTTTTAAGTATAATTGTGAAGTTTTTGTAGGAAATTAGAGTAACTATGCCATGGAACCTTTTTGACGTCAAGTTCTTAATACGTGTTTGAGGTTATCAACTTTTTAATTTTGATCTTATAATATAATTTAACTTATAATTTAATTTTGATCTTATAATCGTAGGATTAGATAAAAGTAATGTATAGAAACCAAAAGGTTTGAAGCATAGATGGTAGATTATTTGTTTAACCATTGGGTTGAGTTAGATTTTATATTTAAATATAAAATCTAATTCAACCTATACATTACTTCCTATTCTATAGGATTTGCCCTGTGTCTTTAGGCGCCAGTTTCTGCTCAATGTGTAACACTGATTAATTAACGATTTGTTTTATTTATATAAAAACCGCCGTTTTAAACAGTAAATTTATTTCCCCATATTTTGTTCTTTCTCCTTTTTTGTTGTTATATGGGATATCTAATAGACATCAATTTAATGGCACACGCCGAGTCAAGGGCGTGATCATTCGGGCAATGAATTATTGACGCGTTCGAAAGCGTTCTCCATAGACATTTGGTTCATGACCCCTCCTTTATTGACTTACTGGGTAGTGATGTATCATCCAGAGTAATGACATTTAAAATACTGTTATCTATTTCATATGCGATGTCGTTAGCTGCAGGTGGCTCAGGACCAAGTTTTATGGCAGTCTTCGGGTCTACGTTCACCACGGACTTGAGTTGGATTCTAACGTTAATTAGAAGAGGTAGTGTGTTTATGTGAAGATAGTAAAAAGTTCCAATGAAAAACTATAATTTTGATCGTTTTGAATATGTGCCCCGACAGTTATTCATACTCGTTTTGTCGGCGTGCATTACGGGGTCCAATGTCCGGAACGAATTTTACTGCAAAGACATTCTGAACTTTTTAATGTCGACGCTAAAACTGCTGTGCACTTCTTTCGCGTATTCTTTATAGTTTTAGCACTCGGTTCGATGTTTTATGTATTTCTTACCGTTAAAACGGGAATAAACTCTGTTCGATAGTCATTTCCCGACATTCATTAATAAATTTTAACTTTATGAGTAGGTATGTATTTATGAACGTTTCGGTGAATGTTTTGAATTTCTTACTTTAATGTTTTTTCTTTTTTATTTTGTTTATAAATTGTATCCTATACCTTTAAACGAGCAATTCTGTACATACATACATACATATATATATATATATATATATATATATATATATATATATATATATATATATATATATATATATATGCAATCTCGGAAACGGCTCCAACGATTTTCATAAAATTTAGTGTCCAGGGAGTTTCGGGGGCAATAAATCGATCTAGCTAGGATTTATTTTAAGAAAATGTCTTTTTGTCCGTGTTTTCAGGCAATGAAAAACTGCTACAATATAAGAAGTTAAATTTTGACATAGTATTAATGATCGTAATAGCGCAAGTGGATATCGAGCGGCCGCGAAATCGTAATGCCTTGTTTCGCGTTCTTACTTCGGTCCGACTTTTTTCCTTTTTTTTCAAGTTACCTTCTTTTGTGGGAAAATCCATTATTTCGAGCCCTTTTTTTTAGTATTTTTTAAAAATACGAAAATTTTAACTAACCTAATTGCACTCATGATTTTTATTCAAATTACCAGTTCAGTTTTTTCTATTATGTCAATAAGATCAAAAAAAGAAATGAAAAACTTGTACGCTACATAATATAAGTTTAATATCTTATTTCTTACCGCCTTTTTTATTTTTTGTGTGTCATCATCGCAACCCTTCACAAGTCCACTGCTGTACATAGGCCTCCCACAAGAAATATCACAAAGCACGGTCCTGAACCAACTGCTTCATCGACTTCTTGCATGTTTTACCAGGTCGTCACTCCATCTAGTAGGGAGACGCCCTACAGTTCGTCGGCCGGCACGAGGCTGCCACTCGAGATCCTTTTGTGTATAAAGAACAAATCATGAAATATAATGTGAATTATTTTTGGTTCATTATTAGCAGTAGCTCCAACATTCAACAATATAATCATAATTTGCTCAAATAACGCCAAGCGTGGGTATTTTCATTCTTACTTAACGTTCCAATAAATATCACGAATTCTCAGAATATTTGGTTTAAAGAAAATAATAGGTCTACAAGTACGTTGTTATTGATTGACCTTCAGACGAAATAAATCCGCTAATACAGGTAAAGATCCCTGAAACAAATATCTTGGTTTATTAAATGAAATATATAATATAAGAACTTTTTGGATTGATTGGTTTCGAATTATTACTTATTATGTTTGTTCAAAACTGCCAACGAATTCATAGACGATAAATAACCATAAATATTGTTAACTTTATAACGTCATAAAATTGGCTGTTACGCTTGCATTCTAGCAGTGGCTTGGGGCACATACTGCCAGCTTCAATCAAAAAACGAAAAACCTCATAATGTTCCCTTACGCTCCAAAAAGTAAAAAAAAAAAAACGGTGCGTGGAATGCTGCTTTACGGGGTAATAGGTAAAGTATAAAATTATATGTCATCACCACCTCTAATCCACTTAATAAAGTTAAAAATGCAGCGGACTTTCATCGTTTTCGTTAAATAAAAAAGTAGAATAACTCTTTAACTTAACCATAAGAAGTAGCACACATACTATTCTAATCCATATTTATTAAACACATTTCTGGATCTTGACAACAACGCCACCTACCAGGTCCTAATGTAAATCTAAACCATCTAGGGACCCATTCAAACACACACAAAAAATTCATCAAAATCGGTCGAGCCGTTTTAGTTTTAGCAAGATTAACGGACGGTAACTGATTTTTTTATTTAAAGAAATTAAAATTGCAAAAGGAATGTATATATTATTGTTGTATATACTTTTTTGTCAAGATTGTTCGCAAACCTAATGCCTATAATGTAACTAAATTTTAGTTGTCTCTTGAAAGCTCAATAAATAGAATACGGGACCAAAGCGAGCTCAGAAGCTCGAGTTTAGAAGGAGAAACTGTGTTAAAAACAATATTATTAAGTTAACAAAGTTGCGAAGACTCCTTGAAAACAATACAGTACACATTTTATGTATTACAATATAATACATTAATGATGATGTCCCCATGGCAGTCCACAAAAACGATCTCCGTATAGTGTGTGAAGTTATCAAATGAAAAGTAGGTAAAGTTCATTTAAAACGAAAATTACAAAATCGACATTAATTTTATTTATAGAGCTCTATATTACTGTAAGTACCGTAACTATAATGGAATAGTTTTTGCAACAGTTAACTGCGACTGCTAATGACTTTGTAAATTAATTGTTGCATCGTGACGTCACAACTTGCGATGAGTTAGGGCGGAGTGTAGGGCGTAAACACTAATGGGTGGAAAGAAATAAAAATTAATTATTATCGCAGCCGGCGGCTACAAATTTCAATTGATATTGATCGATGTAAATTAAATAGTTTCTAGAATAACGTTTATTTATTAATTTACTTAACGAATACACTTACAATACACACATATGACATTGTCACTAAATATACACACATTAATTATTCATATTGATTACAAGTGTACATAAAATTCACATGTTGAATCGTGCAACTTAATTTTGGATTAATTTGTAATAGGAACAACATCCAATCATCAAATAAATTATAATAGAAATATTAAAGAACTTTAACATACTATTGATTATTCACATTATGATGAAAAAGTTATTACGAAATGGGTACCGTCTGTGTTCATGATCGAGGTCTTCTACTCGTGTTTAGTCCGTAATCGTTATGCTTAGCAGACGGCTTAGTGACTCGGTAACTATATGTTTATCACCTTTAAAGCTGCTTCCTAGTCTAGGAATGTACTATTATCTGGTATAAATTCCAGAGGTTATCTTGTAATGCACAAGCAGCGACAAGATCTTATAGGAGTTTTTCCAAGACGTCTCTCACGACATAAAACCGCCGGTCGGCGCTGGTCGAACTGCGGATGTGTTCGAAAGGGTCCCCGTGGCCCTGCCCTTATACGGCAAAGGTTAAACACTGTATTTAACAAGTGCAAATCCAACATAACCCGTCCTTACCGTCATTTCCCCATGCAAAACATGTGATGAAATCTCTAATACCGCCATTGCCAACACAATACACCTTGTTGTAAATGTAAGTCATCGATCACTAATTAGTGATCGATGGTGTAAGTGAGTGACACAATACTGTTATCAGTTTTAACTTTTTCGTCTACATATATTTAATATTTTCTTTTTTTTTACCACTTATCTATGGTAGGAAAAAATTGTTGACAAAAGTGTTATTTATTTTCTTCTTTCTGTTTGTGCTTTTTTATTTTTAATGTTGTATTTTGACACACTTTTCTTTTCAGTATATTAAATAGGAGGAAAATGTATGATTACATGGCTGTCGTCCACGCATTCATGATTTGGTGGATGCAGTGCTAAATAGAGAACGCTTGATTATTTTATTGATCTGAGGAGTGTTTTCTCCAAGGCTTTAATCATTACTAATAATTAGCGTTGTATTTTACCGCAAATTATGCTGAGTAATGACCTTTTTTGGCGTGACTCACGACATACAAAGTGAAATTATATAATAGACGAGCGGATACCCGGCGTGTGCTACTATAGTGATCGATGGCTACTACGCTAAAAACGAAATACATTTATTTGTTGGAAAAACAGGAAATTTTGTTTATTTATTATTTTTTATATACTGCCTAATGCATTGTTTTAATTGTCTAAAACCATTTTCGCATTATTGCCTTTCTAATGACACCGGTTTGGGGCACATCGATTGGATGGTTTCAGTCTGTAACCGACGTAGGGGTAGAAACATTTTTTGTGTTTAATATACATAGATACATGTATTTTTAAGTTATAAATTTGTATATTGTTATGTACGTTAATTACTTGTGAAAAAATAGTGTTTCTTACCTGTTATTTTAGTAACACGTACCAAGTTGTTCTATTAACACCCTGTCATGTACCTGGAAGGTATCAAACCTTACAAATATTGCTGTACCAACCAGGGTTGAAAATTACCTCATTCAATAACCTTAGCACTTGTATATAATCAATAGGGAAAACGGATAATGTATTCATCATCATCATTTTATACATGGTAGAGCCACGCTGCAGCTATATGGTTGTAAGCATAACCCCTAGTACTAAGATGAAATGCCTCGTTTCCAGTAAAAAGGGTCTCCGGTTATCTGCAGTCACCGTACGAAACATAGTAGCGTTAAGCTGCTATTTTAAGCTTGTATTCTGTGAGAGCGTGGTCCTTCCCCGGTCGAGCCGACCCATTCGTGCTACGACTATACTACTAATATAGCTGTAGCATAGCTCTACCACGTTAAAAGTCACGTCCATCTAATAGTAACGCCTACAGCAAAATTTTTTTTTATTTCCGAATATTCGTGTTTAATACGTTATCTGACCCAAGTGATATAGTCGTAGCATCATCACACATTAATCGTTCGTTGACCTAGTTTTTATAAATCGGAACCGCATTTAATACGGAATACATGTGCAAAAGATGAGATAAAACAGTGGAAAGATAGAAAACATGTTAAGGGGAAATATAACCTCAAATGGGTTAGCAAGATTCTCCGTTATGCCGAAAATATTGCAGCATTAATTTTGAAATAAATATATGGTAAAGTTGAGGATTAATGTTAAGAACTATGTTAGACCAAAAAAACACGATTCCGTAAAAATTTCTCGATAGAAAAAAAATCCAATGTTACCTCCAAAATAAATAATAAACCGCTGCTATTCGTAAAATACTTTAAATAAGATAATGAAACTTTGCATACTAACTGAACTAACTATAAAGCAGTGCTTATGTTATTTAGTTTTTTTTAAAATACCATTATTTTCACTGTAAAAAGAAATTACCTAAACTATCGGTGTTTTGAAGCTTGATTCGGCCTTCGAAAGGGGAGGTTTTGTCGCTTACGATCAGAATACACATTACGCAACAGGACGACGTAAAATTAAAATGGGAAATAACCATAATAAAAATAGGAAGCGACTGGGTTGGCGTTAAGAAACAGGCATAAATATGATAAACCTAATGAAATAAGTATCTAACGACCTATCTACTTACAGTATTAGTGGTTACAAACATGTCGGTACATAGCATACGACGCGCGGGGAAGTGGGGGCGAAATTAGAATTTGAGCTGACTTACTATATATCCCCTTAATATGCTCATATTACATAACACAACATTTACTGTCGGTTACATTTGATTATTATATTAATAGAATTCCCGCTGGGTTTCTTGCTGATCTTTCCCAAACAGAAGCTTGTCTGAACAAGTAATAAAAGCATTTAATTGACTTACAATAAGTGCTAGTTATAATCTGTTTTGATTAAAAAAAAAGTTATTGTTTTCTATTACATATAAAATATTATAACAAGTTGTTTATTTCATTTTGTTACAGTCATTGATTATGTATGACACTACAAATTTCTCAGTTATAAGTAAAAAAATATGATACCTGAATTGTAAAATTTTTAGTTATTAAATATTAGAAGTAGTAGTAACAAGTAGATACATAAATAGTACAGATTATCAGTTGTAAAATTCGATTAGCATATTATGTCATTTAATTTATTCATGACTTTAAAATGCTTGGCTGATTTTAGTAAAAAACTTAGGTTTTCATTGCATAATTGTGCATCGAATAAAACCAATCTGACGTCAATATCAACCTGTTCTCGAGGTATGCGCCGCGAAAATTACCCACGTACATACAGAGATCCTCTTAAAACCATGGCATCCCACTCTAGAGGTCTTGAAATGTAGGTATTATTTAAAAATTTGTACCTTTGGAAAATTAGATCAATAATAATAACTTTCTACTGGAAAGTATAGTCTAAGCTAAAAAGTAATATCATTGTATACTCATAATTAATAATATTTTTATCGATACTTTAAAAAGTTATTTTTCAAACCAGTTTGCTAAAAAAATTTAACAATAATTTTATCTTTTCTTCTTAAGTTATGTATTGATATTATTGAAAGAACATGACGACTCGTTGACAAAGTGATTGATTACTCGTTTGGTTTCGGCGCTGCAGCTCAACGGTTTCGGTTCCCGCACAGAACAAGAATTTATATCAATTATTTGTATGACTTAGAGATTAGAAATAATGTTCCGTCTCCACGATACACAAGACATTCCTAGTTGTATCGTTTTTACAGTAGTGACAGCTCCTCACGATATTGCGCTTCACCGCCAGGCACTTAGTAAATCTTTTAAAATTACTGTTCACAATTTGATTAGCGCTAGCGGGCTCGAACCCGGGTTGCTCGCGTACTATGTAATTGACGGCAAGTTTTTAGTCTCCTTAAACATATATTACTAATATTGGGTACCTACCTATAGTCCTAAAATTCGTTTCTAGCTAATGGCCGTAAGAGATGTTAATAGTGGGATCTGCATATTTGTTATCTTGTTTTTGCTTCTAACTAAACAAACGTGTTGTATCAAATGTCAGTCGCTAATGGAGCGTCAAGATAGTTGGAAAAACGTTTTCGTTTATGAAACTTGTTATATAATATTGAGTATAAATAATGAAGATTTATTTTGACAAATATAGTAGAATTAAAAGTAATAAAATAATAACTCTTTACTTTATACATGATATATTTAAAAGTATTTATTAATTTATTCAATATTGTGATTGGTTATTTAAGATAGTGTTATAAATTCACGCGCTATTTAGCGTTAAAGGAAATAGTCTCAGAAAAACTGTATATCAGGAGGTAATTTTCAATAGTGGTCAAATCCACTTTATGCCAAATTCAGAAAACACGACTTCTTTGTACCGCCACGATGGCCTCCGTAGTGATAACTCTAAGCATCACTACGGAGATGTTACTAATAGATTAGAGTGGGGTTTAGGATTATTGAAAGATAATTTGTATTATCTTAGTTAGTAGAGTTAATGCTTGTATTTACGGAGAAAAACACGATTAAAAACTGGATTTGACTATTTTTGTTTGCAAGGTGTGGATTTGACCAGGTTTGGCTGAAAGCGAATCGGATTAGACCAATTTTGTAAGTAACTGTTAGGATTTGACTACTTTTGAACAATCCAACTAACGATAACGTTAGGGTTGTCCATTCGTACTAAAATATATCAAAAGTAACGATGTACTTTTTAGATACGTAAATAAAACACGATATGCATATATATATATATATATATATATATATATATATATATATATATATATATATATATATAATAATATTAGTATTTATTTATCTGAGAAAAAATTTGAAAATTCATGTACCCTTAACATCTAAAAAACTAGCCTAAATCATATAGCTAACACAAGGTTCTTCAACATATTCTTCACACAACAATGCCAATGCCTCCTCTACTTTATTATCATTCGTATCAGCATCCGCATTATTTCTTTGATTGTCTATAATAGTTTTGTAATAGTTGAGGTCCTCTCTTTGTCTCCACTCTTTTCCAAAGTGTTTTGTTAGCAACTTATCTACGTCATCATTTTTTCTTTTTTTACTCTTGGGAAGGCGGTGATAGGGTCTGGTAATATGTCTGAAGAGTATTTTCCGGGTTTAGTAATAGAACGTCGAGCGCCGGTATCATTGTGGTAAAATATTTCACCTCTAACTGTAACTCCTCGAAGTTCTCCTTTCATTCTTGTGAATAGGAACCTCTTGCAAGACATTATTTTGAAATGTAAGGACTGGGTTCCCTTATGGATTTTTTGGCTTGCTGTCTTCCAATCACTTACCTCAATGTCCTTCAGATGAAAAACAGTTGCTTGTTTTTTTACAATGTCAACATACTCATGCGGTTGCACAATGGTATTTCTTTTCTTTATTTCTTTTTCAGCAACACCAAACACTCTTATCGGGGGGAATAAATGAATGCCCCGTCACGGGTAAAATGAGTTCCATCTTTTTAGTGACCTTGGTGCACAACTGCTGAACCATTTTGAAATCATCCCTATCATGGTTGAGTTTTTGTTTTGTCCAGAGCACCCATCAGCCATTAGTCGGAGTACCTCTACACCAGTGAGATCTAAATTATTTTGTAAACAGTGATACAGTGCACTAGATAGTTCATTTGACCCCTTTCCATGAACAACTTCGGTCCATACGTAAGAAAACACATTTTCTTTGGTCGGATCTGCATGGGAATGCCCTACAACTATTGTGTAGTTGTGTAAGTACAGCTGACGGGAATAATATGAGGTTTGGTCGGGGACTTTTGGTAATAATTGGTTTTTACCACAATCAAACGATAATATTTTTAGTTTAGGGTCGGTGTCTGCCAGGAAGTTGAAAAATGATTTGCTTCTTTTTTTCGTGAACTTGCAGTTCAATTAAGATTTGTGCCTTAGCTGAATCGTCCTAAATTTTCATTTTTTCTTTCAATTCTAGGCAAGTGGAACACACAACACTTCTTGGATGACTAAAGCTTATGTTAAATTTCGTATTAAATATTCTTCTGACATATGACTCTTTGCAATGAGAGTACTGAGAATTTTCTTCAATGAACACTTTAAACATTGATGCAATGCTCAACTCTGATGGCAAGTAGGTACGCCGACTTTTCGATCGGCAGTAGTGGATTCAACACCCTTGAATTTCTTTATGAATGAAATTATTGCTTCTCTCAATCCAACGTTTTTGATCGACTTTCTATCTCCCCCACGTTTTTCAGTAGCCATTAAACCTGTAATCTTTGTGTCTCTTTAACACTCCTCTGACCCGACCTTTTTTAACAGACAGACAGAGCGTTCAAAAAAAATTGCGACACACCGGTATCGTCTCCTGGTTGGTATCTTTCATACTATAAACAATGCTAATTTTTTGGAATTGCCTCTTCCGTTTACTGATCTTTTACGGGCTGGGTTTGAAGTTTTGCAGTATTTTATAATAAAATCATCTTGATACTGTTATCAGGGTTAGCGTAAAATTATGTATGTACTTACGAATCTTTCAGATTGAAAAAACAAATGATGCGAATAGAAAATTTGTGAGTCCGTTTAAGGGCACTGAAGGAGCGTGGTGATTTTACCATCTCGTTTTCACTCTTTCTCCTTTACACTCTTAATAATAATTAGAGTATTTTTGTGCCAAGTCGTAGAAAAATTTAAATTGTTCCTTAACAATATTGTTATTATGACGGGTCAGTAGCGCAGTGGCTTAGCAATGAGTTACAGCGCTAAGGGCCGCGGCTTCGAATCTCGCACGGAACAAATATTTGTATGGCCTACAAGTAATTGTACCGGGTCTGTATGTTTGTCCTTGTGAAATTTATGTTTCTAAACTGCCCCCACTATACAGTAGAAAATCCTAGTGTGTAGATAACGTTTAAAGAAAAAGATAATAGTAATCATTATCGCCTTCAGCCCATAAAATTAGACCGCTGGATTGGTCGCTTGATAGGCAGCTACTGAAATAGAGAGATTTTAAATCACGTATCGTATCGTCACGCTTGACCGGCGTATTGATGATAACAGTAGCAGGCACTTTCCACCTTTGACTCGGCTATCTGTCGCCGATCTAGTTGAAGCCACCGGTTATAAAGCCGTGAAATTTCCCCGGCAGGCTTACGACACGCTCGTGGCGAAATAAAGTACCTAATGGATTTTTCTCCACACGGCATACTCTGAATTATTTAAGCTCTGATTTATTATTCTACCTCCTTTTTTTAAAATAAAATACTATCCTACATGAATATCTTCTGTAGATTAAAGACACAAGGTTAATAAACCATACTCGAAACAATTTTGTAAGCGTTACTAACTCTATCTCTCTGAATAAAGAATGTCTGATGCATGTATATGCTACGTTTAGCATATACATACATCAGATATTTATCTATTAAAGAATCATTCCGTCTTAGTACTCAGGGAAGATAACACATATTCATTTTGATTTCAATAAAGGATAGCTGTAGATGTGTGTGGGCCACCAGATGGTCTGGGTGCTTGTTGGTCACTTCTATAAAAATGGTAAATAAAATTTTAAGCTTTCAAATTGAAATTTCCAAATTAATATACAACGTTTTTTCAAAAAAAAAACTCATTAAAAATAATTTTAATAAAAAAAATTAAGATACAAATTGTAGGTTTTATTTCCTCTAACTCACACGAGTATTGGTAATGCGGGGTCTTTGACAATCCTCTTACTTCTCGGCCAATGCAGAGGTAATAAAACCACATACAATTTGCAAATTAATTTTTTTAATTAAATTCTTTTTAAATGTGTTTTTTGAAAAAAAAATATTTCTATAAGCTTGAACACTGATTCTGGTGATAAGGTTTTGTTACATGTTGTATAAATCAATTTGCGTTGTCATCAAACCACACTGATAAGGTATTTCTATATCAGATATATTATTATCATCATCATCATCATAATTACAGCCCTTCACAAGTCCACTGATGAACATAGGCTACTCGTAAGGAATGCCACAAAGCACGGTCCTGAACCACCTGCATCCATCGACTTTCTACATTCTTACTACACTTTGCCTACTGGTACGAGGTTGTCACTCGAGAACCTTTTTTCCTTTCCAAAGAGGGGGCGGAGCGTTTACTTGATTAGATGAGACCTCTCCAACTTAACGTTTAGGTTTAGTGCCTCTTACCATTCGGTGATCGCTGCCAGTTTTCACCTCTGCGATGACTGAGACGTTACTGAACAGTTACCGTCTAGTCTTTATAATGAAGTCAATCTCATTTTTTGTCGAACCGTCAGGGCTCGAATAGGTCCACTTTCTGTGGGGCCACTTCTAGAAGAAAGAGTTCATAAACAGTCCCTCATTCTGCATGAAGTCGGCCAGCTGCTGGCTCCTTGGTTAACGTTACGCTATCCCAAATTTCCCTATCTTCAGCTCGCCGTTCTCTCTCATGCCTTGTATTGAATTGAAATCTCCTATTAACAGCATGTAATGGGTTTTGGAGGAATGCATGGATATATCCTCATACATTCCCTTTACCTTCCTCATCGGGATATGCCGAGGTTGGTGCGTAAACCTTTATGTCCTTCAGCAAATACCGTTTGGTGATTTTGAGTATAAGGTACGCAACCCTCGTCGACACACTTCCAATCTTTACAACGTTGTTCATGAGAGACTTGTGGACCATAAACCCGACACTTCCTTGGGACAGATGGTCGCCCTCCCGGTGATAGAGTAAGTTGCCGGATTCGAGGATAACAGTGTCGTTCCCCTCTATTCAGACCTCGGATAATCTTATAATATTCCAGCCCAACTTGTCTATCTCTTCCCAGCTCCAGGATTTTCTCGGCAGTTCTCAGTGGCAACCGAACCTCCACCGAAGATTCTTAGCACCCCTTGCCCCGCCGTTACTATGATCCCCACCGTAGCCAGTAATAGCGGGGCCGCCCGGTAATGGGGGCTCTCTCTTCGTAACTCTCATCATGGGGGTATATTGTCATAGTTGAGCGGGTTGGCAACCGTAGTTTTTTGTACTATCGCTGTTATCAGGAAAATGCTGCTGCCCGTCTCCTGCCTATTTCCCTCTGTCGCTTCTTACGATACCCAAGGAAGATATGAGGTAGTGGATGTTCTTAACCGCCACCTCACGGCAACAAAGATATTAGTCAGCAACAAATTACAACCTGTCAATAGTTTACATGTTTTCTATGGTCTATTGCGTAGATACGAAAAAAATTGTCAGACCTTTTATGGTAGATAGCGGTTTGCGTTATGTTATCATTATACCGTTCAATTTGTGGTTCGAAACCACGATTACCGCAACCTTCGATGTGTCGCATGCCTATCATGTGGCTGCGTGTAGTCAGAAATTTTACATTTAGATTTATGTCGTAACTGTTATACCACTACAGGTTAGACATTTATTTAGTTTTAGGTATTTTGAATTGTATACGTATCTATAAATACGTGGTTCATCCTTTAGGTACCTTAACAAAGAAGGAATTTATTTTAAATTTGTTTTTAACCAATTTCGTGTTTGTGTTACCTTTTCTTTTTCTTCATTTATTTAAATAATAATTATTTATGTTCGAATGAAATACAAACTAGCTGTAGGCAAAGTTTTAACCAATTTCGTGTTTGTGTTACCTTTTCTTTTTTTTATTTATTTAAATAACAATTATTTATGTTCGAATGAAATACAAACTAGCTGTAGGCAAAGTCATTGAACTTATATGTAACATTCGAGGCTATAGTTCAATTCCGCCTAAAATCATGGACCGTTAAAAACATGAAATCGGTTTAACCATTACCTTTCATTAGCTCATTTTATTTTATTTTTGTTACAGGAATTGTTGCAAAAACGAAGAATCGACGATCCGGTGAAGCACCTTATCCCAAGACTGAAAATACATTACCGTCTTCCAGACTATCTTCTAAACAAACGACAAATATATCTTTTGGAATTAGGCAAGCTATCAATAACCCCTCAACCACCTCACCATCTAATAAAAAAAATTACGAGAAACGGCGAATATCTGATGTTGGCACAAAACCAAGTTGTATTCCATTATCTAAAAAATCTCCAGAGAAAACTAGTCGTGCTTCAATATCACCTGTAAAGCCGAATTTCATTAAATCAGAGAAAACTGGAGAAGTTGTTTCTCAGCCAGACAGTAAATCTAGAGTGGATTCATCCGGAATTAAATCTTTGTATAGGAGCTCAGATAAAGTCAAGAGTGAAAGTAATAGTAATCGTAATGACAGAAGGCATCGAGCTCAAAAGGAAACTGAAAATATTAGCGAAAAAAATCATAATTCAAAGAAAAGACTGACTAGCATAGTTACTTCTCCGAAACGAAAGGATGTTGATAAGGACGAATTCTCTGAAATAACGTTGAGTGTTAAATCTCACACAAATCCAAAAAGTGATACTACTGGTGTTAGCGAATCCTCCCAAGATATGTTTACCCTTCATGAAACAGTCAGAGCTCATGCAAGCAGTTCCAGACTTTCTCAAGAGATGGACAGCTTAGCTGCATTAACAAAGCAAACTTTAGACAGAGTTAACAAATTATCAAGTAACTTAACTAGTAATAAGTTAAATTTAAAAGCGCCTGAGCCTCGTTGTAATTCTATATTTTCGTCAATATCCGAACAACAAAATAATAATCATACTTACAATTATGGTCTTATTAATGAGAAACCAATTCATAATAGAGGTGTAAGTGAAAGGTTGAAAGATATTGATACAGCAGCACAACGGTTAATAGATTTTGAAAGGCAAAGTGCAATGTTTTCTGATCTCAATAATGACCCATCTAGTCAAAATCGCCGTCTTGATAATTCCCAAATGTCATATCATACACCGGTATCAATTTTAAAAAGAAAATCAATTAATGAAGAAAACACGGTTTCTAATGCTCCTAATAATGTAATCGCTTCGCCACCTGTTACCTTTTCGCCGAGTGTTGTTGAACCACGAAACTGCCGTTCTGGAAATCGTCAAAGACAGGGTATACTTAAGAAACGGCGTAGCTTAGACGAGTCGCAAGTTGCAAGAAGACGGTCTTGTAGTCCAGAAGTTTCTTTTGCTGATGATGGTTCCTCAGATATTAGTAAACCAATTCTAAAAAACAGAAGATCATCCTTAGAGGACGTTGTTCGTAACAGATCACCGGACGGCCAAATTCAAGGTATTCTTAAAAGAAAATTGAGTAGAGAAGAGGAACTTACGAATGATGATTTGTCGCATAGCTCACCAGAACCCCATGGTATTCTTAAACGAAAATCTAATTCTAGCTCCAGTAGTAGTACAACCTCTTCGCATGTCTCTATTGCTCAAGCTGTGCTTTTAGCTGCTGCAGGTGGTGCAGAGATAGTAGAAGAAGAAAAGGAATTTGTAAGACCTATTTTGAAGAAAAAAAGTTTTTCTGAAGAAAGACCGTGCCCTGATATTTTGCCTTCTGAGACTCCAAAGCCAATTTTAAAGAAAAAGTTGACGGAGCACGATGATCATGACTTCGATTTGCCTAAGAAACCAATTCTTAAAACCTCAAAAAAACTGTCAGGTGATGAAGGACATGCTTCTAGTTTCGATTTGAGCGAAGACGACAGAAGCTCACGTAGACCTTCGCTTCTTAGATCAAAAACTTCTGATCATTCCAGTTCAGAATGTGAGGCGACTGTTAAACCTATTTTGAAGCAACGTGGTTCCAGTCTTACCAGAGATCGGAGTCAGTCTCCACGTGCGCGTCTTTCGTTTTGTGCAGAAAACGTTACAAACATTTGCGTAACAAATTTTTCGAGTGATACAAGCGATTTGTCGACGGCTGGACCGCGGCGAGTTTTAAATATTGCACCTGATCAAGAAGAAAGTTATCCAAGCGCAGTTATCCGCCGGAGAAACCTTCGACCTAAAATCAATCCACGATCGATGAGTTTAGTGTGTGATGTCAATGATGAATTACTCTCAATTTTGAATAATCGCAGACTAAAAGTGGATGAGAATTGTGAGAATAAACAACGACATTTGTGGGGACAAGACACAAATTTAAATGATAATAGTCCAAAAACATTTCCATCTATCGCATCGCGGATTAAGTGCATGGAGCAAGCCTTAACGAAGGAAATGTTTTTAAAAGACCAGCCCTCAACATCAAAATCAAAACCTCGTGATAAGGAACGTTACAAAACACAGCCTGTGACAGTCGACGAGATGAGATCAATCTCTTCAAGGTAAAATATTTTTTTCGTACTGTTTTGTTTTTTATGGTAGTACTTCCTGATATCATCCTGGCTGATATCATTATAGACTTCATTGAAATGTGTGTTTTAAACGTACACGTCTCACACTTCGTGTAGTTATACCATCGAAAAAAAAATTACTTTCGTTTTTGAGTTGAACCTTTCTATTTAAGCCATTGGTATAAATGTAGAATTGGTAACTTCTAGGTTACTTAATTGTAATTTTCAACCGACTTCAAAAAAGGTGGAGGTTCTCAAATCGACTGTATTTTATGTGTTACCTCAGAACTTTTGTAGGTGAACCGATTTTGATGATTCTTTTTTTATTTGAAAGTATCATGTGGGCCCATATAAATTTAATCAAGATCTGACCAGTAGTTTGTATATTGAATTCGGTTGTACAAAATTTTTAATTTTACCACTTGTCATTCGTCATGGATGTATAACTTGTATACTATTCGTTACAAAAAAAGTTACAAAATTCATGATGTACTTAATATAGTATGTAGAAATGATGCTTAACCTTTTACCTTTTCCCTAATGTCTCGAAAATTCGCTTAAATGCGTTTTTCCGGTAAGTTTTATATGTCTGCAGCTAGTAATCAATATTTAGTGCTAATATTCTCTTAATATGGATTTTCGCATACTGCTAGTTATGATTTGTTCAGAACGTTGTTAGAAACTCGGGTTTGTATATTGGCAGTTCGCCATTATTTTGATGGGCCAGAACGTATTGTAAGCGGATATAAAATATTTGCATAGTTCTAGATCTTGCTGTTTCCGGAATTGTTTAGAAATTGTATTAATTGTATTATCGTTAGGCAATATCTATCAGCTGATTACTATTTCTCGTAGTTTTTACATTATTCCAGAGTTATGGGTAATGTATTGCATTTTAATTTTAAATACCTGAAAATGTCACTGTACTATTAGTCAGTGATGCTAAGAAAAGAATAATATGAAATTCACTGTTAGTGCCAAGCCATGGACCAGACAAGATAAGACGTGTTCAACGTTGTATTCTTTTATATGAGTTCGAAATTTTCGCAAAATCTTGTGTTATTTCTTTGCCACATTTATTATTCAGTTCTAATACTTACTGTGTCTCTTTATTGCGAGCGCTTTTAAGTCATAGTTCACGAATAGTAGTTACTATTTCGTATTTTAATTATCAGATCGTAAAATCAGTGAATGTTTCGTGCTAATTTCGTGTTTTTGTGTGTCTGACATCATCTTTATTGGTTCAGTTTAGTGTTTGAATCATTTTCAGACCACTGATAGCGTATGACTTTAATCTCGGCAGCGGTGTGTGCAGTTTTAGTTGTTTTGTGCAATGATAAAAAACAAGCAAGAAAAGAACGATATGGATAATTTCGATTTAAAGTTTCCTTTTACAGAGTTGTAAGTAACGTGTATAGTGTCTTTTTGTTTTAATTTAAATTTCATTGAATTGTCGAATTTTTTTGCTATAGTTGTAAAATATTATTCAGGAGTATGTCAAAAAATAACTACTTCAGCTAAGATTGTACCAATATAAATTGCCATTGCTATCCAGAGGCTTAGATTGAAGACAGTAGTTCCTAAAAAGCTAATTGCTTACTCTTGTATATTCGATTCATGTTTGAAATATAGTTTTTGGGAAAAGGTATCTTCGGATTACACATCTTACATTTAATTAGTTACGAATGACTTTATTCCTTAATTTTAAGTCTTCAAGGTCTTCTTTTTCTATTCTTTATACGAATATAAGGTTTTGGGTGGTTTAAATTTTTTTTTGTTTTTATCTTACAGCAACTGTTTTTACAAATTTGTCAATGTCGGTGTAGATGTATTCAGATCTGTTGATTCTTTTTTATTTGCTAGTAGTTAAATTTTCAGACACAACAATAAATTTAGTCTAAAACCTTGATCATATGGCCTATGAGTTCTATATTCATCAATGGACTTGTTATATGGTGTAATGCTGACGATGAATGACTCGAACCTTTATTATGAATGTATTTTGTATAGACTTACTTACTATTTTTTGCATTATTTTATAATTTTAAATATCTTCTTTTCGTTTTATTTTATACTAAATCAGTGTAGCATGTTAACATCAATCCTGGTGCCGGTTACTTGTTGTTCAGGCGGCATGTTGATGACGGAAATAAGCGCTCCAGTCGTTACTGGGTCAAACACTATTTCTGGTTCTCTTGTACTTTATACAGCATGCTTGAGAAGTGTTACAACCATGTAACAAGTTCATTTAAAATATTATTAAGTACTTATGTTGTTATTTTGAGTTTTTTATTTAATTTCAATTAAAAGCAGTGTTTAGGTACTTTTATAAAAATCAGTGTACTCCTACATGTACCACTTGTATGAATACTGTATTGCACTAGCAATGTTTTATTGTTTGGATTTAAAAAATATGTTAACTAAACTTATAAATAATGTCTTAGTAGTGTTATTCAAATTGATTTAAGTACTTAATATCGGTTTTAGACATTTTATATTTAGATGGTTTCATTGGTGGTGTCAATCTTGTCTCGATCGATGAATTTAATATGCTGGACCAGATCATTCGTGCCATAATTCATTATAATATATGAAGGTGATCCCAAACCGCGGCCGTCTCTTTCATGCGAGCGGCTATGTTCTACATTAACGCATTTCTTTTCTCATTTCGCAGTTTGGAGCCGAGCCAAGCGAGTTTCCAAGCGTATGGCTCCGCGGGCTGTAGTTTTCCGAGTCAACCCGTCGAGTTCGGTGCTGCTATCTCGACTAAGGGCTCCTACGTGGGAAAACCCGGAAAAGATCCTTTCGAAGACCTACATTCTCCGCCTTTTGGAGCGTATTCCTACAAAGTGAAATTACCTACAGAAATTGACTCACCAGAAAGTGCCTCTAATCAAGCGGATCGCTACGGTGAAGCCACGTTCCTTGATTTTGAAAATATAGGTGAAAGTCCTGAAACACACCAGTCTCTTGAAGAGATAGAACAGGCGGTAAACAAGGTTCGTGTAGCCTTAGATGAAGACAGCCGCGCATTAGAAGAAGATGAGAGGCAGCAAGGAGAAGCTGATAATTGGAGCTTAAATGTGTCTTGTGACAGTGGAGTGTACAACCGAGCGTCATCTAGAGACTCTGGACCACATTCTGGTTAGTGTTTCACAAAACAAACATAATCATGTCGTTTCTATGGTAATTGACCATTATGAATTATTATACAATTTTAATAGAGTGGGGTTTCCGGGATGGTAATGTAATGCTGCATATTATTGCAAATATCTTTTGACTTATTTAGTGAGCCGCGCGATAAAAACTAACTGATACAACGTCATAAAGTAAACATGTGTAAGAAATCAGGGCGGGCCGGCATGCATTTACTTGGTGTTTGTTTATGTTGTGTTTGTTAAAATTAGATTTTGTGAATGCCGCCACGCTCATATTAGGACGGTTTTGAAAATAAACCACGTCTAACCTTGTCGATCTCTCTCTCTCTGTCCTTTTAATTTGGGTCAATGTAATACGTATTCATTGTCAACAAGCGGTTGCAATTGCTGTTTTTTATTATCTATCTCGCTGTATGAATTATACCGTATTCGTCACCTTTTCATACATTCATTAAACACAGCTGCGCAAATCCTATACTCACATTCGGTATTAGGTCCTGTATTTTAATACATTTTGTCACTAATGTGTGTAATACTAAATTCCAGGCGAAGAACTAGGCTTGATCGAAAGCCAAGAAATTCAAGATAATACGACCAACAGCAGTAACGATTGGTCGTGTACGTCTATAGAGCGCGATCTCATTGCAATGGAAAGAGAAAGGAAATCCACCGAGAATGAGGCATTAAGAAGTCCTGAAAGAAGAGAAAGTGACGATGAGAGTAACGAAAACCACAGCGGATTTGCTCTTGGCTTGGTCAAGAGCAACAGCGTTGTGGCTCGCGCTAGTATGTGGCAACAGCTGCAACAGCAAGCTAAGGGTAAGTTATTAAAACATTTTTTTTAATATTTTTTTTTTATTATAAGGGGGCAAACGAGCAGTCGCAGCCATTTTCATGACTACCGACGCCCATAGACATCTGTCTGGATGTTATACAGATGCGTTGCCCTCCTTTCCCCTCCCCACCCCAAGGGCCACCGGATACTTACACACCGCACGAAACGCGACAGCTCAGCTGCCACTTTACGCCGGTATCGTGTAAGCGAGAGGTACTTCCCCGGTCGTGCCGGCCCAATTCGGCTACATGCATGCATGCAGCGTGGCACTACCTCTTTCAAAATTTAAGTAACAGGTTTAATTCATCATCATCATTACAGCCTTTCAAAAGTCCACTGCTGAACGTTGGCTTCCTATAAATTGCCTCATATAGGTTTGTCGTAGTAGCCACTCTTGGCAAGCGGCCTGTGAACCACAGTTTTTTTTTATAATTTTGAGCGGTTAACATTACGAGGCTTTCTACCCATCTCCTGATTTAGTTTCCCTTTGCTGCCTTATACGACATCCACGGGATGAAAACAGGGTGTGTCGATTCTCTTACGCCATTACACGGCTGTAGTAAATTCTAATTATTATAACACTGTAAATTCTATTCGGCAAATGCACCCATGTGGACTTTGAGAATGCTGGAGCTCTAAGCAGCTTTTTTGTGGTCAAAAAATCTGTTGATACTAATTTTACTACTTAAAACAATATAAGCTCGTTTTAATATATAATAAATGTATTGCATAAGGTTGTCGTTATCTAAATGTACGTAAGAACACGGTAATAATTAATTTCCATGCCATTGCTTAGCAGAGCGTTGACACTTGCTTCAACTTTTTTAAACTCGTTTTTGACAATGTCTATTATAATCTGTTCCAATATAGCCTATTTCACAATGCACTTCAGATTTACTTCATATATTGGGCAGTAATCAACTTTGTGCGTGTTATTCGTAAGTCGTTGCCGTTGGGTAAAAGGACATTATATTTTATATCTTACCTTTGACTTGACGCTACAAACATACTTATATACTAATATGATATAATTTGAAAAATATTTGCGCCAAAATTACATTTTCTTAAGGAAAATGTTTGTATATCTACTGTAGTCAATGCCACTGAGTGACATGTGATTGAGTGCAGAGATTCGTTCATTCATTCAATACAGCCTATCACGCTGTAGAACATAGGCTTCCTCATAGTTAGCACTACAAGGGGGACGTCTGCCATAGCTGCCACACTTAGCAGACAGTTTGGCAATTGCAGTGTTTTTTTATTTGCTAGTTGTTATCAGGAAGACGCTACTGTCCATCTCCTGGTTTCGGTTAGAAGCAAAAGCAATGCAGATATGATAAAAAAATTGACTTCTACCTGAGGCCTTCTCGTGAAGTCCAACGTTAGTTATACATGAGATCTGAAATTGATTGTTGATTGCTGTTTTTAAATTTCAGGAACGCCTAAACCACTGATCCGTCACAGTCGTTCAAAGTTAAAAGAGAGTCCTTCCGTCGTGGAGAGATTCAAAACTCAACCTATCATTCAACCTCAGAGCGTCATGGAGCCTTCCAATGAAAGGCTGCCTCTCGCTCAGTCCAAGAGCACAGCTAATGTGTTAGACAGAGACGAAGATGGTAAGATGCTTTTTAATTTTTGTACAGAATTTTTTTAATATATTATTTTTATAAATGAATTATTTTATAGCTCAAAGTACTTTAGCGAACATCACTCGTGTTACAGATGATTAAAAGGAGCATGTATAAAATAAATGCATTTTGTACAACACGAGATCACATAACGGCTTTCCTTTTGACTGTCGGCTTTTGTTTCTTTTTTTTTGCATGTCGACTACTATGTGTATGTCCGGGCTCTATCGTAAACACTGCACAATGTAAATGTAAATACGCACGCACTCACCGGTGACAGCTAAGTTAGACGAAGATGATCCGGCAAAGATGTCGCTTGCGGAGAAGATGAGGATGTTTAACGCGAAGTTGACTCACAAACCGCCCGTAGCTGGTCTACCGAGGCCAAAGGAAGAGAGGGTGCCAAGAGCTTCCCGTCTGAGGACGATGCCGGTGCTGGCCAGCCAGGTGCAAGAGGCGATGGAACAGAACGAGAGGCTAACTAAGTCGCTGACTCATGAAGATGTGCCGCGTAGTTCCGATTTCCAACTCAAAATGGAGTTGTTCCGCTCTGCGAGCGCGCGGAACACGTCGCTAGAGTTTCTCATGCGGCAGAACTCAAAGTTTAGAAGCTTAGGTCTGATTTTGTTCATTATTTTGGTTTTGTCGTTATGCGCTTGAGCCGTAGCGCTTCTATTTTGGGATTTTAGCACTAATTCCGCATCGATCATTTTAATTGTTAGGGAAAAAAAAGGTAAGTGTTTGTTTGTCGCTAGAGCTATGCATGCTGCATGGATCTTGTACATATTATATATAAGCATCGGCTTTCTGATAAGTAGATAATAACAATAGAATTATAAAATTAACTTCTTTTATTTTTCTGATTTGACAATAACATGGTTTTTAATTCATTCGAGTAGTGATAGCGGTGTGAGCAATATAAATTGAAATCACCATAGATGGCCTCATAGGAGGGTTTTTGCAAATGCACTTTTTCATTCTTCTTAGTTTTGATCATGATTATGCCACTCACGGGATACTAATATGGCTTAATTGACTGCTTAACGTCACCAACACACGGCGTTATAACAACAATAAACTTGTTATAACAAAAATAAATTAAATATCTCTTGTGCAACATACTTTCGTCACTTAGAAAGCTCAATAGGCGAGATTAAGTGATGGATTCTCTTATACTACTAACAAACAACAAAATGAAGTACAAATTACATCTTATAACTTGTTACTTCGCAGGTTTACAGGCTAGGGGTAGATTTTAGTTAATTAATCTAATTTAATATATATACACACACGTATATATACATATATATAATTTTAGTAACTCCGAGTCTATAGTGTCTTATAATTTAAATAGTAACTTATTGCAATGTAATAATCAACATCTTAAACCACCACATCTCATCCGGCAGTGAATGCTTTGTTACTCGAGTAATATTTATTTTCAGTGGTAAATATTTTCTACCTTTATCAAATTATAGCCTAGTATATATTAGTGATTCAACAGAACTCTGTCTTTGTTTCCGCAACTGCGGAAGTTCTGCATGGTTTTTAACATCCGTTGCTGCTTCTGTTTCCGCAAGTTTTATAACGGAATTCTGAACAGAATTCAGCAACGCATCCACATAAATAGGTTTTATTGTATTTTTAGTTGATTAGAAATTTAAGTCGTGTGTGTAATTTAAGTGCAATCATGACGATAAAAACAAGTCCTGTTTGGAACTATTACTTTGATATTGATGATTTGGCAGGTGTAAATTACACAAAAAACTCGCAAAAAGGCTGCACAACTACCGCTTTAAAGAGCCATCTTAAACGCCGAAGAGTTTGCAGTTTGAGAAGTTAGTTAATACTGTAAAACTTTCATCGCCAACTACAAAACAAATGGTCAGTCAAGGAATTGAAAAGGTTGCACATCACTAGTATATATATTATGTAGTACTGACATCTCACACCTTTGACTTTGCTCGCAATCGTCGCTCTGGTGTATTTTACGCCTGGCTTAAATGAGATGATCGTATCTATGAAGCAAGCAAGCGAGGAAGCTTCTTACGATATCCATGGAACGAAATATTATGGTAGATTTTCTTAAGTAGGCACCACACCTGCAATATGTTCATTGATTTTACGGTTGTTTATTTAAACAAAAAGGTTTTTATATATAATATGATCATAAGATTGCTAATATTGTTTATCAAAAAAAAAAAAAAAGGAAAATAGACTGTGGCACCGACATATGCATGTTATAAATCTGTGATCGTTTTGGTTACATTGTATGTTGAAATTGATTGTATTGTGTATTAATTTTGTATTAAGTAACGCGTGTGGTTTCTTTTGCGTGAGTTTATAATAGTTTTACAAAATTAATGTGAATATCCAAACTAATTTTGTTAATATTCCATAATATTTTTTTAAATTACATCATAGTGCACTGAGCACGTCTTATGAACATTTTCATATGCACTTAACTTCATTTACATGGTAGTTTGCATACTCCTTGTATATTAAGGGGAGGGGGGGAGGGTTAAATGAAGTGTTTTGAAAAAAAAATTGTTAGCGGTTCTGTTGAATTTCCTATCCTCAGACAGATTTAATAATATGTATAATTGACTATGCTGTTGGTTGCTTACAGACTTGGATGATAATCCACCATCAGAGCGCGCTCAAAGAATGATAACTCCAGAAGTCCGTGGCATATTGAAGTCGGGATCCACAGTGGTGCCTCCGAGGCCTAAGACTTTGGCGAAGGGGGAAAGCTCTGAGGTGTGTTTAATTTTATGGCATAAGAATTATCACATAATTTAATGCAAGATTATATTTATGTACAAGTATATTTGGGGCTTGAATTTTAATAAACTAGATAGCTTGTTTAAACCTTTTTGAAATAGAAATAGTTTATTCACAAATCTAGTTTTTTTTATGGGTGTAGTGAAAAAAATCTATGTTGCTTTTCTACTATTCACAAATTTTCGAAAATGCTGATTGGATGCAATTTTATTTTCCTACATGGCAAGGTTAAATATTTAAATGGCCAATATTATTAACATATATTAAAAAATGTTTTGAATATTTCTCCTCATGTAAATTAAAGTATATAAGTACTTAATGCCTAAAATCTATCGTTGGTCAGTCAGATTTTAAATTGAGAAAATATTATTTAGAAAGAAAATAATCTGAAAATTTTACTACGATCGATGTTTATTTTTAAAAATAATACTTTCAGGGCCTAAAAGATGAAGGCATCGATAGTTCATCAGACGATGAATCCGCGTCCGCATCGAGCGTCTCATCCTCTGAGAAGAGTTGCTCCTCTTCAGACAATTCTGAGGAACTACCCGACCCGAAGCCGAGACGTTTTCAACGCAAAATCAACAAATTGAAATCATCCAAAACCGATTCGGATCTCGCTAGGACGCTACAAGAAACATACCCTCGTAAAATTCAATTACCAGGTGCGAATGAGCTAAAGGAGCGTCTTAACCAGGTGAATAATGTTGACGAAAAGCTTCCATTGTTAGGTAAACTAGGCAGGAGAGCGACTGAAGAGAGCAACGAACAAGATGACGAGAAAAGCACTCGGTACAGAAGGTTCGTGAAGAAACCTGACGAACCGATACAATTGGGCAAACTCAGACGGCCAACAGAGAAAACTGTGAATCAAGCCGTTGAAGAAAAACCAGCACCTGTTCTAAAAATTACGGCTATGAATCAAGCCGCAAAGAATAAGTTCTTCGGAGTGGACACCGAGAAGAAAGAGAAGAGTATTGATGAACTGACAGCTGCTGTCCGAAAGTATATTCCGGCGGTGAGTCAGTTTTTTTTTATATAATTGGTACAGTTTTTTATTGTTTGGTTACCATACGAACGGATTGTGGTGAACTGGCTTATAATAAGTTTAAAAAAAACAAGCAGTCCACGTGTGTGTGCTGTAGCCCACTCCTGTTTACTTAATTGAGGAAGTTTCTTTAGTTATTATAAGCCAGTGATTGACTACAATTTCATCTGGTGGTAAGCGGTGGTGAAACCTTAGTAGATATAGTTTACGAAACTATCGAGATCATGTGAGAAAGCCATACCTTAATTCAGATGTTAATAATGATTTCTTATATTTACGCGAACACTACACATTGATTAAAACTACTTTTAAAAGAAAATATAGCTGATGTGAAGCATCAACGTTCCGGGAAGTCTGCATTGTGATCATATCCTAGACGGCCCCAACCATTACATCAGATTTGATAGACCACAAATCCTTGCGAAAGAACACCGATTCCTACCAAGGATGATACGTGAGGCTATTGGAATTAAAAAAAACATCCTAATTTCAATAGAGAAGGAGGCTGGGTACTACCACCTGCTTGGGACCCTATAATCAATAAACTAAAATTAAACCCAAGCATACCACTGCAAGTCTTCAAAACGCAGTCAGTTCATTTCGCATAGATCGGATCATATACAATAGTTAAAAAAACTGAAGGTACTCCGGATTTAACAATGACATTGGTACGTCATTCATCTCAGTCCCCCGTGACCATGGATGCTGGAAAGCACCCGAAAATTCGGAAATTAAAACTTAAACGCGATAAAATCCGTAAAACTAGTTTTAATCACATGCTATTTTTAGTCGTAGCAGAAAATCCCAGTTGCACAGGAAACTGGGTACCTAAAACATATTATACTGTCTTATTGCATAAATATGTGTTTATTGATAGTGGTTTACATATCTTATATCTCGGCCTCACACTATAACCATAGTTCGGGCTTACTATAACCAAATTATTGATACTTCTATTTGGTGACGTATTGCTGGACACCACAGTACAATCATAGCTCTCCATAAAGTTCTTAATGATGTGCGAGAGGGTATGGAGGAGCCAAATTAGCAGTTCTCGTATTAATTGATTTCTCCAATGCTTTTTGTACAGTCGATCATGACATTCTTCTTGCTATCTGTAAATAAATGGGTGCGTTCGGCAGAAAAAAGCGCTAGCAAGCGCTTGTAAGCAAAATGGCGATCGTAAGCGGTAAGCGCTGTCAAATCGTAAGTAGCTATTTTCCTCCAGGACACGATGTTAGTTTTAACCGGGGAATCTAACCTAATTTAAATATATGTTTGTAAAGTATTCATATTAAAACTTACCAATCATGAGTTTTTAATAGCATGTATATGTTTATTCATGTCATTATATTACTTAAAACTAATATTGCACAAAACAACTTATAAACTCTACTTCAAAACAAACAAATTAAATAAGCAAAATGGCGGATTGTGTCAGCGCTACTGAAGTAGCAATCGTGTCCTGGCCGAAAACTATTTTAGCGCTTATAAGCGCTTGCTAGCGCTTTTTTCTGCCAAACGCACCCATTGAGTTTATCGTCAGTTTTGGATTGGTTATCAACTTATATCATCGTGGCCGCCAGCAAAATAGTTAAAATCAATCAACAGTCTTTCTCCGATTGGTCTGAACTTACTATTGGCGTTCCACAAGGCGGAATTCTTTCTCCTTTATTATTTTCTATTTTTGTAAATCTCATAACTGGAAATTTCAAATACTCTTACCATCTGTATACTGAAAATTTACAGCCGTACGCTGGGATTGATCCAGCAGAGGTTAACTCTGCGATCGAGATTTACAGCCGTATACTCGGATTGATCCAGCAGAGGTTAACTCTGCGATCGAGATTTACAGCCGTATGCTCGGATTGATCCAGCAGAGGTTAACTCTGCGATCGAGATTTACAGCCGTATGCTCGGATTGATCCAGCAGAGGTTAACTCTGCGATCGAGATTTACAGCCGTATGCTCGGATTGATCCAGCAGAGGTTAACTCTGCGATCGAGATTTACAGCCGTATGCTCGGATTGATCCAGCAGAGGTTAACTCTGCGATCGAGATTTACAGCCGTATGCTCGGATTGATCCAGCAGAGGTTAACTCTGCGATCGAGATTTACAGCCGTATGCTCGGATTGATCCAGCAGAGGTTAACTCTGCGATCGAGATTTACAGCCGTATGCTCGGATTGATCCAGCAGAGGTTAACTCTGCGATCGAGATTTACAGCCGTATGCTCGGATTGATCCAGCAGAGGTCAACTCTGCGATCGAGATTTACAGCCGTATGCTCGGATTGATCCAGCAGAGGTTAACTCTGCGATCGAAATTTTAAATCTAGATCTTTAGGCCATCTGTAAATGCGGACGTTATGGAATTGCAGTCTATCCTGCTGAAGTCAAGCGATAATTCTCGGTAGCCCTCGTCATCTAGCTGAATTAGATTTAAATTCACTGGCGCCACAACTTCAACACAAATATTCCTCTTAGACATGTAGTTAAATACCTTGGGTTAATTATTGATGCTAATTTAAATTGGCAATCTCAGATGGCGCCGTGGTGGCTCAGATGGGTAGCGCTCGCTGTGAATTTCACAGTACGCGAGCAACCCGGGTTCGATCCCCGCCGGTACCAATTTTAAGTGCTGACTTACCACGTGCTCGGCGGTGAAGGAAAACATCGTGTGGACAGCGGCATGTATGAGAAATAAAAAAATATATTTCGAAGACATGTGAAGTTCGCCAACATGCACTGTGACAGCGCGACGGACACTTCCTTGCCCTAAAACCCTCTCAGAAATGAGAGGAGGCCTGTGCCCATCAGGGGGACGTATATAGGCTGTAACTTTAACTTTTTTTTAATCTCAGCTGGCGAAATAAGCCCTGAGAGTGACAATTACCCTGCGTGGCTTTTATCGTTTTAAAGAATTTCCTTGCAACCGAAACTAAGGCTATGTTGATGCTAACACTTGTTTCACCGGTCACTGATTATTATGCTGATGTGTGTTACCCTGATGTGAGTCAAGTACTTCTGTGCAAATTGGATCGTTTATTAAATAATTGCATCCGTTTTATTTTTATCCTTCGTAAATACGATCATGTAACTTTATAAAGTTTTAAACTTAAATGGCTCCCTATCCATCAGCGTAGCTGCATCAGAATTCGTCGCACCCTATTTTCAATCCTATATTATCCATGCACTCCTCAATACCTGAAATACAAGTTTCAATATTTGAGTTCTTCTTAAGATCGTAACCTGCGATCCTCCAAGGGAAATACCTTATGTGTTTTTCCTTGCCGTACCAAATTTATGTCTCAGTATTTTGCCGCCGAAGCCATAAGGCTATGGAATAAAATACCCCATTATATCAGCAAACCAACTTCTGTTACAGCTTTTATAGTCCAGTCAAAATAGACAAAAATAAGTCATAACTTAGGAAAAATTCGCACAGAGCTGAAAATTGGCAAAGACGTTAAATACATCATTATAAATAAAATGTCAAAAATCCCCTTCGATCCTGCTTCTGGAAAAAAATTTTAAGGTTAAACGCACAAAATTGAAGTTTTTTTCCATTTTTTGTAAATTAACAGATAATTATTTGGAGCCAATTCAAATTCTACTCCCGCCTGCTCCAGAAAAACTGCTTAATACTATTTTTTGTAAATGCAAGACGGATGGTAGTAAGAATTGCGATTGTCAAGTGGGATTGTTTTGTTCGTCAGGGTGAGACTTGCTCCAATATTGAAATAAATATATGAAAACATTTATGATATTAATGAAGAGACAATTGATGCATTCCTTTTCTTAGAACAGCGAACAGAAATTCTGCAAGAAGAAAGTAAATAAAATAATTGTCGAAATAGAATTAGACAATTATCTAATATAATAAAATTTTGAGGAAAACAACCTATTCCACTTTGATCATTAGCAATATTACCATTATTTAAATCAATAGGATACGATCTGATCATTACAATAGATCGTGGAGTACCTTATAGGTGGTGCGGAAATGTGTGCATACTCGTATTATGTAAAATATGAATTTTCTAATTATTAAAACCGCGATATCTCACGAATGGTAAGTCGTAAGAGAAAAAGTTACTGGACCATTTTTGTAGAGAACTGTATGCTCTAGAACTTACGTCTGACCTATTTTCACTTACTTACCGTTTTCAAGAAAAATGGAAAAACCTTAATTTTGTATGTTTGACCTTGAAAACATTTTTTTTGCAGAAGTAGGATCGAAGGGGATTTTTATTTATAATGATGTATTTAACGTCACTGCCAATTTTTAACTCTATGCGAATTTTAAGTCAAATGTCTATTTTGACTGGACTATATTAAGGGAATGGTGACTGTTCACTAACCTTTCTTCTTCCAGCAACTGACTTTCGTATTTAAATATTTCTGCTTATGTGTGGCCCATTACTATTAAATTATTTAAGTTGTTTTATTTAAGTTGTAATAACACAAAACAGCTTTATTAAAAGCAAGCAGTTTTCTAATTTTTGATCGAGCTAATTTGGCCTATAATTTAAGCATATTTAATTGTGCAGCACTAAATCAGCACAAAATTTTTAACACAAATTTTAAAGGTGTGAAGGGTTATAGAAAGCCAGTTTAATTATTGGATGTGAGGCATTCTGGGATAACATATCTGTAACCTTCTTTATTTGAAATCAATTAATAGGCAGACGTGGTTAAGCCATGTTGCAACGATATTATAGTTGTAGCACGAATAGGTCAGCTCAACCAGGGTAGGACCACGCACACAATGTTGCTGTGTTTCGTATGATGAGTGTAAAGAACCGGCACCCTTTTATTGTAAACGAAGCATTCCATCTCAGTTCTCAGGAGTATCTACATTTTGATTCTTAATTGAGGATAAATGTAGTCTATGGGCTACAGCACTTACCATCAGATTGGGTGCGTTTGGCAGAAAAAAGCGCTAGCAAGCGCTTGTAAGCAAAATGGCGATAGTAAGCAGTAAGCGCTGTCAAATCGTAAGTAGCTATTTTCCTCCAGGACACGATGTTAGGTTTAACCGGGGAATCTAATCTAATTTAAATATATGTTTGTAAAGTATTCATATTAAAAACTTACAAATCATGAATTTTTAATAGCATGTATATGTTTATTCATGTAATTATATTACTTAAAACTAATATTGCACAAAACAACTTATAAACTCTACTTCAAAACAAACAAATTAAATAAGCAAAATGGCGGATTATGTCAGCGCTACTGAAGTAGCAATCGTGTCCTGGCCGAAAACTATTTTAGCGCTTATAAGCGCTTGCTAGCGCTTTTTTCTGCCAAACGCACCCATTAACTGTATGTTCGCTTGTCTCCCTTATTCTATTAATAAAAAAGGTGCCTAGGGCTGCAGTAGCTACTTGCTATCAGTTGGACTCTAATAACTTTTCACTTTTATAAAACAATATACTTGGAGAAAATCGAAACAATATAAGTACTTAAGGTACTATGGGTACAACAAGTTATTTTAGGTTGAATAATAAACGAATATATGAATACGAATATATTATATTTATATTGTGTTGTAGGTGAACAAATCAATGTCTACGCACACTATGGAAGTGGCCGGCTCGGGGAGCGACGGAGAAAGCAGCGGCGGTAGAGAGGTGCGGCACATCAACACCAGAGTTCGGCACAGGTCAGTGTATATTAAATGGAATTATATTATAATTAAGCAATTATAGAGTGTTATAAGAAATTATAGAATCTTAAAATGAGCGTTTCATAATAAAGAAGTAATAGTAATAATTCATTCGGAAAATGTGAATGGTTTCGTCGAATTTTCGCCCTAGGTCCCTAGTGTATTTGTCAAGGCAATATAAAAAAAGACATGTGTTTATGAGTCTTTTTTTCTATTCCTTTAGTTCAGCGGCTAGAACCCTCGAAATCGATTTTCTATAGAGACTTACAAAATTAAGGGAATGCTTGAGGATCAGATTCAAATTAAATTAAAGCAAAAAAAGAGATAGAACTACAAAAGCGAAAAGGTGCGCAATTTAAACCACGTATGGCGGTGGCATCATCAATTATTTATTTCTTTGTTGTCTTAGTAGGTAATGATTTCTTAAATTTACGCGAACACTACACATTGAATAAAACTATTATTTACGGATTTTATCGCGTTTAATTACTTTAATTTATTTTTATTATAATCCCGACGTTTCGGGTGCTTTACAGCGCCCATGGTTGGTGAATATATGCATCTCAGTCCCCCCGTGACCATGGGCGCTGTAAAGCACCCGAAACGTCGGGATAATAATAAAAATAAATTAAAGTAATTAAACGCGATAAAATCCGTAAATAATAGTTTTATTCAATGTCTTAGTAGGTAGTTAAAATCTATAAAATGATTTGAATAAAACTAGTTTTACGGAGTTTATCGCGTATATTAACTGTTTTATATTCCTTATCTTTAAATGTTCTGAGGACCGTATGTTTGACGTAACTACTTTTGTTTATAACATGTTACTAATGGATTTGCTTTTTAACTGCATTTTCTCATTTTGGTTGTATACAAATCTTGGACATTCCGTATTTAAACTTTAATTTTTGTAAGATAATATTGTCATATTGTTTCTTAATTATTCGATTTAGTGAGGCGTTCCATGTTAGTCTTCAGGGGTGACAACGCATCTGCTTTTTGATTTTTAATCGAGGATAAATATAGATGTCTATGAGCCACAGCATCCATTTCCGATCTGGTGAACTGTGTGCTCGATTGTCAGACTTATTCTATAAAAAAATATTAATAGGTGTAAAAATGGTGGGCCTTAGCCCAAGCTCGTTTACTCGCTATTCTATAAAAAAAAAAACTAAGTATAGCCCGTATTGAGATAAATTCTACACATTTACAAAAACTATTTTTTATTTAATATACCGATACGCGGGCAGACCATAGGTGGTGTAAAGCACTCGAAATATCGGAGGGGCGCATAAAACCTCAAAATCCAAAACCCCCCCCCCCCCCCCATCCGTTGGGCTATGTCGGTTACTCAGTTTCTACTGCGGAACTTTTTACCCCATACCATTTAGTAGAACTGTACTTGGTAAAAATTCTCATACATCTAGGTGAAGTAAATTGATATTATTTTGTTTTCTCGTACAAGCTTCTTTACCTGTATGTAATATTGCAATATGTAAAAACTTTGTTACAATTAATGTAGGTAGATCTTCTTAAATGAAATCAATTTATAAACTAAGATATATCTTTCCATAATTGAGTGATACATTTCGACTGCGCCTTGTGTACACGCCACTCATATCATTAAATAATTCTGAGAATATAAATAAGGTGTTCCTCACTAAAACCTTACCTTTTGCATTCAAAAAATTTTGCAGGGTTCCAAAACTTTGTTCAGAGGTACAGCACAAATTGCCACTGTTCCCTTACCGGAAAATCCGTTCCGACAACATTCATCGTATCTTCTTCAATGGGATGGCATTAAGAAAAATTTTCAAATTAATAATTTCCGTAATATCAAGGATTCGATTTCGGTCACGGCGGTCAGATTCCACGATTATTAGTCATCTGCGCAGGACAGGATTATAGCGCACGAGTGTGTGCGGAAACACAGGTGTTACACTTTTAACCCCCTCACTTTCAAAGTCTAATGGTGTAGTAGGTAATCCACGGGAGTCACGATCGGAGAGAGATCAGTTACAGGACCAAGCTTTGAGTGCTCTCCGAGGCACGCGGTGAAACACCGGAAACTTCTTGAGTCCGGAACTACCATCGACTACTGAAAATTTCGTGACCGAAAGACCTGGGATACGTACCTGATCAGCCGTTCCGCATACGTGGTAGAGCCACGCTGCAGCTATATTGTGGTTGCAGCACGAATGGGTCGGCTCGACTGGGGTAGGTCTACGGCCTCACAGAATAGTATAGTAATATAATAATAGTAGCTTAATGCTGCTGTGTTTCGTATGGTGAGTGTAGAGAATCTGAGACCCTTTTTACTGGAAACGAGGCATTCCATCTTAGTCCTCAGGGCTGGCAACGCATCTGCATCTTGATTCTTAATTGAAGATAAATGTAGATGTCTATGGGCCGCAGCATACACTTATCGTCAGGTGGACTGTGAGGTCGTTTGTCATCCTTATTCTATAAAAAGAAAAACAGTAATCGTAACATTGACCAAACTTGTATAAGATTCTAATTTATTCTAATGCTTTAATCTAGACAAAATTTTAATCGATGAACAATAAAGTTACGTTGTTGCTATTTCTTAAGAATCAAATAGTGTAGGTATAGGTTCTTGCTTTTTACAATTTTTTTATTACAATTTTTGTTTATAATTATTAAATAATTATATTAACAGTAAATCACAGATTTGTTTCTTCACTAGCACAAAAATAGGAAGATTAACGATCGAAAGATCGGGTGGTATTCCCCTTCTGTTTGAGTTTTAACATCTTATCCAATATACTTACTAATCGTTCTGTTCTTAAAACAATGCTAAAGAAACCCTTTAGATATTCATCAGATAGACTTGTGTGGGTACCACCACGGATACTCCAATGAATTGCTGTTTTCTGTCATTATAAATTTTTCATTTCATTATCTATCGGACTGACTATGATGATAATTTCCTCGTATTTCCTATAGTCGATTTTTCTTTACACTCAAGCGCAAAATGGAATTGTCTTAAACCTGGTGATTGATGCCGGGTATCAAAGTAAGCGGATGCAAGATTCCTTTATTTTTGTATGGTGTAATTATTTACATTATTTCATGTGTAAATGCGCGGTTCTATGTTTCGTAAACTTGTGAACGAAGAAACGCGTTTTACTTTGTAATCGCTCCATCTTAAAATATTTTGCAATGGATTCGAGCTGTAATTTTAATTGCTCTATAATTATATTGTGGAAATGCGTGTTCTGTTTACACAACTTATAAATAGTGTTCGATGCAAATATGATAAAATGTGGTCCAGTTATACAAGTTTCGCCAATGTTACAAATTTAGTGTTTAGTTTAGAAAAAAAAACAATGTTGCCCCGGGTTACTGTCTCTAACTTCGCATTAGCAAATAAAAATCATAAATATATATACGTATTTTTAATTTAATGTATAACCTTTATGTATCCATCCTAACAGTAGTTTTTTCTTAATAAAGTCATACTCAAAATAAATTCTACGTAAGGGCGATTTTATTTTTGTTATTTTTTCAATCTATTTCTTCTACATTCTTAATATACTATTCCACACTGCTGTAAAAATCGTTTTACCCTGTAAGTAAATATTCATATTGCAAAAAGCATATCGACTCAAAAAAGCATGTTTTAAATATTTTGTGGCAATTTTTACAGTTTTTGAAATAAATGATGCTTCAATGTTTTTCATATAGTCGACAACCATAAATATCTTCGTTCTTGTAGGACTCGTTATAAAAAAATAGAATGTCGTGTACAACATTTAACAAAATCGTTGTGTCGTGATTGCTATTAATCGATACATTAATGCCCAAAATATTCAAACAATCATCGAACTGTGATCGATGCGGTGTTCCTGAGGACCTAATGCATGTCTTGATGGATTATGCCCACAACGCTGCCTTTCGTATTGATAAGTGCGACCACATTTTAAAAGACTACGCTGATTGTAATATACTTTTAGCTAAGCTAACCCACATTCTGACGATATTAAATTATTAATCAAACTTTACAAAGTGAAGTTCTCTGATCGATCATTCTCTTCTCAATGTGATTGATCTGGGAATTTTGATTGTAACTAAATGCATAACTTCTTCTACTTTTTGTAATTAATTACGGTTTGAGAACTTTATAATGTAATGATTTTTAGCAAACCTAATGTAATTGTTTTTGGTGATGAACTAACGGAGCGTATTCACATTGTGATTAAGTTCATTAATAAAAAAAAAATCAAATATTCAATTGCCTCTATCACTTTAAGTCAAAGCGAATGTGACACCGCTAAACATTGAGTAGCGTTTAAGTATTTGGCCGTAAAACTGTTTAAATAATGTGTTAACCATATTTGAATAATTTGTTTGTTATTATTACCCATCCGAGCGAAACCGTGCCCCGTCAATGGTGAAAATCAATAAGTACCTCTGGATTAAAGAAAGTCTCCAATTGCACGCAAAATTGGGTTATGCAATCGTGTGTAGCGGTGCATTCAGTGAGACTCGGTGAAAATTTCCTTTTGTCGTTTTATGTCTACGATTATTGTCTTCACATTTTTAAAGAAAAAAAGCTGCTCTAATTGACTTTCTCGCATCGTTTTCACTTTTGCCCTAGAAGGGTTATGCAAAGGCAATGTTCAATTAATTCCTAATACAGCGCTTAACTTTGCACGGTTATGTTGACAAACTGGAAATATTACATTATTACGGTGGTTATGGGAGTAAATAAAATGTATATAAGTATATCTTATTTCTTTTTTTTAAATAAAATTAAGGTGATAATCGCACTTACAGTCTACCTGATGGTACCTATGTGGCTACTGCAACCTATATAGACATCTGTAGCCAACTTCAAGCAAAGAATGCTTGAGAAGCGTTGTCACCTTTAAGAGACGAAGATGGATTGCCTCACAGCCTGTTGTTACACTGGCTCTTCATATCTTTCAGACCGGAACGCAACAGTGCACGTACTGCTATTTTGTGGCAGAAATAGGTAAGAGAAAGACAGAAAATTAGTCCAGCGACCTAAATTAATGCCGAAATTCATTGTTTTCACAGCTATGTAATAAATTAGTGGCGGATAAAACAATAGTTGCTGTTAACTACTTATTTTTAATAGTTTGTGCTATTTGGGTGCTTCATTTTTGACTGGTTTTTCCGACATTTAACGCTGCATGAGTAAATGAGTTTGTGATTTTGCAAACACAACCCCGGACTGTAAGAAGCGAAAAATTACTAGTTGAAAAGTTAAAATTATGTCGCTTATATCACGACGTTAATAAACTGTACTGCCCTTAATGTGTTACGCGATGAGTTTCACTCGGAATTCGCTCCGTAGTTTTTACAGTGTGAAATATAAAACTCGACCACAGTGCTATCGGGTACTGATGCACCGAAGTGTCATAACGTAAGCAGAAACAGAAGTCAAGTAAATTTTAGCAGAAAAAGAAACGGAAGCGGATGCGGAAGCAGAAGTGTAAATACCATGTAAAAAGTACAAATTATGGCAAATATTTTTTTATTTAATTATCATTTGAAATTAAATAGCGGTAAGTTACTTTTTATGAAAATTAGTTTTGCACCAAAAAATTTGTTTAGTTTAGTTGTAGCCTTAGCAGAGCTGATAAATACTAGCGAATTAACGGTAAAAGATATGATATTTGTGTACATTTCATTTCCACCACACACTCCTGAAAGTGGATAACGTCTATAAAAGAGATTGTCACTCTTGTTACTTATGCAACATGTATTCTAACATTTGTAATTATGTAATTATCTCATTCTCAATTTGAGGTCGGAAAAGGTATGCTGTCATCAAAGTTCCGATCAAATGTTTCGGATGTATTATAGTAGTTATAAATGTTTCGGAAACGGAAGCAGAAACGGATGTCAAAAAGCGTGCAGAACTTCCGAAGTTGCGGATGCAGAAGCAGAGGTCTATTGCATCACTACTATCGGGTTTAGATTTTGTTATATTCTTTTTTGGCATTAAACCAATATTTATGTATTGTAGTAATGAGTAATTCTGGTCCATAAATCAAAAAAATAATTAAATAAAAACCAAGATCATTTTATTGTAGAGACACTAATCTCGCGGTAATAGCTCTTTGAAGGTAATAAAACGAGCGCTCAGCTGCACAAAGTAAATAACATAGGGGAGCTAATTTTCCTTTACACATTTTCTCCACATTTAGCTGTTCGATATGTGCTTAACACCTGTCCGAATTGGATATCCCTGTTCGCAAGGCATAATACATACGTAGAGAAACTCATAGCAAATCGCGTTCACACTTACGTGATAAATATGAAATGTAAATGCCTTTATTTATTTACGAATATGTTAATGTTTTTTTAATAGTTCATAGTAGTAATTTAATGCTATCGACAATGTTAGTTTAATGTAATTAGAATAAATACTAAATAAAAATATTTAAATGGCTAGAATTGTATTTAATAAAAACCAGACTTTCTTAAACTTTCGATGGCTTATAATTATTATTTAATGAAAATTATAAAAAAGTTGTTACATGTAATTTACATATAATGTCGTCCAGACCAAATTTGGGTCAAAGCGAGGCATTTGCGGCAGGACATGATCCGAGTAGCTGAGTGTTTCCGCAAGCATAAGTGCACTCTCTTATTCCCTTATACTGATAGGACGGCAAGCCGATACTACTGGAGAGAGATCAGGCGCAGGGCCTTTAAAGGCTTTATGTGCATTCCGAGGCACGGTGATGATGAAACACTGCCAATTTCATGACTTCGGACTGCTACTGAAATTTCTTGAACAAAAAACTCAATACCTACCTGATTTTTGTGGGCCCGTCCCGAGATTCGAACCTGGGACGTCATGATCAGCAGTCGCGTTTACGACCGCTAGACAAATGAGGCGGTCAAATATATAATATAATATTAATACCATAATTGAGGATGTGGTGGAATCCTTGAATATAGGAAACGGGATTACAACAAGTATCGGTGTGACAACATCCGTTGTTTGTACCGCACTAACTGTTTAGAATTATAGCGTTAGATATGATATTTAGCGTCAAGTGTTAATAATTACCGTGCAGTATACTATTTTAATTATTTTACAGTTAGGAGAGACCTGACCAAAATCTCAATAATTAATTACATTACGAGGAGTACAATCAAACTATCGCATTTTTTGAAAAATATCCAAGAAGATTAATACCGCCGCTTTTTCCGGACACGTTATTAATCAGAACAGAAGTTTCAATAAATTTCAATTTTTAACTAACTTAAGAAAAAGAGGTGGTACTAAATTCTGAAAAATTATTTTTCATGTACGTTCGGCGATAATTTTTTACTACCATGTTCGTTTTCAATAATTCTTATTTTGTTAGAAAGTGAAGTACCTCAGCCGTAGTTCCATCAAATTTTTAAACCGAAAGATCTTGACCAATCTTGTGATGGGATCATGGGATCAAAAAACTCACGACATATACGCGAATAAATCTTTATCACGTCAACCGATTTAGATGATTATATGGTCGCTTCCGTACTTCGCTGTCACTTGATATTAGCTGATATATATTTTTATATATACTGATTACAATAATGAAATACCGTTACCGTTATAGCGTATTAAATTCTACTGTTGATCATAGGCCTCTCTTATAGATTGCTTCATATTTGCCATGGTTGCCGAACTTGGCAAGTGGGTTGGCAACCACAGTTTTTCATTTTTAGTCGTTATTAGGAAGAAGCTGCTGCCCTTCTCCTGATTTATTTCGCTTTGTTGCTTCTTACTCCACTCAAAGTATGATATGGCGTAGTGGATATTCTTACTATAAGGATGCAATATGCGCGCCAATCATTACAAAATAATAAATTGGTGATAATTCTGTTCCATCCTGTTTATACCCTGATATTTTTATTTAAAAATTTTATGTACTCGTACATGAAATAAAATAATTTTCGTCGAAATCGTTGTGAGTCTATTTCATAGTTTAAGCGAAAATATGTTGCTTTGTGTGACAGACTAACGACACACGGCACAGAAAATTTGATGGATTTTTTTATTTATACGTAGTAGAGCCACGCTGCAGCTATTATTGTTGCAGCACGAATGGGTCGGCTCGACCGGGGACGGACCACGCTCTCACAGAATACCAGCGTAAAATAGCAGCTTAATGCTGCTGAGTATCGTATCGTGAGTGTAGAGAACCGGAGACCCGTTTTGCTGGAATCGAGGCGTTCCATCTTATTCCTCAAGGGTGACAATGCGTCTGCATTTTCATTCTTAATCGAGGTAAAATGTCTATGGGCCACAGCATCCACTTACCATCTGGTGGACCGTGTACTCGTTTTTCACCCTATCCTTTAAAAAAATTCCAACGAAAAAGCGGATGAAAATAAATTTCAAAATAAATATTACGTAAAAGAAATTCATCAGAGTGCAATTGTTATATCCGCAATGTTGTTAATTAACGAGACTTACTAATTGTAAATTTGCGCAAATCATCTAGGTCAAGAACGTCTCCGTTCAGTGCTTCACAATGTTTAATTAACGTCTGCATTGATTGCAAAAATTTTGGCGCCAACCTGTTGCTTTTATTTTCGTTTATTTTTTGTAGGGAAATTTTGTTATTTACCGCTAATTATCGCCTGCCAGCTTCTGAAACGAAACGGCCAACAGGCACTTAACTTTGTTTTTTTTTTTAAATAGAAATAGTAACAATGCTTTTAACTTTACCTACTAATATTCCAGTTTATCACTCCAAGAAAGCTTGAAATGCTTGTGTTAGTTTAAAAAAGCATTCCCTGTAGTAGTCCAAGGCCAGATTCGAACCCACGACTTATGAGTTCGCGGTATGTGTTATAAAATAAGGCTACTGTCGCTTAAATTATGTAGTTATTTATTATATACGAGTACTAGAAAAAAAAAAAAAAAAACCCCAAAATTATTCCTTAGTGGCTTTCCTTTTTTTTTTAAAATTAAATTTAATTATTTTTGGGAAAAAAAAAAAAAAAAAAAAAAATTGATCTAAAAAAAAACCCAACCAACCCCCCCAACAACCTTCTTAAATTTAAATGGTATATACTTATTTTTAGTCTAGTTCCTTTTTACATTATAATCGTCTTATCATCATCATCATCATTACAACCGTTCACAAGTCCATTGCTGAACATAAGCCTCCTACAAGGAATATCACAAAGCACTGTCCTGATCACCTGCATTCATTGACTTTCTTCATGTCTTGCCAGGTCGTCACTGTCCATTGTCACACAGTGCACTTGATGGTAAGTGGATGCTGTGGCCCAACATCTACATCATATACTATCTTCGATTAAGAATCAAAATGCAGATACGTTGTCACCTCAGAGAACTAAGATGGAATGCCTCGATTTTAGTAAAACGGGTCTCCGGTTCTCTACACTCACCACACGAAACACAGCAGTATTAAGCTGTTATTTTACGCTGGGATATTATACCTTATGGTCTGTATATAATTATATATTTTGTGACCTATTCTCGCATTCAATCTTTTAACATCTCCAAACTATCAATGCACTTTTCTTCGTCACAACATCTTGCAAACCACACATATCTTATCCCACAATCGCCTTTTAAGTGTTATTTGTACTGTGTATTTTATTCTATAATAATCGTAAATAATTGATTTATGAACGCATTTTCTGCTTACATTATAAGTTGAATTCGCTATTTTTTTGGAGTTAGTTTCTTTTTGATCATTTTTATTGCGTCCATAAAAATACAAACACGAATTGAATGCTAGGCAGTTCATGCTACATATGTATATCACCTCAAAGTAAAATAATTACAGTCGTTAAGTTCAAAACAGCCAGACGTTTATTTAATGGCTAAATCCTTAATGTCAAGAACAAGAACAAGTAATTGTAGTTATGACTTACTTAAAAAAGAAAAATTGCTTGTGCCGATGCCGGTCAAATTACACTTGCTTTGGAGGATGGTACCATTATGTTAATGGTACGTTTTGTCGAAACATGCGAAGTTACCTTTATTATTGTCGTTTGACCTTGTTCGAAGTCAGACCGCTGCTCTGGGCACAGGCTACTCATTTATGAGAGATTTAAAAGTTTTAATTTCACAGTTTGCGCATAATATTTTTGTCTTTCGACATCTGTTATAATATGATCATCATTGATCTCACGATTAAATAAACTATTCAAATTTGTAAAATAACGTTCTATATGAGTCCCACTGACCGTGTAATACGGTGTAAGAATATCCACTATCCTATATGGTCCCATGCGTGTCGTAATAGACGACAGAGAGAAACAAAGCAAGACATTAGCAGCAGAGTTTTCCTATTATGGGGAAATATAATGTCAAATGCCTTAGCAAGATCCTTCGTTATGCCGAAAATATTGCAGCATTAATTTTGAAATAAATATATGGTAAAGTTGAGGATTAATGTTAATGATTATGTTAGACGAAAACACGATTTCGTAAAATTTTCTCGATAGAAAAAAAAATCCAAAGTTACCTCCAAAATAAACAATAAACCGCTGTTATTCATAAAATACTTTAAATAAGATCATGAAACTTTGCATACTAACTAAACTAACTATAAAGCAGTGCTTATGTTATTTACTTTTTTTAAAATACCATTATTTTCACTGTAAAAAGAAATTACCTAAACTATCGGCGTCTTGAGCTTGATTCCAGTCGCCCCGTTAGTATCGCTTAGGCTTTTGAAGGGAGAAGTTGTGTCGCTTACGATCAGAATATACATTACGCAACAGTACGACGTAAAATTAAAATGGGAAATAACCGTGATAAAAATAAGAAGCGACTGGCTTGGCGTTAAGAAACAGGCATAAATATGATAAACCTAATGAAATAAGTGTCTAACGACCTTTCTACTTACAGTATTAGTGATTACAAACATGTCGGTACATAGCATACGACGCGCGGGGAAGTGGGGGCGAAATTAGAATTTGAGCTGACTTACTCTATCCTCTTAACAACTAAAAAAAATAAAAACTGCTTCTGCCTGAGGCAGACTGCCTCTGAGGCAATCCATGGGAAAGGCCTATGTTCAGCAGGGGACTTTGGATAGGCTGTAAAGGTAACATTATTAGTCGGTCTCACTGCTGAGCAAAGCCCTCCTCCGATTTCTGCATACATATCCGATTTCTACATTATAAGCCACATCTGGGCACAGATTTGTTCTCATTTTAGGAATTCAGGAATGTATTCACGAACGACCGGTGTTTAATCTCAACCAGTGCGATGTTTGCAAACTTTGCGATTGTAGGTTGTACCGAAGGAGATCTGACGCATGCTGCTTACCCACTAGATAATGTATATATAAGAAATTTAAGGCGTGTGCCAGGCGGCTCAAAACATGCTAAAAATATACCCGTTGGACAAATTAAATATCCCTGAAGAATAGGAGAAAGTTTTAAGTTAAAGAATAGTTGTACGTATCGATGAGCGATACTAATTATTTTGAATAAAACATGACAATTGGTATTTAAAAGATATTATAGTGAGAAACTTATTAATTCAGAATCATCTAAGCTTTTACCGCTGGGTTGGAAAAAAACTTCCCGTGCTGGAAAGAACCAGCAAATAACCAAGCGGGACTTTTTTAATTTTATTCACAATATAATCTGTTACATAATACATAATATTACATCCATAAACACTAACGCCTGTTACCTAGAGGGGTAGGCAGAGACCACAGACTTACATTTGGCACGATCCTGACACACCTCTCTTGCCTCCTCCACATCCATATACCTACGCATACATGCTCGTTGGTTAAGGGTACTTCTAATTTGGCCCATTTTCAATATATCGCCAATTTAATCGATAAACTTTCGCCAAGGACGTCCCTTTCCGATTTTGCCGTTCACTTCTTCAACATAAATTTGCTTTCGCACTCTTTCCTCATTCATTCTTTCTACATTACCAACCACCGAAGCATTCCTTTCTTAATCCTGGTCACAACATCATCTTACAAACCACACTCTTCTCTTATCACACAATTTCTCACCTTTTTTTTTTTTTTTTTTTTTTGCGGATGGAAAATCATCTAATGACCCCTCTCGCTCTGGGTGGAGCGTAAGGGAGTGTCAGACTTTTACTGACTAAAAACCATCCGTGTTCCTTCAGTGCCCTTACGTTCCGGAGCCGCGGTATCTCTTTCGAATAGCCCGCAGCCCCGGCAGGCGTCGGCCCTTGCGGGCCCGATCACGCTGCTGACAGCTCTTTGAGGCGCGCGTGGAACAAAACGCGACGTCGACACGGCCTGTCGTCGTTAGACGGACGGACGACGAGCTGCTCGCCGTCCACAGGCCCGCGCCTACGGTGGCCGGGGGCCACGACGTAGCCCCCGACGCCCGGGGCGTCTCCCGCGGCGGCCAGGGAGGAAAGCTGCTGCTCTTTCCTTCTCCCGCTCCGCCACCTCCTTCGCTAGCATCACTGCTTCGCAGAAGGTGGTGACGGCATCCCATTCCGTCTCGCTCCGGACCATGGCTTCGACCAGGGCCGGACGCGAGAGGTCGCCGCCGCCTATCGCCGATTCGGTGCAGGAACCTCCCGAACACACCGTGTCCGGTGAGGACCTGAGTCAGGCAGAAGGTGAGGATGCCGTGGCGTCTCTCAAGCCACTCCTCAAAGAGGGGTCTTATCGCCGCTATAGTGGCGTGCCCAGCACGGGGTTGCGACAGTCGCTCTCTCCATGTCGCCATGAGATCGTGCCGGAAGTCTGTCCGCTGCGCGACAACTTGCCGCGGCAGCGGGGTTTCCCCCGGCATAGTGCCTCCGCGCGCCATTCGTGCAGGCGTGCGAGGACTACCGCCTCCAGATCCCATGGCGGCAATCCGGCAAGGAGGCTCGCCGCCTCGCGGGAGATCGTGCGGTAGCCGCGAACCATTTTCACGGCGACCACCCTTTGGGGCGCGTTCAGGTGGTGGACGGCAAGCCGCGCCAAACCACGCGCCCACACCGGGGCCCCGTAAAGGGCCATGGATCGCACGATCCCCGCGTAGAGCCTCCGGCAGGAGGCGTTTGGCCCCCCCAGGTTCGGCAGGAGTCGCCTGAAGGCAGCCCCGGTCCGTTCCAGTTTGGGAGCCAAACGTCGGAAGTGCTCAACGAAGTTCCATCGGCCGTCGAGGACGAGTCCTAGGTACTTCAGCGTCGACTCGACGCCGATGGATACCCCTCCTACCATTACCGAGGATCCCGGTGGTGGCCTGTTCCGAGGACCATGGAAGTGCATGGCCTCGGACTTGTGCAGAGCCACCTCGAGACCCAGTTGCCGAATCCTCTCAACGACTATCGCAACCCCGCGTGTCATAGTTTCCGCCGCCGCCTCGTACGACCCCCCCTTGTGCCAGTACCAGCGTGTCGTCAGCGTAGCAAATTACGCTGACGCCGGTAGGGAGGTCGGCGCGCAGCACCCAGTCATAACCGATGTTCCACAGAGGTGGCCCCAGAACCGAACCCTGTGGGACACCGCACGACATCTCTCGCCGGTTCCACTCACCGTTGCGACCGGGGTAGATGACGGCCCTGTCCGTCAGATAGTCCCCGACTATACGACGGAGATAGGTCGGCACCCGGTGATACCGGAGTGCCTCCCTAATGCAGCTCCAGGGCATGGAGTTGAAGGCGTTGGCGATGTCGAGAGACACCGCCAAGACAACCCCCCTCTGGCCACTGCATCCCCCGTCGTGAGGGCTTTCACGCGCATGATGGCTTCCACCGTAGAGCGCCTCTTGCGGAAACCAAACTGGTGTTCCGCAAGATCCGGCCCCGTCCCGCAAGGTGCTCGGCGAGGCGGTTTGCAATGACTCTTTCAAAGAGCTTGCCCACCTCGTCGAGCAGCACCACGGGCCGGTATGCGGACGGAGAGTCCGCAGGGCGCCCCGGCTTCCGAATGAGACAATTTCTCACCCTGTCACTTAGATTCAGCTCTAACATACTCCGTAACGACCGCATTTCTACTGCGTTTATTCTACTCTCGTGCTTCTTCTGCCACATCCAACTTTCACTAACATACTTTAAAGTAGGGACTAACACAGCATTGTGAATTGCTATACGTGCCTTTTTGACACATTCTGACTTTCCACAATAGAAGTAAATGAGACCCACATTTCTCTATTTCCTGCGTTCACTCGTCGTTCTATTTCCTTATCATATCTCTCATCCTTGCTTTGCAATACCCATCCCAAATATACAAATTCATCTACTTGCTCGATCAATTATAATCTGTTGTGCAATTAAATATGACAACGATTAGATACAGCATGGTATTACCTCATTCCCAGTTTATCGTTTACCAATCATAATATAATTACAATTTAACTTACTTAACATAAATTAGGGGTGTCTTTCTTCTTCCCCGTACCTCAGCCCTCTACTCCTGCGCCTGATCCTTATCCATCATATATTTTGTAGTTTCGAATTACCGTCCCCTTCACCATGAGAGTGAGGGAATAGAGAGTGCTATAATTCTATAATAAACATGTATTTTATACTATAATAACTCTTTAAACAACTTTTGCTTCATAAGAGTTATAAACTTTGTATGTATATATATATATATATATATATATATATATATATATATATATATATATATATATATATATATATATATATATATATATATATATTTGCACATATTATGTTTACTATATATTTACAAAGAATCAGGCCAAAATCAGTTATAGAGTTTTTCCGCAAGAAAGTTTCAGTGGTATGTCTATCCATACCTAGTCTCTTTTGAGACTTGCCACCGTGATTGATATTTGGTCTAGAAGACATTATTATATTCCACAATTTCAAAATTATATATATATATATATATATATATATATATATATATATATATATATAATTTTGCAGAAAAGTTAAAAATTGCTTTTTAACTTTTCTTCTGCAAAACAAAGATATAGTTTCAATGTCAGTCGCATTATCCATTACGTTAACATACAGACATTATGCTATGGAAATAATAAAAATAAACTAATCTGTCTGTTTCGACACAGGCAAGGCTTTTAAAATGCTGCAGAACTAAGTTTACTAGGTAGTTTAAATATATGGGGGACCCAATCAAGCTTTGCATTAAATGTATTTCTAAGAATAACAATTTACTTATTAAGATTTTGTGACCTAACTTATTAAAATAGTTAAGGCCAGATACAAGACTCAACTCCTACCTATTTAAAAGCAAACTGTCTTCTGTCTCCTGATACACTTAATTTATTACCTTTCAAATGCAAATTGTTGACGTTGTTTTAAAGTGCGTGTACTTTAGTTTAAAATTTACGTGTATTTTAATATATCATCATTCACTGTCATATTTTAAAAGTTGCTGTTTAAGCCTGAAAATTAACAAAATATCATCAGCAAATAAAACTAACACAGTTATTCTCTACCAGGAACGGTTCGTCATTAATATAAAATAAGAACAGGAAGGGACCAAGAATTAAGCCCTGATAAACACCCGTAGATACTACCGACACGACTGATTACGACCGAGAGAGTTCTTTTCTGGGTCGGTAGTAGTTACTACTGGTATTTCTATTCCATTGGTAATATCTGTTTTCGTTCTGTTACCTAAATATGAGATAACAAGTTTAATCGCTACGTTCTTTACGCACCACAATGCTGTAGCTTCCTAATTAATGTCTCATGATGAAAATAGTTAAAGTTGAGGAAAGGCAGAACAAATCTATTACAGACGCAATAACTTCAACGGCAATCTCTTATAGATATGCGGTTTTCTTATTATAATAGTTATGAAATATTATAGTCATACTAAGTAATGATTTATGAAATGTAATATGTCTAGTAGAGTCATTTACATTGATTTGGCGATTTGGAAAATAATTCATAGACTTTGTAGTCGATAGAGAAATGTCGGTAAAATATTTCACGGTACACATACATAAAGTATACGTATTACATGTAAACGAGCATACGGCTCACCTGATGGGAAGTGACAACCGCCGCATGAACAACTGCAACACCAGGGGATCCGTTGCCGGCCTTTCATTCTAAATCGTACAGTAGTTGACCGCCAATAACCGCCAAAGATACAGGATGGTATCGCGAGTTTTGTCGCGAAATGATCCTTCATGGTAAAGCTCCTAATATAGTATTTGTCTACTCTTATGGTTTTCTACTGTCGTCCGTTAATTGATTTCGACTATTATATTATAATATATAATTTTTTTATTAAATTGGTGATTTTTTATTACTTGTAATATTGATTTATCTATTATTGTTTAATATTTTATGTGGCTTGCGCTAGTATTGGGCGTGCTTAGGAAATGTATTTTGTTAGATTAAGTAGGACAAATTTATTTGCGTTCGCGCCTATAAATTCTATCAAAAGCTTGTTCCACAATGACACTTGGCGAGCTTTCACTCGGTGTAATCTCTGCGTCGTTCACCAAATTACTAGAGTTATAACCTTATGACTTTATGACTCGTACTCGTTTGTCGTGTTTAGCTTATTCCGTACCTTTACCGCGCAAAAATATAAAATGAACGATGCGATGGCCAGAGATGCATTTTGTTTTGTGAACTAGCTTTTGTAACGTTATTTTTAAAATTATATAGAAATAATTAAGACTTTATTATAACTTAATTATTACACACTTTAGTAGTGTTTAGTTTTGTCCATGGTTTTACCTGGTCGGGTCAAAATCAATCAATCGGTTGTTCTGTCAAAAAAATCTCAGTAGCAACCCGAAGTCTGGAAGTTAGGGGTGTTTCTTCCCCGTACCTCGGCCCGTTACTCCTGCGCCTGATCCTTATGCATCATATATATGGTAGTTTCGAATTACCGTTCCCTTAACCATGAGAGTGAGGGAATAGAGAGTGCTCCTGTGCTTGCGCATACACTTGGGCGCTATAATCCTATCCTGCGCAGCTGGCTAATCTCCATTGAGACTGGCTGACGTGAATGAAATCCGGTCTGGAAACATTATTATTATTATATGAAATACTTTACTGAAAATTACAGTGTCTTCGTACTTCTTTGGTCTCGTTTCACCAATTCAGTTCAAAAATTTTTGTCTAAATTAATGGACGCTTTCTATCATATTTCTTTCAGATTTTGCGTCTACAATCATTGCGTTATTCCATCTTCCACGCTGTTATCCATTACGCAACAGCGCACAATACAAAACGACGCGCACGCTATTATAGGTGCTATTCAGTGCGCCGTGTGCACGCTTGGCCCACAAACCTACCTTTTGTGTGGACAACAACTCTCGCTGATCACAATTCACAATTACCAATTTTTTTTGTTACCTACTGACTCTGTTTGTTAGTAGCGATTTAAGTGAGAACAGATTTTAGGTTGCAATATTTAAAATATGTAATAACAGACTTAAAAAGGAGACGGTTTTTTTTCGACTTTATTTTTACTGCATAGACACATTTTACTTTTAACGGTATATAAGTTTACTAACCGATTTTTTAACGATTTCTTATCTCTCTGTATTCTTTACGATTATCATTATATTGTGGGCAATAAATTAATACCGTGTACATTTTGATTTTAGTATAAAGTATGTGTAGTATATTATTTATTCAGATTTTTTATGAAAGGTAAATATATCATAATTAAACTCTTACTGCTTGATAAATTACTATTAGTGCCACATCATTACTTAATATAACTCGTATTGTTATAAAACTCATTAAAATATTCGATGATGTCTTACATATATTTATTACTATCAAATTCTGTATACCGTCTTAATTAAAAAAACAATTTCAATTCCATTTAAACAGTGAATAAAAATAATTGATATTTTATGAAAAACTAGTTTAAAATACTTAATTTTATAACTATTTAAATAATATTAAATTGAAAACTTAAAAAGATTTTCTATTGCATATTTTTAAGTTATTTTATAATTTTCATTAAACCGTTTGACGACATAACAAGACGTATTAAGAGGTCAAATAAGGATGCTTTAGTTAAGAAGTCAAGGCGCGAGTTTATTGGCATTACCACACGTCTCGGCAAATTTTATTTATAGCGATTTAACCTTCTTGCTATCATAACTTTAAGTGTTCTGAATTTTGTGTCAATTGTTATATCAAATTTGCTTCAAAGTTAAATTTATTTTAATCTATATACATATTATATTTATAGTTTAGGTATCTTGGAATTTTACATTTCAACAAATCTTGTTCAAAGTAATAAAAATGACAAATTTATTTTTGCTTATTTTCTTCGGTAAGCGTCCGGAGATAAAGTGCTATGTTTTACCTAGTTTGAAATAGCTTGATACAAGACAACCGATCGGAAAGGTTCTCGAGTGTCAGCCTCGTATTGGCAAGTTTATTGGGGAACAAAGACGGCGAAAACTATGATGAGTATGGTACTGTTGAACCTGAATTCTGCATTATTTACGTGGAAGAGTCATGCTGCAATTATATTTTTGTAGAAGCACGAATAGATTGGCTGGACCGGTGAAGGACCACACTCACAGAATACCTAATTTAATGCTGCGTCTTTCGTATGATAAATGTAGTGAACCGAAGACCCTTTTTGCTGTAAACGAATCATTCCATCTTTGTCCTCAGGGGTGTCCTAATCTGCATTTCTATTTTTAATCAAGAATAGATGTAGATATCTATGGGTCACAGCATCCACTTTTAATTAGGTAGACTGTGTGCTCATTTATCATCCTAGTTCTTTAAAAAAAAGACTGGTGTAATACGGCAGTGCCAGGGGTCTCTTCGTCTTTTAATCCGCGAGCCATTAATACGCCTAGTGAATATAAGTAACTCTTACGAGAAATACAATTCTACTGGCACATTCATGGAAAGGTCTATTGTAAAGCTTAAATCAATAAACAGAACAAGATTTTTTTAACTAAACAATTTTTCATTCTAGTTAAGTCATAAATTACACCTACGTCCAATTCTGAAGCTTAAGTTGGAAAAAGGAAATTAAGATTGGCGTGTTAGGAGTTAGTACTCCGTTGAGATTTAGTGCTGCTTTAGATTTACTTTGTTCTACGTAACAGAGACTTGATGCAAGCTAATTTTTAACAAGATAAATTGCGATTATAAACTCGCTGACTATCAATGTATCAATATATCAAGTCTTGTCAATACGGTGGAATTGCACACACCAGCTTTTCTTCCGTTAATACCATATCGTATATAGGAAATAATTTAAAATAACTATGTAAAGCACTGGTGGATTCTAGTATGAATCATGTCTCGGAGTGTCGTTAACGTTGCGTCTTGCGATTTGCTTGTAGCTTCATTTCACCTTGCGGTTTAATTTGACTAAATTTACTGCTTAATTTTCCATTTGGCCCCCATTCTTTTTCCGGAATAGATACATTTCCATTTTAAATTATCTTTTTTCGCTTCATTAAACTTATGTTGTTTTTTGAAGCTATCTTAATTGAAAATTATATAAAAATTCCAATTAATTTAAGGAAACTCTTTGTATCATAATCTCTCAAAAGGATATGTTCTTACATACAAGATCACAAAATAATGACAGAATAATTTATAATTAAAGAAAAAGTTATTTCGTTTAACCTATAACGTAAGTTTGTTGAGATGGAAAAGTCAATAGTGTTTGTTATACACCTATACAGAACTAAGTAAAATTATAATTGAAGTAAATACAAAAGTATTGTAGTAAATATATAAGTAATCTGAGTATGAGCTAGTAAATTATTGAGTTTTAAATTCAAATGTATTAAATCTTGGAGTGTTTTCTTTAGAATACAAATCAGTAGAGATTTTTATTGATTGTTATGTTACGGTTAAAAGCTCCTAAGTCGTTTGTTATAAGTTAGACAGGACTGTCTAGACTGCGTCTAGACTAGATATCGTTATTGACTAAATATGTAGATACCCTTTTCTCTGTTTACGTGAACCTAACGTGATTTTTAACGTTTTATAGATAAAAACAATACATTAAAAATTGTTTGATTTCATTGTAAAATATAACTGATGAAAATAAAATGAAAACACTATGTATCTTTTTATCGATCGTAAATTAATATATCAAATATTATTTAAATCGTTTAAAAAGCATTAATGTTTCTTGATAAATTACAAATTCAATTATATTTAAGCGGATTTTTACAACAATATTTGTTATATACAATAATGATATAATGACCATTTCAAATGAATGTTCGTACTCCTACAAGCTGTTTTACAAAACAGGGGCCGGTGGGCAAAATTATTTATCATTGAAAAGAATTTGAATTGACTTTCGTTATGTAATGTTTCATGTAGCAAAAAGCATATGTCTTTATATAATTTATAATATTCGCCGCGTTACGCGCTATTAGAAACGGTATCACTTTCGGTTTCGACACAAGTGTGTAATAGGTTTATGTCTGCTCGCAGTGCACCGAATCCGTTCCGAATTTATACGCAACCAGTTATGAGTTACTATTCGGATGTAGGTTAATGCTTACTCAGATAATGGTGGCTGCCGTCAGCCAGTAGCAGTTTTGATGCGATACTGATCGTACTTAAATGTTATGAACGTGATAACTTGATCTATACCATTAACTTATTATTGTGTCAGACTATAAATGCTATATTACTTAAAGTTAACATCATAAGTCCAAAAGTTATTGCTACAATCGGCTATAATGCGTCTTTTGAAAATGGTAATGAAATTTTGAAATATTTACATATGTAGCAAAACGATAAATCTTATAATATTCAAAACTTCATGGATTAATATATACGAATACATTTTTTAGAAATATTATTTCAATTAATAAATTTAGAGGACCAGGATCTGTTTATTATTGAAACCAACTTCCAGAACTGCACGCTAGCTACAAGTGACGCGTATAACGGAATAAAGAGCAACCGTGTGAAGTTTTGAGACAGTAAATGGTTTACTCAATAGTTGGTAAAAAGTGGATCGTGATCGTTTTTGTTTCGCCGTTTATTTACACATTTTCCCACGTTTCTGAAATAGTTTTTGCATTTACAAGTCAAGGCTAGTTTTAACAATAGTTACTGTAACCCGATGTCAAATATTTATAATTTTTGTTTAAATATTTTTTTAACAGAACAACAAACTATTTCCACTAATTTATAATATCAGATGTTGTAGTTTAAGTTAATGCCAATTTGATTTTGAAGATTCAAAAGTTGTTTTGCGAGCGCACGTGTTACAACCAAATCGGGATGAAGATGCTTGTAGATGAGTGTTTGAATAGAGTAGCTGGCAGATGCTCCATTTGTATAGTAGTGAGCACGTTATCAGTAACATTTTGAACGAAATATTTCACTTGGAATGAAGTTACCCTGTCTCTTTCACTCTACTATGCAAAATGTCTATCGTTTTCCTTGTCAAGACTTATTTTTTAAGCCACGCACTTCGAAAAAAAATCTTGGAATAATAGCGTATTAAATGTAATTATCACAAGATAAAATTTCAAGATGATCACCTGATTTTAACCATGATAACGACGTAGCGTAGGTCCTTTTGATTGTTTATAGGCCGCTGAAAACGATGAATATAATACTAATTATTATTGCCCTTAGTCCGGGATTAAGAAGCTAATCCATCAATATGCTCTTTATTGTACACCAATGCATATTAAAATGGAAGCACAATGAAATAAATTACATAGAAGGTACAATAGGCGATCTTATCGCTCTGAAAGCGTTTTCTTTCAGACAACCAACAGAAGCAGTTTCAGCTTGACCCTTGGGTCGTCACATCATAGAAATTAAAAAGTAAAAAAATCATATTTTATATACTCAAGTACTTACCGTTATTATGGTAACAGTGTTGCAAACGTGACAGTTTAACAGTGTCATAATAGCATAAAGTAACGTGAGTATAATATATGTACCTATTTTAGGTAACCCGTAAGATTTAATCGCAGTTTTCCATTATTTATACAACTGCTCTATGCCCTCTATTGTTTATTATGTCCATTTGGATAAGATGTTTTAAGTAATTACTAGCTTTTCCCCGCGACTGCGACCGCGTGTTATTTAGGGTTTTAATTTTCCTGCGCGGAAACCTATATCTTTTTCTAAAATAAAATTAGCTTAAGTTACTCCTTATAACATCAGATATCTGCCAGTGAAAGTCAAAATCGATCCGGCCATTTCCGAGATCAGCCGCAAGAAACAAACAGACAGACACACAAAAATTTGAAAAATTGTGTTTTTGTTATAGGTACCGTAAAAAGCTGTTATTTTGACATTACAAAGAGACAATTACATTTTATAATTTTGTATAGATCTGCAAATCTCAATTCTTTGATCGGCAATTTGAAATTCGAGGAACTTTCTTAAGGTTACAAACAGTAAATATTTATTTACTGTTTGTAACCTTAAGAAAGTTCCTCGAATAAAACTTGGATAAGAAAATTGTATCCACAATAAGCACATCCTTTACGAGAAAGGAAAGACTTGAATGTATGTAGTTTGTTTTCAGCTTTGTGTTTTAGTTTACATTGAGCGTAAATCGAGGCAAGAGCGCGAGGTACACTGGCTGTTTGTTTACGAGCCCGCAGTTGTACGGCCGCGTGCGGCTAACGGATCGTTGAGATGCGGGGTTCCTCCACCGGCTGCGACTAGTGTCGAGAGCAGCCTTAGCCAGTCAGTCGCGCGCGGTACTTGCGCTCGCTCACACATCGTGTGTTGAGTTGCCACAAAACAGCTGACTGTTACGTCGTGTCGAATAAACAAACATCACACAAAGTTCTTTAAAATCTTAATTCCGATGGATTTGTCTAAGTGTATGAGACAAAATACGATGTAGGAGCTTATAATGAAAACGTTACACCTGAAATCGATAAGCCGAAAACGGTCCTGCGGCCTCTAGCCGCAGAACACAGCAATATCCTCGTGCAATATGTAATTTTGCAATAACAATTTTAATGCTTGTCATATTTACAGATTATACTGATCTTTTTAGTTATAAAACTAGGTTTTTATTGGTGCTGTTTACGTGAAAATATGTAATTGAAAAATTTACTGTAACACCTGAAAAGTTTGTAGTGTCTTATCCGGAAATTTTGCAATAGGTATGTTTTTAATGCTTATACTTAATCCTTATATCCGTACACCCTTATATATCCTCAAATTATTCTGCTAGTATTAAACTATTAAAGGTCTAGTAATATTTGTTACTTGTTGTTTATCACATGTTTTTTTTTTAATTATTTCAAATTTTCATCGATAGAATGTATTTATTGCAGTAAGTAGTTTAAATTTGCACAAATCAATTCGTTCCCATGCGTTGTCAGGCTTATATTGTATGGATTGTTCGGCAGCTTTATTCCCCACCTCCTTTGCAGTAACCCCGACTGTGTGCTTGAAGGGTGCGTTACCCTCTAGACACATCGTCTACACGATGCAACACAGTTAATCAACTCGTGCATTAAAAAGGTTGTGGTAGACATCGTGTTTAACATAGCAAGTTAAATCATTATTAATACTTTGCATTGCTGTAAAGACTCTAGCTGATTTTAAGAAATCTATGTTGCCTTTCATGATTTAAGACTTTAATTATCAACAATTTAGTAATGGAATGACTACCGTTACTACCGTGCTACTACTAAACATAAGTTTAATTACTAAGTTTGCAAATACAATATGGCGAGAGTCGTTATTAAAATTATCTCTGTATCTTACAATCTGGCATAACGACACGCGACGTCTGACAGGCCGTTGCAGCAAGGACTTTCACTGGGTGACAGTAATTCAGGAATCGAATGTATTTGTTACGTTTTGCTTGAATGATAAACAAAGCATTTTTCCCAGAAATTGTAGTTAACAAATAACACAAAATTTATTTTTAGTTTGTTTATTTGAATATTAGAGTGGCAGATGAGCTGATAGTACACCTGATTGTAAGTTGAAATTGCAACCTGTGCAATCAACTTCATTCAAACAAGGCTATACATGAGTCAAATCAGACGTCTAAAATGAAAGTAATGACTATATAGGCACTTTTACCCTTAAAACAGAATTCATCAGTGGGTATACTGCTGTTTGTTGTAAAAAAAAGGTAAAGTGATGGTTTAACTTGAAAAAATCGGTAAAAATAATTAACTTCATTCTAGAGGATGTTACCAACATAGACGAACTCCTGGACAGATAAGGAACTCAGCCACCTAAAAAAGGCTAAATTCAAATAAATTTGAAAAGTCTAACGATAGATTTGAAAGAATATTTAATGTTTCTAGTTTCGTAAAAGATTTCAGATCATTTTCTGTATTGAATGTACAATTATACTTAACATAATTTAAACAAATGTGCTTAAGTAACACTTGAAGTTTAATTAAGTCTTAATCTACGAATATTATAATATCTTACTTATGTGCTGATCGATCATAGTGAGCAGTGATATATAGTTTATAGCAAATTTAGAATTCATAGATCTAAAAATATCAGCATTGTCATGAGAGCTTACCAATAACATGAGCTTTTTGGTAACACATACATACATTAGTGCTACTAACTTCTTTTTTGATACTTACACTTAGTTTCATTGTCATTTTATATTGTAATCATCCTACGATCTCTTAATTGTAACCAAAATCTAAAACTCTTTCTTTAGCGTGTGCTTTTAAGCGTGATTTCGTGTATCCTCGTTTTGCATTTACACTTTTTTTATATTTTAATGGAAACTCATTCGTTTTTCAATTTATTACTAACGTTATGTAACTACTTTCATAGTAAGTGCAATAGGGTTACAGTAGAAAAACTCTAATTGCTTTTTAACATCCCATCCCCCCAAAGATTGTGTTTGAACAGAACCAGATATTGAAAGCTAGAGATTATAACAACAGAACGTTAAGTACCTCAGACCCTTAATTCAAAATATCGAATAAATAATAAACACGTCTCTGACGCCGCAAAGGGGCGAACCTCAATTTTTTAAAGATACAGGAGAGCAAGAAAATATTTATTAATCCTCGATTATTAGCTTTTTTCATCACATAACATAAAATCGAACGAATATAAAAACAAATAAATTAAAAGCGATAAAATCCTTGAGGCAGCCCTCCACTAGATGGAGTGACGCCCTGGTAAGGATGCAGGAAGTCGATGTATGCAGGAGGACTGTGTTTGTGGCTTTCCTTATGGGAGGCTTTTGTTTAACATTGGATTTGTGGATGGCTGTCGTGAATGATGATAATAAAATCCTTAATTATTTCTTATATTTACGCGAACACTACACATTGATTAAAACTACTTGTACGGATTTTATCGCGTTTAATTTATTTTATTTTTAATACCCGACGTTTAGGGTGGTTGCCAGCACCCATGATGACGGGGGACTGAGGTGACTGACGTCCCGATGTCAGTGGTAATCAGGAGTAACTTAAGCTTTTTAATTATTATTTATGGTCCGATCTACACAGAATGAACTTACTGTGTCTTGAAGTCTTGCAGTGGTATGCTTGGGTTTAGTTTTAATTTTATTAATTACAGGGTACCAAGCAGGTGGTAGTACCCAGCCTCTTTCCCAATTGAAATTAGGATGTTTTTTTTAATTTCAGTGGCCTCACGTATCCTCCTTGGTAGGAATCGACGTTCTTTCGCGAGGATTTGTGGTCTATCAAATCCAATGTAATTGGTTGGGGCCGTCTATGATATGATCGCAAACTACAGACTTCCCGAAACGTTGACGCTTCACGTCAGATATACGTTCCTTTAGTCTTATTATGATCTATGAGCGTAATTTGCATGCTTTTGATTACTGACATCTTTTAATTACTTTTTCTATTAAATCAGATCTTATTCAATATTCAGCAAAGTGCCTTTTTTATGTGAACATGTCCTTCGTACAATAGCATCCCGAAATTAAATTTGCGGTTTAGTCATGACTATGGGCCACGTAGCGAAGCGCGCCAGTCACGTCTCCACTGAGCTTGATTTGCTTGAATTTACGTACTTGCTTTTTCTTTACATCTGTTTCGTTTTTGTAAACTTAATTTAGAAATTTACATTTAGGAATTTAACAATATATTCGATTTGTTACTATATTTTAGTAGTATTATTATAGTTAGTATATTTATTTATATTTGGGATGTGTATTCAGCAGGGATGGGAGATATGATAAGGATATTGAACGACGAGTGAATGCAGGAAATAAAGTAAATGGGGCTCTACACTCTATTGTGAAAAGTCAGAATGTGTCAAAAAAGGCACGTATGGCAATTCACAGTGCTGTGTTAGTCCCTACTTTAACGTATGGTAGTGAAAGTTGGGTGTGGCAGAAGAAGCACGAGAGTAGAATTAATGCAGTAGAAATGCGGTCGCTAAGGAGTATGTTAGGGCTGAATAAGAGTGACAGGATGAGAAACTGTGTGATAAAAGAAGAGTGTGGTTTGCAATATGATGCGGTGACCAGGATTAAGAAAGGAATGCTTCAGTGGTTTGGTCATGTAGAAAGAATGAATGCGGAAAGGCTGACAAAGCAAATAAGTATGTTGCAGAAGTGAATGGAAGAGTCGGAAAGGGACGTCCTAGGCGGAAGTTTGTCGACCAAATTGGCGATATACTAAAAATGGGCCAAATTAAGAGTACCCTTAACCGACGAGCATGTATGCGTAGGTATATGGATGTGGAAGAGGCGAGAAAGGTAGATCGTGCTAAATGGAAGTCTGTAGTCTCTGCCTACCCCTCTGGTTGACTGGCATAAGTGTTTATGTATATGTATGTATGATACAAAAATTTAAACTGCTTTTTTTATTTTTTACCAAATGTAAGAGTTTAAGTAGTTTAATGGGTCTGGACAACTTTCCGTTTTCCCACGAGCATAGTGTTAAGGGGACGTAGCAGTTTTCAGTCAGCTTATTCGAGCCTTACATGCGGCATTTTGTATGGTGAGAGTAGAGAACTGGAAACTCTTTTTACTGAAATGAGACATTCTATCTTAGTCCGCAGGGGCTACAACGCATCTACATTTTAATTCTTCACTTCCACCAGGAAGACTGTATGCTCGCTTGTCACCATTATTTTATAATAGGGTGATAGTTTTTAATTCTATATTGATCTGTATGGAGAAACTTTTATGGTTTATTCGCTTTAAGTTTCAGTCAGTCAGTAATAAAGATAGCAGGGAAAATCTATTTCGAAGCTGAGGTGTGACGATCTATTTTAGTACATGAGTAGAGTGGTTGTCACAGTAATTAACCGTTATGTTGGGGTCCGCTTCCGGAGCCACTATTTTCGTTACCTTCGTTGATCGTTTGTTTGTATGCGCGCGTGTTTATTTTTAGTCGGTTGATTGGGGTTTGGGGGGCTTGCGTTCGTTTCTCGTGTGACTTTAAAATTATTTTTTTTTAATTCATGATACTTTCATTCGTGCAATAGAAATTTTGCCATTATTTCTCAATTGTTTATTTAGTATTTACTGTTAAGTCACGGCTCAGACTAAAATATGAATAAAATACTCCTTTTACCCATCTTTAAATATGTTGTCTTACTTCTACTTAACTTTTCAATACAAAATTATTTCAATTATTATTTAAGTGAAAAGGTTATTAGTAAGGTTTTTAGTTATTACACATATGCAAGCATTTTTTTCATTATGTCAAAGTTTAGAGTAAGATCTCCTATTAAATTAAGAATTTGCTCTCTGTCTCTAGATAGGTATTGGTTTCGTTTTGTCTGCAGTGTGTTAATAATAATAAATAAATTGCAATACCTCATTAATAAATAATTATTATACGATATTAAACAGTTTGATATATAATACAGCTTCTGTGGAACATTATATTTATTATATATGGGAATGAATGAAAAATGCCTTTTGAATCATTTTAGCTAACGTCTATTTTGAGAGCCAAAAAGCCGTATGTTTGAGAACTATCTCCAAAATATTTCTTTTAACTTAAAACCGTTCTCGTCATATCTATCCTATCTATTATTTGTCAATTAAGTACAAAAATTATGCGTATATACCTGTAAATGCAACTACGTCAGATTTTTAATCTATGATAAAGTCAGATACGTCTTTACTTCTCACAGATCGTTTCGTAGTAGGTACGAAATTCATTGTTACATAATTGTAAAAAGTTATACGTATATCATAGAGAGCATCGGCGTGTATTACAAACGCGTTGTAAAACCACGCCTCCAATATCTGCGCGCGCAGTGCAGTTCCAGCGACGCGGGCCTCTGTGAATGTTCGATTTTGTACCCAAAATTTGTCAGCTATTGCACCAAATATATTCATAGCTATTTAAGTATATTTGATCGTGTAGTGGCGATGTAAGAATATCCACTACTCCATAATATAGTTCCGTGGCTGTTATAAGAGGAGACAGGGATAAAGAAATCAAGAGAAGGGCAGCAGCGCCTCCCTAATAACGACTAAAAATAAAAACTACGGTTGGCAACCCGCTTGCCACGCGTGGCAACTATGGTAAATATCCTCCCTATGAGGAAATATATGAGGAAGGCCTATTTTAAGCAGTGAACTTTAATAGGCTGACACAGTAACGGCTAATGCATAGTTATCACATCGCAGATATTAATTTAATATTATCAAGGTATTCTATACTAAACACTTATATCAAGACATGTTGCAAAATTAGTAAATCAGTTAGCGACCCAAAATGAAAATGCACTATACCAACGTCTTCACATGCTTCCTGAGGCGACGGGAGTGAAACATCGCCAACTTTCACCTGCTGCTGCTGGGAATTTCTCGGCAGAAAAATCCAATAACTTATTTTGGTACGACCCAGAATTCGAAACCGAGACCCCATGTCCAAATCATAGGCAGTCATAATTAATAAAAATTACATATTAATTGGACATGTGACACCCAGTGCTTGTAAATAGGAAAGGGTAAAGTTCCTGTTATGCGGCTTATATGTAATTGTTAGCGACAGTACCCCAAAACAGTTCGAACTGCAAACTCAGAAAATCAAGGGTGCGAATTAGCTATTCGACTACTGTGGTGAACTACTCTTAAGGGGAAATATAACCTCAAATGGCTTAGCAAGATCCTCCGTTATGCCGAAAATATTGCACCATTAATTTTGAAATAAATATATGGTAAAGTTGGGGATTAATCTTAAGTACTATGTTAGACGAAAACACGATTCCGTAAAATTTTCTCGATAGAAAAAAAAAATCCAGTTACCTCCAAACTGAACTATCGGCGTCCTGAAGCTTGTTTCTTGCCGCCCGGTTCCAAGATTCAGGACGCTGATAGATTAGGTAATTTATTTTTACAGTGAAAATAATGGTAATTTAAAAAAAAACATAAGCCCTGCTTTATAGTTAATTCAGTTAGTATGTAAAGTTTCATGATCTTATTTAAAGTATTTTATGAATAACAGCGGTTTATTGTTCAGTTTGGAGGTGACTTTGGATTTTTTTCTATCGAAAAAATTTTACGGAATGATGTTTTCGTCTAACATAGTACTTAACATTAATCCTTAACTTTACGACATATTTATTTCAAAATTTATTCTGCAATATTTTCGGTATAACGGAGGATCTTGCTAAGCCATTTGAGGTTATATTCCCCCTTAACACAAACATTTTCAAGCTTAGAGTGGTTAACTGGAGTATTAATTGGTTATGTTTAGCGTTACTTATATTCTTTAAAAAATGTTAGATGTTAGTATACTCGGTCTATGTAATAATTAGTCTTCATAGGAATTTGTTTATCGTGCACTAAGTTTTATATTGATTTTAGTCACGTGCATCACGTGTACTTGCCTATAACTGATAACATCGGCTCAGTATTCTACTTTCGCTCTTATCTGAAAATTGTGTAATTTATGACTAAATTCATATAAAACTTAAATAATTGAAGTGTGACATGATTCTTGTTTTTCACTATTTAATAGTTTGTTGATCATATCTCCCTGTTTGTTAGTTTACAATTTATAAATATTAAAAATGAAGAAAATAGTTGTTTATATATTAAGTTTATATAAAATATTTGTATTCTATTAATATCACTGGGATTTATGTGAATTCATTAAATATATAGAATTGAGGTTGAAATATATCAATATAATTTTTTTTATATAAAATAAACTTTTATAATTTTAAAACAAACTCTCTCTGTTTAAACCTGACCCAAATAATATTTTTTGTAAGATGGACTGTAAATGGTTATCACATTATAGTTTATTTGAGACGTTATATGACGTAGGATTGAATTCATTTGCTAACAGATTACACCTATAATTTCTTACTACTGACTTTACGTTAGATGTCAACTACATAGAAAGTGCCATGGGTGTGTATAGAAATGAAGCATTCGTCCCAAATTCTTTCATTATTAAACTAATGCATATCTGAGTAAGTTGTGTCATATACAGGAAGTTAATATTTCGTGTGCTACACAAATATTTTCTGAAACTGGATTTCGAACATAATACTGTGTTACGTTGTCAATAATCAAGTGAGTGTGCTAGTAATTGGTATTGACGTAAGGAAGAGATTTATTACCGTTATGCTCTCAACGTTCCGATGTAGATATATTCATTTCGTCACAAGTTTCGACCTCGAGCTAGAAGAATTAACTAATTTGCACTGATTTAGGTTAGTCAATACTTTTTGAATTACTAAAATCCTTGCAAAATTCTACACACGCCTAATGCTGGCCAACATTTAATTATTTGCATTTGTGGTTTATCATCGCCCAAAAATCTCGTAAGATGTAATTAACTTTAGATTTACGGGAAAATGGTATTTGATGTAATTTCCTTTGTTTAGTATCTACTTACTTTACATTGTTAAGTTATTATCATCGTCACCACCATCATCATCATCATCATCGCCACCGTCACCGTCACCATCACAAACATCACTACCACCATCATGACCATCGTTATTACGGCCTATCAAAAGTCCTCTGCTCAACATAGGCCTCTTCCATAGGTTATTTCCTATATTTCCTACGCTTGGTAGCCGGATGGCAACCGCTGTTCATTTCATTTTATTTACGACCATTAATAAGGAAGATGCTGCTGCCTGTCTTCTGTTTCATTTCCCTCTGTCGCCTCTTACGGCGCCCACGGGATTGAATTCTTGCTACTAATATTCTTGCAACATACCCACAATTTATTACAATCTGAAATTTAGTCGCTTTACATTAAAGACTTGAATAAATAATTAATAACTAGCTTGCCAGGCAGACGTTGTTCTGCCCTTTTCGACGATCATTTTGTCACTTCCTACTAAAGATCCTTAAATTCTCACAATTATATATATTAAGATATAAAATGATATGGATTGTATTTTTAAATATAAAATTCCGGCGTTCGTATATTCGTAATTCTTCTCTTCCTAAACTGCTTAACTGATTTTAGTTATATTTTTATGGGGCGCTTATGACAACCAAGTGACCCACCTAAACAGTTCTTAGCTATAAGAATGGACCATTGTGATTCTCTTGTCGAGATCCAGAAATCACCCGTGCGAAGCCTAGGCGCGTCGCTAGTTTTATGTAAAGTTAATTATGACACCGCCTACTAACCTTGGCTCTATGCAAAAACCACTTAGATTTTTCTATATTGTGTTATCTATATTACACAACAGTGACACACATGTGTAAACAGCTCGCAACAAAAGTTGTTAAATTGTACTAGGAAATACAAACTTATTTTAATATTATGGTAAGGATCATAATTATTAAAAACTTTAAATCGTACATTAGAATCGTATGTGTAAGTATCCTAAGTTAACGTATATCCTTTTATCTTAATCAAAAGAAGATGGTCAACAATTCGTCTGTATTTTCTTTTGTATGTAGTACCTACTATGTAATTTTTCAAAGTTAATAATGTGAGAAACAAATACAGGCAATCTATAGTTTTTTTTACACATTACCTGTATTTTTTACGAAAAGTCAACGTCCACAGATTTCCGCTCGATCGCTTCTTCAATAAGAGCTGTATTGAAGTTGCGTAAGTCCCACCGCATGCTTTTGGAGATCTGTCTGTTCAGTTGCCTGTATGCTGTCAAATCTGCTGAAGACTGCAACTTGTATAACTTTCTTGGAATATTTGAATATTTCTATGTCTTGAAATCTTCATATATACTTATTGTACATATTATTATCAATAATTTCAACACACCTAAATAATTTATTTAATTAATTTACTCACCGTAATTTGTTTTAAAAATGGCGCGTTTGTGACAAACAAGTTTACGAAATATGTTCAAAGCCCATGTCTGTTGGGAGGTCAGTCGGCTCTAGGTTTAAAGAGTACGTGTCTTTTGTCTGTCATGCGTCTACTTCCGTTGTGTGAAAGCGGCTTTCTCTCTGCAAATTGAAGCACATTGGCTATTAGAGGTCAAAGGTACTGATTCGATTTGACAAAATTAGTTACGTGCGCTTATTTAAATAAAATTTTGATATTATTAGTTACGATAATGAAGACCTAAATTTAAACTTAATTCTATTAAAAATAAAGAGTTTTCAAGCACATCACTTTACTTCTATTTTGATTATCTCACGTACCAAACTGTAGGCAAAGGTCTTTTAAATTTTTTCGCCTTTTAAATTCATTAGCAGTTTGATAAATCTGTTTCATACTTCTCGTACGTAATCGTACTCTCGTACGTAATTTTGGCTACCTTTAAATTTAAAAAGTCAAAATCTGCTTCCTATTTTACGACAAAAATCCCAGATCATTATTGAAATGGTGGTAATTTCCTTTTTCTTTTATGACAATTGAATAGAATTATATTAGGTTTGTATTACAAGTTACTGCATAACGCCACTCGATCATCAGAGCAGAAAGAATTTTATTTCCATATGCCCTCCAATTAGTCATTTGATTGGGTTGAGAAACATTTTTTGTTTTGGCTGAACAAATTTTGGATCTAGTTTATTGCTACAGGTAGTGCTACATGAGTTTTATACGTTTATAAAATCTTCGAAACAGGGACGAAAGAGAATTACGAAGTTTCTTTAAATAGTTCTCACTGTGGTCCCTTGTTGTAATGACTCAAGGGGTCCCTTGTAGATAATTTTTTTTATAAATTACTGCTATGCAAGATTTCAAAATTGTGGTAAGTCGCCCACAGCAGGTTTGCCGATGATGGCCCTTCTCACTTCCGCTGACCGCGTCTCGCGCTCACCGCTACGACTGATCATCGACGCGTGACGCTATGACGCATCGGTAAGCTTTCTGTGCGCGCGTTGTATTGATAACCGTTTTCAATATTTTGGGAAGGCCTATAATTATACACAAACAAAAACTTACTAGCAAGTTAGAGTTAGATGCGATTCAAGGAAAATTCTCTTCGTTTTATTACTTAGGTTGGCTCCAGTGGCTCCAACCTTTGTTGAAATGTTATAAAATTTTATTGGTGTGCATAGGCGTCGTGTACCCTGCTGCAGTTAGGATATACACGTAGTTGCTACTCATAACTTATGATGTGTGTATTACTCAACCTCAGCGTATTATCAACTGACACAAATTAACATTAGTCTGTTAATGCGCCGCATTAATCACGTTATATAAAGCGTTATTGTATTGTTTAGAACTACCTCTTATGTACCTAATAGTTGCTAGATTTAAGGTATGTGTTAACATAAAGGTACTTACTTGATGTAAACACCGTGATTTTCTTTTGGTCCCATATTCAGCCGTGTAAATGTGAATGGACCCCGATGATGATGGTGAAATTACCTTAGTCGATCTTATTATTTACATTATTATCTGTAGTAGCTGTCCAGTGGCCATGTAGCGGCGGTGTAAGAATATCAACTACCCCATATCTTCCCATGGTTGTCGTAAGAGGTGACAAAGGGCATCAAGCCAGGAGATGGATACGCCTCCTAAGTGTGAAAACTGTGGCGAAATCCCCTATGAAGCAGCAATCTACGGGGGAGGCTAATGTTCAGCAGTGAACATTTATAGCCTCTAACTGATAAGGGACTCTCAAGAATGGAAACGATTGTTGCACAGTCTCCCTAGATGAAGGCCTAAATCTAACAGTTGGTTGTCAATAAGCTAATTATGACGAGAATTGCCTGAGTAATAATATTATAATTTGTTCTCCGCAACTTTGAGGTGGAGACCGAGGCCAAAGTGATATTTAGTCAAATATGTAGGTTATATAAGTGGTAAAATTACAAATTTTGTATAACCACCTTCAATAAAAATAAAAAGAGAACATGATCAATGTAGTCGAAGTCAATTTAATACGCATTGTTAAGGATAATCTCAAAAACTATTGGTCTGTGATCTTGATAAAATTTATATGGGATCGCATGAAAAGCACCAGCTTTCAAATAAAAAAATAATTATCAAAATCGGTTTAGATAGAAAAAAGTTATGAGGATATGTAAACACACATTAAAAACATTAAGTCCAATTGAGTACCTTCTCCTTTTTTTGAAGTCTGTTAAAAAGGCACCTGTCTGCGTATTTTATGACTGGCATAGACGCGCGATCTCTTGGAACCTGAGATCTTTTAAGTATTATTTGATGGACGCTAGGATTATTCATTAGTTGGTAGATTTTCTTTTCCGTCTAGGAGACTTTTTGGTCTCCCTTTGACCTATTTCTGCCTTCTAAAATATGTCGGCATCTTTATTTGAAAATGGTTGTAGATGGTCACGGTTTGCAGTAGCCAGGCCCTCAGGAGTACTGTAAGTTTTCGCCATAATACGTCACATCACACATGGGACTTATTAAGCATAGAGTGATAGATATCTTGCGTCAATATACATATAATTCAGACATATCCTTAAATCGATTACGCAATGCATCTTGTCAAGAGGTCGATCACATTCCCCGGTACTGCGTGGTGCTGCGTCGTGTACCCGTCGTACTTGAACGTTGAAGTAAGAGGCTGGGTGTGGGAGGCGGGCGTCCTCAGCGCTAACGGCGCTTTCGTAGGGCATCTATCCAACCGCCACTTGTAGCTGCACCTCCTTAACTGTTCATACGTCAAAAGAGAAGTATTGAACAGGTGCTTAGGATTTCAAACATATTGTCAAAGTAATTTATCTTACAATTTTTATTATGATAATAAAAATGTTTATTTTTATTGACATATATTCAACGCGTATGTTTTTATGCGTTACTGCTCGGACTCGGATACGACTGTACCTATTTCAGATTTTCGTTTTATTATATAGGTTTTTTATAAATACTTATGAGGCCAGTGCCGGTACACATTAAAAGAAAAACTTTCATCACTAAGGGTGGAAAAATAGTAAAAGAAGGTTTTAATATACTATTTAAACGACATTCTCCAGTTTTTACCTAGGACGTATCATATTCTTTAGACACAGGGCACCAATTCCAGAAGCTATTATGTGAATAATTTGATTTTTTTTGGATTAGGTTCTTCTTTTTATTAAATAATTATTGCTAAAGACCATTGAGCTACTATGTACTACGTACTTGAGGAGACACTGCATTCAGCTACTCTGTTCCACTCAACTGAGGTGCATACACCGCACTTTAATCATGCACTCGCTAGGCGCTTATAGAGTTTTCACGTGTTGTGTTGATTTAAAAAAAATCTCTTGATTAAAATATGCCGTCGTGTGTACTTAGATATTGCACAAATAATTCAAGAAATGTCAGTAAAAACCAAGGAATTACTTTTCATCAGTTAATAAGACACTTAATCAATAAAAAAGTATTATGTATTAATAATAAAACAAATTATTCCTAAGACGCCATCTCGTGTCAGGGAATATAGATTATGAAATTAATATGATCAGATGCGACATTTCTGTGGGTACTTAAGTATAGGACGAATATATTATTATACACATTTTTTTTGTAGAAACATATATAAGTTATTATAATTTGGCAAAATTTTTCATGTTTCAATCTGCTTATTATTCTTTTATTTTATTTTTAGGTTTCCACATCAAAGTCAAAGTGGTATAAATTCGTCCATTTTTAACTCTCGCGTGCCCAGCACGACTTATGAACGACTTTTATTCTAATTTAAATAAATATATTTGCAATTTAAATGTTATGTTAATAAGTTTTGTTAAACATACATTTAGTATGATATTTATATTTGACTTAGATACCTTTTAAAATATTGAGATATAAATATCATTGAAATGTAATTGTGATATAATATCATGTTATATTAAATAAGCAAATATAATATACAAAATAAATGACAAAATTTAAATATTGTCCTCGATATAATTTACCTATTTAACAATACAATCTACTATTACCTACGGGTCATTCTACCTATGTTTATTCTATGATAAAAAAAACAACCGCGCGAACACAGAGTAGCGCACATTTTTTGTTTGAGATAGCTGTTCTAGTACGTAAGTACATATTACTTCAATGCTAGACATAAATAATTTTTTGTCGAATACTAAAAATTGTGCTTTAAATAGTTTTTATATTTAAATTTTTAGTTTAATTAACAACTCAGGTCTTAATCATGTCATCATCACACCGTAAGCATTCCAGGGCTTTACATGGATGCGCTTTTATTGTCGTAGGGTGTATTGTAAGAGCCACGTCTATCGGTTTGATTCACGATACCAGTACCGGATGTGTTCCACCCTTAATTTTGCTCTTTCTCTCTGTGGATGTTTTTGACTGGTATATCATTACATCTCATCACAAGTCTACTGCTGAACATTGGCATTCGCCAAAGAATATCACAAACACGGTCCTAAGCCATCTGTAGCAATCGACTTACCTACCCTCGTACTGCCACTTATCGGTCACTCTATTTATTAGGGAGTCGCCCTTCGCTTATCGGCACGAGGCACGAGGCTGCCACTCAAGAACTTTTATTCCCCATCCGTTGTCAGTGCTTCGAGTTATATGATCGACCCATTCCACACTCCATTACATCCGTAATTTATGCTTGCGTATGTGTAATACTTAGACGTGGTGGCCTCTCAGGGAATACTCACCCTGAATTTTATAGTTACTACTTTCATAGGTACTAACGACATTATTAATAGCAATTTACGATATAATGCAATGCAATACTCTTCTCTTTATTGTACACCATGGAAAATAATATAACAAAATAATTTAAAATAATGGGACAGAATTGTAAGTAATGGGAGAAATTCGGAAGAAACCAGCACGTCCCGGAAATTAAAAATATAAAATATATGTGGACAGTGCGGTGGACTGCCTGTTCGTGTCTTACAGAGAAGGAGAACTACTGTCAATATAAGGGTACAGTACATCCCTTTATTAATATACAGTAATACAGACTTTAAACTTAACAAGTAATACAGCGTTGAATAAAACTATATTTACGAATAATATTTTATTTACTAATTCTTCCATGGTTACATTTTTACTAGAAAAATATTAATAACTATATTAATTTTGTTTCTAATATAATGACCACGAAACTGTCTTACTCTATCTAAATCTATAGTAATATTTCTTACGCCTATCCGGATTAAAATGCAAAACAAATTTAGAATAGGATGGATTAATTTGTTTTCAATAAATAAAAAATCGATTACATTACGACCCACACTAATTTAAAAGTAGACAAATAAGTACTGACCGTATAGGAAAATGGTTATCGTAATAAATAGCTCGGTGTCTGTTTTACGTATGATGCTGCGGACGTCTCGGCGGGTTGTCGACCACCTGCCGCGGTTTAATAGCTCGCAACGATATGTTACTCCACGATTTGAACTTAGACCTGCAAGAGGGAGAGAAAATGTCCATACATCACCACTTATGTAGGTTTTTGTCGACGGTAATCTTCTCCCTATTTCATTGTAATGTGTATTTATGTTCATACTAATGTTCACGAAAGTACTGCACTGGATGTGATTTATTTATTTACTTAATTCAAAATAAGACTTGTAATTTAGATTGTACTCATAATCGTTTAACTATAGCTTACCGTAAAAATCTAACTTTCTTGTTGATTCTCTCATCTCTGGTCTCATATTTAAGGTTGATTACGATGATCAATCTGAAGTACTCCACAGATTTTAAATTCTAACAACTTGAGAATATATTCAGCACTATTGGAGTCTGACGACGATCAGTCTGGACTCCCCACCTATCTTAATATTTCGATTCATAAAGATGGTATTGAAAGTCCGTTACATTAAAAGGGTGTGACATTAAAAGTGGTTATATACTTTGTCAGATGTTTACGTCGTAGAGCTACGAGGGGAGGTCAAAAAAAATTTCGCGGATGACAGGGAAGGATAATGAAATTAAACATTAAACTATTTTTCTTTTTAATATATTCTCCATAACCCTAATACATTTATTAGATCTCTCAAATAACTTAATAATACCGTCTAAAAAAAATTGTTTTGGGCGTCGAAATATGTCGAAATTAGCGACTACACTTCATCATCGTTGTCAAATTTTTTCCTACGCAGTTCTTTCTGGGCTCAGCTCAGGCTCAGTTCAGCTTGGGCCCAGATCTTGGCTGTAGGGTGAGAGGCGCAGTTGTTCAAAAAGTTCGTATGCTTCGGCTATATCTTTGTTGTAGCACTGACAAAATGTCAGCTTAAAAATAACAGCTTAATCAGCAGCATTAAAGCAACACGTTTCGTGTAGGGAGTATAGAGAACCGAAGAACCTTTATACTGGATACGAGCCATTCCGTCTTCTGTGGTGCCATTTGCATTTTCATTCTTAATCGAGGAGAGATGTAGATATTAATAAACCGCAACATCCTCTTACCACTAGGTGGTAACCGTCACCCTAATTCTAATTAAAATATTGAGAATTGACAGATCTCCTCATAATTTTACTATATTTTGCTTTTCGCTAAATTATTGATTCTAGCCTCTGTACTGTAGGTGTTCAATAGAATTGCTAATAGTTGAAAGGCATTTGTTACGACACCGCGTGGGACACGAACCGAGATGCTCTTACGCAAGTACCCACGCCCTATCACGGCCCGTGCAGGATATCGTTTGATTTCCCATGTGCACTCCTCACATGGCTAGGCACGGGAACCAGTTTTTAAGCTTACTTTCAAATTTCTTAAGACTGGCTCGGTGATTTGCTAGCAATCGGGCGGATACGCGGCATTTATTACACCTGTTTAGTGTTAGACGGTGATTTACGTTTTAGTTTATTATGTACAAGTTGATCATTTACGACTAAGTGAACGCTGCGCTATGAAGGGAATCTATTAACTAAGTTTAGGACCTGTTCATTATTTTTGCTATGATTTAATTTGACAATGGTTTAATGGTTAACGGTACGTTCTGATTATATAAGTAATTTAAGTTTCAAGTAGGACTGTTTTACGAAAGTATAAGTACTCGTTATGAACTTTATAGCGTTATTAATAATAATATTCTTTCAATAAATTGTGTTGTATGATTTTCGTATGACCTAATTTAAGTCGTTGTGTGTTGCCAGCGTTAAACCATCCATCGCCCTATATCATCCCGTGGATGTCGTGAGAGGCGATAGGGGAAGTGAACAAGATGTGGGTAGTAATATCGCGGTTGACAACCCGCCTGCTATGCGTGGCAACTGTGGCAAATATCCTATAAGTCAAACTATGCGGAAGCTCTTGTATAGCAACAGAATTTTATTCATTAGACTTATCTTACTTATTCATTAGACACAGGGCACCGATTCCAGAAGCTATTATGTGGATAATTTGAAATTTTTGGATTCAGTTCTTCTTTTTATTAAAAGATTATTGCTAAAGACTTAAATAAACAGATAATTTTCTATTATATTTATCTTATTAATTATCCTATATATATATATATATATATTTAATTATCCTATAAGTCAAACTGTGCGGAAGCTCTTGTTTAGCAGCAGAATTTTGATAGACCACGCGGACGACATAATTTTTTTAATTGTACACGATTAAATTGAGTCTAGTGAAATCAATAAAACAGTTTTTAGTTGGTTAAAAAATCAGCACTAACTGTGTAAAAAGGTAAATTTATGTTAAAAATAAAAAAAATAATAAACGGCTACTATTTGGGGTCAAGGACCGGCGTTGTTAAATATTTTCGCTCAGTTTCTGATCTTAAAACTACATCTGCCACTAGTTAGTGATGGGACGTTCACTGCCTTGCTTTATAAATTCTATACTTTTGTTACATTGGGAGGAGTGACTCATTTTATTACAATTGTTTACTTTTTTAATCGTTTATTTCACTGCTTATCTCATTACAACCTTCATATGCTTATTTTGCATGATTAGCAGCCTTGAAATTACAGAAAACCTTTATATGTCGATAATGTACCTTTACCTTTTTAATTCAACAATTTTCAGTAGAAATCCATGTTTAACAGTTTGCAAAGCCAGACCCTTATTATATCTCTGACGTTCACAATTATACTATGAATTGCAGTCACATCTTTTATTACTCGTTCATTTTGAATTGCATTAGAGGCAAGGTCGAATGTGCAGTACTTATCATACAGTCCGTCATTCTTCAATAGATTCTCGAGAGATGAACCGCCGATGCAGTTAATTGCGCAATTCAGCTTACTAGCCAATTACTGTTGAATATGTAGTTTGTTTAATGGCGTTAGATTGTTTATAGTTTCATTTAGTGTTTATATTTTGCATGATTAGCAGCCTAGACATTGCAGAAAATCTTTAGAAGTCGATAATGTACCTTTACCTTTTTAATTCAACAATTTTCAGTTAAAATCCATGTTTAAAAAGCCACAGTAGTTTTTTTCATTGTGTGTTTTAAAGAAGTTCTGCTTTTTCCTGGAAACCTTATAACCAATAGAAAATTATTGTCCTCGTAGCAGTACGTATTAGTCCTAGAGAATTGCTTGACATTTTTGTACTTAATTTACGAAAAGCAACACATTTTTCATCGTTCTAGATTTCATATAAACAATAGAAAACTAAGTAATTCTACTATTCTAAACTAGATTTGCAACGAATTTTCGGCAATTATTTGATATTTGGCCTATTCCGCTACTTTTATCCTATTCGGTCAAATATCGACTAGCTAGGTACCTATTCGGCCTTATACCGAATACGTAAGTCAAAAGTTTTCTTGTAGTCAGATAATTGCTAAAATTAAATCATATTGATTTTTATAATGTTATTTTTTGTTATCATTAAATAAGTCATAGATTCATTATCAACTTCCGTATTATAAAAGTTAACACAAAACTAGCAAATAATTAAAGTTGTTAAGAATTAATTCGCACATATCCGCACCCAAAAAAATAAAGCGATGTGTCCTACCTAGTTTGCTGATCACCTCCCGCCCTCCCTCAATTGCGTACACTAATCCCGTCACCACTAATCCCAGCACCATTACTCCCTACACCACTACACTAGGAAAGACACACCATCGACGATAATGCGACACGTGTTTCGCCTCCACACGAGGCATACTCAGGTGATGTCAGGTGATGTCAACAATAGCAATGTGTGTCGGCTCTACCGAGGAAGGACCACGCTCTAATAAAATACCACCTTAAAATAGTAGCTTCAAACTGCTGTTTTGTATGGTGGGCTTAGGGAACAGGAGATTCTTCTAATTGATAACGAGGCTTCCTATCCTTAGTTCTCAGGGGTAACAACGCAAGACGCAAGGATAGACATAAGTGTCTATGAGCTACATCATATACCATAAGTATTTTTGGTATTAACTACTACTGTAATAAATAAAATTATTATATTGACTCTGACGCTACTCCATACAAGGATCTTAACAATACTTCCGTCGGTACATGTATGGTTGAAATATATAGTTGTGGGAAACACCTTTGTCTATTGCTCGTAATACTACTTGGCAGCTAAAAGTAAATATGAAGGTTAATTATTTATACATCAAAATATTCTAAAAAATATTTGCCAAAAAAATTAGAAATGTTTCTTAAGTCGCCACGCTGATTTCAAGAAATTGATATGTTTGTACAAATCAGTTCATTTCAAGTGAAAAATTTCTCTCAGGTCTTCTCTCATTACTGAGTTTTTAGGGCAAGGAAATGTCTGCCGCACCCTGCCCCAACGGGCGTTGGCGAACTTGACATGTCTTAGAAATATTTCTTATTTCTCAGACATGCCGGTTTCCTAACGAGGTCATCAGCAGCTCACTTGATTTACCTCAAAGATATTTTACCTTTGAGCCATTTGTATTATAATTATAACACTGTTAGCAAGGGCGCTTCATATAACTTATTTATTGTTTTATTGGGACAGTGAGTAAAACGAATTGAGATGTTATTGTTATTTATTTGTCTGTGGTCTTGTACAAATACAATTTATTATAATTAAGCCAATATTTTGGGCTTGATAACTATCAAAAAAAATTTGATTCATTTATATTTGTACCATATTTTCATAAACATCAATTTAAAGCTTTTATGATTTGCTTTAATCGTCATGATTGGCACATTAGCGATCTTAATACAATAAATGCATATCACACCTTGATATAGTCGTTAACGAAAATACAACTTAAAAGAATGAAGCTATAGCAGCCTTATAAAAGTGTTCGTTTGAAATCGTACTGGAAATACAACTTTAAATACTCTTATTCTTGTCACAGCTTATTCGTGGATCGTAAGACCCATGGCTAAGAAGTTGATAGGAACTTAATCTGATTTGCGGTGTCACAAACGAGATTGGGCGGTCAACAGCGGATGGAGGAATGACTTTAAATTGGACGAAATATAGTTCGTTATAGTTAGCTAATTTGATTTAGCATTCAATGCAGTTGGTAAAATAGTAAATAGTAAAGCATTATATTGCATTATTGACGACAGTTGCAATGATATTTCGGTTATGTATGTTTTGATTTGTTTTGTTAACATGAATAGATAAATTGTTTGAATATTAATGTTACTTTAACAGATTATAGGCTTGTGTTTTCAGCATCTTTTTTTTTAATTTACTGACTCAATTTTGACAAATTTCACACAGGCACAAGTCACAGTATAAAAGACAATAGTGTATACATTTTGCACTTCATTTTCATTTAATTTAATTTCATGTTAATATTTATAACAGTTTTAATAAAAAAATTAATAACATAAAAATCTAAAAATCGTAAACAATTATATTATACAGTTTTATATGGTGTCGCTCATTCGATACTGACCAATTTAAGAATAATTTAAATGTCATCAAAAATCTATAAAAGTTTAAGATTCTTGATGCGTTCTAATGATTTTTATCGTGCGTATTATACAGTGCACGTCCATTTACGATAAGCTGTTGGCAATAAAACATGAGTCCTTTCAGCTTTAGTTATTGTTTTGCCACTTTACGACGTAGGAAGTGATTATTGCGTATAAAGGAATTAATGAATTCAGCTTACCATTTCTGCGTAACTTCCTATCGGGATCACGCGTAAGGTCAGGTCGGTAGATACATCCGCTATACTTAAAGTGAGGTCGTAACAAAGCAATTTGTACTTCATTAACAGAACCATCGTAGTTCGTTTATCTGGTAACTAAAACGACTGTTCTATTGGACTCATTATGTTATCTCTTTAAATTATTTCTAAACTGTTACTACCGCTTGGTATTTTGAAATGGGTTAAACAATATTATTATTATTAGTATTGTAAGTTGTCTTCAATACATATATAAATAGAATGTTATTTATTCATCTCTCATAATGTATTCGTCAGAAAAATAATATTTGAGCTTTGGTCTTTCCCGTTATAGGAAAAGTTTGTTTTAGATCTGCCCCTATTGATTGGGCAAAATCTGAAAGTATTGTAAGGACACACATGAATGCACACACATACACAATTTGAGTTTTAAATGTGTTAATAATTATAATTTAATTATTTTATAATCAGGAAAGTAACGTTTTTACTTTTATCGTGAGGTGTCTAATTTTATTGAATCTATTCCATTAATACTGCGTAATAACATTAAATGGACTTAACTCTACAATATTATATATTTATGAAAGGTGTTTCACTTAAAATTGTTATAATTTAAGCATTGTGTTACATATTATGTAGTTTTGGCACTGCCAGATATTCTGATCTTTGACCTACTATTATTTGGAACTCTCCTTAATGAGAGACAGCCTGTGCTGTAAATAGAGAATTAATCATGAAAAAGTAGTATATTTTAATAATAATAATGTAAATTATTTATTTAAATATTAAATTAAAATTTTAATTTGTGGAAAATTATCCAATACTAGTTTTACCCAGCAGAAGTTTGTTGACTAGATCTACTTAGGGAGGTCAGACCTATAGATTAGTCATCACAGGCAGCTGTTTGCTCACTTGCCACTAATGATATTAGTATTTGTTGACCACGCGGCATCTTTTTTCTTTTTTACATGGGGACATACCTTCGCATACCCGCCTTGCGGCAAGGATTGGTTATGTCTCACTGACTAATACCCCATGGTGTTCCACCTTCGTCGCATATTGGCAGGGCCACAGGAACGCTGTAGCACACATCAGCAGCCCACCAGCGTCGGCTGCCTATTGAACATTGAGGAACCAACACGGCCACCTATGGCTGGCCATGTTGGTTCCTCTTTGTTCAACGCGGGTGACCAACCCACTGCTACTAAGAACCCGTTCCGGGGGAAGGGGGGATGACCATGCTGCCTATTGGTTAGAATAAGTGTGTGTATGACTTATAAAAAATTATACCGTATGTGGATGTATGTCCATGTGCGATTTATGTTTTTATGTGTTTACGAATACAAGAGCAAATCCTAATAGCGGGGTTGTATACCAGTAGTACGTAGTATTTTGACTGTTAGTTCATTTGTCACGTTTTAAAAACGGTTAAATATAGAAAAAATTACGGATCATCTAAAGTCACTTGTTTGTTTATGTAAAAAGTTGTCAATAGATAAAGGACTTATCCGGCAATGTGTCATTGACATCAGATGCACTCGAGTGCAAAGTGCAAGTGAGTAAAGGGTTCGGCTTCCCGGTCGCGAAACCTATACAGTGCATTGTAAAACTACACCTTTACATTATATTACACTATTAATTGCTTAACGCTCTATTGAAGTATAATAACATTAAACAGTCTTTCAACCCAGAGGCTGATAAAGTGCATCGGTTGTTCTTGGAACCGTATTCTAAACTTCCCATATCTATCATAGGCTTCTTATTTTAAGGGTTTTGGACCAGGGAAGATGTCTCAAAGCGTAATTGCGTATTTGACATAGTATCGCGTTTAATTTATTTAAGTTTTAATTCCCAACGTTTCGGGTACTTTCCAGCACCCATGAATTAAAAAAATCCTAATTTCAATAAAGAAGGAAGCTGGGTACTACCACCTGCTTGGGACCCTGTAATGAATTAAATTGAAACTAAATGTAACCGTACCACTGTAAGACTTTAAGACACAGTAAGTTCATTTTGCGTAGATCGGACCATAAATAATAATCAAAAAGCTGAAAGTACTCCGGGTTAACACTGACATCGGGACGTCAGTCACCTCAGTCCTCTGTGACCATGGGTGTTGTAAAACACCCGAAACGTGAGGAATTAAAAATGAAATAAACGCCATAAACTCTGTAAAAGTAGTTTTAATCAATGTGTAGTGTTCGCGTAAAAATAAGAAATCATTATATCCTTAAGAACCACCAATATATGTATAATCAGTTATTAAACCCTATATTATATTATACACAGTATATTAGAGACCTGCCTGTTATTTTAGATTTAAGTAATCAAGACCATTAATTTTTTTTTAAATCTTCATATTTTACGTATAAAATATAGCCCACATCCCTCCCGGTATTGCTCTCTACCTATTTGTAAAGTTTCATCACAATCTATTCTGAAAGTTAGCCCGGACAGACAGACACACAAACATTTTATAATTGGTTACTCATGTACTAATGAAATACAAATAACCACCTCAGTTCCATATAAGGTATTTATTTCGATATTACAGACAAGACATTTTAATTTTATTTATACGTATAGATGAATAATAATTATTATTATCGGAAGGAAAATGAAAATGTAATACAAATAGAATTCGAAAGAGAAACTTTTTTATTCAATATTAATCATATGTTTCATTTACCCTTGTTCGGTAAATACCTATGTTCTGTATATATACCTATATATACCTGTGTCCCTCCAATATTTCAATTATTATAAGTACTAAAATGTTTGAATTCCGTTTTGTTTCAGGTAAGAATTTTAACAATGCATACGCAGTTAATCCATCATGAATACTGGTAAGAAACATGAACCTTTGTCACAAACGCTTTCATTAGTTGATCTATAAATCTACAAAAAATACTACAACAGTTCAAGTATCGAATAATTCTGAACTTCAGCTGTCTTATAAATTTAAGCCCATCTATCGGCCTTATGTGTCATAGAAAGACTATTGGATAAACGATTTGAACTAGATTCTTCCGCTTTAGATCTCAAATTTAAGATAAATGCTATGATCTTATGTAAGATACATGTACGGGATACTCACAATGAATAGGGGATGTAAAAACTTTTTCGACTTCATATTATGTAATATAGACACATACATTGAGGTAAATAATAATAATTATGAAGCTTCATAAGCTAAGCTGAATAAAGATCAGAGTACTTTGAAGCTCTTTTACATGTTTTTAGGGTAAGTGTAAATCTGAAAATAATCTAAGAAGTTTCTTTTACTTTTTTAAATTGCCTCGTTAAAAGTACTGTATAACAAATACTGCCTCTTTTTGTCTCTTTAAAAAGCTTCCAACTTAAATTTAGAATTTTTTCCTATATCGAGGGAATATAATCACGAGTCAGTCGCTTTATATAATATACGTGAATTAAAAATTAAAACTAATGAATGGATATTTTCAAATTGAAAGGCGGCGCTACACTGTTACATTTGAGCCTAGATCACAAATTTTGACATGGTTAAATTTATTTAGAGCTTAAAGTGGAGATTGTCTCCGAATACCAGCCTAAGCGTTTGACTGCGGCGCTACGGTGCGGTGTCGCGTGGTAGAATGCCACACCAAGTGTTGTGCTCACAAAAATCGTAATGTCTTATTATTACGATTTCTGTGGTTGTGCTGCTATTACTGTCCATGTCTAATTTATGTATGAATAACTCCTCTACGAAACACGAGACAATCAAAAAATAATGTGTTGCTAAATGTTTTTATTTTAAGAAAACACCTAATTACATTTTTCTTTTGGTCCGTTATAATATAACCCATATTTTTAATATAGACTAACCCAGTTAGTTTCATAATACGCATTTAAAAATTTGTGAGCATTCAATGCACGTATGAATTTATTAAAAGCAAACAAACCCATTACGGTTGCTTACGATACGGGTCGTGGACCCGCGCACGTCACGTTGCGTCACGCTAACAAATTACCATACTCGCCTATGTTAATTCCACTGGTATGACCACATAATAAATCCAACTATGTGCATACTACCGCTTTGGAAAAAGATGATAAGAATAAAAGAGGTTTGTAGTCGAAATCATAAAGGAGCAAGTTCTGAATTCAACATCTTTCGTATGTATATATACTATACCTTATTAATTTTCTACCGATTTTCACGTTTATTTTCTATTAAATAGTTTATATTTCAGGGGTGGGAAAAAAAGCGTGAACTTTTAAATTTAACTATTTAAAGACATTCTAAATGTTATTTTGAACTTGTAATATATCCCTTAGCTCGCATAAATGGGTGAAAAAAGTAAAATCCTACTTCAAAAAACTTAGGTTGGGCTTTATTAGTTTATTGTTAGGCTGTAGTTTGTCATTACGCTGTGTCTCAACACCAACTTCTGAGTGTGTAAATTGTTCTATTGCCTCCCAGCGCGTTGTAAATTGGATTTTAATATTGCAATTGCCAATTTCATTGGGGCTAACTGAGTGGAAAGATCGGTTCTCGAGTGGCATCGTCGTACCGGTAAACGAAGTGTAGGAGGCCACTTCACTAGATCACTACTGCGACCTGGCAAAAGAGTGACGATTGCAGGTGGCTGAGGACCGTACTAAGGCTTACATTCGGCATGGTACTTGTGACGGACTGTATTGATGATGATAATAATGATTGATTAATTTCTTTACATTATTATGTTTATTTCGGCGGCATTATGTATGTTATTATTATCTTTAGTAGTTGACACTAATTGTAAAAAAAAACAATAGAAAATGTCTAGTAAATTTAAAATTTTGTCGAGCGGTAAAATTTAGTATAAAATACTCTTATACATTAAATGTAATACAATGTTGGTATGTAATTATTTAAAGCCGGAATTAAGTTTCTTCCGCCCTAAGAAGTCAAGAGGCCGGAACGTGCGATATAACAATATGCAAACATGGTGATCTCTGAAGCAATAGTTACGTGTCATACGTAACATTCGAGTGGAGCTGCCACTTATTCATCATTATTGAACACCTTAGTGTAATTATTACATACTCCATACATTTAGTGTTTTGAGAATTATACTTTTTTGAAGTTCTAGTCTTGTAAAAGTTAAGTAGCTTACAAACGTCACTAGATCCAGATTTTCTCTCATTTCTGAGAGGGTTAAGAAGCAAACAAACTACATAAGATACCAGTGCTCGTTGGTGACCTTCGCATGTTTCGGATTATTTTATTTCTTATAGTCAAGCAAATCTAAGAAATACCTTTTGACGTTTTGCATTAATAATTCCGCAATAACTTTGTACAAGCGTACTCACACGATTTATAATAACCTTTTGCGTAAATCCGAAGAATTATGAAATTTCCTATATTTAATTACAGAGTGTATAGTTTTTAATCACTTATTTAAATTTCTATCTTTCAAACAAAGCAAAATATTAAAAAAATAACCAGTATCAACTTTTTTTTACTTTAAGTCGTTTCAATGATATGTCACTATGTACCTTATTGTAGTGTTTGGATGGTTAAAATTCATTATTATGCGAATAATCGGCAAAAATATTCAAATAATTGGTATAAATATAGAAATAATCGAATCATTATTTTTAATGTATTATTTGTTTAATTAAATTGTTATTTTTAAAATTGCTTAAATTACATGAATTATGAGTTAAACAATTGTTTTTTACTTTGTTAGCGTAAATATGTGTAGGCAAAAAAAAAACTCGTAATACAAGGCCGCGCTGTAAAAACCAATACGTAATTTCAATCTCCCGCCATTTCATGAGTTTACTGTGCGTAATTTTGTGATTTTGTGTCTATTTTCTTATTTTGTGACTCGGCTTTAACTTTTTGAACTGTTTCTTCTATATTCGTTGTAGCATGTGCCCCATGTCATAAAGGATGATTGGGCAAAAGTGTTAGAAAAAACAAATAAATTGATTATGGATGACTTTGAAAGAGACATTAATTTTGACTGCATTATTGAAAATCAAACAATAATTAATGTAAACAATGACAGCTCAAATAGTTGTACTCAAAGTGATTGAATAAATTTATTTTTAATGTAGTTTCAATCTTAATTTTTTTAACTTAGCCTCTAGAAATAAGCAGTAACAACATATGTGAAGCCACTGATAAATCCTGTGTTATAAATTATCCGTTTCTAATTTATTCTGGTATTATTCGAACTAAACTATAAATGATTACCAACTCTAAATAATCGATATCTATTTTTTAAAAATCGAATATTGTACGTTTTCATTTTTCGGTTGGCATGCTTGGTGCAATAAGTCTGGCAGCTGTCTGTCAAAATGTATTTCTTAGATTTGGTTGACTACAATAATTCAGTCATGTATAGTTCACGATGTTTTCGTCACTTTAATTGCAAATGGCTATTTCATTGGTGCTGGATTGTACAATTGCAGGATGGTACAATTGATTGCGAGCGCTTTAGCCTTTGAGCTAAGGCTCTCGTAAAGATTTATATTTTTCCACCTATGTATTGGAAAAAGGAAAGACATTTACTAACTCATACTATAAATATCGTGCGATTTTAGAAAAGTAGTATTGTGGTGTGTATCAATTATCAAGCCAGTGATAAGTTTAACCTCAGTGTATTTCAGTAAGGGACACAACAGAAAAATATTTCAAATTACAGTTGCATGAATGCAAATAGTTTAATGGTTTCTAAAGATAATAAATTTGAAAAAAAATCTTAAATAAGTTTTTCTTGTTACATATATATATATATATATATATATATATATATATATATATATATATATATATATATATATATATATATATATATATATATATATTACAGTCTTATAAAAGTCCACTTATGAACATAGTCTTCCCCCATAGATTGCCTCAGCTTTTTATAGAATAATGATGACAAACAGCTTCACAATCTACTTATGGTGATTCTGTGGCTCATAGGCACATACATCTATACTAGCGCTGTCACCCCTGAGGAGTAAGAGAAAATGTCCACCTAAATCATAAGGGTCTCCGATTCTCTACACTCAACATACAAAACACAGCAGTATTAAGGTGCCCGGTTGATTCGACCCATTCGTGCTGCAACCATATTAATCATACTGCTATTTGTCATAGTATGCACGCATGGCAGTCGTGTGGCAACCGCCTATGCAATTAAAACAATACATCTTGGCAATTTTAATTGTAATTAGTACAATTTCAATGTAAAGATAAATTATTTATTTTGCAACTATCTTAATATATATAAACGTGTATATATAAACGTGTCACGTTGTTTGTTCGCGATGGACTCCTAAACTACTTAACCGATTTTAATCAAATTTGCACACCGTGTGCAGTTTGGCCCAGCTTAGAGATAGGATAATTTTTTTGCCCATGAGTGACCCATAATTGTTTTTGCGAATTTAAGGATTTTTAATACGACATGACAAAGGTCGTCGAAAAGTAGAAAAACTGAAGCATATAATATGTTGAATAAAAACCCTTCAGCAATGAAACATGAAAAAGCACTGATCCACCGAATGAGAGAAATCACCGATAAACCAGTATGTGTAAGCAAGTTGTTGTACGTGCGTCTACAAAGTTACATAAGTTAACTGATTATATATTAATGTTATTCTGGGCACCATTTAAGCATTATTTTAAAATTTTAACAAACCCTCTTAGCAAAAAAATAATAATATTAATGTCGTAAAAATAAGTTAACATTTTTTTATCATCCTTAGTTAATAATTCATTCACATATCTCTTTGTCTTGTCTTTTGATTTCGAATTTGATACCTTTGCACTAGAAATGACACTCTTTGTCTTTAAAATTTGAGTTCTAAAGATAGGTCTAAGATGAATCTCATTATTCTACAGTGGCTAGAGTCTCGTTCAACAATTAGTAGGGTATATATATACATATTTTGTTTAATAATGTATCATCTAAATAGTAACATAAATAAACTTGATTCCCTTATTTTGCCACTCATAAAGTGGGAATTTTTTCTACAAATGTGTAAAAATAGTTCACAATTGACTGACGAAGTACATAAAAAAATACGTACAGTCGATTGGAGAAGCACCTCCTTTTATCAAGTCAGTTAAAAGCAAATGCCGTCTTCAAATAACTTAGAATAAAACAAATTTCATATAATTGCTTCATAAGGCTTTAATTTTCCCATTATCTATATCTTAGCGCCGACGTCAGAAGCAGAAGCAATGATGTAAGAAAAAGCTTTAATTCTTTCAAATACTATGTCTTAGAACCGACTTAGTAGAAACTATGATATTCTAATTTTATTGGTGTACTACTGTGTACTGTGCCGTGACCTGTAATACTCAATCTTCTGTTCGACCAAAAACAGGGCCTAAACGCATTAACACCGTCGCAGCCAAAGAGAGCAAGTTGCAAAGCCTAGCGGGTGCACCCGTCCATGCTCTTCCGGGTCGTTGGAGCGTATTGCATCAACTTATCGTCCCGAGAGTCACGCCGTCAAAGAAACGTTGCATGTGATCCCGCCGTACCCGCCCGAACACTACATTTGCGATTTATTGATTCGGTTGTTATTGCACCAGGGATTTGCGCTTATATATCCCTTATGTGAACACAAATATTGAAGTAAGATTATATTTATATATTAAATTAAACACATTCTTGATTCTTTTTATGATTTTCATAAACTTTATTTTAATAGAAGAAGAGTGTGGTTTGCAAGATAATGTTGTGACCAGGATTAAGAAAGGAATGTTTCGGTGGTTTGGTCCTGTGGAAAGAATAATGAGGAAAGAGTGACAAAGAAAATTTATGTTGCAGAAGTGAATGGCAGAGTCGGAAAGGGACGTCCTAGGCGAAAATTTATCGACCAAATTGGCGATTTATTGAAAACGGGCCAAACTAGGAGTACCCTTAACCGACGAGCATGTATGCGTAGGTGTACCTATGGATGTGAAGGAGGCGAGAAGGTGTGTCAGGATCGTGCCAAATGGAAGTCTGTAGTCTCTGCCTACACCTCAGGGCGACAGGCGTGAGTGTTTATGTATGTATGTATATAAAATATTGTTTTCAATGGTAGTGTTTATCACTTTACAATATATCAAGCTGACCTTAAATAAATTAAGTATGCGCTAAACTCTATCACTAGATTTATCAAATGTCTACCTATTCTTTGAGATGTGTATACTTTTAAATTCAATTAACACTATAAACTGTCGGTATTAACCGGTAGAAAGTTAGAATATTTTCTTTCGTTACTCATTTTACACCAGGTTAATCTCTAAGGGACATTGATTGATGAACTTTTTGCCACCTGCGTATTATAAGCAGGAAATTTCTTTATAAGATGCGTAAATTGACTATATTCATTACGCCAAGAAGCCGTGAGAATGGTAAAATTAATTTAACGCAAACAGATAAGCGTTTACAGTTTGCTGTTGATGGTTTAGTATCTTTGTATAATAAACCTGTTTTTATTTTCAATCATATCTCATTCTCCGGTTGTTACCAAACGATTGAAATTTTCGGGTAAATCTTATTTTCCACGAGGTCATATGATTTCTTATATTTTTACTAATACTACATATTTTTTATACGAATACTACGTATTTGTTACGTGGTAGAGCCATGCTGCAGTTATATTGAAAGTATAGTTGTAGCACGAATGGGTCGGCTCGACCGGGGAAGGACCACGCTCTCACAGAATACCAGCGTGAAATAGTAGCTTAATGCTGTTGTGTTTCGTGTGGTGAGTGTAGAGAACCGGAGACGCTTTTTATTAGAAACGAGGCATTCCATCTTAGTCCTCACGGGTGACAACGCATCTGCATTTTGATTCGTAATCTAGGATACATGTAGATATCTATGGGCCACAGCAACCACTTACCATCAGGTGGACTGTGTGCTCGTTTGTCATCCTATCCTATATATATAAAATATAATTTACCCCTCAGAACGTCGAACAACAGCTGGAACGTCGGAAATTAAAAATAAGCTAAAAATTTGTACAATTATTACTATATTTATTACATTATAAAAATTTTAATTATTAATGACTGCCTCGTTGGTCTATTGGTTGTAGTAGTGCGACTGCTGATCGTGAGATCCTGGGTTCGAATCCCGGCTCGGGCTAAAAAAATAATTGCGTTTTTCCGTCAACAAATTCTCAGTAGCTGCCCGAGGTTAGGAAGTTGGTGATATCTCACACCCGTGCAGCGGAAAGCACGTAAAGCCGTTAGTCCTGCGCATCTCTCTTCGGTCGTGTCGGTTTACCGTCCCTTATGGTTATAAGAGTGAAGGAATAGAGAGTGCACCTGTGCGTGCGCATACTACACTCGGGTACTATATAATCCTGTCCTGCGTTCATGGCTCGTCTCCGTTGAAGCAGGCCGCCGTGGCCGAAATTCGATCTGGAGGACATTATTATTACATTTTTAATTTCATGGGAGTTGTAAAAGGTTTATATTACTTCGGTTGCGTTTAGTTTATTCAAAAGCAATCACTATTTCGCACTAATAGGTTTAACTATCAACGTTTGGTTGCTACAATAAAAATTTATATTTAATGCTAGGTGATGTTATTACAATAAAAACAGTTAGACAGGTGCACACATCTCTAAACAAGAACTTGGAAAAACTAAAAGAATCTCGGTAGGATTATTTTAATGTAGGTATTGAATATATGTTGAATTTACATACCGATACCAAAGTACATTATTAAAAATTTGTGCCAGGATCTCTGCGTGTTTATGTTATAAAATACAAGGTGGAAATACAAGGTGGAAACCTGCGCGCCTGAACAAACTGTATAAAAAACAAGCAATTGCCTAATAATACTTTGGCGTAATTATTACATACTAGCATACACACACGAGCGTAATATTTACGTATTAGATTTTTTAGTAATTTTTTTTCTAAAGTTTTAATATTTTAAGCGTTATTAATTAAATTAAACAGGACTAAATACCTTGCTAATTCTTCCCACAATGAACATTTAGTAACATTAATTCAGTAGCCATTGAATTATAAATACGGGCAACAACTTTAATGCGGTACAAATTTTGCGTTAGCGACTAGAAACACCCCTTTGTAATAGTTTGCTCAGCTCTACCTATTTCATTTATGTCTGATGTAAGTACCGACTATTTATTTAAATAACAGCTTCTTGAAAACTTAAAACTGTTAGTTTAACTCGTTGTTCTCCTTCACCGTCGAGCACATGGTTTTTTAAGCATACTATCTCTATCTTGCGCACATTTAAGTAAACTCGTACATTTTGAACATGTTTCAAAGAAAACTTTAGATTAAAACATATCTCTACTGATGATGATATTGAAAAGAAGTAGGCGAGAAAATCCAGACGTTTATTAGTCCTAACTAATAACCGTCTGGAGTTTCTCGTCTCGACATCTGTGCTTCTTGTTGGCGAGAAAATGTTAGGGGATAAGCATTGAAGTAATATGTGCTTTTACGTACTAGAACAGCTATTTCCAACAAAAAATTTGCGCTACTCTGTGTTCGCGCGGTTGGTTTTTTATCATAGAGTAAACATAGGTAGAATGATCAGTAGGTAATAATAGATTTTTATTGTATATTCGAGTACAATTTTTGTCATGGATTTTGTATGTATTTGTAGTATTTGCTTATTTAATATAATATTATATCACAATTACATTTTAATGTTATTTTTATCAGCATATTTTAAAAGGTGACCATGTCAAATATAAAAAAACATACTAAATGTATGTTTAACAAAACTTATTAATATAACATTTAAATTACAAATAAATTTATTTAAATTAGAATAAGAGTCGTTCATAAATGCTTGGCACGCGAAAGTTAAAAATGGACGAATTTATTCCACATTGACTTTGATGTGGAAATCTAAAAATAAAATAAAAGAATAATGCATATTTAAATATAAAAAATTGCCTAATTATTATTACTTATATTTATGTTTCTAAAAAAAAATGTGTATAATAATATATTCGTCCTATCAGAAATGTCCCATCTGAAGAAATTAATTTCATAATTTATATTCCATGACACGAGATAGCGTCTTAGGAACAATTTGTTTTGTCATTAATCTATAATACTTTTTTAGGGATATAATGATACACAATTGTGTCAATGCGATACCGATAATTGTAGTAAAATTGGCGATACCGATAATTGTAGTAAAATCGGCGATACCGATACCTTTATCGGTGACTGTGTAGAAATAGAAAAAAAAAACAAAGAACGATGAATAATTTTCTCATATATATATTTATCAGAGACTTAACTTTGAGAAGTTTGAAAACAATTCAAAATTTCAATACTAAAATTCGGAATTCAAAGAAAACATTTATTTATATGAAATAATCAAGAATATTCTCAAGCAATCAAAGCGCTAATCAAGAAAGTAATTTTCATTACACAAAGTTGTAAAGTAAACCGATATAAAAGTCATTAATAGTCATAGATAATATCAATATAGGTCTTTGGTAATAGTAAATACTTTCCAGTAAATAGACCATTTTTACTGGTGAGTGTAGAGAACCGGAGACCCTTTTTACTGGAAACGAGGCATTCCATCTTAGTCCTCACGGCCTCAACGTATCTGTATTTTGATTTGTAATCGAGGATAGATGTAGATGTCTATGGGCCGCAGCAACCACTTACCTTCAGATGGACTGTGTGCTTGTTTGTCACCCTATCCTATAAAAAAATTACAGTTATTTTTGGTAGATTTTTGTAAAGAAAACAAAGTTTGGTTATGTTATTAGCAGATAATCTGCAATTATGCAAATCATTTGAGTAAGACTGCAGTTGAAAAAAGACCCTCTGTAACAACTGCGCTGAGAAAGAATTTCGCACGGACATTGTTCGTTTCGCGCTTTTTTCAAACTCTTGATATCGGTTGTATATAATCAGTGATACCGATATATAATCGGTCTGCCGATTATATCTGCCGATATATCGGTATCGTATCGGAATTTACCTACTTTTTTATTGATTAAGTATCTTATTAACCGATAAAAAGTTATTAATTGGTATTTGTTAACATTAATTGAACTATTTGTGCAATATCTAAAAACACACCAAGACATATTTTTTCAAGATTTTTTTAAATATAATAAATCAACACGTGTCAACTCACTAGCGCCTAGCGAGTAACAGAAAAGTGCGGCGCTAACGCCGCGATTGAATGGTAGAGCGTAGCTTAATGTAGTGTCACCTCTAGTACGTAGTACATAATAGCCCAATGGGTATATATCAATAATTTTTAGATCCGGAAAGTCACTATTAAAATTTTAAATTCATGGGACTGATCTACAAACAATGGTTTCAGGTATAATAAGCGACAGTAGCTTAATGGCGGGGCGTGGACCGCGAACTCAAAAAGGTCGTGGGTTCGAATCCGCCATTGGACTACTGGCGTGAACCACTCGTAACACAAGCAATTTAAGCTTACCGCGAGTGGTTAAGGAGAATATAAGTAATGTTTATAGCATTGTTAATATTCTTTTTTTAAATAAAAAAATGGTTTCAGGTCTAGATGTTAGTTCATGTGCAATGTATGTGTGTAAAACGTTAAATTAATCCCAGTGTAACTACAATAAATAATTGTGTTCATTAAAAAAATATTTTGATACATTGTTTACTCACATTCCTTAGGTCATAGTTGTGTTGTAGGAATATATATATATATATATATATATATATATATATATATATATATATATATATATCGTCCCGTGGGTGTCGCAGGATGTGACAGAGAAAATAAATGGGAAAGTGTCTTCCCAATAACAACTAAAACAATATAAAACTGCGGTGGCTAACCCGCATGCTAAGCGTGGCAACTATGGCAAATGTGTGCTAAATAAAGCTATGAGGCAATCTATTCAGGAGGCTTCTATTCAGCCGTAGGCTTTAATAGGCTGTGACGGAAAGAAGCATATAATGATACTACTTACTGTATTTCCTTCGGTGATGAACACTTCGTATAGCTATTGGACTTTTTAATTTATTTCCTCGAGCCATAGAATTTGTGCATCCAATATTTATTGATTTTTCTTTAAAAAGAATTATATAATTATATACCCTCTTTATACTAATTATAAACCACATATTTGTATTACTACGCCTGAAATAAAGTAACGGCAAGTAGTTGCAAAAAGTGCTTAAGGATGAGCGCCGACTCTCAGGCACTTCCTTAAGGCGTCGGACATATAAAGCAATGCGTATAGATTAAGTTTTTCTATACGCATTGCTTTATTATGATTGAAAAATAATACTCTTGTTTTTAGTTGGTATGAAAATAGCTTTTGCGATATTTAACTAAAACACCTACATTCCATACAACAAATATTAAAATTAAATCTTTACGTCGCCACGCCACGACGAGAAAATGCGTCGTAGTGTAACAAAAATAAGAATATACCTCATTCATTTGACGGATAATGTTACTGCATATGTAATTCCCACTGTTGGGCACACAGGCCTCTCGTTCCTAAAAGGATTTTAGAGCAAGGAAGTGTCCGTCGTGCTGCCCTCATGTGTCTTGGCTTCGCTATGTATTTATAATAATTTTTTGATATTTTTTTTATTTCTCAAAAAATGCAGGTTTCCCCACGATATTTTCGTTCACTGCCAAATACGTGGTAAATCAGCGAGTGCCGCATACTGCAATTAACAATTTCATTGATATCTGCTGGGATAAAATCCGGGTATATTTACAGCCGCACTTGACCCTAAAGTAACCACGGCGCTAATTTCTACCGCACGTCGGCTGCACCTAGCTGCTTAACCACCAAAGTTTATTTTATTCGCCATCGGCTTTTAGTCATATCGAATACAAGACATACGAATATTTCTAAAAGATTTCTGTTTATGAATTCGTCGTGGTGGCGCTGTCGTCGCGCCACAAGCAAAATACACCGAAGCCTAAATCACGCTATCAACATTCCGAATCACAAACAGCATATATAGAACATCTCCGAACTATCACACGGAGTGTTGGCCGCTCCCCGGGCAGAACACCTTGCCCGGTGGGAGATCTCCCCTTTTCCTTCATCGGCCACAGTGGTGACCCCGACGTGATATGAACACGCAACCAAACAACCTTCGGAAACTTCAAGCTTCATCATCGTCATACCACCACCCCACCCATTCGCTCCCGAGCAGATATCGTCTGCAGTCTTCATATCCTGCAAGCCATCTAGCTTCACAAGGTTCATCGCAGCACTGGAATAATAATGCTTCCTGTTCCTTCAAGCTACTCTCTGCGCCATACAGTGTTCGGCACGGCTCTGAGCCTTACTGCTCGCCTCTGCTTCACGGCACTCTCGCAGATTACTTGCCTTCTTCTCGACTCACCGCAGACTACAAGGCAATCTCCTGGCACTTGCACATTCGTCGACAACTCGACTGCACTATCGACCTCCGGTCTGAGCAGGGGGGTGATGTGGTGGCGCTGTCGTCGCGCCACAAGCAAAATACACCGAAGCCTAAATCACGCTATCAACATTCCGAATCACAAACAGCATATATAGAACATCTCCGAACTATCACACGGAGTGTTAGCCGCTCCCCGGGCAGAACACCTTGCCCGGTGGGAGATCTCCCCTTTTCCTTCATCGGCCACATCGTCGTTCGAATTTCGATATTTGAAACAACCTAGTGTTTATAAGTGAAACTTTTTGTTTTCTTTATAACCTCTTTATTACAAAAAGTTTTTACGTTGAGCAGTTTTTTTAAAGTCTAGACGGGGGTGAATGCAGAGAGACTGCATTTTGCTTAGTTACTGTTCTTGGCTCGTTTAATTATTTTTGTAAAATTTGTTGTGCAAATGTTTCCGGTTACCTTCTGCTATTGCTTCAGCGTTTATTTACCAAAGAAGTAGTCTCATAGAGTATTAACGAAAGAGTTTGTCGTCTGTGGATTCAATATTGTAGAAAAACAATGTAATTTACATAATATGTAAATTACATTGTTTTTCTACGCGTATTAATTTTTATTAATCTATTAATTTTTGTAATACATTTTACACGCTTATTGTCATTTTTAATACTATAAATATAGATATTACAATTAGCATAATTGAAGATAATATAGCGTCTATATTATCTTCAATAGCTTTAGTTAATATGAAAGTGTGATAATATTTGTAATATTTTTTATTCTTACACTTTTTAAAGGGCTTATCTCACTGAAGATATGCATGTCTTACAGCCTGCAATTGCTAACTACTTGGTAACTGAGAGCAAAATAACGTATGAAAGCATTTGTAGAGTGCGAAGATTCTCCGACTGTCATAAATAAACAGCTCTCTAAGTTATTGGCCTGGGGGAGGAAAGGGTGATAAGCACACGGCGTAATTAAAGTCTCGTGAAGAGCGCACGCCTTGATGCATGGGGAATGGTAGCGACGAAAGTCGTTCTGTGTTTACGAAGATGGTTTAATTTGTTTGCAATATGTCTCGTTTTAAACATAAGTACCATTAAAATAAGTATAAATATTTAATATATATAATTTCTTATATAGCAGAAATGCTTTCCATTATAAAATTTCATTGATAATTTTCTTATTGGTGTTTACGAAAAGTAAATTGTTAACCTGTAATAAACAAGTTTAAAGAGTTCAAATTAAAACAGTTTTTTTTAAATACAAAAACAAAAAAAATCAGCTGTGTTTTTTATTGTTTTCTACATTCTTCATCTATTCATGAAATAAAATCCTAACGAAGCAATTACATTTGTAGGTATTTTATTATTTTTGTCTTTTTATCTGTATCAACGTCATCACAAATGCAACGATTTAGCTTAAAATTATTCGTTAAAAAGCGAGTCGAAATAAAGGATGAAAATTTGATGTTTGTGCAGCATCTTTAAAATGTATCTACTTCAGCGGACATTATTATTTAGCCCTGACCTTCGATCAAAAATACCAACTAGATAACGGGTCACGTACAAAATCATAGCTAAATACTGTCCGCATGAATATAAACTATGAAAAGACTTTAATTAAATAACATTTAATGTGAAATCAACCTTAAATTTCAACGAATAAAGTCCTTTTTCCCGTTATTGCCTTGCGAGCGACACTCTCACGTGCAAGAGCTCACGTCTCATGTGCGCTCTTATTTCTGAGATGGATTTCTTGCGCCGACCCGACATCTAGTTGGTATTGTTGATCGAAGGCCCTAACAGACAAATATTTTTTTTTAAATTGATGATTATACCTTAGTAGCATGCGAATACAACATTATAGAATGAGATTTGCTGTCTTTGAGTTTGAAGATACTTACTCAACGTTACGTTACTCATGCTTATCTCAAATTGAAGTCAAAGTTGTCTTTACGTTAGTAGCTTCTTGTTTCTCATTGTAGTATGCCTTAAAAGCCTACTCGTCGAGACAAACTGATGACTACAATAGACCTATACTTATTCACACAATCTCGGAGTTCGTCGTGTATGCGAGAATATGAGCAGGAAGCGAATACTGCTGGTATTGTCGCTAGCATTCCAAAAGACTCCTTAAAGTACCTCTGTCAACGTTACACCACCCTCGTCAACATTGCTTCGACGCCTTCGTCATTCCTGTATTGTTCTGAATTATTGCTGTTGTATTTGTAAAAATATACCAGCAATTTGACTTAGTATAAAACAAGAGCAAATTCTTATACTCATATTGATAACCTTTGAATATTATTCTTATTTCCTTTACGAATAGAGTCTTATAATATGGTAACTTAATTATTGTTAATTTAGATGTGACAAATAACCTTTTGTTCTAAATGAATATGTCATATATATATATATATATATATATATATATATATATATATATATATATATATATAAAATGAATATGTCATAGTAAGCTTTTTGTAGTGCTTTCACTTGAAGAAAATTAAAGAAAAAAGCTTTAAATTTTTTTGTTAAAGTAGAGTTGATAAACGAGCAGTGAGTTCTCGTTTGTCACGCTTCTATATGTGAACTGAATGCTCATGTCCATAGACTACACTCTTGATAAAGTATTAAAATGCAGTATCATCTTAGAGAATTAAGATGCACACAAGGATGCCACATTATCAGTAAAAATGCTACCGGTTTTCGCTTCGATCAACAATATTGTTGATCTCGTCACTTTTTCAATTTTTCATACAAGTATTGAAGGCATCGCTATTTTTCGTACTCGCTAAAATTGCAGCAAGTCAATATTTACTTCGATAAAAGGGAGTTAGAACCTTTACTCGGTTAGCAATTTATGCTTCGTGCAGAATACTTCCCGTCCATTCCTTACTGTCCATAACAACCGGGAGACTAGGGTTCTCTGTGTCGGTAATAACAGGGGTGGCCGCTCACTTATCATGGTTTCAAGCGATAAAGCGTCCGCCGCGCTGTGGTGATGCTTAAATGTGATTTATACGATTCGACATTCTTGCTAGTTTGTATTATGTATCCACGTACCTTCTGTTATCTTATATGAGGTAGCAAAGATGAACTACAAGAGGTACCAAGTATATGATGTTTAAAAATGACTATTATAAAAATTACGAAAACTTCGTAGAAAAGTATTACGAGTAACAAGTAATTACGTTTTTATTCTGAGACAGCAAAAGGTTTTGAACTCTAAAAATGATTACTGAAACTATTTTACGTACCAAGGCTAATTGCTTGTTGCCAAATACTTTGTACTCTTAAAGTGACGAAATTAAATGTTAAAACTAACAGTTAATTCTGTGGAATTTTCACAATAAACCAGTTATGTTCATAATGGAATTTGCACATTTGTAACGATAATTCACAACCTAATACAACTCCGTTTTTTGGTACTAAATTTAAATAAAATTCTAAACTAACATCAATAAACTTTTCGTAACATCGTTTTTGACAATATATCATAAGAGTGGCAACGCTGTCGTCGCGCCGCATGCGAACACACACTGAAACCTAAATCACGCTATTAAAATTCCGAATCATAAACAGTATATGTAGAACATCTCCGAACTCTCACACGGAGTGTTGGCCGCTCCCGGGGGAGAACACCTTGCCTGGCGGGAGATCTCCCCTTTTCCTTCCACGGCCACAGTGGTGACCCCGACGTGATCTGAACACGCAACCAACAACCTTCGGAAACTTCAAGCTTCATCATCGTCATAGAATACCCCACCCATTCGCTCCCGAGCAGATATCGTCTGCAGTCTTCATATCCTGCAAGCCATCTAGCTTCACAAGGTTCATCGCAGCATTGGAATAAAAATGCTTCCTGTTCCTTCAAGCTACTCTCTGCGCTATACAGTGTTCGGCACGGCTCTGAGCCTTACTACTCGCCTCTGCTTCACGGCACTCTCGCAGATTACTTGCCTTTTTCTCGACTCACCGCAGACTACAAGGCAATCTCCTGGCACTTGCGCATTCGTCAGCAACGAGGCGGCACTATCGACCTCCGGTCTGAGCAGGGGGGGGGGTGATGTGGCGGCGCTGTCGTCGCGCCGCAAGCGAAATACACCGAAACCTAAATCACGCTATCAAAATTCCGAATCATAAACAGTATATGTAGAACATCTCCGAACTATCACACACGTTCGTATACGGCTAAGAGATCTCTCGTCAGATCGGTAAGCCAATCCATAAAGGCGGTGTTTAGTGGGTAAAAGTCTCCACATAACCACGCAGCCGGCTGCGTGGTATGCTATGAGCATTCACCGCCTCCCTCCCCCGCTTTCCGGAGGGTTGCCCATATTTGCTTCGGGCGCAAAAAAAAAACTATCACACGGAGTGTTAGCCGCTCCCTGGGCAGAACACCTTGCCTGGCGGGAGATCTTCCCTTTTCCTTCCACGGCCACAAGAGTAATGTAGGTACGGACGTTAGAAATCCATGCATTTTTATGCTTTTAGAAATACATTGTATTTTTGTTGCTCTAGCGGTAATCTTTAAAAAAATGTAAAGGAAGAGATACATATTATATTATCTATTTTTAAGAGATTCAAGATTATGCCCTTAAAGTTTTCTCTGCTTAGATCTTTATATAACCTTTCTTGTTGTATATGCATTGCTTGTTGTATATGTTATTAGGTGTAAGCAATATATTATGTTTATATGTACATCATTAAGACCTGTTAAATATTGACAAACCTCTATATACGAATAAATTACTGAGTTATCTTTATGTAGGCATGATTAATGTAACGACCTCCCTCTGTAACTTTATTCGATGACCGTCAATAACTTTATATAAATTTCGTTGTAATAATAATTAATAACACGTCTCCCTGTAAGACGGCGAAGGCAACTAAATTTTCAAGGCATTTGGCGAACGAGAATACTGATAAGATAGGGTGTTAGTGTTCTATAACAGATATTTGGCCCATTTTAAATGGCGAGTGATTTTAAAAAGTTGCTGTTTGCTAGGGTAGTTGGTAGGACTGCTTTTATGACTACGAATCCGTCAGGGTGGGTACCACTCCCTTAACAATTTTTGCTGTGAATGTGAGTGACCTGATTGGTATAGAAGCCAGTATAGGTAATAACAGGCTGTGATATATTCCGTATTAGTCCTCAGGGGTGCCTACGAATCTGTGGCCTTATTTGTTTGAAGCTGATTCGGGGTTGCTATGCGTTGCAATAACCACTTACCACTGATACTGTGCACTGGTAGACAATTAGTTCGTTTGCCACTTCAGTCATAAAAATACATTGATTATATTTTTACGTTCTGTAATACTCTCTGAAATACATGAAAATAAAGGTGGGTTTTCACTCCCGCAGTTAGACGACTACTGTTTACGATGAAATACCTATTTGGTGACACTTAATTTAATTCGACAGACACTGCACTAGATAAAATACTTATATTGTGGAGAGAATTGTGCAGGTTGTGTACTGCTTCCAGATTAACAACTATTGTGTGTTTTGCTCACTGAAGTGTAAGGGCCGACTCTTGATGTGAAGAATATTAGAGCCTGTAATAATAAACATTGACAACGCGATCTTTTATTAAATCATTTTATACGTGGAAGAGCCACGCTGCAGCTATATTACGGTTGTAGCACGAATAAGTCGGCTCAACCGGGGAAGGACCACGCTCTCAGAGAAAACTAACATAAAATAGCAGCTAAATACTGCTGTGTTTCGTATGGTGAGTGTTTCCCAGCGATCAGAGATCGTTTTTTTAATGGAAACGAGGCATTCCATCTTAGTCCTCGGGGGTGGGTGACAACGCATCTGCGTTTTGATTCTTAATCGAGGATAAATGTAGATCTCTATGGGCCACAGCATCCACTTACCATCAGGTGAACTATGTGCTCGTTTGTCACGCTTATTCTATAAAAAAACATCATAATGCACCTGTGTTACAAATCAATTACACTGTTTTAAAACAAATAGTGTCTTAGACATTGATTAATCCAGTTTATCATTAATTACAACTCTGATAACTCCGATATATTTATTGAGTAAAGGCATAGATAAAAGCGGTTCTGTTTTTCGTTTGATGCATTAATCCGATTGTTGATTTATCATTTGTACACCTATCACTTTAATTATGTCGGTTTTGCCAACAGTTTATATTTTCACGATCGTCATGTAAAGTGTAATTAAAAGTGCGTAGTTAGTTTGTGATGATATTTTTGGTTTTGTTCTTCTATGGTAGAAACGTAAAAACTGTTAAAATGTGCAGTATTTAATATTTAATTATCCTGTTTTGGCCTTTAAGTTTTTAAATGTAGTGTTATTTCCATCTCTTTAATTATGCGTCTGTATGAATTTTGGTTATTAGATAAGAAAACTGTTATAATGATTAATAAACTATAACTATATAATTTGTGTAAACACAAAAGAGAAACCTTTGTTTTGCGCAACAGTAACGTGAAATATCACGCTTAGATACCCATTTTGTTGTTAATAATTGGAAGATGATTACGTCGTTAAAATAAGAAAATATTATCATTCACTACTATTTCAAGAGACCATTAGTCCAAATAATGTAACACCACCTTAGGAAAAAATAAAAAAGGGAAATGAGGAAAGAATACAAATTTTGAGCAATAAACATTTGTTATCGAGTTACTACGTTTCATAGATCGAGTGTTTCATATATAGACGCTAAAAACGTCGGATCAATTTAACACCCGATTGTTTTAAATAACTGTAGTCACAGATGCTTCATGCCTTCGTGCATGCGCTATTGATCTACTATTTATTTGCTTAATACTATGGTAACACTACTATAAATTGGTCCGTGACATTTAAATTTATTCTAACGTCTGTTGGCTAAGAAGGGTCAAGTTGTTGTGGACGTTTGTAATTTACGAGTAGTATTGGTGACAACCACAAACGGTGATTCCGTTCAATTAGAGAATGTATGCAGCTACGAAATCTGTATATCACTCATAGCATTCTCGACTTTATTTTAAAGATGATTGAGACTGTTTAATTCACAAATAGTTTATAGAGCGTTTAAATTGTTTTATCGAATATATTTAGTTTTATATGATTTATGATGTTGATCTTAATTTTTACAACATCTATCTTAATTGATTAAAACACGTTTTTAACTTGGTAGTAATTTTTTATATGTTTTTCATAATATATATGCTTTAGTAGCATTTTTGAAAAGTGGGCACAAAATAAATTATTGTTCCTGCAGATTACAACACGTAATAGACGACTAAGGGAAGTGTCAGAAAGATTAAGGGTCTTCTAATAGATCTATAATAGAGATGTCTAATAGAGGAGATCTCTAATAGAGAAGATGTCATTTTAGCTATGTCGCATATATGCCAATATACCAAATGTAAAATTTATTAAGGGCCAATGCTACCTCAAATTGCTTAGCAAGATCCTCCGTTATGCTGAAAATATCGCAGCATTAATTTTGAAATAAATATATGGCAAAGTTCGGGATTAATGTTAAGTATTATGTTAGACGAAAACACGATTCTGTAAAATATTCTCGATAGAAAAAAATCCAGTTACCACCAAACTGAACAATAAACCGCTGGTATTCATAACATACTTTAAATCAGATCATGAAACTTTGCATACTAACTGAATTAACTGTAAAGCAGGGCTTGTTTTTATTTTTTTAATTACCATTATTTTCACTGTAAAAAAATACATGAACTATCGGCGTCCTGAACTTTGTTCCCTGCCGCCCGATCAGTCTCGCTACGGTTTTCGAACGGAAAAGCTGTGTCGCTTACGATCAGATTACACATAACGTAACAGGACGACGTAAAATTAAAATGGGAAATAACCGTAATAAAAATAAGAAGCGACTGGCTTGGCGTAAAGAAACAGGTATCAATATGACAAACCTAATGAAATAAGTAGGTAACGACCTATCTACTTACAGTATTAGTGATTACAAACACGTCGGTACTCATAGCATACGACGCGCGGGGAAGTGGGGGCGTAGTTTGAGCTGAGGTAGTACAGGCCCTTAACCTTTGAGAGTGACGAAGTCACTGATGCGAGATGACTGGTACTGTGATCATTAACTTGCTTATCAAGCTTGTCGGTTATGGAAAAGCTTCCCTTCTTGACGGAGTGACACGCTCAGCTTTGGACTGATACGGATTGGGAGAGAAAGTGAGGGAGGGAATTTAGTCTAATTTTTATTAACTTTAATGTCAGTAGTTTTTATTGCTAATACTGTTCATTCAAATTATAATTGAAACTATGGTTTAAAATATTTTTCTCCTTATTCTTGAATAAATTTTAACTGCTTTTAGACAGTTCTTTAAAATAGTAGGTACGTGGCAAAAAAAACTTTCGAAATTTAGGTATCAAATAAATTATTGATTTTTTTCATGCAACTTAAATTTTTAATTTTTTATGTTATATTATCCTATAAATAATTATTATCTAATGATTTAAAAATCGCCCAAGTGATTAAAGTACATTATACTTCATTAAGCTACATTATTATGCAATTAATATTACGCATCAAATTTAGTGATTTTATAAATAAAATATCGTCCCTACATTTACATATTTTTTGTAGAATAAGAACTGCTATCATTTTTAATCCGACGTTATTGACGGAAAATACCGAGAAAAGCTAAGAATGAATATTCCAGACTATCTACGTTGAATTCCGACGAACAGCTTTCTCTGTCACATTTTCCGTGGCTTACCGGAAAAGCCAGGTATTCAATGGCCCGGCATATTTCAAACAGGCAGCCCTGCATCGCTACATAGCTGGGTGCAGGGCTTTCAACTAGCTTTTACTGAGTATAATATGATTAACATAATATAATAAGATTAAAGCCGGTCGATGTACGCAAGAAGATTAATCACAGAAGGTGTAACCCGAAAGGATCATTCGTTATATTTACGCAAGTTTAATGTATATTATAGAGTTTTAAAAGATAATTGTGACTTCTTGTTGTTGTTTTCAATTGATATATGTGCCCTTTGATACAATTTTATAATTTATAATTTAAAACTTTTTTCATTAATTATTAAATTCATTTCGGCTAAAATAAAACTTGTATAGATAAAGTACTGAATAGGTAAAGCTAGCATGAAGTTGTTTGCATCACACGACGTTAATATAAACGAATAATTATATTTGACGTATTTGTAATAAAACCTAACTAATTTCCGAATACTTGTTAATTGAAAAGCGACAACCCTTTGCTTTTACCTCTACTAATGCATATTTAATGTCCGCAGTAGTGAGTGTCATCAGCTGGTTCTAACATGACCGGCAATGTCCTGTGTAATGTATCGTAGTGTGCGTAAATACTTGGTTAGTATTCATCTGTTTATACATTCATTTTTTGTGTGCGGACATGAACGCACCATTATATATTATATTATCTGTAGGAATTTTGCAAGGAATGGTAAATTGATACCTTTCCATTATCAGGTCTTTATAATTCTACGAGCTTGCCAGGCAGACGTTGTTCTGTCCTTTTCGGCGACACTTTGTCATAGGCAAAAAAAACTATCCTATCTCTCAAGTTGGACCAAACTGCACACTGTGTGCAAATTTGATTAAAATCGGTTAAGTAGTTTAGGAGTCCATTGCGGACAAACAACGTGACACGTAATTTATATATACAATTGTATAAATGTCTGTAACGTAGTACGCGGCATAATCCAAGTACATTTACAGATTTTATGCATATGCGGCAAGTATCATAGTAGATACTTAGTGTTAGTTATTTAAGATGGCAGTGTATTTAAGTCGCATTCAAGCGAAAACTTTCCTTGATGTATTGTAATAGAGAACAAATATGATTCACTCTACGAATGACAAGTTTTCATTAGCACCGTGTATACTGTCTTGGTGTTAAGACGGTGTTGTGCTTTAATGAGAGACACGTTGCAGTAGTTTCCTTTTGTTTATACACAATGAAGTCTGAGTACTGTGAGGGACGAGGTTCCACAGTTAGTATTCCTGTTAACGGAGCGCTGTTAGAACGCCTTATTGGAAAGTGTGTTAATGAGGACAAGCTCTAATGGTAATGCAGTTTTCATTTAAACGTTCTCTTTGGCGGTGTTTCGCACATATTACGTTTTGTTACCACCGTTACTACATGGATTACAACTTTGACTGTTACTAATTGGGATGCTTAATTTGTACTTTTGGTTGGCTTTTAAAGAAACTTAAGACTGTTGCTTTACTCATGTTCTACAAATTTAAACTAAAATAAAACGTATTGGTAAGCTGAAGTGGCAATGGACCGGTCATTTAGCTCGAAAAACTGACAACCGATGGAGTAGGAAGGTTCTTGAGTGGCAGCCTCGTACCGGCAGACGAATTGTATGGCGGCCCCCTCATAAGATGGTGTGACCACCTGGTAAGACATGCGTGAGGTCGATGGATGCAGGTGGCTTAGGACCGTGCTTTTTGGCATTCCTTGTGGGAGGCCTATGTTGAGCAATGGAGTTATGAAGGGCTGTATGAAATGATGATGATGAAACTTATATTCAGCTAACACAACAGTATTACTATAAATTTGCATTAATTGTTGTTTTCTTTTCGTCCTATGGTAATTTTGTCAATATTTCAATCATGCGATACAAAATGTTTAACACGAATTGCGTATTAATTGCGCTCGCAACGCTGTAATCAACAAACCCAATAAAGCTCTCGAGTAACAACGCTGCGGGCTTTTATCCGTACGGCGAAGCCTTGCAGTTTTTTGTCCCCTACTATTAATTATCGGGTAAAGTTCAATGCTGTTCATTCTTCATGCTGTTTCTCAAATGCAAAAACAGATAACATTTTTGTTCATTTATAAATACTGATCTTCTGAATAAAGCTGTCAAACATTTACTAGTTTGTTTAAATAAACTTCAATTGTAGATTTTTTAAAAAATGAGAAATATGTCAATGTCAAGCATCTTGACAAAATCAAAAGGAGTATCATTCATGTATTCGGCCATCTAATGGAATAATTTTTTTTACGGGAACAAACTATAAACTATATGTTCTTTGTCTATGCCTTTGCCTATAAGTCTCGAGTAGCTCCTAACATATTATTAACAATTTCTGCCACCAAAACAAGCAAGGTTGTGATCGGTGTATTTCCATTGAAAAGTCGATTTTGAAAATTCAATAAGTCGAATATATTACATATGTTCGTATTCGAGTCTAAAGCAAATGATAACTAAAACTACATTGGCTCGAAAACGCCGCCCGCCCAGCAGTCGAGCCTTACTCTCGGTAGGGCGCGCTCGCATTAAAACATTGCTGTGTCTTGATTAAACGCATTTTATTTTTGTTTTCAAACAAAAGGTAAAGTTGCATTTACATATTTATGTATTGGAAATATACGACGTAATATTGTCAAGTGTTAATTAGAACCAAGGTGTTTAGTATAGTTAGCGCAGGTTTGTGTCATTAAGTCATATTTTTCATACGGTACGAAATATTGAAAATATTCGTCAAAATAAAATATATAGTTACTCTTTAACTGCAAATTATTTACTTGGAATACAATTAATTATGCAAGAAATCAAAAATATTATTTGTTAAACTTTATTACATTTTTTAGTTATATATATATTATAACTATAGTGCATTAGTTTATACTGTGGTTTTGTTGTGTATTTAAAAATCACTTCAGTGACATTTTTATTTTCGTCAAGCTACGTTCTTGTGCATTTTACTCTGGTGGAGTGAACTATAAATTTAGCCAAATGTCAGGCACACTCAAAGCGATATGAAATAAAAATGGATACGTTCGAAAGCTGAAACGGTATGAAGAAAAATATGTCAGAAAAGTTTATTAAATAAAATAGAATACATTTTAAAACTTTAGTTTCAATTATATATTTTTCCTATACAATTGAATTAAATGGCGAGCGACATATTATTAAATTTACATTTCTCTGAATTGATAATTTATTGTCTTATCATCACATAAAAATTCGTCATTCTGGCAATGAATAGGTTGCGAAATCTTTTGTTTATTTTAGTGTCCATTATAATCCATCCATTGTACTATTCCTGAACGATTTGGTTTCGGCATATTTGGTGCGTGTACATTTATTGAGGTCGGCTTATCAGTCGGAACCGTTTCTTTTCCCCGCCACGCCCTGGTCCCTCAGTAATTATTAATTAGGCGAACTAACTGTATTTTTATCGTCGTTAGCTTGGAACTCGAAATAAGCCATCAATGTGAGATATTTTAAATCGAAATTCACATAAATGCATTCATTTATCTTTCAGTACGTTAATTTGTGTCACTTTAATTCCTTCGGAAGTGAAGTTTTATAGTTTTATTTACTGGCTTTTTTAAGATTTTTTATAAATTTCTAAAACTCATGATTTCACTTTATTTGTTTTAACGATAAATTCAGTAGAAAGAAAACTATCTCGAATAAAAAAATCAAAAGAGAATAGAATATAGAATATCAAAAAAAGAGAATAGAATGTTATATTGTTTTGAAGTAAACTGTCATTATTTGAAGTTTATATTTGTTTGTTTTTCAAACGTGATAATTTTGTTATATATTAATAATAGATATATTAATTTAAGCATTTCTTAATACTAATACTTAATAAAGAAATAAATAATAACACATTAAAATCTTTATAAGACAAATAAAAAACGTTTCTAAAAAACTACTGAATCTAGTTCACCTTCATGTCATCACCTTCGTGTCATTACGAAGAACAAAATATCAAAAAAATGTAAAAATAATAGATAAGCTGCGTTCTTTAAGCACGTTATTGTTAAATTACCTGGAACCCTTTGATAAACGGATTCCAAACTTTCTTTTCAAAGATTTTTCTACATTGCCTAGTTTTTATTATGTTATCTTCCACTACTTCTAAACTGATATTATTAATTGTATAACACAATAAAGTTAGATAATAAAGTAAAGTCAGATAATATATTGTAATAATGACCCACCGCAAGGATAACGATGCCGTCTGTACGTCACATCGGGACATTTGAATACAAACAGTCAAGTTTAGTTATCGAGTGAACGCGTCCGGAATCGAACCAATGACACTGTCATTGTCATTTGTCTTTCTCTGGTCGCGCGTCGAACATAACCTTTTTCATTTCTATAGAAATATTTATCTTTTTTGAAGTGACTTTTTATATTGATCTTACATTATTTTTAGAAATATGGTTTAGTTTCTCTAAAGAAGTTGTGTTTATTTGAATAAAAGTAAAGTACGTTAATACCAATCAGAATAGAAGAATCAAACCAAAATGTTGTCCGTAAGCTCAAGGGAAGAGAGACTCTTCAACTTTAAGTCTCTGAAAGAGAAATTTGAGCAAACCAGGTAATTTACCGGGACAATATTTATTATGTTATCCAATATAATCATTATCTGTTATGATATTTATACACGACAAATCCGTATTATTGTACTCGGAATCTTTTAATATTAAATAACTTATAACATAAGTATGACTTTTTGTGCTATATTTTAAAACAATGTAGGTTCCATTTACTACTTACTCAATTACGAATTAATTGATTGCTACATTGTACAATAGTTTTTTGTTCTAAAATTCTATCTAAACATTTTCAGACTAAAACCGAGTGTAAACAAACAGCCATTGATGCATAGTTGCTAATAATTCAGAACGCAATCTCAAAGGGAATGTTGCTAATAAGAGAGTTCTTTATACTCCGACGCAGCAGTAATAGGCAGGCAGATGGTTTCATGTGTGCGTTTGTTGACAGGGTGGCTGGCGGTGTGCAGAGGAGTGCCACACATGCCGACATGCCGCACCGAGGGGGCACCATTGCCGAAAGGTTAGTTATAAAATCACTACTTTTTTATTAATTACTTTAGTACCGTACAATTCCTGTTTATAGCCTTACTTGACTGCCTCGTTGGTCTAGTGGTTGTAGTAGTGCGACTGCTGATCGTGAGGTCCTGGGTTCGAATCCCGGGTCGGGCCAAAAAATATTGATTATTGAGTTTTTCCGTCGAGAAATTCTCAGTGGTTGCCCGGAGTTAGGAAGTTGGCAGTGTCTCACCCCCGTGCCTCGGAAAGCATGTAAAGCCGTTGATCCTGCGCCTGATCTCTCTCCGGTCTTGTCGGTTTACCGTCCCATCGGATTATGAGAGTGAGGAAATAGAGAGTACACCTGTACTTGAGCATACACTTGGGCACTATAATCCTGTCCTGCGCCGATGGCTAGTTTCCGTTGAGGCAGGCCGCCGTGACCAAAATTCGGTCTTGAGGACATTATTATAGCCTTGTAAAGACTTAGTTTTAGAGGTAGAGGTTAAGAAGTATTTTTTTGGTTTCGATACATAGCATTGGATCAAGGAATATTGGATAAAAGTGGATAAAATAATGTTAACAAACAGCAAAAGAAGTAATAAAATGTTATGGATAAGTATGTAGTACGCAGGAGCTTGTTTATCCTATTAAGGTAAACAATGAATTTTCAAGAAACAAAAATCGCTAGTATTATAACTTGGGGATTTTATTATTAAAATTTGTAACTAAAATGAGGATGGTTTAAAAATAAATAACGGTTATGTTATAAAATATTATGGATGTGTCGCGGTTTTAATCGCGGTAAGATCTGTAATCAATACATTATACATATTTATATCATTGATCTCAAAGTTTATATGATAAAGGTCTGTCCAGAATTTTTCATCCTGTTTTCTGTTACAAGCCAGCGCCTGACTACAATCCCACCTGAAGGTAAGCGGGTAACAAAAACCAATTCACTCTTGCTTTGAAGACATCTATATTGTAAGGAAGGAAAGACAGTTGCTATCTATCCATCCGATTTACTTACGAACTTACTGAACTTATTCCACTCCTTTGCTGTACGCATGACTAAAGATGAAGCTAACCGTTTGGTTCGAATGCGTGGTAAGTCGACAACGAAAGGGTGGAGACCGGCCGAGCGTCTGATTGTCCGATGGTGGAAGAGAGAAGGAGGAATTTGTATATACAATACCTACGCACACTCTCCGAAATGCATATTGTAGAAAACCGAAATGCTTACTACTTTGCGCCTGTGTTAGGGACTAGTGAGATTTGTATTAACCAAATACGGCTCACCAATTTTTATCTGATGTTACTATCATCACAATAACACGTTTACAAGGAGGCTCTAGCTCCTTTCCGGCGTAGGCATTCCAGCAGCTGTATAATATGCATTTTTCGTGCACTTTCTAAACTGTTGGGGCATAACGTAAATAGAAACGTTCTTCTATTATAGGAACCAGGTTATCCGTTACTGGACAGCACTGTTTCTCATGGTATCGAGAGTTTGTCGAAATTTTACGTCGCGTAATAATCAAAATCTAGATGCGCTGTTACCTTTGAGAACTAGGATGGACTGCCCTGTAACCAGTGAAAAAGATCCGATAGTTTTTTTTTAAATGAATTAGAATTCAAATACTAGGTAGGCATTTCAAATTTATTATTTAAGTATTCGTTTAATGTGTAGTAGTGTTTACAAAAATAAAAAAATCCTTTAGTTTATTTATAAAAATAGTTTCTTTTTCTTTATTTTTTATCGAGTCTGGAATTTTGTTAAAAATTTTGATAGTCATGACAAAGGGTCCTGATGAATGTAGTTTAAGGCGAGATATGGATAGAGTCAGTTTTTCTATATGGTGTAATTGTTAAAAGTACATGAGTGAGTATTCTTGCAATAATTTGAGCGTGGTTTTCGCTAGGTTTTTGCTAGTCCTTTTTTCGTGACTTAGTAGTTTAATCATTGGGTACAATCAAGCGCAACATTTGGTCATTTTTGCATTCTGCAGCAGAAAAATATGATTTTAATTTGCTTATAAAACTAAAGTAAGCAGTTTAAAACAATGGAATGCAGTGTGGGTGCAATTGTTCCTTAAACCTTCCTATTACCTGCGACAAATCAGCCACTGCCTCGACATTGACTCCAAATTTATGACTGCTGCGGGTTTAAGCAAGCCAGTTAATTTTTTCTTTAAAGTAACGTTACTTTTGTATTAATGAGGATTTTCGTAAGGTAATATAAGTTGTTTTTGTTTATAATTGAAAATTGAGATATTAAGTTTGTTTCATATGCCAATTTGATTTTTTTTCTAACCATCATCATTATCTTTATCAACGACTTTGCCCATAGATTGCCTTAACTACAAGCAGAAATGATACCGCCAACTAAATATTAACCCTTAGCGGTTAGAGAATGCTTTGGACATTGTAAAACGTACAAGTGGCAGAGCCACGCTGCAGCTTTATTATGGTTATAACAGGAATAACGAGGAAGAGTCGCGCTCGTTTCGTATCGTGAGTGTAGAGAACCAGATATACTTTTTATTCGAAACGAAGCATTGAACCCTATGGGGTACCATAGGGTTACAACGCATCTATATTTTCATTTATGGTCGAGGATAGATGTAGATTTCTATAACTTCGATTTTTAGAATAAAAAAATGCAGTCCTGAACCGAAACCCGAACAATTTTTGTCACCGTTTTGCTGCACCTAGCCTTCCTTGAATGCCGTAGTCACGACTATAGTAAGCCCTATCATAACTGAGATACAATCGTCATTACGTGCAAATTTGTTGAATGATACAAGATATACCAGTAAAGTTTACAAAGTGTAGCCTATTAATGATAAGTATCCTTCCTTGCTAACAAACAGAAACTCACGCTAAGTAAACAAAAACCTCAATTAAATTACCTCTACTAATATCCTTTTATTTTTATTAACGGTGGGAATACTCGTATAGGACTGTAAAATGAGAGGCACTTTAATGGTTTGAAAAACAATATAGTTTCGATAATAGACAATAATTAAAAAGTATAAAAACAAAGTTTTTAGATAAAAACATACATTTTAAAAAGGTACAATAATAATGCATAATTTTACTATGTATTACGTTTTTGAGATAAAAAGATCAATACCATTTGTTATTTGAATATACACCGCGTCCCGCAAAACCCAAATACAAAAATGTCACTTTTTGTGCACATGAAGCGACAATGTTGCATTTTTATATCATATCAATTGTCTATACTTAGCCCGGTTACCCAGAGTTCACCTGCTTGAAATGACTCATTCGGAACCCGCTTTTTTTTTTTTTTGCGGATGGAAAATCATCTAATGACGCCTTTCGCTCTGGGTGGAGCGTGAGGGAGTGTCAGACTTTTACTGACTAAAAACCATCCGTGTTCCTTCAGTGCCCTTACGTTCCGGAGCCGCGGTATCTCTTTCGAACAACCCGCAGCCATTCGGAACCCGCTAGGCTCAGTGTTCGTATCTAATTAGTATTTTACTGTTCGATGTTTGACACCTGTTTCAGTGCGTTTGCAACTTTATACCTATTTTAAACACGACGTTACACAACAACGGTATTGCGATACATAACAGGAAAATGTATGGAATAATGCCGTTTTAGCCGTGTTGGTACGTAATTAGTTTTAATCTGTATTTCCTTTCGGATCTCGGAGCACGCCCGACCCGACGGCTTGAGAGTTGAGAGCAGTGATAAAATAACGCAGAAGGTCGTTGACGCTGCGCCCCGTTCGATTTTGTATCGATATTATCAAACCACACAAATCACTCAAGTGCTTCAAATGAATCATACTATCAGAAAACTATTATTTACGGATTTTATCGCGTTTAGTTACAACTTTAAATTTATTTTTATTATCCCGACGTTTCGGGCGAGGGGGACTGAGATGTTTGACGTCCCAATGTCATAGTTAGTCCGGCTTCCTTCAGTTTTTAAAAATTAATTTTTGGTCCGATTTACGCAAAAAGCTCATGAAGTCTTGCAGTGATATGCTTGAGTTTGGGTTTAATTTTGTTAATTATATGATCCCAAGCAGATGGCAGCACTCATCCATCTTCTCTATTGAAATTTGGATGTTTTTAGTTTCAATAGCCTCGCGTATCATCCTTGGTAGGAATCGGTGTTCTTTTGCGAGGATTTGTGGTTTTTATCAAATCTAACGTAATGGTGGGGACGATCTTGAACATGTTCGCAGACTGCGGACTTCCCGGAGCGTCGGTGCTTCACTACAGCTATATATGTTCCTTCACGCGGGTTTTTATAGATCTTTTTGTTTGACCTATGTAAGAGAGACCACATTCACAATCTAGCTTGAAATTGAAAATGAAATTTTGCGTAAATTTAAGAAATCATTATCACAAAACATTTTTCAGAACAGGGTTGTGTTCAAGTTAGCTTTTGCATCTATTGCTTCTTTTCACTTTTAATTTAGTAAACTCTTGAGTTATCAGTTTTTATTTCTTAAATCTAGCACTATCTACTTTCTTTTTTAATAAAAAATTGCATATTTTCGTGTTTTCCGATAATTTAGGAATTAAATTTATTTAATGATATCCGCTCACATAGTACTCGTAGGTGGCCTATATTTGAAGGTATAATATTTACATTTGCTGTTTATCGGTTACCAATTAGTAGTAATTAGAATAAATTGTGCGTTGTGTGCGCAAACGTTAAATCGATTATTGACATTACTTTAAACAAATGTGTATTTAACAATTACATAGAGCTCGTACTTAACAATCGTATAAGCTTAGATTTACAATATTTTTGTGATCTCTATAGTGTGTGTGAGCAAAATATTCTTGAGAATAATGGGAATTAGTCTTAACATTAAGACTACTTGGTAAGACTCCTGGGTATACCCCGCTAACTTTATTAGTAAACCCCAAAAAATAGCGAATTCGTTACAATGGTAAGTTTCCTGAAACAAAGTCGTACTTCAGATAAATATCATTATTATAACGCAAATACGACACATTGTATAACACTACTTATACGGATTTTATCGCGTTTAAGTTTACTTGTTTTTAATTTCCCCTTGCCTTGCTGTAAAGCTATTTAATAAATTAATATCATTATAAAATTATACTTGAGAGTTTTCTATTAGGAGTTTGTGGGATAAAATGTAATATTAGCCGTTAGCATTGTTGAGGAGTAAGCCTATATTAATGTTATTTTTTGATTACCAATAAACCATAAAAGATATAGGAAATATATGGTTTTGATATTTGTATAATTGTCCACTAATTTTTTTTTTAATAAGAAGGAGTATCTTTCACGCCGCTTTAAAAAAAAGTGATACTTTTATAAATCGGTGTGTTGATAGTAAGTCCTTTTTTTAAATTTATAAAACATTATTTACTTGAACTCTTAACAATGAAATATAAATTGAAGATAAACTTTTAGATGCAGCCGTGCATTTCTTGCGATTCTTGCGAAATCGTAAAGCGTAACTACCTACGTGGCCTGGCTTTCCGCATTTTATGAAAATCTTTACAATTTATATGTTATTATTATATTTTAAGTTATAAGTCTTCTAAATATTATTTATGTAACGTTAATTTTTAAACAAAATGAGCTTTCATTTTTCATGTTCATTCTACGTAGTAAAACATGACTTGCTCTTTGAACACATTGAAGATAAGGCCTTGAACGAGAAGCGAAGCGTTTATAAAAAAAAAAAAACTTACAAAATTAGAGGACTATTTTGGCGTGTTAATTGACTGTTACTTTCCGTGACTTTTGTAGCAATAGCTCAGGGTTTTTTGGTGCTCGCTGTAAATTTCACAATATAATGCCTGCCGGCATCAATGAAATTGTAGTTGATTGCAATTTTAGTGCTCATTTACCACGTGCTAGGCACTAAAGAAGAACGTCGTGAGGAAACCACGTCTAAGTGTTGGGAATATTTTTGTACCTTAGAGTCCGTCTGGGTAGATATCACCATCTTACCCTTTTCAGCCGCCAAACAGCAGCTCGTGCACTCCGGTTTAAAAGGTATGGAGAGCCCATAAAATTACAAGCTGTAAGGCACTCTATCTTAGTCTCCAGAGCTGACTAGACATCTGTAGCCGTTTTTATTTGAAGTTCGTTGTAGGTGTCCATGGACTGCACAGTAGCCACTAAGTTCGTTCGTCATGTCAATTTTATAAAAATATAGTCTTGGATATCATCGCAATCAATAAAGGAGTTCACTGTTGCGTTATCAGTTTTAAAGATTTGCATAGTCGCACAGCTTTTACGTGGTAGAGCTACGCTGCAGCCAAAATATCCTGCGGCAATTGTGCATCTTACTCTCTAATAAACGCTATTTTAAAGATTCTAAAACATAATTTTTAGAACCTTTAAAATAGCGTTTATTAATATTTAGAATAATAGTTAAGTAACAATTTTCGTTTCGATTATACCTAAAATAAGCAGATACTAGCAAGTGATGTCTGGTGTAAGCAATCTCGAAATGCCGAGTCAGGTTTCAAAGAGAAGTCAGACACTTCGTCCCTTTGTCGCCGCTCCTCGCCAGTCTCGGTATTTAACGCCTGGTGTATAGAAACGGTTATACCGCCGTATATCGGATGCTGTTAAGATCTTGCTGGCATCGTACAAAGTCGTCTTTTATAACACACAATTCTGTAGACATACTATATTATTACCATTTTCTTATAAAGTGGTACCGTGTAGTGGCGGCTTAAGAATACCCAGTACCCCATATCATCCCGTGGGTGTCGTCGGCAGAGGGAAACAAATCAGGAAATGGGCAGCAGCGTCTTCCTAATAACGACTAAAAATAAAAAACTGCGCTTGTCAAGCGTGGCAACTATGCCTCATAGAGGGAATCCCCTATGAGGCAATCTGTGACAGGGGATTTTTACAGGCTGTAACGGTAAAGGTATAAAGTGATATCATAAGCAATAAAAGAAACCAAAGCATTTGATTCCATATCAATAAAAATATTTATTGTCTACGTCTTTTGAGTTTCGTTATTTACTTTTTTATGTTATAGAATAAACACAGAGAAGCGTTTATACAGCTCTGAATTTACTTTTTCTTTTTGTATTTTACGGTTGTTTAGACTTTCGTTAGATTATTGCTAGGGGAACAACTTTCGCTAACAAAGGGATAGAATAATAAAGGCTCTTATACATAGAATATTTATTTTAGCACTCACATTTTTGTCACTTACTTTACTGTCATATAATTAATTATACTTAATGATTTCTTATATTTACGCGAGCACTACACATTGAAATAATACTAGTTTTTACGGATTTTATACTTACAAATTTCTTTTCCTTAGATACCGAATTCGATTTCGTTTTGGTTTTCACTAATAATAATATTTCCCGTCTTTATTTGTATCTATCATGCTTATCCTGTCATCGTTTTGTGTTTTTATATTTTTTTCTTTTACTTTATTATCTTACTTAAGTACCTCACCTACCTAATAAACGACAGTTATTGGCACAAAATTGTCTGGACGAAGTCGCTTCCAAGGCGATGAAAAAGCCTATTGAACCATCTAAATAAATTTCATTTTGTTTTCGTTTTAATGTGTATTGGTGTACAACATAAAATACTATAATACATACACAAGTACAATAAAGAACACACTAATTGATTAATAATGATTTTGTTGTTTTTATTTACAGGCTAGCGGCTCTGCAGGCAGCTGGCGCTAACGACTGGCGCGCTAGAGTCTGCCGCCTCAGCCCGGAAAGAGAGGACGCCAAAGCTATTGAACGCGTCAAGAACCGCATCAACGTTAGTACTTTGATGTTTTGTTTTTTCAAAATATTCTAATGACTTATTGTGTTGTGTCTAGATTTTTCCAATAATCGTCATCAGGATCGGCTTGTTGACGCCTTTGCTGGATGCATTGCTGTAATAGCCACGGTTTGCTCTTTTGAAATAGAGTTACCAAAATATTTTAACCATAAGTGCGTGATATAACCTGTAACAATAATTACATAGTATAGTAGAGTAAGGAGGGTACGACGTTTTGTTTGTACATAACTCAATGTACCAAAATATATTGAGCGGACAGGTCGCGCGTATTGAAACAATGTTCGCAGTTCACAGAGAAAATTATCAGACTGCGAGAACGTCATCGAAGTAGTATTCATATCAGGATTCCTGGCGTAATAAAATTATTAAAAGCAAAGATTTCAACGAGTTAAGAGAATGAACTACTATGTCTAATATTTAAGTTGGTTTTCTTAGATATTTACATAGCTAACGATATACTTTTCTCAATAGAAAAAGTACGAAACCATAAAATAGAACGGTACAGAGGTCTTATCCACGCTATGTTACATTTCTTGTAACAAAAACATGGTTACAATTACAATATTAACTACAAAGTATTAGTTTTAAAATTTCAAGAAATTTTCTGTAATCCCTTGCGGTAAACAGTGTTAAAAACTCAAGTCCTGTAGGCCGTAGCGATTTCCTGACACATCTCGTGCTTCAGTGCCGGGCTAGTCCCTGTGTTACGATCCACGTTTGTTGTCATGGGTAATTTGTGGATGCTGAATACGAACGCCATGTAGTGGCGGCATAAGTGAATCCGCTAACGTTCCGTGGCAAACGTCTTACGACAACAAAATAAAAATGGTGGTGAAGGGAAACTGAGACAGGAGTTGGGCAACAGCATCTTTCTGGTAACAACTAAATAAAACATAAAATTGGGTTTGTAAAAGAAATAAAATTAAAAAAAAAACTCGCCTTCCAAGCGTGGCGACAGTGGATGTTGATGGATTGTAATTATATGATGATGATGGTGATGATGAATATGAACACCAATACGAATTTTAGACGAGAATCAATAATCATGATTTCAATTTTATAACAAAATAGAAAATAATTTAGGTCCAAATAATTTGTATGTAGCTACTGTCTACAACGTAGGTAATGATTATCATTTACGTAGATTAACCACAACTTCACTGTAAATTTCGTAGTATCTTTACTACAGAATTAATATACTGTAAAGTTTATTTAATTATATTAACTCGTACTTTAAAAAAATCTGTTTCATTTGCATAATAGTTTTTGCACCGCATAGGTACTAGGTACTGACTCTACATGTTGTGAAGGGTGCTTTATCAAAGGAATAGTTGAGCTTCACGCTTCTTGCAAGCACGTCCATGTGCGGATAAAATTATTCAGGCAATTGTTCTGCGGTTGGCCGCAGGCCTAACTGTAATGATTTATTATGTCGCTATTGTTGATTGTTTATCACTAAGCCGGACTCTGTTTTCAATTTACACTGTGGTAGTATTTATAGTATATAATAGTTCTATACATATCTTACGTACGAGACAATGATATTGCGTCGGTACGATTCCTAAAATAGTTTACTTTGTCTACTAATAGTCGTAAACGTCCCAGTCAGATTTGTCGCTCGATATGACCATAAATAACTGTCCGAACAACGGCTGTAAGTACAAATATTGTACGTTAAGTTTACCTAATCCGACCATCTGTGTCTAGTATAAAAATAGCATGTCCTATTACAGTTCATACGTTACAGACTCATTTTTATATTAGATACCGTCACGGCTCATGAAAGTTTTATCGTAATCGGTTGAACGATATAGTAACGCATAGAACACGGGCAAACAAACAAATATTTATTTCCATATATTAGATTTCAGTGAAAAATCTTTCTCAACCGAATTCTAAAAAGGAGGAAGTACTCAATTCGACCGTATTTTTTATGTGTATTGCTAAACACAGTCTGTGGAGAAGACTGTGTTTGGCAATGGAGTTCTGATAAATTTAATAAGGATGATGATGACACAGTAATATTATGTATAAAAGTGGAAATGCGACAATTTTTTATTGTATTTTAAATATGCGACGATTGAATTATTTACTACGTTTTATACTAACGTGATACGTGTGAACTTTTCATTATATTATTTATCGTAAAAGTTTGTTTACATCCCATCTTTCACTGTCTCTTTCATAAAAGCTTCTCTCACACCGCTTATGCTAGCAGTTACCCTTATCCAATATATAATATCGGATAATCGGATGGAGTGTTAGAGATTTGTAAATCTATATATATATATATATATATATATATATATATATATATATATATATATATATATATATATATATATAGATCCGAAGACCAACAGTTTGTATTTTTGAATAAATGTTTACTTCGGATTAGGATTAGAAACTAGGATCCGTAGCATAGTAACCTAGCACTCTGACATCAAAGGTTGTCACGCTGTCTTCATGTAACAACAACATAAATTAACTGGTTAAATGTTTAACATTTAAATAAAAACTTTTGTAGAAATCTATATTGAATAAAGAATAATAAACTGCTGTACTCTACGTTAAAATTTCGCTAAATTTCATTTAATTTACTAATATGAGTACCTACGTCCAAAAACAAAACACTTTCTAGATACTATTATATATAGCATATATTTTATGTTTTTATTTGTTTATGAAAAGGCTTTATATTATAACATTTACTAAAACATTTATGTTAAAATATTACTGAGTTAAGGAACTGTAAATCTAGCTAGCGTCGAGTGTCTCAGTCTAGACGAGTGCTCTTGCTAGTGTCGACCTTGCAGCTTTTACGACGTCTAAGTGCTGACTCAATTTTTTTTACATTTGTTTATTTAAGCGACGCTTATTTTTTAGTTTAGTTATAAACACTTTAATAAATCCCACACAACAAATTAAGTATTACTTATATTTTTTATTTGATAACAACTCATTAAAATAAGCGGGATGATATGTGGTAGTGGATACCTACTCTTTAGTTGCCACTATACGGCGAAATTGAAACACGGGATGATCATTGCCATTTTTGTGGAAATTATAAAAAGAACTGCGATAGGCGATGCGCCTGCCAAGCTTGGCAAATATTACAAATACCCCCTAGGAGACAATCTGTGGAGGAGACCTTTTTACTGCAGTGGAGTTTGTTATGACGTAATAAATATGTTTTTACCGTTAGACCGTTCAGTGTTTGGACATAAATTCAACTGGACGCATATTGTTCACCTCGCCACGCTCACTCTTGTCTGTCGGTCACAGATTTCTCCCTGTTAGCATTTTCAGTTTATGATTGAAAGTCTATTTTTAGATATTTAATTAGGTTACCCAAATACCGATATGAGGCTTTCTAGGTGGTATAACTCCTTTGCGGCGTAGGAGCTTGTCTTGGTTGCCACCCTCTTACGAGTACCTATTTCTGTGGGAATGGAGAAAGGCGTTCCATCTTAGTTCTCATAGATGACACGTAGCAGTCACCACTGCTATGCGTTCTCGGTGACAAATGGTTGGTTTAAAGTTGTACCAACAGGTAGACTGTAAGTTCCTTTGTCACTTTTGTTTTATACATATAAAAGGTTTTTGGGAGGGATAAAAAAAAGGGACATTTTTTTAGAATATCGAGTAGCATTAAAACCTCTCTAAAATAACATTTAAAAATAATATTGTTTGTGTTTTATGACACATATTTGAAGTATCCCCTAGAAAAATCGATTAAATCATGAAAATTATGAGAATAATATTGTATATTATTTGCAAATACCTTTTACTGTTAAGATTATTTATTGCTACTGGGTAGTAGCAATAAATAATCTTATAACCTGTGCATACCATATTATACCGATTTTTAATTAATGATATCAAAATTAGAAACAAAATATCCTTGAACAAATGTAGCTTTGATATTCATATAAAAAATAAACATTAACAAGACTAGGATAAACAATTCTGCTCGGAGAACAGGGTCGGAGCTAAACTCATTGAAGCAAAGGATCAGTGCACCCCTTTGTTTCTGGATGAGATAATATGCCCAAGCCATATACAACTTCTGTTGTTTTTTACTAAGAAAGAAAACTAATTTTTTTTTGTACTTTCTTTTTGGTTTAGAAACTTTCGTAACTATTTACAACTTTAATACTAATGTTTACTACATTAGCAATAAAGTGATAAATTAAAATCCTAGTTAGATAAGAAATTAAATAATTTATTAATCGTACATTAAGCGTTGTGTTGATTTTTAACAAGATCGTTATATTTATTTGCAAATATAAATAAAATGTACCTACATCATGAAAAGTACTAAAATGTAAATGGTATACAAAAACATTTACGTATTTACTTAATTGGAAATAAGAAATACTGGTATTTATCCGCACACGTATTTAAATTTTTATTTTATTTACAACAAAGTAAGATCCCTTAAGGTTTATGTAAATTCTGGGAACAAGCATAAACTAATAATACTAGCAGGCTTACTCCCGAAATTGAATTCGAATTTGATGTGGTATTCGATTGAAATTGACGTTGTTACGGACCTAATTTTATAAGCCTATACTCACGAATCAATTCGAATCGTGTTAAGACCAAGCGTCAAAAGCGCCGTTCGCCAGACGCTTCTGGGTATTTTTTATGAGGAAAATTATTTATAATAAACTAAAAATTCACTTTGAGTTCAAATGAAATTCGATTGGTACAGAATTCAATTCTGTTTTACATTTTTTAAATTTATTTTAGCAACAAACATTTGGTCATTGTAGAAGCGTGCTCGTCGCGACCCCTGCCAGCCCTTTTCAGGGCTGCAATTCTACACAGCTGCGCACCCATGCAAACGAGGGTTAGGGCGTCCCCCCAAGGCGACGCACACCAGCTCGTCCCCGTTGGTGTGGAATGCAGCGCGCAAAGCGGCGATGGGGACCGCCACCCGTCACGCACAGCCCGACACGGCGGAAGGTGGAGGACGGAGTGCAGAGTTGGCACGTGGAATGTTAGAGGGGGCATGAGAGATAAGACGAATGAGTTGATTGAAATAATGAAAGAAAGAGAATTAGATGTCGTGTGTATGTCGGAGACCAAACGGAAAGGCAGTGGTACTGAAGAGCTCCCTGGCGGGATGTTAGCTATATGGTCCGGAGTCCCGGAAAGCGAGAACGCCTGCCAGGGAGTGGGAGTGCTGTTGTCGTCCCGATTGGTCGATCTTATGACTGAATACAAGGTTGTGAACTCAAGACTTCTCTGGGTTCGCTTCAAAATGGGACTGACGAAGTTATTCCTTTTGGCTGTTTATGCGCCGGTAGCTTCGTCGTCCAGGGCTGAGCTGGAGGAGTTTTGGGAGAATGTAAGAGAAGTTCTAGATTTGGTTAAGGGAAACGAAAGAACTGTTGTATGTGGTGATTTGAATGGATGGGTAGGTATCGCTCGACCAGGATACGAGTCGGTGCTTGGAAAGTTTGGCGATAAAAGGGTTAATGATGCTGGCAAGCTTATACTGGCTTTATGCATGGAAAAGGGTGTTCTTGTGACAAACACTATGTTTAATCACAGGAAAATCCATATGTACACTAGAGAAAGAAAGAATGAGAGAAGTATGATTGATTTGTACCTGGTGGATGACCGACTGCGATAACAGGTGATGGATACACGAGTGTTCAGGGGTGCTGACCTGGGAACGGATCATTATCTAGTAATTACTAGATTTAGGGGTTTGTTCGCGGGTTGGCGCTACCGGACGGCAGTAACAGAACCACAGTCGGTCTGTCGCATCCGAAGCTGGAAGCTTCAGGAAGCGGATACTAGGGACAAATATCACACGAGGGTAGCCGAAAAGCTTGACACCATCGATGGCAGGAAATAATGTGTGGAGAGAACATGGCAGAACCTTAGGGATGGAATGGTAAGTGCAGCGGAAGAAGTATGTGGTACGACAAAAAGAGGTAGTAGTAAAAGAAGAGATGCATGGTGGAATGATGAAGTGAGAGAAGCTGTAAAAAAAGAAGAAAAAAGCATGGTTTGACTACTTGGCCTCTAGTAACGATAAGCGTATGAGAGAGAAGATGAAAGAAAGATATAAACTGCAGAAAGTTCATGCGAAAACACTGATTGAGGAAGTACGTGAAAGGTGTAGAATAGAAGCGGACGAGAGGTTGTCGCACAACTTTAGGGAAAACTCCAAACTCTTCTGGAAAGAGGTTGGAAGGTCCCGGAGTGGTGCGACAGCCTTAAGAATGAACAAAGTGCTTTCGAGAACCAATGACGTCCTCTCAGAAAAATCGGACGTCATGCAGCGATGGAGTGAATTTTATAGAGACATGTATGCGTGTCATGATCTTAGTGAAGGATCCGGGGGTGACGCCGTGACTGTCACGCCAGACACGGACCTCGATGACACTGAGGTCATCAGCATGAAAGAGATTGTACGTGCGATTCGAAGTTTGAAATGTGGTAAGGCTGCGGGACTAGACAGAGTTACTGCTGAAATGGTCAAGTACGGTGGGCCTCGCGTCTGGGACAGCTTCCATCTGCTGTGCAATTTGTGCTGGCGGACGGGAGATGTCCCGGATGATTGGCGATCCGCGGTCATTGTGCCTTTATATAAAGGTAAAGGTTCACATTTTGACTGCGGGTGCTATCGGGCGATCAGCTTGACCAGTTTAGCAAGTAAAGTTTACTCGAAGGTTTTGACACGTAGGATGCAAGAGAAATCGGAAAGATTCTTATGGGAGGCACAATGCGGATTTAGACCTGGAAGAGGATGCACGGATCAAATGTTTTCTCTCCGCATGATCACGGAGAAGCTTCTGAGTGTTAACCAGAAGATTTTCTGTGCTTTTGTGGATCTGGAGAAAGCATTTGATAAGGTTATAAGGAAGAAAATGTGGGAACTGTTGCCGGGATATTGTGTGGATGGTCGATTGTTAAGGGCTGTGCAGTCACTTTACTATGACTGTAAAGCCTGTGTGCGGGTAGGGCATGACCTGTCACCCATGTTTAGTGTCCAAGCGGGCGTAAAACAGGGTTGTGTCATGTCTTCCTGGCTGTTCATACTGTATCTCGACAGCTGTTTACAGAAGCTGAAAAATAGCTGTTTGGGTGTGAAATTGGGTGACATAAAAGTTAATTGTCTGCTGTATGCTGATGATGCAGTGCTTATTGCACCATCAGAAGCAGAACTGCAGGCATTAGTCACGTGTATGAAAGAGGAATGTGAAATTAAAGGTCTCCGTTTGAATGCTAATAAAACTAAGGTTCTGGTATTTGAAAAGGACGAAGAGAGAACGAAATGTGAAATATGGGTAAATCAGGAATGTCTAGAACAGGTAAATTAAATTGTATACTTGGGGAGTGCTTTCAGCCGGGATGGAAGATGTGATTTAGATGTGGATAGGCGTGTCGCTGCCGGAAACAAAGTCAATGGTGCCCTGAATGCATTAGTAAAAAGGCAAGGCGTGATGAAGAGTGCACGCCTTGCAATACATAATGCAGTGTTGGTACCGACTTTGTTATATGGCAGAGAAACCTGGGTATGCCAGAAGAAGCATAAAAGCAAGTTGAATGCAGTGGAGATGCGATCTCTTCGTAAAATGTGTGGCGTTACCTTAGCCGACCGAAAGCGAAACGAAGAGATTCGCAATATGGCAGGATTGAAAGATGACCTTATCACAAAAATTGATAGGGGCGTACTCCAATGGTTTGGGCACGTTGAACGAATGAGTGAAGACCGAATGGTGAAGAAAATATATAGAGCGAAAGTAAATATTAAAAGGTGTCGAGGTAGACCGAGACTAACTTTCGAAGACCATGTGAGCAAATTGCTCGAAGAGGGGAGGGTCAAGAGTACTCGGATACCTAGACGTGCATGTATGAAGAAGTTAATGAACCTGAAGGAAGCGAAAGAGGTATGTAAGGATCGTGACACTTGGCGATCTGTTCTCTCTGGCTACCCCGTTAGGGATTGTGCGTGAAGATAAGTAAGTAAGTAAGTAAGTAACAAACATTTGGTATACAAATGAAAAAAAAATAATATAAATAAGTTATCTGTTAGATATAAATTTAAAAAAGGAAAGTTCAATAAAATTTAAAAGAAATTACGTGGTGACATATGGACACTATTTACTTGACAAAAAGACTAAGTGCAAAAACATTGAAATAATTATATATATATATATAGTTTCCGAAAAGGCTTCACTACCACAGACCACATACATACCATTCGGCAGATTGTACAGAAGTCCGAAGAGTACAATCTGCCACTTTGCCTGGCATATGTGGACTATGAGAAAGCCTTTGATTCCGTCTAAATTTCGGCGGTGTACAGTTCCTACAGCGGTGCCAAGTTGACTATCGGTATATCGAAGTGCTGAAGTGTTTGTACAGTAGGGCTACGATGGCTATCCGAGTACAGAACCAGAGTACGAAACCTATCCAACTGCAGAGAGGTGTAAGACAGGGTGACGTTATATCCCCGAAACTCTTTACCGCTGCATTGGAAGACGAAGCTACTGGACTGGAAAGGATACGGTATTAACATCAATGGCGACTTCATCACTTACCTTCGATTTGCCGACGATATAGTCCTTATGGCAGAATCGCTGGAGGACCTAAGCACTATGCTCAATGACCTCAATGGTGTCTCCCAACGGATAGGTCTTAAGATGAACATGGACAAAACAAAGATCATGTCTAATGTCCATGTCACACCTATGCCGGTAGTTGTTGGGAGCACTATGCTCGAAGTTGTTGACGAGTACGTTTACCTGGGACAAATAGTCCGACTAGGTAAGTCCAACTTCGACCGAGAGGTCAATCGACGGATTCAACTCGGCTGGGCAGCGTTCGGCAAATTACGACATATCTTCTCGTCAGGTATACCTCAATCTCTAAAAACTAGATTGTACAACCAGTGCGTGTTGCCAGTGATGACTTACGGATCTGAGACGTGGTCCTTCACTGCTGGCCGTATGAGGACGCTCAAGGTCGCTCAGCGAGCTATGGGGAGGGCTATGCTCGGAATTTCTCTGCGTGATAGACTCAGAAACAGAATAGAGGATATCCGCAGTAAAACCAGAGTGACCGACATACCGCTTTCGTTTCAATACAACCTGTGAGATTAAGAGCACATTTCCGTCACGTTTCTATAATTTTTTTTAATATTAAAATTTATTATCAAGATTTGATTGAATTTTATAATTAATCTCCATTCGTACCTATGATTCACCGAAATTTTATATATAAAATTTAATTTTTGTTGGTTGTTGAAACTTTGCCAATATGTTGACAAAGTTGAACACAGGTTACAGGCTCAGTTGGACCCGGTAGATGGCGTTGTTGTAGAATCCAGATATCACCCGTTCTAGACTGGGGCAGGCGCTAGTTATCTATAAAACTGCATAAACTATAAAAATATGAAATTCCAAAGTTTTCGCCGTGGTTGAAAATTCAAATACACCAAGAAAGCTCTATCCAATTGTTTTCCTGTAATCAAACTTTTTGCTTTTTTAGAATGTACTCTAATCATAACAAAGACAAAAATAAAATTATGTACGGCTTCTTGAAAACATTCTCACGTTAGGGATTCTTAAGTTAGTATAAAGCATATTTACATAAATTATTATGGTACAATTTCAATTACTGAAACTACCCCTGGTTGCCGTCTACTGCTATTATAAGATTTAGGCATTACGTTGCACAAAAGTGTCATCGAAGAATATTTTCTACAAATTTGCAGTTATTGCGTGACTATTTTTACTGGTAACAAATCGTTCCATCTTAGTCCTTAGTGGTGACAACGAATTTGCATTTAATTCCTTATTTATTATCGATGTAGGTGGTCCACAAGTCCAGCATCCAAATGGTTCAAGTTACATGCGCTCCGTTCACATCCTTAAAAAAATATTTTATGCGTGACAAAAATCGAACCCCTTTTAATGTTATTTATCTTTAAGATAGAGTGATTCACTCATTACTTAAGTGGCACTAAACGAATGCAATTAAACTAGACTCCTATACTATAAACCGACCTAAACCAATTTGACTGACCTAATTTATTGGCGAAAAGAGGCCTTGCCTAAAGGCAATGAAAAGTCGCAATGGGTTAGCGGTATTAACATTTAAAATTGTACTGAGATTTTACGGATGTTACGTTTCACGTTTGCTTTTAATTATCTGTGAAACATTGGAAAAACAACCATAAAATTAACAAACGGGAATTTGAAAAAACTGCAGGTTTAAAAATTATAACTTCTCTATTATCCCGTAACAGTCCACTTTAAGAAATAAACCCTTACTAAATATTTTATTGTAATTTTTAATCAGTCTTTTGTGTGACTCGCTATATAAACTCGCATTATTTAGTTTGTAAAGTTCAGGTTAATTTTGTTCGTATCATGCATTTTTAGTTTACCATAAATGTCAATCGTGCGACCTTTTCCTTGCGTTTAACTTACACATGAGCTTAAAATATATTTTTGGATAGAATTTTCTGTCACATATGTAACTATTTTCGTTGAAGCAACCAATGACTGTTGATCGTATCAAAAAAAGAAGAATTGACTTTGAGCTCACCAACCCGCCAGCCTAGCGCGGTGAGAAATTTCCCAAGAAATGCTTGCCAGTCGACGCATTGGTAAAGATTACATTATGTGACAAACGATATATCTTCGTATGTTATATAAGAAAGGCCACGACACGAACATTTTTTATTTTATAGAATAAGGGTGACAAACGAGCACACCACCATCTTAAGCTGCTATTTTACGCTGATATTCTGAAAGAGCGTGGTTCTTCCCTGGTCGAGCCGCATATAGTTGTAGCGTCTACCACGTATGACGTGTACATATAAAATAAATTTTACCGATGCGTCAGCTGGAAAGCATTACTCCCTAAGATTAGCTATTTTAGGCAGGTGGACTAGTGAGGGTAGAGTCATTTCTTTTTTTCGGTTCACCTGATTGTAAGTGGCTGTTACACCTCATAGACACCTGCAATTAACATAGATGTCTAAAGGTGCATAGTCACCACCGAATACTAAGTTGGAATGTCTTGAAACTTAATTACTTATCTAATCTTCAAAATGTCGTGGTGTGTAAGTGTATTATTCAGCTTTATGCATCTTTGGCAATTTATGTGTCGTTAAATGTGTTTTATCATTAGAGTTTGGCCGTTGTAAATAAATAATTCATTTTTTCCGTAGAAAATATGTAGTCCGTTAGTTATTTATTATTCCATACTTCCACAATATAATTCAGCGCCATCTATGTTTGACTTCGTATATTATATATAGCGTAATACATGCGCCTGGTTAACTTTACAATTTTTATTCTATGGCTCTTAAAACCAAATATTGCTAATATGTTTTTAACAGGCGTTTCTATTGAACAATTGACTTAATTTACATAACAACACATAAAGATAACATGAGCTAAAACCGCCTGATTAGTATATTAAAATACTTCTGTCAGGCAGCACTGCTCTTAGAAATTCACATCATATCATTAGATAAGTTTTACTGAAAAAAAATTGTGCTATTAATGACGCCGTAAATGCTATTTAAAAATATTACAAGCATTCCCCTCGCTTGACTTTTAGAACCATAAGGTTGGAGAGTGGACCTGCTGTAATAATAATGGCCTCTAGCCCTCTAGATGGAATTTCGGTCACGGCAGCCAGCCTCAATGGAGACTAGCCATCCACACAGGACAGGATTATAAAATCGGAAACCGACTTTGATAGTGTTAACAAAAATTATTCATCTGAAGAAGACTATTTAATTTAAGATTGCAGTTAAACATATAATATATTCTTGATGTTGACATAGTGATTTATTAATTGTATATTTAGTTATTGTTTATTTACATAGAAATTTAATATATACCTATTGTTTTCTTTCATGATATACAAAAATTTGTTTAGTAGAAAATTTACGGATTTTGAGAGTAGTATAATAGTCGTTTTAGTATTATGGTTTAGAAGTTGAATCTGATGAAGAGCTAGCCTAACATGTGGCAGCTTTGGTACACTGCTCTCATAGTCCGATGGGACGGCAATCTGCCATTACCGGAGAGAGATCAGTCGCAAGGCAATTGGTTTTACGTGCTCCCCGAGGCACGCGGTAAAAACAGTGCATACTTCCTGACTCCGGGCTATAACTTTTCTTCGAACATTGTTACAGATGTACGCACTAAAAGCATTTCCTATTTATTTTTGTTGTATTCTGTATGCGTTATCTTGTTCTCGATTTGATATCCTTGTGCGAATATGTATGTAGTATGTCATATAAGGACATGCTGCACTTCCTGTATGCAGACGGCATGTCAAGGCAATCAGTGGCAAACGTCTCATTTCTTTAAATTTACGGTTTCGATTTCGAAATATTGAGCTCGTATTATCGATATTAATTATTCTTAATTAGTATTAGTGTCGATTTCAAAATAGTAGCGATTAGTTTAAAAATAAATTACGTTAAAAGTAGAATTTTCTTAAACAAAAACAACTTGATGCGAGGTCATGTAAAATCTGGCTTTGACAAAAAAAGTGATTCACTTTATAATAATTCGTTAAAGACGCGGCAATAGGTATTTTACTCGAAGTATCACAGGTTTATTATAAAGTACTCGATATCGTGTGTTGAGTCTCAAAGCATTGATACTTAAATACCTATGGAATTGAAAGTTTAAGTAGGTATACTATTTTTCAAATCCAACCTACAGTAAGGAAATATAATCGTTTCATTAAGTAGCGAAAGTGAATGATCTCCAATAGTTAAATAGAATACCACTGGCGTAATTAGTAATTACGCTCTATAAACTATGCCGCATTAACCTTCTATACATGTAATGTAGGGTACGAGTATAGTGTCCTTCTTTCCGTAGAAGGCATCGTAGCACAGACCGTAGCCCTTGCCATAACGGGCGGTGTCGGAAGGAGGTCGGCAGCGATTCCAGTTGTGTCGATGCAGTCGGATTGCATCGAATAACAATTCCTACGGTTTGTCGCTTGGCAGCAGAGGTCGCTGATTTATCGAGAGATCATATTTATAGGCGTGTTATAATGGTTTTATACGCGATTAACTTTCATAGACGTGATATGAAACTACTAACAATATATTATTACACCGGTTTTCTTACCTAAACGTATATTTTTTAAGAAAATCGTAAATTATTGAAAAAAAAACTGTGTTAACAGTTAAACAAGCAAGACGAAATTCCTCCCAGCCTGTAATTATACTGACTGTTACATCAAAATGGAGAACAGCACTCCTATTTTGTAGTAGAAGTAATAAGCAGGATTAGTACCATTCGATCAGACGAAAACCTAAGCAAAAGAGAATAGCTATTATTTTGGATCACGTATTTTAAGTAGGTAGGTCAACAATTTTGTAATTAAAAACTATTTAAATTTTTACACATCAAATGTCGTAAAAGTAAAGATATTTTGTTTTGAATAAGTATAGATATATAAGTACTTATAATCGTTAGTTTTTAGGGTTCCGTAGTTAAACAACCAGAAATCTTTATATATTCGTCCGTCCGTCCGCGGTTTTACTCAGACATACAAGTAAAGTGAAGATGAATTTTTTTTTACCCGTCTATTCTATCGTGTATCGGTTATCGGGGTATCGTTGGATAGGTCTTTTGGAAAAATGGTGGAACTATGGAACATAATTTTTTCGATTCAGGGGTCCATTTGTGAAATATTTAGCTTTAAATTAGTATTTTTCATTAAAGTCGTGTACCGCCTCCCCCCTATACTAACTAAACCGCCGTTTCTGGAAATGTGAAAAGACAGAAGTACATATAATGAACACAGTAGTATATATAATGAAATTAAAAGAAAAAATATCATAGCTAAGTAGAAATAACTACTTAACGAATAATAGTCGACCAAATTATAAATGCACTTGGATTAGCATAAATTTTCTTACAATTCCGTATAAAATGACCTAAAACTAGCTGCGCTATAACTTTATGAAGTTATCGTAAACTGTAAAAAATAAACATTTTTCTTTTTCCTTTGCGGGGAATAGGCAGGGAATATCTTTCTTAATTACTAACTACTTTCGCTTGTTTTTTTAGTTGATAGTTGTTGTACGTACGTAGTAAAAGTAGTCTACAACACTAATACTATCATATAGCCTCATACAGTTTAATTTGTGGTAGTTTAGGGCAGTAATGGTTTACGGTAAGTTTCGTTACGATCATATATATCTTAGGATTGCACGGGCAGAAATATGTAGATAGATTGTCAACTATGACAATGTTTGTACGGACTTGGCATGTAAATGATTTGATGTAGATTTTACTATTTTAGAAATCGAAAAGTTTTTTTAAAGTATTTTTAATACCATTTCCTATAATTTTCGTTGGAAAATAAGTCCTTCAGTTACGATCGCCCTCTTTGAGCACTATTAGTCGTTACGTTATAGTGGTCAAACTACGGAACCCGACCTCTACATTGTGCGCGACACGCACTTGGCCTGTTTTACTATTTATTATTAATCATTTATTTTTAGATTCAAGACCACATAATATGTTAATACAATTTTTCTTACATACTATATCGCCTGATATGTAAAGTTAATTTCCTTTCAATGACACTGCTAGTTCTATTCGAATAAGAAAAATACAAGATCTTACAAATTGGTTCAGAAAAGTAAAGCCTTATTGTGAGACTATGTTTTACAAGATTTGTAAGTAGTAATGTATTTTACAAAGCGGTTGTAGTTCAGGGAGCGGGTCATGGGCACAAATCTTTACTTAAATTTTGTATCGCAATTATAAATGTTAGCGCTGTTGCTCCATATACCAGGTGGCGGACGTAAACATCTTGAGCAAGTTCGCACGTCTGAGAAAATAATTCGTGGACACGTGAAGTCCACCGAATCGTTCCAACACGCCAGACTCCTGCTTCATAATTCTTTAGAGTAAATTATGGGCATGCTTTGCTAGGTTGATACCGCTGCTTTACCTACTTCTGCAATGTTAAATACGGGCTGTCGGATGTTCCATCTTTGTCCTCAGAGGTGATAACGCACCTATAGCCTGCTTTATTATACTTATATGTTTGTATTATATATTTATTTGAAGTTGGTTGCTACCAACTTATCTATGGGTAGGTGTAATTTGTGTTAGCGTTTTTAGATTACTAGATTTTACGATGGTCGCCAGATCGTTCGTAAGTCATTCGGCAGGGCAGTGCGTGTCATTCGGAAAAGTTGCTAAATCCCCCTTCTGCCAGGATGCTATTTTATTACACTATAATAAATTTACTATACTTAGTATATCAACTTATGTTTTTTTTAAAATCCTGAGGCAGTTGCATTTAGGTAGGAGAAAAAAATCTGATAGACGAATTCAGTTCGGTTGGGCACGATTCGGAATGCTTTGTCAGGTCTTCTCATAGCAGATAAAATTCATCGACATTTCGTGGTTGCAAACTGAAGTAACAATGGGCTATCACATGGGTCGCAGAACTGACATACGTGTGAGTATATGTAATAAAGAGCTGAGTGTGCTTAGATTCTGTACATTTCAGCTGGCGGCAACTGGCATCCAGTTGAAACCGAATATCGGACTGAGTGGCACGCCTTAGCTTGGCTTCAACAGTGGACTACAACAAGCTGATGATAATATATTTTTTAAACAAAACAGTTTCCGATATAAAAATAAATCGTTGCTACCTCAATCGAGGAGGAGTAAAATCAACCACTAAATTTAGTTGATCACCTTCAAGCGAACACCTCCGACGATCTCGTTAGTTCGAAACTGTCAACGCTATAAATTCAATATTTACTTACTATTCGTTTCATTAATGGCCGTGTTTTTTCCTTTTTAAACAGGAAATTGCCTTATTCGATATATAATATTGACCCTGGTATTGGTACCAAAGGAAAATATTATTGTTTTAAAGGTACAGATAAATTGGAGTTAATTTATTTATTACGTACCTATATACGACTATTATTTGTTAATAATCCTATTTACTTTTTGACCAAATACAAAGTCCAAGTGAAATAACATTGTAGTTAAATTAAAACAACAATAGTAAATACGATAGTAACTTAAATGGAAACTGTTTGCTAAACACATACGGCCTTACGTATAATCGTCGATTATCGTTTTCTTAAATTAGGCATTTAATAACCCTATATCTGTATTTTTCTGTTGCCATTCAGTGAAGAGAGAAAGAGAGAGAGAGAGAGAGAGAGAGAGAGAGAAAGAGAAAGAAGATTTTATTTTTTATTAGGCTGATAAACTCTGCCTTATGAAGTCATGGGTTCGAACTGGCCTTTCAACTGCTACCGTGAGCCCTCTTGGCTCAAGCATTTTTGCTTATTTGTAGTATATTACGAGAGTATTCGTCGAATTAACAGGACTACTAACTAGTACAGTTCCATTCATAAAAGTGTTTATTCGAACTGTCTTTATAAATTAAATATAATAGTTAAGTCCACATCAATATCTAAGCGAATATAATATGATTTGATTGAACGTAATTCCACTCAAATCATATTATATTCGCTTAGATATTGCCGATATGGCCGATATCCAGAGACAATCGCGAGTTTAAACTCAACGTTTTAAATCGTATGGCCATGCTGCAGCTATATTGATTGTAGGAAGAAAGGATCGGCCTGACCGGGGTAGGACCACATAATTCCAGCGTAAAATGGCAACTCAATGCTGCTGTGTTTCGTATGGTGAGTGAGAACCGGTGATCCTTTTTACTGGAAACGAGGCATTCAATCTTAGTTCTCAGGGATGACAATCTGCATTTTGATTCTTAGTTGAGGGTAAATGTAAATGTCGTAAGAGTCACAGTATCCACTTACCATCAGGTGGACTGTGTGCTCGTTTATCACTTTTATTCTATATAAAAAAACAATGTCAAAATATGTGTAGTATAATTTCTGATTCTAGATCTGTAAAAAATTGTCTCTATTTCTTAATAAAAAACATAAAGTCTCAATATAATTAATATACAAGGTATTACAATCCATTAGCTTAAAAGCAGAAATTTATGAATTCAAGCCACACGTACCTACTCCTTGAGGAATTGCGATCCTTAAAGAGGCTCTAGAGGCCTAATTATAAATGCAATCATTAAGGCACATATCTTACTTGTCGATCCGATGTTCGCAAAAGTACTAAATATTACAACAGGAGGAATCAGATGTGAAAATTAGTACAGGCACAATTCGTAATGCATCCAATCTGGAACATATTAAATAACAACAAATTTTTATCTATTCAGTGGAAGAAAACTATTAAAACCAGTTTTTATACGATCAGAAAGCGTAATTCTTATTGGGTATATTTTCAAGCTTGGAGCTATATGAAAACAAGCGGACACCTGTGTTGTGGCGCCATGGTCTCACAAAACGACGTGGTAGCAGCCTATAGCCCTTTCAAAACCTGTTCGGGCACGGTCGTGATGCGCCTAGCTATCAGTGCAGTGCGCATCTTGTGAGGAATCCTCGCAACGTTCACCTTTACACGAACTCTGCTAATAATACAAACTATGAGGAACAGTCACGATTATTTTAGGAATTTTCTAGAATTTAAGTACAAATAAAATTTAAGTACTACTTTAAAACGACACCAATACATGAAATTTTATCAATCAATATATAAAACGATTATTGTTGAATTAGCAACTCAAAATGGAAATCCTATCTTTTGTTGAACTTTACGTTTAAATGTTTAATAACATTTCAGAGAAATATACATGGAATTGAAAACTGTAGTAATTGTAACATTTAACCAAGTAGGTATTTATTATGTTATTTACATATAACATTTACATATATGCAATTTAACGCCTACGAATTAAAAATACGTGGAAAATGAAACAATTTTTGTTTCATTTCCAAGTATTTTTCTTTCCATTGGTACTAATAATAATATTAAATCCCCTACAAATTCCACAAATATGCACAAATTTAGAGGCGGTACACTGGGCCTAGCCTGTGGGTATTTGACGTAACATTAACGCTAGGAGATCGTTAAAACATCTTAAATTATTAGTCTTAGCATATAATAATAGTTTAAGCTCATTCGCTATCGTTTTTTATAAAAGTATTATTAAGGAAACCCTTTATTCCCCGTTTTATTTACTTTAATTATAGGATTAAATTTATTCTAGATATACGTATGTCGCAAATATATCCCTTATGAGGTAATCTAATTCAGAGTTCCCCAAACGTTTTTGTGTCGTAGACCCCTCGCCACGTTTTTCCGTGTTGGGTAGACCCCCTACTTACCTGATATTGATTTCCTGTAAATTTCTAAGTGTAGTGAAGTTTAGTGTTAAAAATTTAAAGTAAAAACACAATTTAATTTATACATTTATCAATTGAATTTAAATTAAAACTACTCAAAATAAAATTTTGTATCTGTTATGTAAAATATACGTGACATTAAATAAATATAAAATAAACTATAAATCTTTTATAAATAATGTATATGTTTTGATATTATAGTATGATGTAAGTATATAGGTACTATCAGTGTATGTGTTGAGATCCACTATCGTGGACCCCCAATTTTTTTTCGCTGACGTAGACCCCTTGCAGTTTGCCATAGACCCTTAGGGGTCGATATAGACCACTTTGGGAATCACTGATCTAATCGATGGTCTATTTTCAGCCGTAGACTTTGATAAGTTGTGATGATGATCATGAAGCTTCAATTAGTGTAAAGGTTCTTAGTGCCCAATTTACGATAATTCGCTGGATAAACACAAAAAGAAGTTTTCTTCCTCGCACAACTTCCTTTTGGAATCGACTACCACCAGAGATTTTTCCGGACGGATAGGACTTAGGAATCTTCAAGAAAAGAGCCTACTAATTTTATAACGCATCTGTAATTTCCCTGGTGTAGCAGTTGTTCGTGGGCGGTGGTAATCACTTACCATCAGGTGAGCCGTATGCTCGTTTGTCACCCTCTCATATATAAAAAAAAAACACAATGCTGTTTACCCGTAGTAGGAAGCTTAAAAAGCACTTGTGGTAATATCTTTCTTTCTCTTTCTCTTTTAAAAAACGTTACGCCCACTCTAAGGATTTTCTCCTGTATTGTGGAGGCAGTTTATAAATTGCAGAAGGACAAACATCCAGATCAGGAACAATTATTTGTAGGCCGTACAAATACTTATTCCGTGCGGGATTCGAACCCGCGGCCCCTAGCGCAGCCACTCATTGCTAAGCCACTGCGCCACGAACCTATACTATTACCCTATTCTAAAACACATTTTAATTGCCATTTTTGAACTATTACATCCATTACTTTTGTTATAATAATAATATTTATTTATAAAGCGTCAAAATAAGACCAATATTTTAGTTAAAATTAATTTACCCTATGATAATACTAAGTATATATTATCTTTAATCATAAAGTAAATAATTGGTTACCAATGATAACAATGTTCTGTGTAACACATAACATTGTTATCATTACCACCGACAACTGCACTCACTTGTAAACAGTATAATACATTTTATTCGTTATCATTTTCTCCGTTTACAATAAGTAGGAACTATCTGTACACTGTTAAGTTATAAGTATAATTGCTGCAAACCAATATCTACGAATGTAAACAATGTTTAGCTACACTTTTTTTCAAATACTTTTATGTAATGGATTTTATTTTTGCTACACAATAAAATTTAGAAGAAATTTAAAGTTAATCTGCAACAAACATCGTATATGATATAATATACTAACACTGCATGTATTAGAACAGACTATGTCCAGGCTCATCGTAAAAGAGTGCGAAGTATAACCCACTACTTTACTTCTTAATGTAAAAGAAAATAGACTTTACATGTTCAATACACTTTTGCGTATACTTATTTTGTAAACACCAGGTACCTATGTTATAAAGGTTTTGTGCAGAAAGCATGGTAAATCTGCTTTTGAAATTGCGTGAAAAACAGTTATGTCACTGAAAGCGATATAGGTGTTTAGTTACTAGATACGCTCAGGTTATACATTTAAAAAATTGAGCACTTGGCTAGTAGAGTTTATGAATAGTCTTCCGCGACGTCGAAAATAGCGATATGATGGTAATTAAAAGCGCCAGACATTTTATTTATTTCCTCCGGTGTGAAATTCAAAGAATCTCCTAAAGATTTTAGCGTTTCTAAATACTTTCATATCGTCTTGAGTCACATGTTATAACTAATTATAAATTTTGGCCAACGCAACGTTACTGTAAACCAAGAGACATCTGGCGAAGTTGCAAAATCCTTGATTGATTTTCCTATGTATTTTTTAAACTGAAGAATAGAGATTGACAAAATTAAGCTGCAAAAATGTTGCACTCATAATATAAATATTTGTTTATAAAATTGAAAAACACTTGGTTCTTTTAACAAAATTAAAATGAACGGAATTGATTGTAAACGCGGAATTTTTTATATTTATTTCCTATGGTATATTTTTATATATTGATTCCTTATCATAACAATTAAATCACAAATATTTTAACATATTGTTATTGCGTCAGTAGCGGATATGACTATAATATACTCTTTGATAGTATTGTTTTACTACACTAGCAATCAAAAATTAGAGAAAAGGGACCTTTTCCGGCAGAAACTAATCGGTGCCAGAGTGTGCCATGCGACTATGATGTTTATTAAAATAATAATACGAATACAGTATACTTTGATTCCTATTTAAAAATAACTACTATCGGTGTCCTTTATATATTTGCTAATAGTTAGTGTCTAAATACTAGTGAACGAAATGTCAGTTAAATAATGAAATCAGTTTCAGTAAAGTCACTCATCAATCGTCCAGGAATCGATATTATAGAACAATAAATTACTCAACATCATGAATCGAAAGTTATATTTGTTATGCGGATTTCTAATCCGGTATCCTTGATTATTTATATTTAGCAGTAACTGATTGACGTAATTGTATACCCGCGGTTTCGCCAATGCGATAAAGACGTTGCAATCCTTGTAATCATGGTAATTTTAGGATTATTTGTTAAACAAAAATGAAACTATCATTTACACATGTATTTTTTTATAGTCAACAAATATAATTGTATGACTAGCACTTACAATTATCAATGTATCAATTAAATAAAACATTGCACACAGCTGTCAGAAATCATAATATCATATTTACTATAAGTAAAAACCCGAAAGTTGACATTTACAACGTCCTCCCTTCTATCTTAACTAAAATGTATTCTAACACCTAGCAATACAGGTGATCATCATCAGTGAGCAAGAATTAACTTTCTACATCCAACTACCTGGAAGCAGATGGCTTAGTACCGTGATTTGTGACCATTTATTAGGTTGGCCTATGTTCAGCAGTGGACGTGTGCTGACTGTAGCTTTGTTGAATTATAAAATTCAGCCTATACACGTCCCGGTGCTGTCCGCAGGGATCCCATCATTTCTGAGAGGGTTTGAGGGCAAGGACAATGTAGCCGCGTTGGCCCAACGCGTATTTGCGAATTTCACATGTCTACGAATTTTCTTTTCTTATTTCTCAGATATGCAGGTTTTCTCACGATGCTTTCCTTCACCGCCGAAAACGTGGTAAATCAGCACTCAACAAAAAAAAATTTCATTGGTGACGCGGGTATCGAACCTTGCAATTAACAATTTCATAGGTGACGCGGATACTGAACCCGGGTTGCTCGCGTACTGTTAAATTTAAAGCGAGCTGAGCTACCACGGCTGTTAAATAATGATAATGTATAATTTAAATTCACATTTACATCTGCTTTTACTATTATACGAATAATGCAAACTTAAGCGTTTCAGGCAAGTAAAGCGCTAGTGTTGTTATCTTATATATGGGCTGTAATCTTAAATCGAGGTAAATTATTGAAATTCTTTGGCATTCACATCACACTTTTAAATTTTCAATGATATGTTGTGTATACATAGCCCCATACTCTTACCACCCGGAGCTGGTTTCGTCGATTTATCACAACAATATTATCGCTTGCGGAAGTCGAAATTTCAATATCGATTTTAATTATTTACTCACAGTGTTAAAAAACTTTACCGCTAACTTCCTACTTTGGCATAATTTTCGATTTTCAAACCGGAAATAATTATTAAATATAGTGTTTTATCATCATACATACTTACTGGTATAAATAGATTGACTGTTTGACATTTGAATTTCATTGTTATAGTTATTACATTTTTTTCTTTAACATCTTTCTACATGTTTTTAAATCAATTAATTGTCCTTATCTTGTAGAGATATTTTACCTAAAGATTTATAGAACATTTAATAATTTTATTATATGAATTGCACTTGTTGCCAGAGTAACGGAAATAATTAAAACTAAAATGAACAAATATTCTTTACCATAAGAGTGTCATATTGCATGTGCAATTGAATAACTGATTGGAGCAGAAGTAAAGTAAAATGAGACGTATGGTCGTTGCTATTCTGTTTAATTTTAAAATAAAAAACAAAGTATGCATACACTTGAGAGCGTCAGTGACCCAGCTGCTTGGTCAGACTAACAGGCACCGTCAGTTTTGTTTTGGCGGTATTGGTTAACGTGCGCGCACGCCGCTCCATGCTTTTCACATTAATTATTTCAATTGATAAGCAGAACTTTCTCTAACACTAATCTTTAAAGTGCAGCATAATAATCGATGTTCCTAACTCAAAAAACTACCCAGTTTAACTTTTCGATCATGTCTCAGTAGTGTTTTTCGTGTGCTGCTTGCTTCTTACGCCGATTCGTGCAAAAGTGTTTTATTAGTATTATAAATTATAATACGCATAAATATGCGAGAGCAAATGCTCTTGAATCGATTTTAGTGTTAATTTTTAAAAGTATTGTTGTTTGATATTGTGTTATCCCTAAATAGCTGGTTATCGCTCCATATCGCAGATTTATCTCACTATCTCCATGACCTTGTATTTTAGGTGGTGATGTGTGTTTATAGAAACTCCAACTTTGATTTACCTTGATTTTACAAATACGTATCAGAATTTCTGCTCTTCAAATACAATGCTCATTTTGTTTAATTAGGACGACAATTATTTTTGTGCTACATTATGTCACTTTCACTCTTTTCCACATAGAATTTCTAATTTGGATTGGTAGTTAGCATCGAGGTCATCAAGCGTCGCTTATTGTTTGCAAAAATTTTACACAATTACAGAATTCAGATTAGTATAACAAGACGACTGTCAATGAATATAAGGCTTTATTTGATCGTGACTCTGAGGACCCTAAAATAAAAGAAAATCCTAAGTAATTAAAGGAACTTTATTTCCATATTATTTCAGTTCTTATATAAGAAGTAGGATTTATTAGTTCACCCATAGCCCTAATCAAAACTTATTTTATTTTATTACCTCACAGTTCAAACACTAAAAGTATACTAAGCTTCAGTTTTATGTATATTTATTAATAAGATACAGAAAAATCTAAAGATTACAGTAAAATTTAGAGACAAAAAAATTATCTAAATTATTTACTATCACGCAAGACATATTTAGCGAGTTTTTTCTACCTAGGAGTCTCTGTCTGGATTGGTGTTTGTTCTGGGTTGGTTTGCTATTTCTGGCGTAAAGCAGTAGTGCACCCCCTGCTGTGATCGGGCTTGGTTGGACGGAGGGTGGAGGTGGTTATGCAATACATCTTGTCCTTAGTAGTGACAACGCATCTGTGGCGTTCTTTGAAATAAATTACAGGTGTCCATGGGCCTATTGTTGCCTTTTACCATCACGTTAGTTTGTCTGTCACACTAATATAATAATAAAGATATTATTTTGCAACAATCACGGAACGAAACTTATTTTGCTTAATTGCCTTAATATTTTTTGTGGTATCAAAACAAGTTGACATATTAGGAAAACATTGGTCATCGCTTCAAATTATTGCTTTTGTTGAAATTTAATTGGTTCATTACGAGAAAAACAACTCAATGTATTCTGATTTTTATCGCCACTAAGTGGTACTTTATTCTAATCTAAATCAGTGAAAAAAGTATTTTTTTTATATGCAAAACTTATTAGTTAGCAATTAAGAAGATTTCGCTAAACTAATAAGTTTTTAGATTTTTAAGATTATAAAATTAATTTTTCAACATATTTAAACTAATCTTATCGTTTTAGTGAGCCTGTTAGTTTATAGTTGGCAGTATAAGATGTTATTAATTTACGAGAGGGTTTACGACTTTATGAGCTTTATGAAGTGAACTACGGATTCTCAAGTCAAGGTCAATACATCTGTATCTTACTGGTTTTGGCGCACCTACAATGTTTACATACTTCACGTGTGATGCGTCATGTCGACGCTAGTCGATAGTGTTTACCGACGCTCTTGGATCTGCGCTTGAGTCACAGACTGCGGCCGCCAGATGATTATAGCTCCTGCTCGGTCAGTCCGTGCGCGTCGGTCAATCTGTAGTCTACTCGCCTTTGTGTTGTTTTCCCCACTTTTTATTTAGTACTCTCTATATGTTTAGTGCATACACTTCAAGTCTGGCTCCTATTATCTTATAATGTTATCTTTTATTCATAAGTTTATTGAACGCAATGCGATCGGAACATGAACGACGCATAATTCTTGACAGTGCAAAATAACTATTGTGGATCGAATGGATCGGAACAACTTCAGGGATATCTAAGTCTCAATATTACAAGTGATATTATTCTAGTCAGTGATGTGATACAATTAGACTTATATCTAAGATGATGTACGAAGTGTTAATTGGTTTTGGATTGGTGCTATATCTATTTTGGAAGTATTTACTGCCTAAAAGTAAACACCAAGGTGATGTTATAGATTCGCCTATAAATAAAGAGGATGTTTCATCTATAGCAGAAACTCAACACATATTGGACGCTGAAAAAAATCGAAGCAATACATTGGTAAATCACAAAAAAAAATATGGTCAATTAGATGAAATCGCTAGTATTGAAGGTAGTCTGCAGAATCAAACCACGATTTTAAACGCTATTGATACGTTTAACTTTTGTAAATCGGATGAACTATACAGTGAAAGTGCATTCCAAAATCAAAAGTTTATTAAGAGAGTAAGCCCGCCAAAAGAACGTCTTACAGAATTCTTAGAAAAGACTATCCTGAATGATAATAAGTTACAATCGATAATTCAAAACTTATCCTTAGATAAAACTGAGTTCGAAACCAAATCGCAAAGCTTACGTGATGGAGGCTTTAAAACTTCGTATAATAATGAAGTGATAAATAATAAAACCAATACTGTAAATGATTCTACCGCTCAACAAAATATTAACCAATTGTTTTATGTTAATTCTAATAAAGAAAATGATATAAATAAAAATTATATCTCACAGAAAGAGGAAAATTTTAATGTTGAAAATAAGCCCCTATTAAAGCGTCTTCAAACACAACCTGGAGGCGTTATCTTTGGTTCTGTAATAGGAGAGTTAAAAAGTAAAACAAGAAGTAAAAATGGCGGTCTGAAGCCTGTTTTCAAGAAATTCGAAACCGATGTGTTGGATAACGTGCAGGCATGTCGTTATATTTTATTTAGTTTCCATGGTTTTTATATTATTATCAGCTTACTTTAAAAATTAAATGTTACCTTATAGCAAATTTACTTTAAAAATAAGGTAAAATTTTATTTTTAAAGTAAATTAAATATCAAATATTATTTGTTTCTTTACGCGTACTATGGGTGTCGTAAGACTGCAGGGTCTTCTCTTTAATAACTAAAAATAAAAACTACGTTTGCCAACTCGCGTGCCAACCGTGTTAGCTATGGTTAATATGGGGGATAATTAGAGATGAGACCGTCTATAGTGGGGACCTATGTCTATTTTAACAGGCTGTAGTGGTTATGCGATTCTTATTAGGTTTCTACCTCACATAACCAAACATAGTGTTTGATTTGCAACACCTGTAGTCACGTGGGACCTTATAGTGTAGAACACAGATCTTTTTAAAATAAAGACTAGCAATGTTATTATATTAACATAACTCATATTCCCTTTAACCACTCCTGGTAAGCTTAAAATGCTTGTGTTAGGAGTGGTTCACGACAGTAGTCGCATGGCAGATTCGAACCCACGACCCTTTGAATTCTCGGACCGCTCCCTGCCATTAGGCTATTGTCACTTTAAATTATATGATTACTAATATATTCTAGAGATTGTAGAGAATGTTCAGATGTACTAGTTAACCCGGGCTATCTTCAGCATTTGATTAATAATATGTTCGTACATCGAAAAAACCTGCTTTAAAGCACTCGAAACGTCTAGAATTTAAAATAAAGGCAAGTTCGAGCAATGAAATCATAACATAGCTGCATCTAAATTGTAAGATTTAAGATAATATTACAATTGTTTCCTTGCAACATCATGTAACCTATGGCTTAATAAAATATAACTGCCGCATAGCCGGAAGTCATACGTGTTTAAGATATATAATGTAAGATAATTCAGAAACACAACGGCGCACATAGTTAGCTTTTGCCTTAGGGTTATTAAACCAATACTTAATGTTGAAGAAGGATCAAGGTCATTTATAGTTTGTAACTCGTTTAATACAAGTTATGGTCAAACAACTACTTCTTTTGACTTACTTAATTTAGACTAAGCAAAGTTGTTTGATTTCTATAATTTATGTTTTATATAAGCGACAAGAATGATTGTATTATGATAGTTACGGTTTAATATTTCACATATCTGTAACATGATGAATTATGAACAATGTAGAATGTGCGCGCCGTTTCTATATTAACATTCCCTTTTTATAGGGAAGAATGGAATTCGATTGTGGTTGCAACTGATACCTATTACTTGTGCTTTGGTACACAATAAACGTTGAATTAATTTTTATATCATACCAGTCATTAAATAGTAATATGCATAAATATCTGATCTAAAAGCAATTGAATCGTACTAGAATTGCATAATTATTCAACTAAGAAGGACAAAGATTACGTTTCGAACGGGATGCAGTGTTGTATAAATATAATATATCCGATAATGAAACATGATACTGTGAACATGTTCACAATAACAGATATAAATATTAAGTTAGATGTATCTAGAATAAAATAAGAAGAGTGAAATAAGAATTATAGTAAGTGCGAACGGTTATTAATCTCATTAATTTATTTTATTCGGCACCACAACATGAACACTATTTGTTTAAACATGCAATCACTATGAGTTATTAATAATTTAATCTGGTTGCAAAGTAGCAGCATATAATATGACGTCCCACGGCTGGGCAGTGCTGCCGTGAAGTGACGGCGTAAGAGACTTCACTACTCCATATTATCATGTTTTGGGTGTCGTAAGAGGTGAAAGAGAGAAATTGAACTAGAACTGGGGATGAAAACCATGAAACTTTCATGAAAGTTCAGCACGGAACATTTTATAGGCTGTAATGCATCATCATCGTCACCACTACAGCCCTTCACAAGTCCAGTGCTGAACATAGGCTTCCCCCAAGGAGTGCCACAAAACACGGTCCTGAGCCGCCTGCATCCATCGATTTCCTTCACGCCTTACTACACTTCACCTATCGGTACGAGGCTGCCACTCGAGAACCTTTTTCACCATCGGTTATCGGTTCTTCAAGCTATATGGTCGGCCCATTGCCACGTCACTCTGGTCCTACTGCGGATATCCTCAATCCTAAGTTTATCACGCAGAAAAACTCCGTAGTGTTCTCCATAGCCATATATATCATATACATGATAGCTGAGCGACTGAGCTTCCTCATACGGCCAGTAGTGAAGGACCACGTCTCAGATCTATAGGTCATCACTGGCAACATGCACTGGTTGTACAATGTCAATAATGTTGGAGACACAGTTATCTTATATCTCAGAGGATTTGGAGGGATTAGTCCGCCGCAGTCTTCTTAATTATTAATAAATGCTTATTTTTTGTTACAGGAATCTCTTAATTCAGCAGTAGATGACAAAAAGAAGGTTCAAATTGATGAAAATGAACTAGGCCCTAACATTTTAGCCGATAGAAGGAATAAGCTTGAAACAGCTGCACAAGTAAGTAAAATTTGACATACGTATAAAATAAAAATACGCGCAGTTAAACGAAATAGTCTACGTTCTTGGTAATCAGCCTGTAAAACAGTGTAACAGTCCACTGCTGTTGTTCATTGAGATGCTTTTTCGTGATCGCCACGCTTGGTGGGCGAGTTTATAATTCAATATGAATAATAATAAAATTGCTGCATTTAGTGTCAGTCAATTTTATTAGTAAGGTGATCGCTACCAAGCTGTTTCTAATTTGTTTTGTGTTGGTTAATTGTAACATACACGATTCTAAGGTGTTATTTAAAAAAAATTGTCCCGCTGGGTTTTTACTGGTACTTCGTAGGACAGAGGTTTTTTTCCCAAACCAGTGGTAAATTAAAAAAAAGCGACTTTCAATAAGTACTAGGCTGCACTAAAAGTATCGGGAATGGAATATTTCCGCTGTTCCTGTCATATTAAAATCTTTTCAATTGAAAACTTCTTGGTTTTAAAAATCGAATACCATTTATTTATTTAAAAAAAGATTCTCGGTCTTGTCACAAGGTTTTGTCAAACTTGTTTAGTCGTTGAGGAAATGGAATTGACTCGAGAAAATTCAAGAGCGATGATTTATTATGACTTTCGAAGTGGTGTAACACAAAAACAGTGTGTTGACCGGATAATTTCTGTATTTGGTGATGAAGCCCCATCCAAAACCACAATTTATCACTGGTTTGCTGAATTTTAACGTGGACGTGTCAAGCTCAGTGACGATCCCCGTCAAGGTCGTCCAAAAACTGCAGTCACCCAAGAAAACGTTGATGCTGTGCGTAAGCTGATTGAGGAAGATCAACATGTGACATACCGCGAAATTCAGGCAACTTTAGACATTGGCATGAGTCAAATACAAATAATCTTGCATGAACAATTAGGTGTAAAAAAAGTTATTTTCCCGATGGATACCGCATTCGCTCTGTGAAGAGCAAAAAGAGGCTCGCGTTACTTGGTGCGTCAGAACTCTCGAAAGATTCCACGCAGGATCCTCAAATGCTGTATACAACATCGTATCAGGTGACGAATCCTGAATATACGCGTACGAACCCGAAAAAAACAACCAGTCACGAGTTTGGGTGTTCGAAAATGAGTTAAAGCCAACAAAAATTGTTCGTTTACGGAGTGTTGCAAAAAAAATGGTGGCCATGTTTGTCTCCAAAACCGGCCATGTTACGACTATTCCTCTTGAGGGACAAAGAACGGTTAATGCAGTTTGGTATGCTGGCATTTGTTTGCCACAGGTCGTTTCTTAACTCCGTTAAGAGAACTGCAACCGCCGCATCATCCTCCATCACGACAATGCGAGTTCTCACACCGCACACAGACAAAAAGAGTTTTTAGAGCAAGAATTATTAGACCATCCGCCGTACAGCCCCGACCTAAGCCCTAATGATTTCTATATTTTCCCTAAAATAAAGAATAAATTGCGTGGACAGAGATTTTCATCACCTGAAGAAGCTGTGGACGTCTACAAAACGGCCATTTTGGAGACCCCAACTTCCGAATGGAATGGTTGCTTCAATGATTGGTTTCATCGTATGGAAAAATGTGTCAAATTTCGCGGAGAATACTTCGAAAAACAATAAATACATTTTTAAATAGTAATGTTGTGTCACTTCCTTGATTCCCGAAATTTTCAGTGCCGCCCTCGAATTATTTGTAATCTATATTGAATAACAAAGTTTCTGTTTCTGTTTCAATGTCCTTACAATTTTCTTCCACATAAAATAATAATTCTCCTCAGCTATTTTCATTCAGGTTTTTTAATACAAAGGGTTATTTTTAAAGAGTAGACAAATTTTAAACTTCAATTTAAATATATGAATAATGATATACCGTTATTGCGGTTTTTAAAAGTACGAGCAAATAAGACTTCTACTTTAATTTGAAATTGTTCCAAATTGAATGTGATTTATGGCCAACAATGTTTTTTTCCTACCGATCAACCCCTACGAAAGTGTGCGTGCGCAGTAAAATCAATTAAAATAATGCATTGCCACGCATTTTGAATTAAAAAAATAAAAAGAACAGAATGTGAGATTTTTTCAAATTAATATATCTTGACCATTTGCCTATATTATATAATCTGAATCTTTTTCGCAAATTTGGTTCGTTATTGCAAAATAACCATGTATACTTAAATTTATTTATTTATAAAAAATAATAATTATTCCTAATGAGTGCTTATTTAGTATCCTTACAAATACATTAATTGCCTTGTATTTCGAGTCGTGCGTAATGTAGGTCTATAAAATCAATAATGGAATGTCGCTCAAATCAATGTTCGACCTTTTAGCAGGCTCTCCTTTCGAATGCTGCTATCCTTCTAACTTAAATTACATCTTATTGCGTCTGAGTACCGTTTAATTTAGATTAATGTACATTTCACTGCAGGGTGTGTTATATCATTAAGAATATCATTAACACGAACTTTAAAAAGCCCTTATCAAATATCAGGGCTTCATTTTGATTTTAATGTTAATTGGTTGAATTGCCTCTCCGCTGTTTCCGTGTTTTAAAACTCTTTCGAAATATTGTATGTTGGAGTTAGCGTGAGTAATTTAAAACTTCACCGTACTGAGTCACTGACCGCATGATGCGTAATATAGTAAATTTAAATTATTAATCTTTTTATATGCAACTCGGACTGTCTGTATGAATAATATTTTTCGCTATTTGTTAGGTGGCGAAATCTTTTTTTAACAAGTAAATGTGAACAAACCAATACACAGATCACCTGATGTCCAGAATCTAGGTGTATATTGTAGCCCATAAGGACTAACATCTATCCTGAATAAGGAATTTTTCCCCGATTAGATTAAACCAAAATGCAGATGAGTTTTCACCCTTGAACCCTAAGATGAAATGCTTATTTATCAGTAATATAGACGCGTTACTACTACGTATTCTGTGAGAGAGAGAGTTGCCCTTCCGCAATCGAGTCGTCCCAACTCTTATACTGCAGTGTTTCAACCACGTAATATCTTCTCGATATTAACTGAACAGTATTATATATATGTGCGTAGAATCGTATTATTTTATATAGTTCCGCAAGTGATGCCTACGCTAAGACATTAGTCTAACGGGGTTAACCTAGTTTACTTTCTACGATGGTAATTGAAACATATAATGATATAATAAATAAAATATCATAAAATCAACGATAAGAGACGCGACTTTGCCGTAAGATACGTCATTCCCATTCATTTTTATACTTTTCTATTAGCGTGAACGTTTGTAGTAAGTCTACTTGACTAATCCCGATGAAGCGTGATAAGACTTCGATGTCAATATCATGATGTATTTTTGTCTTGGCGTTACAGAAATTCTAAAATAATTATCTCGAAAAATACTAGCGTAATTTGTAAACTACTAGAATTTGAAAAAAAATCCTAGGTTTTAACCTCGAGGTAAGTCTATAGCTCCGAAATTAAGGTCTATCTTTACGTCTATGGGGATATTGATGAAGCGGTTCATCAGTTTATCCTAAAATGTTTTAGATTGTATTAATAAAAACTGTTGACTTTTCTATTGTTTCATGTTACCTAACTTAAATTATAATAAAATACCGAGGGAATAAGAAAAAGTTTCTCAATTTGGGCAAATAAAAATAAAATAATATTTGAAAGCGGTGTCATGATTTAAAATTAGTATTATGAATGTTCTGCCGACTAAAGTAATCAGATGAAGGCATTAGACCTACAATGGTTCATTAAAAAAGCCAAGTATGGATAACAGCCGGCCAACCGGATGATCACAAGAAAAGTTTCTGAGGGAAATAATCTTATGTTTCCTTGTTACTTGTTTCGGTCTTACCAATTAGACATGTGAGTTTCGTATCGTTCCTTTGTTTTTATTTACAGACATTTTTCGTTAGAACGGTTGAGGGATATTTTTATGAAAGTCGAAGTTTTTTTATATACAGTAGTCTCTTTGCTAGTAAAGAAATGTAATTCTATATAGCTATATTATTTATCTTACAAATTTTAATTATGAGAACCCAACCCTAGGTTGAAAAATATCAAGAATACTAAAGAAAAAAAAAATACGTTACAGTATATTTTAGACGTAAATCTTGTTGTTGTATATTATGAAGAATTATCGTACCAAAAGTTAAATTCAAAATGACTTTATTTTACTACCTTCCTGCAAATTGATTTTCAGCAAATTAGAAACTCCGCTTTCCAAACTTAGCAATTTTGTCCAGATAAAAGCTAGAATTTATTAATTTTTATTTATAACTAGATGGTTCCGGCGCGTTACTGACGCAGAATAAATAATTTTGGAAATAAAGAATTTAGAGGAGTTATTTGATTAATAATGATTATACATTCATTAACATTGAATGATATATGACTTTCAAATGTATTTGTAGGTACGATACGCGCGTCAGCTACCGTAAGTTAATTGTACTATGCTAAAAAAGTTTTATGTTTCTATTTCTGTTTCTGCTTATAAGCTTCGCGCAAGTGCAAGCATTACGATGACAAAGTTTTGACGCAATATGAATCTGAACGGTATGGCAACGCGTAATATACGAACAAATATACATTAATTTTTATATTTTAGACTATGTTCAGCAGTGGAATTACTATTTAATGTTGTGATTATTGATTTTTGTTTTTAGGGTTGGCGCAAACGCGTACCCCAGAGCGATGCGTCGCTGTTCACTGTGGCCGGTCGGTTGGAGAGGGACAAGGTCGCGACTGCGACGCCACCCCTCACTCCGCCCCCGAACCCACCGCAAGCCGTCACTCCTGGCGTACCAGCCCCAAATAAGTTTAGGTAAGCCCCAAAAATTCTTGGCGTACCAGTCCCATAAGTTTTCAGGTTATTTATTTCTATATATTTAAGACCTGGGTGATAATGTCTACTACATTATAATAAATAACTTTATCATTTAAATTTAATTTGCTTTTATTCGAAGTTACTCAAAACTTGTTCAGAAAAATATAGAGATAAATTGTATTATCGATAACAGGATACTATGACGTCATTTCCTGATTCCTATAAAATATGTTATCAAACACATATTTATATTGAATAAAACTACTTTTACGGATTTTATCGCGTTTAATTTATTTGATTTTTAATTCACGACGTTTCGGGTGCTTTCCAGCACCCATGGTCACGGGGGACTGAGGTGACTGACGTCCCGATGGGAATGTTAACCCGGAGTACCTTCAGCTTTTTAATTATTATTTATGGTCTCATCAACGCAGAATGAACTTACTGTGTCTTGAAGTCTTGCAGTAGTATACTGGGGATTAGTTTCAATTTTATTAATTGTAGGATCCCAAGCAGGTGGTGGTAGTACCCAGCCTACTTCTCTATTGAAATTAGGATGTTTTTTAATTTCGATGGCTTCACATATCATTCTTTGTATAGGAATCGATGTTCTTTTGCTAGGGTTTGTGGTCTATCAAATCTGATGTCCGTCTAGGATATGATCACAAACGTCGGGAATTAAAAATGAAGTAAAAGTAGTTTTAATCAATGGTGTAATGTTCGCGTAAAAATAAGAAATTATTACATAATTGTATTGTTTTGTATCATCGATACGTAGTTAGTACAAGCTTTTCGTTAGCGTAAAAAGTAACGGATTCTAATTGATGAATAAGCTTCACGGCCAGCACTAATAACCGAATCAGGCACTGACTTGGGAGACTATTAACTGTAATGTTTTAATTATCCACAGTTATCCGCTAATGTTGGCTTGGGCTAGACCGGCACTTAAAATTAATAAAAATAATTATATTTAATTTCCGAGTGTTCGACTCGTATTTAGGTTTTTCTATTAATTACACGTGAATTAGACTCGAATCAGAGAGTTGATATTATTTTATACAAATGAGGGGTGCCTAGCTAGCATACATTCCATTATTATGTTATCATAATATATATTTTTATGTGTACACGAATGGGTCGGCCCGACCGGGTAAGGACCACGCTCTCTCAGAATACCAGCGTACAATAGCAACTCAATGCTGCTGTATATTTCGTACGATAAGTGTAGAGAACCGAAGACCCTTTTTACTGGAAACGAGGCCTTCCATCTTTCTAGCAAAGTTAATATTCTATAAGAGCGTGGTCCTTCCTCGGTCAGTTTTACATATTCGTGCTGCATTAATTCCTGCGTAACTCTATCACGTATATTTTTTTTAAATATTTAAAGCAATTAAGTCGACGGCACCATGGCGCAGTAGCTTAGCAATGAGTTATAGCGCTGAGGGCCGCGGGTTCGAATCATTTCGAAGTATTTGTATGGCCTACAAGTAATTGTTCCGGGTTTGGATGTTTGTTCTTGTGCAATTTTTGTATGTAAACTGCCTCCACGACACAGGAGAAAATCCTAATGGTGAGGGTAATCCTAACGTTTCAGAAAAAATGAAATGAATATTATAAGGATAAACAAAGTTCACGCTATAACTTATATATATAGGTCGATTAATGGCAGTGGAGTATATCTCCTACCCCGTATCATGTCGTGGGTGTCGTAAGTGTCGACAAATAACAAAAACTGCTGTCCCAACCCGCCTGCCGAGCGTGACAGCTATGGCAAATATCTCCCCGTTAAACAATTTATGAAGGAGGCCTGTGTTCAGCCGTGAAATTTTAATAGACTGAAGGTAACGATAACGTTATACGAGTAGCCTACAATATAATATAACCTACAATCGGCGTAGATTGTAAAAGATTTATGGAGCGTTACACCCGCTGCGCTACTCCATTGTCTGTTTGCCGATTTCATGTATCCTCGAAAAATTTTAATAGTTAGACATGCAAGTTTCCTCAGGATGTTTTCACTGCCCCCCTTCACCGCCCCTTTACCGCCGAGCACGAAGCGAATAGCAAATGAATAGGCAATTAACAATTTGAATCTTAAATAAGTAAAAAAAATTAACATTACTGTAGTATGAACATAAGACATAAGGTCAGTGTTACAAAATAAACGATACTATAATGCCTACTGAATTTTATTTAGGAAAATAAATGACAAGACTTCAATAAAGCCGAGCTAAAGCCGGGTTAAAGCACAGGAGATGTTCATTATTATATTAGGTTTATTTTTTAATAAAACGTTACTGTACTAGATATTTTCCACTGTATCATGGAGGGGACTTACATGCATAAATTTTATAAGGGTACAAATATTTGTTCCGTGTGGGGTTCGAATCCGCGGTTCCAGGGCCGCAAATCATTGCTAAGCCACTACGCCATGGAGCCGTCGTATATTAATTCGCGTGCTACCAAAACGTAACCTACATGGAATGGTTATAATATAACTGAGTTCTACTTTTACAGATTTGGCACGCGATTTAGTCATTTAAATTTCCATTTCGCTATTTATCCATGGCTGGCTTTTAGAATTTAGAACGAGTGAAATGTAGAGGCTTTCGTTTTCTCTTGTATTTTATATACCTACGTAAGAAAAAATACTTATTGGCAATAGTTAATACTAAGTACCCTTTTACTTAGTTTTTTTTCTTTTTATCTCCTCAACATACTTTTGTGCACATGAGTTAACCAACCCTGATTGCTGTTTTAACGCTAAAATATGTTTGAATACAATTTTTTATATATAAAAAGTGGCAAACGAACACGCGGCTCACCCGGTAGTTAGTGAACAATTGCAACACCAGAAGAATGGTCCTTTAACAAAAGTAGGCACTTTTCTTTAAGGTCAAGCTCAAAACTCTATTTTAGTAACTACATTATAATTTATTCTTACTCTCTTGAGCTCTTGATGGCAGATGAAGAATATTTCCTCTCAGCATCAATGACACTTATGTTTTTTATAAAATTATGTCCGCAGATCCCGCAAAGCACCCACTTCGCCTACCAATGGCTTTGCTTCGGGCCCACTTCGCTCTGCTTCCTGCGCCGTGGTTGGCGCGGCCGAAGCGAAGCAGAAAGAACCCCCGCGCGTTGACCGCGAATCCTTCAAGCGAAGCCACTCCGTTAGTGAAAGCATCAGTAAGGTCGATGAGAGTTAGTATAAAATTTTTTGTCAATTTTTGTAGTTTTAAACGTTGATATTTTTTAATAAACTAAATGACATACCATATTCACTTTAAATTAAATTTTAAAGATAGTGCAGATTTGGTTGGCTAATTAAGATAAATATTAATAACCTCGATTGTCATTTGAGTACACATCTTTATAGGAACTACATTATTTAAGTTGTTATTCATTTTGAAATACAACTAGTAGTTTTTTATGTTAATACAATAAAATAGTTAATAACTATTAAAATATACCCTAATTTTAAATAGGTTCGTTAATTCCAGGCGAGGAGTCCCCTGGTGCGGAGAAGTCCGGATGTCCAGTGCGCATTCCGAAGGCGGACGACGAAACCTTCCATGCGTTTTTTGCTCCACTACAGGAGAGGGATAACGCGCCCGCAGACCTTGACCTTGATTTGGATGCTATTGATAGTGGATCAAGACAACTGTGAGGAGAAATTTTTTGTACAAAAACATAACGTTGCTGTTCGCAGCTGTACTGTGGTTGCGGTACAAATGGGTCGACTCGATCAGGGAACTACGATCGCACAGAGTACTAGCAGCACAATGCTGTGATAATGCATATGCATTATGGTTCGGAAACTTTATACTTGTAGTTGTCTATAGACCAGAGCATTCACTTGCCATCAGGTAGATTGAGCAATAAGCGAGGCATCTATCGACTTCCATGTATGTTTTATTAGGTCGTAACTCCATCAGTAGTCATCTCATTTCATCCTATCTCCTATGGCCGGCCCATTGACACTTCAGCCAACTCTGGTCCTGCTTCGGCAATGTGAAGTCTATCACGCAGGGAAATTCAGAGCGTAGCGCCCTCCCTAGGTCATTGATCGACCTTTAGCCAGAAGAAGTCTTTTCTTTTCTTTTGTAGTGGATACTGTTGCATTGTTTACGTGACGGTTGTTCTTTACAATTTTTTTTGTATAAAATCTTTGGTACAACAAATAATAAAATAAATAAATGCGTCGTCTTCCCTGAGTACAAATATGGAATGTCTCGTATTCAGTGAAAAGGGTCTCCGGTTCTCTACATTCACCATATAAAACACAGCAGCATTAAGGTGGTACTCTGTGAGAGCGTGGTTCTACCCCGGTCAAGTCGGGCTATTCGTAAAGTTAAAAAAGTAAAGTTACAGCCTATATACGTCTCACTGCTGGGCACAGGGCTTCTCTCATTTCTGAGAGGGTGTTAGGGCAAGGAATTGTCCACCGTGCTGGCCCAATGCATGTTGGCGAACTTCACATGTCTTCGACATATATTATTTTCTTATTTCTCAGACATACAGGTTTCCTTACGATGTTTTTCTTCACCGTAGAAGCATGTGGTAAATCAGCACATAAAATTGCAATTAACAATTTAATTTTTGTAGGCGGCCTGCACGCTGCTTTTAACGGCTGTGAACTTTATTGCTTGCGTACTATGAACCCTCTCCCGCCTTGAAGAGCTGTGGTGGTAGCTCAGGTGGTTAACGCTCGCTGTAAATTTAATAGTACGCGAGCAAACCGGGTTTGATCCGGCACCAACAAAATTATTAATTGCAATTTTAAGTGCTGACTAACCACGTGCTTTTGGCGGTGAAGGAAAACATCGTGAGGAAACCTGCATGTCTGAGAAATAAGAAGAAAAATATTTCGAAGACATGTGAAGTTTGCCAACACGAATCGGGGCAGCGCGGCGTACACTTCTTGATCCTAAACAATTCACAGAAATGACAGAAGGTCTGTGCTAAGTAGTGGGACGTATATAGGCCGTAACATAACTTTTTTATTTTTACTTTGCCCCTGAGCTACCACGGCTCTCCATTCGACCCATTCGTGATATAACTCTCTCTACGTATAGTTTGTTTGACGCGGTAGGCTGGCGAGCGAGTGGACGCGGCGTGCGAAACGAGAGCGACGTCACGCGGCGTCGCGTAACCCGCTGCGTGCACTGGCGGCGCGCACCGACCTGCGCGACGAGTACCGCGCGCAGCCCTGCACGCTGCGCGACCAGCTCGTCAAAGAGAGAGGTGCGTCTGGCACTGCTTAAGTTACTTATTATAGTTTATATTTAATTGTTTTACAAAATTGATCTCCAATTAAAATATCTAAAGAAGTTGCTCAAAGTGGCCACCTTCAGCTTGTAGACAAGCTAAAGCTCTATGTGCCACCTGAGTTGACGAGCGCATAATCATTTCTAAATCAGATCTTATAGTGCCAGTTGTCACTAAGCAAAGGCCTTTTGTGTTTGCGCATACGCTATGTTCAAACAACAATAATTTTTAAAATATTACCATACAGCTGTAAACTTTATGTTTTATTGTAGCTTAACTCAAAATCTGTCGAACTAGTAAAAAAATAAAAAGGGTAAACGGGGTTGTTTTTGCAGTAATGTACAATAATTTGCCGATTAGCATAATTTTTTGATATTTATTTGAAGTAAAATTTTTTTTAAAAGTTACGAGTATATGAACAATTTTTTTTGGTAATGGAAACGATAGACAATATTGTTGTCCTTCGAATGAGCTAATTTTTATTTCAGTAAGACCAAAACTTTGAGGGATATGAATATTTTTGTGAACACGTAGAGAATATCTCTAGAAAAAAAAATGGCTGCCACATAGAGGGGGAGGGGATTAGACCTCAGTGTGTAGTGTATTTTTGTATTAAAATAGCTGTATTATAAGTACCTAGAATATCGCTAGTCCGTGACCGGACACACTGTACAGCTCACGCGCACCAACCTGCGCGACGAGTACCGCGCGCAGCCCTGATCACTGCGTGACCAGCTCGTCAAGTAGAAAGGTGCATCTATGTCTATCGATCAGCTTCGGTAACTTTTACCACTAGGGCGGCACCACCTTAATCCTCCTTTTTTTTAAACGTTACAGAAGAGAATCCTAATGTGGAGGTACCACATTATGATTTTTTCTGTATCGTGGGGTCAGTTTTCATACATAAATTTCACAAGGACAATCATCCTGACCTGGAACAATTATTTGTAGGCCATATAAATACTTATTCCGTGCGGGATTCGAACCGAATCCGAATGTGTTATATTATGTACAAAAAATACAAATAATTATTTCAAATTAGTAAGAAAACCTTATTTTCTTACAGCGACCGCAAATTGCGGCTTAGCAGCTGAAGCGTTGGCTGCGTTGGCTAGCAAAGAAGATTTTTCTAACGTTGCTTTAAGAAGTGCGTCCTCTACCACCATCCCAAGCCAGGGCACCAAGCCGCTGATGTTACTTCACGTTAAGGGACGAAGAAGAGTGCAGGTAAACTTTCAGCAAATATCAGATATTGGCGTTGCAAAGAATTAAATATTCAAAAATGATAATGTTTGTATGGCTATAGAAGTTATTACGTTTGAGGCAATTTCATCCCATACTTTTTACTAAAGGTTTAATTTTAAGCCCGTATAATAATGTGCTATACTTTTTACTAAAGGTTTAATTTTAAGCCCGTATAATAGTGTGCTGTGTAAGAGAATCTACCATGTCGATATCGAAAGTGCTCCCGGAAAGATTCCCATGGCATCTGATTTATGTCGATTTAACGAACTCGTATAATATTTACCATCATTACTGCCTGTCAAAAGTCAACAGGCTTCCCCCATAAATTATCTCATAGGGTTGATATTTGCTTGGCAAGCGGGGTGGCAAGAGTAGTTTTTCTTTTAATTCAGTTGTTATCAGGAAGATTGTTGCCCATCTCCCGGTTCAGTTTCCCTGGGTCGCCTCAATGTTTTCGTTGATATTTCAATTAATTGCTCTTTTCCAGACGAGACTCGTGGAGCCTGTGCACTCGAACGTAAATCGCGGTGATTGCTTCCTACTGGTTACTCCCGATCAAGTTTTCTTGTATATTGGACTTTATGCAAATGTAATCGAGAGGTGAGCTTTGATTGGTTTACTATACGTGACGTAATATACTTGTAAAATATTTTCTGATTATTATAGCTATAGTCAACCAAATCTAAGAAATACCTTTGACGTTTCACATTAATCATTCCGCAATAACTTTGCACAAGCGTACTCACACGATTTAAAATAACCTTTTACGTAAATCCGAAGAATTATGAAGTTATCCATATTTCATTACAACGTGTATAGTTTTTTATCACTTATTTAAATTTGATTTTTCAAACAAAGCAAAATATTAAAAATAACCAGTATTAATTTTTTTTACTTGACGTCGTTTCAATGACATGTCGCTATGTATATTACCGTAGTGTTTGGATAATGAAAATTCATTGTTATGCGAATAATCGGAAAAATATTTAAATAATCGGTAAAAATATTGTAATAATCGAATCATTAATTTCTTTAATGTATTATTTGTTTAATTTAATTTTAATTTCAAAATTCCTTAAACTACATGAATCATGAATAAAACAAGTTTATTTTTTTCACTTTGTCAAAGTAAATTTTTGTAGGAAAAAAACTCATATACAAGGTCGTGCTTAAATAACCACTACATAATTTCAATATCCAGCCATTTCTGTACCAGTTACTCAACTCCACAGAATCAGTAATTCATTCTTGAGGCGATGTATACACTTTTATAACAAAATGCCAGAAAATATACAAAATTTGACGTAAATACACAAATTTCAAAAACTTTATTAAACTAAGTTTGTATAAAAAGGGTTATTTTAATATTGAGGAATTTATGTGTGATCCCCTGGGAAGGGTGATCGCTACCAAGCTATTTCTAATTTGTTTTGTGTTGTTAATTGTAACACGCATGATTGTAAGCTCTTATTTTTTTTTTAAACCAGTCCCGTTGGGTTTCTTGCTGGTTCTTCTCTGGACAGAGGTTTTTTTTTGCGAGCCAGGGGTAAATGAAAAAAGTGACTTTCAATAAGTATTATTCATCATCTATATTGAATAAAAAAGTTTCTGTTTCGAGAGCTTACTGTGCGTAATTTTGTAATTTTGTGTTTGTCTTCTTATTTTGTAACTCGGCTTTAACTTTTTGGGACTGTTTCTTCTATAATAACTTATTGTACGTGGTAGAGCCACGCTACATATATATTATAGTTGTAGCACGAATGGGTCGGCTCAACCAGGGCAGGACCATACTCTCACAGAATACCAACATAAAATAGCAGCGTAATGCTGATGTGTTTCATATGGTGAGTGTAAAGAACCGGAGACCCTTTTTACTGGAATCGAGGCATTCCATCTTCGTCCTCAGGATTGACAACGCATTTGCATTTCGATTCTTAATTGAGGATAAATGTGTATGTCTATGGGCCACGGCATCCACTTACCATTAGGTGAACTGTGTGCTCGTTTGTCACCCAATGCTATAAAAAAATTCGTTGAAGCGTGTGCCCATGTCACAAAGGAAGACTAAAAGTAAAAGTGGTAGAAAAAATAAAAAATGATTATGGATGACTTTGAAAGAGACATTAATTTTGACTGTATTATTGAAAATCAAATAATAATTAATGTAAACAACGACATGCCTACTAGTTGTACTGAAAGTGATTGGAATAAATTTATTTTTAATCTAGTTTCAATCTTAAATTTTTATAACTGTGCCTCTAGATTGTACTAGAGTACAATCTGCCACTTTGCCTGGCGTATGTGGACTATGAGAAAGCCTTTGATTCCGTCAAAATTTGGGCGGTGCTACAGTCTCTTCAGCGGTGCCAAGTCTGTCGAAGTGCTGAAGTGTTTGTACAGTAAGGCTACGATGGCTATCCGAGTACAGAACCAGAGTTTGAAGCGTATCCAACTGCAGAGAGGTGTAAGACAGGGTGACGTTATATCCCCGAAACTCTTCACCGCTGCGTTGGAAGACGTTTTCAAGCTATTGGACTGGAAAGGATACGGTATTAACATCAATGGCGAGTACATCACTAACCTTCGATTTGACGACGATATAGTCCTTATGGCAGAATCGCTGGAGGACCTAAGCACTATGCTCAATGACCTCAATGGTGTCTCCCAACGGATAGGTCTTAAGATGAACATGGACAAAACAAAGATCATGTTTAATGTCCATGTCACACCTATGCCGGTAGTTGTTGGGAGCACTATGCTCGAAGTTGTTGACGAGTACGTTTACCTGGGACAAATAGTCCGACTAGGTAAGTCCAAATTCGACCGAGAGGTCAATCGACGGATTCAACTCGGCTGGGCAGCGTTCGGGAAATTACGACACATCTTAACGTCAGGTATACCTCAATCTCTAAAAACTAAAGTGTATAACCAGTGCGTGTTGCCAGTGATGACTTACGGATCAGAGAGGAGGTCCTTCACCGCTGGCCGTATGAGGACGCTCAAAGTCGCTCAGCGAGCTAAGGAGAGGGCTATGCTCGGAGTTTCTCTGCGTGATAGACTCAGAAATGAGGATATCCGCAGTAGAACCAGAGTGACCGACATAGCCGAACGGATTAGTGGGCTGAAGTGGCAATGGGCCGGCCATATAGCTCGAAGAACCGATAACCGATGGGGAGGAAAGGTTCTCGAGTGGCAGCCTCGTACCGGTAGGCGTAGTGTAGGGCGACCCCCCACTATATGGAATGACGACCTGGTAAGACATGCAGGAAGTCGATGGATGCAGGTGGCTCAGGACCGTGCTTTGTGGCGTTACTTGGGGGAGGCCTATGTTCAGCAGTGGACTTGTGAAGGGCTGTAATGATGATGATGATGATGATGATGTGCCTCTAGAAATAAGCAGTAACAACAAATACGAAGAAACTGATAAATCTTGTGTTATATATTGTCCGTTTTTAATTTATTTTGGTATTATTCAAACCAAACTGTAAATGATTTCGATATCGATTTTTTTAAGAATCGAATATTGTACGTTCCCATTTTTTGGTTGGCATGCTTGATGCAATAAGTCTGACAGCTGTCAAAATGTATTTCTTAGATTTGGTTGACTATAGAATATTTAATTTGGCGATAAATGTTTTAAAAAAATTTGCCTTCCCATATTATTTTTATATCTCGTGGACTCGGACTAAAAGTGGCGGAAAGTTACAGCATATATACGTCCCACGGCTGGGCAAGGGCCCGATTTCTGTAAATGTAATGGAACTGGTGGATGGTCCGCCTCGCTGCTCCAGTGAGATGTTTGTAAAGTCGACTTCAAAATATTTTATACCTCAGATGTGCCGGTTTTTTCACCATGTTTTCCTTGCAGGCGAGTGGTAAATTAGCACTTAAAATGGTTAAAATTTACATCGTTATGGATAAGCATCGAATCCGAATTGCTCACATATTGCTATATATACCGCGAACTCTTAGCCCCTGAGCTACCACTGCTCCCTCGGATATAACCTTCTTATGTTTTTGTATAACAATCCATGTTATGCTGATGTACAGATTGACAGACAACAGCGTTAGAGTAAAGTGTGCGATCGCCAACTGATCCTCCTCTAGAGGGAGTTCAGCAGGAGATTAATTACTTATTAATTATTTATATTTATTTATTTAATCTTTTATACGCATATACACACCTTATATTGAGGAATTTAAAGGGCGGACTTAATGCCATATTACAAGCTTTGCTAGTTAACTTTGGATGATTTGACAAACTGGGGCAGGTGCAAACAATGTACTTAATTAAATAAGTTATTAAGAAATAAGGTACTATAAAATGTAGATAAATAGAATTTTTTAAAATCATTGCTTTAAAATCCTTTCAGTAATAAGAGGAGGCCTGTGCACAGGGGGGATAATATAGACTGTAACTTTGAAATAGAATTAAATATACGTGCATAATACAAAGTGACAAGGTGGGTTAATAAATAAATAATGTGAACAGACACTAGTATACAAAATGTTTAAATAAATAAACAGTTGCTAGGCCTAGCATAAAACATCAAGGGTAAGGTTTATAATCTACGAACACTTAACCCTATAGAGACGTAATATAAGGCGACCCGAACCTGTCAACTCGTCAGTGACTAGTCACTGATATATTTTGGAAGACTTTTGTTTCCCGCCAGTTGCGACCAAAAACTAGAACCGAAGAGACGGCTTACATTTAAAATATAAATTAAAATCAATTTAAATAAAAATGTTGAAAATATTTTGGTAAAATAAAGAAATGTACTTACCGATGGAAAGTAAAATTGTTTGTTATTACACTAAATGTTTTACTGTTGTATCCGCACCATTTAACGGCACAACAGGACATGATGCCGAAAATTGATTTTAATATACATATATTTTACATGTAAGCCGTCTCTTCGGTTCTAGTTTTTGGTTGGAACTGGCGGGAAACAAAAGTGTTCCGAAACATATCAGTGACTAGTCACTGACGAGTTGACAGGTTCGGGTCCCCTTGTATCACGCCTCTATAGGATTAAGTGCTCGTAGTATAGCGATTTCCTTTAAGTGACTTTAAGGTACTCTAAGTAAGATGCTCATGTTCAGCAGTGGCGAGTCAAAAGGCTGTAACCTACGAGCACTTAACCCTTTACAGAAGAACAATTATTCCCGGAGTATACACATCAATTTTACGCCGAAGAAACCAATCATATTATTGATTTAACGAAAAGTGTAATGAAGAAATATATTGACACAAGAATGACATTTATACTTTAAAATCAAAATTGGAAGGAAAACGTGCAGTTAGGAGAATATATACAAAATTAATCTCAATAATACAAAAAATAAAAATCAATAATAGTACTTAGTAAAATAAATATAATAAATAAATGTGAAAATCTTTTTAATTCTCTTTTCAACCTTTCCGTACTGTCTCGTAGTGCCTCGACCTTGAGCCGAACTACCTTGCGTATCTCCTACGGGGCCTTTTTTATAGGAAATGGTGACAAACGAGCACACAGTATACCTGATGGTAAGTGGTTGCTGTGGCCCATAGACATCTACATCTATCCTCGATTACGAATCTAAATGCAGATGCGTTTTCATCCATGGGGGCCGAGATAGAATGCCTCGTTTCCAGTAAAAAGGGTCGCCGGTTCTCTACACTCACCATACGAAACACAGCATTAAGCTACTTTTTTACGCTGGTATTCTGTGAGAGTGTGGTCCTTCCCCGGTACAACTATACTACTAATATAACTAACTACAGCATGGCTCTACCACGTATTAAATATTTTAATTTTTTATGTTAAAGTTCAACAAATCACTAAAAGTTTATTTTAAACTCCTTTAATTTAATCTTGATTTTTTTCGAAGTTGGCATTTATATGTTATATTTTATTTATATTTTACCTTAGAATACTGCTTGAAAATGTTAGTACATTTAAAATTGCATTTCTTAGTTTGCACAGGAAAATTGAAGTCACAGTCAAAAGCTAGTTACTGATACTGAAAGCATGTATTAAAAATGCGAAAAAATTTATCAATTTCGATAGAAAGCATAAAGTCATTACAATGCACGCCCTAGCGATCGTGTTCGGAATCTCTTCGGAATAGTTCGGAATACTTCGCAGCGATCACAACTCCCCCCGCACCGCAACTAGTTGACAAAATTGTTTTCTTTTAAATTCACATGTATTACATCTCTATAGGGTTAAGTGCTCGTAGTTTATAATACATACGAAATATCTCACACCTTATTTATTTATTATTTATACCTACCTAATTAACTTAAGATTATTTTAAATGCTTAGTGCCCATAGAAAGTACAATTGGCGGATTAAATGCTTTTTAGGAAATTCTCTGTAATCTATCACTATTATTATAATTAGGCCAACGTTGAATAAATTTTTATGTTTTTCAGGAACCGAAGCACAGACATCGCTTTACATATCCATAACACAAAAGATCTCGGTTGCAAAAACTCTACAGGGGTAATTAAGATCGACGAACAAACCAAAAACTATTCCAACAAACATTGGAACCAATTCTGGTCACTTCTCGGCGTCACCGAAGATATTGAAAACTATAAACCAATCGAAACGGGACATGCAGATGAAGACGAGATATTCGAATCGTGTATCGTCCAAACCAACATGTGCTATGAAGTGATAGACGATGAGCTGGTGCCAATAAAGGAGTATTGGGGCCAAGTCCCAAGAATCGCTATGTTGAATCAGTCGAAAATAATCGTTTTCGACTTTGGTTCCGAGATGTATATATGGTATGGAAAGAATGTCCCTCTAGAAAGTCGAAGACGAGCGGCGCAACTGGCTCAGGAGTTGTTCGACGATGGCTACAATTATGAGGAATGTCACATTAACCCACTGAACGCAGCTGTCTACCAAGGCGCTAGAGAAGAAGCGACAAGTCCACTTGTAAAAGCGTCGAAATCCAGACCCGAATGGGCGATACTGTCCAAAATAACCCAACACATGGAGACGATATTGTTCAAAGAGAAATTCCTCGACTGGCCAGATTACAGTCGAGTTATCAAAGTGAAGCCGCAAGAGAACAAATCGAACAGCGTCGAGATAACACCTTGCGATGCCGAGGAGATGTGGTCGAACGAATATGAAGATCCCGATCTGGTACTAGAAGGTTCTCATCTCGGACGTGGCACTCACTACTACGATAAGGATACCATGCGGCATTATGATATCAAGACCAAGTCAGTGTGCAAATGGTTGATACAAGAATATGACTACCAGAAAGTTGAAAACGACTCTGAAGTCGGAGAATTCTTCTCAGGCGATAGCTATATTATTAGATGGGAATATCAGGTTACGGTTACCGGTAGAGAGTTGAATGGAAAACCTTCCAAACACAATTTAACAGGAAGAGATCGCTGCGCGTACTTCTGCTGGCAAGGCAGAGACGCGTCGTCCAGTGAAAAAGGCGCCGCTGCCTTGTTGACTGTTGAATTGGACAAAGAAAAAGGACCTCAGGTTCGAGTCGCTCAAGGAGCCGAGCCTCCCGCCTTCCTCAATCTTTTCCAAGGGAACCTGATAATCCACCAAGGCAAAAAGGGAATCGATAAGAGCCGCTACAAACTATTCGTCACGCGCGGGAACGTGTCCAACGAGGCCTACCTACTGCAAGTGCCGTGTTCGGTCAGACAGTTACGTAGTCGTGGATCGCTACTCTTAATTGACACGGAGAAAGGTTACCTTTATATCTGGCATGGGAGTAGAAGTCTGAAACACACAAAGAACGTCGCCATCGAGTTAGCGAATAAACTGATAGCGCGTAAATCGAATTATTTATTCGGTGATAATGCTTCAGACATCAAAATAACCGAAGTTAAAGAGGGCGAGGAGCCCAAGGAAGTGCTGGAAGCGTTGGGCGTGGCAAATAAGCAGTATTATAATTCGATGCTATCGGGTAAAGAAGCGAACTGTGACGTGACGTTAAGACTGTTTCATTTCACGGACTTGGGCGGTCAGTTCGAAGCCAACGAGGTCCTGTCGCCGTTGCGCCACGAGCATCTGGTGACACCCTTCCCTTTTGAACAAAAGGAGTTGTATTCGGCTTCGCAACCCGGTAAGTTTATTCTTCTAAATTTTAACATTTTCGATGTTTATACTATCTATCTATAGATCCCTAAACGATACAGCGTCAGGAAGAGATAATCCATGTTAGGTATTATTATATTACGTCAAGCGACATTAACGCATTTTGCCTGTACCTTTGCTTGTAAGACTCCAATTTAATTTGTCACCTACCTAATATCACGCCATAAAACATCCCTTAAAATAAATAAATTCTTTAAAAGTTAAACTATTTTGTTTGCATTCTAACAAAATAGTTATTGTATTTGACCTATTTGATATCTAGAGTTGACTAACGCTGTGTGATTTTGATTTTCAAAATAGGGTATTTTACTCATTTTCAAACATTTTAAATGAATCCTAGAGTGATAATGAACCACTATAATTTTTATATAATTTTTTTAAAACTGAATAGTGCCATAAAAATTACTTTTAATCTATCGTTTTAAATTTTCGCGTGAAAACGCTAGCCGCCATGTTGTTCATGCGTGGAAGTATTGTGTTTTTGTATAAACAAAAGTTGGTAAGAGGTACTTACACTGATGTTTCCGAATTTTATTGAAAAGGCATCATGGAAGACGAATTCGTAAAAGCAGACAGTACTAATCTACCAAGGATAAATAAATTGATGGTGGCAAAAATTTTTTCATGCAATCCCAATTTTATTAATATATAATAATACCTATTACCAACTTTTGTTTATACAAAAACAATACCAGGTCAGAGTGTATTTAGATAAAATATGGTTTAGTAGCTATCATAGTTTAGTTTATCTATAATTACAATCATTAGCAATCATTAGTATAATATCTAAGATAAAGTAATTTATTACAAAATTTGAGCTCAAAATGTTTTATTTTCTATAAACGATAGTTAAATATAAGTCATACATCCAAATTATCTTCACAGACGTATAGACTAGTTTTTATAGACAATATATAAGTATTTTGGTATCTTCTTGCCAGTTTTAACCAAGTATTTTTCATATTTAAATCAATTGGCACTTGAATCCATAACTGTCTCGGCGTTCTTAAGCTCGTCTTTTTGCATTCAGGCACAACACAACAATGATTGATGATAAATGATGTCTCATTATTAAGGGGAAATATAATGTAAATGGCTTAGCAAGATCCTTCGTTATGCCGAAAATATTGCAGCATTAATTTTGAAATAAATATATGGTAAAGTTGAGGATTATAGTTAGTGATTATGTTAGACGAAAACACGATTTCGTAAAATTTTCTCGATAGAAAAAAATCCAAAATAAACAATAAACCGCTGTTATTCATAAAATACTTTAAATAAGATCATGAAACTTTGCATACTAATTGAACTAACTATAAAGCAGTGCTTATGTTATTTACTTTTTTTAAAATACCATTATTTTCACTGTAAAAAGAAATTACCTAAACTATCGGCGCGTAAGCTTGGTTCCTGTCGCTCCGTTAGTATTGCTCCGGCTTTTGAAGGGAGAAGTTGTGTCGCTTACGATCAGAAAACACATTACGCAACAGGAAGACGTAAAATTAAAATGGGAAATAACCGTTATAAAAATAAGAAGCGACTGGGTTGGCGTTAAGAAACAGGCATATATATGATAAACATAATGAAATAAGTATCTAACGACCTATCTACTTAGAGTATTAGTGATTACAAACATGTCGGTACATAGCATACGACGCGCGGGGAAGTGGGGGGCGAAATTAGAATTTGAGCTGACTTACTCTCACTTATTAAACATTAAATAGTATCTTATTTCTTTGCAAATTCGGCAAAATTCTAGGGCAGTGACGTCACGAGTTGAACAGCATAGCGGTTACGATTCGGTTTAAAAAAAATTATATAAATATTATAGTGGTTCAGTATCACTCTAGGATACACTATTTGAAAATGGGTGTAATAATACCCTATTGTACCTATAAATGAATCGAATACACCTAAGTTTAATCAAGTAGTGTGTGTATGTGTATTAGTTTTTATAAATCTGGGTGTTACCAACGCCGCGAACGTCAATAAATAACATCTTTATGTAATAAATAGATAATATTAGCCTACGCTCAAAAATATACCTTAGTTTAGCCAGATAATCGTAAGTTTATTATTTACACTAACATTAGCCGTAACATATATAATACTTTTTTAATGTACATACATTAATTTATTGTGTTTTATTATTACAGCTTTATTCCTGGTGGACGATGGACAGGCGGTGTGGCTGTGGCAAGGCTGGTGGCCACGAGGTGAAGATGGCGAGCTGGAACCGGCCGAGATTAATGCCGGTAATTATCACTTGCGTTGTTTAATTAGTTAATTGACAGTGTGGTAAAGACTTATAAGTTATGTGTCCTCGTTAAAATTAAGAAACTGGGTTGTCAAAATTAGCTTTAATATAATAGTATTATTAAATTAATTTGAACGATGTAAGTCACATGTGCACAAATTTTTAAACGCTATTCAATTTTAAGCTGTCGTTAAGTTTCGTGGTGTCTTTATCACTTTAAGACATGACGAGACTTAGGCCCGCAAGGTTAATCAACCGCAAGAGTCCATAGAAGAGGAGATAAAACACCACCTTGTGGGCAGCCTCTTGTAGTTGCAACCGCAATCGACGTTTGAAACAGCGCTCTTTTTGGCTTTCTAGTTTAGAGCATCGATTTCACCCACCTGATGGTTGTGGGGTCAACATTTTTAGTTGTTAGACTCCTAATCAGCAGTGGTGTGTGGCTAATGTCGAAGGCGCCCTCAATATCTAAAAAGGCACAAAGAGCTATTTCTTTATCATCCAGTGCTTTTTCGACCCTGTCAATAAAACTAATCAGTTCTGTTTCCGTAGATTTGCCTCTGCGTAACTCTCGTAACTAGAGCTACATAACTTATATATCTATCTATAACCTTTTAAAATGTCTTAAGAAGAAAGGAATATAGGCTTATAAGTCTAAAGGACTTTGGTAAAGTGTAGTCCTTTCTATCAGCCTTAGGTATAAATAGAACTTTGACAATTGTCCATCGTTCTGGAATATATCCCCATGCAAAACTTGCTCTGAAGATTTTCCTCAGATAAGGAAGAAGTATATCGATCGATTCCCCTCTGTAGTTGGATGGGAATTATTCCATCCTCCCCGCTTGTTTAAAATTGTTTAAAGGAGTCAATAGCCCACTGCACCAGGTTTGGCCTTATTATCTTTGCAGTCCTACACAGGGCTCTGAAAGAATTCAAGGCAGAATTCTTATGTGACCCTGGGAAATGGGTTAATGCTAGTAACTCCAATGTTTCTGTTTCACTATTAGTGAAGTTACCATCAGGATTTTTAAGAAGCCTGATCTGATTAGGTTTAGCTTTCGATAGCATTTTCTGTAGTCTTGCACTGCGAGGCAAAGACTCACCTTCCTCGCATAGCTTCCTCCAGGATGCTCTCTTGGCTTTCCTAATTTCTTTATTATATTCAGTTAGGGTTGCCCTATAAATATCCAACTCTGTTTTTTTTTTGCCCTATTAAATAGTTTCCTGGTCTTTTTCCTAAATTCTTTTAGCTTAGTATTCCACCAAGAAACTTTTCGTGTTGAGTTTTGAATGAACAGTGAACGGAGAAGTCATCAGAATTACTTTGGCGATCAACACGATCTGCGCTCTCCCCCAGAGTCATTCAGTCTCATTGATAATGTCAAGATGTTACGGAGTAGACCAACCCCCGCCCGAATGATATGTAACTAAACAATTGAAAGTATTTCAGTTTAGACCTTTAAAAAAGAAGTATGTATGTATTTTTATAAGTATGCTTATATCTACTAAGTAACCTTGGGCCAGTTTTTATCATGTTTTTATAAACGATTGTTGTACACTGTCGAGGGGGGAAATCGGAAGAAAAATAATATACGAATTCCTATTATCCACGCTGCCTGGAGTGGATAAACGAACACGCGATTTCGAGTATATCAGAGAAACCTAACCACCACTACCTACCTAACGGTAAACGATAAACGGAATAGGCCCGTTTGAGTATTTGGGCGCGAGTGAGGGTGTTATGGATATGTATACCTCAATCTCTGAAAACTAGATTGTACAACCAGTGCGTGTTGCCAGTGATGACTTACGGATCTGAGACGTGGTCCTTCACTGCTGGCCGTATAAGGACGTTCAAGGTCGCTCAGCGAGCTGTGGAGAGGGCTATGCTCGGAATTTCTCTGCGTGATAGACTCAGAAATAGAATAGAGGATATCCGCAGTAAAACCAGAGTGACCGACATAGCCCAACGGATTAGTAAGCTGAAGTGGCAATGGGCCGGCCATATAGCTCGAAGAACCGATAACCGATGGGGAATAAAGGTTCTCGAGTGGCAGCCTCGTACCGGTAGGCGTAGTGTAGGGCGACCCCCCACTAGATGGAGTGACGACCTGGTAAGATATGCAGGAAGTCGATGGATGCAGGTGGCCCAGGACCTTGCTTTGTGGCATTACTTGGGGAGGGTCTGTGTTCAGTAGTGGACTTGTGAAGGGCTGTAATGATGAATGAATGATGATGAGGATGTTATGGCAGGTGTGGGCGCGTTTGCGGCGCGCTGGCAGGCGCTGCGGCTAGCAGCGCTGCGCACGGCCGACGCGTACGCACGCACTGCGGCCGCCGCGCAGCCCGCGCGTGCGCACACCGACGTGAGCCTGGTGGCCGCCGGCCTCGAGCCCAGCGCCTTCGCGCACCTCTTCGACACCTGGCAAGAGCACGATCAGGCCGCCGAGGCCAACATTGCGGTCAGTACACACGCTACCAATGCTCTACACTCACTTCCATCCTCGTGTACTTATTATAAAGAAATAAAATATAAATTTATTTTTATGAAATACTATCTGGTCTCGGCGCATTGCTGTCGCAAAAGAATAGATTGTGAAAATATCGTTTGTAAGCTTTATATTGTTTAATTAAGAATGATAATACATTCATTAAAATTTAATGATATAACTTTCAAATAACTTTGTAGGTACGATAAACGCGCCTCTTTACTGTAAATTAATTATACTATGCCTATATCCTTTGCCAACTACATGCAATAAGTTGACAGTTTTAGCGTAATTTTATAAATGGTATAGCAGCGAATAAAATACGAACAAACAGAAAAACAATCATAAATATTATATAATAGATTACAACTATTAACACACTATAAACATTTTATTGTTTGATACTATGTTATTAACAAAATGTAAACTTTTGTTAATAACTGTTAATAACTTAGTATCCTCACTTCCTTGGAATTCACGTGCGGTGAAGTTCTTAAAAGAACTGTATCCGCTAATCACTGCCTGTGATAAGAGGGCTGATTCTTTTCTCTAAGCTCTAAGGCATTCATCAACAAAACACAACCAGATTTCTTGATAGAACACCACGGTAAATAATACTGTGTAATAGTTTTATCACATTCGTTTTGAAAATTGTATATATTTCGATGTATTTTACAAATTACAGGGTAATTATTTAGAACTGTGTTATATAATGGCTTGGAGCTTTTATACTTTTTGGTTATGGGAAAATGGTTTATATTATAAGAAAAATTCTTCTTTATTATCGTAGACAGAGAAACCTATAGACTAATGATTAGCGTGGCCTCGAGTGAGAAAGGACGATAACGTAGTTTTAGGTTATACAATAATCTTTATGACTTTTAAACATATTTAGATAAAATTTTTAATTGTTCTAAGAACTGAACTGAACAAGATTCGTTAATCTTAAGCTCACAGAACACATTTTTTCTCTCTTAAACCAACTAGTAAACTCCTTAGATCGCTACGAACTGTTGAAAAGAAAAAGAAATGAAAAGTTGTTTAGCAAAGTGTAGTTTGCTAAACCAAATACCGGCACGGAGAAAGGGACAAACAATCACACCGCTCTGTCTCATTTCTATGCAAGACGTATGCAAAAATCTATCTTTTTCGTGTGCGAATGCGAAAGAAGGCGTCAATTTGTCTATAGGTTTCTCTGTCTATGTTTATTATCAGCCCCTATTGTCGTTCAATCAGTCTTTGACAGCTGTACAAAGTGCTCTCCACTTAAAGGAATGTTATATAATTTATTAACCTTTATATCGGTGCAGAAACGGAAAAATCTATGTAATTAGGTTGTCTCTTTCTCTGGCTTTAAATCTGTGGCCATAGTGGATTTAATCATGCTCTTTTATAATTCTGTATTATGGTTATATACGATTATATGGTTTGACAGGCTAGGCTGGCTAGGTGACAAACGAATTTACTGTCTCCTTCAACTTCAAACGAGAAAGCTACATAATGCGAGTATATATTGTCAACTATGAAGACTAAGATGAATGTAAATTATTTCTTCCGACCTGAACACAGCAGTGCACGCACTCCTATTTGACAGCAGAACTAGGCAAAAGGACTCCTTGAAAAAAAAAACATATCACCAACCAAGTAATTACACGCTTTGAGATATTATTGCAACTTAAACCTCAGGGGTGACAGCGCATCTGTGCCTTTTTTGTTTATAGCTGGTTGCAGGTGTCTTTGGTCTATGACCAACAAATGGACTAAGAATTTGTCACTTTAATTTTTTTTAATTTGATATGAATTGTCATGATTTCTTTTATTTACCCGAATACTACACATTGAATAAAACTAATTTTACGGATTTTATCGCGTTGTGTATGACTTCCGAAGTCGGTAGTCTGTTTACATCGTCTCGTCCATTACATATTGTTGCGCGCCTAAGTTGACGTCTGGCACTAGCGGCAGCTAGTGTCGGGTAACAGAGTGGGGAGAGCTTTCCAGAAAATGACATGTCTAATCTTTCAACCGACAGCGCCATCTAGTATCGAATTGAAGAACTAAACTTTCTAGAAGCTCCCACACTCGAACTTTGGGCGCCTGGTCGGTTAGCGCGCGTATTTACTTGAATATTCTGGATGTTTTGGTGAAAAAGTGTATTTAAACCCGCTGCATGCCACAATCGGGGCAGTATTGAATTTGGCGATACGAGCGCAGCTTCGGAGCGAAATAAAGTGAATCAGTGTGGTTAATTATTAGTGTTTTAAGTTTTAATTGTTGTTCGGGAATAAAAGTGTAAATTTTGGTAATTCAATCGGCAGTTTTTATTGTCACGAACCCCAAGCTCGTAACAATATTATTTGATAAACCACAAATTCTCGTAAAATAACACCGATGTCTATCACGGATGATTCGCGCGGTTATTGGAAATGAAATACAGCCTATTTCAAACAATACAACAAACACCTCATACCCACCTAACCATAGCTAATGTAACGCAATTACGCAACCGAAACGTCTGGTATTAATAATATGCCTTAATTAAATGCGATAAAATCCGTAAAATTAGTTTTATTCCGTATAATGTTACTATTAATGAAATCTACTAATTATTTAATTAATGTTTAATTAATTTATTAAGGTTATTAAAAATTACTAAAATTTTTGGTGATGGTGTAAATGGCTGTTTATAATAAAACTTTTGCTTTCTGAAATAAAAAGAATGTATATCATTAAATTTTTCTAATTTTCTTTCATTGAAGCGAGCGTTTACGACTTTGTTAGTTTGGTGTAGTGCCAATAAAAATATCACCAAATCGGTACCCAATAGTAGCGTTTTGGTCTATTTATTAACAACTTTTATATTTACACTGAAAAAGTCTAAATAAGGTGTGAAACTCATGGCGCCACTTGTCAAAAATGGCAGAGCACCATCTTCCGGATTTTTAATGTAATTTAGTATATACATGTAATAAATTGGTGTTGGAGTTTTAAATTAAAAATGAATTTTCAGAAAATATCTTGTTACATAAGCATTATCTATATACAAAAAAAAACAATGAACGCTTTTGCACTGTACGCACGTTTTGCACGCACGTGACCGACAGCACTGTACATTACAGCACGGGTATAAGGCAGGCGAGGTGATGTCGGGACGTTGCGAACTGTCGAGACTCGCCAACTGTGACGCACTGCTGCCGCTTGCAGCGCTGCAGCGGCGTCCGCTCCCCGACCACGTGGACCCACATCACCTAGAGCGGCACCTGTCCTCGCCCGACTTCATGGTACGTCTAGCTAACTTGCAGCGCTGCAGCGGCGTCCGCTCCCTGACCACGTGGACCCACATCACCTAGAGCGGCACCTGTCCTCGCCCGACTTCATGATACGTCTAGCTAACTTGCAGCGCTGCAGCGGCGTCCGCTCCCAGACCACGTGAACCCACATCACCTAGAGCGGCACCTGTCCTCGCCTGACTTCATGGTTCGTCTAGCTAACTTGCAGCGCTGCAGCGGCGTCCGCTCCCAGACCACGTGGACCCACATCACCTAGAGCGGCACCTGTCCTCGCCCGACTTCGTGGTTCGTCTAGCTAACTTGCAGCGCTGCAGCGGCGTCCGCTCCCAGACCACGTGGACCCACATCACCTAGAGCGGCACCTGTCCTCGCCCGACTTCGTGGTTCGTCTAGCTAACTTGCAGCGCTGCAGCGGCGACCGCTCCCCGACCACGTGCACCCACATCACCTAGAGCGGCACCTGTCCTCGCCCGACTTCATGGTACGTCTAGCTAACTTGCAGCGCTGCAGCGGCGTCCGCTCCCCGACCACGTGGACCCACATCACCTAGAGCGGCACTTGCCCGACTTCATGGTACGTCTATCTAACTTCCAGCGCTGCACGACTTTGTTAGTTTGGTGTAGTGCCAATAAAAATATCACCAAATCGGTACCCAATAGTAGCAGACCACGTGAACCCACATCACCTAGAGCGGCACCTGTCCTCGCCCGACTTCATGGTACGTCTAGCTAACTTGCAGCGCTGCAGCGGCATCCGCTCCCAGACCACGTGGACCCACATCACCTAGAGCGGCACCTGTCCTCGCCTGACTTCGTGGTTCGTCTAGCTAACTTGCAGCGCTGCAGCGGCGACCGCTCCCCGACCACGTGGACCCACATCACCTAGAGTGGCACCTGTCCTCGCCCGACTTCATGGTACATTTAGCTAACTTGCAGCGCTGCAGCGGCGTCCGCTCCCCGACCACGTGGACCCACATCACCTAGAGCGGCACTTGCCCGACTTCATGGTACGTCTATCTAACTTCCAGCGCTGCAGCGGCGTCTTCTCCCCGACCGCGTAGATCCACGCCACCTGGAATGGCACCTGTCCTCGCCTGACTTCATGGTAAGTCTTGCTAACTTGTAACGCTGCAACCGCTGCCTGATTATGTCATCTAGGGCAACACCAGTTTACGCCTGATTTCATGGTGTGGCTAGGTGGTCTACAGCGCTGCAATCGTTATCCGATTTACGGAGTCATCCATGGGACCGAATGAACGCTTGTTAATTATATGATAAACGCATAAACACCCAACAACTTTCTTGTACATTATATTGTTTCTGTATATGTCACATATTGAAGACATTATGCAGTGCTTGGGTTTCATGGTGTTTGGATATTTATTGTTAAGTCGCGTAAGAGGGGGCGTGCAAGTATAACGTAAACAAACTTTCTATGATTTATACCCCCCCTCCCCCCTGTATAAGCAAAAATAATAAAATTGTGAACTTCCCCTCCCCCAAAGTATAAGACGTAAGACTTTTTTTTCAAATCTTATTAAATATTAAAATCTTACGAATTTTTTTAAATAATTTTTTTTGCACGCTACAAGTGAGCTGGCCTGAATTGACTAAATATTTTGTCAGCTTCTAAACCTAGTCAGATTTTTTTAATAGAATGATTGTGGTAAACAAGCACACAGTCCACCTGTTGGTAAGTGCTCGGCCAGCCGGAGTGCTATGGTCCAATAACATGTCCAATAAACATCTACTTCTATCTATGGCCCAATAAACATCTACATCTATCACCGAATAAAAGTTAAAATGCAGATGCGTTGTCACCCCTGAGGTATAAGATGGAATTCCTTGTTACCATTAAAAAGGCTCTCCGGTTGTCTTCGCTTATCATATGAAACGGCAGTATTATTCTACCGTTTCGCGATGTTATTCTGTTAGAGCGTTGTCCTACCCCGGCTACGGCGATTAATTCGTGCTGCAGCTATGTATAGCTAACGTACCTGCAGTGAGGTCTACCACGTGTTTACGTAGTAAAGCCTCGTGTAAAGCAGGTCTTGGTCGTGTAGACATATAAACCTTAACGAAAGGACAACTAACAGTTATCAAAAGTCAGCTAAACTTTATATAAAATATTGTTTTCACAGGAGGCTTTCGGCATAACCAAAGAGGAATTTGCAGCTCTACCCGCTTGGAAACAGACCAACATGAAGAAGGACGTTGGCCTGTTTTGACCCCTAGGCCTCGAAGCATTTGTTGAATCCAAACACACTTTTAGCATTACGCCCGTACTGATTGCGGGCGCGGGATAAACGCACTACGTGAAAGGAGACGTCACTGAGTTACGTCTCGTTCGTATACATACATTTTTGTACAATCGCAGCTTTTTCGTACTTTTTTACTGAAACAATATCGAAAGGATTTGATACAATTAGTGTTAAGAGCACGCTTTAAATTTTTATGGCAAAGGGAGATCAGTCGTCTTTTTTGTACTAACGGAATGTAACTATGTATTCGCTCACGTGATATTTTCATGTAACCTGCTGTAGACATATTGATAGATTTATAGTGCATGCAACAAGGATTTGGAAGGAATTGTATGCGGAAACGATCGTCGGCGATTTGTCCTGTCCATCGCGTACGTAACTTTGTATATAGTCGTTTTAAATTATTTATTTTATATAGTCGTTCCTTTTATTTCTACGTTTTATAACTACCCTCTTTTTTCTATTGATTTGTAACATATTATTTTCGGTGTCTTTTGAGGCCTTTAGTTTCAGTTACGAGCCGCGAGGATGGAACAGTCGTCGAAGAAAATTAAAGGTGATATTTTTTCCATTCCATTTGGTATTTTCGAATGTACTACCAATTTGTCAATGCCTAAGTGGAATGCGGTAGGGTTATCTTAATCTGGTCAATGTATGATTATTGTTTGTACGTTTAATAAGTATACAAACTCTTCTACTGTTATATACGCTTTAGGGTAGGCTTAATGGTGGTCTGTGACGCTCGGACTTTTATACAAATCGTAACTTGTGATATTTTCGGCGCCGTTGGGAAAACTATGCTCACTTAGCACTGTAGCGGCCCGTTTCGTTATAAGTGTTTGTATAAATTTTCAACGCCTCAGAGCTATTTATATTAACACATCACATATCCTAACTACTCATTAGCTACTTTTTATACTGTGCGTTAGGTGGACCATTGCGAATGTATTCGAAGCTTCATGTTTAAACGTCTTGTATGGAATATTATTAGACATAGTTACCTAGGCGCCGGTGTTTTTAAAATTCAATAAAGTATTTTTTGAATACCTTTTAGTGAGACGATATATAAATTCATCACTAGTTGTATAAATGCTTTTGCCGTCGTTTTATAAGCGACACGAAAGATTTTTTTAATCTCTAAAACTAATTTCATTGTATTTTTTTTTTATTAACGTTCTTAAAGATAATTAGCTAAAGAAGTGGATACTTACCATTTTACAACGAATGTTTTTATTAATGAAATGATCTTTTTAAATAAAATATTGTATACCTTATTGGAATAATATGGGTTTTGTATAACCCAAAATTTATCAAATCCGGACTGTCAGATAACTATGTCTGATTATAAATGGGTAGCCTTTTTGATAGGTCTTAAATACGATTATAAAATTTTACTGACTATTAAAACACTGTCGGTTTCAAATTGTTGTTTGAATGACTTCATATATTCCTAAATTGACCACAAAAGTTTTTTGACTTTACAATAGTAATATATACCATATTAAAATTCACTAAAACACTGACTTTGCAAAATGTTTTTGATTAATAATTCAATAGATATACGATGCAGGTGACATTATGTTCTAGTGTACTATTAATAATGCTGGAATTCATTTGCAAATTATTTGTCAATATTGTACCGCCATTTGGTTTGCTGATTAATTTTATAGCAGTTGTTGTGTTGCCTACTGTTTTAGATGTTTACTTTTTTAATTATTCTTCTTCATAATTTTGTAAAGTTTATTTGGGATTTTGTATTGCCATTGTATTTGATGCAACTGGTTCGCGTATTTTTGTTGCCAGTATCGTAAAGAATTTTATTTACTGCCAATGAGTAGAGAATAACATTTAAACTATCAAGTCATACCTAAGTTAACGTACTTAGTTAAAATTAATTTAATGTAACGTATATTGTATGCATTTACGGCCGATCCTGTACGGGCCTACCGTGACATAAACGTGTATCTCAAATCCAATGTTTAATGTTTTGCTTTGGTTGTGTTACTTATAATTATTATTGTATTTGAGATTTATTTTGTATAATAATTAATGATGTAATAAATTGCTAAAATTCAATTGTATTCATTATTTCATTGTTTCCCCCGTGTGTCTGCACTTGCTTTGTAAGGATGATAATGATATTGTATGATCTTAAGTGAAGACAATTTTTGTTTGTCCCTCATTTATGTCAATACGCACTCTTATTACATTGAATATTGACTGCCTGGCTAAAACAGTCCTATGTTCGAATCCCATTAGCAGCTATTTTGTAATAACTATCATCATTAATGACGTTTGTAAGTACGTACACTACTCAATATAGGCGTTTTGAAGAACTTTCACTGCTTGTGAGAGCTACTGGTAACCATGTAGTGGCGGTGTAAAAATATCCACTACTCTATATCGTTTAGTAGGTATCGTAAACGACACTTAATACTAGCATACACTAGAGACCTGCCTCAGCTTCTTAAAGTGCAGCCTAGATCACTCTTGGGCATTACCCACTATCTATTCTTGAAGATGACGGACAGACAAATAATTTAAAAATGATTATTTATGTCTTAATGGCGTGCAAATAACACCGTCAGCTCAATTATGGCAGTTACTTCGATGTAACAAACAGAAACTTCAATTTTTTTTATATGTATAGATTTTTATTTTCTATTGAAAAGTAAAGTTCTGAGTTCTGAGCTTAGGTATTAGAGGCTGTAACATTATTTTTTACTTTTACTAAAATAATTCCTTGTAGAATTATTGCCAATAATATTATCTTCGTAGTGTAGCAAGAAGTAGAGAATGGTGAGTATTCCTTTAGAGTAGGTAATGCTTTTTGGTGAGCGAAGCCAAAAGTGGTACCTACATACATAGTACACACAACATCACGTTAAACTAGTATTAATAAAATTAAAATTGGTATTTTTTTAATTGTTGTTATATAATTATAATATTATATAAGGTCAGGTGAAGTAAGAGTAACATAAAAAGGAAAATACTTTATTTTTAGTAAAATATTTTGACTGCTAGGAAGAACAGGTAAAGTCTTTTAAGATCTTTGAAACAAACAAAATTTGCCTTTATGTATTAACTTCACGTGTGCAAAATGTCATTATGCTAGTATCGGTTCTTATAATCTACCTTGTATTCTATCTTATATATTGTATCTTATAATCTATAATGAAATATTGACGTAAATGTCAAGATTGAGTAAACGTTCCTCTTCCCCCTCACATGGGGTAAGAGGGACAGTCATTGTATTTCTTAAGATTGGAGTTTGAATTAAAATATTCTTTGCTAAATGTTCCTTAATTTGTAGGTAAAACTGCTTCGGTAAAAATTAGATCTTACAATCGATGAAATAAGGTATCGTTTGGAATGAAAAAGAAGAAAAAATCAATTCTGGGTAAGAGGGACATACAGGTTCGAACATGGGTGGCAAACTAAAAAGAAATCGAGACCAGTTATATTTCTATATTTATTTAATCATACGAACGGTAATACATCTCCCTAACTAGTTTTCCCTAGTTAGTCACTCTAAAAATAACAATGGCACTTTGGATTTTAAACCTCTGCGGTCGTATACACGGTTAACAATTGATGTTCTCGGTATATTATAAAGTTTTGATGCGGCGTATGCAGATAATGGGTGCGTTTGGCAGAAAAAAGCGCTAGCAAGCGCTTGTAAGCAAAATGGCGATCGTAAGCGGTAAGCGCTGTCAAATCGTAAGTCGCTATTTTCCTCCAGGACACGATGTTAGTTTTAACCGGGGAAACTAACCTAATTTAAATATATGTTTGTAAAGTATTCATATTAAAAACTTACCAATCATGAATTTTTAATAACATGTATATGTCTATTCATGTCATTATATTACTTAAAACTAATATTGCACAAAACAACTTATAAACTCTACGTCAAACAAATTAAATAAGCAAAATGGCGGATTGTGTCAGCGCTACTGAAGTAGCAATCGTGTCCTGGCCGAAAACTATTTTAGCGCTTGTAAGCGCTTGCTAGCGCTTTTTTCTGCCAAACGCACCCATTGTTAAATTTTTACCGCATTGACAGCTTCACTTAATTTATGATTAATCATATCTGCTTTTATCAGATTTTCTTATATATTTTCGCGGCATATTTTATCACATATGTATATAATTCCTGCAACAGTAAAAAGTGTTACAATTAAAAATAAAGGGACGTATACAAAAGGCATGAAACTTTATTTATCTAAACTGATTTAATAAAAAGAAAACATTTGATTTTTTATTTTTTGTTATGATTTAGATTACTCAAGAACTAAAGTTCGATTGCAAAACAAATTTAACACAAAAATAAGTAAGTGTGGAGGAAGTTGCGGGAAATTTCTAGTTTAGTTATAATTTAAAATTGTAGTAGGTACAAAACAGTCAGTCAATTATTTTCATTTACACACATCAACACACATTTTGAATAATTTATAATTATAGGTAGATCTATAATTATAAATGATTCAAAATGTGTGTTACCCCTGACATGGTGTAAAAGAAACATGTTCCTCTTTCACCGTGAGTAGTGAGCCTCTTACCCCAGCTATTGTATTTGGAGGTTTAGATTTTCAACCGAAATAAACTCATATTATTAGTTGTTTTTAAACTAAAATGGTTAATAAAAAGAAATAAATACAGTTTTCTCCGTATATCATTACATTCAAAATATTTCCAGCACTCTTTTTTCACCAAACTATTGGTTCGCAAAAAAAACGCGCTAACTTTGTAGTAGTCGAATTCACAACTGTCAAAAATGTGTCTTCCTTTTTTGTGGCTTCTGAGTCACGTAGGGATATCTATTGAAAACCGTTCAAACTATTTCGCATTCACGGTTTTATTGAAGAAAAGTTCATAGTCATACGCACTTCGGTTTACTAGTTATGGTCCCAAGTCCCTTTTCCCCCGGTGTCCCTCTTACCCCACCTGACCTTAATATATAATTATATGACAAGTCCGAAATACTCTTTTGCTAAATATGTTCATAATAGAAAAAACATTCAGAGTTAGAATTTTAAGAATTCCTCATCGAATTCCTATGAGTTTGTTTTCTTAATTAGTTTAATTTACACATTTTACTATTTGGGTACCCGAGAAGATGATTTGTAAATGAGGAAAAGTATTGTTCCTTCCATATGATCCACACATTATGTCATAATCATCATCTGCCCGTAAAAGACATTTGCTGGCTGTGGACCTCTCCTATTGTAGACAGGATTGGCTTTAATTGTCAAGCTTTTTCCTGTTTACGGTGACGGTTTGGGTAATTTAAATAAATCCGGCGTAAACCGTATAGTCGTACTGCTATCTATATATCAGCCACTAAAATATCTTTATGCCATTTTATAAGTCTTCTTTAATACTAGGACTAGGTTTGCCAACTCTGTAAAATATACTATAGTCTACCCTGCTATTCAATATAAAGGGTTTTTCCATAAGGGCGGGTAGAGGTTGAAATGAAATAAAACAAGCTGTGTGTGAGGTATTCACAGAATTCTTTTATAATTTGAAAGACCCACATGTGCCATTAAGTGAGGAACATGACATCGTTGAAATGCCCGCCTCGGCTTCTTACAGTGGCACGAATTCGAGTGGTCCAATTTTCAATGACCCTTCTGCATAGTTCCAGCTGAATTTGAGTGATGGCCTGCGTTATGTTCACCTTTAGGGCATCGGTCGATAGTGGTTTGCTTGCATAGACCTGCGACTTCAAGAAACCCCACTAGAAAAATCTAGCAGTGGTGGCCAATTCACATCACAACTGCGAGAGATAAGTTTATCCTCAAATCACTTAAGAAGAATGTCAATTGTGACGTCCGCTGTGAGGCACATAGCGCCGTCCTGCTGGAACCGTATTGTGGAAGAAACTATTATAATTTAATAAAGGCCGGCTCAAAGCTGCAAAGAATATTTCTTGAAAAATTAAATATTGATTTAAAACAGGTGCATAACCATGAACACAGATGCTATTAGTTTTTTTTTTATTTTTACCATCTGCTATATGAATATATGCAATAGCTCAAAAATACTATATAATATATTAAATACTATATAATATATTAAAAAGTTAGCAACTACTATCCTACACTACCTATCGTGCGGCCCGCCATCATACGGCCAATGTTGCTACATAAAAGGAATATATTGTTACGAGCTTGAGGTTATTCATGCAACAATATTCTTAATCTTATTTATCATAAACAACATAATATATAATGTGCTTTGTGAGGTTTTTATCATAGAATTTAGGGCTGAAATGAGCAGTAGCCTATGTATAAAGTTGACCATGAGCTACAGTAGGCACCTATAATCGGATGGACCGTTCTTTAATGGAAGAAAATAAATTGTTGAAAAGTGTGTTAAAGTGTCACTTAAGTTTAGTTAATACAAAAATCTCATCTGTCAAGTCCCCTGGAAGACTTTTCAGCAGGCATAGGTACGCTTTTTTCAAGCCTTGTCTTTAAGTTGCATTTCTAAGCTTAGATCAGATACCCTGATTTGGGTTTGGTACTTTTGGACGGTTAATCGTCAGTCTTCTTCTTCTCCGTTGTACAACAGTGTATCCTGTGTCTAGGTAGTTTATCTCTTAGAATCGAGTCAGTCTACACAACCAAACAATATTTATTTTAATTTTATGTATAATATAAACTACCGAACCAAGAATAAACTAAAAAAACCGTGTGTTCAGTTTTCACATTTTAAAACTAAAGAAAACGCCCACAATAGTGGTTTCGAGAATTTCACATGTTATAGTAGTATTTAATTTTAGATTTGGAGAATATTCATTTTTCGATAGAAGCCCGGTATTATAAAAAAAAAACTAAGAATTTTAAAGGGAGCTGAAGAAGCTTCTTTTAAGTTTTAAATTGGATGAAAGAGTTTTTTAGTTTCCGAGAACATATTAAGAATAAACCCCTACATCAAATATTAGACCGTTTTAAAATCATGTTTTAGTTTTGACCATCCCACAGGCGCGATGAATATTTTTTAATAAAATCAGCTGAGTTAATCTAGGATTTAAGCTGTTTTCATTCAGGATTTCAGCAAGTCCGTGAAACTGTTTTTGTATGAAAGTAGTAACGAAAAATAAGCTCACACTCACTCACAAACTAGCATTTAAAACATTAGTGTGAAGTATGGTAGTGTGATGCGTTCTCTAATAAAATTCTATAGTGTAATAAAGAATTATTTATTATATTAAAATAACATTCGCACACCAGCATATTATCAAAATTGCACAAAGTGATAAATCCTACTCGTACTTAATATTAAATAAATTAAATTTTATTAAGTTACATTAGGTCTACTTTTCTACTTCACTTCAAACTAACGCTCCACATAGGAGATGAATTTGAACATAGTGCAAACGTCTATTAGACTAAAGTTCTAAAAAGTCGCTTGAAGAACAGTTTAGCTCCGTCTTCTGTCTCTACTTCGTCTTCTAAGGCCTCCACACTCTCTTCTTGATTTTTATTCTTCTTCATTATAAGTTCATCACTGTCTACTTCGTCATCTTCATCTTCATTTAAATCTTGCCCTGTGCCGTTTTCTTCGTCAATACCTGATTCTTCGTTTTGCCTTTTAAGTGATTTTTTAAATTGTTTCATTTGTTTGTCATCGTTCTCAGAATCGTCTTCTCCGTTACTATTTTCTTGACTAATAGATTCTTCGTTGGTTTCTTCCTCAGTGTTCTTTTCATCTTCATATTGTTTGAAAATAAAGCGACGGAACCATCTTGTGTTTTCGATATCTTCAGCGGCATCACTCTCTACAATTTCTCCCTGAAATAAGTCTTCTGAGTTTCCGGTTTCTTCAACTTCATTGTAATTTTCTTCCTCTTGTCTTTTAAAATTTTCTTTTTCTTCACCATTTTCCTCGTCAGCGTCTTGCTCGTCACCATTTTCTTCTTCATTTTGTCTTAATTGTGAACTCTGTTTACTTTTTTTTTGTTCAACGTTTTCATCTTCGTATTCATCATCATTTTCTTCTTCAATGTCGACTTGACGTGATAATTTTTTTTCTTTAACATCATTTTCATCATTATCGTCTGTATTATCTATCTCAATTCCTTCGTCAGCTTCATTTTCGTCATCGTCACCGTCTTCATTTTGTCGGTTAATGGATCTTCGTGATCGTATTACTCGTTTTAGTTCTTCTTGATATAATATGTTTTTTAATTCTGATTCACCGTCATAGTCCTCATCATCTTCTTCGTCTTCTATTTCTTCACTATTGTTTTCATTTTGTTTTAGTAAAGTTTTCTTTAACGGTTGAAGATCATCTTCTGTTTCTTCATCGTCCTCCTCTTCGTTACCATTATTATCTTGTTTTATTATTTCTCTTCTTTCTTCTTTAATTATTTTAACCTCCCCTTCTTTTTGTGTTCCACTCAGTTTTTTGTTATGGTAGTGGAATAGTTGTGGACTTTGATGTTGATACTTTTCAGGTTCTTCGAGTTCTTGGGCTTCTTCAAAATCACTTATTTCTTGAAGTTTATATAGTCTGTAAGCTCTTATAAATTTCGTAAGTTCGTCATCTTGAATCGTGTTAAAATCTTCTCCTGATCCCTCTTCATCATTATCATCATTATGGTCGTGACCCTGATCGTGGTCGTGATGATGGTCGTGGTCATGGTCGTGATCCTGGTCGTGATCATGGTCGTGATTATGGATGGGACCATGGTCGTGATCATGAATGGGACCATGTTCCTGATTACTATTGTTTTCATTGTCGTTGTCATTATTGTTTTCGTGAGCATTATCCAAATTAATGCGGCTTTCGTCTTTATCTTCGTCTACGGATTCAATGTTTCCATCCGAAGTATCTTCTTCTTCTTCTCCTTCTTCTTCGACTGATTCCGTTGTTTCCTCAAGCTGCGATTCCAGTTCCGGCTCATTTTCTGATTCAGGTTCCGATTCGGATTCTGGCTCCTGCTCTGGTACAGCTTCAGTTTCCGTTTCTGTTTCGGGTTCAGGCTCTGCTTCCGGCTCTGGCTCAGACTCGCTTTCACTGCGGCAGTTGGCTGGAGGCTCTGATCGGTCACAAACCTGCAATATATGTTGACATTTACGTTAAGTATTTAAAGAAAGTGAATAAATTTTAATAAAAATAAAACTCAAAATGATGCATGTATGTAATTCATTATGCGTTCCTAAGTTACGATACTTGAAGTAATAAAGAGAGGATTTAAAATAATATTATATTTCACCTGTTCCTCTTCATTAAACCAGGTGTCGGTAGGACATTGCATGAGGTAAGATCGACTAGCGTAGCATTGGTAGTATTCATGACAGCTGTCGACACTGGCGATTCGCAGGAAGTTCTCCTGGCCGATGCAGAGAGTCTCCGGATTTTGTCTCAATTTTATTGAGATGGCGGAGGCGCCACTCAGTGTTGCCGCACAACACAACACCCAAAACGCCGCTAGAAACATTAAGCTTAAAGTTTAATCTACATTTAATTCGGAAGTCTTTTTAGTCGTAGATCTTAGAACATAATAAAAAATAGGAACGATAACTTTAGAAAACTTGTAACGAAACTTCATAAATATTATATAACTACATAAAAAGTTTTAAATTAAAATCTTATTTATTACACATAAATAATCTAATTTAATGAAAAGGAAGACGTTTGACTTTATTAGTACCTAATCATTATTTTTGTATTACTGCCTATTAAAAATTGAACACATTTTGAATAATCATAGACGTGATATAATTATTTACATACGTCACCCTATTATACCCACTCATGATAATAATTTATATTTTTATTAGAATTAGACTGATATTGTTATAAAGAAATTATGAAAGGTACTCACTGTTCATGTTGACCGCTACAACCGCCGTGTCACTGTTGCGATCTGATGGAAAAATAAGACAGCGGATCGCAACTCCTCAATTTTATCGAGGTCACGGTATCTCAGGAGTCGCTGATAACGTCTTACGATTGCGAGATACAGCCTCAATGGAGATATTGTCTATCAATCTTTTATCAATACTTTAGGTTTAACCTACGTTCTCGGAAGCATCGATTTTACTAATGCGACTTACTTACGATTAAATAGTCGCACAAAATTGTATCTCTTCGGATCTCTATAGGAGGCTATATTATCACAACGCAACTTGTCTATCTCTTCTTCCAGTACCAGTATTTCCTCGTTGGTCTTCAGTGCGCCTGCGTTATATGTTTCCTAATCTAATCATCGAGGTTATACATGGTAGAGCCTCGCTGCAGCTATATTATGCTTGGAGTACGAATGCGTCAGCTCGACCGGGGAGTGACCGCAGAGTACTAACGTATAGCAGCATCATACTGCTGTTTTCTGTATAGTGAGTGTAAAGAACTGGAGACCCTTTTTACTGGAAAAGAGGCATTCCATTTTAGTCCACAGGGGTGACAACGCGTCTGCATTTTGATGCTTGATCGAGGATTGATGTAGATGATGTTTATAGGTGACAGAAACCACTTACCGTCAGGTGGACTGTGTGATTCTTTATCACCTTTATTATTTAAACAAAGATGGCCTTTGAACCTCGCCACAATAGCCAAAAGTATTCGGAGCCGCTGGATTTTTTTTTCTGTCGCTTCTAATAGGAAGAAATTGGCTATAGTTCCCACGTATGGCAGGCGCGTTGACAACCGAAGTTTTATATAGCTTTTATTTCCTAGTCATTATAACGCAGACAGCTGCTCAGCCCCTGCTTTGTTTTCCTCTGTCACGACACCCACAAGGCGATATGGTGTAGTGGCACTACACGGTAATAACAAGTAAATTAAAAAAAGAGTATTTTTTTACCGGTTCTTCTATAAAAAGGTGTTGTTTTCTGAAGTGGTGAACATTTTGACGTCTATTTTTAAACTATAAATCTATACATAAACATAAAATTGAAGGGTATGTCTGTGTATATCAAATTAAAAGCTTTTATTGAGCTGAGGGGGATATTTGCACGCCATTAAGACATGAATAAACATTTTAAATTTTTTTCTATTTTTGTAATCATTAACTTGGAGATTTATTTTGAGAAATCTAAAAGTTAATAAATTTAAATGCTATCCGGTCAAAGCTAGGGTGGGTTCTAGTTATATAATAAATATTGTCTTTCATAGTTTAGAATTCGGAGCGTGACAAGGAACACGTGGAAAATCTTTTTATATATATTGGTGTTTTTGTATCAATATGTACTGTACTGTTTGTATGGAATAAGTACTGGCCATAAAATCACGCGGTTGTTAAATAAATAGTGGTAAATATAAATATATACATAGAGCCGTGGTAGCTCAGATGGTTTGCGCTCGCTGTAAATTTCACAATACGCGAGCAAACCGGGTTCGATCCCGCCGGCACCAATGAAATTGTTAATTGCAATTTTAAGTTCTGATTTACCACGTGCTCGGCGGTGAAGGAAAACATCGTGAGGAAACCTGCATGTCTAAGAAATAAGAAAAAAATATTTCGAAGGCGAAGAAGGCAGCGCGGCGGACTATTCCTCGCCCTAAAACCCTCTCACGAATGAGAGGAGGCTTGTGCCCAGCAGTGGGATGTATATAGGCTGTAACTTTACTATACTTTTACTTTTATAAATATATACCTACAGAAGTTAAGCTAATAGATTCCTAAGTGTATAATTACTATTTTTGTTAGGAATAAAATCAGCACTAAAATTGGTCCTAAGTGACATCAGTGCTCTATGCTTGGAAGGACCTGCGAAGGATAAGAAGCTGCCCCGGCGTAAATTTCCGTCGCACCTTTGCAATGACACCAAGTTTCCTTGGATCTGCATCAGCACAATACAACGAAACCAAACATCGAATGACAAAAACGAAGCCAACCACGACTTCCACCAATGAGGGCAAATAATATTACGATCACCAGATGTCGCTAGTTGACATTGAAGTAAAGTTTTTTGTAACACAATGTCATTTAATTGATAATTTAGTTTTTAATAAAAGTTTATCAGTTTCTAGAGTATTATATTAATACACAAAACAATGCCTAAGTGGTTTGTACTTTAATTGTTAGCACATTTTTAACGTTTTTTTATTTATCTTTTTATGAATATCTGTGGTAATATCTGTAATAATACCCCATTTGGACTTTTTGCATCGCCCAAAATTGAGAACCGAATAAATCTCAACGCCGAACATCTGTAGGCAGTCGTTTCACTGCAAGTATGTACATCCCGGAAAGTAAAAACGGGATTATTTTGTTGTCATTAGCAGTAATTTCAATTTCCACCCTATAACACGTTTCTAGCACTAAGCAACAATCCATGGGATGATATTGTCTAGTTTGAAGAGTAAAAATAGGTGTTTGGTAAGTGTATAAGCTAGTTGAAAGGCGTTCTATCAAACATTTAGCACCGTACGCTTCATTCCTCATTCTGTCCCCGTGTATTTTTTCATAATATATTATATTACGCACAGGAAGTAGATATCTGTGTGAAATATTCGTTTCGTTAGGCTTCCTAACATAGCTGACCGAACCTGTATACTAGTACGTAATACACATTTGTAGTAGGTATTAGTTACATAGACATTACGAAAAAAATATATAAAATCTTTTATTGAAACTCCCGCTTAAAACCCCTATGATTAGTTATCGTTGTCTTGAATGTAACTTTCATTTTATTACGTATGTAACCGGTATTATTTATGCATTACTCAAGAACAAATTCTTTACATGATAAACATGATGTATGGGTTTTAACTAACGAACCACGAATTCGAGACATTGTTATCACTTATCTGTCAAGGATTTTCCATCACGTATTTACACGTGACGACATATGGGAAAAGTGTGATTCACCGAGTGTTGAAGGAATTATTTCACTGTTTCTATTTTGTTTTTCTTTTCAAACAAGTGAAGGTTATAAACGATCGCACAGTCCATCTGACGGTAAGTGGTTACGCCACTTGATTAAAAATCTAAATGGAGATACGTCACGGGTGACCATCGAGGACTTAGAAGTTCGTGGTTTAAGAACTCCACTACCCCGTATCATCCCGTGGGTACCGTAAGAGGCGACAAAGGCAGCAACAACGAATTTTTATAACAACTGGACAAAACTGCGGTTTACAACCTGCCTATTGATATTTGATATCCCCCTATGTTCAGCAGTGACTTTGATGGATTGTAATGAATGCATGAAAATTCATCAATCCAATCTAGCGTGGATTAGATTAATCGGACAGACTGTCAGCATGTGTGAGCAAACAAAAACCACCCCAAAAGGTGTTTTCGCTAATATTACAAATCAGTTACTATGGCCTATCGAAGTCTGGAAAAAAGTCGTCATACACAATTTAAAACTGAATTGACTCGTTGTTGTAGCAAATTGTTGATGGAATTATTGAGCGTCTACTTACGTCACCATTACAGGTATCAATAAAATAATTTACTGTTTTATTTAATCAAGCTCACGGCCTATCTAGGTATGGAAAAAATCATCATACATAATTTAAAACTAAATTGACTAGTGATGCAGTTGTTGCAGGCTTGTACCATATCATACAGCCAACCTGATGTGATTTTTGTTCAAACTAGATATCTTTAATTCCCGACTTCCTGCTGTAATATGACTGAAGAAAAAATTGTTCAGGATTTCATACTCTGTTTTTACATGTTTTTCATTTAGTAAGACGCAAGAAAAAAATGTCAACAAAAATTTGTTTGGGAGTTCGCCATTCGACTCACCAACCCAGAAACGAGAGAAGGCCTGTGCCCAATAGTGTTCGTATAAAGACTGACTATTTTCTGAAATGAAAATTTCTTTAAGGGCGATAGGCGATTTTTGGATATGTAAAATCTTATGAGTTTGCGTCATCAAGATGCGTAATATCAGTTTATCTGTAGCTATAAGTATGATGTGTTGAGCTCGGACTGTAGTGGCAGGTTATACTTATATATGCTTAATAACTTAATACTTTGTATAAATAATATAAATGCATATTAACTATTAGCTTTTTACCCGCGGCTTCGCACGCGTGGACTTCAATTTAGGAACATCATCAATGCTTCGCACCAAAATTAGCAAATTGAATTACATGTGAAGTCATTTCGGTGTCCGTTTCTATGTCTGTCTATCATAGGAACTTTTTCCAAGACTATTTCATATTGATGATGAAAATTGGCATAGATACTACAGGAATACAGAAGTGAGGTTTTCAGAATATTATGTTATACATAAGTGGAATTAATCTTTATATCGTCTTTAGTCTTTAGTCGTCCCTTGGGTGTCGTAAGAGGCGAAAGAAAAAACGCAAACAGGACGTGGGTGATATATATACAGTATAGTATACAGTAAAAATCTTTTGGTTGCCAACCCCAAGACTTGGTTTGGATGCCAAATGTGGCAACTACTGCAATATGCAGCCAAACTGCAATATACAATCAAAATTTGACACTTTATTTTTCACTATATTTGTTCACTTATGACATTCTGTAAAGATAGCAGTGATGACTTTTACTTATCTTCCTTACCGTTGATTGCACTTAGAATGAAAACAAAAATGTTTAGCTTATAAACATCCGATTATTGGGCCAGACAAAACCGGCCGCAGAGGGTTTTGCGGCAGGAAAGAACTCGACGCGCTGATCCAAATCGGGATAATCGATCGATTTTAAATTCAAAAATACATATTTTTTAACTTCTCAGACATGTATGTATCCTCGCAATATTTTCTTTTCCCGCCGAGAACGCGGTAAATCGGCATTTCAAATTGGAAAGAAAATTTGAGTGGTTTTGACGAGGATTGAATTTTAGTTGCATGTGTACTTTTTTTTATAGGATAGGGTGACAAACGAGCACACAGTCCACCTGATGGTAAGTGGTTGCTGCGGCCCATAGACATCTACATCTATCCTCGATTACAAATCAAAACACAGATGCGTTGTCACCCTTGAGGACTAAGATGGAATGCCTCGTTTCCAGTAAAAAGGGTCTCCGGTTCTCTACACTCACCATAAGAAACACAGTAGCATTAAGCTACTATTTTACACTGGTATTCTGTAAGATTATTCCTATACTTCCTATTATTTATATACTTCCTATTAATTTACGTTTACATTGATTCCAGTTGGTTACCGTATTTGACAAGTGACTCAAAATTCTATCAACGCCTGTTTTTAAGTACTGATTTAAATTAAATGTATTAAATGTTTATGGTATGTACTTACTTACTTTTTCTCAAGTGCTTGTATATATTCATGTGAGCTATGAAACCGGGAAACAAATCTGTCATAAAAATCTTTATGTGTCTGAAAATATGAAAGCTACCTTAATAATTGACAAACTGTTTTTTAATCTCACTAAAGGTAAAAAATAGTTAAGTAGGAGCTTAGATATTATACGTCTCACAATTAAACGAGTACATAGGGCTCCCAATTACTTTAAGTGTTTTATAGGCAGGAAAAAGTCTGCCGAAATGTTTTGATTTTTAAATGCCCACGATTTATTTTAATTCTCAGTCATCTAGGTCTCCGATGGTACGATGTGAGTAGATGGCACTCGAAGCCAACAGTAAACGGAAATGTAGGTATAAAACCATTTAATTTATCTCTTTATTTATATAAATATTTAAAAGGATAATAATTTTTTTGGAAATTAAAGACCGGTATTAATAAGTTTATCTATAGGCGTTATTGAAAGATGTCACTACTATATTATATTTAAATGAATATTCTGTTAAAATGAAATAACGAAAAAACTACTTAGTTCTACTTGTACTAATTATATTGATAAAATGCTCAATTTTATCAATATAATTATTTAAAAGTAATAATAGTAGTTTTTATTATTTTTATTAATGTTAATTAAAGGCAAAATACACTTTTCAGATTGTTTGTTTTAAATTATTACACAACTTTCAGATAAATAACTAATTTTAAACTTTATTTATAAATATGGTATACATATGACAGAAAACAACATTATCCCCTTATATTAATGGAATTATTACTATAACCATTATAACAATTTACTTCTAGAGGAAGGAAATAATACAACCCTCTATTTTGAAGTTACGTAATCGGACAAAAAGTAGCCTATAAGTTGCACGCCTATTATTTGTTCTATGATCCGGGTCTTTAACTACCTACGTACAAAATTTCATGAAAATCTGTTAAGTTGTTTTTGACAGACAAAAATTCTAAAAACCACTTAATTGGCTTCAGTATCTTTTTTTTTTCAGGAAATAATATAATTACAGATACAAATTTTCTACACATTTTTTATGTTATAAAATTAAAATTATATACAAAATTATATTATATATTTACAAATTACATATAATTTTGTCAATGTTGTATAGAATACCTAGTCGTTTTCTATGTAATGCCGAGTTTGCTTTGGCAAAGTATAAAATATGTAATCTATCGTTTACCATTACAAACCTTTTCCAGGTATTGTACCTATACCTACATAATGTATAGAATGCCATAAGATCAGGTAAAGTATAAAATGTGGAAAAATAAAACAAATTTTATTACTGAAAATCAACTTTACTAAGAATTATGGTCAAATTTGACTAAAAATTGTTTCATAAAGGGATTGCAAAAAAAATAGTTTAGTTAAAATAAATGTCAATAATTCATTAAAAAAGCATTTGTTTATGCTGGATGTCTACTAATTATTTAAAATAATTTTAAGCAATATTAAACCGAAAACTTAATTAGGTTAATTTAGGTTAGGTTTAGTCATGACTTGACTGGCGACGTTATTTTATAAATTATTATCTGAAGACAAACCGGGAACTGCACTGCCGTTATTCCGTTACCTCCTATTCGATACATTGCCGGTTAAATATTCGGTGTTGTATAGAATGCCTAGGTAAAATATGAAATAAATAATATTTTATACATTGGCTGAATGTTTTAGGTATTCTATAGTATGCCTTGCTGTTCTGTACAATACCAGATAACTCAGATTGGTGATAACATATAGATTACGTCAGTTAAGATGTATTTATATTTTTTTGTATCATATGATTCGATTAATAAATAAATCATATAAGAATTATTTAGTGGTTGCATAGATCGCCGATAGATACGATAAACTAGACAGATGTTAATGATTTTAATTTACAAATTATTAATTTTTTATGCTATCGTTAATTTAATAATTAAAAAAGCGCTGTTGTTTCATAGTTTTAAGTTTTTACTTCTGTCTAGTCTGTCTGTTCGTCTGTCTGTGTAGTCCCCATGAATGCCATTTTTTTAACTTAATTACAATTTCACTTATTGTTAATGTGCGATGAGGTCCCAAATTATTCAGAAACAGAAATTCTTGAGACCCATATTTACTCAGTACCCGAATATAATTTAACTAGGTTACTGTCAGCCAAATAGTATGTACGTACCCCAATTAAGAGTACGTTCTGTAACACTTAAAGCTTAAAATTGTGGATTCGGGTCCGTTTATCCTCAGGTAACGGTAAATGGATGAAGACAAAGACTGGAATACTATTATGTTAACAATATGGCTCGTATTTAACGTTACCATTACAGCCTACCAAAATCACTGCTGAGAATAGGCCTCCCCCATAGGTCGCCTCATGGTGGGGACTTTTGCCATAGTTGCCTCGTTTGGTGGGCGTGTCGGCAACCGCAGTTTTTATTTTTGGTTGTTATTACCGTGAGTTTTCACTGACGGCTTTTCACAAAAAAACATGTTTTAAACACTGTTTTCTGTCAATGTATCAAAAAGCGTTTGCATAGTCAAAGAACATGTCGCAGTGAAATATGTTTGACAGTTTATTGTACATTACATATTTTAACTATATTATATCTTTACAACTACAAAAACAAAATGTTTGAAAACAAATTTGTAGAAATATTGTCATATAGATAAGTTTGAATATTTGTTAAAAATTTTATACTTACAGTTTTTGTGAGTGCGAACGCCATCATCAACAAAACATGTCGTGTGATTTATTTTATGTGATTTGTTTCAAAACATTGCGTGTTGAATATTTCTCAGTGCAAACGTACTGTCAAAAAGACGCTACTGTATGTATTTTTAAGAAAATTATTAAATAAATCTACTTTTACAGATTTTATCTGAAGTGATTGGATCCAACGATAGAGCTAATTAACCCTTTTTGATTATTATTTTTGGTACGACTTTGCAGAATGAACTTACAGTGTCGAAGTCTTGCAGTGTATGCTTGTGTTCAGTTTTAATTTTATTCGATTTCGCGGGGTAAATCCTCGCGTAAGAACAGTACGGCCCATAGGCTCAAACAATGTTATGATGCTATTTCATGCTGGTATTCTGTGCTACTTTGGTCCTTAATCGATGGAGCGATCCATTCATATTGCAGCAATAATACAGTTGCGTGGCCCTAATACGTATAAAACGTACGGTAAGATAAAAATTATTTAATATTTTTCTAGAGAATCCTAGCTTAGGAGTTTGTCACTGTCCTTAAGTTTTATAGTACATGAATTGCCAGAGCTCTGTCATCTCTTACACTACTGAAAATTTTAATAATAATTTTACGTGCGTCTTACTTAAGGCCTCGTACTTGACACAATCCATCTAAGAAGATTGTATTTCTCATGAAAAAGTCAAGTTTCCGAACTGCGATCAATACGGTGTTTCGAGGACTTATTGCATGTCTTGATGGAGAGTGTGAACAACGCTGTCTATCGTCGTGACATGTGACGTCACATTTAAAAAAATTTCACTGACTATGCTAAAGCATAGCTTAAGCACATTCTAACGTAATAGAATTAGTAAAATACTATACAGTCAGCAGCTTGGATTGATCACACTCCTCGCAGTGTAACTGACCAGAGAACTTTGGGTCCTAACAAACAGTCTTGCTTTTTGCAAAATGAGTTGATGATCTTCAAACGGCTGAAAAAGTTTTTTTGAAAATAAAAATAAAAAACTAAATCTAAATGAGGTCATTCGTTTGGGAGCTAGAATGCCACAGACGAGACACACAGAATCACAAATCCACACGTTTAACATATAACACCCCTCTTTTTCGAGGGGCTTAATAATCGATGATTATTGCTTAAAAGTTAAAGTTACAGCCAGTATACGTGCCACTGCAGGCACAGGCCTCCTCCCACTTCTGAGAGGGTTTTAGGGCAAGGAAAAACGCTGCCCCAAAGCGTGTTGGCGCACTTCACATGTCTCCGAAATAAATTTTTTCCCTATCAGGCATGTAGGTTTCCTCACGTTGTTTTCCTTCACTGCCGAGTATGTGGTAAATCATTTACAATATCGTAAAATAATAAAGTCAACAATTTCTTTGGTGCCAGCAGGAACCGAATGCCCATGTTGCTCGCGTACTGTGAAATTTACATCGGCTTACTTAAAATTTAATTATTTATATACCTGTCTCTTTCAAAAATTATGCTGTGAAATGAGAGAAAAGATCTTTAGGAATTTCATATATCCTATACCTTTAAACGAGCAATTCTATATATATATATATATATATATATATATATATATATATATATATATATATATATAATCGGAATCTCGGGAACGGCTCCAATTTGTCCGTGTTTTCAGGCAATGAAAAACTATTACAATATAAGAAGGTAAATTTTGATACTTTGACAATGATCGTAATAGCTCAAGTGGATATCGAGCGGTCGCAAAATCGTAATGCCTTGGTTCGCGTCCCGTCTTCTGTCCCATTTTTTTTTCCTTTTTTTTCAAGTTCCCTTCTATTGTGAGAAAATCTTTTATTTCGAGCCTTTTTTTTTAGCATTTTTTAAAAATACGAAAATTTTATTTAAACTAATTGCACTCATGATTTTTTATTCAAATAACCAGTTCAGTTTTCTCTATTATGTCAATAAGATCAAAAAATATTATTCATCGGTATGTAATTTGTACCTAAATGTTATTTCAAAAAAAAAACCGAGCAAAGCTCTGTCATCCGGGTACTGTTTTTTATGAGTAACTCTGATGTGTAACTATTTTTCTATTACCTATATTAGATAATATTAATACTATACTATAACTATAAACTAATTTTAGGTCTGAAAACTTAATATTTAGTTAAGTTGAAACAAATAGTATATTATATTTTATTTCGATGTAAAATATTCATATTGTTATAATTTTTTTAATGATTTACAATAACACAAGAAAGCTAGGGATAAAAGAAAGGAGGTGATAATGGGCCATGTTCTTTTGAGTGCCATTCGATAGATAAAGTGAACAGAAATGTCAATCAGAATTTAAAGATTCTAGATTATTCGACAAATAGCAACAACTAGCATTGACATGATAAAACTTGAAAATAGTCGCGTGATAAGTAACACATTATCTCAGCATGATCACTCATGGACCACGATAATACAGAGTGTGAAAAGGATGAAACATAACAGGTTTCATTGGTGCCGACAGGGCTCATCTCATAATTTATTGATTTTGTAAATATTAATATGATTAGAGCCGTGACAATTTGAATTACGAAATGCGTCAACAACCTTAATTTGATGCACTGATACTATTTTGTTTCAATTGTTAACACTTATCCTCGGAGATAAGATTCTCGTGACTGCCCGACTATCTGAGGATTTTATAGAAATGAAATTTTTATTTGTACTATTATTCCTCAATATTATGTGTTTTAATTAAATCTAACTTATACACGAGGACTCAGATTAACATAAAAAATTATGGCCTACTACGTCCCATCTCTAGGCACAGGCCTCTCATTTCTGAGAAGGTTTTAGGACTAGGAAAAGTCCGTCAAGCTGCCGTGTCGTGTCGGTGTACTTCCCATGTCTTCAAATATATATATTTTTTAATTTCTAAGACATACAGGTTTCCTCATGATGTTTTCTTTCACCGTAGAGCACGTGGTAACTCAGCACTTAAAATTGTAATTAACAATTCATTGATGACGGTGGGGTACTAATCCCGGTAACTTGTGTACTGTGATATTTGCAACGAATGCTTAGACCCTGAGGTACTACGGCTCACGGCTAATATAAGATTGTAATTGAAAATTCAAATAAGTTTTATTTTACATTAAAAAATTGTTTTATTTGTATTTAGTAGTATTTCGCCGTGTAGTGGCGGTTGAGAATATCCACTACCCCATATTTCCCCGTGGGTGTCGTAAGAGGCGACAGAGGGAGACAGGCAGGAGATGGGCAGCAGCATCTTCCTGATAACAGCAATGATATAATAAAAAACTGTGGTTGCCAACCCGCTCGCCAAGCGTGGCAACTATGGCAAATATCCCTCCATGAGTAACGACGCAAACAAACGGCCCCCGGTCCCCGGCGGCCCCGCTATTCCTGGCTACGGTGGCGGCCATGGTAACGGCGGGGCAGGGGGTGCTAAGAACCTCCGGTAGAGGTTCGGTTGCCACCTACGACGACTCGACCTGGCAACATATAACGCACGCACCCTGAGGACTGACGAGAAGATAATGGAGTTGGAAGAAGAGGTAGATAAGTTGCGCTGGCATATTATTGGGTTATCCGAGGTCCGAAGAGAGGGGAGGACACGGTAATCCTCGAGTCCGGCAACTTGTTATATCACCGGGAGGGCGACCATCTGTCCCAAGGAGGTATCGGATTTATCGTCCACAAGTCTCTCGTCAACAACGTTGTAAAGATTGGGAGTGTGTCGACGAGGGTCGCGTACCTGATACTCAGGAAGCACCAAACGGTATTCGCTGAAGGTCATACAGGGGTACGCACCAACCTCGGCACATCCCGATGAGGAGGTGGAGGAAAAATATGTGGATATTTCTAGAGCCATGCTTTCCTCCAAAATCCACTACACTTGATGGGAGACTTCAACGCAAAACTAGGCACAAGAGAAAGCGGTGAGCTGAAGTTAGGGAAATTTGGAGTAGGGCAACGGAACCGTAGGGGCCAGCAGCTGGCCGACTTCATGGAGAAAGAGGGACTCTTTATAAAGAACTCTTTCTTCCAGAAGCGGCCCCACAGGAAGTGGACCTGGTTGGTGGAACCCTGGACGGTTCGACAAAAAATGAGATTGACTTCATTATGACGACCAGACGCCAACTGTTCAGTGATGTCTCAGTGATCGCAAGGGTGAAAATTGGCAGCGATCACCGAATGGTTAGAAGCACACTGAACCTAAACGTTAAGTTGGAGAGGTCTCGTCTAATGAAGTCAACGCTCCGTCCCCCTCGTGCTCTAATCCAGAATCCCGAAACTTTTCAGCTCGAGTTACGTAACAGCTTTCAGTGCCTAGAAGATTGCAATGCAGTGGACGATATGAATGACAAGCTCGTGGAAACTGTCCATACGGTCGGAGCTAAGTACTGCAATCGGCCGGCCGCAGAAGAACACAAAAGCTCTCCGATCACACTCTTAATCTCATGGCTGTTTGACGGGAGATGAGGCTGCAATCGTCAACAGATTTGACAGCATACAGGCAACTGAACAGACAGATCTCCAAATGCATGCGGCGAGACTTACGCAAATTTAATACTGCTCGTATTGAAGAAGCGATTGAGCGGAACCAGGGCTCCAAAGTCTTTGCCAGAGATCTGTCTGGCAGTAAGAGCCAACTGTCAAAGCTGAAGACTGAGTGTGGCAGCATCGTTTCCGGGACACCTGAGATTCTGAGTGAGATTGAGAGGTTCTATGGGCAGCTGTACACATCATCGTTGGAGCCACACTCAAGTGTGAGTAACGATCCAAGAGCGGGTGTTATCCGACTCTATTCCGATGATATCCCGGACGTCAGTCTGAGCGAGATTAGAATGGCTCTCCAGCACCTTAAAAACGGCAAGTCCCCGGGCGAGGATGGAATAACAGCGGAGCTTCTGAAAGCGGGTGGAAAACCGGTACTTGAAGTCCTTCAGAGGCTCTTTAATTCCGTCCTCCCTGGTCTTGTTCTTCAAGAAAGGTGACAACGCCCTCTTGAAGAAGTACAGACCGATATCCCTTCTGAGACGCGTCTACGTGCTGTTTTCGAGAGTCATTACGAATCGTCTCGCACGCAGAATCGAGTCCACTCCTGAACATAGGCCTCACCCAAGGTATGCCACAAAGCACGTTCCCGAGCCACCTGCATCCATCGACTTCCTGTATGTCTTACCAGGTCGTCACTCCATCTAGTGTGGGGTCGCCCTACACTTCACCTATCGGTACGAGGCTGCCACTCGAGAATCTTTTTTCCCCAACGCTTGTCAGGTCTTCGAGCTATATGGTCGGCCCATTGCCACTTCAGCTTACTAATCCGTTGTGCTATGTGGGTCACTCTGGTTCTACTGCGGATATCCTCATTTCTAAGTTTATCACGTAGAGAAACTCCGAGCATAGCCCTCTTCACAGCTCGCTGAGCGACTTTGAGCGTCCTCAAACGGCCAACAGTAAAGGACCACGTCTCGGTTCCGTAGGTCATCACTGGCAACACGCACTAGTTGTACAGCTTAGTTTTCAGGTTTTGAGGTATACCTGACAAGAAGATGTGTCGTAATTTCCCGAACGCTGCCCAGCCGAGTTGAATCCGTCAATTGACCTCTCGGTCGAAGTTGGACTTACCTAGACGGACTATTTGTCCCAGGTAAACGTACTCGTCAACAACTTCGAGCTTAGTGCTCCCCACAACTACCGGTATAGGTGTGACACGGACATTAAACATGATCTTTGTTTTGTCCATGTTCATCTTAAGACCTATCCGTTGGGAGGCACAATTGAGGTCATTGAGCATAGCGCTTAAGCCCTCCAGGGATTCTGCCATAAGGACTATATCGTCGGCAAATCGAAGGTGAGTGATGTACTCTCCATTGATGTTAATACCGTATCCTTTACAGTTCAGTAGCTTGAAAACGTCTTCCAATGCAGCGGTGAAGAGTTTCGGGGAAATAACGTCACCCTGTCTTACACCTCTCTGCAGTTGTACAGGTTTCTTACTCTGGTTCTGTAGTCGGATAGCCATCGTAGCTCTACTGTACAAACACTTCAGCACCTCGATATACCGACAGTCAACTTGGCACCGCTGAAGAGACTGTAGCACCGCCCAAATTTCGACGGAATCAAAGGTTTTCTCATAGTCCACTTACGCCAGGCAAAGTGGCAGATTGTACTTTTCGGACTTCTGTACAATTTGCCGAAGGGTATGTATGTGGTCTATGGTACTAAAGCCTTTCCGGAAACCGGCATGTTCGGGAGGCTGGAATTCGTTGAGTCTGCGTGCGAGACGATTCGTAATGACTCTCGAAAACAGAATGTAGCGGCTCAGAAGGGATATCGGTCTGTAGTTCTTCAAGAGGGCGTTGTCACCTTTCTTGACGAACAAGACCACCGCACTTCTGCTCCACGCTTCCGGTGTAGTGCCGCCATGGAGACGGAATTAAAGAACGAAATTACATTATCCGAATCTAATTGACTCCTGTTTCTGTTAGAAAGGGATGGTCTTCAGAAATGGTGTCATATCAATTTGGTCGAAATCTGATGATGGGATCCATGATTATTTTTTGGTTATTCGCGTACGGTGTTTACATTTTAAGTTCTAAAAGTTTAATCATTGTCTCTCTATAGTATGTGACAACGCATCCGTAGCCTTTTTTTGTTTGAAGTTGGATATCTATGCCCATGAACTGCAGTGGCCACTTACCATCAGGTGTAGTGTAAGTTAGTTAGTCAATTTGGTTTTATAAAAAAAAATATAGTTTATATACCTTTTTAAGACGACTTCAAGAGAACATCGTTTTAATAAAAAAATTCAAAGGCTGACGTCATTTAAAGAACTAGATTACCAGTTTTTTTAAATTTGCTAAAGTTGTTATGAATGTGATTTTTTTTATAGAATAAGGTTGACAAACGAGCACACAGTCCACCTGATAGTGAGTGGATGCTGTGGCCCATAGACATCTACATTTATCCTCGATTAAGAATCAAAACGTGGATACGTAGGGTTGACAACCCCTGAGGACTACGATGGAATGCCTCGTTCGAAGGGCCAACACTCACCATACGAAAGACAGCAGTATTAAGCCGCTATTTTACGCTGGTATTCTGTGAGAGCGTGGTCCATTCGTGCTACAACCATAATATAGCTGCAGCGTGGCTCTACCACGTATATGATGATGTGCCTTACGAAAAATAGAGAATTTGTGTGTATCAAAGTCATGTATACAGACGATGCTACAGTTGGTATAAAGTCCGTTTATCTGATAAACATATCTTTGGATTACTACTATCTACTGGCATTCTAAAAAGGTTTAAGAAAGATACATAGTAAAATTTAAGTCTTATTAAAAAAAAATCTTTGAAGCAGATTAAAATTTATTACGTACTAGGAGCATAATACATTGTCGACCAAATATATAAAAAGTACACGAATTTTTGTTAGGTTTATCTCAAATATATAAAAGCCTACTTTAAACCTACTTTGATAAATTTCTCTCGGTGACTGGGGACGTAACTATCGACAACTTTGTTTTGTGGGTCTAGTAAGCGAGTGTCAGGAAAATCTAAGTAAAGAGAAGTATAGTGGAATTTATAATAGTCATTGCAAAACTTACCAGACCTAGTCTGAAATATTCAGACCGGTTTTGGATAACATCCTCTACTGGCAATCGCATTGCATGCATTCCACGATGTTTACCATATCCGTCGCGGACGTGGTAAATAATCACTGCAAATTGCAATTTACAATGACGGGGTCGAGCACAGGTTGCTGGCGTTCTGTGATATTTAAGGCGAGCTACCATGTCTTAACTAATAAAGAGGAAGAGTTCCTTCTAGTCACCCATATGAGTAAAGTAAAGTTACAACCTATATACGTCCCACAGCTGGGCACAGGCCTCCCCTCATTTCTAAGAGGGTTTTAGGGCAAGGAAGTGTCCGCCGCGCTGCCCCAATGCGTGTTGGCGAACTTCACATTTCTTCGAAATATATTTTTTTCTTATTCCTCAGACATGCAGGTTTCCTCACGATGTTTTCCTTCACCGCCGAGCACGTGGTAAATCAGCACTTAAAATTGCAATTAACAATTTCACTGGTGCCGGCGGGGACCAAACCCGGGTTACTCGCGTTCTGTTATATTTACAGCGTTAACCACAGCGTTAACCATTTGAGCTGCCACGGCTCTATATGAGTAAAGGAATAAACACAATTGCATAGCAAATTAAGGCAAATTGATTAATATTTCTCGTGTTTTTATTGTAATTAACAATTCAAATAAAAGTAGGTGTAAGTATATAAATATTTTATATAAAATTTTACTATTATATATTTCCGAGAATGTAAAGTTGCGATAAAAATATCAGAAACTAAAAGATTCACTGCTGATCTTTCCGCAAAATTTACGGTTGTTTTATAAGTAAGTAAGACTAATAGTTCAAGTTGATAGTGATAAAGTTTAGACTTAGTTCATGATAATTTTCACGCTTGTCTATTATTATAAAAAGGAAAGTTTGTGTGTACGTATATATTAGATTATGGAAATTATTTCATTGATAGAGAGCTACGCTATTTTGAAGTGACAGTAAAATTAAAAGTTTTGTTTTAAAGTCTATAATAATTTTTGCAACTAACAATTTCATTCGTGCGCGGGGGTTCTGTTTAATTTACTTAAACTAAAATTAAAATTTAAAATGTTTTGTAATATTAACATAGAAATAACTTTGGATAAAATCCGATTCCACACGAAGAAGTTAGGGAGAAGTAGAAGTCAGATAGTTACCTGAACACATTAAAAGATTTTAAAAATTAGTACTTTCATATGAGTTTTTTTTTGCAATGTAATTAACACGTTATATAGCGGTGATAAGTGTTATTTAATATAAATATGTTCAATAAATTAATAAGCGAATTTGTGGGTTGAGTAAAAATTCAAAAGAATTCTAAATTTTATGATAACAGTTTAACTTGTGGAATAAATATAGGTGAATCGCAGCCGGCCTTGGTATTTATGTAAAAGTAAAATTTGATAGTTTTCAGGTGACCCGAATATGAATAAGTAAGACAATTATGTGTGTGTGTTAGTTCACTTACAATACTACAAAATAATAATTATCGGCCATCCGACGAATAGTATAGAATTCTCACGTAGCTGAAGGGCCTGAAAGGGATAAAATTGACCAAAAACAAGGAGGATGATCAGTATAAAGAAAGATAACGCCATTTGTTAACAGTATAAGAGTGCATGGGGAACAGTATAAACATAAGTGACTTCAAAAAACGAGGAGAGGTACTTACTCAATTCTTATGTTCGTCTGGGACTTATAGTTCCCATGTTTATGTGAGACTTATAACAAAACATAATGTGCCAATTGTGCCAGCATTTTGTAAAATACAAATAATGAATTATTGGATTTATGAGTGTGTAAGCGATGGATGAAACACCTACCACTTCTTTCACAATTTCCATCTAAACGCATATATTTGGCTAAACGTGGTCCGAATAGCTCTTTGCGCTCAACCTTACTTATGAGGACGCTCAAGGTCGCTCAGCGAGCTATGGAAAGAGCTATGCTCAGAGTTTGTCTGCGTGATAGACTCAGAAATGAGCATATCCGCAGTAAAACCAGAGTGACCGACATAGACCAATAGATTACTATGCTGAAGTGGCAATGGGCCGGCCAGGTAGCTCGAAAAACCGATAACCGATGGGGAAGAAAGGTTCTCGAGTGGCAGGCTCGTACCGGTAGACGTAGTGTAGGGCGACCCCCCACTAGATGGAGTGACGACCTAGTAAGACATGCAGGAAGTCGATGGATGCAGGTGGCCCAGGACCGTGCTTTGTGGCATTACTTCGGGGAGGCCTATGTTCAGCAGTGGACTTGTGAAGGGCTGTAATAATGATGTTGATGATGATGCTCAACTTTATCTATTTATATATATATATATATATATATATATATATATATATATATATATATATATATATATATATATATATATATAAGCAGGACTGTAAAAACTACCGTAGCATCAGCGGCCTTCTTAGCATTGTTGGAAAACTGTGCTAAGGTACTGATTGAAAGGGTCCTGAAAGAAACTGATGGAAAAATTTGGGATGTGCAAGCGGGATTTAGAAAGGAAATGGGATGTACAGATCAAGTCTTTTCCATGCACATGATTGCGGAGAAGTTTCTGGCCAAAAACCAAAAAGTTTTTTGTGCGTTCATGGACTTGGAAAAGGCCTATGACAGAGTGGATAGGGATTTGCTATGACAGACACTGAACTCATTTGGGTTTAGCGCTGGCTTGATACAGGCATTGGAGTCTCTTTATAGGGTCTCTAGTGCTTGTGTTAGGATCAACGGGGTCTACTCGGACTGGTTTGACATCCATAAAGGTGTCAGACAGGGCTGTGTGGCTTCCCCGTGGCTGTTCAACCTATTTATGGACAGTTGTTTGCAAAATTTGAAAGTTGAAGAATGCGGATTAAGAATGGGTGAGTTAACTGTCAAATGTCTTTTGTACGCCGATGATCAAGTTATTCTTGCGTCGTCGGCGGCCGAGTTGCAAATGATGGTTACATTAATGAACGGATCATTAAAAGAAAGGGGTATGAAAGTGAACGCAAGTAAGACGAAGGTTATGGTTTTTGAAAGAGAAGAAAGTAAAACGATTTGTGAAATAAGAATAGAAGGGGAGTTGATCGAGCAAGTAGATGAGTTTGTATATTTGGCCTGCGTATTTAGCAGGGATGGGAGATATGATAAGGATATAGAACGACGAGTGAATGCGGGAAACAGAGTAAATGGGGCCTTGCACTCTATTGTGAAGAGTCAAAATGTGTCAAAAAAGGCACGTATGGCAATTCACAATGCTGTGTTGGTCCCTACTTTAACGTATGGTAGTGAAAGTTGGGTGTGGCAGAAGAAGCACGAGAGTAGAATAAACGCAGTAGAAATGCGGTCGTTAAGGAGTATGTTAGGACTGAATCTGAATGACAGGGTAAGAAATTGTCCCTTCCGAACGGGTTCCCGCCTTGTCGTGGCGGGGGGCTTAGTAGCCGTGGCTTGGTCTCCCACGGTGAACAAAGAGGAACCCACGTGGCTGGCCCGAGGTGAAGGGCCGGCCTGAGGTGGCCACTCCGAGTGGGCTTGGGGAGCCCACTTCGGATGTGTTCTGGTGAACTGCAGCGAGTGGGGACTCCGCACCCTCTACCGCTGCAGCCAAGGTGGAGTCGCGGAGGAAGAGGAGTGTTGGTATGGCGATGCGCCACTCGCCCTATCCTCCGCGACTCAAACGGGGCCGCACCGTTGATGCGGTGGTGATGGGGCTGCGGGGGGAGAGGATTGTCGGTATTGCGAGGCGCCGCTCTCCCTATCCGAATCTTGGTCGGCGGCGGAGCCATAGACCAGATCCGCCGCTGGGGTCGGGAAGGCTAGTACTTCTAAGTGCTCGTTTTTCCTGGCCCCATGGCCTTCGCGCATCAGACGCGGGGGCGTCTGTTGCGCAGATGTAATTGGAGGCCGTGGAGGAAGGCGTGCCATGTGTTCTGGTGCGCCTTACTTGGGAAGAAGAACGGGGAGGAATATTCCTCTCCCGAGGAGGTGCTGCCATGGGGCGGCAGTCGCTGGTAGGGCCGCGGAAGTGTGCGAAAGCGTTCCCGTAGCCCTGCCAATATGCGACGAAGGTGGAACACCATGGGGTTTTAGTCGGTGCGAGTCCGACATAACCCGTCCTTGCCCCCGCGAGGCGGGTATGCGTAGGCATTTCACCATGTTAAAAAAAAAGGGTAAGAAATTGTGTAATAAGAGAAGATTGTGGTTTGCAAGATGATGTTATGACCAGGATTAAGAAAGGAATGCTTCGGTGATTTGGTCATGTGGAAGGAATGAATGAGGAAAGAGTGACAAAGAAAATTTATGGTGCATAAGTGAATGGCAGAGTCGGAAAGGGACGTCCTAGGCGAAAATTTATCGACCAAATTGGTGATTTATTGTAAACGGGCCAAATTAGGAGTACCCTTAACCGACGAGCATGTATGCGTAGGTGTATGGATGTGAAGGAGGCAAGAGAGGTGCGTCAGGATCGTGCCAAATGGAAGTCTGTAGTCTCTGCCTACCCCTCAGGGTGACAGGCGTGAGTGTTTATGTTATATATATATATATATATATATATATATATATATATATATATATATATATATAGAAATTTATAGTCTGTAGCGTGCTATTGATTTATAGCCGTTTTGTACAACTCTAGTACATACTGCTGCCGCGAGTGGAGTAGTGGACTGACTTCAAAGTGTTCAAGCAGGAATGCAAGTAGCCAAATCAATTTACCAGTAGCTTGCCAGTAGCTGGTCAGCACTGACTTGCCTCGAATTTGAAACCAGTTAATTTATGAAACTGTCGTCACAAACGAACGTACCGTCCATGTCATGGTAGGTGGTATTGCAGACCGTGGACACCCGCAGCCAACTTCAAATAAAGAAGGTTGCAGGTATGTTGTCATCTCCGAGGACCAAATAGGAATGTTTTCGAACTGGAACTCTGCTGCTCGACGCCTGACTGAGTTTTTTTCTGATGTTAACGAACGTTATGTTAGTGAACGATTTTGCAACTAATGGTTATACTGCCATCTATAGGAAGCCTTAACATTTTTCCCACAATTTCCATAGTTGCCTCTTACGACACCTAAGCAACGAAATATGGTGATGGATTCTCTTACCCCGCCTACACACACACACACACATATATATATATATGTATATATATATATATATATAAGTATGTCTTAAAAAATAAAAATATAAATTTCTTCGCAACCTACCGCCAAACAAATACAATGATGTGTATCCTGATGTATGTGATGTCCTGGATTGAAGAGTATCAATTATCAATTATAAGTATGTCTGTTATATAAAATTACCGGCTTCTATTAAGCTTAGGGGGTCAAATAATAACATTTTTAAATTTTTTGACTTTTTGTCCATCTTTTGTTCAGGGTTATTTTTGGAATTGCTTAACTGATTGTGATGAAACTTTGCCATATTTGGCATTTGCTATGCCAGGAGGCATCTTGTCTCTATATTTTCAGAGAAACATGAAAAATGAAAAAAAAAATAAAAAAAATTGACAAAGTAAATTGCCTTTTATTATCTTAAAGCTAAATAACAGTTTTTCCGGGCCGATATGACCTAGAGACCTTAAGAACATTCCACTTTTTTAAAGGCCGACAACGCACCTGCGATTTCTCTGGTGTGGCAGTTGTTCGAGAGTGATCACTTACTATCAGGTGAGCCGAATGCTCGTACCATATCATTTCCTAAACGTTGATATAAATCTATGCAAAGCCACAAAATAAACAACAAGGATAAGTATAAGAGTAATGGGAAACCATAACATGAGTGTGAGATTTATGTGCCAATATGAAAGTGCATATATCACTAACGCGTGTTGGTCATTAATGTTTTTGTTTTTGTGTATGTTCATGTATATACTAGGTGACATATTCCTTGAATGTCACGTAGGTAAAATAAACCAAATAATTAAATAGGTAACTGTTGACGTAATCATACTGGCTGCTACAGAAAACCGTCTATTACAACCACCTACGGTACGAAATGAGGTGTGGTTTTCTTACACTGTCACAGGACTTACTTATTCCTTACATTTTCAGGTTTGATTATATTTTACAAATTCCAAACCCCCCCCCCCCTCCTTCTAGGAATTTCACCTGTAACGTGGAGGTAGGCGTTCTGCACTTATAAATTACACATGGGTACCTCCAAATCAACTATTTATGGCCTAATAGTTGATTTGGAGGTATCCATTCACACATATTATCACATTGTCGTTACGTGCGGGATTTAAGCCGTGTCCGCAGCAGACTGTTGTGCTTATTTACACAGATATACTAACTGGTTTCAAATTCGAGGCAAGTCAGTGCTGACCAGCTACTGGCAAGCTACTGGTAAATTGATTTGGCTACTTGCATTCCTGCTTGAATACTTTGAAGTCAATCCACTACTCCAGCAGCTTTCAGATTGGCGGTATCGTAATAAAATAAACTCAAGTAATATGAAATACTTATACATTATTATAAGCCACCACAACTTTAAAAGGAAATCCTCTATTTTATGCTAATCATTATTTGAGAAACGGATCCTTGAAATACAGAGACATCCTGCATAAATACATACATGAGGTAATCCTTTAACTCTTCGTCTAACATTTATTAGAATTACATCGGAAACTAAGCTGCTTATTTATTAAGCGACTTCAAAAAGTAGGTGTGAAAACCTTCCACTTTTCGTAAATAAGATATATTCCCGTACATGCATAAACTATATATGTACATATATATATATATATATATGTATATATATATATAATAAAATAATTATATATATATATTCATGTACGGGAATAACTTCTTTGTTCACGAACCGTTATTAAAAATTCTTTTTATTAAATATGTAACTATTGAGACAAAATTTTAGTATAATATTTAATCACTTTGAACTTGTGACATTTTGTTATTTAAACGTATGTTTTGAGTAAGGAATATCTTACTTTTAATAATTTTAGGAATACTTTTCTCTGCTGCATGAATATATGGTCACATTCGGGTCCTGGTGGGAATGTGGGAGTATTCAGGGTGGGAAAAAACCGTGGGAATTAACACTATTTTGATTCTGCTTCTGCTCCCGCGCTGCGGGAAGTGTAGCCCCTTCGCCCTTGCGTAAATAAGTACGGGCACCTAGCTCACCTGCGCTTAGTTACAGCAGGCGAGGGCTGCTTTCCCTCCGCGTTTCCGGGTTTTCATATACACTCTAGGGGTAAGAGCGGAAAGACCACCTGGAAGTCGGGGTTGACAGATTCGGTTTTGTGATTTATACCTTCTGGTACTAGGGTTTGATCAAAAGAAACAACCAAATATAATATTATAAAAACATTTATTTATAGACATGGTTAATTGCTTTAATTAATGCCATAAAAGGATCCTTTTTGTTTCTTTGGACTGACCTTCTCAACAAATATTTCGTAATAATATCTGCGAAGTTTTCCGCGTGGTTATAATTGTAATTATTGAAGAATTTTATTGAAGAATCTTTTAACCATCCGCCATTGCGATTCGACCCTTTGAGTGTAAGGGCCATCAGGGGCAATAAATGGGTTATCAGGATCGGAATGATTCACCTTCTTGTGAATGTACCCATGTTCTCCAAACAATCATCACAATCACACCCTCCAGAGTCTGTATGGACTGTGGTGCTCTCAGTCACATGTTTTTTTTAACTAGGAGCACTAGTACGTCCGTTGACCTGATGGTTTCATGGCACACCTCAAGTCGCAAATCTTCACTTCCATCTTCAATGAGGCCGAGCTTCCAGTGGCCCTTAATCCGCCTTCCTATAAACAACAATAAACAATTTGTAGTAAGTAAATATTCAAGATATATTGGCTTTAAAAGTAAACTTTAAATAAATAAATTGTACTATCAAATTATGACAAACCTCGATAAAGTTAATTTTTCACTGAACGTAAACTATAACTCATCTAGAAAGCTCCCAACATTTCCTTTGACATTTGTTAACATATTTAGGTACTTAAGAAATTATGAAAGTACTCGAGGGTACTTTTAACATAAATCGAACAAAATAATTAAAATTTTGGATTAAGACTTTTCACTTTCACTTTATACTTTAATGATAAACTTAATATCGTAATTAGGATAGCGAATTGCATTAAACTTTTTACATAAAAACAAAGGCATCAAACGCTAAGCGAATTATGATCTTCCACAAACGTAATAACCCTCTTACTATTTAAAACTAAAATGTGGGCAAAATTTGGGTGCGATTACAGGGCATCTATCCCATGAGAGCGATAGCAGGGAAATTGTCGCATAAAAATTAAATGTGGGCCAAAAACGGGGACTTTATCCCACTTCTGATGTAGGAAGATAGTTAAATAGAATTAATTTACAATCACAAAATACACGGATCACAGGTAATCTGAATTCCGTAATATAAGAAAATCAAATTACCTTTATTATATTTCCGTTTTCCAAATTTTGACTCGTCTATTTGGACAACTTTTTCATGGCCACCAATTTTGCCGATGGCCTCTTGCCGCTCTATTTGGTATATGACGACTGTTTCCCGGCAGTAATTGTACCAATCGAGTACCAGACAGTCGCCATGGATAAACAGCCTCCCTCCATATCTTTTTCAGGGTCTTCATGGATTGCATCTTCATAGCTCAACATTACGTCCGATAGAATACCCGTGGCAATGATATTTTAATATTTTCAAACCAGATGCCATTGCCACGAGCTACCCTGGATCGGGCTCTGCAATTTCCTTTGTTGCACATTAAGGAGTACACATTTTTATTTTGCGCATATACCACTTTCATTGGCACTCCTTAGTGGCAGGGATTAATCCATTTTCAACGGCAAACTCCACACACTGCTCCGATTCGGAGTAAATTAAACTTTTTTACTTCTTCTTCCACGTACAAACGCCTGCGCACGTAATCACCATAAAGCTCCGCGAAGGGTACTGCACTGCATCCGTTGCGGCAGCGTCGCTTGTGTTCGACGGACCGGCCCGCCGGCCGCAATAGTTGACGGGATAGGATCGTCAGCCATCTTGGGTCTCCCAGGTAGGCAAACAGGTAGGCAATGTTCAAAAAACGTGCAGGGGTCCTCGTATGGCAAATCGGTGATCCGGTATTCGAGCGCGGGTCTTCGTCAAGGCAAATCACAGGTCCAAGAAACAAGAAGAGGTCGAAAAATGAGCAGGTGGTAATCGGAGGTCCGGTAATAGAGCAAGGGTCAAGAGTTGGGAGCAAAAAATGAGCGCAAAACATTCCAAGTCGAAGGCGAAAGTGGAATAGTGACTAAAAAACAACCGTGGTTTAACATCGCATGTTAGATTAGAATAGCAATATAAACAAATCATACAAACCATACTATTGTTATCTCTTTCTAATAACTATATTGTTATTTCGTTTTCCTCATCATTTTTAAATGGATATAACCACAATTCGATATCTCGAAAACTAGATTTCCGGCATAAAAAGCAGCTACCTAAATGCTAAGCTAAAATGATAACTTAAATCGTGCAGCAGATTACTAAAGCCAAATCTTTCTTACTTTTCACTTATCATCAAGTGGAACCTTAGCCCTTTGTTCCTTTGTAACTTAAATATTGTATAAAACTATACTAATGATTTCTTAAATTTACGCGAAAACTATATTTACGGATTACGGATTAATATATACGGATAATTATATTTACGGAAAATTGAGTAAAACTATATTTACGGATTTTATCGCGTTTAATTAACTGCTTTTACTTATTTTTATTTCCGTATTCAACATGTATAATTTCCGACGTTTCGGGTGTTTTACAGCACCCATGGCCACGGGGGGGGGGGACTGAGATGTTTGACGTTCCAGTCTCATGGTTAGCCCGGCTACCTTCAGTTTTTGAATATTAACTTTGGTCCGATCTACGCAAAACGAACTTACAGTATGTACCTTGAAGTCCTGCAGTGGTTTGCTTGGGTTTGGATATAATTTTGTTAGTTATAAGATCCCAAGCAGATGGCACTACCCATCCATCTTCTCTATTGAAATTACGATGTTTTTTAATTTCAATAGCCTCGTGTATCATCCTTGGTAGGAATCGGTGTTCTGTTGCGAGGATTTATGGTTTATCAAGTATGATGTAATGGTGGGGACGATCTCGAACATGTTCACAGACTGCAGACTTCTCTTGCAGACTGCAAGGGAAGCAGTCTATGACATTAGGTCATCAAACATCTCAGTCCCCCCCGTGACCATGGGTGCTGTAAAGCACCCGAAACGTTGGGAATTAATAACAAGTTAAAGCAGTTAATTAAACGCGATAAAATCATAATAATAATCACAATTAAACTATACTATTAAGGAGTTGTTTTAGTAGTAATATTTGCAACCACTTAGAAAATTACTAATAAGTTTCTATTTCGTTCTACAAGATCCATTTCAAGAAAGCGTTTACAAAGAAATTCAAATACAAATGAGTTACTAAATTGGAAGAAAATAAAATGTTTCATGTCGTAGAAAATACTTGCATTGCGAATGTTTGCATTATAAGTCGGAAATGGATCTTATTTTTAACTCAGTTCATAAAACTAGGAGGTTGTCAAAACGATTGTATTTTTAGGTATGTTTCGAGATATCTTCGCTAATTGTGAATATGGGTGGCCATTATTTGGAGAAAAATTTCACCCCTAAGGTTAGGAAAAAATGGAAGATATTTGTAATGTAAGTATAGACAAAAATCAATTCTTACTTTGAGCTTGTGATGTTCTCTAAATCATCATCATTGCAGCCCTTCATTAGTCCACTGCTGAACATAGGATTCCCCAAGGAATGCCACAAAGCACGGTCCCGAGCCTCCTGCATCCATTGACTTCCTGCATGTCTTGCCAGTTCGTAACTCCATCTAGTGGGGGAACGCGCTGCACTTCGTCTGTCGGTACGGGGCTGCCATTCGAGAACATTTCTTCCCCGTCGGTTGCCGGTTCTTCGAGCTATTACTGTCTAATCCGTTGGGCTGTATCGGTTACTCTGGTTCTACTGCGGATATCCTCATTCCTAAGTTTATCATGCAGAGAAACACCGAGCATAGCCCTCTCTATAACTCGCTGAGCGACCTTGAGCTTCCTCATATGGTCAGCAGAGAATGACTACGTCACAGATCCATAGGACATTACTGGCAACAATCTATACTACACTGTGCAATCTTGTTGTGAGTTATGCCTATCTCTAAAAAGGGTTAAAAAAAAATTTTATAGAAGAGGAGGCAAACGAGCATTCGGCTCACCTGATGTTAAGTGACTACCGTCGCCCATGATCAACCGCAACACCAGGGGAATTGCAGGTGCGTTGCCGGCCGGCCCTTTAGAAAGGAGTAAGCGCTTTTCTTGAAGGTCCCAAGGTCGTATCGGTCCGGAAAAATCGCCGGTGGTAAACTATTCCACAGAGAGGTTGTACGCGGAAGAAAACTCCTTTTGAAACGTACTGTGGTGGACCGCCAAGCATCCAGATGGTGTGGATGGTATCAGGACGTTTGCCGCGTAGTGCGTTCATGAAATTTGGTGGTTGGGATTATCCGAACAATTCCTCAGAGCACTCTCCATGGTATATGCGAAATAAAATGCAAAGAGATGCAACATCTCTTCACAGTGCCAGTGAATCGAGCCGATCGGAAAGTACTCGGTCGTCGACGAAAAAAATTTAAATTATATTAACAAGTTAAAGGCGACTTCAAAGAAGTAAAACAATGAAATAATATCCACTTGACAACTCCTGAATTGAAGGCTTTAATTATTCTATTCACTTTCTCTTAGCACCGATTTCTGAAATTGTTATGTGGAAATTATTTCATTCCTTTTGTTTTTCTAATTCGGCTCTTTTTATTAAAAGTTATTTTTTTATGTTATTTTCGGCGGTGTATAATACTAATTATCCGACCTGTAAAGTTAATATAGGGATCCAAGGGAATATAACGGAAGATGAAAGAAAGAGATATTTTTTTTCTTTGAATTTAGTTTAAACAATACTAGTTTTTACGGATTTTATCGCGTTTATTAACTTTTTTATAATATTCACAACGTTTCGAGCGCTTTACTGCACGCATGTTCACGGGGGGGGGGGGACTGAATTCAAGATACTGTAAGTTCATACTGTGTAGATCGGGCCAAAAATAATTTTAATCTGTGGTAACTACGGTTAACTATGAAATTGGGACGTCGAACACCTCAGTTCCCCGTGACCACGGTGACCGTGCCCCGTGCTCATTCTGTAAAGTGTTCGAATATAAAAAAGTTAATATACGCAATAAAATCCGTAAAAACTTGTATTATTATGTGAAGTGTTCGAGTAAATATAACAAATCATTATCTAAAGTTAGTTGCCCCCATTCCTAGATTTTTTTCCTTCATTTTTTGTTGCCTGCTAGACTGCCATGCAAACAAAAATATTCTTGATGGCTTGGTAGCGTAGTGACTGAAGGCGTATTTGTATAGCCGACAAAGAAATGTTCCTAGTTTGGATGTTAGTCCAAGTCATTATTTAAATCGTCTCCACGACAATATAATTTTTTTTATCTGTATTTAGATTCTAGTTATATGATAGATGTGGTTGTCTATGAGACACATTCATTCGCATAACATCAGGTGTTTTGTGTACATGTTTATCAACAACATTATTATACATTTTCGAGAGGATTTCGAAGCTGAGAGAGTCCGCTGATCTAACTTGTGTTGAGGACGTTACGAATAAATCATTTGTCATACATCCAACTACTCGGTGGTAGGATTTTTTTTGCTTAGGATTCTATTAAGGTAGGTCCCACCCACTGCTAGCTATATTATGGTTGTAGGTTGTAGCACGAAAGGTTCGGCTCTACCGGGGCAGGACCACGCTCTCACAGTATACTAGCGTAAAATAGCAGCTTGATGCTGATGTATTTCGTATGGTGAGTATAGAGAACCGGAGGCCCTGTTTTACTGGAATCGAGGCATTCCATCTTAGTCCTCAGGGGTGACAAGGCATCTGCATTTTGATTCTTAATCGAGGGTAAATGTAGATGTTTATGGGTCACAGCATCCAGTTACCATCAGGTGGATTGTGTACTCGTTTGTCCCCCTAATTCTATTAAAAAAACCTTCATATTGGAAATATGTAATTATTTTGAGTACGAGAGGGGAGGGTTGGCGACACATTCACCAACCAGGTTGTTACCTAATCTCAACGAAACTCTACATTTATTTATTTAATTATTTATTCTAACATTCCTTAAAATAAAAGTCAACATTCATTCCTATCTTAGTGATATAGCTTTCTAAAAAAAGAGAAAACTGTTTTCTCTTTTTTAAGTTTAATTATTTTTTTTACCTTTTTCCCATAATAGCGTCTTTCAACTATCCCAGCTTAGTATTTTCCAATGGAAGCATTTTTTCTTTGTTATCAATGTTACTTATTCCTACTGAATCTAAAACAGTGTGGCCAGTAGTTTTTCTTCAGATTAGAACATCCTGAATTTATTGAGGGGTGGTGTGGTGTGCCTTTTTTGCGTCAATGTATCGAGTTTTGTTATGCTAAAACTCCAGGTCATAATGAACCTAAGCTTCGTTTTGAATCTAAGTTAATTCGGCCTAAAAGTTCTTCCTTGCACGTGCAGCCTTTGTTGTATGTTGCATATTGCGCACATTCTTGACACGACAAGACGACCATGCGGAATATTCGAAATGATTGTATCCGATACTGCAAACATTGCTGCGAGTTGTTTTTTTTAAACGGGCAGTTCTACCACAAATGTGAAATTTATTTCCTCCTTTTTTTCGTGGCGGTGGCTACGATAAGTGAAACGTACGGCCGCGTTCTTCTCACGCCGTAACAGTGATCAATTACTGGTCCCCTTCCCTATACCACACCTCGTTGGGTTCGGAATCAACTCGGTGGGCGTGAATCGTTAGAAGACGCTCGACTTAGAACCTTAACCGCTCTCTCAAAAGAAAGTGGTTGACAACTAAGATTACGAGCCCCAAGGAATGTTCCCGGTCCAAACGTCAGTCATGTACTTAGTGGACTGTATATCTTCTTACTTCCCTACTTTTAGGGTAGCCCGCTAGCTTAGAAAGAACAGCAAACAGGTTAGATCTGTTTGCACGCGACGCGAATGGCGGGAATTGCAAATTTTTTGCTAACTGCAAATTTTGATATATTTTCACTTTGAGACAATATTTATGGATAAAACTTACAGGAATTCTTGTTGAATGTATAAAATATCGAATAAAATTATTTTTGGTTGCTAGAAATTGTAATAAAATTCATAAATTACCCTTTTTATAGCATAGTAGTAGTATATACTTCACTTTTAGTGCCAAAATTACTACTAATCTGAATTCTACACTTTTGTTTTTGGAGAAATTTATATGAAAATGTTTGGAAATATGTATATTTTTATGTTTTATGTGTTTCTATTCGTTACTCATACCAAAATATTTAAAAAAAAATAATAATAATATTTATCTGTATGACATTTCGAACAATATTTCATATATATTTTTGATGTCAAGTCAAGTTATTTGAAATATGTTATTAAACTATTTTTGGTTACATTTTACACTAAAAATAAATGAGAATTGGAAAAATAACACATTTTTGACCCAACCGCCAAAATGGGCCTTCTCGATTTCGAAGTACTTTTGGCACTTACTTTTCACTTTTTATGCCACAAATTATATATCTACGTGTTTACTATATTACAAGGAATACAAAAAAGTATAATACTTTCTTTTTTAGTCTAGACACAAATATAAAATTCTATAAAAAAGACGGAGCACCTTCTGCAATGCGACACGTGGAACGCCGAAAGTTCAGAGTGATTTCTTTTTTTTTCTAAGAAACATTGCCAGTTTATGGTTTAAAATAAAAGAGCATATCATTGTCTTTTACTATATTATTCATTGCATATTGTTTTTGGTTTTGTTTAAAACAAAAAAATATTTTTTCATAGGGCACTATTTGGTACAAAATTCGATACCGCCCTGAGCCAGCCGTTTAACGGCTGATATCGAATAAAAGTATGGCCATGAGCTTACGGGGTAGACATTGACGAAATAAAACAGCAATCGTTCGTAAATTCCCCTTGGAAATTTGATGCTTTTTTTTTCAATACTTTCACAACTTTTACTATACGTTTTTTTATTTCGGTTTCTTTTTTGATTTAAAAAAAATTAAAAATGTTTATTTCAATAACTGTTGATTATTGTTTGAAATGTTTATTTCAAATATTGTCTTAACATACATGAACTGGAGAACACCCCATAAGCAAGGAACTTGATTTTTAACTGGGAACTGTAGTTGGTCCAGAACGAATAGAAAATTGGGCAACTTACTTAGGTACTTCGTAACCGTAAGGAAATCCGCGTGTGAAAATCTAATCATCAAATCCAAAAAACTATGAATCTTTTCTATCAAATTTTCATATATCCCATAACTTTATTTCCCATAATAATATCACAAAACAACTGTATTGCACATGAAGCACAAGTTAAACATATTATAAAAACATCTAAAACATTCATATTATAAAGAGAATTAATAAAATATTCAACAAAATATCACCAGTTTACAAACAATCATAAATCATAAATCAACAAGTCATAAATCTTAATATGCTGAGTACAATCTCTGCAATACAGTTTTCATTAATATTTTCACTTACCTTATACATTGCAACACTTACATGCAAGAATTAAAACCTTTAAGCAAAATTTAAGGATAATTAAATATTTAATCTTATTTTTTATTTTTCTCATTATCTCACCATTTTATTACTAGAATAGAGTTTTATTGACATTTATACCGTACCGTACATATTCTTATAAAAATTTAAACCAAAACATTAACAAATCGCTATTATATGCAGTTTGAAATTAAAAAAAAAATATTATTTTGATTTATATTTCTAAAAAACGGTTCGGATTTGCGTTTTCCTGTTCTGCTAAATACCTATACTAATTGACAAACTTAATTTTACACGATCTTCTGGATCCTATAGGAGGCTATTGCCATCCCTTTCTTATATTTATACTTTTCCTTGTCTGACATATACACCATTTTACTGTAGAATTAAACTGTCCATATCTAACATATTACCGGTATGTCTTATCAGTAATTAAAACATTAAGTAAACATTAATCAAAAGAGCTTAAAGCTAATTAAAATGTTCTTAATTGTTTATTTAATTCATATCACATAGCTAATTACTATGTAATGCAAGACTCTAAGCTAGTACAAATATCCTTGCTTTCCTCAGAAATTAGCATTTTATAAAAACAATCATGAGTTTTAATGTTTATTCTAAGAAACAATGAAACCTTTAACGAGATGTGTATCTGGCGTTGCCAACAAGAGGTCTCCTGCCCGGGATTGTAACCACTTACCAAACGAGTCTCCACGTTGTTTTTAATATGTTGTGCTAATTGTTTATATAATGGAATAATGATGTAAGCGTTTTGAAACTTTCTATTTATACTAATAGTAAATATATAAATTACTGCAGATATAAAAACGCGAGCTCACCCCATCCCCTCCTATTAATGCGCTTTCGTACTTAGGAGCCAATAAGAAGATTCACCAACTTTTGTTTAGGTATGTTTGTATTTCTTGTTACCAGGTGCCGTAAAATTTGATTTAAACTCCACAGAGCGATGCTTTTAGCTCCCGATATGAAATGATGTAAAAGACTATACAATTTTATGTACATGTATCTAATACTAGAAAGCGGAAAAAGGAAGTCATGACGTACGAGCAATGAGGTATCTTTACGAGTATATGGAGGCACCATCACGTTGTAGGTCTACAAATACAGGTGTGACATTATTGCCAACTGAAATATATTACAATTATATATGAGACTGCCTCGTTGGTCTAGTGTTGTAGTAGTGCGACTACTGAATCATGAGGTCCTGGGTTCGAATCCCGGGTCGGGCCAAAAAATTAATTAATGAGTTTTTCTGTCAAGAAATTCTCAGTAGCTGCCCGAAGTCAGGAAGTTGGCGGTGTCTCACCCCCGTGCCTCGGAAAGCACGTAAAGCCGTTGGTCCTGCGCCTGATCTCTCTCCGGTCCTGTCGATTTACCGTCCCATCGGATTATGAGAATGAGAGAATAGTGAGTGCACTTGTGCTTGCGCACACACTTGGGCACTATAATCCTGTCCTGCGCTGTTGTCTAGCCTCCGTTGAGGCAGGCCGCCGTGGCCGAAATACGGTCTGGAGGACATTATTATTATTATATTTAATATTATTATTATATAATGATTTCTTATATTTACGCGAACACTACACATTGAAATAATACTAGTTTTTACGGAATTTATCGCGTATATTTAACTTTTTAACTTTCTAACGAGCGTGTACCTGCTGTACTGCCATATGTTAGAGGAGTCACTGACAAGATTGGCTACATCTTGAAGCGCACTTCCATCAAAACATACTTCAAGCCGCTGAAGAAGATTGGTCAGTTTTTACCATCAGTCAAGTGTAATGTCCCTCTGCAAGATGCAGGAGTGTACAAGCTTGATTGTGAATGTGGTCTCTCCTACATAGGACAAACTAAAAAATCAATAAAAACCCGCGTTAAAGAACATATAGCTGATGTGAAGAATCGACGCTCCGGGAAGTCTGCAATCTGTGAACACGTACAGGATCGCCCCCGTCACTACATCAGATTTGATAGACCGCAAATCCTCGCTAAAGAACACCGATTCCTTCCAAGGATGATTCGCGAGGCTATTGAAATCAAAAAACATCCTAATTTCAATAGAGAAGATGGCTGGGCGCTACCATCTGCATGGGATCCTATAATAAATAAAATTAAATCCCAACCCAAGCATACAACTGCAAGACTTCAAGATACCATAAGTTCATACTGCATAGATCGGAACAAAAGTTAAATTTTAATCTATGGTAACCGCAGTTAACTATGACATTTGGACGTTGAACATCTCAGTCCCGCCCGTGACCATGAGTGCTGTAAAGCGTTCGAAACGTCGGGTATTTAAAAAGTTAAATATACGCGATAAATTCCGTAAAAACTAGTATTATTTCAATTATTCATTATATTTAATAGATTACTCTCATTGGAAATTTTGCCGTAGTTGCCATGCTTGGCGGGCGCATTTGCAACCGCGGTGTCATTAAGAAGATGCTGGTGCCCATCTCCTGTTTCAGTTTCCCTCTGCCATCTCTTATAACACTAACACAACATCCCACGGGATGATATGGGTTAGTGGATATTGTTACTCCGTTATTACACGGTACAAAATAATAGCACTGCAGCAATATATGTGGGGGCAGTGGACTTTTGATAGGCGGTAAAGAAGGAATATATAAAAAAATTGTAAATATAAAACTTTAACTAAGCTTCTTCATAATTAGATCTTCGTCACTAATATCACTAAAAAAATCTAGTCGCTAATGCGCGTCAAGTAAATAAAGTTTTGATATTAATTGATGTAGGTTTCGCCATTGTTAAATAATTATACCAAAAAAAAGTTAAAGCATATCAAACTCTGTACTACTAGGAGTACTCAATATATAGGATTCCTTACCAGTCAGTAAACATATATAAAACAATTTGTCTGTGATGTTTTTAACCCCCCTCCTCCCCCGTGGTGATACGTGGTGAGGTTTTAGCCCCCCTCCCTTACCAAAAATCACGTGTATTTTTGGTACAAAGTATCTTGAAAATTTTGAGAATATTATTTGTAAATACGGGTACTTACAATCTTATTTAATTCTAGAATATTATGCACCGTGATAAAAATGTCTAGAAAGACATTAAGGTTGCAGGTTGTTTTTGACTGCAAAAAAAATAATGAAGAAAAGGCGTAGTACATGAATATATTTAAAAGATATTGTGCATCTCTGGACTATTATTGCTCGAATATTACGTTGCTTGTGACATGTATTTACATGTCGCCTAACATTCTTATGTGTACAGAAGTACAGTCCACACCTTGGGCACGTCCTTCCCATAAGCTGCTGACTATCCTTCTTCAGGCTAGGGTAATACAGTTCACAAAGAAATTTGTCAAAGTTCTCTTGCGTTGAGGTAATTCCAAGAGACCGACGCAGAAGAAATGTAGCAAACGTCTTGCCATCATGTTCTTAAGGTTTCGGAATATAAAGTGTCGGGCGGGGAATCGTTGCCTGGCAACGGCGACTTAACCTCGCGAGCCGCTTTTCCGTTTATAAATGGCACGTTCAACGAAAAAATAAATAAACGTGATATCTCTACACATCTCTCATCTTGCGATGTTTCGTGATTTTTCCAAATTTCGTCCCTCCCGTTTCGAGTCTCACGGGATCAATGGACACTCCTTACGTAGCTAAGTTAATGATAGCCACCAAAGAATTCATAGATATTAAACAATCAACAAACCGAACACAAACACCTGCTTCCGCGGTCAGATACATTGGTGCCCCAATAGTATATTGTGCTCATCAAAAATAGCTTCACTTTAAAATGAATGTTTCATAATTCATACGATAAAATGCTCAATTTATATATGTCGCTTGAAGCCGTAGCTCAGGGACCGTGTGCCTTGAATTTTATAATATGTAATCAACCCAAGTTCGTAACTCTCTGGAATTTTTCGCTTTCATTACGTTTAATTCCGTGATCTAACGATGGTAACAGTTGTGAGGGCATCTGCCGTTTTGAGAAACAATAAATATGACGAAGTTATGTAAAGTTTCCAATCGTTTGGGGAAGCGCGGAAGACACCATTCTGATTCAAAACCCATAGCGTTTTATTGAAAAAAAAAATAGTTTAAATATTTATGTTGAGGCTAAATAAGTCTCGTGCCGTGTAGTGGTGATGTATGAATAAATATCCACTATCATTGTAGGGGGGTATTTTGTGAGTTGTGACCCTCTACATATAATTGATATGTAGTATATTAATGTAGGTTGTATCTTCTACGTTACGGGATGTGGTAATTAAAACTGTGTCCGTTTCCGTAGAGAGCGTTTATTGTACTGAAAATACTTATGAATAAAAAATGTAATTATAGTGAACGTATCGCGCGCGCAGGCGCGATATCAGCATTATTTTCTAAACTGTTGAAATATCATGTACTTGCTCGTACATCTTGCCAATTTTATAAACAAGAAGAAAGTTTAAGGCGATGAACCCCTATTGAGTTTACGGGCAGCCGTTGCGATCACCGCATCCACACTATCGATGTCCGAGACCCCATGCTCCGATGAATGTCCTTGGGTTGGCTGCTCGACATTGTTGGGGTCTGGCTTGTCGCGAAGATTCACGCTGCAGCCTTGACATCTTCTTTTCAGCCGGAATGTCCCCCATGCAATGAAGGCTACAATAATAAATCCGACTAAGGTGTACAACACATAGTTGTGTGTGTCATGTGTGAGTGATTGTACACTCAGTGTTTGTTGCTGTTCCTTGACCTTATCAATGTTGTTTTTCAGCTCTTGTAAGGCGTCTTTATGATCTTCAGGTCCAAATGTATGATTAAAGTCTGTCAGTATGTGGTTCAGGCTTGATTCACGCATGTACATTCTTTCTTCACTGCCTGTTAGTTTCAACTCGCTGTGATAGTCGTTGCGAGCATGAATGATGAAGCTTTCTCCCTTGAGCATACACCCAAGTCCGAGTAACATAATCCCCGTGCCGTGTAAGTGCTGTGACGTCACTCCAGCTGGGCAGAAAATGCGCATCGTGCAGTCTTCGCAACAGGAGAACAGCCACGCGCCACGATTGTGTAATCGCACCCACCTGTCGTTGCAATCCAATACTCTTGTGCGGCATGTTGATGAGTCGCCATTGTTTAATATTTGCGCTTCACATAATGTATCGGCTACCTTAATGTTGTAAATAGGTTGATTGATAGCACATAACATTTTGTTTTCTTGCAGATTTAAGCATGATGATACATCTCGGTTTTCTAAGGGTATTATCATGTCCCCTTTTAGGTTTACAGCAAGGTATTCAGATGTGAGTACTATAGTTTTCTCTGTGTGTCCAGTTATTTGCGGAATAGGAATGATGTGGTTAAGTTCATATTGTTCGTAGTTTATTAGCGGTAGCTTCACTTCGAATATTATGTATGCACTTGTTAAGCGCACGTGCACTCGCGCCAGCTTGTATAGGCTTCGCGTGCAATGGCGTGTGTTCACACAGGGTAGCGATAACTCGCTTGGTAAATGACCGGAGATGATGTTGAGCTGATCTTCAAATTGGTTGGGCTTGATGAGATGGGTGTCAACTCTCCCGTCCTTCACGTCAGTTACTAGGTCTAGGAGTTGCTGTTGTATTTGTCGTATGTTTGAAATGATCAAGTTCACGGCCAGAGCGGTAGCTGTTATGTACATAGCATTGTCATGGCTGATTTGTATGCGTTTTTCCGTTTCAGCGAGATAATTGTCGATGATACGAAATTGTGTGTTCATTACTTCCTCGTTTCTTTTTAGAAGATTATATTCACTTTCGATGATCGATGTGTGATTTTTGTAGAGATTCAATAGATGATTTTCGTTTGACTGGATTATGTTGATATCCTTCACGTACTGATTGGCAAATCTCTCATCCAGAGTACCAAAAAGGGAGTTTGCTAGGTATCCTATTCCATTCACTAGTCCTCTTTTTCTTCGAGACGGTCCATGTTCTGATCGTAAGATATCGTTATAGTGTTGAATTTCGTTAAGTTCGTGTTGAAACTGGGATGAAATTGTAAGATAGGCTGCTTCCTTCTTGCATAATGTGTTCAAATGGTTGACATAGTTTTGTATGTTGTCCAAACTCCGCCAATATGTCGTCATGTTGTAGTATACAACCATTTTCCACTTATCTTGAATAATCTGCACATCAGACACCTTGTCAAAATAAACGACTCTTGAACTGCTAAGCCTTGTTATGTTGATCATTTGTTGCGTAGTAGGTCCAACACACATCGAAAATATAAGTAGTAACGTACAAAAAAGGTTGTTGAAGTGTTTTTTGCCGTTGTTGTTTCTTCGTTTTCTTTGTGTATTTATTGCAGGCTTCGTAGTGTCAACGTCAGAAGATGCAGTTGTATAAGATGACGGATCCAACGGAAGGCGTGACAATTTTGTAATCGGTCGCTTCATATTACTTGTTTTAGTTTTCAGTGTGACGACTCGTACCCGGCCGTCCGCACCTGGGTGAGTCTCCAACACCCGTCCCAGGATCCATTTGGCAGGAGGAATGTTGTCTTCTCTGACGATAACGACGTCCCCAACTTCTAAGTTTTTAGTAGGGAAGTGCCATTTGCTTCGAGTTTGTAGAGTTTGAAGATAGTCAGTAGACCACCTTCTCCAGAAGTCCTTGTACATTTTCTCCGTAAGTTGCCATCTTGTAGAGAAGGTCATGTCATTACCCTCAGCGGATAGTGGTGATTCTAGAGAAGGCTCGCCGATTAGGAAGTGAGCTGGTGTCAAGCAGTCAAGGTCTTCGATATTCTCTGACAACGCCACCAGGGGGCGAGAGTTGAGACATCCTTCAATCTGCGCCAACAGTGTAGAAAATTCCTCGAACGTAAGTTTTTGATCCCCAAGTACTCGTTTGAGGTGATGTTTCAGGCTTTTTTACTGCAGCTTCGTAGAGTCCACCAGCAGTAGGCCAGGAAGGGGCGTTAAAATGCCATTCAATGCCCCACTCTAACATGTTAGTTATGACGTCATTGTTTATGTAGCATTGTAATGCCTCCTTTCGTTGTTTTTCCAATGCTCTTGCTGCGCCCACGAAGTTGGTGCCGTTGTCGCTGTAGATGTGACGGGGCTTTCCTCGGCGGGCACACATTCGTTTCAAGGCGTTCAGAAAAGCCACTGTGCTGAGATCGGAGACAAGTTCGAGGTGAAGAGCTTTTGTGCACAGACACACAAATACAGCTACGTAGGCCTTCATTGTCTTTATTCCTCTGCCCTTGTTAGCCTTTACCTCCACATGCCCAGTGAAATCTACACCGGTGTGTGTGAAAGGCCTTGATGGTGTGACGCGTGGAGGAGGTAAATCACCCATAAGTTGGTTGTTGTTGATAGTTTTGAAGCGATGACACGTGATGCACCGTATAAGTCGTTTTTTCACTGCTCTCAAACCGCTGATAATCCAATATCTGTTGCGTAGATATGATAGAGTTAGTCTGGCTCCACCATGCAGGGTCCTCTTGTGCGCTTGGTCGATCAGTAACTCCGTTAACCTGTCATTGTAAGGTAAGATAATTGGATGTTTTTGTTCTTGACTTAAGTTGGCATTTTCCAGACGTCCTCCTACACGTAAGATTTCGTGTTTGTCCAGGAATGGATTTAAGTTTAAAATGCTGCTTGTTATTCGCACTTTATGATGTTTATTGAGTTGTGCAATGTCGTCGGCGAAATGATTAGTTTGTATAGCCTTGATAATTGCATTATGTGCGTTCTGCAGGTCACTCGTTGCTAAGTACGATGACCGCATGGCATTGTTGACGTCACGTGCATTGTTTATGAACCGAAGTATCCAACTTAGGATTCGAGTTACGCGTGCCATACAGCTGTGTTTGTTTAAAAGTTCTCCGATTAATGGCATCGACCTTTGTGACACGCAAACTTGTTTGACCTTTTTCTCTTCAACAGTTGTGTGGAATTGGTCTTGAAGTGGGAGATCGTTGTCTTTTAGCCAAATAGGTCCCCACCATAAATGATGATTCGCCAGTTGTAGTGGAGTTAGGCCTCTGCTGGCACAATCTGCTGGGTTATATTCAGACTTGACGTGCCTCCAGCATCCCGATGGCATGATGACAGTGATCTGTGTTACGCGATTAGCCACAAATGTAGTCCATCTTGAAGGCCCCCCTTGTAACCAACCCATCACGATCATAGAATCTGTCCAACCATGTATTGTTACAATCTGTGAGTTTATTGACTCTATGACCTTTTTCATAAGTCGAGACAGTAGTAGGGCACCGCATAGTTCAAGCCGTGGTAAAGACGGGGGTTTTCTTAATGGTGCGAGCTTAGTTTTTCCCGCCACCAGCGTGATAATTTGTTGCCCTTCTTCACTAATAGATTTACAGTAGATAACGCAGCCGTAGGCTTTCTCGGAGGCGTCACTGAATCCGTGTAACTCGATGGGTTGTTTAGTGTTACCAATCCAGCGTTGTACAGCGATGGTATTGATAGTGGGCAATTCTTGTTGAAAGCTTGTCCACTCTTGTTGTATGTCTTCCGGAAGAGGTTCATCCCAATTTGTTGAAGCAAGCCAAGCTTGTTGAAATATGAGTTTTGCCTTCATTGTTACCGGAGACAGCCAACCAAGTGGGTCATATAATTTTGATAGATCAGAGAGCAATGTCCGCTTCGTTGTGACGTCACGTGTGTTACTAAGTGGCGCCTTGAATGTAAACTGATCAGTGTGCGGATTCCAGGTTAAGCCGAGTGTTTTGTTACTCTCTGCGTCCTTGAAGTCAAACATATTCTGGCTTATGAGATGTTCAGGTAAAGTTTGAAGCAATCTGGGGTGGTTACTAGCCCATTTGCGAAGATTGAACCCACCGCCTTTTAACAGGTCAATCAATTGGTTTTGAGCGTCTTGTGCTTCTAACATGTCGTTGCTGCCACCAAGTAGGTCATCCACATACAGCTGGTGAGTAAGGATCTCTGCCGCGAGAGGATAGCGGTGTCCATCGTCCATTACGAGTTGTATTATGGTGCGCATTGCCAAAAATGGTGCAGCTTTGGTACCATATGTTACAGTGCACAGTTGGTATTCTTTGATGAGATCTGTAGCAGAGTCACGCCATACAATTTTTTGCAGATGTTGATCTTCATCGTGTATCAGTACTTGACGGTAAAACTTCTCAATGTCTGCAGTGTGGACGTATTGAAAGGCTCGCCAACGTAGAATCATAGATTGTAGGTCTTGTTGGAGGTTAGGCCCGCACTCCATGAGATCGTTCAAGCTTTGTCCTGTACTTGTCTTGGCAGAGGCATTAAAGACTACGCGCAATTTTGTAGTTGTTGAGTCCAGCTTTTGTACGCCGTGATGAGGTAAGAAGTAGCTTGGCTTATGGTGTTCAGTGCATGGCTTCATGTGGCCGAGTTGTAGATATTCGTCAATAAACATCTTGTATGACGTAGAAAATGTTTCCTGTTTGGCCAATCGTTTTTCTAACTGCCGAAATAGTGCGATTGCCTGTGGCTTAGAAGTGCCCAAGGTTTGTTCGTAGTTTATTTTCGTTGGAAGTCTGACTGCATATCGTCCGTCTTCTTTTCTTGTTGTTGTGGTTGAATAAATAGATTCACAGTATTCTTCCTCTGATGTTAGATTGTGATTGGTTTCGGTTATCTCCTCCATCTCCCAAAATCGAGATACATCGTCAAGATTAATGAGCACGTGGCAGTTGAAGGTTTTGATATTGCCCAGCAGTACCCAGCCCACTTTTGTCTGTTGAGCCATGGGTGCGTGTGAGGGTCCTCGTAGCATACCACTCATTACTATGTCAGCATACACTCCAGCGTCTAACAGAACGTCCACTGGTCTCGAGATGTTGAAGTCGGGATCCGCCAGTTGTATGTTCTGAATATGTGGCCAGTCTTGTTTTTCGAAGGTGTAATTAGGCAGGTTGCTGAGCATGTTGGCCATTACCATGGCTTCGATTGTAAATGAATGGCCTCCGTACAAAGACTCACAGTCTAACCGTACGGTTCCGTTGCTATGATGTGCTGACGTCCCTATGCCTGAGACTGTGGCGTTTCGATTTTGTCTTTGCAGTCCCAGCCGTTGCGCAGCATCTTCAGTTATTAGATTTATCTGTGATCCTTGGTCGAGAAGGCATCGCAATTGAACAGTCGATCCATCAGCTGCCATCACCTTTAATTGAACGGTCGCTAGTAGGACTTCGTTATAATTTCCAGACACGTGGTTTGCCTTTTGCTGTGACGTATGTGGTTTGTTGCTAGGTATAACGTTATTTGAGACCGCGATTTCAACTTTGCGGTAAATATCGTGCAATGTTGTGTGGTGTGCTTCTTTGCACACGCGGCATCTTTTGTTGGAGTTGCATTTATTGTCGTTGTGTAAGTACAGGCAATTGCGACAAATATGTAGTTGCGAAATTGACCTCATTTTGTCTTCCGGTGACATGTCTTGAAACGACTTGCAGTAGAGTAAAATATGATTGTTTTTACACAGCGGGCAATTTTTGTCTGTGCTTGTATGATATGCTCGAAGAAAACTACGCCTGTTGGTGTTGTTAAAGTCCTTCTTAAATTGAGCTGTTGCCTCCTTGTTGGTCGAATTGTTTGACTTGTTAGGTGTCTGTCTCTTCTTTTGAACAGGTTCAAGCGCAGTAAACTTGTTTTCCAAGAAGTTTATCAGCTCATCCAAGGAAGGTAGCTCTCTCGGAGCCTTTCTGATCTCCATGTAGGCTGCATACGTGTCGGAGTCCAATTTGCCAGTGAGAATGTGCACCAGGATCGGATCCCAAGTCGTTGTGTCGATGCCCAGATTGTGAATAGCATGTATGGTCTCGACACTTGTGTCATGTAGCTTCTTCAGCTCGTATGCATTCTGTGTTTGCAACGCCGGTTGTCCCATAAGGGTTTGTATATGTTTTGTAAACAAAAGTTGTCGGTTGTTGTACCTATGGGTGAGTATCTCCCAACAGGTGTCGTAATTATCAGCTGATACTGTAAGATGCTGTACGATGCGCTCCGCCTCGCCTTTAAGTTTGCCCTTGAGGTGCTGCATCTTTTGCGTTTTTGTCAACATGACATTGTTGTGGATGGCTTCACAGTAGAGGTCCATGAATGTAGGCCACTGGGTATAATTACCAGAAAAAGAAGGAATCTCAATTGTAGGCACTTGCTGATGCTGTTGAGATACTGAGTTAAGCTTACGATTCAAATCCCTTTTTTGTAGTTTCGTACAAGGTTTCGTATGCAGAAAACTCTTCTTCGTAGCCTACATCACCGCCAGAAGTCAGGTTATCGATTTGCCAGTGGAGCTCGTCGATCAGTTTCCAGCGAGACTGCAGCGAATTCAGTTTGTCACAAATTTCCCACTTTTCTGTCAACTCTTTGGTGTTGATGTTTTTAATCACCCTAGAGAGCGCCCGGAAATTAGTGCGTTGTTGGCTAATGAACTCATCAGACCTTGATGGTACTCCAGTTTCCGCAGTTTTCACCTCGTAGTTCGTCAGCATGTCACGAATCGCTTCGTACCGCTTCTTTGTGGTGGTGTAGGTATTATTGATGAAATAGTCGTCATCCAAGTCACTGTCTGTTTTTTTTAGAACACCATGATTCATGTTGAACACCTCCCATTGAGCATTCAAAGCATCCAACCTTTTCTGTATGTATGTTCCTGACTTACGTGAATCAGAATCCTTATTTGAAGTTAGCCTCAATTTTAAGGATAGATTCAATGATTGTTCTCTGCTGTTGAAGTAGGTTCTCCATGGTTTAAGAACGATGTTGTAAATAGTTGGTTTCAGATACGTGTGACTGCGACTCTTACCGTAGTATGCACCTCAATCAAGCTGGTGAGACCCGCTTGTGGGAGGCCAGCAACCAAAGTGACACTACAGATAGAATCACGAATTAATCTTTTTTTTTTTTTTCAAATACACTTTACTGTTGAACTATTGTAGACGTAATATGCAAGTCTTAGTTCACGTCGAAAGCTCGAAGGACCAAAATGTAGGGGGTATTTTGTGAGTTGTGACCCTCTACATATAATTGATATGTAGTATATTAATGTAGGTTGTATCTTCTACGTTACGGGATGTGGTAATTAAAACTGTGTCCGTTTCCGTAGAGAGCGTTTATTGTACTGAAAATACTTATGAATAAAAAATGTAATTATAGTGAACGTATCGCGAGCGCAGGCGCGATATCAGCATTATTTTCTAAACTGTTGAAATATCATGTACTTGCTCGTACAATCATATATCATCTCGTGGGTGTCGTAAAAGGCGCCAGAAAGAATTGAAACAGCATCTTCGGTATCTTCATCTTTCAAACTACGGTAAAAGTTCCCACTTTGAGGCAATATATGAACGAAACCTATATTCAGCTATAGCTTTTGATAGGTTTAAACTTTAAACTAGAGTCTGTTTCAATAAACAAGTCCCGTGGATATTATAACAGAATGCGGACTATTAACAAACTTGTTTCGCGAACAACGCGCATTTTTTAAACCCGATACCATGAATAGAATAGAATAGTATAATTTTTTATTTAATAATACATGTCATTTTTATTGAAAGTAATTTTTTACTTTACCACTGTATTGGAAAAAAACTTCTGTCCCGGGAAGAACTAGCAGAAAACCTGGCGTACCCATAAAAAAATACAGTATGAATCTATACCATTTACAAAATTTAGTTTAGAAACAGCTTGGAAGCGACCACCTCATTCCCAGGGTTCATTATCAGTGTTGCGGGAAGGTCTTCCCCCGGGTGCTGGCATAATCTGCTATGCAAACGATACTCTGGTCACTGACCGAGGGAGGCTTGTGAGGCAGCCGTTCGTCTGATCACTACGCTTGTGGCACAGGTTGTCGGAAGAATCAGGATGTTGGGACTGGAAGTGGTCTTAAGCAAGTTTTGTTTGAAAAGCACCGCCACTGGGATCTCACATCATTGTCAGTGATGTCCGTATTCGGGTTGGGTCCAACATGAGGTCCCTTGGATTTATCCTGAATTGCCGTTGGAGCTTCCGCGAGAACTTTAGGTGCTAGAATCTCCAGTTAAATGGAGCGGCAGCTGCCTTAAAGCGGCTGCTACCTAATGTTGGCGGACCCGATGCGAATTGCCGCCGCCTCTACTTGGGGGTGGTTCAGTCCATAGCTTATATGAGGCTCCCGTATGGGTTGGGGCTCTGACGGAAGGAACCATCACCTTCCTGAGAAGGCCCCAGATGGCGATGACCGTCGGAGTCATACAAGGGTTACCGGAAGATCTCTCATGAGTGGAATGCATTTTGGCTGTGTCCCCACCCTGGAATTTAGAGGCGGAGTTCCTTGCATCTATGTACGATTGGAGCTCGGAACTTCGGAACCGAGGGCGCCGCTCCTCTCCCAGAGAGTGGCAATTGCGAAAATTCCACATTCGGCAGCTTGCGCTTGGAAAGTGGAAGGAGCATCTAGCTCACCATAAGACGTTGTAGAAGCGAATATCAGGCTCTCCTCCACCCCCCATAACTGAGGCTTAGGTGGCGAACACGGGAGCTGTCCGTCGCTTGCTACCTAGGGCCTCGAGGCGGCGCGTACGGCGAGTTCGTGTTTCGTTACAAGAAGAAGTCATCGAGTTGGACCCTGTAAGGGCTATCGCCGTCGGGGCTGCAGTAATGTTCGAAAGCGTTCCCGTAGCCCTGACTAATGGTGAAGAGGTGAACACTGTGGCGTTTTAGCAGGTAGGAGTACGGCTTTACCTGTCTGACGCATATGCGACAAATAGGTATTTCCCCACGTAAAAAAAGGGGTCATTATCAACCTTGTATTGACCACATTTAGGCCCCCCCCCCCCCCCCCCCCCCCGCCCCCCCCCCCCCCCCCCCCCCCCCCCCCCCCATATTATAATGACCTTTTTATACAGTTTTATATATAAATCGCGTTTTGTGACAAAACCGCTTCACTTAGTTCGCAAGTTTTTAGTATTACGGATCCATCCATCCATTTATCCTTCAATCCATTAATTACAGCCTATAAAAATCCACTGCTGAACATAGACCTCTCTCATAGAGAGCCCCATGGGGGTACTTTGCCATGCTTGGCAAATGGGTTGGTTACCGCAGTTTTTTATTATTTTGAATTGTTACCAGGATAATATTGCTGCCCATCTCCTGTTTCATTTTCACCCTGTCGCTTCTTACGACACCCTCACTACGCTAAGTCGTAGTGTGGATATTCACCGCTGGTTAGAGATACTAACAGGTTACTTCTTACGACACCCTCACTACGCTAAGTCGTAGTGTGGATATTCACCGCTGGTTAGAGATACTAACAGGTTACTTCTTACGACACCCTCACTACGCTAAGTCGTAGTGTGGATATTCACCGCTGGTTAGAGATACTAACAGGTTACTTCTTACGACACCCTCACTACGCTAAGTCGTAGTGTGGATATTCACCGCTGGTTAGAGATACTAACAGGTTACTTCTTACGACACCCTCACTACGCTAAGTCGTAGTGTGGATATTCACCACTGGTTAGAGATACTAACAGATTACTTCTAATGACACCCTCACTACGCTAAGTCGTAGTGTGGATATTCACCGCTGGTTAGAGATACTAACAGGTTACTTCTTACGACACCCTCACTACGCTAAGTCGTAGTGTGGATATTCACCGCTGGTTAGAGATAGTAACAGCTTACTTCTTACGACACCCTCACTACGCTAAGTCGTAGTGTAGATATTCACCGCTGGTTAGAGATACTAACAGGTTACTTCTTACGACACCCTCACTACGCTAAGTCGTAGTGTGGATATTCACCGCTGGTTAGAGATACTAACAGGTTACTTCTTACGACACCCTCACTACGCTAAGTCGTAGTGTGGATATTTACCGCTGGTTAGAGATACTAACAGGTTACTTCTTACGACACCCTCACTACGCTAAGTCGTAGTGTGGATATTCACCGCTGGTTAGAGGTACTAACGGGTTACTTCTTACGACACCCTCACTACCCTAAGTCGTAGTGTGGATACTGCTGGTTAGAGATACTAACAGGTTACTTCCCAAATTAGGGAAGGAAATTTTGATGCCATATACCTACCATCAGCACAACATTTACGCAACGCCACTACTATGTCATTGCACCACGCATCTTTACTAAAATTTCCACCGAGAATATTATTAGCCCTATTAATTCATAAGTGACAATATATTTAAAATTAATGTTATATTAATATTAAGGAATACTTAATAATTTATGTAGTTACATTCGCTAAGTACAGAAAATATCAACTAGGGACATAACTTATGGAAGACACTGTTTTAAGATACAGGTGATGACCTTATTAAGGAGGCAGAGTTATTTTGTATTAAAAAAAATTTCTTTGCTAATAAACGTAATTATTTTTACTTATTATACCATCGTTGTGGCTCCGACTTCATATTGAGAAATCGAATATTATTAGACTATTTTACGAGTAGCCTGGGAACTGGGGATGTCTTTACAAATTCCCCTTACGAAGACACTTACAGTGTTACACGATTATACTAATTGGTGTCTAGGGGGTAATCTTGCAAGAAAAATTATCCTACCTAATGACACTAAAAGCTGTAATTTAAAGCAAAGCAATACCTCATCGGGCGTCCTTATGCCTAAGAATCGTAAGGTTTTATTAAGTTGACGTGTGTTCTAAAAGTCCTTATTTATTTATCTATGTGAAAAAATTACAGGAAGGAAAAACATCACTAAACTACATCCTTTTGTTAATCAAACCTGGTAAAAATATCTAAATGGCAAATAGCTAATATTAAGTTTCGATGCGAAGATTAGACGCTGCATAAAAGTAAAAATTTTAGGCAGTAAGATTTAAAGAAATCCTTACAGCCTGTAGTTAAATAAATTGTAAATAGATAAGTAAAGGAAAGTCTCCAAAGGATAATTCCAAGTAGTGCCAAAATATGAAGGTTTTAAAAAAAATGTTTTTATTGATGTTACTCTAGTGTCATGTACGAGTCTCGTACACCACTGCCGCAAATTAATGAAATTCGTTGCGTTTTTGGTGTTCTTCTTATTCCTCACACACTTCTCTCGCTCACTCACACTCTAATTAAAGTTATTCAAATTACTATTCCCTTTAATTAAAGTGCTTTAAAACGATAAGGTATGTAGCGACGAGATACAGCAAATAGCGCTTATAATAAGCCTGCAATTCTTGTCTAACAAAGAGACGGCGTTTTTTACGTCGCGTCGGTTCAAATTATTTTCCTAAATTAATTTTATTCAAAGTATATTTTAAAAACGCTTAAAGATGTTGAAGCATTTTTCATAATTACAGCCCTTCACAAGTCCACTGCTGAACATAGGCCTCCCCCAAGGTATGCCACAAAGCACGGTCCTGAGCCACCTGCATCCATTGACTTCCTGCATGTCTTACCAGGTCGTCACTCCATCTAGTGGGGCGTCGCCCTACACTTCGCCTACCGGTACTTTTTTCCCCAACGGTTGTCGGTACTAATCCGTTGGGCTATGTCGGTCACTCTGGTTCTACTGCGGATATCCTCATAAACTTAGAAGATAAACTTAGAAGCATCTTTAAAATGTAATAACTCTTCTCGTAAATATATACAAAATGTTGCACATCACAATGAGTGCTTATTATAATTTTTGTTCGAGTAAAATGTCCGGTTTACAAATTATAACGTTCCGTTCTGTGGTAATTTTATTTAAATTACACAAAACTGTGACTGAAATGAGCCTGCAAAATTAAAACTTTGTGTGAGATTGAAATGTATTTTTTAAGTTTTTCACTAACAGTTAATTACTATTATAATATATGTTTTTTTTTAAATTTAATATGGTATCATGACATGTGGCTAAATAATTGTTATTATAACTATGTTGATTAAAGTTATTACAATTTTATAAAATTAATATTTTAAATTGACAGTTAATAAAAAAGTTGATTTTTGCCTTGGTGAGTAGGCTTCTTTAATAATAATGTTCTCCAGACCGAATTTCGCTCACGGTGGCCTGTCTCAACGGAGACTAGCCATAGAGAGATCATGCGCAGGACCAACGGCTTTTCGTGCTATCCGAGTCACGGGGGTGAGACACCGCTAGGATCCTGACTCCGGGCAGCTATTGAGAATTTCTTGACGGAAATACTGAATAATTAATTTTTTAGCCCGATCCGGGATTCGAACCCAGGATCTCATGATCACCAGTCGCACTACCACTAGACCAAAAAGGCCTCTTCTCCACAATATGTTGTCTAAATATATAAAATATTATACACAAATTTTACGTCCATCTCGCTATAATTTTCATCGTGGTAGAGTCACGTTGCAACTACGAGTATTTTGAAAGCAGCACGAATATGTCGTCTAGACCGGGGTAGGATCTCGCTCTCACATAATAACTGTAATTCATAGTGAAACAGAAAAATAATTCTGTGTTTTGTACGGTGAGTGAAAATAACCTGAGACCCTTACTGGTAACGAAGCATTTCGTCCTAGTCCTCAGGGGTGACAACACATCTGTATTTTGATTCTTAGATGATAGAAGTAAAAGAATATGGGCAACAGCATCCACTTACCATCAGGTGGATAGTGTGCTCGTTAGTCACACTTATTATATAAAAACAAATTGATGGGTGCAGGAGTTGAATCACTCACTTAAATATACAGAAGGGTGCACCCCCCCCCTAAACCCCTCAAAAGGAATAAGTTGTAATTTACTTTACTTTACTTTAGGAGTTGAATGATTATACCTCAATGATAAAGTTTCCTTCAGAAATGCTCAAAGAAAATATTCTAAAAAGTTTTTAAGAGTGCGTTTCCAATCCATTTTCCGCAGTATGATTTTAAAGTAAAAAGGACTTCACCCATATAGTTCAGTTTAAGGTATGTAAAATACAATAATTTTCAATAAAAAATATTGTATTTCTACTCTAGTTACTTAGGTATACTGGATTTCATTGTCGATTGGTGAACATACTCCCGAAATCAATTTATCATTCAATATTTACCTAGAGGTTCAATATTGAATCAATGTTTGTTGCCTTCCAAAAAAAAAAAAAAAACCTAAATAATTTCCTACGTAAATAGAATTTTATGCGTCATCGGCTATTATTTAATTTTATTTTCCATTAAAATGTGTCACTTTCACATTAATTAAAAATTTAAAACAAATAAAAGCAAAGAAAAATTATTTTTCTAATAATTTCGATGATTCTTTTCAAAATGTTCTTTTATATACATAGTTTTATATTATTGAATGTTAACACAAAGTACTTACATGGTGTATTACAACTTTGTGGAAATTATTGATTTTATTTGTACGAATCGTTTGACGGCAGCAATAATGAAATTTAATAAAGAAATAAAGCGGATAAGCAAGCAGTGTCGCAGATAAGCTCAGTTTTAAAGCTAATTAAACTTTATGTCTTTTTTCGAAATACTCTTCAAACGCACCCTTTCATGATATAAAGTTATAAGCTAGGGGGATTGCTTGGTCGACGGGATTTGGGCAATCGGAAACCAACCCCTGACATCTGTCAAATTCTTTTGTCTTCATAGACAAAAGAATTTGACAGATGTCAGGGGTTACTATACTATGGATAAAGATGAATTCGACACAGCGCCTGAATCTTCTCCCACAAGAGCCCATATTTTGACTATGAATTCCACTATTAAACATTTACAGCCTTACTTATAATCGTTGATTATCGTTTACTTAAATTAAGTATCAATTATCTCTATACCTGTCTCTTTCTCTTGTCGTTTTGTGAACAGAGAGAGAGAGAGAGAGAGAGAGAGAGATAGAGAGAGATAATTTAAACTTTTGTTGAATTGAAGTCGGTTTTAATGAGTATGCTCTCGAACGTTACATTTATAAAATACTTATAAATGTCAACGTCAACATCAAGAAATCTACCCCCAACTTCACACAAAGAAGGCTTTAGTTATAACCTGAGGACTAAGATTACCACGCAAGGTATTTGCTCGCTTTCTATACCCTCCAGATCAGCGCAAAGTAGTGCATGTACAGAATTAGGTAAGAGGGTGGTATCTACTGAGGTGGCCTACTGGGTGTAGAAGGAGTGCTACCACCTATGTTTTATTACTTACGATTTAAAATTACAAAGAAATATTGGTTCCCTCATTAGACCGTCCGTCACGAAATAAATTATCGTTTATAGACAAAGAAAATGAAATGTTATTTCGACATCTATTTCCCGACCTAACCACATTGACCGAAATGAGACAGCGTGACCCGTTAAATGAAAACGTTTCCGACGTGATAGCCAATTAGGCTCCACTATAACTTTTGAATAAGATTTAGTACTCGTAAATTTTTTTTAAATATTTTTAGACGAGTTATAATTCTACGCTGCAGATTGTGATACACGTGTTTGTACCTATCAAGTATCGATTTTTAAAAGAAATATATTGTTCGTGTATACTGTGTCGTGTCGTTATACTGCCGTGAAAAACCGAAGTCCTTTCATTTTCTATGCAAAAAGATGTGATCGAGAAGCATATATGCGCGCCCATTTTACCCTTTTGGAGACTCTTTTACTAGTAACGAAGCGTTCCATCTTAGTCCTCAGGGGTGATATCACATCTGCATTTTTATTTATGGACCACTTACCACTTACCATCAGGTGGTCAATATGAACTCGTTAGTCAACTTTATTCTATAAAAATCATATATCTATAAATATCATATATCATCATCACACTACAGAATGTAATGCAATGCTACAAATAACAATACAACGTGATGCGACACAGTGCGATAAAATTAAAATAATAGTTATTTTGCTTATGAGTACGTTACGTGGTCTAAGTCGTTTGGTTGACCAGCGCCAGTTGTAGTCCATCGATTTGTTGCTTTCTGTCGTTTACCTAGGACAATGGGTCAGTCTAGCCGCTCTCGTAAACACATTGATTGCATTGCAAGCTTACTCGTTAGTCGTCCAGGCCATTAACACATCTCTTTACGATTGATTGCTTTGATAGAAATACCGCTATGGTTTTATTTTGCTGTGTTTCACGATTTAGTTCTTAAATATTGAATTTATATACATTTTTACAGACTAAGGTGACAAACGAGCATACAGTTCACGTGATGGTAAGTGGATAGTATGGCCCATAGAAATCTACATTTATCCACAATTAATAAAGATTCAAAATACTTTGTCACCCATGAGGATAAATATGAAATGCCTGTTAAAAAGGTCTTTGGATCTCTACACTCACCATATGAAACACACAGCAGCATTTATCTGCTATTATACGCTGGTAATTTATGAGAGCATGGCCCTTCCCCAGTCGAGCTGACCCATTCGTGCTAAAATCATAATAAAAAACATAATAAAATCATATACGAATTATATTTAGCTATACGTTAAAAAACAAGTCGCGCAGAAGCCAAAAATGAGAAAGAAAAAAACCCCGCACCTAAAAAAAAAAGACACGGGGGGACCGTTGCCGTGTGGTATTGGCGTCGGAATATCTCCACCTTATATTCTCTTCTATGGAAAATACAAAAAGGATCTCATGGCTACCTATAGATGGCTGTATAACCATCTCGTTTAAGTCAGATGTAAAACATCTACAGGCGACCAAAGATTTAAATCTTTGCCGGGGACGCGAAGCAGCGTCAGAGATGCGAGAGTTCTGGTACTCCACTCAGCAGTCCGCGTCCTAAGCGTGGCGATCAGGACAGATCCTTCCCAATGAGAGAGGACAATGTCCAGCTCTGTACTCAGTATTTATGAACACAATGTTTGTAACTACGAGTATTACTTAATCGGTTCACAGCGTTCATACGGTATTTTTTAGAGGACAAGATAGCAAAAGAACGATGAAATCACGACTGGTGCCATGAAAGAACGGTAAAATCGTTCCTTAGGGCACTATATAGACTGACACTTTGGTCAGTGGCCAAATTCTTTGATTATCATTTGTGGCTAAACTAGTTGGCTAAATGGCAAAAGAATTGATTAATGACTAAACATACTTGTATATTTCAGATATTTTAAAAATTTTTACCATTACATTAGGATTGTCCTAAATCCTGATGTGAAATACATAATGATGAGCAGACTCCTGAGGGCTCTCCGACTTGTCGGTCTGTTCACCCTACAGTCGTAGAAATTTTTATAAGATCTATACGAGTACGAGTACGAGTAATAACTTAAATAGGTATATGGGTCATTTGGGTAACTTTTCTTCAGATGCAAGCTCTAGTTTTATTTTATAAAACTGAAGTGATAAAGTAGCTCACAGTCCACCTGATATAGCTACTGAAGTCCGCGGACACCTGCAGGCAAGTTCCTACAAAGAGTTTCACAGATACGTTGTTACCACTGATGACTGGTGATGGAATGCCTCACACCTTGTAATTATACTGAATATCTGTACCCTCCTGGCTGGAACACAGCAATGCAAGCACTGCTATTAGGCGAGTAAAAAAGGTAAAGAATAAAAAGAAGAAAGAAAAAAATGAAAGAATATTTGCCAGAATGAGGCGAACACGTATTGAATTTAGGTATAAACAAAAATAACATTGACTAAGGTTAATAAAAAATAACAATAATAATTGATAATAAAATATATAGGTTAGGGTGGTAATAATTTTTCGTCTTTGTCTGTTACTATACCATTTCGCGTTATTGGGAATCGTAAAAGATTATGTATATTGTACACAAGTTCTTGATAAGGCTAGCATTGTTTTATATTTATTTCTTCCACAAATTTATTGAATCCTTTGCTGGGTGTAATGGGGTAGTGGTTATATTTTTAGAGTGGAATAGAATAGAATCATTTTTATTCGATATAGATTACAAGAATATTTATTGAAAGTCATTTTTATTATTTTACCACTGGTTCGGCAAAGTTAGAGGAACCACTAAAAAACCCAGCGGGACTTTTTTAAATGTAATTCAAACTCTGGTTCTGTACTCGGATAGCCATCGTAGCCCTACTGTACAAACACTTCAGCACTTCGATATACTGACAGTCAACTTGGCACCGCTGAACGGACTGTAGCACCGCCCAAATTTCGACGGAATCAAAGGCTTTCTCATAGTCCACATACCCCAGGAAAAGTGGCAGATTGTACTCTTCGGACTTCTGTATATTTTGCCGAAGGGTATGTATGTGGTCTATGGTACTAAAGCCTTTTCGGACACCTGCTTGTTCGGGAGGCTGGAAGTCGTCGCCTCGACGTATTATCAGCAAATAAAACTATATCATAGTTATTCTCTACCAAGTAATGTATTCTACAGTCATTTGTATAACTTACTATGTATGTGCTGTCGGAATAATAAAACTTAATATTTTTGAAATAATACTAGTTTTTACGGAATTTATCGCGTATATTTAACTTTTTAAATACTCGACGTTTCGAGAGCTTTACAGCACCCATGGTCACGGGAAGGACTGAGATGTTCAACGTCCAGATGTCATAGTTAACCGCGGTTACCATAGATTAAAATTTAACTTTTGTTCCGATCTACACAGTATGAACTTATGGTATCATGAAGTTTTGCAGTTGTATGCTTGGGTTGCTATTTAATTTTATTTATTATAGGATCCCAAGCAGATGGTAGCACCCAGCCATCTTCTCTATTGAAATTAGGATGTTTTTTGATTTCAATAGCCTCGCGAATTATCCTTGGAAGGAATCGGTGTTTTTTAGCGAGGATTTGTGGTTTATCAAATCTGATGTAGTGACGGGGGCGATCCTGTACGTGTTCACAGACTGCAGACTTCCCGCAGCGTCGATTCTTCACATCAGCTATATGTTCTTTAACGCGGGTTTTAATTGATCTTTTAGTTTGTCCTATGTAGGAGAGACCACATTCACAATCAAGCTTGTACACTCCTGCATCTTGCAGAGGGACGTTACACTTGACTGATGTAAAAACTGACCAATATTCTTCGGCGGCTTGAAGTATGTTTTGATGGAAGCGCGCTTCAAGATGTAGCCAATCTTGTCAGTGACTCCTCTAACATATGGCAGTACAGCATGTACACGCTCGACTGTGGCCGGCTTCACTCGTTCTCTGTGACGTAGGCGCGGGACTCGAAGCTTGTTGTCATGCAAAACTTGCTTGACGTGTTGGAGCCCGGCAGCCAGGTGTTTACTGTCACAGATCCCTCGTGCTCTCTGAAACAAAGATTTACCCACAGTAGCTAACTGTGAAGGATGGTGGTGAGAATCACCGTTTAAATATCTATCTGTATGGGTCTTTTTTCTATACACAGTATGACTCAAGGTGTTATCAGGATTCCCAATTACTAACACATCTAGAAAGGCTAAGGAATTGTTTGCCTCTAACTCCATTGTGAACTGAATTTTAGAATTTATAGAGTTAAGATGGTCTAAAAATGCAGTTACTTTATCTAAAGGTAGAATTGTGAAAGTGTCGTCTACGTATCGCTTGTAGAATCTTGGATTTATGGGAGAAGTAAGCAGGGCTTTCTCCTCAAAGTCTTCCATGAATATGTCGGCGACAATGGGAGATACAGGTGAGCCCATCGCCACACCATCTACTTGCTTGTAGAACTCCTCCTTCCACAATAGGTAGCCAGATGTAAGGCAGTGTCTGAGTAATACTGCATATTCTACGGGCATTTTGTTTTCTTCCAGCCTTCTAGTTACATTACCTTGAAGTTGTTTACTGTCGCACACTCAATTTATTGAAACCGTTTACTCAAAACAAACTTAATTATTAGGGTTAGGTTCGGTTAGTCTATAATTTTTTTACTCGTAAGTCGTTTTTATTTTTCTTTGCCATTAATTCTACTTAATAACATCAGAAGAAGCATTAAATAAAGAAATTTCTCACATTAATGTTCTGTAGACCCCATTAACAGATGTTATTGCACCGTATAATCACAATTTATTCATGTGTTATAAGCTTATAAGGTTATATTAGGGTCATCATTTATATTAAGCTTTAATAAAGATTTTACTTATCTATTGAAAGGGACTTTATTTCCCTTATAATATCCCGGCAATATGTTGGCCGTATAGCTCAAAAAACCGACAGCCGATGGTTAAGAACGCGTCTGTAATTATGTAATGTTGAAAATGTGTAGAAGGTGTCAAATGCTCTCGGCTCTCGGACTCGGACGTGTTGATATGTCTAGGACTTTAATTAAACTGCCACTAATATTCTATACCTTACACTAATATATATGATCGTGGGGGCTATACTACAATATATGTCATACAAATACGTTTTATTGCTTCACAAATACTGTGATACGTTCTAAAATCATCAAATACTGTGATGTGATACGATGAAATAATAGTTAATGAGTGGATAACACATCCACGTTTGTTTTCTATCCATTCCACTTCAGCATATAAAAGTTCACTGGTGAATATAGGCCTCTTTTATTTGATTAAATATTGCCTAATGGGGCATCTTTGCCATAGTTGTCACGCCTGGCAGGCGGGTTGGCAACAACAATTCTTATATTATTATTATTATTAATTTTTTCTATATAATTTTCTCACCTGGTTGGGTTCTATAAATATATAATTATAAATTAAAATGAAAAGATAAATGTACATAAATATCAATAAAATAAAATAAATACAAAAATTACATAAATAAATAAGATCCAACCAGATGGGAGCCCTCGGCAGGGGAGACCAAACGGCCGAGGGTTAGGAGGAAAGGGAAAGAAACCGGCGGACGATGCGGGCGGTATCGAGGAGCATCGCCTTCTGCATTTGAGCCCGGAGCGGTCCGTCACGGAGTCCCAGACGCCCGAGATGACCCGAGAGGCTGACTGGGATTAGCCCATTCGCAGAGACGACTACAGGAATAATTTACGTCGGCATACCACCCCACATGTCGGTCACCTCGTGAGCCAGGTCCAGATATTTTGTTCGTTTATCTGTTTCGGCTTTCACGAGGTTCTCGTCATACGGAATGGTAATATCGATCAAAAATATCCTTGACTGTGCCCGGTCCATCAGCACAATATCAGGCTTATTCGCAAGAATAATCCTGTCTGTGATGATGGCCCGGTCCCAGTAGAGCCTGGCGCGGTCATTTTCGAGCACGGCTTCCGGCAAGTACTTGTGTAATACGGCAATTTTCGGTCCACGAGACCGTATTTCAGAGCGAGCTCCTGGTGTAGAATTCTGGCTACTAGGTTGTGCCTGTGCAAGTACTCAGAGTTAGAAAGCGCCGAACAACCGGAGATGACATGCCTAAGTGACTCCCCGGGATGGCGCCAAGCTCGACAGACATCGACAGTGCCATCTTTTAGGATGTATCTCCGATAGTTGTTGGTCTTAATAACCTGATCCTGTATTGCACAGACAAAACCCTCGGTTTCCCCGAAAAGGTCACCGAAACGTAGCCAGTTGAGGGAGGCGGCTGTATCTACCTGAGGCTCATGTAGAGCTCTGTAGTACCTCCCATGGAGCTCCTTCTCCTTCCATACGGTCTCCCGGTCGGAACTGCTCTGTACTGCCGGGTCTTGCCATTGCTCGTTGGCTAAGGATAGAGGGGGTAAGTCCTTTATCACTAGAAATAACGACATTATAGAATGGATCATCCGATCTCGCCAGGAAGTAATGACGGAGGCTGCACACTTCGCGATTATGCATGGTGAGCGCGCTCAGGAAGCCACGCCCACCATGCTTTCGCGGCAAGTACAGCCTCATTACCGACGATCTCGGATGATGCATCCTATGGGACGTCATTGTAGTGCGGACTTTTCTATCCAGGGCGTTAAGTTCAGTCTGCCTCCACCTGAGTATGCCAAAGGTATACATGAGGACAGGCATGACCCAACCGTTATATGCATGTGTCTTATTCACACCGGACAAAAGGCTGTTAAGCACTTTGGTCAAGCGTGCATAAAACACGTCGCAAACTGACTGTTTCATACCAGCCTCATCGATACCGATGTTCTGTGAAACATACCGATACCCAGGTATCGGTATGTTTCAGCCTGGGAAAGGGCCCTTAAGTTGACGGGCATAGATAAGTCTATGCCCTCAGAGTTAGCGACCCTTCCCCTTTCAACATGGAGGACCGCACACTTATCTGTCCCCAGCTCCATTCTGATAGAATTGCTAAATTCACAAGTGATGTTTAGCAATTCCATAAGATGGGGGCGACTGGAGGCGAATAATTTGAGATCATCCATATAAAAGAAAATCCCCCTTCTTATCCTTATGCGGCTTTCCGCAGCCGTCATCCGCTCGCCTAGATGACAGAGGATCGTACTCCACTGCCCCATACACTGCTCGAGGAAGTCTCGAACTGTACAGTCAATCTTGTACAGCTCGAGGACCCTCTTTAGCCATGTATGGGGAACCGAGTCAAATGCCTTTCTGTAATCTATCCAAGCGGAGGAGAAGTTCCGACGGTTGCGTTTCACCACTTTGCCAATGACCGCGTCAATGAGGAGTGGTTCCTTGGTTCCACGACCGCCGCCCCCGACATCCATTTTGAGCGCGCGACATCACCTGATTTGAGTCCAGGGGACGAGCGATTCTCGAGCTCAAAATGGATGTTAGTGTCTTGTATATAGTCGGTAGACACGTGATGGGGCGGTATTTGCTCGGGTCTGTGGCACCCTGATCTTTAGGAACCAAATGAGTGATCCCAGTAGTGAAGAGGCTTGGGAGCGACTTCTGGTTGAGAGCCTCTTGAAACTGTCGAGCGAGCACAGCGTCACACCATGAACCCCTTCAGCCAGTAGTGATGCAGTCCGTCAAGCCCCGGACTTTTCCAGTTCAGGGCCCTACGGACCGCCTCAGCTACGTCATCCGGCGTTATGATGACGGGGTCCATGGGCGTAATACCCGCACACTGACTCGCCTCAACTTCCGTCCAAGGGCCCTCGTTGTGGTTTACGGGCTCTGACCACAGGCTGCGCCAGAACGCGACCGTGTCGGCCTGATTTGGTACAGGGCCCGTTCCACTTACTATTGGTCGCTCCAATGATTTATAGAGCCTCTTCTGATCACTCTGGAAGAGACGATTCTGGTTGAACCGTGTCGACCTCTCGGTATATCGCCGAATCCGCTTTCCCCAAGCAGCGATTCTCTGCTTCAGGTCGTCTATGCGCTCCGTCAGTTTTTGCATTATATCCGGCTGGGACAAACTAACATTTGTCCCAGCAAACGCCATCCTGACGGTGCGCACAATCCTTGGCCTGGTATTGCCTGACCTGAAGCATATCAGTCTGCCGATGAGGGCCCTAGCCTTTGCGATACGTTCTTCAATTCTTATTCTCCAGGCTGGGATAGCACTATTTAGTCCAGTAGCGAGTCCAGCCGTGGAAAGTTTGGCGCCTATAATACGGCAGATATTATTATTATATATTATTCTTATAATTTTGAGTTGTTATCTTCTGATGCTGAGATGCTGTTGCACATATCCTTCTGCAGTCTCCCTCTGTTGCCTATTACGATATCCACGGAATTAAGCCCAGTAGTGTATAATATAATTTTTTCATAGGATAACGTCCACACTCACTTTCCTTTGTTATAAACATGTTATAACAAACTTGTATGTTTAAACTCAGTATTGATTAACAATTAAGTATTTTTTAAATAGGGGTGACCAACGAGTTCACCTGATGGTAAGTGGATGCCATGACTCATAGACATCCTCATCATCGACACTTATCCTCGATTAAGAAACAAAATGCAGATGCGCCTTCACCTCTGAGGACCGGGATGAAATGCTTATTTTCCAGTAAAAAAGGTCTCCGGTTTTCTACACTCACCATACGAAATTATTTCACGCTGGTATTCTGTGAGAGCGTGTTCCTACCCTGGTCGAGCTGACCCCTTCGTGTTACAACCATAATATAGTTGCAGCGTGGCTCTACCACGTACATATATAGTATAATTACACGGTGAGAGGCATTTAAGTCCTCAGAGATGACAACGCATCCGTAGTCATGTTTGTTAAGAGTTTGCGGCAGATGTCCACGGAATGCAGTAGCCACTTGCCAGCAGGTGAATCTTGTAAAAAAACATCGATTACCGGTATGAAGCTGCCATTTGAGAACCTTCCTTACCCATCGGTAGTCGGTGTTTCGAGCTATGAGGCTCGACCACTTCAGCTTACTGATCGTATCAGAATCATATATCTTTACTGGCAACACGCACTGGTGCGTTCTTGTTTTCAAGTCTTGAGGTATACGTGATGAGAACATGTGTCGTAATAACTTAGATTGGATTCGTTGGTTTACCTCTCGGTCAAAGCTGGAGTTACCTAGTTAGTCAATTTATCCTAGGTAAGCAATGCAAAAACTTCGGGCGTCGTGTACACAACAACTACCATCATAGTCGTGACATTGACGACAAGACAAAGTAAAGATCATGAGTAAATCTTTGCCTTATCTTGCTCATCTTAAGATCTACACAATGGGAAAAAATATAGAGGTTATTAAGCATAATGTTAGGGTCCTTCAGCGATTCTGCCATAATGAATATATCGTCTGCAAATCAAAAGTGAATGATGTATTAGTCAGTGATGTTAGTACTTTATACTTTCTAATCAATGATATTATAAATTTTTTCTTATAATATCATTCTTTCCAGTCCAATAACTTGAAAACGTTTTCCAATGTAGCGGTGCAGTGTTACAGGGATCTATAGCGTCATTCCGTCTTACACCTGTCTGCAGTTGGATAGGCTCTGGTTCTGTACTCGGATAGCCTTCGTAGCATTGTAGTGTGTAATTTACTTGAATGTGAAAAACGCGATGTTATTTGTGCTTTCTATTTTTTACCAGCTCTTATAAGTCGAATAAAGGGTACAAGCATATTTTTCTTTTTGAATGGACTCCTACGGTTATACTTTTGCCACTGTCAAGGGATAAGAAATTATCATTTGTACTATTTTATCTGCAGATTATACTGATACGTCACATTGTGAGTTTTGGAAGATTTTGACATCGCAAGTTCTTAAGGCGCCTTGTCGGTTGTGTTTGTCGGAGCGCTTATTTCGTCACTTCCAGCCCACACGCGCAGACACTCAATACACAAAATCGCATGTCTTTTACGAATCAAAATTAACTTCACACCATTACTGAAACGATAAAACTGGAGCAAAAATTCGCCGGCGGTCAAGTTTCTGCCAAATTCAATGACTTCTTTATACAAGTAGGATTTGCCATACATGCCAAGCTTGGCAGTTGGCTTAGCGACCGCAGAACCAGATGTTTACGTGGTAGAGTCACGCTGCGACGTATATTATTGTTGCATGAATAAGTCAACTAGCGCCATCTAGTGTCAGGAACGAGAGCGAGGGGAGCATTGAGAAAATGACATCACAAATCACTCAACTGACAGCGCCTAGTCGAAACTCGAACGCTCGGTACCTTCCGCGTGGTTACTTGAACATTCTGGATATTTCTTTGCTAATTTAAATATATAGGCGCTGCAAGATGCGATGGAGTTAGTGTTGATTTGGGCGAAACAAGCGAAGCTTCGGAGTGGAATTAAGTGAATTAGTGTGTTTAAATTATTAGTGTTTTAACTTTAATTGTGTAAAGTAAATTAAAGTGTTAATTTAGGTAATTTTATCGGCAATTTTTATTGTCACGAACCTCAAGCTCGTAACAATTGGTGTCAGAAGCGGGATAAAATCATGCCGATTTTACCTAAGGAGGAAACGGAGGGTGTCCGTACCCGAAGTCAACGCCAGCAGGAGACGGACCAACGAAGATTTGATGGTGCGACGCCGCAGACGTCGGAGGGCCAGCCGCCAGCTGCAGGCCTGTCAGTAGCTCCTACATCTGCAGCACCTGACTTAGGTGCTCTGATGGTGATGCTGCAGGAGCAGGCTCGCCGACAGGAAGAACAGGTCCGTCGTTTGGAAGAGCAGCTGCGGGGCGGACAGGAGGAACAGGCCCGCCGATTAGAAGAGCAGCTGCGGGGCGGACAGGAGGAACAGGCTCGTCGGTTCGAAGAGCAGCTTAAGCGCGGACAGGAGGAACAGGCCAGTCAGTTGAAAGAGCAGCAGGAGGATCAGGCCCGCCGACACGAGGAACAGGCCCGCCGACAGGAGGAACAGATGCTCCTCATGAAGGACCTTCACGCTACCTTCGGGAAGGAGATAAAGGAGGTGAAGGATAGGGTTGCTCACCATGACAACCGCCTGTCGGAAGCTGAAAACCGAATCGAGAAAACTGAAATCCGAATCGACCAAGTAAACAATCGGGTTGACAACGTAATGGCTGACATGAAGAAATCACTGGACGAACTCAAACTTTGAGATGGAGCTACAGCTCCCGTAGTAGCTACAACACCTTCGCTACGTGGGTTCAAGGTGCCACCGTTCGACGGTACCTCTTCTTGGTCAGCCTACAAAATCCAGTTCGAGGCTGTTATGAAGGCGAACGGCTGGAATAAAAGTCAGGCCATGACTGCTCTCACACTAGGCCTGCGCGACCAGGCCTTAACAGTTCTGGAAGCTCTCGGTGAGGAAGTGACTTATGAGCAACTCCTTGAGGCATTGGAGGCGAGATATGGCGACGCTCACCTGGAACACGTCTTTCGTGCGCAGCTTAAAGATCGTGTGCAGCGCATCAACGAAAACCTGCAGCAGTGGGCTCTAGAGGTGGAGAAGCTGGTGCGAAAAGCTTACCGGTCTGTAGCTGCGCTCATTAAAGGGAACCTGGTGCAGACATTTATCGACGGCGTCCGTGACCTGGAAGTCAGAGCTGCTGTGAGGCTCGGGCACCACGAGACGCTTAAGGACGCCTTGGCCCATGAACTGGAGGTAGAAGCCGTGCGGCAGGATCATCGTTCCCATCGCGTCAGGGAGGTTGCAGCCGCTACAGTTCGCGACCGCAACAAAGGATACAGCCCAAGGTGCTATGGCTGTGGGGGAAAAGGGCCATCTTCGATCCAGCTGCCCTAAGCGAACCCTAGAAAGGGAAGGTGAACGATCCCAGGTGGGTAGTGCGGCCAACAGCACCGCCCAGCAGCGGCAGGGAAACGAGTAAAAGCCAGAACTGCGGGGTGGGTGCTGGCTGATGTTAAAAGAGCCCCAAGGATCTCGATCTCACAAACTCATGATGGGAACAGTCTAATCATCAAGGGCGAGGTCAACGGAATGCCGTGTAAACTTACCATAGACACTGGAGCCTCTCGTACGGTTGTTAGTTCCCAACTTATAAGTCAGTTCCTTGGGGACTCCGCATACAACCGAGAATGCATTAATTTGGTAACAGCCACCGGTCAGCGTATACCCGTCCGTGGAGAGAAGGAGATGGAGTTGAAGCTAGGCAACGTGATCTACCTGCATAATGTCATCATGGCTGATATAATGGACGACTGCATCCTAGGCTTAGACTTTATGAGGAATAATTGTTGCGAGATCGACGCAAGGTGTTTTGAAATGTGGACAGGAGGAACTTTTTATGGAAGGTGCGTTACCAGGGAACGTGTACAGCATCAAGAAGATTGTTCTTCCGCCGAGATCGGAAACGATTGTTCCGGTTAGTCTTCCTCGAAACGCTGGGCAAGCTCACCGTTGTGTACTTGTGGAAAGGGTAAACAATGACCTTCCATGGAAAGTAGCTCGAACCTTGGTCAGGACCACTGACATCTCAGGAGTACGTGTGCTGAACCTTTGCGACCGGGAACAGATTATAGAAAAAGGCACACTGGTTGGTACTTGTGAGGAAGTGGATTGGTTACGTCAGTGCCAATATATATCGAGTGGGACCCCCAGCAAGGATTCAGAAACGAGAGTGACCACACTTTTGGAAGACTGTCGCAGTGTTCTGTCCCCGAACTAATTGGTCAAGGCAAAGAAGTTGTTACTCAAGTACGCCGATGTATTCTCATCAAATGATGCTGACATAGGAAAGACTGGCCTAGTTCAACACAAAATAAACACAGGAGAGGAATTGCCTATCCGTCAGCGGCCAAGAAGATTGCCGGTAGCACGTGAAAAGGAAGTGGAAACCATGATTGAAGGAATGGTGAAGGATGGTGTTATTGAACCTTCCTCTAGTCCATGGTGTTCACCAGTGGTGCTGGTGAAAAAGAAGGATGGCAGCATGCGGTTCTGTGTTGATTACCGCCGTCTGAACGACGTTACAAAGAAGGACAGCTATCCCTTGCCAAGAATTGATGACACGCTGGACATGCTTACAGGAGTAAAATGGTTTAGCACGCTAGATCTAAAAAGTGGCTACTGGCAAGTTGAAATTGACCCTAAGGATAAGGAGAAAACTGCGTTCTCGACGGGAAAGGGTCTGTGGCAATTCAAAGTAATGCCGTTTGGGTTGTGCAATGCTCCAGCAACGTTTGAAAGGCTGATGGAACTTGTACTTACCGGGCTAATTGGCGATGCCTGTCTGGTCTACTTGGATGACATCATCATCGTGGGCCGTACGTTTGAGGAACACCTTCAAAACCTGGAACGCGTGCTCATGAAGATTAAGAGTGCCAACCTTAAGTTGAGTCCGAAGAAATGTTCACTATTCAAACGGCAAGTCAACTTTTTGGGGTATGTAGTGTCGGAAGAAGCTATCCGCACGGATCCAGAGAAAATCGCAGCTGTAAAGGATTGGCCGGTTCCAAAAGACAAGACGCAGGTTAGAGCATTTTTGGGTTTGTGCTCCTATTACCGACGTTTTGTGAAGAACTTTGCAGATATAGCCAAACCTCTGCATAAGCTAACCGAGGAGAAGCGACATTTCTGCTGGGATGAAAGTTGTAACATCGCATTCCAGGAGCTCAAGGACCGTCTGTGCAAAACACCTATTTTGGGATACCCTGATGCAAGCAAAGAATTTATAGTTGACACAGACGCAAGTGATATAGGACTTGGCGGTGTGTTGTCTCAACGTAATGGTGACCAAGAGGTCGTGATAGCGTACTTCAGCAAGTCGTTGTCAAAACCGGAAAGGAACTACTGTGTCACAAGACGCGAATTGCTAGCTGTGGTAAAGTCGTTGCAACATTTTAGCAAATATCTTCTGGGACGAAAATTTCACTTACGAACTGACCATGCTGCACTAAAATGGCTATTGTAGTTTAAAAACCCAGAAGGACAAGTTGCGAGGTGGATTGAACTACTGCAGGAATACGACTTTGAGATCGAACATCGTAGCGGGAAATCTCATGGCAACGCAGATGCATTGTCCAGAAGACCTTGTCCTGAAGATTGCAAACATTGTACTAGGCAAGAGAGTAAAGAAGTGGTATCCGTGAGGATGCTCAGGGCAGACCACCTCAGCAACGAGTGGAAGGACAGCTTACTACATGCACAGCAGGAAGATCCGGACATCAAGCCGATTCTGGAATGGATAAAGGCCAGTGCTCCCAAGCCCAAGTGGAGTGACGTCTCAGCGATGAGTTCGATCACTAAAAGCTATTGGGCCCAGTGGGACCGCTTGCTGCTTCAGGATGGAGTTCTGTGTCGTAAATGGGAAAACGTTCGGGGAGACAGCTGTCATTTGCAAATGGTTGTCCCTAAAGTTAAAGTACCGGATGTTCTACAGCTGTACCATAATGATTGTTCAGGAGGCCATCTGGGAGTTAAACGAACTCTACTGAAGATCCGAGAACGGTTTTACTGGGTCCACTGTCGAAACGATGTCGAGGACTGGTGTCGCAAATGTACAAGTTGTGCGGCTGTAAAGGGACCTCAAACTCGTAGTAGAGGTGCATTGAAGTTGTACAATGTTGGTGCACCATGGGAGAGAATAGCCATTGACGTGGCGGGGCCGTTTCCGGAGAGTGAAAGCGGTAACAAGTATTTCATGGTTGTGATGGATTACTTCACTAAGTGGCCAGAAGTCTTCGCCATTCCAAATCAAGAAGCTTCAACAGTTGCAGATAAACTAGTTCATGAAGTCTTCTGTCGTTTTGGAGTACCTTTAGAGATTCACAGCGATCAAGGAAGGAATTTTGAGTCTCAAATATTCCAGGAAACTTGCCGAGTTATGGGTACTCATAAAACAAGAACGACTTCTTATCACCCGCAATCTGATGGAATGGTGGAACGATTTAACCAGACATTGGAGAGGTACCTAGCAAAAGTTGTAGACAATCGGCAACGAGATTGGGACAAGCACATACAACCGTTTTTGTTGTCATATCGAAGTTCTGTTCACGAAAGTACAGCAGTGACACCAGCTTTCGCAAACTTTGGAAGAGAATTACGGCTGCCTGCAGACCTGATCACCGGGATACCACCCGATGCTCCACGCAGTATAACCGATTATGCAAATGACTTGCGGAAAAAAATGAATGACGTTTATGAGCACGTCAGACAATCGGGCCAGCAAATGTCTGAAAAGATGAAAACCCGGTATGACCGCAAAATGAACAACAAAGGGTTCGACGAAGGTTCACTTGTGTAGTTGCACAATCCAGTCCGCAGCAAAGGGAAATCTCCTAAGCTTCAAGCTAAATGGGACGGCCCGTACCGGATTGTAACCAGGATCAACGATGTGACCTACCGGATACAGAAAGGCGCAAGAGGGACTCCTAAGATCGTCCATGTGGATCGCTTGGCGCGTTATTATGGGACCGATAATGCTCGGGACGCATGCATGAATAAGTCAACTAGCGCCATCTAGTGTCAGGAACGAGAGCGAGGGGAGCATTGAGAAAATGACATCACAAATCACTCAACTGACAGCGCCTAGTCGAAACTCGAACGCTCGGTACCTTCCGCGTGGTTACTTGAACATTCTGGATATTTCTTTGCTAATTTAAATATATAGGCGCTGCAAGATGCGATGGAGTTAGTGTTGATTTGGGCGAAACAAGCGAAGCTTCGGAGTGGAATTAAGTGAATTAGTGTGTTTAAATTATTAGTGTTTTAACTTTAATTGTGTAAAGTAAATTAAAGTGTTAATTTAGGTAATTTTATCGGCAATTTTTATTGTCACGAACCTCAAGCTCGTAACATTATTACTAACGCTGTAACGCGAATATTTGAGCTTGATTGGGGCACATCAGTGTGAAATTAAGCCCTTTTAACGCTGGTTTTTAACCGATTTCAAAAAAGAGGAGGTACTCAATAATGGGTAAATTATTTTATGTGTGTTACCTCAGAACATCTTTTTAGGTGAACCGAATTTGATGATTCTTTTTTCATTTGAAAGTTTGTGCTTCTATTGTAGCCCCATATGAATTAACTAGCTGTTACCCGCGGCTTCGCCCGCATGGTCACTGGGAAATGAACTGTCCATTGCTTTTTGAATTGAAAGAAAACTGAGTTTTATAGATTTGTCAGAGATTAGTGTTGCCCAAATGCAAGAACAAGACGAGTCTTAGCCAGTCTTGGTCTTGGTCTTGCGCCAATACACCTGGTCTTGTTCTTGGTCTTGGTATTGTGCTCTCCGTCTTGTTCTTGGTCTTGGTCTTGCAGCAAGAGTATCGCAAGTCTCTCAATAACCTATTAGCCTATTATTATTTATTAAACGTTACTTTAGATCTTAGAACAACTTAAAAGAGTAGGCACATTTTGAGCTTGAATTAACATAGCCATAGAAAGACCAACCAAATTAATAAATGTCTAAACATTTAATGAGAAATTCGAAAAATCAACTAATACCGGGTGGGGTTTGAACCCACGACCTAAGCGATCCGTGCCGATGCTCTAACCAACTGAGCTGTTTACCAAGTCTCACGGCCACGGGAGTTAGTCTGTTTCTTAATAAACGTTTACATTTAATAAGCTTACATATGCTAAAACTTAGGCAAAACATATAAAAAACAAATTAATGACATTAACTTAACTGTATTATAAAGAACAGTATCTGTCTAGAAAGAGATTGATAGACCCTTATATGAAATGGAATAAAAGAGTTATACAATTTAACATTTATTTAAATAAAAAAAATAAAATACATCATCATCATCATCATCATCACAGCCCTTCACAAGTCCGCTGCTGAACATAGGCCTCCCCCAAGTAATGCCACAAAGCACGGTCCTGAGCCACCTGCATCAACCCGATTGATCGAATTCCTGCATATCTTACCAGGTCGTCACTCCATCTAGTGGGGGGTCGCCCTACACTACGCCTACCGGTACGAGGCTGCCACTCGAGAACCTTTCTTCCCCATCGGTTATCGGTTCTTCGAGCTATATGGCCGGCTCATTGCCACTTCAGCTTACTAATCCGTTGGGCTATGTCGGTCACTCTGGTTTTACTGCGGATATCCTCATTTCTGAGTCTATCACGCAGAGAAACTCCGAGCATAGCCCTCTCCATAGCTCGCTGAGCGACCTTGAGCGTCCTCATACGGTCAGCAGTGAAGGACCACGTCTCTGATCCGTAAGTCATCACTGGCAACACGCACTGGTTGTACACTTTAGTTTTCAGAGATTGAGGTATACCTGACGAGAAGATGTGTCGTAATTTCCCGAACGCTGCCCAGCCGAATTGAATCCGTCGATTGACCTCTCGGTCGAAGTTGGACTTACCTAGTCCGACTATTTGTCCTAGATAAACGTACTCGTCAACAACTTCGAGCATAGTGCTCCCAACAACTACCGGCATAGGTGTGACATGGACATTAAACATGATCTTTGTTTTGTCCATGTTCATCTTAAGACCTGTCCGTTGGGAGGCACTATTGAGGTCATTGAGCATAGTGCTTAAGTCCTCCAGCGATTCTGCCATAAGGACTATATCGTCGGCAAATCGAAGGTGAGTGATGTACTCGCCATTGATGTTAATACCGTATCCTTTCCAGTCCAGTAGCTTGAAAACGTCTTCCAAAGCAGCAGTGAAGAGTTTCGGGGATATAACGTCACCCTGTCTTACACCTCTCTGCAGTTGGATAGGTTTCGAGCTCTGGTTCTGTACTCGGATAGCCATCGTAGCCCTACTGTACAAACACTTCAGCACTTTGATATACCGACAGTCAACTTGGCACCGCTGAAGGGACTGCAGCACCGCCCAAATTTCGACGGAATCAAAGGCTTTCTCATAGTCCACATACGCCAGGCAAAGTGGCAAATTATACTCTTCAGTCTTCTGTACAATCTGCCGCAGGGTATGTATGTGGTCTATGGTACTGAAGCCTTTTCGGAAACCGGCTTGTTCGGGAGGCTGGAAGTCGTCGACTCTGCGTGCGAGACGATTCGTAATGACTCTCGAAAACAGCACGTAGACGCTGCTCAGAAGGGAAATCGGTCTGTAGTTCTTCAAGAGAGCGTTGTCGCCTTTCTTAAAGAACAAGATCACCGCACTTCTGCTCCACGCCTCTGGAGTAGTGCCACCATGGAGGACGGAATTGAAGAGCTTCTGAAGGACTTCAAGTACAGGTGTTCCACCCGCTTTCAGAAGCTCCGCTGTAATTCCATCCTCGCCTGGGGCCCTGCCGTTTTTAAGGTGCTGGAGAGCCATTCTAATCTCGCTTAGACTGACGTACGGGATATCATCGGAATAGCGTCGGATAAGACTTGCTCTTGGATCGTTACTCACACTTGCGTGTGGCTCCAACGATGATGTGTACAGCTGCCCATAGAACCTCTCAATCTCACTCAAAATCTCAGGTGTCCCGGAAACGATGCTGCCACACTCAGTCTTCAGCCTTGACAGTTGGCTCTTACGGGCAGACAGATCTCTGGCAAAGACTTTGGAGCCCTGGTTCTGCTCGATCGCTTCTTTAATACGAGCAGAATTAAAGTTGCGTAAGTCTCGCCGCATGCATTTGGAGATCTGTCTGTTCAGTTGCCTGTATGCTGTCAAATCTGTTGACGATTGCAGCCTCATCTCCCGTCTAACAGCCATGAGATTAAGAGTGTGATCGGAGAGTTTTTGTGTTCTTCTGCGGCGGGTCTTGCAGAACTTAGCTCCGACCGCATGGATAGTTTCCACGAGCTTGTCATTCATATCGTCCACTGCATTGCAATCTTGTAGGCACTGAAAGCGGTTGTGTAACTCGAGCTGAAAGTTTTCGGGATTTTGGATTAGAGCACGAGGGGGACGGAGCGTTGACTTCATTAGACGAGACCTCTCCAACTTAACGTTTAGGTTCATTGTGCCTCTAACCATTCGGTGATCGCTGCCAGTTTTCACCCTTGCGATCACTGAGACATCACTGAACAGTTGTCGTCTGGTCGTCATAATGAAGTCAATCTCATTTTTTGTCGAAACGTCGGGGCTCGACCAGGTCCACTTCCTGTGGGGCTGCTTCTGGAAGAAAGAGTTCGTCATAAAGAGTCCCTCTTTCTCCATAAAGTCGGCCAGCTGCTGGCCCCCTTCGGTTCCGTTGCCCTACTCCAAATTTCAATAACTTCAGCTCACCGTTTTCTCTTGTGCCTAGTTTTGCGTTGAAGTCTCCCATCAACACCGTGTAGTGGGTTTTGGAGGAATGCATGGCTTTGGAAATATCCTCATACATTTCCTCCACCTCCTCATCGGAATGTGCCGAGGTTGGTGCGTAAATCTGTATGACCTTCAGAGAATACCGTTTGGTGATTCTGAGTATCAGGTACGCGACCCTCGTCGACACACTCCCAATCTTTACAACGTTGTTGACGAGAGACTTGTGGACGATAAATCCGACACCTCCTTGGGACAGATGGTCGCCCTCCCGGTGATAGAACAAGTTGCCGGATTCGAGAATCACCGTGTCCTCCCCCTCTCTTCGGACCTCGGATAATCCTATAATACTCCAGCGCAACTTGTCTATCTCTTCTTCCAGCTCCAGGATCTTCTCGTTGGTCCTCAGTGTGTTAAATGTTGCCAGGTCGAGTCGTCGTAGGTGGCAACCGAACCTCCACCGGAGATTCTTAGCACCCCCTGCCCCGCCGTTACCATGTTCGCCACCGTAGCCAGGAATAGCGGGGCCGCCGGGGACTGGGGGCCGTCTATTTGTGTAATTGTTCATGGGGGGTATATTGCCATAGTTGCCACGCTTGGCGAGCGGGTTGGCAACCGCAGTTTTTTTTTAGTCGTACAGTTGCTGTTATCAGGAAGATGCTGCTGCCCATCTCCTGCCTGTTGCCCTCTGTCGCCTTTTACGACACCCACGGGAAGATATGGGGTAGTGGATATTCTTAACCGCCACTACACGGCATAGTGGTACACGGCATAGGCATATAAAAAAATAAAATACAATACAAATTAAATTACATAACAGTACACAACAGCTTTGACATTACTGTTACTTTATATTAATTCTTTTGACCAAGAATTAATACAAAGTAACCATCTGGCTGACTCATCACTTAACCTATTTCTATGTTTTCTAATTACTAATGATGCTTTAGAAAATAATCTCTCAGCAGGTACTGAAGTTGCAGGTATTGAAAGAAAATTACGGGCCATCTTCGATAAAGTCGGATATTCTGTCTCATGCGTCCTCCACCACTCTAAAATGTCTTCTGAACTGGCGGCTCTGGGTTTACTTAGGTACTCCTCCAACTCGTCTACAACTAAGCCTTGATGAAAAGATCCAGATCCAGATGACGTCGAGGGACATGCATACAATTTCTCAAAGTCTATTACGTATTCATCTTCATCATATTCATATACTTTCTTTTCATTTCTTGGTGATTCTAGAGATGTATTCACTGAGTGTAGACTTTTATATTCTTTATAAAGTTCAATAAATTTGCGCAGGCTTTCTGTTTTAATTTGCTTCCCCCATAATGTCATGTCAAAAGTCTGAGTCTTATGCCTTGGGTCTAAAATTAAAGAAGTACAATAAATCCAGTTGCTCTTATTATAATGTTTAAGCATTTTGTCTCGAGCTGCTTGAAAACCCAGAATGAGCCTTTCATCCACTTCGGATCGATTAGGTTTCTGATCTAATTGTTTTACCATGGATTCAATTTTATCGAGCAAGAGATTGAATGATAGCTAGCGGTAATGTAACATATTTTTCTCCACCAAGTTTCGTTGATAGAAGTTTAAAGTTATTTAGAAACTTATGTATTTTTTCGAGTATTTACCATTCACTATCTGTGATTTGAAAATCATTCAGTTCGGTGACAGAAGTGCACAATATGTTAATGCCAGTTCTCAATTTTAAACCAAATCCAATCATATCATGTGTGGATTTTATTCTATCTCGTTTAATTCTATCTCGTTGGACAGTCGAGTATGGGGTTCAGATTTGATGGCACGCCAGCTGCTTCACAAGCAGACTGAAACTTCCTCTTCAATATCTCACTTTTTATTTTACTGGAAATACTGCGTAATTTTTTATAGCTGTACGTGAGTCAGCAATATTTGGTGCATATTCTTCATCTTCCTCAGTTTCGTCTTCATTATCTTCATACTGCTGTTCTCGTCCCTTATTGCCAGTTTTACTGTGTAATGCTAAGGTCTTTAATAAATCTTGTACACCAAGGTTCAAAATGTGAGCAAAGCACCGGAAATGTTGATTGTCTGAATCAAAGTGTGGCAGCTGTTTGTCCAATTCATACATAAATTTGGTATTTGCAGTTGCGTTGTAGACCGTAATACCCTGTATTTTATCAATTATGTCGTATTCCAATAAACATTCGTGGAAAATCGTTGCAATATCTTCCCCAGTATGTCGACCGCGTGATGGTATAAAATCAAGGATTACAGATCGATACTTCCATTCGTTGTCTATATAATGAATAGTGACCCCGTAGTAACTCCTACCAGCAATTGACGTCCATCTATCAATGGTAAATGATATTTTAGATGAAAATTGTAGTCGTTTCTTAAGATTCAATTGAAGCTCTTCAAACCGTTCTTTGACCTTCCTTCTAAGTGTGGACCTTTTAGGAAACACCATATTTGGGCAAATTGATCGAAAATATACTTGTGTAGCTTCGTCATCGAAAAATGAGAAGGGGAAGATATTTTTTAACCATCCAATCAACTGTAGCTGTCGTGATGTTGTCACTGCTATTTTCAGACTGAAATAAAACAGTAAATCATGTGTCTCGCCGATTATAAAAACAAATGAAAATATGAGTGAATTATAAATACATATTTAAAACTATAATATATATATATATATATATATATAACTACCACTCACTGACTGGCTATAACGATATCTCAGGAACTATAAAACATACAAACTTGAAGTTTGTAAGGTAGGTTCCTTTTATGGCATAGAGATCAGTTAAGAAACGGTTTTGAGAAAATCTATCCCTAAGGGAGTGAAATGGGAGTTGGAAGTTTGTATGAAAGTCCTACGTTTTTGAAGTTACAGACACGAAAATCGGCATTAAAGTTATAAGTTTTCAATAATAAAATCCTGAATAAGCTGTTTTACGATATCCTAACCCTAAGGGGGTGAAATTGGGGTAAAATGGTTACATGCAAGTCCTATATTTTTAAAGTATAGATATGAAGATCGACATTTACTTTATTAGCTTTAAATAATAAATAAATGCATAGTTAAGCTTTACCTATATAGCCTCTTTATACTTAGGTAAGACTTTTGCAGCGAGAAAATTTCAAAATCTCATAGGAAATCAGATATTTTACGCGGACTAAGTCGCAGGCGGCCGCTAGTTACATAATATAGGTGTTATCTAATTGTGTGATAAGTATATTTTTTCTTACCTGTCCGCTTTTTCCGGCGGTTATTAAAAAGCTTGTGATATCTTCACTTAATTTTAGTTTTTCAGGAAGATATATTTGTGATTCCTTTTTGTGGAAAGATATTAGATGCTTCCTTAAGCCTGAAGTGTTTCTGTTTTTCATTTTTATTTCAAATTTTTTATGTTGGCATAATTTACACGAAGCAATTTGGAATGCATGAATTATGTCGAAAAACTCATCAAATATACTTTTAGGTCTTTTAGATCTATAACTCTAACTCTCACTACCCCGACTAGAACTATTCGACTCTTCGTCACTCATGTCAAATTGTAAACTTATCACTCCGAGAACTCACTCAATTGGGAATGACTGGAATTAAAATAATTACTACTATTTGTAAGTACACGCCGAAAGACCGACAAAGGAAAGTTCGGCATCCTTTGATAAAATTAATGATTCTTCAGAAGATTAATAAAGTACATGCGTTGCCAGATAGGTATAGTGTGCCTACGTAAAAATGAAATGTAAAATGTAAATAAAATTGTGTATATTATGTTCCTCTTGTGATTGAATTAATCTACGTTAATTAAATTAAATTTGCCTTCACTCGTTTGAAATTCAAAATTCTAATATGTTTTATTCAAGTAGGCATTAAAAATACACTTTTGAATAGTCATATAATCACTGTTTTCCCCAATTTTTTCTTTTCCATGTCCAGGGGTTCCGATTCTACTGAGAAGAATCATGGAAGAAAGTAAGAAACTCAGTAGTTGCACTTTTCAAAATATTTTTACAATAGTTCTATAATTATGTAAAACGATAAGTCAAACATAAAGTGTCAAATGTATATGTAGATACCAAATCGGTTTAGAAATTTCTAGTTAGTCCTGTGTAGTACGAGTGGTCAGTTCCAAGCATTTTTGTCTGACTTAAATTGAAAAGGTGAAAGATCTAACATTTCTTTTTGAATCTTATTATAAAAGCGTATATCGCTACCAAAGAACGCATTATATACTTTGTGTAACCAGAAAGCAGGTATTGTGATTTTATTTTTATTTCTACTATTAAAATTGTGCAAATCACTATTATTTACATCAATTCGATGCAATCAATTTCTTTAAACGATTCTCTAAGAGATACTCGGGCTCCTAAAAAGTACATAGATCTTATTTTACGCTTTTTATTTAATATGCACACTTTTTATATTATTCGATTAGCATTGTACAAAATGTCTACACGTTTCAAGTGTGTTAAAAGTGTCTACAATATTTATCAAGTGGGTGACGACATATTCGAACACTTTGTGTTCAAAAACACACACTTCCAAAAATCGAGATTTGCAGTGAACTTATTGAACATGTTTATCTATTAGGTAATAATAATAATAGTAAGTAATTATTATAAACCCATATAGTTAATATTATAATAATTACTTACTAGAATAAATTATTATCGTATCTAATTACAATATTTTATTCCTTGCGAGATCAGCATAATGTATTCGTGTCCATTCTGAGCACCCGGAAACTTATTTTATTCTTTGGAACATGTACTCTGTGGCGGCATTCAAACTTTTTTGATTGAATGCGATATCAATAGAAGCCGCCGGCGCGTGTATCTTTACCGTGTACATCCGAATAGCTGCAAAATTTCTTTGACAGGTCAGTATTCGACCTTTGATGATGCCGACAACAAGACGCCGCGCACTATCAAAGTGCCGATGGTCAAAACTAGGGATGCACTGTTTTTTCTTTTTAATGGATATTTTCATCCGTTAGGTATGTTTATGGTATTGTTCGTAATGCGCATAAGTCCAATTTTCCAAATTTTTTTTATATATTTTTTGCGTCTCATAGAGTCCCTAAGTGTATACCCGAACTATAACTAGAACTCCTATACTCCCTGAAACGACACTCATTCCTAACTGCAAGACGCAAGAGTCTCGCAGGCTTAGTCTTGTTCTTGCTCACATCTTGCACGGTCAGTCTTGGTCTTGGTCTTGCTAAAATTAGGCGGTCTTGTTCTTGGTCTTGGTCTTGAAAAAATGCAAGAACAAGATCAAGACCGATTTTGGGCAACACTATCAGAGATGCAGCCATTAAAAGGAAACCGAGCAAAATTGATTCGTCAGCCTATTTTAATGTTTTGAAACGCAGCGTATAGGAAAGCATGAAAATAGCCTGTTTATTCCAAATGGAAATGGGATATTTTTTTTAATTAAAGGAAACTGAGCATAATTATCCGTCAGGGATGCAGACTTTTGAAAAAAACTGAGCTAAATTGATTCGTCAGAGATGCAGTTTTCTGAATTGAAAGGAAACTGAGCCAAATAAAAGATCCGTCAGAGATGCAGCCTTTTGAGTTGAAAAAACCATAACCGAGGAGCATCTAAATTTCGCATTAGCATGACTGGGACGCCTAATTTTAATTGAAGCTTATGTGAGGGCACACCTGACAACTCTAGAGAATTTAGAAACTCTACGGGATATGAAGTGCTCTGTTCTGTGTCTATAACTGTGTCTACTGATAAATACTCTGTTATTTCTCCTGCTTCGCTTAATATATCTGAATTTATTTTGTTAAAGCTCTCATTTTTGGTACAAGAATCGCCCTTTCACATAACCATTTTCTTCATGCATGTTGTTCGTTAAATCTGAATAAACGCTCGCAATTAATTCGGAATGACTGTACTAAATTACAAAAATCTTTCGTCAATTTAACGCAGCCCTCAGAATCCGTTTCCAACCGCCCATCGCCAATTTTTAATAGTGTGTCAGCATAGTTTCCAGCATTGATATTATTATACAAATGCACTCTCATATTCGTAGTTAAACTGAATTTTGTCACCTTGTTCCATAAAATGGACGACTTGAGGCATGCTTTAATTACACCTGCAGGTGTGCCCTTTTGAATGACAGGTAAAGTTTGGCGAAAGTCACCAGCCAGTAAAACCACCATTCCTCCCATTACATCGGTATTGCTGCGCAAATCCTGGAGCCTTCGATTTAGTGCTTCTACAGCTTTTTTATGCAACATTGTACTTTCGTCCCACACTAAAAGTTTGCATTGTCGTAGCATTATACTTCGTGCATTATTTTTGCTAAAGTTGCAGATAGGCGATTCTTCCTGGGCTAGATTTAGAGGGAATTTTAAAACAGAATGTGCAGTGCGGTCCCCGCTTAGCAGCGTGGCGGCTATACTGGAGGAAGCTGCGGCCACTGCAATGTTTTTATCTTTCCGTACTTACGCTAATAATAAATTTAACAAAAATGTCTTTCCAGTTCCTCCAGGGGCATCTAAAAAGAAAAGTGCACCATTTCCAGGTCAATTTGTCCTAATACTTTGCCAAAAACTCGTTTTTGTTCGGGAAGCAAGCGGGGTACAAATTCGGCTACTTGCTACTTCAAAGCCGGTATATCGTTTGTTTCACGTATAATTTCATCGCTTAGTTCATTTTCGGTTGTTCGCTGAGGGCTTATCCTTTTTAAAAAGCGCCGTGACTCATTAGAATCATATAAAAAGTTTTCAAGGGTTCTTCTGGTTCCCCAAGTAACGGAAGAGACACTTTGTCATTGGAACAGCACATGCCTGCGGTCTCATCGTTCCACTTTAAAGCGCTGCAAAATTGACACGCCTTGTCCATCATTCCGATAACAACTAACCTGTGATTTTTATAATCAATCAACGGATCATAATTGAATGCTGCGTCATTAAAAACCGACCAATTGTTTCTTTGAAAATTTTGTTGACGTTCAGCTTGAAGTTGTGCATTTGTATCTCTTCGCGTCTGTGTCTGTTCTGGTGTTTCAGATGCCCTTATAGTAGATTGGCGTTCAGCTTGCTCAATGAGTCTGTGTTGAGTTTCATCAGGTGTTTCCGCAGCTCTTAAGGCGGCCTGACGTTCCGCTTATTCGAATAGCCTTTGCTGACTTTTAACAGGTGTTTCAGTAGCTCTTAAAGTAGATTGATGCTCTGCCTGTTCAAGACGCCTTTGCTGACTTTGATCAGGTGTTTTAGTAGCTGTTAAAGTAGCTTGACGCTCTGCCTGTTCAAGACGCCTTTACTGACTTTGAGCAGGTATTTCAGTAGCTCTTAAATAGCTTGACGCTCTGCCTGTTCAAGACGCCTTCGCTGACTTTGAGAAGGTGTTTCAGAAGCTGTTAAAGTAGCTTGACGCTCTGCCTGTTCAAGACGCCTTTCCTGACTTTGAGAAGGTGTTTCTGAAGCTCTTAAAGCAGCCTGACGCTCTGTCTGTTCAAGACGCCTTTGATGACGTTGAGAAGGTGTTTTAGATGCTCTAAAAGCAGCCTGACGCTCTGCTTGTTCTTGCATTCTCAGTTCAGCATCTTCTAAAGATTCTAGCGATAAAGCTAATCTTTTCGCTTGTCTTTGAGAAGATACTCTTGAAAGGCTGGACTTACGTTTGCGATGCATTATGTAGTAACAAAAAACCTTTTTATAAAAAAACGTTACCTAAAAGGAATTAAATTTCCTTTTAAATATTTTTTTAAAAGCAAATCCAAAATATCTAAAAGGAATAAATATTCCTTTTAAATATTTTTTTAAATCAAAACAACAAAACCAATTCAAGATACAACACGAATCCGAAAACAATATCCAAAAAAATCGAATCAACTTAAACCAAATCACAAAACAAATCGCAGAAAACCGAAATCGAAAGCAGTAGTCAATATAACCAACGAAAAAAGAAGTAAGTGTATAGGTACCGTATACACTATCCATACTATTAATATTCCTTTGAAATATTGTTAAACAACCTAAAACAACGAAAACCAATTCACGATTCTAAATAAACAAAATCCAAAATCAAAGCCAGAGTCTAAATATGTATAAAGGAATACCAACCAAATCAACAAAACCGATCCAAGAAAATACACAAATCCGAAAATGAAAGCCAATATAAATCCAACCTTAACCAAATCACAAAGCAAATAACAAACAATCGAAATCGAAAGCAGGTAGTCGAATAAGCTACGAAATACAAACAATTTAAGCGTATAGGTACCGTATGCACTATAAGTTGACGCGCGGCTCAACGGCGGGAGTTAAGTACATGTCAGGAAACATTTCGTTACCGCATTTTCAAAATCTAGTAACGACATCTAGCGGAATCAATTTAAACTATGTATACCTTAGTTAATAAGAACTCTCAAAAAATATTTTTCTTATAATTTTGCACAATTTTTCTTATTGTAATACCGATTCATTCATAACCACATATAAGAACTGTATTCATTTCCGTTCAATAAATATTACTAAGGCTTATTAATAAGGCTTACTAAGAACTGTTTCTACCACAGTTAAGTAATAGTTAAGGGTGAAAGCGTGACAGGTGGTGATAGTATTTCTGATCCATACTTATAATCACGCCTGTAACCCTTGCGGGGTAGGCAGAGCATCAACGGATTACTTAATATCGTCTGCGAGGTTATCGTCTATTCTGTGAATTACAATGCACCAAAACGTTTGAAGAAAATCAGCTGGTGAATTTTATGTTTTTTATCGCTCTCTTCCCGGTCCTGCGTGGAAAAATACAGATCCATATATTTTTTATCTTAATTTTGGTAAAAAGGCATAATAATCCAGATATTCTTACCTTCTGTGTTCGTCCATCGTACGGCCGTCCGTCTTGTAGATTCACGGTGGCGCCACCTAGCTGAATTTAATTTCGCAACATATTCGATTTTCCCACGGGAATGATATGTTTTTCCGCTGAAAAAGTAGCCTATGTCACTCTACAGCCACCGAACTATCTCCATACAAAAAATCATGCCATGCCGACGCTCTCTTGCGACGTGAAAGAAGGACAAACTTGTGCAACATATTCGATTTTCCCACGGGAATGAGATGTTTTTCCGCGGAAAAAAGTAACCTACGTCACTCTACAGCCATCGAACGATCCCCATACAAAAAATCATGCCATGCCGACGCTCTGTTGCGACGTGAAAGAAGGACAAACAAACAAACTAACAAACAAACACACTTTCGCATTTATAATATTAAATTAGTATGGATTTGATCAAGATCACACCAGCAATTATCCTTAAATAATACGTATTTATTTGACTTCGAATACAGTGATGATGTAATCATTTTATTTATATTGAAGTCGGTTGTACAAAAATTTTTATTTACCACTTATATTATACCAGATATTACAATGCCTCTTCTGAGAGAGTTTTAGTATCAAGAAGTATTCACCGCGCTACTCCAACGCGTGTTGGAGTATTTGAGATGTTTTTAAATATTTTATTTAATTTCCTAAACACGCAGGTTTCTTCATGACGTTTTCCTTCACCGCCGGGCACCTAGTAAAATAAGCAATTAAAATAGCAATTGGTGCCGGCGGGGTAGTAACCGTGTTCCTCGGGTACTTTGAAATTTATAGAATAACCTTTGAGCTACCACTCCTACACAAATAATAGTCGATAAAACAAGTTTTTTTTATTTACCATTTTTTTTCTCATATTCTTGCATTCTTATCCCAATTCAAGCTATATTCAAGTTTCCAGCTCATCAAGAAGTTAGTTATAATCAATTAATTTTTTTTAATTAAATTTAGAATACATGTGAAGTTCGCCAACACGCATTGGGGTAGCGTGGCTGACACTTCCTTGCCCTAAAATCCTGTCAGAAATGAGAGAAGGCCTGTTCCCCAGCATGGGACGTATATAGTGTAACTTTAACTTTATAATTACCAAATTCCACCCAGAACGACAGACAAACAAGATATTTAATAAAAAACCTGGTAAAATACCGTAGAGCATCTTTTATGTAAAAAGTAATTTAAAAATTGTTCCATTTTCCGCCAAAAATAAATTGAGTACTGCTAGATATTGCTTGATAACAATAAAATTTAATTTAGAACAACTAGCATTCAGTATATTTGAAGTTCTTGTGTAGTGTTCACGTCACGTCACGTAGGTACTACTAATTCTCAAAGCATTAGTTAATAGCAAGTGTGACACAACTTACTATTAACTAATGCTTTGAGCTCACATAAACTTTGACATCGTATATAAAAAGGTAATTTAAATCGCGAGTTGAAGAAAACTTGCAATTGTTTGTTGCAGGTATTTAAATGCCACGTAAATACGTGCACGGATCTGGAAACTGAGTAGGAAACATAATTTCATAATATTATTTCACTTTTGGACTTATGACGTGAAAACATTATAATTATAGTTTACTTTTGTAGCTTTTAGCTGTATGTGTCTTTCTAAGTTGTAAGAAGTTTTGCCAAAATTCAAAAATATATGTTATGAAAATAAATGTGGAAGGAACACTTTAACAAACGGTTAGTAGAAGAAGGAATACGGTACAAAACCACACAGTGTCAGCCTCTTCACGTGCCCTGGTTCGTTAATACTTGCTTAAGTAGAAAATTAATTACTACTGCTCATAGACTCAGATCTGGATACGTTCCATGTAAGAAATTTGTCTTACCTAACGCATAACCTTTGTATTGACATACGCTAAGCTGTAAATGTACCTTAAATAATTATAGAATAAACAAAAGATAGGTATAATTGCAAAAGCGTTTTAAAACCAAATGTGTGTAGGATTTCAGGTAAAGATAGACGTGTCATCTTCATTAGTTGCTCGATCGCGGTACCAGTCGTTTCATACTTTTAAAGCTGTTCCGTTCCCGAATCGATAAATGGCGGTATATTTATCGAAACCCACGAGACGAAATATACGACGAGAATACGTCGCCACCACATGACTAAAGAGAGCAAAATGAACGTGTAAACGTATATGTAAATAATTGTAACATTGTAGAAGAAAAACATATGTAAATGTTATAAAAGAATGTGAACAATTTAAAAAATATATTGAATTAAGAAGGGGAGGGGGTGGGGGGTGGGTGTAGGAGAAGCCCCCGCACCCTTCCACTCTTGAGGAAGTTTATAGTTTAAGAGTAATGTTTTTTTTGTAAAATCGTAGCCTTATTTTTTACACAGGAATATTTAACCGAAGTTACTCCTGCAACTGCTTCGGCGTTGCGGGAAGTGCATCCCCTTCGCCCTTGCGTAGGAAATCGCTGGCTCGCGGGTGCCTGCAATTTTCTATTCTCCCTCTGCGCCTACGGCTTTAAAAAACACTCTAGGGGTAGGGCAGACAACACCACGTGGAGTCGTGGCGTGCTGATTCGGTTTTAGAACGGATTCGACCAATCTTATCTATAAAGTCAAGTTGCCCTAAACTCTGCAATGATAGTGGTAAATGAATTGTTGCGCATTCGTAGTAATGCGGTTATCGGTTTTAATTTTTATAAATTAATTCAAAATATTTATTGTAAGTTAAGTGTTAAAATTTGGTATTAATTCATTATAACGTGCTATTGTTTAAGCTCTATTATTTCACTATTTACCATTAATTATTATCATTACAGCTTGCAAAAAGTTGAAAAAAACTTTCTCTATTAATTGCTTTGTATCAGAGATATTTACAATAGTTGTCATGCTTGACAAGCGGTTTGGCAACCGCAATATTTTATACCTTTTAGTTTTACCAGGAACACGCTGCTGCCAATCTCCTATTCACTTCACTTCCCACTGTCACCACTTACGACACCAAAGGGAAGATATGGAGTGGGGAGATTCCTTATGACGCGACAACATCGTAATCAACTCTGTGCTCTACTTTTCTTATTATCTATCTTATCATATTTTGTGAAAGTGTAATTGTAATTCCTTGTAAAAGTCTATTTTCCGAGAGGGTTTTTTTATCGTGCTGCTCCAGTGCGTGTTAGCAGACTTCGCATGTCTTCGAAATATTTTATTTCTCAGAAATGCGAGAGCGTCACCATTTTTTTTCAGTCTTTTATAGTTGTTATACTACATCATAAAACAACTACGTTCTTATATCAACAATAATAACAAATATATTCTTTAAATTTATTTTAGTTTTATTATTTAACAATATACAAATATGTTTCATGTTTTACTTTAATAAGGTAGATGTTATTAAATGAAATTTTCGTGCAATTTTATTAAAAAAATATCATTTTACCAGCTCATAAAAAAGTATAGTATCTATCTATTCTCATTCCTGTTCTCCTACAATTCTATTCCTTCGTGATCGTCAAAGTTCCCGTAGTTGGCGCAAATAACCTAGCATTAGGATACAAAAGTTGTCATAAGTATATTAATGAGTAAATGCTGTGTTTCGTATGGTGAGTGTATACATCCGGAGACCCTTTTTACTGGAAACGAGGCATTCCATCTTAGACCTCAGGGGTAACAACGCATGTGCGTTTTGATTCTTAATGGAGGATAAATGTAGGTGTCTATAGGCCACATTTCCCTTATTCTATAAAAATGAAAAAATCCATATAAATTATAATATAATTCGCTTTACCGCCAAGTTCCAACAAACTCCGTTCGCACATTAAGCCTGATTAAGTGACAAAAATCGAAACATTTTAAAACATTCTAAGTAAGGTATGGCGTTGGTGAGATTTTATACAAAATTAATTTTCTATTTTTATAATTTTTTGATAAGAGAGCAACTTAGTATTTGTACCTGGAATTAATTTTTTTACATTCGTTGTATACAATAAATAATCAAAATTATGAAGTTTAACTTGATGATAATCGATAAAATTTTATTGTAATAATTACTGAGAGCGTACGACATATTTTTCTTAAGCCTTAATGTGGATGATGGTTCCTTACGAAGATGGGGCACCAGTATGAAGAAAATCTCTACGGAAAAATACTCTTCGAGATATAATATTTTTTTTTACTTTATTTTACGTATTTTTACTAACCCCGTTCTATGTATTCTTACCGGCAAAGCTTATATTGTGGATATATATATATATATATATATATATATATATATATATATATATATATATATATATATATATATACACACTTTTGCATTCCGCAGTCAGATACATTGGTGCCAAAATAGTATATTGTGATCATCAAAAATTGCTTTATTTTAAAATGAATGTTTCTTTGCATACGATATAAAAAATCGCTCAATTTATATATAGTCGCAACTTGAAACCCTTAGCCCAGCCGGACTGTGTGCCTTAGAAAATCAACCTTTTATAATATGTTTAATCAACCCAAGTTCATAACCTCTCTGGAAATTTTTTCACCAGTTCCCTCGTGTATTTTACGTTTAATTCCAGTGATCTAACTATGATTTCCAAACATATTGCGAGGGCATCTGCAATTTTGAGAAATACCATGGGTGCTGAAAAGCACCTGAAACGTCGGGGATTAAAAATAAAATAAATAAAACGCGATAAAATCCGTAAAAGTAGTTTTAATCAATGTGTAGTGTTCTCGTAAATATAAGAAATCATAATTGTTTGTTAATTTTATTAAAAATGTATTTTAGTTTTGTTGTACTATTTACTTTCAAAAACTTTTAGTGTTTTTAAAATTTAATTTAATTTAATTCTTATTTTTATATGTATTTTTTTTACTTTTTATTCAATTTATCGGGATTTTATTCAATTTATGGGTGAGAATGAGAATTGTGGACACTCAATATTACAATTAAAATTATAACATTATCAGTAATCTGTATATTTTTCAGTATGATTAAATGGGTTATTTTCTTACAAGTTAACGTAATCTTTTATTTTTAACTAATCAACTACTATTAAATATTAAAAAAAAAAACTTGCTGTTCATAATTACCTGGTGCATATCCGGTAAATGCGGATTGGGGTAATCGTGAAACCTCTGGGATAATTGCGAATGATCTATTATTCCTTACAAAATCACAAATATAAACACCAGGTGTGATCACCACACAGGCTATCCAGTCATCTGCAGGAGACGATACATCCGAACGATACAAAGAGTATTTCATATATTTGAGTCTTCCTTTTCTTATATCTCTTTTATCTATATCCATATTATTATTTAAAAAAATATTAAAAATAATTATCTCTAAAACGGGCGGACCGATTTAGATACGAGTGTACAAGTCTCACGTGGTTAATGGACAATCTCTACGTAGCTAAGTTAATAATAGCCAACAAACAATTCATAGATATCAAACAATTTACAAACCAAACACACACTTTTTGCTTCCGCAGTCAGATACATTGGTGCCAAAATAGTATATTGTGATCATCAAAAATTGCTTTATTTTAAAATGAATGTTTCTTTCATACGATAAAATGCTCAATTTATATATGTCGCTTGAAACCTTAGCTCAGGGACTGTGTGCCTTGAATTTTATAATATGTAATCAACCCAAGTTCATAACTCTCTGGAATTTTTCACCTTCGCTCGTGTATTTTACGTTTATTCCAGTGATCTAACTATGGTAACTATTGTGAGGGCATCTGCAATTTTGAGAAATAAAAATATAACGAAGTTATGTGAAGTTGCCAGTCGATAGAGCAGCGCGGAAGCATTCTGACCCATAACCCCTTAAGTTTTAAAAAAAAATAGTTTATATTTACCTATGTTGGTACTAAATACGTCTCATGCCGTGTAGTGAATAAATATTCACTATGATATATCACCTCGTGGGTGTCGTAAGAGGCGACAGAGGGAATCGAAACTGAAGATGGGTAGCAGCATCTTCCTGACAACCACTCAAAATTAAAAAAAAAATTGCCAAGCCGCCTGCCGAGCGAGCCAACTACGGCGAAAGTTCCCCTTTGAGGCAATATACGGAGGAGGCCTATGTTCAGCAGTAGACGTTTCGCAGGCTGTAACGTATTGTAGTATTTGTGTTTTAGGTTTAAACAAGAGTCTGTTTCAATAAACAAATCCAGTGGAAAATATAACAGAATGCAGATCATTAACGGACTTTTTTCGCGACTAAGACACTATTCCTTAAACCCGATGCTATTAATAGAATAGAATAGAATTTTTTTATTCAATAAGGATTACATTTCATTCTTATTGAAAGTCATTTTTTACTTTACCGCTGGTTCGCAAAAAAACCTCTGTCCTGGGAAAAATCAGAAAACACGCTAGGTTTTACCTTTAAAAAAATACAAAATTTATTTTAAAAACAGCTTGGAAGGGAGCATCTTATTTCCAGAAGTTATAATCAACCATGTATTCATTTATATTATAATAACCCTTTTTATACAGTTATGTACATAAACCGCATTTTGTATCAAAACCACTTCACTTAGTTCGCAAGTTTTTAGTATTACAGATCCTTCAATCCATTACAACCTATAAAAATACACTGCTGAACATAGAACTCCCTCATAGATAGCCTCATGGGGGTACTTTGCCACGCCTGGCAAAAAATTCCCATGAAGAATATTACTCTATAAGTGACAATAGATTTAAAATTAATGTTATTTAATATTAAGTAATACTTAATAATTTATGTACTAATATTCGGTGAGTACATAAATCATTAATTAGGGACTAAGACTTATGAAACACGCTGTTTTGACACGCTGTTAAGATACAGGTTAAGAAAACGGAGTTTTTTTTTAAATATAAAAGCAAACGTTTTGTTGCTAATAAACGTTAACTATTTTTATTTTTATTTTCGTAGTTGTCGATCCGACTCCATGTTAGGAATCGAATATTATTACATTATTTTGGGAGGAAGCAGGGAACTGGGAATGTTTTTACAAATATCCCTTACAAAGACACTTCCAGTGTTACACGTTTATAATAATTAGTATCTAGGTCATTTTGCAAGAAAAATTATCCGACCTAATTACACTACAAGCTGTAATTTAAAGCAAAGAAATACTTTATCGGTTGTCCTCGTGCCAAAAAATGGTAAGGTTTTATTAGGTTGATGTATGTACCAAAAGTTGTATTTCTTGCTACATAGTATATGATCTATGGTTTTACGAAGTAATATTGTGCAAAATCGTATAGACTATGTCGAAGAATATTGAGGTTTTAATAAGTTGACATGTGTGCCAAAAGTTATGTTTGTTGCTACATATATAATATATGTGTGATCTTAAGAAGTAAAATTGTGCAATATCGTACAGATTATGCCGAAGAATCGTGAGTTTCTATTAAGTTAAAGTGTGTATCAAAAGTTGTATTTCTTGCTACATAATATATGTATGGTCTTACGAAGAAAATTGTGCAATATTGTACAGATTATGTCGAAGAATCGTGAGGTCTTATTAAGTTGACGTGTGTACTAAAAGTCCTTATTTATTTATCTATACGACAAAATTACCTGAAGGAAAAATATAACTAAACGACACATCCTTTTGTTAATCAAACCTGGTAAAAATATCTAAATGACAAATAGCTAATATTAAGGTTGGGTGGAAAGGTTAGGCGCTGCATAAAAGTAAACATTTTAGGCAGTAAGAGTTTAAGAAAGTTCGTAAACTAGAGAAAAATAACTTAGTGCCATCGTTATTTACTCCAAACATAAGATAAGTTGATTATCGAAGTAGAAATACAGTATATCACAAAATGTCCTAAACGTATTTTTTTAAAATATCTAAAAGATTCGAAAATGTCAAAAAAATCCACAAATTTAAAAATAACTAAGCGACATCAAAATTCATGACAAGGACATGAACCTACCTGGAGTAACCGACGCAGAAAAATAAATTCGGTTCTAATTATATATATATATATATATATATATATATATATATATATATATATATATATATATATATATATATATATATATATATACACACACATCCTAGAATTACCCATACAAAGAGCAGACGTCATATGCTATGCGGATGATACAGCCATTATATTTAATGATTTAAGTTGGGACAGCGTACTCGAGACGGCTCAAAAAGGCATGGTAGTGTTGAATAAATGGTTAAGTTCCAATTTACTAACTCTAAACTATAAAAAAAACTAAGTTCATAGCCTTTCACAAAACTCTCGCATCAAAACCATTTTCGCTGGTAAACTTAGTAATTCACACTTGCGTATCTGAAGTACCCTCTTGCGGATGTAATACAATCAGCAACACAGATAACATCAGGTATCTAGGAGTGATCATTGATGATAAGCTATCATTTAAAAACCATCTAAGCCGCTTGTCGGGTAGTGTTAGGAAAACCATTTACATAATGAAAGCTTTACGACGTTGTGCTACTAAAGAAACAATGAAAATGGTTTACAAAGCACTAACCCAATCCCTACTATACTACTGCACGCTGGCTTGGGGTGGAGCTATCAAATCAAAAATGCTTGAAGTCGAGAGGGCCCAGCGAGCAGTACTAAAAGTAATGCTGTCTAAAAACTTTAGATTTCCTACTGACGAACTGTACAAGGAATGTAAGGTACTACGGGTTCGCCAAATCTACATTTTAAAGGCAGTAATACTAACCCACAGAAAAATAATAAATTCCCCGAATTATCTCAGCCTGTGCCAACGCCGGATCTTTCGAGTGCCGATTCCCAATTCACACAGTAGCTTTATCAAACGCCACTCACCATTTCTTCTGCCTAGCATTTACAACAAATTCTGCTGTCTCTTCCCAGATTTGAGGTCTTTGTCCACAAGTAAAGTCAAACACAAAATAACAACCTGGCTGCTACATGCTTCTTATCAGGAAACGGAAAACTTACTTTCCTTTCATAGTTGACCCTATACATGCACACGCGTAGACTTACACTCACTCACACACACGCGCAAGCACGATCCCCCCCCACACACAAACACACTCACACAGACACACACACCACACACCCACACGCACGCACACACACTCGTTCGCACGCACACAAGCACTCCTAGAGTAAATTAGCTAATCGGTGTAAACGGTGTCAGTCAATGTTCTTGGTTCCTGCGATACAAGCCTAGAGCTTAGTGCAGAAACCAGTGTATTGCTTAATTATGTAATGTTTTTTGGTTAAATAAATACATTCTAAATACATTCCATTCTATTCTATATAACTCAATATCGAACAAAGTGTCTCCTGGAAATTAATTATTTTCCGTGTCGATATGTACCATACATATATTGATCTAACTTATAAATAGTAGTGACTTAAGTTTTGATTAAATAGTAACTTAATTGTGCATATTATGTTCAAAAAATCTGTACTTAAGTTACTTTCGCAACAGAATTTATGTAGTATGCTCTATTAAAGTGTTTTAAAACGATTAAGCATCCAGCGACGAGATACAGCAAATAGAACTTATAATGAGCCTGCAATTCTTGTCTAACAAAGAGACGACGTTCTTTACGTCGATTCAAATTATTTCTGTTAATTAATTTTTTTCAAAGTGTTATTACATTTTAAAGACTATATATATATATATATATATATATATATATATATATATATATATATATATATATATATATATATATATATATATATATATAAACGTAATATCTTTTCTAGTCACAAAATATACAAAACTGTTGCACGTCACAATGAGTCATTACCATAATTCTTGTTCGAGTAAAATATCTTATTTTCAAATTATAAAGTTTCGTTCTGTGGTAATGTTATTTAAATTATACAAAACTGTGACTAAAATGAGCCGGCGAAATTAAAACTTTGTGTGAGATTAAAATGTATTTTTGAGTTTTTCACTAACATAGTTAATTACTATTATAGCTTATTTTTTATTTTATTTACGTTACGTTATTTTTTAATTTAGTTAGGTAACATGACATATGTTTACGTGATTGTTATTATAACTATGTTTATTCAATTACAACTTTATACGATTAATGTTTTTAATTAACCTTTAACCATTGATTTTTGCCTTGGTGAGTAAAGTTTTCTTGTCCACAATAATAATAATGTCCTCCAGACCGAATTTCTATCACGACGGCCACCCTCAACAGAGACTAGCTATCGGCCTAGGACAGGATTATTATACTCAAGTGTATGCGCAGGCGCAGGTGCAGTCTCAATTTCCTCACTCTCATAGAGAGAAATCAGGCGCAAGACCAACGGCTATTCGTGCTTTCCAAAGCACAGGGGTGAGACACCGCCAACTTCCTGACACCGGGCAGCTATTGAGAATTTCTTGACGGAAAACTCAATAATTAATTGTTTGGGCCGACTATAATTTTCTTCGTGGAAGAGTGACGTTGCAACTACGAGTAGTTTGAAAGCAGTACGAATATATCGTCTAGACTGGGGTAGATCTCACACTCATAGAATAACAATAATTCAGAGTGAAACCGAGGAATTATTCTGTGTTTCATACGGTGAGTAAAAAGAACCTGAGACCCTTACTGGTAACGAAGCATTTCGTCCTAGTCCTCAGGGGTGACAACACATCTGTATTTTGGTTCTTAGATGATAGAAGTAAAAGTATATGGGCAACAGCATTCACTTACCTATGCTCGTCAGTCACACTTGCAGAGTTGATGATTATACCTCAATGATAAAGTTTCCTTAAGAAATGTTCAAAGAAAATATTCTAAAAAGTTTTAAGAGTGCGTTTCCAATCCACTTCCCGCAGTATGATTTTAACGTAAAAAGGACTTCACGCATATAGTTCAGTTTAAGGTATGTAAAATACATAAATTTTCAATGAAAAATATTATATTTCTAAACTTAACCATTGAAACTCTATTTTATATTTAGGTATACTGGATTTCATTGTCGATGGGTGAACAGTCTCCTGAAATTTATCATGCGGTTCAATATTGAATCAATCTTTCTTGTCTTCCAAAGAAAACCTAAATGATTTCTTACGTAAATAGAATTTCATGTCTCATTATCTAAATATATAGAGAGGCTAAAGTCAATATATTTATTTCTTTAAAATTTTATCGAAGAGATTCCTTCGGACATAGGTTATAATTTCTCGTATGAATCTCTTCTGCAAAACAAAGATAGTTTGAATGTCGTCGCATTATCCCATAGCAAAATTTCATATGATTATGCTATGGAAATTCCTAAAATAAACTAATCTAGCTGTTTCAACACCTGTAAGGCCTCTAAACTTTTTACAGCATATGCTGCAAATATATGAGAGCCCCGTTGAAGCCTTGCGTCAACTGTAATTCAAAGAAAAACAGTGGATTCAACAAGACTTAGCTTCTTCGTATTTAAAAGCATACTGGTATTCACTTGTTTAACATTTGGTGTTGTAAATTTAATACATTTCTTTTATAGCCGTTTCAAAACAAATTATTGAAGTTAAACCAGTATACTACTTTTGATATAGGGTATTAAACTTAACATTTTTATTGATTAGATACCTAAGTTAGTTCTTAGTCTTTCCGAGTAAATTATGGTTTCTGTACTGAGCGTGATGTTTGAATAATTCCTCCGCAAATTTATAACATTGTTATTCTGACAAAATGAAGTCACCCACTTCAATTACCTTGAAGTTGTCTACTGTCGCCAACTCAATTTATTGAAACCGTTTTCTCAAAATGAACTTAATTTTTAGGCTTGAGTCTATAAACTGGTATATCAACTTTATTGTTTTACGTATTAAATCTACTTAATGACATCAGAAGAAATATTAAATAAAGAAATTTCTCACATAAATATTATGTAGACTCCACTAACAGATGTTATTGCATCGTATAATCACAATTTACTCATGTGTAATATAGGGTTATATTAGGGTCATCATTTATATTAAGCTTTAATAAAGATTTTACTTATCTATTAAAAGGGACTTTATTTCCCTTATTATGTGACATATCGTAACGTAAATATAAAAGTTTTATCACTTTTTGATAATGAACTATCATGATGGATCAGTAAACAAGAGAGGCAATATGTTGGCCATATAGCGCAAAAAACCGACAGTCAATGGTGAAGAATGCGTCTGAAATAAGAAACTCCTATCAATAAAGTAATTATAACTATAAAATAATTTAACAATATTTAATGAGTTACGATGCAATAATAGTTAATGAGTGGTTAAACCTCCACTTTTGTTATCCATCCATTCCACTTCAAACCATAAAAATCCACTGATGAACACAGGCCTCCTTTATTGCCTCGTGGGACGGTCCTTGCCACAGTTGCCACGCTTGGCTGACGGGTTGGCAATCGCAGTTTTTATAATTTTGAGTTATTATCACAAAGATGCCGTTGCACATTTCCGTTCCAGTTTCCCTCTGCCGCCGATTTTGATATCCACGGGATGAAATCCATGTCACCAACCCGAGTAGTGTTTAATATTGTTTTTGCATAGGATAAAATGTCTACATTCACCGTTCTTTCGGTATAACAAACTTGTACGTTTAAACACTGTTGATTTACAATTAGGTATTTTTTATAGAATAATAGTGACCAACGAGTTCATCTGATGTTAAGGCGATGCTATGACTCATAGACATTTAAATTTATAGATGCATTGTCACTCCTGAGGACTAAAATGGAATGCCTCGTTTTCAGTAAAACGGGTATACAGTTTTCTACGCTCATCATACGAAGCAGCATTGACTGTTATTTTAAGTTGATATTCTGTGAGAGCGTGGTACTTCCCCAGTTGAGTCGACCCATTCATGAGACAGTTGGAATCAATATTGGTATGTATAAACAGTTTTTATTTTTAGACTTCTTTAAGGCAACTTTAAACTTTAAACTTTAACTTCTATTTTCGTGATATTTTTACGATCGGGTAGCGTAATGGTCAAAGTACTAATAAAGGTACAAAGTAGGTAAGATAGGTTCGAGTACACTTATAAACTGGTATTCTGTGAGAGCATGGTCCCAATCCGGTTAAGCTGACCCCTTATGCCAAAACCATAATATAGTCTACCATGTATAAAAATAGTACAATTACAGGCTGAGAGATGTTCCATATAAGTCTTCAAAGATGACAAAGCATCTGTAGCCATCTATGTTAGGAGTTTGTTGCAGTTTTCAATGGAATAAAGAATCCACTTGCCATCAGGTGGACTGTAAGATTTCCTGTCACTTCAATCTTATAACAAACATCGTTTTCCGGTACGACTTACTGTCACTTGAGAAGTTACTTACCCATCGGTAGTGGATTTTTCGAGCTATGACGCCCACCCATGACCACTTCAGCTTACTGAACAGTAGGTCTATGTTAGTGACTCGGTGCTACTGCGGAAATCCTCGTTATGAGGTCTATCACGTAGAAAAACACCAAGCATAGCCCTTCTATAGCTAGCTGGGTGACCTTTTTTTTTTTTGGGAATGGAAAATCATCTAATGACGCCTTTCGCTCTGGGTGGAGCGTAAGGGAGTGTCAGACTTTTACTGACTAAAAACCATCCGTGTTCCTTCAGTGCCCTTACGTTCCGGAGCCGCGGTATCTCTTTCGAACAGCCCGCAGTCCCGGCAGGCGTCGGCCCTTGCGGGCCCCTTCACGCTGCTGACAGCTCTTTGAGGCGCGCGTGGAACAAAACGCGCCGTCGACACGGCCTGTCGTCGTTAGACGGACGGACGGCGAGCTACCCATTGCTCGCCGTCCACAGGCCCGCGCCTACGGTGGCCGGGAGCCACGACGTAGCCCCCGACGCCCGGGGCGTCTCCCGCGGCGGCCGGGGAGGAAAGCTGCTGCTCTCTCTTTCTCCCGCTCCGCCACCTCCTTCGCTAGCATCACTGCTTCGCAGAAGGTGGTGACGGCATCCCATTCCGTCTCGCTCCGGACCATGGCTTCGACCAGGGCCGGACGCGAGAGGTCGCCGCCGCCTATCGCCGCTACGAGGACACGGCGGTGCTCCGCCCAAGCAGGGCACACCTCGACGGTGTGTTCCACCGTGAGCTGGGTGACCCTGAGCTTCCTCATACGGTCAGTCTTCACTTCTGTCCTTGCATCAGATCCATATATTTTTTCATTACTGGCAACACGCACTGGTTGTACGTTCTTGTTTTCAAGTCATGAGGTATACGTGATAAGAACATGTGGCATGCTAACTCGAATTAAATTCGTCGGTTTACCACTCGACCAAAGCTGGAGTTACCTAGTTAGTTAATTTATTCTGGGTAAAAATACTTTTGTTTTTGTTTTTTTTTTTATTATTATGTGTGAGCAGTTATGTAGGTCTAGGGAAAGAGGCCTTAAAGATCTATTGTGATCGCTGCTATGTTAATAGTTTACTAGGACTTGTGAAGGGCTACAATGTTGACGATAATGATGAAACATACTTGTAACAACTTAAGACGTAGTGCACCCAACAACTACCGTGGATGTTACACTGGATCTTTGCCTTGTCTTGTTCATCTTAGGGTCTATCCAATGGGAAAAAATATAGAGGTTACTAAACATAGTGTTAAGGTCCTCCAGCGATTCTGCCATAATGATTATATCGTTGGCAAATCAAAGGTGAATGACGTACTCGCCATTTATGTTACTACTTAATCCTTTTCTGTCCAATAACTTGAAAACGTCTTCCAATGCAGCTGTGAAGGGTTACAAGGATCTACATCGTCACCCCGTCTAACATCTGTCTGCAGTTGGATAGGCTTGTTGGATGGTTCTGCACTCGTATAGCCTTTGTAGCATTGTGGTGTCTAATTTACTTTAGTGTCAAAAACGTGATATGCTTTGTGATTTTCATTTTTAATCAGCTGTTATTAGTCCACTACAGGGTATAAGTATATTTTTTCCTTTTTGATGGCCTTCTACGGTTATATGTTTGCCACTGTCAAGTTATAAGAAATTGTCAGAAATTATCATTTGTAATATATTATTTGATAAACATCTGCAGAATACGCTGTGTCACATGAGTTTTGGGAGATTTTGACGACATCTCAAGTTCTTCAGGCGCCTAAACGGACAAAATAACTAGCGGTTCATATAAACATCGTAGAGCTTGTTTCGTCACTTCTACCTCACACGTGCCGACACTTAATACACAAAATCGCATCACTTTTACGTATCAAAATCAACTTCACACCATTATTAAAACGATAAAACTGGAGCAAATATCCACCGGCGGTCAAGTTTCTGTCACATGCAATGACCTTGTTACACAAGCAGGATTTGCCATACATGCCAAGCTTGGCAGTTGGATTGACGACCGCAGAACAATTTATGTTTACATGGTAGAGTCACGCTGCTACGTATATTATTATTACCGCTGTAGCACGAATGGATCGGCTCGACTGGGGCAGGATTATGCTCGCAAAGAACATCAGTGTGAAATCAGGCCCTTTTAACGCTGGTTTTAAACCGATTTCAAAAAGGAGGATGTAGTCAAGTCGACTGATTTTTTGTTTGAAGTGTGTTACCACAGAACTTGTAGGTGAACCAATTTTGATGATTCTTTTTTTATTTGGATGCTGGTTCGTCTCATGTAGTTCCATATAAATTTGATTAAGATCACACTTGTAGTTTTTGAATTATCCTTAATAATACGTATTTAATGGACTTCAACTACATTGATGATGTTCTCTCTTTATTTATATTGAAGTCAGTTATACATTTTTTTTAATTTTATCACTTGTTTTATACCAGCTAGTAGATAGATACCTCTTTTCATTACTGAGATAGTTTTGGGTTCCGGAAGTGTTAAATAACCCTTTAGCTACCACTTTACAAGTAATGGTCGATAAAACAAGTGATTTTTTTTATTACCACGTTTTTCCATATTCTTGCATTGTCATCTAAATTCAAGCTATATTCAAAACTTCAAGTTTCCAGCTCATCTAGAAGTTAGTATAAAATCAATTCGTAATTCCAACCAGAACGAAAGACAAACAAGACTTAATAAAAATGTAGTAAAAATAACGTAGAGCATGTTTAATTTAAAAATTGCTCTATTTCCCGGCAAAAATAAATTTGGTTACTACTTAATATTGCTTTATAACAACAAAATCTAATTTAGAACTAGCATTCAGTTTAATTGAAGTTCTTGCGTAGAGTTCGCGTTAGTATTTAGAGTTTATTGTTGCACAACTTGCTATTACTCCTAACTAATGCTTTGAGCTCACATGAACTTTGACAACGTATACAAAAGGGTATTTTAAATCGCGAGTTGAAGAAAACTTGCAATCGTTTGTTGCAGTTATTTAAATGTTACGTTAATACGTGCACGGGTCTGGTATATGAGAAGGAAACGTAATTTCATAACATTATGTCCCTTTTGGACTTTGACGTGAAAATATTATAATTATAATTTACTTTTGTAGCTTTTAGCTGTATGTGTCTTTCTACGTTGTAAGAAGGTTTACCCAAATTCAAATTATATGTTATGAAATGTAGAAGGAATACTTTAACAAACGTTCAGTAAAGTGACATACTTTTGGACTTATGACGTGAAACCATTATAATTAAAATTTACTTTTGCAGCTTTTAGCTGTATATTGTACGTATAACGTAGTAAGATATGTACAATATACAACTAAAAGCTATAATTGCAAAAACGTTTTAAAATCAAATGTGTGTAGGATTTCATGTAAAGATGGACGTATCATCTTCATTAGTCCGTAAAAGTCTACCGCTGTACATGGGCATTTTCAGTTTTGAAGGAGAAGCTTTGCCTTCAAGGTCACGCTTGACAGGCGAATTGACAATGGCAGTACCAGAGGTTTCATAGTTTTGAAGGTGTTCCCGTCGCTGGTCTGAATGTTTTACGCCTGGCGTATTGATAAATGGCGGTATATTTATCGGTACCGAAAATATACTGACGAAATACCATGCAGAAGCGACGTAAGAATATCCAGCACTCCATATAACTCCATGGGTATCGTAAGAGGTGACAGAAGGAAATTTATCTGCAGGGTCTTCCTAATAACGACTAAAATTAATAACTGCTTGCCTAACGCTTGCCTAACGTGGCAACAATGGAAAATATCCCCCCAATGAAGCAATCTATGGGGGACACCTATTTTCACCAGTGTACTTTAATAGTGTGTAACAGTGATGGTATGGGACGAAATGGGGTGTCGTATTTTCTTACGCCGCCACCAAATGACCAAAGAGAGCGAAGTAAACGTGTAAAATTATTACGTATGTAAGTATTTGCATCATTGTAGAAGAAAAACATATGTCAATGTTATAAAAAATATAAACAATATTAACAAAAAAAAAATTATTATTTGTCTCTGCGGAACAGTTTAGAAAGGTAGTTTATTAAAAGCGATTAGTTGTTATTATATTAAGATAACACGTAACAATTGTGCTTAAAACCAAATTATCACGAATGGATTGATTGAGGAAAAGCCAGGATATAGACAGAGGTACCGAAACAAGGAAGTTATTATAAAGATGTTAAAAATAATGGTAAAACTGTAGACATCCGGTACTTGCGTATGGGGGTGGGGGGAGGGGGGGAAGAGGTGGATGCAGAAGAAGCCTCTTCCTTCTTTCTCTCTTTCTTTATTTTCCTTCATTTAAAAATATTGTCTTTGGCCTAACCTACTATACTGTTTGGCTCGACCATAGGTCTGACTAGGTCCAATATACTGACTTCGTGACTTGAGTGGTGACAATTTGTAAATTTTCATTTTAATATATTAATAAAATTACATAAATAGTAGACAGTTACCTAATTAACATACTAAGCCGATAATATTGTTGCGCGAATAAGTCGACGTCATGTATTCGGCACTAGCGCCATCTGGTGTCAGGGACGAGAGCGAGGGGAACTTTCCAGAAAATGACATCACTAATCTTTCAACTGACAGCGCCATCTAGTCTCGGAACGAAGAACTAAGCTTCTAGAAGTAGACACTCGAACTCTCGGCCCCTTGCGCGTGTTTACTTGAATATTCTGGATGCTTCGGTGCTAATTTGTATTTATAGGCGCTGCAAGATGCGATTGGGGAAGTATTGAATTTGCGAGACAAGCGAAGCTTCGGAGCGAAATAAAGTGAAACAGTGTGATTAATTATTAGTGTTTTAAGTTTTAATTAGTGTAAAGTGAATTAAAGTGTTAATTTAGGTAATTCTATCGGCAATTTTTATCATCACGAACCTCAAGCTCGTAACAATTGGTGTCAGAAGTGGGATAAAATCATGCCGATTTTACCTAAGGAGGAAACGGAGGATGTCCGTACCCGAAGTCAACGCCAGCAGGAGACGGACCAAAGAAGATTTGATGGTGCAACGCCGCAGACGTCGCAGGGCCAGCCGCCGGCTGCGCAGCCCGTCAGTAGCTCCTACATCTGCAGCACCTGACTTAGGTGCTCTGATGGTGATGCTACAGGAACAGGCTCGCCGACAGGAGGAACAGGCGCGCGGACAGGAGGAACAGGCCCGTCGGTTGGAAGAGTAGCTGCTGGGTGGATAGGATGAACAGGTCCGCCGACAGGAGGAACAGGTCCGCCGACAGGAGGAACAGGTCCGCCGACAGGAGGAACAGGTCCGCCGACAGGAGGAACAGGTCCGTCGGTTGGAAGAGCAGCTGCGGGGCGGACAGGATGAACAAGCCCGCCGACAAGAGGAACAGGCCCGTCGGTTGGAAGAGCAGATGCTCCTTATGAAGGACCTTCACGCTACCTTCGGAAAAGAGATACGGGAGGTGAAGGATAAGGTTGCTCAACATGACAACCGCCTGTCGTAAGCTGAAACCCGAATCGTCCAAGTAAACAATCGGGTTGACAACGTAATGGCTTACGTGAAGAAAACGCTGCACGACCTCAAACTTGGGGATGGAACAACAGCTCCCGTAGTAGCTACAACACCCTCGCTACGTGGATTCAAAGTGCCGCTGTTCGACGGGACTTCTTCCTTGTCAGCCTACAAAATCCAGTTCGAGGCCGTCATGGAGGCGAACGGCTGGAATAAAAGCCAAGCCATGACTGCACTCACCCTAGGCCTGCGTGACCAAGCCTTAACTGTGTTGGAAGCTCTCGGTAAGAAAGTGACCTACGAGCAGCTCCTTGAGGCGTTGGAGGCGAGATATGGCGACGCTCACCTGGAACACGTCTTTCGCGCGCAGCTTAAAGATCGCGTGCAACGCAGCAATGAAAACCTGCAGCAGTGGGCCCTAGAGGGGGAGAAGCTGGTTCGAAAAGCAGACCACGCTGTACCTGCGCTCATTGAAGGGAACCTGGTGCAGACATTCATCGACGGCATCCGCGACCTGGAAGTCAGAGCTGCTGTGAGGCTCGGGCACCACGAGACGCTTAAGGACGCCTTGGTCCATGCACTGGAGGTTGAAGCCGTGCGGCAGGATCATCGTTCCCATCGCGTCAGGGAGGTTGCAGCAGCTACAGTTCGCGACCGCAATAATGGATACAGCCCTAGGTGCTATGGCTGTGGGGAAAGGGGCCATCTTAGATCCAGCTACCCTAAGCGAACTGTAGAAAAGGAAGTTGATCGATCTCGAGAGGGTAGTGCAGCAAACGGCACCAACTGGCGTCGGCAGGATCACCGCTCCCCTCACGCTAGGGAGGTTGCAGCAGTTTCGTTCCGCGACCACAGTAAAGGATACAGCCCTAGGTGCTATGGCTGTGGGGAAAGGGGCCATCTTCGATCCAGCTGCCCTAAGCGAACCTTAGGAAGGGAAGGTGAACGATCTCAGAAGGGAAGTGCGGCTAACATCACCGCCCAGCAGCAGCCGAGATACGACTTTACTATCAGACATCGCAGCGGTAAATCTCATGGCAACGCAGTTGCATTGTCAAGAAGACCTTGTCCTGCAGATTGGAAACATTGTACTAGGCAGGAGAGTAAGGAAGTGGTATCCGTGAGGATGCTCAGGACAGACCACCTCAGCAACGAGTGGAAGGACAGCTTACAACATGCACAGCAGGAAGATCCGGACATCAAGCCGATTCTGGAATGGATGAAGGCCAGTGCTCCCAAGCCCAAGCGGAGCGACGTCTCAGCGATGAGTTTGACCACTAAAAGCTATAGGGTCCAATGGGACAGCTTGCTGCTTCTGGATGGAGTTCTGTGCCGTAAATGGAAAAATGTTCGGGGAGACAGCTGTCATGTTTGCAAATGGTTGTCCCTAAAGCTAATGTACCGGATGTTCTACAGCTATACCATAATGATTGTTCAGAAGGCCATCTGGGAGTTAAACGAACTCTACTGAAGATCCGAGAACAGTTTTACTGGGTCCACTGTTGAAACGATGTCGAGGACTGGTGTCGCAAATGTACAAGCTGTGCGGCCGTAAAGGGACCTCAGACTCGTAGTAGAGGTGCATTGAAGTTGTACAATGTTGGTGCACCATGGGAGAGAATAGCCATTGACGTGGCGGGACCGTTTCCGGAGAGTGAAAGCGGTAACAAGTATTTCATGGTTGTGATGGATTACTTCACTAAGTGGCCAGAAGTCTTCGCCATTCCAAATCAAGAAGCTTCAACAGTTGCGGATAAGCTAGTTCATGAAGTCTTCTGTCGTTTTGCAGTACCTTAGAATTCACAGCGATCAAGGAAGTTTTGAGTCTCAAATATTCCAGGAAACTTGCCGAGTTATGGGTACTCATAAAACAAGAACGACTTCTTATCACCCGCAATCTGATGGAATGGTAAAATGATTTAATCAGACATTGGAGAGGTACCTAGCAAAAGTTGTAGACAATCGGCAACGAGATTGGGACAAGCACATACAACCGTTTTTGTTGTCATATCGAAGCGCTGTGCACGAAAGTACAGCAGTGACACTAGCTTTCGCAAACTGTAGAAAAGAATTACGGCTGCCTGCAGACCTGATCACCGGGATACCACCTGATGCCCCATGCAGTATAACCGATTATGCAAATGACTTGCGGAACAAAATGAATGACATTTATGAGCACGTCAGACAACCGGGCCAGCAAATGTCTGAGAAGATGAAAACCCGGTACGACCGCAAAATGAACAATAAAGGCTTCGACGAAGGTTCACTAGTGTGGTTGCACAATCCAGTCCGCAGCAAAGGGGAATCTCCTAAGCTTCAAGCTAAATGGGGCGGCCCGTACCGGATTGTAACCAGGATCAACGATGTAACCTACCGGATACAGAAAGGCGCAAGAGGGACTCCTAAAATCATCCATGTGGATCGCTTGGCGCGTTATTATGGGGCCGATAATGCTCGAGACGAGCATGTCTTAGGAGGGGGCAGTGTTGCGCGAATAAGTCGACGTCACGTATCCGGCACTAGCGCCATCTAATATCAGGGACGAGAGCGAGGGGAACTTTCCAGAAAATGATATCACTAATCTTTCAACCGACAGCGCCATCTAGTCTCGGAACGAAGAACTAAGCTTCTAGAAGTCGACACTCGAACTCTCGGCCCCTTGCGCGTGTTTACTTGAATATTCTGAATGCTTCGGTGCTAAAGATGCAAGATGCGATCGGGGCAGTATTGAATTTGGCGAGAAAGTGAATCAGTGTGATTAATTATTAGTGTTTTAAGTTTCAATTAGTGTAAAGTGAATTAAAGTGTTAATTTAGGTAATTCTATCGGCAATTTTTATCATCACGAACCTCAAGCTCGTAACAATATATCTTCTTAAGATCGAAGTAGATAATGCACTGTGACACATATGTATACAATTTTATGTAAATAAATGAACGATATACACAGTCTATGCTATTTAAAAGTCATTGAATAATTTAAATGTTTCCATGTAATACAAAAGTTTCACTTCTGTCGTGTGTCATCTCGTCACACACTGTTTTTAGCCTTTATTAGGTAGACGTAGCTGCCTATCTCCTGAATTGTTTCCTTCTGTCGCCTTTTACGATAGCTACGGAGTGATATGGATTAGTGAATATTCTTACACCGTCACTACACGGTACAATAAATTATATACAAATATATTAAAAAATCTAAGTTAACTTAAACTACATCCTATACTATATTTTCAATTTACACATAATTGTCTGAATTAAAACTAATGTACAAAATGCACACAAATATTGAAAATAAATGCACAAACACAACGTCAAAAATTAATAACATTTTAGATATTATATTATCTTAGAGAACAACATGCACCACCAAGGCCCAGTGCGTAATTGCTGTGGTTTGAAAAAAGAATCAAATTTTTAACTTTCCATCCAAAACATAAACATAAAGTTGCCTAAAAACCAAATATTACGGTGATTACGAGATATCGGTTGGTATGGGTCTTTTTCCTATACACAGTGTGACCAATAGTGTTATCAGGATTTCAGATGACTAAAACATCTAGGAAGGCTAAAGAATTATTTGCCTCTAACTTCATTGTGAATTGTATTTTAGAGTTTATGGAGTTAATATGGTCTAAAAATGCAGTTACTTTGTCAGATGGTAAAATTGTGAAAGTGTCGTCTACGTACCGCTTGTAGAACCTTGGATTTACAGGAGCAGTAAGAAGGGCTTTCTCCTCAAAGTCCTCCATGAATATGTCAGCGACTATGGGAGACACAGGTGAGCCCATCGCCACACCATCTACTTGCTTGTAGAATTCCTCCTTCCACAATAGATAGCCAGATGTGAGGCAGTGTTCAAGTAATATCGCATATTCTTGAGGCATGTTATTTTCTTCCAGTTTCCTAGTTACAATTGAGATGCAGTCAACAATAGGTAGGCATGTGAATAGTGACTGAAGATCAAAACTGACCATAGTTTCATTGTCAGCGAGATGTAGGTCTTTTATCTCACTCACAAAATGGTATGAATCCTTTGTGTGTGCTCTGGTATGTCCTCTCAGTGGTGATAGTATTTTTGCTAAGTGTTGTGCCAGCTTATAAGTTGGTGAATCGATCTGGCTCACTATGGGACGTAGTGGAGCGTTTGGTTTGTGTATCTTCGGTAACCCATACAACCTCGGTGGTTTGGTGCATGATGGTATTAGCGAATTCACGTTGAGATTTAATTTTTCGGAGTATTTCTTTATTAATTCGCTAGTTGTTTTAAGCGTGTTAGTGGTGGGGTCTGTTTTGACCTTTTTATATGTACTTTCGTCCGATAAAAGTTGTTGTATTTTAAATCTATATTCCGACGTGTTCACTATCACCGTAGCATTTCCTTTATCCGCGCGGAGAATCGTGAGCTCTGGTCTGTTCCGTAAGTTATTCAGCGCGTAAATTCGTCTTTAGGAAAGTTTGGTTTCGGCACTGAACTACGACGTAACAAGGACGAAATATCTTGACGTATGGCCTCCAAATCTTCCTTACCGATATAATTCTTAAACAGACAATCCTCGACACTGCAGATCACTGCGGGACCCGAAGTCTACGGGCTACTGTGCCTACGTCACAGTGAACGAGTGAAGCCAGCCACAGTCGAGCGCGCGCCTGCTGTACTACCATATATCAGAGGAGTCACAGACAAGATTGGCTACATCTTGAAGCGAGCTTCCATTAAAACATACGCAAACAGCAGCTTGGGATCCTATAATTAACAAAATTAAACCCAAACCCAAGCATACCACTGCAAGACTTCATGATACTATAAGCTCGTTTTGCGTAAATCGGACCAAAAATTAATATTCAAAAACTGAAGGTAGCCGGACTAACTATGACATTGGGACGTCAAACATCTCAGTCCCCCCCGTGACCATGGGTGCTGTAAAGCACTCGAAACGTCGGGATAGTAAAAACAAATTAAAGTAATTAAACGCGATAAAATCCGTAAATAATAGTTTTATTCAATGAGAAACAACGAATAACAATTATTAACGAAGGATATCATTGGCCGTGTTGGCATATCATTATCGTTTCAGTTTGCGTTCTACGTTTCGTAACTTTCGTTTGTTTTGGTTTTGGTTGAATATATGATAATGGTTATATACTTAGGTATATCGATATGATATGATATTTTGATAACATAACGTTATTAGTTACGTTTTGATATATCGGTCTCATGCCTAGTGTTCGTTTGTGCGCGGTGACAGCTATATGTTGCATATTGGAACTAACGCGCTGATTTCACCAAAAGAAAATCTCTCAGAATGCCATCGTGTGCCATTCGAAAGTGCAATAATAATTCTATAAACACAAATAAAGCCCAAGGTGTAATATTTCACTCGTAGGTATCTATATTTTATCAAAAATTGAATTTAGTGGTTATTCCGATGTCATAAAATACCACGAGATATTTAAGGGTAAACGGAAACTGTGCGGCAGAGAAAATAGTATACACAATTTCCGTAATATAATAAGAGATGACGCTTTTGTCTGAGTACTCTTCTAATAACCAATTTAGTGTGCGCGCGTCAGCGTCTTGCAAACGCACGCATTCAAAAATATTTTTAACGAAAATTCATCATCGATGGGTGAACAGTCTACGTATAGTCACAGTGTAAGAATATCCACTACCCCGTATCATCCCGTGGGTGTCGTAAGAGGCGACAGAGGGAAACAAATCAGGATGTGGGCAGCAGCGTCTTCCTAATAACGAATAAAACAAAAAACTGGGATTGCTGAGTGTGGCAACTGTGGCAAATATTCTCATAGGGATAAGGCAACCTAAGTGGGAGGCTTATGTTCAGCAGTGGACTTTAGTAGGCGGTAACGGAACGGCAACGTATGAACAGTCCCCGAAATCCATCATTCAACTTTTACCCAGAAGTTGAATGTTGATTCAGCCTTTCTTGTCTAATCTAATGTATACTGAAGAATTTCCATGAAAATTTTTCACTCTGATAGTAATTAAAAACTAAAACAAATAAAAATAAACCAAGTTAAAATTATATATCTAATAATTTCACTGATTATTTAAAGAAAGGTCTTTTATATATTATATTGTATACTTGGGGAGTACAGGTAAATGAAACTGTATACTTGGGGAGTGCTTTCAGCCGGGATGGAAGATGTGATTTAGATGTGGATAGGCGTGTCGCTGCCGGAAACAAAGTCAATGGTGCCCTGAATGCATTAGTAAAAAAGGCAAGGCGTGGTGAAGAGTGCACGCCTTGCAATACATAATGCAGTGTTGGTACCGACTTTGTTATATGGCAACGAAACCTGGGTATGCCAGAAGAAGCATAAAAGCAAGTTGAATGCAGTGGAGATGCGATCTCTTCGTAAAATGTGTGGCGTTACCTTAGCCGACCGAAAGCGAAACGAAGAGATTCGCAATATGGCAGGATTGAAAGATGACCTTATCACAAAAATTGATAGGGGCGTACTCCAATGGTTTGGGCACATTGAACGAATTAGTGAAGACCGAATGGTGAAGAAAATATATAGAGCGAAAGTAAATATTAAAAGGTGTCGAGGTAGACCGAGACTAACTTTCGAAGACCATGTGAGCAAATTGCTCGAAGAGGGGAGGGTCAAGAGTACTCGGATACCTAGACGTGCATGTATGAAGAAGTTAATGAACCTGAAAGAAGCGAAAGAGGTATGTAAGGATCGTGACACTTGGCGATCTGTTCTCTCTGGCTACCCCGTTAGGGATTGTGCGTGAAGATAAGTAAGTAAGTAAGTATATTGTACTTTGTATTACCTAATTTTGTAAAGATATTGATTTCATTTGTACGAATCATTTGACGGCAGCAAAAATGAAATTTAATAAGTAAATAAAGCGGATAAGCAAGTATTGTCACAGATAAGGTAGCAATTTTTAAGCTAATTTAAACTTTCATGTTATAAAGTTATAAGCTAGGGGGTTTGTTTAGTTGACCAAATTCGGACAGTCGGCAATCAACGCGTGACCTCTGTCAAATTCGAGGTTTGCTAACAGTTTTATCATGTCTCTTTCTCTTGGCGTTTATTAAAAAGGGAGAGAGAGAGATACTTAAAGTATTACTCAAATTGACGTTTTTTTATTCTAAGTTAAACGCATTTTAAAATATAATTTTAATCTTATTTACGAGCTGACTCATAAATATCGATGACAACATCTATACACTGCCGCCAACTTCAAACAAAGATCGCGTTGTAACCTCTGAAGACTAAGATTGAATGCCTTGTAGCCTGCAGGTACTGACGCTCTATACCCTTCAGATCGGCGCAAAGCAGTGTATGCTATTTAGCGCCAGAATTAGGTAAGGGGGTGATATCCACTGAGACTTCTGCCACCTATTTTTTATTGTTTTTTATTTAAATTCATAAAGAAAAATTGGTTGACCGTTCATCACGAAATAAATTATTGCTTATAGACAAGAAAAATGAAATGTTATTCCGACATCTATTTCCCGACCTAACAAAATTGACCGAAATGAGACAGCGTGACCCGTTAAATGAAAAAGTTTGAGACGTGATAGCCAATTAGGCTCCACTATAACTTTTGAATGAGATTTAGTACTCGTATAAAAATGTTTTATATTTTCATAATTCTACGCTGGAGATTTTAATAAAAACACCTATTTACTCCACATTAGTCCTCAGGGTGACATCACATCTGCATTTCGATTCTTAATCGATGATAGGTGTAGATGTCTGTGGGCCATAGTAACCACTTACAATCAGGTGGAATGTGTACTCGTTAGTCAACTTTATTCTATAAAAAATAGACATAGTCATCATATGTCATCATCTTAGAAAGCTGTTTTAAATAAGCGATAAAAGCGTCAACGCTACAGAACGTAATGCAATGCGGCAAAAAACAATACAACGCTATGCGAAACACAGTGCGATATAACCAAAATAGTACGTTACGTGGCCTATGTCGTCTAGTTTATCAGCGTCAGTAGTTAGAGTCCATCGATTTGTTGCTTTCTGTCACTTACCTAGGACAATTGGTCAGTCTAGCCGCTCTCGTAAACACATTGATTGCGTTGCAAGCTTACTCGTTAGTCGTCCAGGCCATTAACACATCTCTTTACGATTGATTGCTTTATTTTGTTGTGTTTTACCATTAAGTTCTTATATATTGAATTTATATACATACACAGATAAATATTTGTTATAGATTAAGGTGACAAAGGAGCATACAGTTCACCTGATTTTAAGTGGATAGTATGGCCCAAAGACATTCAAAATACGTTGTCACCCCTGAGGATTAAGATGGAATGCCTGTAGAAAAGGTCTCTGCATATCTACACTCACCATACGAATCACACAGCAGCATTAAGCTGCTATTATACGCTGATATTTTATGAAAGCGTCGTCATGGCTTCGTATACGAATTATATTTAGCTATGTAACCGTTGCGTAAGAATATCTCCACCCCATCTCCTCCCTATGGGAAATACGAAAAGAACCTCATGGCTACCGATAGATGACGGTATAACCATCTCGTTTACGTCAGATGTAAAACATCTACCGGCGACGCGAAGCAGCGTCAGAGCTGTGAGTCTTCTGGTACTGAGCTCATCAATCTGCGTCCCAAGCGTGGTGATTAAGACATATCCTTCCCTACAGGAGAGGCCAATGTTCAGCTCTGTACTTTTGAGTTGTTGATAATGATGAAAATGAATAGTATAGTAGAAATCAACCAAATAATAATTCTTTTTTCTAAATGAACACAATATTTGTAACTGTTACTTATTCGGTTTACAGCGTTAATTCGGTACTCTTTTAGAGGACAAGATAGCAAAAGAACGGCGGTATCGTGACTGGTTCTATGAAAGAACGGTAAAACTGTTCTATATGGCGCTATAAAGACAAACACTTTGGTCAGTGGTTGTCAAATTCTTTGATTATCATGCCCGCAAAAGTCACCGGTGGTAAAAAAGTAGAAAGATTTCATACAACATTATGCTGTGGAAATAACTAAAATTAACCAATCTAGCTGTTTCTACACATGTAAGGCCCAGCATATGGTGCAGTACTAAGTTTTTACATATATGAGAGCCCCGTTGAAGCCTCGCGTCATCTGTAATTCCGAGAAAAACAGTGGATTCAACATGACTTAGCTTCTCCCCATTCACCTGTTTAATATTTGGTGTTGTAATTTTACTTTAATAACCGTTTAAAAGCAAATTATTGAAGTTAAACCAGTATACTACTTTTGATGTAACATAATAATTATTAAACATAATAATTGCCTTTTAAGTCGGAAATCGATGAAATATTATCAGCAAAAAAACTATATCATGATTATTCTCTACCAAGTAACATATTCTACAGTCATCTGTATAACTTGAATGTATGTAGCCTCGGAATAATTAAACTTAAGGGGAAATATAACCAAATGGCTTAGCAAGATCCTCCCTTATACCGAAAATATTTCAGCATTAATTTTGAAATAAATATATCGTAAAGTTCAGGATTAATGTCAAGTATTAGGCGAAAACACGATTCCGTAAAAATTTTCTCGATAGAAAAAAAAACCAGTTACCTCCAAACTGAAAAATAAACCGCTGGTATTCATAAAATACTTTAAATTAGATCATGAAACTTTGCATACTAACTGAACTAACTATAAAACAGGGCTTATGTATTTAATTTTTTTTAATTACCATTATTTTCACTGTAAAATAAATTACCTAAACTATCGGCGTCTTGAAGCTTGTTTCCTGCCGCCCGGTCAGTGTCGCTTCAGCCTTTGAAGGGGAAAGATGAGTCATTTACGATCAGGATACACATTACGCAACAGGACGACGTAAAATTAAAATGGGAAATAACCGTATAAAAATAAGAAGCGATTGGGTTGGCGTAAAGAAACAGGCATAAATATGATAAACCTAATGAAATAAGTATCTAACGACCTATCTACTTACAGTATTAGTGATTAAAAACATGTCGGTACATAGCATACGACGCGGGGGGAAGTGGGGGTAAAATTAGAATTTGAGCTGACTTTCTATATCCCCTTAATATTTTTATTGATTAGACACTTAGGTTAGTTCTTAGTATTTCCGAGTAAATTATGGTTTCTGTACTAAACGTGCTGTTTGAATAATTCCTCTATAAATTTATAACATTGTTATTCTGACAGAATGAAGTCACCCACTTCAATTACCTTGAAGTTGTCTACCTTGTCCAACTCAATTTACTGAAACCGTTTTCTCAAAACGAACTTAATTCTTAGGCTTGAGTCTATAGATTTTTTTTACTCGTGAGTTAATTTTATTTTATACGTGTTAACTCTACTTAATGACATCAGAAGAAGTATTAAATAAAGAAATTTCTCGCATAAATACGAAGCGGCACTGAAAATTTCGGGAATCAAGGAAGTGACACAACATTACTATTTAAAAATGTATTTATTGCTTTTCGAAGTATTCTCCGCGAAATTTGACACATTTTTCCATACGATGGAACCAATCATTGAAGCAACCATTCCATTAGGAAGTTGAGGTCTCCAAAATGGCCTGTTTGTAGGCGTCCACAGCTTCTTCAGGTGATGAAAATCTCTGTCCACGCAATTTATTCTTTATTTTAGGGAAAGTATAGAAATCATTAGGTCGAGGCTGTACGGCGGATGGTCTAATAATTCATTCTATGTTTTCTTGCTCTAAAAACTCTTTTGTTCTATGTGTTGGTGTGAGAACTCACATTATCGTGATGGAGGATGATGCGGCGGTTGCAGTTCTCTTTACGGAGTTCAGAAACGACCTGTGACAAACAAATACTAGCATATCATTCTGCATTAACTGTTCTTTGTCCCTAAAGAGGAATAGCCATAACATGGCCGGTTTTTGAGACAAACGTGGCCACCATTTTTTTTGCAACACTCCGTGAACGAACAATTTTTGTTGGCTTTAACTCATTTTCGAACACTCTAACTCGTGACTGGTTTTTTGTTTCGGGTTCGTACGCATACATCCAGGATTCGTCACCTGATACGATGTTGTATACAGCTTTTAAGGATCCTGCGTGGAATCTTTGGAGAGTTCTGACGCACCAAGTAACGCGAGCCGCTTTTTGCTCTTCACAGAGCGAATGCGGTATCCATCGGAAAAACAACTTTTTTACACCTAATTGTTCATGCAAGATTATTTGTATTTGACTCACGCCAATGTCTAAAGTTGCCTGAATTTCGCGGTATGCCACATGTCGATCTTCCTCAATCACCTTACGCAGAGCATCAACGTTTTCTTGGGTGACTGCAGTTTTTGGACGACCTTGACGGGGATCATCACTGAGCCTGACACGTCCACGTTGAAAGTCAGCAAACCAGCGATAAATTGTGGTTTTGGATGGGGTTTCATCACCAAATGCAGAAATCATCCGGTTAATACACTGTTTTTGTGTTAAACCACTTAAAAAGTCATAATAAATCATCGCTCTTGAATTTTCTCGAGTCAATCCCATTTTCTCTACGACTAAAAAAGTTTGACAAAACCTTGTGACAAGACCAAGAATCTTTTTTTAAATAAATAAATGGTATTCGATTTTTGAAACCAAGGAGTTTTCAATTAAAAAGATTTTAATATGACAGGAACAGTGGAAATATTCCATTCTCGATACTTTTAGTGCAGCTTAGGTATTATGTAGACCCCATTAACAGATGTTATTGCACCGTATAATCTCAATTTACTCATGTTATAAGGTTATATTAGGGTCATCATTTATATATAATAAGAAACTCCTATTAGTAAACGAAATGTAGGGTGGCCCGTAATGATGCCATTCCTTACGGGTAGCTTATGTTCAGCAGTGAACTAGTGATAGGCTGTAATGATGATGATGACGATAAACTTGAGTAAAAATGTATAATTTATTTTTATGTAATCATGTAATGTTGAAAGGGTGTAGAAGCTGCCAAATGAGACAGGCGTGTTGATATGTCAAGGACTGTATTTAAACTGCTACCAATATTCTAAATCTAACACTAATAATAAATAGTACATATAAGTAACTATGAATATATACGTCTGATAACAGTATTAAATGAGATGGACGATTCAGGTAAGCAGCGTTGTATTTAATAGACTTATTAATTAATAGACTTAGGAGTTTTTCTGATGTCATCGGGCAAGGAGTTCCAAGGGCGTATAGCCTGAACGTTAAAGGAGTTTCCATAGAACTCGGTGAAGTGAAAAGGAATACATATTTTGTTGTTAGAAGAACGTAGAACCCTATCATGAGATGACGAGAGATAGTGAAATTTACTCTTAAGATATGAAGGTGAAAATGATATGGAAAAAAGAACAAGTAATATTCTGGAATTGCGCCTCTGCCGGATTGTAAACCAATTAAGCTTAGATCTTTATTGCGAAATATGATCATACCTACGAAGCCCAAAAATAAATCTTATACAGTTATTGAGAAGGCGTTCCAGCTTTTTCAGAAGTTTCTGGGACAGATCCGGGTAGTACACATCTGCATAATCAATTATGGGTAATATGAGCGAACAAGCATAGTCTTAGACTTTGTGGGAAGAAAATGTTTTAAACAATACAGAGAACGTAACGTGGCAATGACTTTACGACTCACTTCATAAACCTGAGTTCTCCAATTCAGCGTGCTGTCGATGTGTAGGCCAATATTATTTACAAAGATACTGAACGGCATTGTAATCCCATTATAATAAATAGAAGGTAAGTCTGCAAAATTAATCTTGGCTAGCATCCTTGAGCTACCCATAAGCACAGTGGTGACACTCCCGGTACGTGAGAGCTTAAGCGCCGGTGACCTTGAGTCGATGCGTGTAACGCTAGGGTTGATATCGAACCGAAATGAAATATTATAGACTTGTACCAAAGAAGGTACATAGTAGGTATGTGTTATATATTACGTAAACTTATGTATTTAGGTAGTGAAAAATACGTCCAATTTTAAATCAACTTTTATTAAATGAGGAATATTAAAACTTCCGACAAAACCAAATGTGCACGACAGTTAATAACAGGTAATATTAAAGAATTAACCAACATTTAGTATTTCAGTACGCAATAATCAGTATTACCTACTATACTTTAAAAATAATTTACTCTTATATATTTTTGAATTTTTCGATAAATTTTTTAATTTTCATTATTATTTCTAACAATGCAAAAATTCGTAGCATGTATATTTTTTTAGAAAATCCAAAGGTATGCAGGTTTCCTGGGACATAGCGGCCAACAAATTGTTCCCTATGTGTTGAGGAGATAAGTCATTTCTATTTCTAATGAAATAATCCATAAATACAACAATGAACAAATACAAAAACCCTTTATAGATATCTAAAATTTCTTTACTCTCTAGTGGTATTTTTAATAGTGTATATTTCAGTTAATGTAATATAATAAAATTATTGGCGATATATTTGTTTTATTGCCATGGTATTTCCCCATAATTCTTGTTAAGATCATATCGACATTCATTAAAATGAGTTCACATGTTTTTAGGTATCATAAAACATTATTAAAAATTAAACTAACAAAACAAGTACCCTTGTTTTGTGCAGTGGAATTTATTTTAATTGTAATCACTTAAAATCACTTTCAGTAATACTTATACATATACTATAATATCATTTATTTAATAAAAACAAAAATATTTATCAAAGCATATAAACCTAGCATACACGGCTATAAAAACTATTACCGTTACTTGGTAACATAAACTTAATACGTACATGAACAGAATAGTAATATGTACATAAAGATATTAGTAATATTCATATATTAATTGAAATATTATATCACTTGACGAATATATTCATATTAACTAATACTGACAAATATCGAGATTACTACTAGCCCTCGGCCAGGGCAGTCGGCGACTGCCCGTTCCACGCCCCGCGCGCCTCTCAAGGCCCCCCGCACACATCCAGACACCCACACATAGCCTCAAGCGATTTTACGTGCACACATGCTTAAGTGTCGTTTCTTTTCGCGTAGTGTATATATTCTTTGCCATAAGTATAGTATAAGTTTATCTTGCACGTACAGCTGACGATCATCGGCATTCTGTCATGTTTACGTAGTAGAGTCACACTGCGACGTATATTATTACTAACGTTGTAGCACGAATAGTTCAGCTTGATTGGGGCACATCAGTGTGAAATTGGGCCAAAAAAACAGCGTTAAAGGGGTAACGCTGGTTTTTAACCGATTTAAAAAATTAGGAGGTAGTCAATAATGGGTAAATTAATTTATTGAGAGTGTGTTACCTCAGAACATTTTTCTAGGTGAACCGATTTTGATGATTCTTCTTCATTCGAAAGTTGGTGCTTCTATTGTAGCCCCATATGAATTAATTTGATCAAGATCAGACCAGGAGTTATCCTTAATAGTACGTATTTATTCGACATCGAATACAAAGATGATGTTGACATTTTATTTATATTGAAGTCGGTTGTACAAAAGTTTTAATTTACCACTTGTATTATACCAGATATTATGCCTCTTCAAATTACTGAGATAGTTTTAGGATCAAGAAGTGTTCACCACGCTACTCCGATGCGTGTTGGAGTACTTGAGATATTTTTGAAATATTTTTTTAATTTCTTTGACACGCAGGTTTCTTCATGACGTTTTCTTTCATCGCCGGGCACGCAATAAAACAGCAATTAAAATTGCAATTGGTGCCGGCGGGAGAGTAATCGTGTTGCTTGCGTACTGTGAAATTTATAGAATAATCCTTGAGCTACCACTGCTCTCCTTTACAAATAATAGTCGATAAAACAAGTGATTTTTTTTAATTTATCGTTTTTTATATTCTTGCAATCTTATCAGCTATATACACATTTTCAAGTTTCAAACTAATCAAGAAGTTATAGTCAACGAAATCTAAGAAATACCATTTGACGCTTTATATTAATCATTCCGCAATAACTTTGCACAAGCGTACTCACACGATTTAAAATAACCTTTTACGTAAATCCGAAGAATTATGTAGTTATCTATATTTCATTATAACGTGTATAGTATAGTTTTTTATCACAAATTTAAATTCTAATCTTTCAAACAAAGCAAAATATAAAAAAAATAACCAGTATCAACTTTTTTACTTGACGTTGTATTATTGATATGTCGCTATGTACCTTACCGTACCTTACCGTGTTTAGATGATTAAAATTCATTTTTATGCGAATAATCGGCAAAAATATTCAAATAATTGATAAAAATATTCAAATAATCGGTAAAAATATTCAAATAATGGAATCATTAATTTTGTTATTGTATTATTAGATTAATTAAATTTTTATTTTTAAAATTCTTTAAATTACATGAATCATGAATAAAACAAGTTTATTTTTTTACTATGTCAACGTAAATTTGTGTAAGCAAAAAACTCATATACAAGGTCGCGCTGAAAAAACCACTACGTAATTTCAATCTCCCGCCATTTCGGGAGCTTACTGTGCGTAACTTTGTGTTAGCCTTCTTATTTTGTGACTCGGCTTTAACTTTTTGGACTGTTTCTTCTATATTCGTTAAAGCATGTGCCCATTTCACAAGGGATGATTGGGCAAAAGTGGTAAAAATAAACAAAAAAAATTGATTATGGATGACTTTGAAAGAGACATTAATATTGACTGAATTATTTAAAATCAAATAATAATTAATATAAAAACAACGACAGCTCAACTAGTTTGCTGAAAGTGATTGAATAATTTTTTTAAATCTAGTTTAAATCTAAAATTTTTATAACTTTGCCTCTAGAGGAAATAAGCAGTAACAACAAATACGAAATTATCCGTTTTTAATATATTCTGGTATTATTTAAACCACTGTAAATGATTACCAACTCTAAATAATCGAAATCGATTTTTTTAATAATCGAATACTGTTACGTTCCCATTTTTTAGATGACGTGCTTGGTGCAATAAGTTTGACAACCGTCAAAATGTATTTCTTAGATTTGATTGATTATAGTTAAAATTAATTCCTAAATAAATTTCGAAGACATGTGAAGTTCGTCTACACGCATTAGGGCAGCGCGGTGAACATTTCCTTGCCCTAAATAAGGCCTGTTCCCAGCATGGGGCATTTAAAGTGTAACTTTCACTTTTAACTTTACAATTACCAAATTTTACCCAGAACGACAGACAAACAAGATACTTAATAAAAACGTGTCAAAATACCGTAGAGCGTCTTTTATGTTATTATCTTTTATTGTGTTTTATTTATAAAAACTAATTTAAAAATTGTTCCATTTTCCGCCAAAAATAAATTGAGTGCTACTAGATGTTGCTTGATAACTATAAAAACTAATTTTAAACAATTACCATTCAGTATATTTGAAGTTCTTGTGTAGTGTTCACTTCAGTGTTTAGAGTCTATTGTAGCGGAACTTGCTATTAACTAATGCTTTGAGCTGACATAAACTTTGACACCGTATACAAAGGGTATTAAATTTGCGAGTTGAAAAAAACTTGCAATTGTTTGTTGTAGGTATTTAATTGCCACGTACGTGCACGTGTCTAGAATATGAGTGGGAAACATAATTTCATGATATTATTTCACTTTTGAACTTATGACGTGAAAGCATTATAATTATAATTTACTATTGCAGCTTTTAGCTGTATATTGTACTTATCTTTCTACGTTGCAAGGTATATTTCCAAAAGCGTTTTAAAACCAAAAATGTGTGTAGGGTTTTATCTAAAGATGGACGTGTCATCTTCATTAGTCCGTAAACGTCTACCGCTGGACATGGGCCTTTTCAGTTTTGAGGTAGGTTTGTCTTAGAGGTCACGGGCACATCGCAGGCAAATTGACGACCGCGATACCAGACGGTTCATACTTTTGAAGCTGTCCCCCTCGCTGGACTGGATATTTTACGCCTGGTGTATGAGGCGATATATTTATCGAAACCCATGGAACGAAATACTGTGCAGTGGCGGTGTAAGAATATCCACCACTCCATATCACTCCGTGGGTGTCGTAAGAGGTGACAGAAGGAAAAAATCAGCAGCGTCTTCCAGATAACGACTAAAATTTAAAAACTGCGGTTTCCAATCCGCTTGCCAAAAGTTGCAACTATGGAAAATATCCCCCTAATGAGGCAATCAATGGGGGACACCTGTTTTCAGCAGTGGACTAATAGGCTGTAACAGTGACGGCATGGGACGAAATATTGTGTTGGATTCTCTTATGCCACCACCACATAATCAAAGAGGGCTATATGAACTTCTAAACTTCTAATGTAAATAATTGTAACATTGCGGAAGATAAAATATATTAATGGTATAAAAAAATAAAAACTATTTTATAAAAACTAATTGAATTACTTGTCATTGCGAAACAGTTTAGAAAGGTAATTAATTTCAACAATTAGTTATTATTATATTAAGATAACATATTACATAAACGTGTCAACAATTATCCTTAAACTCAGTTTGTCACGGATGGAGTGATTGAAGAAAAGCCACGGCATAGACAAAAGATGGTAAGGCACCGAAAAAATGAAGTTATTTGAAAGATGTTGAAAATAATTAGCTGAGGTCCGCGTAGTAACATAAAATGATATGTCTTACCTAGTTTGAAGAGCACCTCCCGCCCTCTTCTTATTGCGTGCGCTGTCTCCGTCACCACTAATCCCAACACCGCTACTCTCAACACCATTACACTAAGGACGATTCTGACCGCTGATACGACAGATATTCCGCCTCTAAACGAAGCATCACTAGGTGAAGTAGACTCTGCGGTGGTTGACCCTTAAGTGGAAGTTTGAAAATATTATTTCGAGGACATGTAGTAAGCACAAAACACTAGAGCAGCATGGCGGGTCAATTGCTCTATAACTCTTTTACAAATGCATGAAGGCCTGTGCTCAGCAGTGGAACGCTTGTTGGATTTATTTACTTTTATACCAAAATAGACAAACATGCGTTTGTAGTATGCAGTTATCAGTTATAATTTTTATTAAATGATTCGGTAGCAATAGACAATAAGAGAAATAAATAACTAAAACTCCGTATTCGGAAGCAAATTCAAAATATTTATTTTAAGTTAAGTGTTAACATTTGGTATTAATTTATTATAACGTGCTATTATTTAAGCTCTACTATTTCACTATTTACCATTAACTATTATCATTTCAGCTTATAAAAAGTCAACTGTTGAATAAAAGCGTTCTCCATAAATTGCCTTATAGTAGAGTTATTTGTAATAGTTGCCATGCTTGGCAAGCGGTTTGGCAACCGCAGTTCTTTATAACTTTGAGTTTTTTCAGGCCGCTGCCTATCTTCTAATTCACTTCACTTCCCTCTGTCATCAATTACGACGCCATAACTAACTCTGTGTCCTACTTTTATCTTATAATATTTTGTGAAAGTGTAATTGTAATTCCTTGTGAAAGTCTTATTTGTGAGAGAGTTATCGTGCTGCTCCAGTGCGTGTCAGTAGACTTCGCATGTCTTCGAAATATTTTATTTCTCAGAAATGTTAGAGCCTATTCATTTTTTTTTCAGTCTTATATAATTGTTTTACTAGATCACAAAACAACTACATTCTTATAACAACAATAATAACAATTATACATAAACACTCACGCCTGTCACCCAGAGGGGTAGGCAGAGACTACGGACTTCCATTTGGCACGATCCTGACATACCTCTTTCGCCTCCTTTACATCCATATATCTACGCATACATGCTCGTCGGTTGAAGGTACTTCTAACGTGGTCCATTTTCAAAATATCGCCAATTTGGTCGATAAACTTTTTTCTAGGGCGTCCCTTCCCGACTCTGCCGTTCACATCTGCCATATAAATTTGCTTTGTCACTCTTTCCTCATTCATTCTTTCTACATGACCAAACCACCGAAGCATTCCTTTCTTAATACTGGTCACAACATCATCTTGCATACTACATTTATCTCTTATCACGCAACCCCTGCATTCAATTCCCCATCATACCTTAAAGACCGCATTTCTACTGCATTTATTCTACTTTCGTGCTTCTTCTGCCACACCCAGCTTTCACTACCATACATTAAATTAGGGACTAACACAGCATTATGAATTACCATACGTGCCTTTTTTGACACATTCTGATTCTTCATGATAGAGTGTAGTGCCCCATTCACTCAATTCCCTGCATTTACTCGTCGTTCTATATCAATATACCAAATACACAAACTCGCGTCCGTAGGCAATTATATTCTTTAAATTTATTTTAGTTTTATTATTTAACAATATACAAATATTGAAATTTTCATGCAATTTATTTATTAAAATAAATATCATTTTGACAGCTCATAAAAAATTATAGTATCTAGTCTCATTCTAATTCTCCTACAATCTTATACCTTCATGATTCGTCAAAGTTCCCGTAGTTGCCGCAAATAACGTAGCATTAGGATACAAAAGTTATCTATATTATGATATAATTCACTTTACTGCTAAGTTCCATTAAAATCCATTCGCCCATTGTCTGATTGAGCGATAAAAATCGAAACATGTTAATACTAAGTAAGGTATTGCGTTGGTATAATTTTGTATAAAGTTAATTTTCTATTTCTGGATGTTTTTGAAAAGAGAACAACTTGTTATTTGTGCTGGAATTAAATTGTTTTCATTCGTTGTATACAATAAATAATTAAAATATTAAAGTTTAACTTGGTGGTGATCAATACACGTTTATTGTCATAGTAACGGAGAACGTACATCTTTTTCTAAAACCTTATATAGGAGGATGACTCGTTGCAAAGATGGGACGGTAGTATAAAGAAAAACTTTTCGGAAAAAGGACTGTTCGAGATATAATTTTTTTTAAACTTATTTTACGTTAAATACGTAAAATAAATAAAACTATTTTTATTGCAATGAAATTTGTTAACAAAACCAATTTATATATTAAAGCATTTCGATGCTTTTTGGCCGAATACTTTGTAGCCAAGTAATTTTTACGTCATTCATAAATCCCGTTCCAAGTTGACTTGGCGGCAAATCTTAAAATGTTATATGGTGGGAAAATATATATATATATATATATATATATATATATATATATATATATATATCGAAAGATGTTTGTTTAATTTTAGTTTTGATGTAATATTTACGTGTCCTGCAATTTACGTGGGATAATGTAAGCATTATACCTATACCTATACATTTTAGTGTAGGTTACTTTGGATTCACTTTATCTTTTAGAATACATATTCAGCAGACAAACAACTTTCATTGAACGAATGCACTCTTAAACTAAACTAGCTTGCTCGACTTTTACAACATGTTGGATTGCAATTAGAGTTGCCTGCTTGTTGTAGTATAGAAAGTCTTATAAGAAATCAATGCGTTTCACATATAGTTTGCCAAAATATGCATAATGCCATACCTTTAGGTTAGGTTTTTAATGTGTTACTTTTCTCTACTTATTATGTCGTGGAAAATTCCATATGAATGTATCATTTGATACAGTGAACTCACAATATCTGTTGCATTACATATATCGTGTAAACAGAGGTGTTTTATAGGTAAAAATAGATTTCTGCTTATTGGGCCGTGATTGCATTTTTCTCCATAATGCAATTAAGGAACAGTAGGGAAATCATGACACCTGTAAACATACATACTTAAAAGTAAAGGAGATATAAATTAGTATTAATTTCCTGTTTAGGTCACTTGAATGCTTAGAAGACATAAATTATAATGATTCAATTAATTATCGAGCCCGAAACTAGTGTCGAACAGTAAACGGTGAGGTGGTAAAACGTTTGCGGTACTTACAAGTTATGATTTTTTTTGAGTAAAATTAATTTGATCTGAAATATTTTATCTGAAACATAGAAATTCGTCATCATTTTGCTAAATTAACAACCTTACATTTTTAAAACATGCCATGTGCAGCACATAATTCGAACGTCGAGAAAAATAATAATTTTGCCATTTTTTTGTCAGCTTCGTGTTTCTTTTGCAAAAAAAAAATTACCGGGGCACATTACGAGTATGTAAGTAGGATTTTCCCTACTCGAATCATATGCCAATGTATGGTAAATCTCGGACATACATTGTTATACTCGTAATGTACACCGTATGGTTTTTTTTTTCAAAAATTAAATTACTATTAAAATATATGACAGATGCCACGCAACCATCAAAAAAAAGACTGAAACCAAATATTAATTATAAGAAAATAAAAAGCCATTAAAATGTCAGACCAAGAGACTTTCACTTGGAAAAGCAGCTTATATTGGTTCTAAAAAGTACTCTCTACACGAAAATTATTATCTACGAAAGTGAAAGGAAACCCATTATTTTAAGAGGATGAAAATGAGTTGTAAGACTGCATAGTCAAAAATTAGCAGATGACAAATAATTCATAGATCAGCTGTCATCACCATCTGTTGAAACAATTAATGACAATTCGCAAAGAGTAGTAACACATAAGGTATTAGGGTTGCTCAGGTAGTATCGACTTCTATTATACGAACCAATAACTTCTATGATGGACAACACAATGCCGTAACGATGTTGTTACTGTTCACAATTTACAATTTAATAAATCTAAGCAGAACAAGCTATTTGAGAAGCAAAACATAAAAAAGAAAAATACGAAGCAGATTAAAATAAAAAAGGGAGAGAAAATACACAACAGAAAATACACAAGCAAGTTCACAGGTAAAATAAAGGCTGATTCACGTTACATCGCGTCGCGACCGGGCCGGGCCCCGGTCAAACATCTAAGCATACTTTTTGTATGAAGTGATTCATGCTGGACCGTGGCTCGGCCGTGCGCCGCCCGGACCCGGACGGGGCACGGCGTCGAAATGTCGGTGGATATTGTTTCCCGGCTCCGGCTCGGCCCGGCCCCGGCACGTTGTAACATGAACGTGTACGCCGGGCGCCCGCAGGGCAGTCGACGACAAATCTTTGAGATGTGAGCAGCCCAATATCGAAATGAACGATGAAAAATTGCTAGAATGTGTGCGGAAATAGCCTGCAGTTTACAAGATCCATCCTAAGTATTATTTAACTCAAGCGTCACGTCTATCGACTGATGAAATCACTATTAGACACAAAACACCTATCACAAACACGGTCGTGCGAAAAATACACGCAAACAGTACGGTGTAGCATGAATGACTGGCCTGACGGCGCATAGTGGACGTGCGTGGTGAAGCCCGGCCCGGTTGCGAAACGGTGTAACCTGAATTATGCTTTAAATAGAGCATAACGTCGCTGCATACGTAACGTGTTTTATTCCGGATGGAGTGGGACGTGAAATTTTGGAAATATCGTTTCATAGAAAATGTACGGGATAATGCATACGTTAAGGATGCACGGACGGACGGACGGGACGGGGACGTGGCATGAATGGTACGGGAAAAATATATCGTTTCGACGATGTTTACCCCGTCCCGGCCGGCGCGTGCCACGTCCCGTCCGTGGTTCCGCTGCGTATGCAGTATGCACAGTCGCTCCGTTGGCTCCGTAGTGATGCGCGGGTCGTACCGAACAAAATTGATGACCAAAAACTAATTAAATGTGTATTATTGTATCCACGTTTGTATAATCTTGGACACAAAATATAACAAAAATCTATGGCGGAAAATTGCAGCCGAGCTATCACTCACTGCAAACAGTGAATACAATTGTTTTTTCATTTATGTTATCATACAAAAATCTATATAAAATTGAGTCTGATGTGCGTATGGTATTCAGCGTCTAGTCAATAGCAATTGATGCCAATTCTTCAAATTAAAAATACATCTTTCACAACACTAGCACGTTAGTTTCGAGCCACTGTCACGGTGCGTATGCATTAAGCCTCCGTCCGTGTTGCTATACAACCACGTTCCGTATCCGTCCCGTGCACGTGCTGATTCCGTCCTGTATGCAGCGACCTTTAAATTCTCAATTACTAAAGATATCAAAGTATGGAATAGAAAGAAAGTCATTAAATAATGACCTTCAAAAATGGTATTATTGAATATTTTGTACTCAATTAAATAAACAATCCCCTGATAAAGACTGTGCACATACTACAAAAATAGCTCACGGGCCCATGAAAATTGTACGAGTCGTGAGAGCACATCGAGAGTATTCATTTGTGACTTTTCTGATGACTGTCATTATGTTCTCGATTACCCCACAGACTGTTTGTAAATACCCCATCCGCTGCGTGTAGTTATATTAGTAGCATAGTTGTAGCACGAATGGGTCGGCTCGACCGGGGACCACGCTCTCACAGTATACCAGCGTAAAATAGTAGCTTAATGCTGCTGTGTTTCGTATGGTGAGTGTAGAGAAGCGGAGACTCTTTTTTACTGGAAACGAGGCATTCCATCTTAGTCCTGACGGGTGACAACGCATCTTCATTTTGATTTGTAATCGAGTACAGATGCAGATGTCTATGGCCCACAGCAACCACTTACCATCAGGTGGACTGTGTGCTAGTTTGTCACCCTATCCTAAAAAAATATAACAAGGTTTCATTTATTTCTTAAAAATGATTCTATTTTAAAAAATTACTTTGTACAATATAAGTATTTATGATAGAATAGTTTGAGTAAAACTTTATTAATAAATAACATTTGTATTGGATTGCATTGTCAATATGCACTGGTTGTACACTTTTATTTTAAAGTTTTGAGGTATACGTGGTAAACGAGTTGAATCCTTCTCGGTCTAAGTTCGACTAACCTAGTCTGTGTACCTAGTAATGGGTTGTGCCTACATTACGTTTAATCAATATTTAATCAGTATCAATTTGTGTATCATAATAAACACACGTATATCGGGCTCCTGAAGTTTTATTGATACTCTCCAATTAGTACGCAACCATACGTGTACGTGTACAGTGGTGACCCCGACGTGATCGAAATGTGTAGAACAGTGGTGACCCCGATCTCAAGTTACGCGAACACGTTCGAGAATCAAAGTGCGTTTCACTAACCTGACGAAGGAAAGAAGAACCACAATGATTTCGCAGCAAGACGGCCAAAATAAAGCAAGTACTAGCGGGTCAGCAGAAGTAGCAGTTGTTAATGTTTCCTCGAGAATACCCGAATTTTGGGCCGATCAGCCGCGGCTCTGGTTCATCCAGTGCGAAGCTGTCCTTGCACGGCACAAGATGAGCGATGAAGCGAGATACAACATGGTAGTTACTAAATTGGGGAAGGATATAATCCAGCAAGTCAGCGACATTCTTATCAAGCCGCCCGAGGGAAGGAAATTCGATACTTTGAAAGAGCGATTGTTAAAGGTCTACGAAGAGTCCGAGATTCGACAGTTTCAAAAACTTTTGAGTAAGATGGAGTTGGGAGATCAAAAACCCTCTCAACTCCTTAGGCGGATGAGGGAATTGGCTCGAGAAAAGATACCCGACGAAACACTTCGGATAATGTGGCAAGGTCATCTGCCGTCGTCTGTGAGAAGTGTATTAGCAGTGTGTGAAGTAAAAGACCTGGAGCATTTATCAGCAATCGCGGACAAGGTTGTGGAGACTGCACGACCCTTACAAGTGACAGAAGTGCAAGCTACACAAAGTAGTACGAACACAGAGACTGCGTTAATTCTGGCGGAGATTGCCAAATTAAGTCTAAAAATCAGGGATTTGGAGAGAGATAGACATCGTGATTATCGTAGAAATAATTATCAATATCGCTCCAGATCGCGATCTAACTCACGCGGCCGTACTCGTAATACGACACGGCGCTCACCTGATAGTCCGGACTGGCTGTGTAGTTATCATTATAAATATCACCATAGAGCTACGAAATGTGTAGAACCGTGCGCCTGGCCTAAAACAGACAAGAAGGAAAACTAGATCTGGTGCAATCGCAGGTGGAGATTTGCACCATAGCTCCTGTTCCCCGATTATGTATCACGGACAATAGCAGTGGACTCCGATTTTTAGTGGACACTGGTGCGAACATTTCAGTGCTGCCGGTGAATAAAAATCGCGTATCAAGTGCAAAATGTGAAGACTATAAACTGTACGCTGCGAACGGGAGTGAAATTTAGACTTTTGGTGTTAAAACATTGGACTTAGACCTTAAGTGACGACGACCATTGCGTTGGTCATTTGTGGTGGCAGACGTCAAGCAACCAATACTCGGTGCTGATTTCTTACCCCATTATAAACTATTAGTGTATGTGAACAATAAAAAACTTATCGACTCAGTGACTAGTCTAAAAACTATTGCGTCTGTGACTGTGCAAAATAAACCGTCCGTGAGAACAATTGACTGTATGAATGAATACAGCGATATATTAGGCGAATTTCCCAACGTAACGAAGCCAATGTGTTTTAAGGAGCTTCCTTGTCACTCGGTGGTACATCGTATAGAGACTTCGGGCCCCGCTGTATTCGCACGTCCAAGGCCTTTACCACCCGATAAATACTATAAGGTTAAAGCTGAGTTCCAACGCATGCAAGAGATGGGAATATGTAGACCCTCTAAGAGCAACTAGGCGAGTCCTCTTCATGTCGTTACGAAAAAGAACGGCGAGCTAAGACCGTGCGGCGATTATCGAGCATTGAACGCGATCAGCAAGCCGGATCGATATCCGATACCGCGCATCCAAGATTGTAGTTATTTATTGCACGGGAAAAGTATATTTACGAAAATTGATATTCAACGGGCCTACCATAACATTCCTATACATAAGGACGACATTCCGAAGACGGCTATAACAACGCCATTCGGTTTGTTTGAATTTTTACGCCTTGGTTTCGGGTTCCGTACGGCGGCGCAAACATTTCAACGTTTCATGCAAGATGAAGTGTTACGGAATCTTAACTTTGTATTTATATATATTGACGACGTTATTATAGCGTCATCAACGAAAAATGAGCATAGGCAACACATAAGAGAGGTATTACAGAGATTGGATAAATATGGTATTACAATAAATTTAGCAAAGTGCGAATTTGGCAAGACTGAAATAGATTTTTTGGGATTCCGGATGTCAAAGGAAGGCATGAAGCCATTGGACGATCAAGTCAAGGTCATTTCTAAATATCCAAGGCCAAAGACAGTGGAAGAACTTCGTCGTTTTCTCGGAATGATCAACTTTTATAGAAGACATTTACCGAAGGCCGCCGGAATCCAAGCGAAATTAAACGTATTTCTCCATAATTGTAAAAAGAAAGACAAGAGTTCGATTCCATGGACGGATGAAAGTATTGAGGCGTTTGAACAGTGTAAACAAAGCCTTAAAAGCGCAGTTACACTGTCATTCCCGTCGCCGGATGCACCGATTGCTCTCATGACGGACTGCTCCAGCACATGTGCAGGTGCTGTGTTGCAGCAAAAAGAAGGCGAGGCATGGAAACCATTAGGATTTTTTTCATCGAAATTGAGTGAAACACAACAACGTTACTCAACGTACGATAGAGAGTTGTTGGCCATTTATTTTGCTATTAAGCATTTTCGACCTTTTATTGAAGGCAGTCCTCTTATAGTATACACCGATCACAAACCAATAGTTTACTCGTTACGTAAAAACACAATTAGTAAAAATGACACACCACGCAGAATACGGCAACTTGACTTCATAATGCAATTTTGTACAGAAATAAGGCATATTTCAGGCTTGAAAAATACTGTTGCTGACTGTTTATCAAGAATATCAGAAATTGACATACCATCACCGCTAGATTATGAAAAGTTAGCCGAAGCACAGAATAATAATTTTGAGCTGCATAATCTAATGAAATCAAAGTCATTATCTTTTAAGAAAATATTAGTACCAAATTGTAACAAAGCAATTCATTGCGATATGTCTTTGAACCGAGCACGCCCATATTTGCCTAAGGAATTTCGCGTTCAACGCGGTGCACGGAATTAGTCACCCGGGCACGCGTGCAACGAGAAAAATGATGCAAGATAGATATATATGGCATAGCATGAACAAAGACGTGACTGAATGGGTCAAAGGTTGTGTAGGCTGCCAAAAAATCAAAAATACAGAGACACACGATGTCACCCCATGGACATTTTGTAAATAGCGACCGATTTGATCATCTACATATGGATATAGTTGGACCACTTACATATTGTCAAGGCCATCGATATGTTGTGACAATGGTGGATAGGAAAACTGGATGGCCGGAAGCCTACCCAGTCAAGGATATCACAGCCGAGACAGTAGCGGATATCATGTACTCTGGGTGGATATCACGATTCAGATGTCCTTTAAATTTAATTACAGATCAAGGCTCTACTTTCTTATCGCAATTGCTTAGGCACTTAGCCAAGAGGATGGGTATCAGAAAATTTAGAACAACGGCTTATCACCCCCAGTCGAATGGCATCGTGGAGAGATGGCATCGATCCTTGAAGGCTGCGCTTATGTGCAGAGGCAACACTGACCAATGGGTTTCGGAGTTACCAACAGTCTTATTGGGATTAAGAGCATGTCTGAGAGACGATACGCAAACCAGCGCTGCAGAGATGGTATTAGGAGAAGCACTACGATTGCCTGGAGATTTTTTTCAGCCGCTAAGGCTAGAAACCTCCGACAATATTTTATTTGTGCAAGAGCTGCGTAGAAAAATATCGCATTTGGCTTCCGTTCCAAGAAAAGAGTTACATCAAGGAAAAATTTTCATACACCCTGACTTAAAAGACTGCACACATGTATTTGTACGGGTTGACAAGGTGTCCAAACCACTTACTCAACCATACATGGGTCCCTTCAAAGTAATCAACAAGACAGAGAAATATTTTAAAATTATGCAATCGGATACGCCGAAAGTTGTAAGCATCGATCGGTTAAAGCCAGCGTACACGATCATATCACAAGAATGCACAGATGCTCCTAATAAGGGAACTCCGAACGTAAGCAGTAATAGCAAGGTGTCGAGATTCGAACGAGTAATTAAACCTGTTGTTCGTTTCGCTATGTAAATACGTGTGTGTGACAGTCAATTAACTGCTAAGATGGGTACACCGCAGAGCAAAAAAGTTGAAGAGGTGATCATCGCGCAGAGCGGCGCCGGGAATAGCGCCGCCACGGCGCAGAGCGAGACTCACTTACCGGTGCATGTGCGGCAGGAGACATACCTCCTCATAATAATTACATGCATCCTGCTGGCCATACTGTACGTAGTGTGGCGCTACTGTAAGACGGGGTACGCCAGGTACCTGCGGCGGGAGCTGATGGAGCTGCCGCGGCTGGAGCTGCGCGCGGGCGACGCGGGGGGAGCCGGGCTTCGACAGCCGCCCCCCACAGCACGTTATAGTGTAGTGATAAAGTGATAGGGTGGTAAAAGTAAAAAAAAAGAATAGTGCGTCGTACGGCATTATAGATAGTAATATTTTTCATGTAACTATTTTTTTTCTACATTTGTTTTTTTTATAAAGGGGATAAAATAAATACATTTAATTTTATAGCAGACTTACAGATATATTGACAGATATTTTTTATAAAGGGGGGTGTACTGTGCCTACATTATGTTTAATCAATATTTAATCAGTATCAATTTGTGTATCATAATAAACACACGTATATCGGGCTCCTGAAGTTTTATTGATACTCTCCAATTAGTACGCAACCATACGTGTACGTGTACAGTGGTGACCCCGACGTGTTCGAAATGTGTAGAACAGGGTAAGCATTCTTATCAACAACTTCGAACGTAGCACTTCCAACACTACATACTAGTGATTACAATTCAATTAATACCTTAGAATTATGATTTAATTGATAAGAAATGGAAACCATAACTTATAGTGTTTTAAATATAAAATTCTTTTGCAACTACCAAAAGACGCGGATTCAAGGAAGTAACGTAACAAAATATACAATGCTTTCTTCCAACTAAACACCCAAATCAAGATATAGAGCTTCTGTTAGAGTTACAAGAATCCCCACTTTGTGTAATTTAAAATTTATAAGGTCAACAGATTTAGATCGTGTGAATCCCAAATAAAACCTACATTTTTTTCTTCAAAATTTACACTTTAAACTTATCATACATTCTTGCATATTATCTTATTCTTAATATTGAAAATGAACAATAATATTCTCTTATTTCGCTTAATATTATGTCTACATATTAGAATACTTACAGCTATACAAAGTTAGGCGCAATTTTATTGCAACATACTGCATCAAAATTTTACGCTGCCACGTTAGCTTATTTACTGCATTTATTATTATTATTGGGTCAGTTCGGCTGGGGGGAAGATCACACTTGTGTAGAATACCAGCATAATGCTTCTGTTTCATTTTGTGAGTGACGTAAATAAGATAATTTTATACGTGGTAAAGCCATGCTGCAGTTATAATAGTAGTACAATTGTAGCACGAATGGGTCGGCTCGACCAGGGAAGGACCCCGCTCTCAGACAATAGCAGCGCAAAATAGCAGCTTAATGCTGCTATGTTTCGTATGGTGAGTGTAGAAAACCGGAGACCCTTTTTACTGGAAACGAGGTATTCCATCTTAGTCGTCACGGGTGACAACGCATCTGCATTTTAATTCGTAATCGAGGATAGATGTAGATGTCTATGGGCCACAGTAATCACTTACCATTAGGTGGACTGTGTGCTCGATTGTCACTCTATCCTATAAAAAACGTAAATAAGACGCCATTTTTATTGGTAACGCGAAAATTCATCGTAATTCTCAGAAGTAGCAACTCATATAACTTTCTTTTATCTTTATATATCGTCGATGGCGAACTGTAAATTAATAACTAATGTATCCTTATCGATATAAGTTATTCACATACACAACATCTTGAAAACATCGACTAAAATCGATATCCTGCGAATCTTGGTTAAGAACGCCAATTTAACTTCAACCGCGGCATTTACGGCTAATCCAACAATAGGGGAGGCTCATGTTCTTCGGTAGTCTGTTGCTGGTGATTGAAAAGAAACACAACAAGGCACCTGAAGAATATAGCTAATCCGTACTGAAAACTGCTACATACATACATACATAGACTTTCACGCCTGTAAACCAGTGGGGTAGGCAGAGACTACAGACATCCATTTGGCAGAATCGCGACATACCTGTCTCGCCTTCTTCACAAGCATATATTTACGCTTACATGCACGTCGGTTAAGGATACTCTATTGCAAGACAAATACCTATCACTGAAATTATAAATTATTAAGCTACTTTGTATAAACTTAATGGTAAATTTCTTAAATACTGTCCCTGTTAAAGGATTTAAAAGCATGGCTTAGGTCAGTCCTAAATTTAAATTAAAATGCACCTGCAGCAGTCTTTGTTAAAAACGTACGCACTGATTGTACAGACAAGTTGTGACCAAACTCTAGCTGCTAATAAAGTTTAATTTTAAGGTCGGAGTTTCTGTCTACATAATATGTTCGAAGTTAATTGTAAGAAATATATGCTGAAGGGTGAAGGTCTTAAAGAGTTTTGATATTATGAGTAACCATTACATCACATGAGAAGGACGCATTTTTAAGTACTTTAACTACGATGAAGTCAAAATAAAGTTGTATCAATTTTAGGATCTGCATTATATTTTTTTAAAGAATACGTGTGACAAACAAGCACACAGTCCATCCGATGGTCCGATGGATGTAAGTGGAAGCTGTGGCCCATTGACATCTACATTTATCCTCGATTATTCTCGATCAAAATGCAGATAAGCTGCTACCCCTGAGGACCAAGATGGAATGCTTTGTTTGCAGTAAAATAGGTCTCCGCTTCTCTACACTCATCATATGAAACACAGCAGTCTTAAGCTGCTACTTTACTTTGCTTACTCTTTTTCACTATCGGTGTACATCGTTGTATCAATTAAAATGCAGTGTTTGATAAAACAACAGCAAACTGTATTCTAAAAAGCTCTCCAGTGGCAACATTGTACCTGCTAGTTTTTCATTGTACTTCTTGTCGATGGTTTCAGGCGGCTAAGCACCGTACTTTATGACGACACTCCTTTGGCGACCTACTCGCATGTCGAGCCGTGGACCTGCAATGGGCTCTAATGATGATGATAATGATAATATCGCGTTCGTCTAATCAGTTATGAGTATTACGTTAATTAAGGACAGGGTTATTTTTCAAAAAGTGGCCAAACTTTAAAACTAACTTATATAAATATAACTTATATAAAATATTGACTACTTGTACCTAAATTTACATACTTAATACGCTCAAGTCCAGTCTAGAAATGTTCGGATATTTTAAAAGATATTGATAATAATCTTAAAATAGCTTTAGAATTCTAAATTTGAGATTAAATACAACAGCCTGGAATCAAACTACTTTACCTATAAAATTTGGTGGTATTGGTGTAAGAAATCTTTCTAGCGTCGCATCGCCTGCTTTCCTTGCTTGCGTGCATAGTGTCAATGATTTATGTAACATAATTTTAAATAATAATGTAGACCTGTGCTTTGCTGCGGAGGCAAGGCAAACATGGCTAACGCTCTGTCCTGGTGAAAATCCCGTTGGTACGGAGTGTCCATAAAGATTTATTTCACAATTTTCACAGTGACCAAAATCAGACTCGCCTGTTAGCGGTTTCGACTAAGAAATTGAGTCAATGGTTACACGCTGTACCATTAAGTAATCTCGGCACATTGCTTGATGGGGAAAGCTTGCGCATCGCCGTAGGAATCCGTCTAGGAGTTTAAACTTGCAAACCTCACCAGTGCCTCTGGGGTAGCAGCGTCGATGAGATTTGGCTTCACGGACTTTCATGTAAGAAAAGTGCAGGTAGATTTTTCCGTCACGGTTCTTTGAATGAAGTCGCCCGAAGGGCTCTTGTCTCCATAAATATTTCCTCGGTTTTAGAGCCTTGCGAGACATTTAGCGACGAAGGCAGGAGACCCGACGGTATCACATTTTTAATTTTAGCAACTTATTTAGTTTGATTTATTCTCTTATTTTATCTTTAATAAAATCCCTGAATTTTTCGCTTTTTTTACGGTAGAGTGTACTATAGACTTGAAATGGACCGTATCCTTTGCAGTGAAAACTGATTAAAATCTTATATTTACGCGAACACTACACATTGAAATAATACTAGTTTTATGGATTTTATCGCGTATATTTAACTTTTTAAATACCCGACGTTTCGAGAGCTTTACAGCACCCATAGTCAGTAGTCATAGTTAATCGCGGTTACCATAGATTAAAATTTAACTTTTGTTCGGATCTACACAGTATGAACTTATGGTATCTTGAAGTCTTGCAGTTGTATGCTTTATGTTCTTTAGTGAGGATTTATGGGAGATGTAAGCAGGGCTTTCTCCTCAAAGTCTTCCGTTAATATGTTGGCGACAATGGGAGATAAAGGTGAGCCCATCGCCACACCATCTACTTGCTTGTAGAACTCCTCCTTCCACAATAGGTAGCCAGATGTAAGGCAGTGTCTGAGTAATACTGCATATTCTATCATAATTCAAAATGATTTACGGGCAAAGAGTATATAATTACGACGTTTTATTTAGGGGCTCTCAGTGTAAAATTAAGTTTATATGCCACTCAATGTCACATCCTTTGCATTGTCATTTAAAAAAAATCCCAGCCCAATTAACACTTACATTAATGGCATGACGCGGGTAACTTTTTTTCATATGTGTCCTGAAATGTGAGCTATTTTTACAAAACAAAAATATTTGTACTGGTTACCACCAGATGTCATTAAAATAATTAATTCCGATATATATGTAGAGTATTATAATATTTAAAAATACAGTAAAAAGCCATTTAAAGGCCCACAGCTGGGCACATGGGTAGATGGAGGTTTTGGAAGAGAAAAGAGCCCGCCGTACCGCCCCAATGTCGTCTTCAAAGTCCTTGAAATATTTATTTAATTTCTCAGTCATATTCGTTACCTCATTATTTTTACTCTCATCGCTCAAGTAAGTTGATAAATCAACACTGAAATTTACATTACATTTCAACTACACGCAATTTATTGGTGTCGGGAATCGAACTTGGTTTGATGGTATATGGTTTTGGAACGGTAGTAAATTTAAGGAACAATAAAATTACGTGAAATGTAATTTTAATTTCTTAAGAGGAAGAACTTAGGTTAACTGAGGTTTATTTTCTTATGGCTTACAACCTACATTAAGTTAATGGAATTTTAGTTCTGAATGACTTAAAGCCATCATGATCACCAGAAGGTAACATTCCATTGATGATGTATTACTTAGCAATATATTAATAAGATTTTTAGTATATGTCCCTTTTAATTTAGTTGGAGTACGTTTTAGTGTAATAAGGAGTTAACATAATATAAGAATAAAGTGTCACAAATTAAGAAAATTATTTATAAAATATTGATTCATAACATCCTACAAAAGCCCACTGCAACTCACGACACCCACGGAACCGTGTTGCGTAGTAGATATTTTCACACCGACACTAAACGCTAAATATTAATATTGATACGCCAATGATCTGAATACGGTATCTATCGACAAGTGAATCCTAGCCACGCCGAATATCAGGATTCTTTTTTAATTTTTGGCGATAACTTTGACCTCTCACTTAATTCTTTAAAGTGGAAATACGTTCTTCTTCCGTCGACACTCGATGTTAAAATTTATAAAAAAATGTAAATTTTGTCTTCTTTCGTTTCCTTCGACCTTTCCAGTCGACCTTTCTGATTTGTAGTAACTTACTTGCAAAAGCATCTAATTCTGGGTAATTACGAAGTTGCACACGTATGTTGCACGTCAGATATATTTTGCTACTATGGACATACCTTATTTTCATCCGCCGGAGTGCTTCTATCAATTATTGGCAGTCTTTGACAATAAGTGCCTGCGAGCAAATCAGAGCCTGGTTGCTGTGGATATCCTGTAGGGATCCCACACGATCAACTTGGATGCTGTAAGGGAGCGCTGCCACCGCTACCAAGTAGCGCTACTATTAAGTAGTAATTTGAACACCGGATGTGCAGTCCTTTCGTTAAGTAACATTTCAGAGGTACCCGAAGAAGCTACAGCCAAGACTATACTGCAATATAATCCTGGTTGATTTGAGCAGCACAGATGTTTTGCCCGCACCTCTTGGTGCGTTGAAAAAGAAAAGAGCCATCTCCATTATCTGCACTCTGCATATTCGTACTAAATACGTGCTGCTGCTTAGGAATCTTGTGTGCTTTTTAATTCACGTGGGTTTCTAACTCTTCGGAGTTGTAGTATTTCTTACAAAATCTTAATAAAGAATTTAATGTCTTCATGTCACAGTTTCGTAAAACGTTTATAGAAGCTTAACATTATTGATGGTGCTAATAAAAAAAACTTAATTTATTATTCTAACCTTATTACATCTTTAATGGAGTCAACATAGGCGAATTGATAATAATAAATCTTTACCTATGAAATTGGGGTTCTGTAGTACTGGCCATTTCAAATAGAAATAATTCTTGTTCGTCGTAGAATTCTAATTCCAAATAAAATTCATCGTAAGAACATGGATTTTTTTTTGCAATATTAGTCATTTGTTTATTGATTAGCGTTATTATGTTTTTATCGCATTTGAAGCTTTTTCGTCATCACGGATACGTTAAGAATTAGAGTTATTATAGAATATGAGTACCGTCGGCAGCAACGCAGCACAAGCGGCACGCATCACAACGACGTTTGCGGAGTGTTTATCATCATATATTTTTGTATATTTTGCGCACAGAATTATCCTCTTACTGGTCATTACGCTCTGTAATGTGGTTGCCTGAAAGAGATCGCTTGTAAGTGATAAGTCCGCCATTTTTACATTTGTATAAGTTTTGCATTATTTTATTTGTTTGTTTTTTGGTGTAAAATAAAGAATGCTTTATTCATTCAATAATTTTTGATCTTATAAAGGTATTGATTGAAATCAAGAGTTTAGTTCTGTCTGTTTATTCAAATAATGCATAACTTTATAAGGATTACCACATGTTCAAGGACGGAGAAATCAGCACCCGGCCGCAAAGCACAGAAGAAATCCTGTGTTATAAATTCACAATTTATGAAATTCGTAATTATCTTTCAGTATCTTTAAGTTACTTGATTATTTTCCGGATATTAATTTATCATTATTCTGTTCCTGTTTTGAATTGTATGTTATAAGCTGTTATAATTTTATATTATTAGATATTTAAACCCTCTTTTGTCTAATCAATTCTCCTGCACGCGCGGCTGTCTACTGGTTAACAGACGAGTGCATATGAAAGTTCACGCAGAAACACTGATCTGAAATCTGAAGCACTGTTGATGGGGAGCGGCATCGTTAACGTGAGGGTATCAACTCTGCGCTCACAAGCCCGCTTCCCTAGACAGTACTGGTTGTCAATTGGCATAATCTTGGAAAAGCTACATTTAGTTGTAGACTTAAAAAAAACTATAACAAAATTTGCATATTAACAACGTGAAGAATCAATTATAACTAATTAGTAATAGTATTTTGTGACTTGTAAGCTATTTTATCATCACCATTATCATCAGTCAGTATAGTATACTGCTGATCATGATTCCATTCTTTTGTAGAGAGAATATGCTTTAATCTTCACGTTTGATGTAATACCAGATATCTTGCATCTTTGATCTTATTGGCATAACCCTTAATCGTGTGCGTTAGAAACACTCTACCATAAGAAAAATTAGTTGAGGTTTATCAAATTTTAGTATCAAATTCGTACTATTTGGTACCTAAAGTTGTGTAATTGATACCTTGTTAAATTACAAAGAGAGTTGTCAGTCATGGACGAAAACAATGGCTCTTACTATCAACGGGGCGAAATATGGTGTGTTCTCATCGCCACCACACGGCATTTTATTGTAAGCGTGACGCTCTACGCCACCGGTCTCGACTTCCTTGTGCGTGCGTGTACGGATTCTAAATACCTCGTTGTTTCACTGTGCGAGTTGTTAACTGCGTGTGCCTTTCTATTCGATTATAATATTATACGTGACGCGTTCATTATTATAATTAGAACGATAGGAAAATAATATATTGTTTTATCAACGAAACTCGATTTTTTTATTTAGCTCCGTATTCCGCCAATTGTGAACTAACTTTAGGAGTAGTCTTATACAAATTTTGAGAAAATGTCACTTCTTGAAACGGAAAACAGGTGAAGAAGCTTTAACGCAGTTATTTACATGACATTTTAGTTGTAACGTTGAGCATGTGATACACTGACCTCTATATATACAAGTACGCTGGACTGGCTATACACCGTGACATGATGAAGTGATTTGATTTCCGCCATTTTAGCGCTGACAGCAGAAGTGCACGTCCACCGAACTAATAATAGGGATGAGACAGTGTATCAAATAATATAGATAAAATTCTATACCTTACCTATAACTAAATAGAATAGACTCTATGTATAGATGGACTCTACCCGTAACGTCCATTCTCTTTATGTATTATATTAATGTAATGCCATTATAATTCATCATCATTAAAGTCCTTCACAAGTCCACTGCTGAATATAGGCCTCCCCCAAGAAATGCCACAAAGCACGGTCCTGAGCCACCTGCATCCATCAACGTCCTGTATAGCTTACCAGGTTTTGACTCCATATAGTGGGGGAACGTCCTACACTTTACCTGCCGATACGAGGCTGCTACTCGAGAACCTTTTTTCCCCATCCGTATTCGGTTCTTCGAGCTATATGGCCGGTCAATTGCCACTTTAGCTTACTAATCCATTAGGCGATGTCGATGGCGAGGACATCTGTTCTCGACGCCTCGGCAGACTTGAAGGTTCGGACCTGTCCATCCTTTGGCTACGCGTAGACAGCGACGACCATCCGCGCGTCTACGGGTGCCTCAAGAGGTCCCATAGCGGTAATGCCGAAACAGACCGACTCTTCGACCACGTCCAAATGGCTGCAGATTCGTTGCTACAGCAGATCCCCTCCGCAGAGATCGTGATCCTCGGCGACTTTAACGCCCATCACGCCGAATGGCTCGGTTCACGTTTAACCGATCATGCAGGGAGATCTGTTCATGATTTTGCCTTGGCATATGGTCTGACACAACTGGTTACTTCGCCTACGCGGATTCCAGATGTGGAGGATCATGCACCTTCCCTGTTGGACCTTCTGCTGACCTCTCACCCGGACGGATATCAGATTTCCGTCGACGCCCCTTTAGGCTCCTCGGACCATTGTCTTGTCCGGAGTGTGGTGCCACTCACGCTGAAATCGCGGTTGCATTCTGCAGGCTGCCGCCGTGTTTGGCACTATAGGTCAGCCGATTGGGATGGGATGCGGTCTTTCTTTGCATCCTACCCTTGGGGGCGGGTTTGCTTCTCGCCGGACGATCCCAACATTGTTGCGGATTCTGTCGCTGATGTGGTACTTCAGGGTATGGAACTTTTTATTCCTTCCTCTGTGGTGCCCATTGGAGGCAAATCTCAGCCATGGTTTGGTCGCTCCTGTAAAATAGCATCATGCTATAAGCAGGAGTGCTACCGAGCCTGGGCTGACGCATCAGCGTCCAGGGATGTAAACACCAGCGCTCTAAAAAAGAAGTATAATTCCGCCTCTAGGTCCTTCAAAAGAGTCATTGCCAAGGCAAAGTCAGAGCACATAGGCAGAATTGGCGAGAGACTAGTTCGTCTTCCTTCGGGAACCCGTGCATTCTGGTCTCTCGCCAAGGCTGTCCAGGGGAATTTCTGTCAGCCATCTCTTCCATCTCTGCACAGGGAGGACGACTCACTGGCCCACACCGCAAAGGAGAAAGCCGATCTTCTAGGCTCTTTCTTTGCGTCTAACTCGACTCTCGATGACGGGGGGAGTACGCCGCCGACCATCCCGCGGTGTGAGTGCTCCATGCCGGAAGTGCAGTTCACTCAGCGCTCGGTTCGCAAAGCACTCCTCTCCCTGGACATCCATAAGTCGAGTGGGCCTGATGGAATCCCCCCAATTGTGCTGAGGACGTGTGCTCCAGAGTTGGCACCGGTTTTAACGCGTCTTTTCCGGTACTCCTACTCCCTAGGCGTAGTCCCAAAATCATGGAAGACGGCTTTCGTCCACCCGATCCCTAAAAAAGGCGACCGCTCAGACCCGTCCAACTACCGGCCTATCGCCATCACCTCCTTGTTCTCCAAAACAATGGAGTCCATTGTAAACTGCCAGCTCATGAGGTACCTTGAGGATCACCAGCTGATTAGTGACCGCCAATACGGTTTTCGCCGTGGTAGGTCAGCTGGTGATCTTCTGGTCTACCTAACTCACAGATGGGTGGAGGCAGTAGAGTCCAAGGTGGAGGCATTGGCCGTTAGTTTGGACATTGCGAAGGCCTTCGATCGGGTTTGGCACAAAGCGCTTCTTTCGAAGCTCCCTTCCTATGGGCTTCCCGAGAAATTGTGCGATTGGATCACCAGTTTTCTTGCAGATCGGAGCATCAAGGTCGTTGTAGACGGTGCAAGCTCCGATTGCAAGCTTATTAATGCTGGTGTTCCACAGGGCTGCGTGCTATCGCCAACGCTGTTTCTTCTGCATATCAATGATATGTTGCAAACCCGTAGCATTCATTGCTATGCAGATGACAGCACTGGTGATGCTCTTTACACCGGCCGAGCCAATATTTCTCGGGAAAACGTCTCTGATTGCCGGGACAAACTTGTGTCTGAAGTCGAGTCTCTGCTGGACAGAGTCTCGGATTGGGGGCGACTAAATCTAGTCCAGTTTAACCCCCAGAAGACACAAGTTTGCGCGTTAACCGCTAAAAAGAACCCCTTTGTCGTATCCCCTCAGTTTCAAGGCACTCCTCTTGTTGCCTCAGCCAGTATCGGAATCCTCGGCGTCGACTTATCGAGTGACGTGCAGTTTCATGGTCACTTGGAAGAGAAAGCCAAACTGGCCTCTAAAAAGCTTGGCGTGCTCAGCAGAGCGGGACAGTATTTCATGCCGGCACACCGCCTGCAACTTTACAAGGCGCAGGTTCGGCCGCTCATGGAATACTGTTCCCATCTCTGGGCTGGGGCTCCCCAGTACCAGCTCCTTCCACTTGACCGCATCCAGCGCAGAGCGGCTCGAATCGTCGACGACCGAGTGCTTTCCGATCGGCTCGATTCACTGGCGCTGCGAAGAGATGTTGCATCTCTTTGCGTATTTTATCGCATCTATCACGGGGAGTGCTCTGAGGAATTGTTCGGATTAATCCCAGCCGCCAAGTTTCGTGAACGCACTACACGGCAAACGTCCCGATACCATCCACACCATCTGGATGCTTGGCGGTCCACCACTGTACGTTTCAAAAGGAGTTTTCTTCCGCGTACAACCTCTGTGTGGAATAATTTACCACCGGTGATTTTTCCGAACCGATACGACCTGGGGACCTTCAAGAAAAGAGCTTACTCCTTTCTAAAGGGCCGGCAACGCACCTGCAATTCCCCTGGTGTTGCGGTTGATCATGGGCGGTGGTAGTTACTTAACATCAGGTGAGCCACATGCTCGTTTGCCCCCTCTTTTATAAAAAAAAAAAACCTCCTCATAATAATTACATGCATCCTGCTGGCCATACTGTACGTAGTGTGGCGCTACTGTAAGACGGGGTACGCCAGGTACCTGCGGCGGGAGCTGATGGAGCTGCCGCGGCTGGAGCTGCGCGCGGGCGACGCGGGGGAGCCGGGCTTCGACAGCCGCCCCCCACAGCACGTTATAGTGTAGTGATAAAGTGATAGGGTGGTAAAAGTAAAAAAAAAGAATAGTGCGTCGTACGGCATTATAGATAGTAATATTTTTCATGTAACTATTTTTTTTCTACATTTGTTTTTTTTTTATAAAGGGGATAAAATAAATACATTTAATTTTATAGCATATAGCTATTATTTTTTTATAAAGGGGGGTGTACTGTGCCTACATTATGTTTAATCAATATTTAATCAGTATCAATTTGTGTATCATAATAAACACACTTATATCGGGCTCCTGAAGTTTTATTGATACTCTCCAATTAGTACGCAACCATACGTGTACGTGTACAGTGGTGACCCCGACGTGATCGAAATGTGTAGAACAGGGTAAGCATTCTTATCAACAACTTCGAACGTAGCACTTCCAACACTACATACTAGTGATTACAATTCAATTAATACCTTAGAATTATGATTTAATTAATAAGAAATGGAAACCATACTAGTGTTTTAAATATAAAATTCTTTTGCAACTACCAAAAGACGCGGATTCAAGGAAGTAACCTAACTAAATATACAATGCTTTCTTCCAACTAAACACCCAAATCAAGATATAGAGCTTCTGTTAGAGTTACAAGAATCCCCACTTTGTGTAATTTAAAATTTATAAGGTCAACAGATTTAGATCGTGTGAATCCCAAATAAAACCTACATTTTTTTCTTCAAAATTTACACTTTAAACTTATCATACATTCTTGCATATTATTATTATATATAATATTGAAAATGAACAATAATATTCTCTTATTTCGCTTAATATTATGTGTACACATTAGAATACTTACAGCAATACAAAGTTAGGCGCAATTTTATTACAACATACTGCATCAAAATTTTACGCTGCCACGTTAGCTTATTTACTGCATTTATTATTATTGGGTCAGTTCGGCTGGGGGAAGATCACACTCGTGTAGAATACCAGCATAATGCTTCTGTTTCGTTTTGTGAGTGACGTAAATAAGAAAATTTTATGCGTGGTAAAGCCATGCTGCAGTTATAATAGTAGTACAATTGTAGCACGAATGGGTCGGCTCGACCAGGGAAGGACCCCGCTCTCAGACAATAGCAGCGCAAAATAGCAGCTTAATGCTGCTATGTTTCGTATGGTGAGTGTAGAAAACCGGAGACCCTTTTTACTGGAAACGAGGCATTCCATCTTAGTCGTCACGGGTGACAACGCATCTGCATTTTAATTCGTAATCGAGGATAGATGTAGATGTCTATGGGCCACAGTAACCACTTACCATTAGGTGGACTGTGTGCTCGATTGTCACCCTATCCTATAAAAAACGTAAATAAGAGGCCATTTTTACTGGTAACGCGAAAATTCATCTTAATTCTCAGAAGTAGCAACGCATATTATAACTTTCTTTTATCGTCGATGGCGAACTGTAAATTAATAACTAAGGTATCCTTATCGATATAAGTTATTCACATACACAACATCTTGAAAACATCGACTAAAATCGATATCCTGCGAATCTTGGTTAATAACGCCAATTTAACTTCAACCGCGGCATTTACGGCTAATCCAACAATAGGGGGAGGCTCATGTTCTTCGGTAGTCTGTTGCTGGTGATTGAAAAGAAACACAACAAGGCACCTGAAGAATATAGCTAATCCGTACTGAAAACTTCTACATACATACATACATAGACTTTCACGCCTGTAAACCAGTGGGGTAGGCAGAGACTACAGACATCCATTTGGCAGAATCGCGACATACCTGTCTCGCCTTCTTCACAAGCATATATTTACGCTTACATGCTCGTCGGTTAAGGATACTCTATTGCAAGACAAATACCTATCACTGAAATTATAAATTATTAAGCTACTTAGTATAAACTTAATGGTAAATTTCTTAAATACTGTCCCTGTTAAAGGATTTAAGAGCATGGCTTAGGTCAGTCTTTAAAATGCACCTGCAGCAGTCTTTATTAAAAACGTACGCACTGATTGTACAGACAAGTTGTGACCAAACTCTAGCTGCTAATAAAGTTTAATTTTAAGGTCGAAGTTTCTGTCTACATATAATATGTTCGAAGTTAATTGTAAGAAATATATGCTGAAGGGTGAAGGTCTTAAAGACTTTTGATATTATGAGTAACCATTACATCACATGAGAATAGGCTACGGGACGCATTTTTTAAGTACTTTAACTACGATGAAGTCAAAATAAAGTTGTATCAATTTTAGGATCTGCATTATATTTTTTTAAAGAATACGGGTGACAAACAAGCACACAGTCCATCCGATGGTCCGATGGATGTAAGTGGAAGCTGTGGCCCATTGACATCTACATTTATCCTCGATTATCCTCGATAAAAATGCAGATAAGCTGCTACCCCTGAGGACCAAGATGGAATGCTTTGTTTGCAGTAAAATAGGTCTCCGGTTCTCTACACTCACCATATGAAACACAGCAGTCTTAAGCTGCTACTTTACTTTGCTTACTCTTTTTCACTATCGGTGTACATCGTTGTATCAATTAAATTGCAGTGTTTGATAAAACAACAGCAAACTGTATTCTAAAAAGCTCTCCAGTGGCAACATTGTACCTGCTAGTTTTTCATTGTACTTCTTGTCGATGGTTTCAGGCGGCTAAGCACCGTACTTTATGACGACACTCCTTTGGCGACCTACTCGCATGTCAAGCCGTGGACCTGCAATGGGCTCTAATGATGATGATAATGATAATATCGCGTTCGTCTAATCAGTTATGAGTATTACGTTAATTAAGGACAGGGTTATTTTTCAAAAAGTGGCCAAACTTTAAAACTAACTTATATAAATATAACTTATATAAAATATTGACTACTTGTACCTAAATTTACATACTTAATACGCTCAAGTCCAGTCTAGAAATGTTCGGATATTTTAAAAGATATTGATAATAATCTTAAAATAGCTTTAGAATTCTAAATTTGAGATTAAATACAACAGCCTGGAATCAAACTACTTTACCTATAAAATTTGGTGGTATTGGTGTAAGAAATCTTTCTAGCGTCGCATCGCCTGCTTTCCTTGCTTGCGTGCATAGTGTCAATGATTTATGTAACATAATTTCAAATAATAATGTAGACATGTGCTTTGCTGCGGAGGCAAGGCAAACATGGCTAACGCTCTGTCCTGGCGAAAATCCCGTTGGTACGGAGTGTCCATAAAGATTTATTTCACAATTTTCACAGTAACCAAAATCAGACTCGCCTGTTAGCGGTTTCGACTAAGAAATTGAGTCAATGGTTACACGCTGTACCATTAAGTAATCTCGGCACATTGCTTGATGGGGAAAGCTTGCGCATCGCCGTAGGAATCCGTCTAGGAGTGTAAACTTGCAAACCTCACCAGTGCCTCTGGGGTAGCAGCGTCGATGAGATTGGGCTTCACGGACTTTCATGTAAGAAAAGTGCAGGTAGATTTTTCCGTCACGGTTCTTTGAACGAAGTCGCCCGAAGGGCTCTTGACTCCATAAATATTTCCTCGGTTTTAGAGCCCTGCGGGATATTTAGCGACGAAGGCAAGAGACCCGACGGTATCACATTTTTAATTTTAGCAACTTATTTAGTTTGATTTATTCTCTTATTTTATCTTTAATAAAATTCCTGAATTTTTCGCTTTTTTACGGTAGAGTGTACTATAGACTTGAAATGGACCGTATCATTTGCAGTGAAAACTGAATAAAATCTTATATTTACGCGAACACTACACATTGAAATAATACTAGTTTTATGGATTTTATCGCGTATATTTAACTTTTTAAATACCCGACGTTTCGAGAGCTTTACAGCACCCATAGTCAGTAGTCATAGTTAATCGCGGTTACCATAGATTAAAATTACCTACACAGTATGAACTTATGGTATCTTGAAGTCTTGCAGTTGTATGCTTTATGTTCTTTAGTGAGGATTTATGGGAGATGTAAGCAGGGCTTTCTCCTCAAAGTCTTCCATTAATATGTCGGCGACAATGGGAGATACAGGTGAGCCCATCGCCACACCATCTACTTGCTTGTAGAACTCCTCCTTCCACAATAGGTAGCCAGATGTAAGGCAGTGTCTGAGTAATACTGCTATTCTATCATAATTCAAAATGATTTACGGGCAAAGAGTATATAATTACGACGTTTTATTTAGGGGCTCTCAGTGTAAAATTAAGTTTATATGCCACTCAATGTCACATCCTTTGCATTGTCATTTAAAAAACATCCCAGCCCAATTAACACTTACATTAATGGCATGACGCGGGTAACTTTTTTTCATATGTGTCCTGAAATGTGAGCTATTTTTACAAAACAAAAATATTTGTACTGGTTACCACCAGATGTCATTAAAATAATTAATTCCGATATATATGTAGAGTATTATAATATTTAAAAATACAGTAAAAAGCCATTTAAAGGCCCACAGCTGGGCACATGGGTAGATGGAGTTTTTGGAAGAGAAAAGAGCCCGCCGTACCGCCCCAATGTCGTCTTCAAAGTCTTTGAAATATTTATTTAATTTCTCAGTCATATTCGTTACCTCATTATTTTTACTCTCATCGTTCAAGTAAGTTGATAAATCAACACTGAAATTTACATTACATTTCAACTACACACAATTCATTGGTGTCGGGAATCGAACTTGGTTCGATGGTATATGGTATTGGAACGGTAGTAAATTTAAGGAACAAACAATTACGTGTAATGTAATTTTAATTTCTTAAGAGGAAGAAATATAAGCATTTTAAAATTTATTCATACTACCCTAGTGGTTTATTTTCTTATGGCTTACAACCTACATTAAGTCAATGGAATTTTAGTTCTGAATGACTTAAAGCCATCATGATCACCAGAAGGTAACATTCCATTGATGATGTATTACTTAGCAATGTATTAATAAGATTTTTAGTATATGTCCCTTTTAATTTAGTTTGAGTACGTTTTAGTATAATAAGGAGTTAACATAATATAAGAATAAAGTGTCACCAATTAAGAAAATTATTTATAAAATATTGATTCATAACATCCTACAAAAGCCCACTGCAACTCACGACACCCACGGAACTATGTTGCGTAGTAGATATTTTCACACCGCAACTAAACGGTAAATATTAATATTGATACACCAATGATCTGAATACGGTATCTATCGACAAGTGAATCTTTGCCACGCCGAATATCAGGTTTTTTTTTTAATTTTTGGCGCTAACTTTGACCTCTCACTTAATTCTTTAAAGTGGAAAACGTGGGCAATACGTTCTTCTTCCGTCGACACTCGATGTTAAAATTTATAAAAAAAACGTAAGTTTTGTCTTCTGCGTACCTTTCCAGTCGATCTTTCTAATTTGTAGTTCTAACTTACTTGCAAAAGCATCTAATTCTGGGTAATTACGAAGTTGCACACGTATGTTGCACGTCAGATATATTTTGCTACTATGGACATACCTTATTTTCATCCGCCGGAGAGTTGCAATTCTGTCAATTATTGCTTCTTTGACAATAAGTGCCTGCGAGCAAATCAGAGCCTGGTTGCTGTGGATATGCTGTAGGGATCCCACACGATCAACTTGGATGCTGCAAGGGAGCGTGCCACCGTAGTCGTAGCGCTACTATTAAGTAGTAATTTGAACACCGGATGTGCAGTCCTTTCGTTAAGTAACATTTCAGAGATACCCGAAGAAGCTACAGCCAAGACTATACTGCAATATAATCCTAGTTGATTTGAGCAGCACAGATGTTTTGCCCGCACCTCTTGGTGCGTTGAAAAAGAAAAGAGCCATTTCTATTATTTGCACTCTGCATATTCGTACTAAATACGTGCTGCTGCTTAGGAATCTTGTGTGTTTTTTAATTCACGTGGGTTTCTAACTCTTCGGAGTTGTAGTATTTCTTACAAAATCTTAATAAAGAATTTAATGTCTTCATGTCACAGTTTCGTAAAACGTTTATAGAAGCTTAACATTATTGATGGTGCTAATAAAAAAAACTTAATTTATTATTCTAACCTTATTACATCTTTAATGGAGTCAACATAGGCGAATTGATAATAATAAATCTTTACCTATGAAATTGGAGTTCTGTAGTACTGGCCATTTCAAATCGAAATAATTCTTGTTCGTCGTAGAATTCTAATTCCAAATAAAATTCATCGTAAGAACAGGGATTTTTTTGCAATATTAGTCACTTGTTTATTGATTAGCGTTACTATGTTTTTATCGCATTTGAAGCTTTTTCGTCATCACGGATACGTTAAGAATTAGAGTTATTATAGAATATGAGTTCCGTCGGCAGCAACGCAGCACAAGCGGCACGCATCACAACGACGTTTACGGAGTGTTTATCATCATATATTTTTGTATATTTTGCGCACACAATTATCCTCTTACAGGTCATTACGCTCTGTAATGTGGTTGCCTGAAAGAGATCGCTTGTAAGTGATAAGTCCGCCATTTTTACATTTGTATAAGTTTTGCATTATTTTATTTGTTTGGTTTTTTGGTGTAAAATAAAGAATGCTTTATTCATTCAATAATTTTTGATCTTATAAAGGTATTGATTGAAATCAAGAGTTTAGTTCTGTCTGTTTATTCAAATAATGCATAACTTTATAAGGATTACCACATGTTCAAGGACGGAGAAATCAGCACCTGGCCGCAAAGCACAGAAGAAATCCTGTGTTATAAATTCACAATTTATGAAATTCGTAATTATCTTTCAGTATCTTTAAGTTGCTTGATTATTTTCCGGATATTAATTTATCATTACTCTGTTCCTGTTTTGAATTGTATGTTATAAGCTGTTATAATTTTATATTATTAGATATTTAAACCCTCTTTTGTCTAATGAATTCTCCTGCACGCGCGGCTGTCTACTGGTTAACAGACGAGTGCATATGAAAGTTCACGCAGAAACACTGATCTGAAATCTGAAGCACTGTTGATGGGGAGCGACATCGTTAGCGTGAGGGTATAAACTCTGCGCTCACAAGCCCGCTTCCCTAGACAGTACTGGTTGTCAATTGGCATAATCTTGGAAAAGCTACATTTAGTTGTAGACTTAAAAAAAACTATAACAAAATTTGCATATTAACAACGTGAAGAATCAATTATAACTAATTAGTAATAGTATTTTGTGACTTGTAAGCTATTTTATCATCACCATTATCATCAGTCAGTATAGTATACTGCTGATCATGATTCCATCCTTTTGTAGAGAGAATATGCTTTAATCTTCACGTTTGATGTAATACCAGATATCTTGCATCTTTGATCTTATTGGCATAACCCTTAATCGTGTGCGTTAGAAACACTCTACCATAAGAAAAATTAGTTGAGGTTTATCAAATTTTAGTATCAAATTCGTACTATTTGGTACCTAAAGTTGTGTAATTGATACCTTGTTAAATTACAAAGAGAGTTGTCAGTCATGGACGAAAACAATGGCTCTTACTATCAACGGGGCGAAATATGGTGTGTTCTCATCGCCACCACACGGCATTTTATTGTAAGCGTGACGCTCTACGCCACCGTTCTCGACTTCCTTGTGCGTGCGTGTACGGATACTACATACCTCGTTGTTTCACTGTGCGAGTTGTTAGCTGCGTGTGCCTTTCTATTCGATTATAACATTATACGTGACGCGTTCATTATTATAATTAGAACGATAGGAAAATAATATATTGTTTTATCAACGAAACTCGATTTTTTTATTTAGCTCCGTATTCCGCCAATTGTGAACTAACTTTAGGAGTAGTCTTATACAAATTTTGAGAAAATGTCACTTCTTGAAACGGAAAACAGGTGATGAAGCTCTAACGCAGTTATTTACATGACATTTTATTTGTAACGTTGAGCATGTGATATAATTTAGTCCACTCTCAAGTGTCAAAAAATTAAACTTTTAACAATAGTTAAAATCAAAAGTCAGCTTCCGAAGCCTTTGCTAAGGCATATACAGGGAAATTTTTCAATATACGTCCAAATTTGCGGAAAAGGTTCAAAATAAGTAATAAAGGCGAATAGTGAAGAAAAAGGAATTAAAAAATCTTGAACATTTTGCCGTTTTTATCTTTTAATTTTTTTTTATAGAAGAGGAGGCAAACGAGCATGCGGCTCACCTGATGTTAAGTGACTACCGCCGCCCATGATCAACCGCAACACCAGGGGAATTGCAGGTGCGTTGCCGGCCCTTTAGAAAGGAGTAAGCTCTTTTCTTGAAGGTCCTATCGGCCCGGAAAAATCGCCGGTGGTAAACTATTCCACAGAGAGGTTGTACGCGGAAAAAAACTCATTTTGAAACGTACAGTGGTGGACTGCCAAGCATCCAGATGGTGTGGATGGTACCGGGACGTTTGCCGCGTAGTGCGTTCACGAAATTTGGCGGCTGGGATTAATCCGAACAATTCCTCAGAGCACTCTCCATGGTATATGCGAAATAAAATGCAAAGAGATGCAACATCTCTTCGCAGTGCCAGTGAATCGAGCCGATCGGAAAGCACTCGATCGTCGACGTTTCGGGTGCTTTCCAGCATCCAAAGTCTCGGGGGACTGAGGTGACTGAGGTGTCAGTGTTAACCCGGAGTTTCTTCAGCTTTTTAATTATTATTTATGGTCCGATCTACGCAGAATGAACTTACTATCTCTTGAAGTATTGCAGTGGTATGCTTAGTTTTAGATTTAATTTTATTAATTACAGGATCTCAATCAGGTGGTAATTCCCAGCCACCTTCTCTGGTAAAATTAGGATGTTTTTTTAATTTTAATAGTCTCACGTATCATTCTTGTTGAAAGCCGATGTTCTTTCGCGAGGATTTGAGGTCTATCAAATCTGATGTAATGGCGGGGGCCGTCTAGGATATGATCACAAACTGCAGACTTCCTGGAACGTTGGTGCTTCACGAAAGTTGATTCCGGGAAGTCGGCGAGAGGTAAAAGTAGTTTTAATCATATTAAATAGGTTTGAAAGCATAACGATAAAACGAGGATTTTCTGTAAGTATTATGTAGTATATGTAAGTATTATGTCTGAGTGCATCTCCATAATAATAATATGAGCAAGAGCAAACTGTCCAACAATAACGCGTTTCCTTCTGAATACATTTTGAAAGATACTGATGATGAACCTACAACCCCATCGACTAATTGTCGATCGACGTCGATCGATGATTGAACAACGCTTTATCGACGAGTATCCGTCGATCAGCTAAAGCTACCACACTAATCGTTCGACATCGATCGAAGTCGATGAATGACGATGATTGAGGATCGATCGAATGGTGTGGTAACACCCTAACATTTTTTGACCGAAGCGTACGCGCCATATATTAGTAACTCTGTAAAGAAAATAATGTTGTTATAGTCAACCAAATCTAAGAAATACCTTTTGACGTTTCACATTAATTATCTATATTTCATTACAACGCGTATATTTTTTTATCACTAATATAAATTTGAATTTTTCAAACAAAGCAAAATATTAAAAAATAACCAGTATTAACTTTTTTACCTGACGTCGTTTCAATGACATGTCGCTATGTATATTACCGTAGTGTTTGGATGATTAAAATTCATTGTTATGCGAATAATCGGCAAAATAATTAAATAATCGGTAAAAATATTCTAATAATCGAATCATTAATTTCTTAAATGTATTTTTTGTTTAATTTAATTTTTATTTTCAAAATTACTTAAATTACATGAATCATGAATAAAACAAGTTTATTTTTTTACTTTGTCAAAGTAAATTTTTGTAGGCAAAAAACTCATATACATGGCCGTGCTAAAATAACCACTACATAATTTCAATATCCCGCCATTTCGATACTAGTTACTTGACTCCACAGTTACATTTTTTAGGCGATGTATAACGCTTTTATAACGAAATGCCAGAAAATGTACTAAATTTGACGTAAGTACACATAATTCAAAAACTTTATTAAACTAAATTTGTATAAAAAGGTTATTTTAATATTAAGGAATTTATGGATGATAATAAGCACTTGGAAGGGTAATCGCTACCAAGCTATTTTGTTTGTCTAATTTGTTTTGTATTGTTAATTATAACACCCATTATTGTAAATTTTAAAAACTAGTCCCGTTGGGTTTCTTGCTGGTTCTTTCCAGGACAGAGGTATTTTTTGCGAACCAGTGGTAAATGAAAAAAGTGACTTTCAATAAGTATTATTCATAATCTAGGTATATTGAATAAAAAAAGTTTCTGTTTCTTTTTCGAGAGCTTACAGTGCGTAATTTTGTGATTTTGTGTTTGTCTTCTTATTTTGTAACTCGGCTTTAACTTTTTGGACTGTTCTTCTATAATAACTTTTTGTGCTGGTAGACCACGCCACATCTATATTATAGTTGTATCACGAATAGGTCGGCTCAACCAGGGCAGTACCACGCTCCCACAGAATACCAGCGTAAAATTGCAGCGTAATGCTGATGTGTTTCATATGGTGAGTGTAGAGAACTGGAGACCTTTTTTTTACTGGAATCGAAGCATTCCACCTTAGTTCTCAGGGGTGACAACGCATTTGCATTTTGATTCTTAATTGAGGATAAATTTGTATGTCTATGGGCCATAGCATCCATTTACCATCAGGTGGACTGTGTGCTCGTTTGTCACCCAATGCTACAAAAAAAATTCGTTGAAGCATGTGCCCATGTCACAAAGGATGATTGGGCAAAAGTGTTCAAATAAACAAAAAAATTGATTATAGATGACTTTGAAAGAGACATTAATATTGACTGAATTATTTAAAATCAAATAATAATTAATATAAAAACAACGACAGTCAACTAGTTGTGCTGAAAGTGATTGAATAATTTTTTTAAAATCTAGTTTCAATCTAAAATTTTTATAACTTTGCCTCTAGAAATAAGCAGTAACAACAAATACGAAGAAACTGATAAATCTTGTGTTTCAAATTATCCGTTTTTAATTTATTCTGGTATTATTCAAACCCAAATGTAAATGATTACCAACTCTATATAATCGATATCGATTTTTTTAAGAATCGAATATTTTAAGTTCCCATTTTTTGGTTGGCATGCTTGGTGCAATAAGTCTGACAGCTGTCAAAATGTATTTCTTAGATTTGGTTGACTATAATATATATTTTTTTTTCTCAGCTTTGAAAACGTGTTGGCTTAGAATACTAAAGAACAAATTATTAAATTAATAAAAAACTGACCAAGTTGTGGGGTTCGCAATCGCGAATTTCGGCGTGGTAGACCTTCGCTCTAGCCATTAGTGTTTTCGAAAAGATATTTTTTAAGAAAAAATTACCAATCAAAAGTTAAAACTCTGAATACAAAATGAGCGTGAATACAAATTTTCATAGAAATTTGACTTAGCTAGGTCAATTTTTCGCCCCCGTAAACCCCTATATTCTAAATTTCGTCATTCCATTTCGCCTAAGAAAAGGGACTATATGAACTGACTATTCTTAAAAGATTCGTAGATTCGTAGTTCGTAGGTTCGTAGAGGTTTAAGACGCTGCTGCTCTCAACGCTAGGTTTCACAACTGTTAAATCAATTAACTTCGTCATGAATGCCCATACACCATTTTGTGACATTTTTATTGCTGTAAAAATTATTCAATCGAAAAGAAGTGAAAATATTAAGATACTATTCACCCATTACAGCTCAAAATACAATGCTTAACATAGGCTCCACCAAAGATTTAGTTAAGGAAGACTTTGCCATAGTTGCCATGCTATACAGGCGGGTAGGCAACCGCAATATTTTTTTAATTTTAATTTGTTTTTAAGAAGATATCGCTTTCAGTTTTCCTCTGTCACCTTTTATGACACCTATGGGATGTTGTTTTTAGTGTTAGAAAAATAGTAAGCGTAATTAAAAACCATAACTTGAAGATAAACGTCAATTTATCCGCTGATATTAAATTGAATAAATCACCAGCAATCGATATTCGCTTGTTTTATCTTTTAGCTTCTAATTTCGTAACATTAATTTTTACATTTTTAAAATTTCACACACATTTTGTTTTGAAGATTTGCTATTAAATTCCGACCTCTTTTTGTCGACATGCGCGTAATCGAACCGACCGGTTTGCTTCTTTAACATGGTGGAACTATACTATAGTTGTTGTAGGAATGGGTCGGCTAGGCCGGGGAAGGACTACGCTCACATACAATAGTAGCGTGAAATACTCGCAGCAGTTTAATGCTGCTGTGTTTCGTATGGTGAGTATAGAGAATCGGATGTCCTTTTAACTGGAAACGAGATATTTCATATTTTCTATGTTTATGGACCAAAGTATCCACTTACCATCAGGTGAATTATGTGCACTCTTGTCACCTATATTCTACAAATAAATTTGAAATGCACACGGCAATCGAGTGAAATAACGTGCCAACGATCTTTCTATCCGATTACAACGCAGTTGCATCAAGGAAACAGTAAACAGGCTTTTCTTAAGCTAAGTCAAGTGAGTAAAGAATGGAGCTTAGAGCTTAGTGTAGATGTAGTCGAAGATACAAAAACATTTTTGACAACATCTCCACTTTCTCAGGATGGTATTCGAGCACTGGTCTATACTAGGTAGTACCCTTAGTATTAGCCTTGTTGCTTACTACAAAATTATACCAAAAGTTAAGTTTAGAAGCGGTGTTTACCACTGACTCGACTTTAATTTAGGTACCTAGAAAGTTTTTGTTTCTGTAACTTTTACTATATTTGAAAACTAAGCAGAACAATGTGTCACTTAGCTTTAAAAATTAAAACACTGTGATAATAAATGCGACAGTAGCCTAATGGCAGGGCGCGGACCGCGAACTCAAAAAGGTCGTGGGTTCGAATCCACCATTCGACTACTGGCGTCAACCACTCGTAGGGGAATATTAGTAATGTTTATAGCATTGTTAATATTCAATTCATGAACATATTGATAAACTTCTTTAATTGTTATATCCACTGCCCTATATCATCCCGTGGGTGACGTAAGAGGCCAGAGGGAAACTGAAATGGGTGATGGGTAGCAGTATCTTCCTGACAACAACTCAAAATATGGAACTATGGAAAATATTCCCCCATTGGAGGGGGGGATTATATTCAGCATTGGAATTTTGTGGGCTGTAATGTATGGATGAATGACTTCACAAGAAGAATGGCTATTTGTAGCGCTAATAGGTGCTAATAGAAATTTGGTAATCAATCATATCTGAACGACCTGTTGCGTTAACACGTGTGTACATAACGTAAGTTGTTGCAAGTAATTGATTAACAATGGGAAGTAGAATTTGGGAAAGTTCTTGGAAGAGGATTAAAATAACAACTCCATAAAGATGTGATTAATAAGCGTAACTAAATCCCACATTGTTTGTACGGGTAATATTAAATTATTCCTCTCCGTTGCTGTTACTAAACCCTCGTTGTCTAGTACGTAGTGCGACTGCTGATCATGAGGTCCTGGGTTCGAATCCCGGGTCGGCCCGAAAAATCAATTATTGAGTTTTTCCGTCAAGAAATTCTCAGTAGTTGCCCGAAGTCAGGAAGTTGGCGGTGTCTCACCCCCGTGCCTCGGAAAGCACGTAAAGTGGTTGATCCTGCGCCTGATCTCTCTCCGATCGTTTTGGTTTACCGTCCCATCGGATTATGAGAGTGAGGGAATAGAGAGTGCACCTGTGCTTGCGCATACACTTGGGCACTATAATCCTGTCCTGCGCCGATGACTAACCTCCGTTGAGGCAGGCCGCTGTGGCTGAAATTCGGTCTGGAGGACATTATTATTATTTGTTTTCCAGCAAAAATTCTTAACATAGTATTTTACAACAAATAGTTAAAATTCTAAAATATTTTTAAATAAATTAAAAAACATTATTATACTAGTTAATAAAAATGGTAGTTTTAGTGACAAAGCTTATTTTTCACAAACAGTAGCCACAACACCTCTAATTTATTGGTATATCACGACGTATCAATATGTATAATCAGTATCTAGAGTTTATGATACCTGTAAATATATGATAATTACATATTTATAAAGAATTTAAATTATATCTTTAAAGCCGTTGTAGCTTAGGGGTTAAGCGCTCACTGCAAATTTCACAGTACACCTGCAACCCAGGTTCGATCCCCGTCCGTACCAATGAAATTGTTAGCTACAATTTTAAGTGCTGATTTACCGCGTGCTTGGCGGCGAAGGAAAACATCGTGTGGAAACCTGCATGTCTAAGTAATGAGAAAAAAAAATTGCAAAGACATGTGAAGTTCTCCAATGCGCACGGCGAACAATCCTTGCTCTAAAACCCTTTCCGAAATGAGAAGGGACCTGTGCCCAACAGTGGGACGTACATGGGCTGTAACTTATCTTTCACTTTTTTAACTTTATTTCTACGATATGAAATTAAAATATGAAATAAAATATTAAGATTTGAATGAAAATTGTCCCTACAATAGAGACTATAGAAGGACAAATATTTATATTTAAACACCACTCGGTCATTTCTCGAAAAATAAGGCCAAGACCGCTGTATACACCTTCTAAATAGCGACGCTTGAATTATGCGTACGAAAAAGCATTTAGGTAGCCATTTTTGTTAACAATTATTATTAATAAAGTAGACCGACGAACACATAACCCACCTAATGGTTAGTGGATTCTGTGGCCCATAGACACCTACATCTATCTTCAATTAAGAATCGAAATGCAGATGCGTTGTCTCTCATAAGGACTACGATAGAATGACTCATTTCCCGTAAAAAAGGAGCATTACACTGCTAGTTTACGCTGTCATTTTGTGAAAGTGTGGTCGTTCTCCAGCCGAAGAGACCGTATTCGTACTACTATCGCTAATATGGCTCTACCACGAATAACCTCGTAAACATTTTGTCACCAGCGACAATAACAAGTCGTTAAACCAGTATCGCTGTAGCACAAATATGAAAATTTGTTTTAGATATTCACATGAACGCCAAATGCCACATAATGCACACGTCTGATTTCCTCAACCAAAATAGGTAAAACATTACAATAAAGTTTTTAACATTTTATAGTTGTTTATCTGTTATTTAAATATATTATGAAAGATAACGTAGTAAAAAAGGTTTTCTTTTTTTTATATAAACAAAACCTAATATTTTTGTAGTAACTTCTAATGAATAAAACACTACATATAAAGCAGTGCTTCGTGATGACACAAAAGTTTACGATAACAATAGACAAAATGAAATGACGCATTGTAAATTGTTCCCATTGTGTGTACTGTTTTTACATCGGAAAAAAACCTCTGTCTTGAAAAGAACCAGCAAGAAACCCCGCGGGACTATTTTTTTTTAAATAACACCTTACAATCATGTACTTATGTTACAACTAAGAACACAAAACAAAATAGAAATAGCTTGGCAGCGATCACCCTTCCCAGGGGTTATTTTCATCCATAAATTCCTTAATATTATAATAACCCTTTTTATACAAACTTAGTATGCTCTTACCGCATTATTAATTTAATTAGTTTTAAAGTTTATAATCGCTAGTGTTTTTCGGCTATACACTATCATATACATACAGTTTTACATACATCATTACTCATCACAATATTTAGAAATAACGCCAGTTAGTGATTATGAGTACGAGCTTCTCGCTAAGTAAATTTAATTCCTCTAATTTAAGATACATTATAATATTATATTCTCCCGCGCAATCAAGTATTAATGGCCTCTTGGTGATATCTGGTGCCCGGCATGACTATGGACGTCGTTTGTCACCCTATACGAGTAAAAAAACAAACAAACAAATATTAATTTTCATATATTAGATTTAATAAAGAAAAAGGTTATAAGTTCTCCCAATAAATACATAATAATATCGATTTCTGTTGTTTTATTTTGTCATTATATTTGTCCGCGTAGGTTTTAAACGCCGACGAAAAAGAGGGATTTTATAAGTTTGACCGCTATGTGTGTGTGTGTCTGTCTGTAGCACCGTAGTTCTTAAACGGGTGAACCGATTTGGGGGCGTTTTCTTTATTTAAAAGCAGGTTTTCTAAGATCTTCTTGGATTTGTTTTATTAAGATCGGTCCAGCCGTCTGGAGATCATCAGTAATTTTGTTTTGGGGGTTTGTACATTTTCAATTTACGTTATGATGAATTACTTGCAATTTCAGTTTAATGCACTGTTTTCTTCTGGCTTAATTATCATGAGAAACTATTAATCATAGACTAAAATTCGCAGTAATATTATTGCTAAAATATCAACTACAATTAATTTTTAATTTTACTGTGTACTTTTGTTGTGTACTGTGTACCAGTTTGATCGCTAAATTTGATGATTATTGCATATTTTTACAGATTATAGCGCTACTAGATACAAGGTGTCTTTTTATCATTATAAAAAGACAACCTGTAAATTATATAATACACAATAGAATGGCTGTCAACCTTATTTTATACGACGACAGGAGTCGCCGGGAGCACACATACAAGCAATAACGTCATATTATCACTACTACAAACCCGATTCGCTGTGTTGACAGACAGATTTTAATACATATTTATTTGTAAATAGCGTGCAATTTGGCATTTTCTAAATAATTTGCATGGGAAATTTGGAATCGGTTGTAACGTCAAAACACATCTTGTGTTGACGTTTATACGTGTGAATTGACGTGTTAGTGACATTTTAGTGGCTACACGGGCTCCGCACACTCCCCCGTTCTATTATGTATGTATTATAGTATTCCATGCTTTTTATTAATATATTTTGATCACGGGTTAGTCTTGAAGTGATTGATAGTTTTAAGATAATTTATATTCTCATTTCATTTCGTGAAAATTTCGCCCGAGGCATCTATAACATAAACATTAACATATAACAGCCAGAAAAACCTCTGATAGATGGCAGCTTATCTTGTTTTTGCCAGTTGTGACGCAAGTCCGTGACGAGGAGCAGCAACAAAGGTCTAAACTTGTCTATCGATGTTCCTATAATCGCTGAAGCTCGTTACGTGCTGATTGACACCAATCAAATATGTATAACGAAAATGCACACAACCTGTTATAAACCAATCCTTTCATGCTCAGTCTTTAAAGTTTAAGGTACAGTCTACATACGTTCCACTGCATTTGCTGACTTCTAGAACAGGAATCGGTTAACACCTTAGTGATAATAGTAATGATAATAACAAGGTTCTTTATTTTCCTTAACTTACAGAGTTTTAAACTAAGTAAAATTTGGATTATAATAAAATTATACATATTAATATATTATGCACCTCCTCCAATAGTTTCCAGGTTTTTCTCTTCTTTGCTTTCTTTGTCCAGTCATTTCCAACACATTTTTTGATCTCATCTACCCAGCGTTCCTTAGGACGTCCTCCAGATCTCTTGCCACTAGAAACTGCCCACAATGTGGCCAAATAGGTCCATCTTTCATCTGACAGTCGTGCTACGTTGTCAGCCCACTTCCACTTAAGCTTTCTCATATGTGGTAAATCATCTATCACATTGGTTTTTTTCCTTATGTTTTCTGATTTTATCCTTCAGCCTCATATTCAGATTCAGGTCAGGTTTGTGATCCGTATGACAAGCAAGGTAGTAAATATCCATCCATGACTTCCTTTTTCTGTTTTGCAGGTAGATTAGACTTAAATATTTCTTTTAGGCTCCAGAACTTTCTCCATGTCATGTTTATTCTCCTGTCAATCTCATCTTTATTTCTAGAATTAAGAAAGGAGATGGATTTCCCTAGGTATATGTAGCTATCTACGTATTCTAAGCTCTGTAAATTGTTAACGTGTATAGGTGTTTGCCTGTGGTTAGACATCATCTAACTTTTTATTCATCGTTTAGTTGTAGTCGTATTCTGTTACTCATTTTGCATAGTTCTGATATCATTTCTTCTAGTTGTTTCGATGATCTCGAGGAGCGTACAATATGATCGGCGAATCTACGGTTACTCAATTTTTTCCATTTATGGTGATACCTTTATGTTGCCAATGTAGGTCTTTCATTACACACTGTAAGACAGATATAAAATAGTGGGGGATAGCGGGTCCATCTGTTTCACGCCTCTACGTATTTCGATAAAACAGTCGAATTTCGACCACTAGGTACATGTACACTACATACATACATAACACATGTATTTGTTAATCTATATTCAAATCAAAAAGTAAATTTGGTTTTTATGCGAAACTTTTATAACTAACAAATAACGTCAAAGTCTACATATTATCTTTCGCACAAAATTTACTGGATTCTGAAAATTTAAGTAATGATAACTTTATTTTAATTGTCCCTTTTCATCCCTTGGTAATATTATCTTTTGAATTTGGAATAACCAGTAACTTAATATCTGAAACGTTTCACCGGTAGTATGCTTGGCAACTTTGAGATGTCAAAATTCCTCTTAAGATATTATATATCTCATTTAGTAAAATAATACTATAACTACACATGGATATGATACTTGAATGTTTAAAGTTTATCATTAGAGTTGAGAGTAGCGACTACTTTAGTGAAAACATTTTTATATTACCTTTATTAAATAAGTAATATGCGGCAATATGAAATGAAATGAAAATATTAAATATTTATTTATTGTAGTATTTCCGTGTTCTTTTTCATGTCTGTAGTATTTTAAAATCTATTTTACATATCTTACAAACCACTATCTTCACGATATTATATTTTTCGAAATAAAGCCACACTGACAATTTTTGTTTTGTTGTTTTATTGTTATCACTCATACTTTAAACAAACAAGTATAACTCAATCACCTTTTATGTTATGAACTATATAAACGAAGTAACAAAAAATAATCAGAAATGATGGATACACCTAGATATTATTAATCAAACTAAGTTCACATTAGTTTACAACATACCAGAAGCAAGTTTGAATTTGAATTTAACCTGTGATGTCGCGCTCGATTAACCTGTGAACCGCGGCGACATATAAGGTAGGTGAGGGTAATATCGTCACCTTAAGCTTTGCTGCCCTATGAGACCAAAACTAGAAGGAGGACAGAGACCAAACTATAAAATCGTATAGTATAACTAATATATTAAGAAAACAATAGCAAACAAGCTTTGGCAATAATTAGGAACACTTCGAAAAATCAACTTAAAAAACTTACTACACTACACAAAAACAAACATACAATACAAAATATTTAATTTAATATCAACTGTCAAAATTGTGTCGATAAAGCAGCGCCTTTTTGACCCTTTATTATTTGATTGACTGATGAAAAGCTGTCGTACCACAAAGCCATAGATGGCAAATAAGGCTGTAGTTTTTGAGTTATAAGAAATCGATCATATTAACCGGATGACCATATTACCCTCACGTACTAGAAAATTAGTTAAGTGACATCTATCTAACGCTTTCCGAATCTATACGGTGCGCCGAGTTGACTCGGTAACTCGGTAAAATTTATTTTCACTCGATTACCGAGCTGTACAAATGCACTCGATTACCTATTTTGACCAATTCACTCAATTCACTCGAGTGAAAGAAAACAGGGTTCGAGTTGCATCACTATTGTAAGAATAAAGTCTGTGGTTATATGCTTTTCGATGGTAGCAAAATTATAAATTATATATAATACTTATTTGTTTACAAGACTATAAATATCATCTCATCGATGCAAGTGTTTATGAGAATATGGATATTATCTTGCAGGTTGGCCAAATATCAATATTCCATATTATGTATTTCTCTTTTTAGTTGTTTGTGATAAATTTCGTCACTGAATTTAAAAATGAAAACTGGTGAGTTTAGGTTGATTAATATAAGATTATGTATATAATGATAACACAAGAGTTTACTTTTCCACTTTTTTAGAATTTTTGGAAAATTTATTATTAAATATGTTGAATTACCTAAAAGAAATGACAAACATGTATTAAGTTTTATATTATTATTTTATCAAAATAAATAATAAATAAAATAAATACACAAAAGAAGTTTTTGTGTATTTAAAAAAAGAAGAAGCCCGCTCAACCTGGCTCCTACTTTACGGAATGTATCCTTGGAGAACACTGATTACCTTTAGTTGTTAAGGGTTGAGTTTACTCAGAACCTCAACTATAGGTGGTTCATTAAATCTAGAGCCAAAACAGCCGCAAGGAAATTAGTGTTCTTGCAACTGTGCGGCGGTACTTCACGCTAAAGCAGCTTCTTACCTTATATAAAGTTCTAGTTCGGTCGTGCATGGAGTCCTGCTGTTACATATGGGCTGGTGCTGCAAAATGCCACCTGGCAGCGTTGTAATTAGTAGAGAGACGTGCTAAGAGGCTCCTTGGTGACCTTGATTTGGTTGAAACCAACCCTGTCAGCCTCTAGCACAGGCGCAGAGAAGCCAGCCTCTCGGTATTCTATAGGATGCATTTCGGTGAGTGTGTGCAGGAATTGCACGCTTTAATTCCTCCCTCTCCTTTCCAACATTGGACGACCGGGCGGTCGGCGGGCTATCACCCCTTTGTTGTCGATATTCCACGCATTAAAACCAAGCGGTTGGATTCGACTTTTTTAATGCGTGCAAAGGAGTGAAATAATTTGCCGGCGTCTATCTTTCCATCCAAATACAATCTGGGCATCTTCAAGGCAAGAGTGAACAGGCATTGTTACGCTAAGACAGTGCGATTTACCATTCAAGGCTGCATTACCACTTACCACCAGATGGGATTGTGGTCAAGCACTGGCTTATAATGAGTTAAAAAAAAGTTACATTACATTTTGTTTTTGGTAACACAATCAGTTTAAAACATCTTTCTTACCGTGTGTTGATAATATTATAAATATAAATGGACTTTTTATCCCTTAGTCATCTTGGCTTTAATCACATTACTTTAATGGTATTTGGAATGTATACTCACAATTGATCAATAAATGTCAAAAATAGAATTCATACGACATTTGTGCACAGACAGGAATTGTATTTTAACGGAACTAGTGAAAAGATTTTTCATCGGTCTTAAAGTACCTATAATTGCTGAATACCTACAACTTTGTTTTATATGTACTATAATTATTCAACAGTGCACTATTTTAACTTATAATACCGGTGAAAACTACTAGAAAATCGCTTTCAGTTTGTTTTTAGGTTATTGTTAGATGCATATTTTAATTGTTAATTTCTCAGTACTCCGTTTAGATGCAGAAAGACTATTGTAATCTATAGATTTTAAGGAATAAATCGATATGCATTGCATTAACATCCACTAAAATTTGTGGTAGGGCCATCCTCTGTACAAAAAAAAATTGTCTCCTTTAGTTTTATGATTTGCACAACGAATCGATTTTGCATCGATTATACCAACTTATCGTAAAAATCAAATTAAGCATTTCGTTTGAATATTTATCATTAGAAAGAATTACATACACTTATGTAGGTTAGTAACAGAAATTGTTTAGAAATAGAATTACACCTTTTGTTCAGTTGCTGCCTCCTCATCTGTATTAGTTGTCATTGCTTAAAGACTAAGCGACATTTTGGTCAATATTGAGTTATACACAGTTAACATTATGGAAAATTAAGATTAAGTGTTTAAGACCATAAAAACAGCGACAAAGGTCTAAAGGAGTACTGCAAAAGTCGATTCACCTCCCTTTCGATGTTCCTATAATCGCAGAAACTTGTTACGTGCTGATTGACACCAGTCTACTGTAACAGCAATGCACACAACCTGGTATAAACTATTCTTTTGATGTTCAGTCTTTAAAGTTTTTTATTTTTTTATAAGATAAGCGTGACAAGTGAACACACAATCCACCTGATGGTAAGCGTTTGCTGAGGCAACATGCATAGACATCTACATCTATCCTCGTTTGCGAATCAAAACGCAGATGCGTTGTCAGCCGCGAGGACTAAGATGGAATGCCTCTTTTCCAATAAAAGAGTCTCCGGTTCTCTTTACTCACCATACGAAACGCAGCAGCATTGAGCTGCTATTTTACGCTGGTATTCTCTGAGAATACCATCGTGGTCCTTCCCCGGTCGAGCCGGCTCATTCGTGCTACAACTATAATATTAATATGTATGTAGGCAGTATGGCTCTAAAAGTGAAAAGTAAAGTTACGGCCAACAACACGTGGCAGTCTTCGAGCACGAAGGCCAACTTCATGCAACTTCCATCGTACGCTTTAATCGCTTACCAGTAGCTGGTGTTTTTCCTGAAGCCTTTGTAGTATTTGCATCGCTGTGATATTTTATTCGGTTGTCTTCTGACGATCATTTGGATAAATCGATTCTATGTCTGCGATGTAACACAATATCTAATAGCCGTTCAGCCACATCCCCAGTACTGCGATAACGTGACCACAACCTTGATATCACGTTTTGGCTGGTGTGTAGGTCCTTAATAAGGATGCGTTGAATAGCACCATTTTCTAGCATGCCCACGACTCGTAACATTTCATTTCGGCTCAAATGACTCTTAAAGCCCACACGGCATGTTAAATAAAATAAAAATCTTATCCCTTGTCACTACTTATATAGGGCACACCGCGCTCGCCGGTGAACGTGAGGTGATAGTCAGACCCCATACGCGAGGTTCAATACCCGTGATAAGGGGAGTTTTTAGTTTTCGATCCGTTTTCCACCTTTCGATAGTGGTTCAAGCCGAGGTTCGTACTTCCTTCTGAGGGACCCTTTAATCACATCGAGCCTACCCTCTCTTGAGGAGTCTCACTCGCAGGGGCCGGGGTGCCTTGGATCTGCCGGCAGAATCGTTGTACTCGATAGCTCATAAGGCCTCGCTTACAAGTCTAATCCGATGAAGCTGTAAAGGCTGCAGGGCTAGCAGCATACACTTTCCGAAAAAAAAGTAAATTACAGCATGATTAATATCTTAACTTAAAATTTTAATGGATAACAGTCAACTTTTGACCTCTACGCGGCCATTAATATTTATTAAATAATAATCAGATCAAAAAATAACTTTGGTAGCTATACGAAAATTAATAACTAACAAACGAAATTATAATCTACACATTATCTTCCCACTAAATTCACTGGATTCTGAATATTTAAGTAATAATAATCTAATTTTAACGGCCCGTTCTTGTCCCTTGGTAATATCTTTTGATTTTAGGATAACCAGTAACTTAATATGTGCAGGGTTTAGCCAGTACTATACGTGGAAACTTTGAGATATCAAAATTCAAATTACCCATACAGATGTATCATTTAAATATTATTACCTATACATAGATATGATAGCTGAATGTCTAAAAAGGAACGTTTGAGTGAAAGATCAAGACGGATGAAGAATGAGGGTTGACGGATAGAGGTTACGTAAGACGGAAGATAATATTATGCGAATTAGTGATAGTTTTAAGAGGATCATTAAGTTGTTATTACATTAACTAACATAATATATATTATGACTGTAAAATTTTCTGTTTTCCAAAAAAATGACCCACTTGGTTTCTTGCTGGTATTTTCTAGGACAGGGGTAGTTTTTGAACTAGTTGTAAATTCTAATTGTAAAATCCAACGAGTAGTAAAATCTATATTGAATAAAAAAGTTTCTAATTCTATTTATATTTCAATTCTTAACAAGCATAAAAAATTGTTTTTAATAGTTATGAGTTGCCATTTTTTGCCAATTTCGAAAACCGCATCCCACATTACATGGTAATTACTTAAATAAAAATAAACTTAAATAAATATTTCACCGGATCACCGGAATAAGCACAGAGAATTCAGCGATCCACCTTCTTTTCTATAAATGACACAAATACATAGTATTTGTATAATGACTTATATTTGCGGTACTGACTAGCGACTGCTTAAGTGTAGCAGTCTCTAATATTGCGTCGGTTTTGAGCTGAAAGGGCGTCAATATGTTTACACTTGTAGGCCTTATACTTGAACGCCTTATACAAAGATTTTTCTTTTTCAGAACCGAAGCAGAGGGAAAAATCCTTTGTTCTCGAGACAGAAGGGCCCCAAATGTATCCTTTTTGATATTATGCCATCTGCTTTTAAAATATACGCAGAAAAAATTTTTTTTAGAAAGTCTATTCTATAAAATACTATAATACATACTTAATAGAACGGGGAGTGGGCGGAGCCCGTGTAGCCACTAAAATGCCGCTAACACGTCAATTCACACGTATAAATGTCAACACGAGATATGTTTTGACGTTACAATCGTTTCCAAATTTTGCACGCAAATTATTTAGAAAATGCCAAATTGCACGCTATTTACAAATAAATATGTATTACAATCAGTCTGTCAGTCAACACAGCGAATCGGGTTTGTAGTAGTGATTAACTGATAATGCGACATAATTGCTTGTATGCTCAGCTGTATGCTCCCAGCAACGCATTTCCTCGTACAAAATAAGGTTGACTTATTGATTCTACTGTGTATTATAGTATTCTATGGTCTATCCCAGTACTGCAATATTAGAAATGTATCAATCACGTAAAACTACTAAATAGATTTTGATGTAACTTGGCAATAACATAAATTACAACCCAAAATAGAACATGGGCTATGATTTTTTTAACTTTTCGCCTATCCATAATTACAGTCTATTTTATTCCATAGCGCTAAAAATCACCAATAAAGTTTCTTTTCTTGGCGTATGCTGCGTCAACTTTAATAGTTATAACTATAATTTATATAACCAACAAAGTAGACTCTTTAACGATATCATTAACAAATTCATCACAATAACGTCTTTTTTATTTACTAAAATACAAATATTTTGTAATTTTTTTTTGCTCTCAATTTTTGTTACGATTAGCAGATAACTTCATGTGTTTCTGTAACGTTACGAATATTTTATTTAGTTGTTATTGGATCTTTGTCATTGAAATTTAGTTTATGCAAGAATAAGAAATTAAAATGTTATATTATAGTTTGATGGCGCTATGTACCTACATTATAAATCGCACATAATAGTTTTTAATATAACTGTAAATAATTAAAGCTCAGACCACACAGAGGCGCTATGGTAAGTTTTCAGAGAGAGGGAATTTTCGCAATTGGTGTATTAAATACATTCTGCCACACAGAGACCGGCCGAGCTTGCTGCGTTGCGTTAGTGGTACTAGGGCAAACGCTATGACAAACAGGTAGAAAGCTGGAAGGCATCCTGGTGGACTGGGTGTGATCCACAGACGCGGGCTCTCTAATCCTCTGAAGTCAAAACAACTTATACTTTTACTTATAGCTTAGGACCAGCCTTTTATTAGTATCGAGTTTTAATAGTTTAGGCTGTACAATTTAATGCTCCATATCCACATCGAATCGCTCGAATTTGCTTCTGCTCTAATTGAAAAACTTTGTAAGAAGAAAGAAAGACTTTTTTTAGACGTCATAGTATAACTTAACAGTACATTTTTCATATTTATATCGCGTACCCCACTCCGTTTAGGTCTTCTTTTGCTATAATAGCTAATAATAGCAGAAGTAGTTCAACACTGGCCGACAACGAAATGGCGACAAAACGTGGCCGCTTTTGCTGTTATACATACATACATATTACTATTAAAGCTGTAACCCGATGAGTCACAATTTGGATGGCTTGCATTAAAAAGTCACGGTATTATCAGTAGAAGCCAATGGAGTGATTGTGCCCTTACACATATTTCTATTATATTTAACAACCTACCATTTAATTTTAAATGATTGCCATTAAAAGTAACATTTTTATTGAAAACGTATTCTATAAAAGTCAAACCTAGAAAGAAGCGGGATAGTTTACGTGAGCGAAATTACGAGTATTTAAATAAGTCAAAATCATTGAATGTGATGTAATTTAGTTAGTTAATAGTTAGTTAATAATTTCAGTAATAAAAAGTAGGCTTAAAATTAAATGTGATCGAAGCCGCGGGTATAAGCAAGTATTATATCAAAGTAAAGTTACAGCCTATATACGTCCCACTGCTGGGCACAGGACTCCCCTCATTTCGGAGAGGGTTTTAGGGCAAGGAAGTGTCCGCCGCGCTGCTCCTATTTCTTTTTTCTTATTTCTTATTCTATTTTTTTCTTATTTCTCAGACATGCAGGTTTCCTCACGATGTTTTCCTTCACCGCCGAGCACGTGGTAAATCAGCACTTAAAGTTGCAATTAACGATTTCATTGGTGCCGGTGGGGATCGAACCCAACTCGCGTTCTAACTCGCGTTAACCATCTGAGCTACCACGGCTCTTAAGTATTATATATCTTAATAAATTAACAATAAATTCCTACTACTCTACACCTCATATTCTAATCACTTCCATATTATTAGTATATTAAACATAATTATTGTTTAATATAATAATTTATTTTTAAATGTTCTCTTTAGTTTTGTTATGTACATAATTGTATAAAGACGATAAATATAAACGAAATTTAAACGTAGACCTTTTTAAATAGGATATAGGAGTTTTACCCGCCTCTCTCGTTGTCGGCTGAGCGGTAACCTCACGTAACCGCCGATAGCAGACCAATCAAACCCCAGTTCTTTCTTCACCCGATTTATTGTTTTAGTGCTAAATTTATTTACATTTTATTTTTAAATTCAGCACTAGTATTTAACAATTTTTCTTACAATAATATTAAATTATCTGTAACTGATACTGGAAATTTCGTGGTAGAGCCACGCTACATCTACATAATATATGGCTGTGGCACGAATGGGGCAGCTTGGTCTGCGAAGGACTACATTCTCCTAGAATACGAGCGTAAAATAGCAGTGTAATGATGCTATGTTTCGATGGTGACTGTAGAGAAACTGAGGTCATTTTTACTGGAAATGAGGCCTTTCATTTTAGTCCTCAAAAGAAACAACGTATCTGCATTTTTATTCCAACCATGATATGTAAATGTATAATATAATCTATAATCTGTCAAAACAAACGCTGGATGATGCAACAATTAGGGTTTTATCCAAAGGTCTCAATTTTGCTATTACACCCCGCAAATTACCGTACGAAGAAATTATCTGTAGTGTTGAGGACTGTTTATATAAAAACAATATGCGGAAAGAAGATTTGGAGGCGATACGTCAAGACATTTCGTATATGTTACGCCGATGTTCAGGGCCTAAACCGAACCTTCCCAAAGACGAAATTATAGCGTTAAAGAACCTACGCAATAAACCAGAACTTACGATTCTCCGCTCAGATAAGGGAAACGCCACGGTAGTCATGGATACGTCAGATTATAATTCTAAAATACAAGAACTTTTTTTCGGATATAAGTACTTATAAAAAGGTTAAAAACGACCCAACAAATAGCACACTAAAAACAACGAGTGACCTCATAAAGAAACACTCCGAAAAATTAAATCTGGACGTAAAATGGATAATACCTACGTGCGCCAAATCACCAAAATTGTATGGGTTACCAAAAATACACAAGCCCAATGCTCCATTACGTCCCATAGTGAGCCAAATCGATTCACCAACTTACAGATTGGCTCAATACTTAGCGAAAATACTGTCACCGCTCATACAAGAGCACACATAAAGGATTCCTACCATTTTGTCAGCGAGATTAAAGACCTACATCTGGCAGACAATGAAACTATGGTCAGTTTTGATGTGCAGTCATTACTTACATGCTTACCTGTTGAAGACTGCATCTCAATTGTAACTAGAAGGCTGGAAGAAAACAACATGCCCATAGAATATGCAGTTTTACTCAGACACTGCCTTACATCTGGCTACCTATTGTGGAAGAAGGAGTTCTACAAGCAAGTAGATGGTGTGGCGATGGGCTCACCTGTATCTCCCATTGTCGCCGACTTATTCATGGAAGACTTTGAGAAGAAAGCCCTGCTTAGTTATCCCATAAATCCAAGATTCTACAAGCGGTACGTAGACACTTTCACAATTCTACCTTTAGATAAAGTAACTGCATTTTTAGACCATCTTAACTCTATAAATTCTAAAATTCAGTTCACAATGGAGTTAGAGGCAAACAATTCCTTAGCTTTTCTAGATGTGTTAGTAATTCGGATTCCTGATAACACCTTGAGCCATACTGTGTATAGAAAAAAGACCCATACAGATAGATATTTAAACGGTGATTCTCACCACCATACTTCACAGTTAGCTACCATGGGTAAATCTTTGTTTCAGAGAGCACGAGGGATCTGTGACAGTAAACACCTGGCTGCTGAGCTCCACCATGTCAAGCAAGTTTTGCATGACAACAAGCTTCGAGTCCCACGCCTACGTCACAGTGAACGAGTGAAGCCGGCCACAGTCGAGCGTGTACCTGCTGTACTGCCATATGTTAGAGGAGTCACTGACAAGATTGGCTACATCTTGAAGCGTGCTTCCATCATAACATACTTCAAGCCGCTGAAGAAGATTGGTCAGTTTTTACCATCAGTCAAGTGTAATGTTCCTCTGCAAGATGCAGGAGTGTACAAGCTTGATTGTGAATGTGGTCTCTCCTACATAGGACAAACTGAAAGATCAATAAAAACCCGCGTTAAAGAACATATAGCTGATGTGAAGAATCGACGCTCCGGGAAGTCTGAAGTCTGTGAACACGTACAGGATCACCCCCGTCACTACATCAGATTTGATAGACCGCAAATCCTCGCTAAAGAACACCGATTCCTTCCAAGGATGATTCGCGAGGCTATTGAAATCAAAAAACATCCTAATTTCAATAGAGAAGATGGCTGGGTGCTACCATCTACTTGGGATCCGATAATAAATAAAATTAAATCCCAACCCAAGCATACAACTGCAAGACTTCAAGATACCATAAGTTCATACTGTATAGATCGGAACAAAAGTTAAATTTTAATCTATGGTAACCGCGGTTAACTATGACATATGGACGTTGAACATCTCAGTCCCGCCCGTGACCATGAGTGCTGTAAAGCGTTCGAAACGTCGGGTATTTAAAAAGTTAAATATACGCGATAAATTCCGTAAAAACTAGTATTATTTCAATGTGCAGTGTTCGCGTAAATATAAGAAATCATTATGTAAATGTCGTCTATGAGTTATAGCATCCATTTACCATCAATTGGATTGTGTACTCATTTGTCACCCTTATTTTACAGATACGGCTAGTGAAGGGATTTAAAATTGTATTTTACAAAACATTTTCCGAAGGTCAAGAGCCACGCCATCACCTCAATAAATGCCTACCACGCAACGGGAAGAACTTGTGAGAAGAAGCGACAAGAAACTCGAGTAGACTATTATTTTCCCAATAGTTACAATCTAACCTTATAAAATATATAAATTCTATGTACATTCTTTCGCTTTGTAATTATGGAATAGAAATAGAAAGGCACAAATACAAAGGCAAATCAGTAATATTACCGGGAATCTTCATATAAATAGTTTAACACCTACCCAAAATAATTGCCTATTGACGCACAGTCCAAAGCGCCGAACGTGGAAGCGTGAAATCTGGGCGATAGCTTCCTTTTATTACGTAGTCATCCACTAGAAAAGGATGTTAGAAAAGCCTTGAGAGGTTGTAATAGTGTGTTATAGTTTGTGCACTTTTATTATACGGAATGATTTCATATTTGTATGTAGAAAACTAAAAAATTAACATAGATTAAAATAATAAAGTGTATTTTAATGCAATAATATTTATATTTATATATGATTTTCAAGAATAGCAAAAGGTAACAAAAGTTAAAATCATCATCATGACATTTAACTAAATCCGTGGGGTCTGCGCTATTCATATGATACACAAGATCACGCATCACCGCTATGCGCCCGCGGTTACTATAATGGGAACCGTAAAGAGAGAGAGAGAGAGAGAGAAGCGATGCGTGCGAGTAGGACATCAAGTACTTACTAGATGATAGAACTCGTTTTTTGCCTAAGCGCACGTCTGGGCAAGTCCCACCCTCTTACCTATGTCTGCCGCTAAATACAGTGCCTGCACTGCAGCGTTCCGGTCTGAAGTGTATAGAAAGTCAGTAAAATAACAGGATGTGCGTTATTCTCCATCTCCTTATTTGTTTTAAATTGTCTGTCTATTAAGTTTTATATAGAAAAATACGTGCGCAACGCGAACGCGCACGCGGTCAGCATAGCATACACAGAGGCTATAGCAACTATAAGTACCAAAGCAGACGCGTGAGTGTGCGTGAAGAGAGACGTTGTTGACGGTTGTCTCATAAAGTCTATTTCTTATTTTTGGTTGACGTCTAATTTTAAAACACTTTGTCTGCATCCAAACGCTCACCGCACAAACTCAAAAGGACTAAAACAACTAACTAACTTCAACTACTGAGAAACCTGAACTCATCGAAGTATATATTATAAGAATTATTATATAACAAATGACGACCCTGCAGCGAAACGTAACAGCCGAAAGTCTTACCGGAGTGTGGTTCCGGATAACATATTATTTTTGTTCTCGGAATTTCACTTATACGGTTGTCATGCCCAACAATTTTCCTTTCCGTTTTAATTGCGTACGCCTGCGTTTCCTGTCCGCTTTGCGATAAAAATAAATAACTAACTAACAACAACTACTGAGAAACCTGAACTCACCGAAGTATATATTATAAGAATTATTATATAACAAGTGACGACCCTGCAGCGAAACGTAACAGCCGAAAGTCTTACCGGAGTGTAGTTCCGGATAACATATTATTTTTGTTCCCGAAATTTCACTTATACGGTTTTCATGCCCAACAATTTTCCTTTCCGTTTTAATTGCGTACGCCTGCGTTTCCTGTCCGCTTTGCGATAAAAATAAATAAAGCATAGGAAAAAATTGGCACACATCGGACGTGGTTGCGTACTTTCGTTTCAGATAGCTGTGTATTAAAGCTTTATAAAGCGATTAAAAATTAAAGTTGTATTTGTAAGGCGATATTTACTATATACAAGGACTATACATATATAATTGCCTTTTTGTATCGCAAAGTAATTGAAATATTTTTTAAACTTGAATTAATTACATTTCGCCTTATCTAATAGCACAAGATTTGTTTATATTCTTCCTACGGAAGTCTGCTACGTGTGAACTAACGAACTTAGAGTGCGTTCTTATTGCTTCGTCAGAATTGGAATTTTTATGTATCAAAAAGTTATCTACATATTAAAAAAATGGAAGTCTGGGTCTCAAGGTCTGGCAAATATGGTGGTTAAGGAAGGTTCTCTAGCTTTAGGTCTGTTAATCTTGCCAATGTCTCTGTCGTCAACTTTACGTCATTTACGTAGTATACACATAGAGTGAAAAATTTTGGTGTGATTATGTCGACGTAGCAATTGGTATACTATATTATGTTACAATACAATCAAAATACACATATGTTCTCGACGCCTCGGCAGTCTTGAAGGTTCGAACCTGTCCATCTTTTGGCTATGCGTAGACAGCGACGAGTTTCCTCACGTCCGTTTCCAAATGGCTACAGATTCCTTGTTACAGCAGATTCCGTCTGCAGAGATCGTAATCCCATCACGTGAATGGCTCAGTTCACGTTTAACCGATCATGCGGGGAAATTTGTTTATGACTTTGCCTTGGCATATGGTCTGCCACAACTGGTTACTTCGCCTACGTAGATTCCAGATGTGGAGGATCATGCACCTTCTCTGTTGGACCTTCTGCTGACCTCTCACCCGGACGGATATCAGATCTCCCTCAACGTTCCTCTTGGCTCTTCGCACCATTGTCTGATCCGGAATGTGGTGTCACTCACAGTCCCTTCGCGAAAGCATTCTGCATGCTGCCGCCGTGCTTGGTACTACAGTTCCGCGGATTGGGACGTAATGCGGTCTTTTATTGCATCCTACTCATACCTATAGATGCGGGAGCAGCAATCTTGCCGGATAATGCCAACACTATTGTTGACTCTGTCACTTACGTGGTGCTTGGAATTGAACTATTTATTCCATCATCTGTCTGTGGTACCCATCGGAAGCAGATCTCAGCCTTGCTTTTATCTCTCCTGTAAGACTGCATTATGCACTACGCAGGAGTCAGGCCTGAGCTGGCGCTTCACGCACGGAGGTCAGACAGTCTGCAGCCCCGTAATGAAGGGACCCGACTTGGGCAAAGCTACTTAGATGTGAGTCAAAACAAGACGCAGACAGCGCCATTAAGAATAGCGACCCACCAAACAACCATCGCAGAGACGTAAATCATCAATACGAATATCGCCGGGCTTACACCATCCCAAGATCCCCCATACAATCCCAGCAGGCATCACCACCCGCATACCTCCATCGACTAGAACTACGAACACGTTTAATGACTTCGGTAATTGTCTTATACACGAACACGCCCAATGACTTGCAAATTTTGACCTTATATTACTGTAGTTGGTTGCGCGGAAAACCATTCGTATTTATTTTATTTGACGGTAGGCTACCAAATCGGTTACCCCATTCCAAAACGATATCATTCATACCCTCCTATCGACACATCGGGGTGGTGGGGTGGGAGGGGAAAGAAGATGATTCTCGAACATCACGTAATCATCGGAACCGAGGATATATAAGGCACGCGCGACCGACGCGCAGCTCTCTTCCCGCCGCGCTCGCCGTTGAAACCACACCGATTCTCTCACGACGTATCTCTTGGGCCCCAGAGTGTCTGTCCAGAAGAGGTTCCAGAAGTCGCAATTATAGTGCTCGACCGCATAGAAGAAACATCCCGGTGAGTCAACATTTTCCTAATAGTATAGCCTGCTTGATATAATTGTTTTAACCCGCTCCAATTTTGTGTTTTCCTAATCAAGCAGGATTCCTTTCATCGATTTGGCAAATAATAGTTCGTTTTTAGAGAAGATACAATGCACTCGTACCGCATATATAAGTGTAGAAACATTTAGTAGATACAGTCCACTTAGATTAATATCTCGCGTAATAGGTTTAAGGTTCGACCGGGGGAACTAGACTTCGGCAGCCTTAGACACGTGGCTCCACCATTTTATGGTCACTTCGGCAGGATTTGCACTGGTGTTTAGTGGTCATCCAACCATTTTCTGGTCGAATAATTAGTGTTCGTAAATAGTGTAAATAGTGTTCGTTTAAATTTAAATTTTGATTAGGCACCTTATTTTTTTCTTAGCGCTCGTATTTGGTTAAATTTAAAGCTTTAAAATTGAAACAGTGTGATAGCAACCGTTTGGTACGCTTACCTGACAATCTTGATAAAAATATTGAGTTTTAGCGAGCAACGCGTCGCCTCGACTGTAACAGGTGTTCGATTTAATTACGTAATACGGCATACCGAGTGTCCATCGTCCATCGTTTATGCGTGTGAGATTAATTGTGATTAATATAACTTCACTATAATAATTTAAAATGGCAGTTAGTGGAAATGAATTTAAAATTAAAACGCTTTATGCCAAGAGGGACGTACTTTTTTCACATATACAAAGCATTAGCGATCACGTAAAGAACATTAATGTAGAAGCGGTGCGGGAAACTTTTCTGAATGAAATTGAAACGGTGGATTCTTTGCGGATGGATTACGAAAGAATATTAGACCAAATTAATCATTTGGAATTACAAATCGACCCGAAATATATAGTGAACTACCAACCGCTGCTGGCATTCGAAGATATGTTGTGTCGCGTGAAAAGAACGGCAAAACTCCTACAATCTCAAAGCAAAGCAAAGCCGGAATCACAGGTACGTCCTCGTGACTCAATTAGGTTGCCGCCGATAGATATTCCGGTATTCAATGGTGATATTGAGACGTGGCCCTTCTTCTTCTGTAGTTTTCAAAACAATATACACAATAACCCATCGTTATCGGACGCTGAAAAATTATATTACTTAATTAGTAAACTTAGTGGCAGGGCACAGTCGATCTGCTCGGGTTTTACACCTACAGCAAACAATTACTTATTAATATTCGAAACGCTTAAAACTAAATATGAAGATAGGAGAATGTTAGCTTCCGAATATTTGAACCAGATATTCGATCTTAAACCTATATCATCCGCGAACATCAACGGCTTAGAACAGTTTTTAGATAAATTTGTGGCATCGGTGGCTGCACTTAAGAATTTGAAATTTAATGACCTTATGGACGTGGTGTTTCTCCATATTGTACTAAAGATTTTAGACCCCGACGCCGTGCGTGCGTTTTAAATGGAGCATCGTAGCTCGGAGATGCCTTCCTTTCATTCATTAGCATCGTTCGTGCGAGATCAAATAAAGGTGATGCAGCGCTCTCCGAACGTTAAACAGGAGATTAAAAGGTGCGTCGACCGTAGACAGACTCAACCATCTAAAATAGCAGGGTCGTTAACGTACGTAACCGCTACGTCAACATCACTTCAGCATACTTGTATCGTATGTAAAGATAAACACGGTAATTTATATAATTGTGCGACTTTTCGTAAATATTCACCAAGCCAACGTTATAAATTAGCAAAGACAAACAACCTATGTTTGAACTGCTTAAGCGATAAGCATTTAGTTGCAAAATGCAATTCGAGTTCCGTATGTAGCAAGTGCGCCAGGAAACATCACACGCTATTACATTTTGAAAATAGCAACATAGCGGCGTCAAGTAAAGCGGATAAGGAATTCACCCCTACTAAGGTCAACGATTCTAGCGGTCGACCTGGTGATGTCGCTCTGTGCTCATTGGCAAATATGGGAGCACAACCTCCTTCAACCGTGTTACTGGGTACGGCGCGTATTTTGGTTAGGGGTTCGCGTGGGAACGAACAAAGCGTCCGTGCACTGCTGGACAGCGGAGCCCAAAATAGCTTTATAACACGACAATGTTGTCAGCGCTTAGGTTTAGTAATAAATAGGTCACTTTCATGTCCTGTAGTTAAAGGCATCGGAGGTACTAGTAAAGCTACCCAGGGATATATTAATTTAAAATTTTATTCTCGGATAGATCGTAATGTTAACTTTGATATAAATGCACTAGTAGTGGATAGGGTCACTGAACGGCTGCCAACCGTTTCGGTTGACACCTCGGCAATGATTGAATTTAAAAATTTGACTCTAGCGGACGACACTTACGCCGTTCCTGGAAACATAGACATGCTCATTGGAGCATCGCTTTTCCCTCATCTTTTGTTAAACAATAAGGTCAGGGGCAACTCCTCGCATACCGCGCCTTACGCACTGGAAACCGTATTGGGCTATGTTATCATTGGCTCCGCCCCCATCATAGATAGTATTTCGGCAACCTCTTATTGTGGTATGGCTGTCGAACCGCTCGAGTCGTTAGTCCGCAAATTTTGGGAGATGGAGGAGGTGAACGTCCCACCCATAGCTAGCTCAGTTGACAGATTATGCGAGGAAATTTACGTCCGCACGACCGTTCGTGATCGCGACGGTAGATATAGTGTAGCGCTGCACTTTAAGGGAGATGTTTTATCTCTCGGCGATTCGCGTCAAATGGCGGAAAAACGTTTCTACAGCTTGGAGCGTAGGATGCTCGCTTCACCCCAGTTAAAGGAAGCTTACGACGGCGTCATTAACGAATATATAAAAGAAGGTTACATATCACTCGTGGCTTCGAAATTGGATAACTACGAAGACACACCGTCGTACTTCATACCACACCACGGGGTCATTAGGGAGGACAAACTTACATCAACAAGGACAAGTTACGTGTAGTGCTCGACGCTAGTGCTAAAACTAGCACTCACCTGTCGCTTAACGATATCCTCTATAGTGGGCAAAATTTACAGGGCAGTTTGTTTAATATAATAGCCAATTTTCGTTTGTTTAGTATAGCACTATCCGCCGATATTCGCCAAATGTTTCTTTGCATAGGGGTCCGTGAATGCGACCGTAGATTCCAACGCATTTTATATCGTTTCGACCCAAAGGAACCTCTAATGGTGTTTGAATTTAATCGCGTTTGTTTTGGTTTAAAGTCGAGCCCATTTCATGCGTTACGCACGGTGAAACAGCTCGCCCACGATGAAGGTCCCTCTTACCCTAAAGCTAAGAGGGCAATTCAGAACGGTTTATATATGGATGATTTTGTATTCTCGGTCGATAGCGTGGAGGAGGCTACCCTAACCACCGCCGAGGTTATAAAGCTCATGAAATCGGGTCAATTCGATCTTGTGAAGTGGACTAGTAATTCGCGTCCGGTTTTAGATACAATCCCACTATCACACCGTCTTTCGGCGATAAAGGAATTCGACGATTCTGATACACACAAGGTGCTCGGTCTGTGTTGGTCACCAGAGTCCGACGTGTTTAGCCTTAAGGTAAATCCGCCCGTAGAGAAATGCACAAAGCGCACAATACTGTCATGCGTTGCTAGATTATGGGATGTCATGGGTTTCGTAGCTCCGGTGGTATTATATGCTAAGCTTTTGATTAAACAACTTTGGTTATTTGAATGCGATTGGGATGATTCGCCGCCTAACAGCATTGTTCGTTTGTGGCAGCGCTTTAGAGAGGAACTTCCTTTACTAAGAGAAATTAAAATACCGCGTCATATAAACGTCGATAGAAATAGCGTCATCACGGTCGTTGGGTTTGCAGACGCCAGCGAGAAGGCTTACGGGGGCGTTGTATATTTCCACGTTCAGAATAATGGTAGAAATTCGATTAGCCTCATTAGTTCTAAGTCGAGAGTCTCCCCCCGTAAGGTTGTCTCTCTGGCGCGCTTAGAGCTTTGCGCAATATTAGTACTCACCAAGCTTATTACCGCAGTTATCAGCGCATGTAGGGATAGAGTTCACATAGAAAGGATATTTGCCTTTTCCGACTCCACCGTCGCCTTATGCTGGGTTCATTCTTCACCCCACCGTTGGGATACGTTTGTCGCGAACCGAGTGGCCAAGATCCAAGACGAGTTAGAAACGCGGAACTTTTATCACGTGTCCGGTACGGAAAACCCTGCCGATTGTCTATCCCGGGGACTCACCCCGATGCAAATAATGGACCACCCGCTTTGGTTCCACGGACCTTCTTGGGTTCACTTGGATCCCTCGCAATGGCCGATGACCGATTTCGAACCTTCGTCAGTGTCACAACCGCCGGAAGAGAGGAGACACGCTCTAGTGGCGAACGTTTCGAGCGAGGTTTCTCCAATCATTGCTTTGGCGAACCGCTTGTCCTCTTGGTCGAAATTATTGCGTAGCGTAATTTACGTTTGTCGATTCGCGAAGCTTTTACCGCGACGTTCGTATGTCATAGCGTCCGATTACAACTATGCCGAGTCGCTAGTATTACGTGAACTTCAACGTGCACACTTCTCTGAAGAAATTACAAGATTACAATCGAATAGAGCTTGTAGTCGCGCCTTTCAACGCCTTAAGCCATTTTTACAGGATGGGATTGTAAGGATAGGTGGACGCTTGTCCAACTCGCAATTGAGTTTCGACCAACGGCACCCTATAATTTTACCGCGTAAAGACCATATCATGAACTTATTAGTCGATTACCATCATAAATTGAACTCGCACGCTGGCCCCGACTTGTTGATGTCGATTTTGCGTCAGAATTATTGGATTCTTTCTGCACGTAGTTTAATACGCAATCGGGTGCACAGAAGTATAGCTTGCTTTCGGGCACGCCCCAAGCCGTCATTTCCGGAAATGGCGGAACTTAGATCTTGTAGAGTAATACAATCGGTAAAGCCCTTTACGCACACCGGGTCTGATTTTGCTGGTCCGTTTAAGGTCACGCTCACTCGCGGGCGTGGTATAAGATCCACAAAGGATTACGTCTGCGTTTTCGTATGTCTAACTACTCGAGCGGTGCATATAGAACTCGTTGGTGATCTAAGCACAGCAGGCTTTATGGGTGCATTTAAAAGATTTCTATCCCGTAGAGGCCCTGTAAGTAAATTATATTCGGATAACGGTACGAACTACGTCGGTGCAAAACGTATTCTATCGGAACTACATGAGCTCTTAGCTAGCAAGTATTATAATTCGGAGTTCGCTCACATTCTAGCCGAGAACCGCATTGAGTGGTCTCTGAACGTCCCAGCCGCGAGTCATTTTGGAGGCAATTGAGTGACTAATATTAAGAGTCTAAAGAGTCACTTATACCGAGTAATAGGAGATCAAATTTTGTCCTTCGAAGAGCTAAGTACGGTGCTCGCTCAAATTGAATGCGTAATGAATAGCCGCCCACTTTGTCGGACGTTGTCTAGTGACCCCTCGGAACCGCTGGCTCTAACTCCAGCACATTTTTTGAACTTAACGCCTTTAAAGTATTTGCCCGCCGCAGATATGGATGAGAACAGACTTAGCATTTCCGCACGCTACAAATTATTAGACCGGTTAGTGCAATCGTTTTGGAAACGATGGAGGATGGAATACTTGCATACTTTGCAGTCTCGGCAAAAATGGAACACAGCAACTGAGCCTTTAGCTGTAGGAACTGTAGTTGTGCTCACCAAAGAGAATACGCCGCCTCTCCACTGGCCGTTAGGAATTGTCGAAGAGGTCTTTCCCGGTTCCGATGGAGTAATTAGGATAGCTCGCGTTAAGACCACGGTTGGGTCTTACCTGCGTCCTGTTGTCCGTTTGTGCCCCCTGCCTCTTTCATAATTTAAATTAGCTTTCTAGATTAGAAATTGTAGTTGAATTTAGGTAATCTTAGCGTTAGTTAGTTATTTTGTTAGTTTGATCTAAGCTCTAGTTGTTTTAGTTATTTTTTGAAGGAGATCCTTCAAGGGTGGGGGAGATGGTTGCGCGGAAAACCATTCGTATTTATTTTATTTGACGGTAGGCTGCCAAATCGGTTATCCCATTCCAAAAACGATATCATTCATACCCTCCTATCGACACATCGGGGTGGTGGGGTGGGAGGGGAAAGAAGATGATTCTCGAACATCACGTAATCATCGGAACCGAGGATATATAAGGCACGCGCGACCGACGCGCAGCTCTCTTCCCGCCGCGCTCGCCGTTGAAACCACACCGATTCTCTCCCGACGTATCTCTTGGGCCCCAGAGTGTCTGTCCAGAAGAGGTTCCAGAAGTCGCAATTATAGTGCTCGACCGCATAGAAGAAACATCCCGGTGAGTCAACATTTTCCTAATAGTATAGCCTGCTTGATATAATTGTTTTAACCCGCTCCAATTTTGTGTTTTCCTAATCAAGCAGGATTTCTTTCATCGATTTGGCAAATAATAGTTCGTTTTTAGAGAAGATACAATGCACTCGTACCGCAATATATAAGTGTAGAAACATTTAGTAGATACAGTCCACTTAGATTAATATCTCGCGTAATAGGTTTAAGGTTCGACCGGGGGAACTAGACTTCGGCAGCCTTAGACACGTGGCTCCATCAGTAGTATTTCTTAATTTATATTGAATAAGAATTATTCTATTCTATTACTTATTGATAACATTTGTACTGTCCAGTTGTTATTTAAAAAAAATAAAAACAATTAAAAGTTTTGTCTTTTCGCACTTAAAATTCACTTAAGTTGATTTCTTTCAATAAGTTTCGCACGATAACTTCATTTATTATCACGAATTTAGGCACTTGAGACCGACATTATTTAAGTAAACTTAGAACTTGTTATCGCGTAAATACTTCAATTTTTATTATTTCTCTTGATAACAAAATAATGATTTATGTTTTTAATAAAGTTTTTTTTGTATGTGTGTTAGTTTAAAAAAGTAACACATATACAAAAAAAAACTACACACGAATTGAGTACCTATCTCCTCCTTTTTTAAGCCGGTTAAATAGTGTTGCGCGCCTAAGTTGACGTCATGTACCCGGCACTAGCGCTATCTAGTGTCAGGGACGAGAGCGAGGGGAGCTTTCCAGAAAATGACATTACTAATCTTTCAACCGACAGCGCCATCTGGTGTCGAAACGAAGAACTAAGCTTCTAGAAGCCGACACTCGAACTTTCGACGCCTTGTCGATTGGTGCGCGAATGATCTGGATGTTTCGGTGCTAATGTGTATTTATAGGCGCTGCAAGGTGCGTTCGGGGCAGTATTGAATCAGCGATACGAGCGAAGCTTCGGAGCGAAATAAAGTGAATCAGTGTGGTTAATTATTAGTGTTCTAAGTTTTAATTAGTGGAAAGTGAATTAAAGAGTTAATTTTGGTAATTCAATCGGCAGTTTTTATTGTCACGAACCTCAAGCTCGTAACAATTGGTGTCAGAAGTGGGATAAAATCATGCCGATTTTACCTAAGGACGAAATGGAGGGTATCCGTGCCCGAAGTCAACGTCAGCAGGAGACGGACCAGAGACGATTTGGTGGTGTAACGCCGCAGATGTCTGAGGGCCAGCCACCGGCCACGGAAGCCGGCCCGTCAGCAGCTCCTACGTCTGTGGCACCTGACTTAGGTTCTCTGACGATGATGCTGCAGCAGCTGCAGCGCGGACAGGAGGAACAGGCCCGTCGTTTAGAAGAGAAACTCCAACGCGATAAAGAAGAGCAGACGCTCCTCATGAAGGACCTTCACGCTACCTTCGGAAAAGAGATACGGGAGGTGAAGGATAAGGTTGCTCTACATGACAACCGCTCCCGTAGTAGCTACAACACCTTCGCTACGTGGATTCAAAGTGCCGCCGTTCGACGGGACTTCTTCCTAGTCAGCCTACAAAATCCAGTTCGAGGCCGATATGAAGGCGAACGGCTGGAATAAAAGCCAAGCCATGACTGCACTCACCCTAGGCCTGCGCGACCAGGCCCTAACAGTGCTGGAAGCTCTCGGCAAGAAAGTGACCTACGAGCAGCTCCTTGAGGCATTGGAGGCGAGATAGGGCGACGCTCACCTGGAACACGTCTTTCGCGCGCAGCTTAAAGATCGCGTGCAACTCAGCAACGAAAACCTGCAGCAGTGGACTCTAGAGGTAGAGAAGCTGGTGCGAAAAGCATACCGGTCTGTACCTGCGCTCATTGAAGGGAACCTGGTGCAAACATTCATCGACGGGGTCCGCGACCTTGAAGTCAGAGCTGCTGTGAGGCTCGGGCACCACGAGACGCTTAAGGACGCCTTGACCCATGCACTGGAGGTGGAAGCCGTGCGGCAGGATCATCGTTCCCATCGCGTCAGGGAGGTTGCAGCGGCTACGGTTCGCGACCGCAGTAAAGGATACAGCCCTAGGTGCTATGGCTGTGGGGACAGGGGCCATCTTCGCTCCGGCTGCCCTAAGCGAACCCTAGAAAGGGAAAGTGAACGATCTCAGGAGGGTAATGCAGCTAACGGCACCGCCTGGTGGCGACAGGATCGTCGTTCACCTCACGCTAGGGAGGTTGCAGCAGTTACGGTTCGCGACCACAATAAAGGATACAGCCCTAGATGCTATGGCTGTAGGGAAAGGGGCCATCTTCGGTCCAGCTGCCCTAAGCACACCCTAGGAAGGGAAGGTGAACGTTCTCAGAAAGGAAGTGCGGCTAACAGCACCGCCCAGCAGCAGCAAGAATGCGACTTTACTATCAGACACTGCAGCGGGAAATCTCACGGCAACGCAGATGCATCGTCAAGAAGACCTTTTCCTGAAGATTTCAACCATTGTACTAGGCAAGAGAGTAAGGAAGTGGTATCCGTGAGGATGCTTAGGACAGACCACGAGTGGAAGGACAACCTACGACATGCACAACAGGAAGATCCGGACATCAAGCCGATTCTGGAATGGATGAACGCCCGTGCTACCAAGCCTAAGTGGAGCGACATCTCAGCGATGAGTTCAACCACGAAAAGCTATTGGGCCCAATGGGACAGCAGAATGGAGTCCTGTGCCGTAAATGGGACAATGGTTGAGGAGACAGCTGTCGTTTGCAAATGGTTGTCCCTAAAGCTAAAGTGCCGAATGTTCTACAGCTGTGCCATAATGGTCGTTCAAGAGTCCATCTGGGAGTTAAACGAACTCTACTGAAGGTCCGAGAACAGTTTTACTGGGTCCATTATCGTGACGATGTCGAGGATTGGTGTCGTACACGTACAAGTTGTGCGGCTGTGAGGGGACCTCAGACACGTAGTAGAGGAGCATCGAAAGTAAATGTTGATGCACCATGGGATTGGACAGCCCTTGACATTGAGGAGCCTTACAGAAAGGCGCAAGAGGGACTCTTAAGATCGTCCATGTGGATTTCCTGGCGCGTTATTATGGGACCGATAATGCTCGGGACGAGCATTCTTAGGAGGGGGCAGTGTTGCGCACCTAAGTTGACATCATGTACCCGGCACTACCGCCATCTAGTGTCAGGGACGAGAGCGAAGGGAGCTTTCCAGAAAATTACATCACTAATATTTCAACCGACAGCGCTATCTGGTGTCGAAACGAAGAACTAAGCTTCTAGAAGCCGACACTCGAACTTGCGACGCCTTGTCGATTGGTGCGCGAATGATCTGGATGTTTCGGTGCTAATGTGTATTTATAGGCGCTGCAAGGTGCGATCGGGGCAATATTGAATCAGCGATACGAGCGAAGCTTCGGAGCGAAATAAAGTGAATCAGTGTGGTTAATTATTAGTGTTCTAAGTTTTACTTACTTACTTACTTACCCTCACGCACAATCCCTAACGGGGTAGCCAGAGAGAACAGATCACCAAGTGTCACGATCCTTACATACCTCTTTCGCTTCTTTCATGTTCATTAACTTCTTCATACATGCATGTCTTGGTATCCGAGTACTCTTGACCTTTCCCCTCTTCGAGTAATTTGCTCGCATGGTCTTCGAAAGTTAGTCTCGGTCTACCTCGACACCTTTTAATATTTACTTTCGCGCTATATATTTTCTTCACCATTCGGTCTTCACTCATTCGCTCAACGTGCCCAAACCATCGGAATACGCCCCTATCAATTTTTGTGATAAGGTCATCTTTCAATCCGGCCATATTGCGAATCTCTTCGTTTCGCTTTCGTTCGGCTATGGTAACGCCGCACATTTTACGACGAGATCGCATCTCCACTGCATTCAACTTGCTTTTATGCTTCTTCTGGCATACCCAGGTTTCGCTGCCATATAACAAAGTCGGCACCAACACTGCGTTATGTATTGCAAGGCGTGCACTCTTCACTACGCCTTGCCTTTTGACTAACGCATTCAGGGCACCATTGACTTTGTTCCCGGCAGCGACACGCCTGTCCACATCTAAATCACATCTTCCATCTTCCATTATACTTCTTATCTTCCTACATAAAAAAAAAAGTTATAGCAGTAAGAATACCGGCCTGTTCCAATTTATTGTACTCCACATTTATGTAATGTAAACGCCTCGGCATACTTTACAGATGCAACCAGTGTTACCTTTTTAGTGAGCTTTAATTACTTTTTTGTAACCTGTTTGTTTTATCTCAATGTTTAAAATTTATATATGACATGTCTAATGGTGGTGGTGGAAAATAATTCATCATTTCATTTCTGATTATGAATGTCGTAAGAGACAACGATGGAAAAACTGTTTCTTTTGACTTAAGGAAAACTATGGGAAGTCTGTTTTTTTACAGCATTGGGTGAAAAACAAGCACACAGTCCACCTGATGGTAAGTGAATGCTGTAGCCCATAGACATCCACATTTAAAGCGCTTCTACACGGTCGGGACCAACCACCAACCGTCGTGACCTTGGTCGGGTCAACCGATTTTTGTATTCGTTCTACACGGTCGGGTGGTTGATACAACTCAACAACGTTGTCACTGGTATTTAAAGAGTAAAGACGAGCACTAAAAATGGCTCCTTGCTTTTCTATACAACAAAAAATAGGTTTAGCTTTAACGTTTCTATACTTGAATGAAGATGAAAAAAAAGAAAAAAAAAATGCATAAAATTGTGGCTGAAAGAGCGCATTACTTTAAACAAACATGACATGGTACTTTAAGACATGGTAAATCATAGTACAGTGACAAGAATTCGGTCAGGACCTCACGTTCTTTGCTTCCGTTCGTATCCATAGTGCCGTTAAACATCCGCCTGCGACGACTGCTAAGCGCGCACTGAGGCGCTCTCGTCGGCCGACAGCGTTCCACACAGTCGGCGTCAACCACGGACCCAACGTGTCGTGAGGGATGCGCTCGCGACCAAGGTCGTCGGACTCAACCAAAATATTAGACAGACAACCGATGTCTACACTGTCCATTTTTACATCAACTCGACCAAGGTCATGACGGTTGGTGGTTGGTCCCGACCGTGTAGAAGGCCTATTATACTCAATTAAGAATCAATATGGCAGATCTGATCTCCCCTGAGGACTAAGATGGAATGCCTCGATTCCAGTAAAAAGGGTTTCCCGTTCTCTACACTCACCATACGAAACACAGCACCATTACGCTGCTATTTTACGCTGGTATTCTGTGAGAGCGTAGTCCTGCCCCGGTTGAGCCTACCCATTCGTGCTACAACTTCAATATAGCTGCAGCGTGGCTCTAACACGTAAAGAACTGTTTACTTACGTTAAGTTTGCAGTTAGAGTTTTTTTAATTTCTTGTTGTTATTAGGAAGATTTTTTTATAGGATAGGGTGACAATCGAGCACACAGTCCACCTGATGGTAAGTGGTTGCTGCGGCCCATAGACATCTACATCTATCCTCGATTACGAATCAAAATGCAGATGTGTTGTCACCCGTGAGGACTAAGATGGAATGCCTCGTTTCCAGTAAAATGGGTCGTCGGTTCTCTACACTCACTATACGAAATACAGCAGCATTAAGCTACTATTTCACGCTGGTATTCTGTGAGAGCGTGGTCCTACCCCGGTCGAGCCGACCCATTCGTGCTACAACTATACATCTAATATAACTGCAGCATGGCTCTACCACATAAAAGCTGTTGCTTATATCTTGGTTTGTTATCCTTTACCAAACGCAAATAAATATTTATTTCATTTCATTCATTTCATTTGTCGCCTCTTATAATAGCCAAGGGACGATATAGGTAAATAGTTATTCTCACATCGCCGCTACACAGTCAATATTATATAACTTATAGAGTAAGTTTATGTCTATTTATGGATATCCAGTCGCTTATCTGTTCACCTTGAAGCTTAGAATGTACAGAGCAGTGAATAAACAAAGACCGCCTACTTGCCTTTGTCTCATAACAATAGATTGAAGTCCATTACGGTCACATTTGATGCAGCTTGTCTACTGGTGGCATATTTTTCAAATTGTAAGCATTTTCATAATGTGCGTGCGGGGATTGAGACAAAACAAAAATTTAACTGTTAGTCGGTGATTTTGAAAATAAACAGAAAATAAAACTCCAGACCCTAGTTATTTATACCCCTGCCTAGCACGTACGTTGTCACGTAGCGTAGTCACATACAATTTACGTTTACCCGCAGTAAAGATAAACAAGAATCTATAGAAATGAACAATGTTCTAGACAATTTGGAACAAAAAGGTTAAATATATCAGGTATTGCAAATTTTAATAAAATTTAAAATATGTCAAGCTATTTTAAATATAGTATGTTAGGGTAATATGGTCATCCGGTTAATATGGTCAATTTGTTATAATTCAAAAACAACGGCCCAGACTTCCCGGAGCGTCGGTGGTTCGGTGCGTCGGTAACGTGTTCAAGATCGTCCCCACCATTACATCAGATTTGATAAACCACAAATCCTCGCAAAAGAACACCGATTCCTACCAAGGATGATATACGAGGTTATTGAAATAAAAAAACACTCTAATTTCAATAGAGAAAATGAGTGGGAGCTGCCATATGCCTGGGATCCTATAATTAACAAAATTAAACCTAAACCCATGCATACCACTGCAAGACTTCAAGATACCGTAAGCTACCTTCAGTTTTTAAATTAATATTTAAAAACTGAAGGTAGCCGGGCTAACTATGACATTGGGACGTCAAACATTTAAGCCCCCTCTCCCCCCCCCCCCCGTGACCATGGGTGCTGTAAAGCACCCGAAACGTAGGGAATTTAAAAATAGGTTAAAGTAGTTAATTAAACGCGATAAAATTCGTAATATATAGTTTTATTCAAAAAAGGTTTTTTTATTCATTTACCAAGCTGGAATACAATTATTTGACCATGATTGAACGCCAACGGCGTTCATGCCAATAAACCGCGGCGGCATACCTACTTTGAAACTCTTCCACTAACGAAATTGACGCGGAGAGCGTCGAAATTAGGAGCCAGTCTATTGTTTCGCTATATATACTATGTATATATATATATGTATATACTATGTATATAATAGTATATAATATACCAATATAAATTTATTCATTCAATCATATTAATAACATATCAAATGTACTGCTTTCTAGAAATGTATCTAGTATTTATTGACAGATCAATTTCATAAAATTTAAATAAATTTATAAACATTGAGCTATTATGTACTACGTACTAGAGGCGACACTGCATGTAGTTCGCCGTTCTATTCAATTTCGGTGTGAGCACCGCACGTCACTCGCTAGGCGCTATGCGCTGGTAAGTTGACACGTGTTGCTTAATTAAAAAAAAATTCCGATAAAATATGCCTTGGTTAGTTTCTAGATATTGCACAAATAATTCAAGTAATGTTAACAAATACCAAGAAATAACTTTTTATCGATTAATAAGATACTCAATCAATAAAAAAAGTTTGATTAATAATAAAACAATTTGTTCCTAAGACGCCATTTCGTGTCATGTAATATATTTTATTTTGAAATTAATTTGTTCAGATGCGACATTTCCGTGGGTGCTTAAGTATAAGACGAATATATTATTAAGCACATTTTTTTGTAGAAGCATGTATAAGTTATCATAATTAGGCTAAATTTTTTATATTTGAATCTGCTCATTATTCTTTTCATTATTTTATTTTTAGGTTTCCACATCAAGTCAAAGTGGAATAAATTCGTACATACTTAACTCTCGCGTGCCCAGCATTTATGAACGACTCTTATTCTAATTTAAATAAATATATTTGTAATTTAAATGTTATATTAATAAGTTTTGTTAACAAACTTTAAATTATACAAAAAAAAAAAAAAACCAAAAGTAGTTTTAATCATGTATAGTGTTAGCGTAAATATAAGAAATACATTTAGTATGTTTTCTTTTTATTTGACATAGTTACCTTTTAAAACATTCGGATAAAATATCATTAAAATGTTATTGTGATATAATATTGCGTAATATTATATTAAATAAGCAAATATAATATACAAAATAAATGACAAAATTAAAAAAATGTACTCGATATGATTTACCTATTTAACAATAGAATATATTATTACCTACTGATCATTCTACCTATGTTTATTCTATGATAAAATACCAACCGCGCGAACACACGGTAGCGCACATTTTTTACTTGAAATAGCTGTTCTAGTATGTAAGTACATATTATTACTTCAATGTTTATAAATATATAATATCTGTAATAAATTTAATACCTTATTCACGTATTATTGTTACAGGTATTGAGCATTTAGGGTCAGTCGCTGAGTGATGATGTGCCGCGCTACGCCACGGGGAATTTTCGAATTATCTCAATAAAATGTGCATGCATCTTTTTGTGAACTAAAGTTATAGTTTGTATAATTATCTTATAAAGTGCGCGCCGCGTCGTTTTGTGAGCTGACCCTTAGTCTCTTAGTTTTCGATGTAATATTAGATTAACGAACAAGTGAACAGCAGCTACCAACATTAAAGAAAGGCCATACATGTTTTGTCAAGATTGAAATAAAATGTTTAATAGTACAATATAATACAATAAATACACGGAAATAAACAAATTTACGATACAATAAGGTATTTAATTAAACTCCAAACAAGGGCTGACTACGAGATGGTTTTTATATAGAATAAAGGTGATAAACGAGGACAGTTCATTTGAGGGATGGTAAGTGGATGCTGTGACCCGTAAACGTAAGATAAATGAATATCTTCAGTAAAGATAAATGAATATCTTCTTCGATTTAGAATCAAAATGCGGATACAGATTCACTCTTAAGGATTAAGATGGAATGCCTCGATTCTAGTAAAAAAAGTCTCCGGTTTTCTACTCTCATCACATGAAACACAGCAGTATCAAGCTTTTTGCGCTGGTATTCTATGAGAGCGTAGTCCTACCCGGTCGGGTCGAGTCGACCCAGTGTACTACAACCATAATATAGAATGGAATAGATTAGATAAAATGATATTATTTTTTTAATATACATTAATTACATAATACTTAATGGGAGTATTTTGGTTTGGAAAATACCAATGTAGCTGTAGCATGACTCTAACACGTAGGTAAACGTATTTATAAATGGGCAAAAGCTAATCAGTACACAAAACACAGGTCCAATCGTAAAACCAAAATGTAATTTAAAATCTTGCTCTAAAACACTTCAACATAATCCTAAGTAATTGTAATTAATAAAATTTTACAGTAATCAGTAACATTTCAAAAAAATTACTCGTGTGACATTCTCTTACCAGCAAGCGAAAATTGATGAGGGCAATGTTTTCTTATTTTTATTATTTATTTATTTATTTATTTATAGAATAGGGTGACAAACGAGCACACAGTCCACCTGATGGTAAGTGGTTGCTGCGGCCCATAGACATCTACATCTATCCTCCATTAAAAATCAAAATGCAGATGCGTTGTCACCCGTGAGGACTGAGATGGAATGCCTCGTTTCCAGTAAAAAGGGTCTCCGGTTCTCTACACTCACCATACGAAATACAGCAGCATTAAGCTACTATTTCACGCTGGTATTCTGTGAGAGCGTGGTCCTTCAGCCAGGTCAGCCGACCCAGTTCGTGCTATATACTACTAATATAACTGCAGCATGGCTCTACCACGTAAAAATTTTAATATTTATAATTAATCAAGCATTGCTTGTCCTGTATTTTGTAGCTATTATATTAAAGATGTTAAAATTAATTAGCTAAGACCAGCGTTATAAAATAAAATAACGTGTCTTACCTAGTTTGAAGAGCACCTCCGCTCAATTGCGTGCACTGTCCTTGTCCTGACATGAGACGAACGACAAAAGATTGTAGTTCGATTAGATACGAGTTCAATTTATAATAAATATTATGTAATTAATATATGTAGAGAGCTAAAATTTAGAATACCACTAAAAGTGCGGTTTAAAAATATTTTTAGGCATCTCATAACTCCCAGATGAAAATTTAGCTATAGTACCTAATTTTTAATACAAATTTCTGTATTTAATATGTATGTGTAAGTTGATAAATTTTAAATCCGGATTTAAAATTTATCAACTTACACATACACATTTACCACATAAAGTTACCGAAACTGTTTAAAAAATTGACAACTGAAATTCCCGTAAATGTATACAAGTCACGTTCGCTTTTACGGGAGTGACAATTTATTATTACCTGCTTCTATAAAAGGCACTTAAAAGGCTTTATGGACTGACTTTTCCGCGGTACAAATTAAGTTGCCTCACATACATATTGCTTCTCCATATTTTCTATTCAACATAAGTAAAAGGACACCTTGCACCTTGAAAAAATTTTAATAATTTATCAATTTCTTAAAAAATTAATCCTTGATATAATTTTTTAAGATTTCTATTGCTGCTGTAGCATAATTTTAAATGTAGATTTTTTTAACAAATTAAGTTTTGTTTCATGTTCATCAAAATCATGTTTTAAAATTGTTTTTAGATGGGTTAAAGTAACCCACGGTAACGATTTGGTATTCTTGAGGGATTTGGAATTATACTTGACAAAGGGGAATGCTACTATAAATAAGGTCTATGTTTTGCAGTAGGTTTTTGATAGGCTGAGACGAATGTTACGAAAAGCAAAAGGAATTATGATGAAGATTAAGTAGCCGTGACTAGTTAAGTTTAGTTTATTGCACCTATATCTTAGCTAGCGAGATCGGTCTATAATTGTTCTTGTCAGCAGCATCCTCGGTCTTATTCTTTAGAACTGGTACCACTATGGTCTTCATAAGTTGCTGAGGTAAGTATTCATGCCCTATACACACATTAAATAGCATAGTCAATACCCCAGGCAGATGAACTCCCGCGTACTGCAGGCACTCAATACTGAGTTCATCATATCCAGGTGATTTACCACGTGTTATATTATTTATGACACTTACGTGTTTTTAAAATAGCGTTATGTACAGTTACTACTGTGGGGATTCTTTAGCATTTGTGCTGAGTAGACGCTATTTTAAGTCCTAAATTATTTTGTATTATATTATTTTTTATTTATATTTGGAAATAAGTAAATTAGGTTATTATTATTACAAGACTTAGTGTTCTGAGAGATGAATAAAAAAGTTTAAAGGTTGGTAAAGTTGACGTTATAATAACAAGTTTTCTTCATGCATACATTCATTAAATCCTATGGAAATCTACTGCTGACTGCAAGACTCCCTCATACTCCGGCTTATACGGGGTGTACTTGCCAAAGTTGCCACGCTTGACAGGCTGACAGATTAGCAACCGCAGTTTTTATTATTTTGAGTGGTTATCAAGAAAATGGTGCTGGTGCTGGTGAGAGTAGAATAAATGCAGTAGAAATGCGGTCGCTAAGGAGTATGTTAGGGCTGAATCTGAGTGACAGGGTGAGAAACTGTGTGATAAAAGAAGAGTGTGGTTTGCAAGATGATGCGGTGACCAGGATTAAGAAAGGAATGCTTCGGTGGTTTGGTCATGTAGAAAGAATGAATGCGGAAAGACTGACAAAGCAAATATATGTTGCAGAAGTGAATGGAAGAGTCGGAAAGGGAAGGGAAGTCCTAGGTGGAAGTTTGTCGACCAAATTGGCGATATACTAAAAATGAGCCAAATTAAGAGTACCCTTAACCGACGAGCATGTATGCGTAGGTATATGGATGTGGAAGAGGCGAGAAAGGTATGTCAGGATCGTGCTAAATGGAAGTCTGTAGTCTCTGCCTACCCCTCTGGGTGACAGGCGTGAGTGTTTATGTTTTTATTTATTATGGTGCTGCCCACCCTCTGTTTCGTTTCCCACTGTCGCCGCTATCGACACCAACAGGATGATATGTGGGTGATGGAGGAATTCTCTCACCACTACTACACGGTCGAACAACAAGTGAGATTTATTATAGTTTTCTTTTAAAGCAGAAGGGGCAAACTAGCATGCGGCTCACATTATGGCTTGTGACTATCCATGAACAACTGTAACACCAGAGAATTCCTCTGGTGTTACAGCGTGTGCGTTACTGGCCTTTTAGAAAGGAGTAAACTCTTTTCTTGAAGGTCCCTAAGTCGTATCGGTCCGAAAAAATCACCTGTTCAAACAATTCCACCGAGAGGTTATACGAGGGAAAAACTCCTAGTAAAACGCATAGTGCTGCACCGCCAACCTTCAGCTGATGTGGATGGTATCATGAGTTTTGACGCGATGTGCATTCGTGAAATTCGGCGGCTGGAATTAATCCGAACAATACCTCAGAGCACTCCCCGTGGTAGATGCGATAAAAAATGCAAAGAGATGCAACATTCCTTCACAGCGGCAGTGAATCGAGCTGATCAGAAAGAACTCGGTCATCGACAATTCTTGCCGCTTTGCGCTGGTCAAGTGGAAGGAGCTGGACTGGGGTGCCCCGACCGAGAGATAAGAATCGAAAAGACTCTCGCCCTGCTGAGCATGAAAATCTTTTTAAAGGCCAATTTGGTCTTCTCTTCCAAGTGACCACGAAACTGCACATTATTTGATATGTCGATGTCGAGGATTCCAATGTTAGCTGAAGCAGCAAGGGGAGTGCCTTGAAACTGAGGAGATACGACAAAGGGATTATTTTTAACGGTAAACGCGCAAACTTGTGTCTTCTAAATAAACTGGACTAAATTTAGTCTCCCCCAATTCGATACTTTGTACAACAAAGTCTTAACTTCAGCCACAAGTTTGTTCTGGTGCTCAGCGATGTTTTTATTATACAAACATAAGAGCATTCCTCTATTCTCTAACTCTCAGTCTCATTGTCCGACCGCAAGGCAATCTGACACGATCGGATGGAGACCAGGCGAAAAAACAACGGCTTAAAGTGCTTTCGGCCGCATGGAAGTGGATCACTGCCAATTTCCTGACACCGAGCAGTTACTAACAATTTCTTGACAGAAAATTCCAACAACCTATTTTTACAGCGATTCGAACTCGGGACCAATTTATTAGCATATGGGCTTACAATCTTTAGACCAACGCGACAGTAAAATTATTTACTTTCGTACGAAGCCGAAGCCTTAATTTATTTTACCTGTGCTTAGTTTATTTTATGCACTTGTCATAATTACTATTGTTAGTGGACATGGAATATGACATTTATTGCAAATATATAAATATTTCATTTACTCAGGTTATTCTAATTGATTATTTATCAAACGAAACAATCAAAAATATGAATAATTTGCGATGAAATTCAGTTGGTCGGTTAAAAGGCTTATATTCAACGGATCCAAAAGCTAATAAATATTAAGTGGCTATATTAAATATTTTATGCTTCTGCTGAAGTAGCCGTAGTTATCAACGATACCTCTCGGTAGAGAGTAGTAATGTTCTGTGATATACATAATAAACACTACTACTTTCTACCGTCTTTATCTACTCCTTTGAAACACTCTTTTGTCTGGTAAAATCTTGTAATCATTTGCTCATTTAACATTAAATACACAATCGTAAAAAATACGCACATGTTATAATATTCCAACTTCAATATTGTTGTTTCAAATTGTATTTGAATTGTAATTTCAAAGCAAAACATTGTTATTACGTTTTTACGATTAAATTAAATACTTCTAAATGAAAAATTGCAAAATGGAAACATATATTGTACTTGAAATTAATACAAACATAATTGAGTTTTTTGGGACTGGGTTATTGCATAAATACATTTATTATATGTGCTACTTTTTATTTTAAGATTAAAAAATATTAAAATTGATGTGTGTGCGTGCTTGCAAAAACGTTCAAAAAATATTCAGTCCGATTGGCAACCACGGTTATATATAAATTTGATAAAAACTATTGATTTTTTTCTTTATTAGAACGATTGATAAAATATTTCTCGTATATATAAACATACACACATCAATTTTAATATTTTTTAATCTTAAAATAAAAATATACAAATTTGTAATTACTCTAATGAAAATTTAGAAAATATTTAATTATATACGTGCTGTCAGTTTTAGAGAGAGTCAATAATGACAGGGAGTGACGACCTGTTAGGATATGTAATAAAACGATTAAAGACAAGAGGTTCAGTATCGTGTTTGGTGGCATTATCTGAGGGGATGTTCAGCAGTGGACGATGATGATAATAATATGACGACAAATTTTAATGTAAAAATCAGGTATAGAATATTGTTACAAGATATAAATAGTACATACTTAGACATTTTAAAGTGATATCAAGAGCAAAAGAATTTAAATTCTAAAATTCATTCGATTTTCAAGTGAATGATTCGTAGCGATCCACTGAGGTCAATTCAGCAGTTTTTAAGCCGAAACCTGCAGCTTCGCAGACGCCTGCTCCTGTTGCGTGCTCCTGACCCTCGCTGGTGCTCTCCTGTGATTAGTGACTGTGTGTGACTACGTACTATCATATTCAGCCATTTTAAAACAAAAAAAAAACGACAATTCTATTTGATTTCACGCTAGGCATGGAATCTAGTCTTTAGAACATAAGTTATTGAATATTTTTCTTACATAAAAATTATGTGATTGACAAATGGTATGAATAAAATATAACATGTAACTTTCGTCATATATGTTAAAAGAACAAATACTAAACATTTCTATAAAAGTCTTCGAATTCATTCTTTATTGATTTCATTTCAATAGACTGGATGCCATTACTGTAATAGAGTTTTTTATTATGTCCAATATTATATCAAGCCTTAATATCGATAAAAATAAAATGATCACAATCTACTCGTATATTGTAGTTAAACTCCGTTTATATTTCAATAATTTATTTAAAGGTATAAAAAACTTTTCTTAATCTCTTGCTCATACTTGACCCATGTAAATCACCTGCCTGCAGTATTTTAATAAAAACCGTCTATTTAAAAGTCATCTACTAAATTTATATCAGTCTGCGTCAGTCCTGTCTATTTAATCTAATACCTTTAAACGAGCAATTCTTATATATATATATATATATATATATATATATATATATATATATATATATATATATATATATATATATATATATATATATATATATATATATAATAGGAAACGGCTCCAACGATTTTATTGAAATTAGTGTCCAGGGGGTTTCGGGGGCAATAAATCGATCTAGCTAGGATTCATTTTTAAAAAATGTTGTTTGATCCGTGTTTTCAGGCAATAATAAACTGCTACAATGTCATTAGAATACGAAGGTAAATTTTGGTAACATGTTATAGTAGCTCAAATGGGATACCGGGTGGTGCCGAAATCGTAGCAACCCTGGTCTTTTTCGAGTTCTCTTCTTTTGTGACAAAATCTATTATTTCGAGCCCTTTTTTAGTATTTTTTTAAAAACACGAAAAATTAAATGAAACTAATTGAACTCATGATTTTTTATTTAAATAAGCAGTTTAGTTTTTTATATTATGTCGGTTCTTACCGAAAAATATTATTCATGTTTCATCAGTATGTATGTAATTTGTATGTAAATATAACTTCGAAAAACACGATTTCCAAAAAAAAAATACCGAGCAAAGTTCGGTCATCGAGGTACTACACAAAAACAGCTCTACAGCTGAGTTCAATACCTACATGCCTTTCTACAATTTATGTACCTATACTACGTAAATTCAGGGTTGGCAATATCTTATTTTATAGAATAATAATGACAAATGAGCACTCAGTCCACTTGGTAGTAAGTGGCTGACGTGGCCCATAGACATCTACATTTATCCTCAATTAAGAATCAAAATGCAGATGCGTTGTCACCCCTGAGGACTGAGATGGAATGTCTCCTTTCCAGTCAAAAATGACCTCTCGTTCTTTACACTCACCATACGAGGTACAGGAGCAAAAACCTGCAAACATATACCTTAAGCAAATTATTGTATGAATAAAATCATAGACTTTGAATATACTGGCGTAAATCTATGAATAAATTATTCCAATTGTGACATTTATATTTAGTCACATTTTAATTTAAATGGATAAATTTTATCTGATAATTGTAAAATCTATTTTAGGAGATATATAAATTGACTTATAATTACATATCTGGATAATCTAGTTAAAATTCTTGTTTTAGAAATTTATATGCGACCTCAGAAAGTATAATAAAACGATAAAACATTTTTAAATTTAAATTACTTCAAACTTGATTTTAACCTTTGTGCCACGGGTATTTCAAGGATATTATATATCAAATTATTTTACATAAGGGGCCGTCCATTAATCAAGTGAGGCTCGAAAGGGGTGGGGTGGGGAGGGGTTTACAAAAATCACTAAATATCACAAGGGGGGAGGATGATGTAGTAAGATTATCACGTGTGTTTATTTTTTCGTCAATCGTGCTATTTCTAAACCGAACAGCGGCGTGTAATGTGATCTTCACTCGTCTGTACATGTAAATTCTTGTCATAAGCATGCACCTAATCCGAGCCATAATAGTCTGGAGATACACAATGTTCGTCCTTCACGCATCCTCACGCGACAGTCGATCGGTAGATCGAGAGAGATTCTCTGTGTAGTGCGCGAAAATGATGACGTGTGTGTGGCTTGACGAAACCGACTCTGATCTTCAACAAAGCACAGTGCCAACAACTGATTTGCAAAGATGCTTATCCAGTTGTTAGTGTTGAAGAAAGTCTTGCTAATCTGTGGTCCGAGGACAAGGTACATTAAATATGATCATGTAAAAAATGTAACCTTTCTGTTTAGATCCCCAAAAATAGTAATTGTCTTATTATTACGATTTCTGTGGTCTAGACATTTTTATCATGGTCCTTAATTTCAGAATAAAACCAAATTAGGTATACATTATAGGCACTAAAAAATACACGTGATTTTGGTTGGGGCGGGGGGGGAGTTTAATCTTAAACCTCACCACGTATCACCAAGAGAGGGGGAGGAGGGTGTTAAAAATACTAAAAAACATCACGTGATTAATGGACGGCCCCTAAGTACACAAAATCTGTAAAATAATTGAAAAATAATAGATTTCGCGATAAATATAAGAAATCAATGTCTTATAAGCAATTAGTTTTTACGTTACAAAAACTAATTAACCCTCGAATTCAAACCCACGTGAGTAGTCCTGAGTTTAAATAGGCCTATTTTCAACAAAAGAAGGTAGTCTTATATTACTACCTTCATCTTTAAACGGTAAAAATAAACAATATTGCGTGGGTATGTTGCTCAAGTTTAAGTCAATGAGATTTAAGTAAATAAGAGGGATATTCGCACGGTTCGTTACGCAGAACTTGATATAAATTTTCATTGAATACCTTATTAATTTTTCCTGTAAACTAGAATAGCAACGATTTCTTAAATCTAAAAGAAGGTTAACCTTCTTCCAGCATATCATAAGGCCACTGCTAAAAAGACCATGGATTGCCAGTGGGGACATTAGTGACAGTTGCCACGCTTGGCAGGCAGCTTGACAACCGCAGTTTTTATTTTTAGTTGCTATCAGGAAGACGCTACTACAGGACCGCTACACGACCTTGACAAGTTTGGATATAAATGCATTTAATTGCTCTTCCAACATATTAGTTTCCGTTTTTTAGCTCGTTTGTTTCCAAACAAATCTGAACAATCATGAAGGATAATTCTAATGTGATTGAATAGGGTATTACACACATTTCCAAAAATTGTTTTAAATGAATCCTAGAGTAATAATGAACTAATACAATTTTGATATAACTTTTTTTAAACCGAATAGTGCCATAAAAATTACTTTTAAAAAATACAAAACAAAACATCATGAGGTGAAGGGTATCACAAGTCAAATTTTGTAATAAAAACTAATATTTGCTAATGATTGCAATTATAGATAAACTATGGATAGCTAATAAACTATGTTTTATCAAAATACGCTCTAACCTAGTTTTGGGTTTTTGTATTAACAAAAGTTGGTAATAGGTACTTACATTGATGTTTTAACATTCCTCAAACCAGCAGAACAAAAATTGCGATTACATGCAAAATATTTTGCCACCATCAATTTATTTATCCTTGGTAGATTAGTATTTTGTGCTTTTACGAATTCGTCTTCCACGATGCCTTTTAAATAAAATTCGGAATAAAACTCAATAATCCTAATCATCATCAGCATCATCATTACAGCCCTTCACAAGTCCACTGCTAAACATAGGCCTCCCCCAAGTAATGCCACAAAGCACGGTCCTGAGTCACCTGCATCCATCGACTTCCTGCATGTCTTACCAGGTCTTCACTCCATCTAGTGGGGGGTCGCCCTACACACACCTACCGGTACGAGGCTGCCACTCGAGAACCTTTCTTCCCCATCGGTTATCGGTTCTTCGAGCTATATGGCCGGCCCATTGCCACTTCAGCATACTATTCCGTTGGGCTATGGCAATCACTCTGGTTTTACTGCGTATATCCTCATTTCTGAGTCTATCACGCAATGAAGTCAATCTCATTTTTTGTCGAAACGTCGGGACCAGGTCCACTTTCTGTGGGGCCACTTCTGGAAGAAAGAGTTCATCATAAAGAGTCCCCCTTTCTCCATAAAGTTGGCCAGCTGCTGGCTCCTTCGGTTCCGTTGCCCTACTCCAAATTTCCCTAACTTCAGCGCACCGCTTTCTCTTGTGCCTAGTTTTACGTTGAAGTCTCCCATCAACACCGTGTAGTGGGTTTTGGAGGAATGCATGGCTCTGGAAATATCCTCATACATTTCCTCCACCTCCTTATCGGGATGTGCCGAGGTTGGTGCGTAAACCTGTATGACCTTCAGCGAATACCGTTTGGTGATTCTTAGTATCGGGTACGCGACGCGACCCTCATCGACAAACTACCAATCTTTACAACGTTGTTGACGAGAGACTTGTGGACGATAAATCCGACACCTCCTTGGGACAGATGGTCGCCCTCCCGGTGATAGAACAAGTTGCCGGACTCGAGGATTACCGTGTCCTCCCCCTCTCTTCGGACCTCGGATAATCCAATAATATGTCAGCGCAACTTGTCTACCTCTTCTTCCAGCTCCAGTATCTTTTTGTCAGTCCTCAGGGTGCGTGCGTTATATGTTGCCAGGTCGAGTCTTCGTAGGTGCAACCGTACAGACCGATATCCCTTCTGAGCCGCGTCTACGTGCTGTTTTCGAGAGTTATTGCGAATCGTCTCGCACGCGGACTCGACGACTTCCAGCCTCCCGAACAAGCTATTTTCCGAAAAGGCTTTAGTACCATAGACCACATACATACCCTTCGGCAAATTGTACAGAATTCCGAAGAGTACAATCTACCACTTTGCCTGGCTTATGTGGACTATGAGAAAGCCTTTGATTCCGTCGAAATTTAGGCGGTGCTACAATCTCTTCAGCGTGCCAAGTTGACTGTCGGTATATCGAAGTGCTGAAGTGTTTGTACAGTAGGGCTACGATGGCTATCCGAGTACAGAACCAGAGTACGAAACCTATCCAACTGCAGAGAGGTGTAAGACAGGGTGACTTCATTTCCCCGAAACTCTTCACCGCTGCATTGGAAGACGTTTTCAAGTTACTGGACTGGAAAGAATACGGTATTAACATCAATTGCGAGTACATCACTCACCTTCGATTTGCTGACGATATAATCCTTATGGCAGAATCGCTGGAGGACTTAAGCACTATGCTCAATGACGTCAATAGTGCCTCCCTACGGATAGGTCTTAAGATGAACATGGACAAAACAAAAATCATGTTTAATGTCCATGTCACACCTATGCCGGTACTTGTTGGAAGCACTAAGCTCGAAGTTGCTGACGAGTATGTTTACCTGGGACAAAGAGTCCAACTAGGTAAGTCCAACTTCGACCGAGAGGTCAATCGACGGATTCAACTCGGCTGGGCAGCGTTCGGGAAATAACGACGCATCTTCTCGCCAGGTATACCTCAAAACCTGAAAACTAAGTTGTACAATCAGTGCGTGCTGCCAGTGATGACATACGGAACCGAGACGTGGTCCTTCACTGCTAGCCGTATGAGGACGCTCAAAGTCGCGAGCTATGGAGAGGGCTACGCTTGGAGTTTCTCTACGTGATAAACTTAGAAATGAGGATATCTGCAGTAGAACCAGAGTGACCGACATAGCCCAACGGATTAGTAAGCTGAAGTGGCAATGGGCCGGCCATATAGCTCGAAGAACCGACAACCATTGGGGAAAAAAGGTTCTCGAGTGGCAGCCTCGAGTGACGACCTGGTAAGACATGCAGGAAGTCGATGGATGCTGGTGGCTCAGGACCGTGCTTTGTGGCATACGTTGGGGGAGACTTATGAAGGGCTGTAATGATGATGATGATGATGAGTGTAACTAAATCATTTCTTAAAATCAATGTTAATATATGTGGCTACAGTAAAAATTGTAAATTTAATCATCTTATAAAATAACATCTGTTTGCTAACAGTATTTTATAAACATTAAAACACACTATCGAATACCTTTGCCTGTACTTGCCGTATCGTAACTAAGTTTATTCTTTACAAAGCTCGTTTGCTTGTTTGTTTTCCCTATATGAAAAAGTACCATGTGGTTTGTTTATATTTTTCTACTTACTTTACTAGTATAGTTAAATCAATTAAACAAAGAAGATAAATATAATGTAACGATAATGACTACAATACGATCAATAGAAATAATAAAAAGCTTGAATGATGCCTATACGACCATAGGACTGAATAAAGTAAACTAATTACGAGGGTGGATTGAAAAGTACTCGGCCTAACCAAGAAAATAAACACATACTAAATCAGTTATATTTTTATTTTTCTACATAATCACCATCAAGTTCAATACACTTTTGCCACCTCCCCTTCCAAGCATTTAGACCGTTGAAAAAAAATGATTCTTCCTTAGAGTCAAAATATGCGTCTACAGCTGCTTTGACCTCGTCGTTTGTCGAAAATCTTTGACCTCCCAAGTGCTTTTTTAGGTTAGGGAACAGAAAGAAGTCTGATGGTGCCAGATCAGGTGAATACGGCGGATGCGGTAACAGTTCAAAGCCACAGTTGTGAATTTCAGCCATTGACTGTACTGACGTGTGAACACGGGAGTTATCTTGATGAAACAGGACTTTTCTTCTGAGCATTCCTCGACGTTTCTCTTTTATTTCCTCTCGTAAACGACGTAGTAAGGTGCAGTAGTAATCAGAGTTTATAATCTGACCCCTTTCAAGATAATCAATCATAATCACACCTTTCGAGTCCCAGAATACTGAAGCCATCACCTTATTTGCCGACAAAATCGACTTAGCCTTTTTAGGGGTGGTGAACCAGGTCTTCTCCACTGTTTTGATTGTTGTTTTGTTTCCGGTGTACAGTAATGAACCCATGTTTCGTCCATAGTAACAAAACGATTCAAAAAATCATCTGCATCGGCTTCAAATAACTCCAAACAGTCGCGTGAAATAGTCAATCGCGTCCTTTTTTTGTTCAACTGAAAGCAGTCGCGGAACCCACCTCGCAGACACCTTGTGGAAACCCAACTCGTTGACAATGATGTTTTGAGTTCGTTCATAAGAGATGCCTATAATCTCGGCTATCTCTCTAATTTTTAATCTGCGGTCTCCCATTATTAAATCAAGTACTTTTTTAATATTTTCGTCAGTAGTTGACGTCGAAGGCCTTCCAGAGCGGGGTTCATCTTTCACACTCTCTCTACCACGCTTAAATTCTGCTATCCATTTTTTGACGGATGAATATGACAGAGCACAATCGCCTAATATACTGACCATGTCATCATGGATGGCTTTTGATGATAGCCCCTTCTTATGGAGGTACTTAATGACGGCACGCTGCTCGATTTGCTCCATTCGCGGAAATTATGTCCGATTACTTTGTTAATAAATTTATAAAATCACAACTAATTATCGCACACGTTTCGAACTTCACACAATGAACTAGTCTGAACTGAACTAAATAATGTGGGTAGATTTGATTTTTAGAATTGAATGGATCTGTGTTAGGCCGAGTACTTTTCAATCCACCCAGGTATTTTAATGAATCGTAACAACCTTAATAATGTGTGCGAAAATATCTCCAATGCCATTATTATTGGTCACAACACGACGTACCCTTTTGTTACTTCGTTATGATACACCAGAAAGATTACCTGTGCTATCTTCGACTTTGGGAGCTGATGTATTAGAGAGAGGAGAACACCCTGGCGAGTACTTGGTAACGAGATTATTGAAGTCTTCCTCTGAAGTTACTTTTGTCCTACTACTATTAGGCGATTTAATATAGACTGTGCCATCAGGCGTCCACACGTTCCTCATGCCAAAGTACTTCCTAGCCTGCTTTTGAATATTTTGGTAAGTGTGAGAAACTCAAACAATGTGAAAGACGTACCTTTTAACTTTGCCTTAGACTTCCAAACTAGTGATTTTGTGTGGTAATCATGGAACTGGACGAGGAATGCTCTAACTTTATATTTGCCTTGTGAGCCCAATCTGTGGCACGTTTGATCGAGGTGCTGCTCACATCAGAAAGGTACATTTTGCTATGTATTAAGCTTAGAACCTTATTAATTAAGCTTACTTCAGAGTCATCGGGGTTGTCATTAAACAGCAATACATTTTGCTGTTACTGCATGTCAAGTCCATCAATTGTGTTTATACAACTTCTAACTTGCAGCTGCAGTAGACTAAACATTTGTGTGACCAAATACTTGAATGCATAAAATTTCTGACTTAGCTGCACTAACGTTGGATAGGATGGGACCAGTGCAGCTTTGAGACGATCTTCGAATTCTGCCATCTTTTGCACCAGCTGACTTCCAGTTTTTTCTGTATTTTGTCTACGTTGTTTTTGCTTGCCATATTGTAATCTTCATGTAACAGTGCTTAATGGTGGTAAATACAAGTGTTACTAATGGGTGATGCAGTAAGTTATTAAAAGCTTGTTTACATAGATGAATTATTATTTTAGTACACATTGACTTCTTTTCTCAATGTAATCATCGATAATTTACCCTTATCAATTGTGGGAACTAATGAAATATAAAATTATAAATAAGAGCACTTAAAACAGCTGTTGACTTTAACACCTACCCGCAGAAAAAAAACTATGATATGGAAGTTTTCAAAATGCGTGAAATGCAACGTCTCATCTACTAAGAAAAAATTAAATCAGTATTTTTTATATTGAAAACCTAGGGAATTATTTACAATGAAAAATTATCGTACCAAAAATTAAATCCAGCGCTAGGGGTAGTCCTTTAAAAAGCTTGGAGGTAAGTGTCTTGAATAATGAAAAATTCAATCTTGAAGGAGAAAAGAAGCGGATGTAGTTTTGGCGACACACTGGTATTGAGCTTGAGCTTATAATCGTATATTCCATAACTAACTTAAACGTGCTTAGACATAGTTTATATACGAATTTAAACTTTGAGTTCAGTAACTGTTATGTGGAAATCATTTTATTCTCTTTGGATCTTTGAATTATTTTTAATTAATTAATTTAATATAAAGAAATTAATTAATTTTAAAATAATTGCGGTGTTTTAGTGGCGTAATAGAAGATGTCTGTGGAACTCGTAGGAAATACCAATTAGCCTAAGATAGACGACGAAATATCTAAGTTGAGTTCTGATGAAAAATAGAGTCAGAGACGGGAAACTGTTAAATCCAATTGTTAAATGCTATGGGAAAGGTCCTAGTCTACCAGTGGACTTTTAAACGCTGAAATATAAAAGGAAAAATAATTCGCCGTAACGGGACGTCCGACAGATGGAAAAAATCCTAGTTGATGGTAGAATTTATAATTAATGAAAACCAATAAAGAAATATGGAGTATAATTAATTAAAAGAAAGCGGTGAATGCTTCACGCCACTCGCAGAGAAGCAACGGAGAATAAAAATCAGTCGTGTCTCGTTATCAAGACTGATGTCTAACATATTGTCCTTAATTTGACCAGAGCATGTTTGCTTTATAAAGGAATACGTACAAAACAATCTTTAGAAAATACATGTTACAGTGTTATACAACTTACGTTAAACAACAGTGACATACTCGTATTTCATCACATAAGTTAATTATCGTGGGTTCTATCAAAATGAAAGTAACAAAATTAATTTCTAGACCATTATTACATTAACAAACTTTAGTTTAATTGTCTAACCCACTGAAGAAGTTAAAGGGTCAATGTCGCAATTTTATTGAAAATATCAGTTTTTGCTTACTGGGTCCTATCTAATAAACGTAACGAAATTACAATGCATTAAAGTAATACGTACTACATACTAAGTATATTATACTTCAATGTTAGAATCTAATAAATTTATAAAAAAGTGACATAAATGTCGAATTGTACAGTATAATAAAGCTATAAAATTTTAAAAGTATCACTGGTAAATATTTGTAATGTTAAAACCTTTCAATTAAATTACGATATTCTTGGCGGAAGAACAATCTTCTTAATGCTGTACACGTTCCCTGGTAACGCTCCTTCCACAAAAAGTTCCTCCTGTCTACATTTCAAAACACCTTGCTTAACATCGATCTCACAACAATTGTTCCTCATAAAGTCTAGGCCCAGGATGCAGTCGTCCATTATATCAGCCACGATGACATTATGCAGGTAGATCATGTTGCCTAGCTTCAACTTCATCTCCTTCTCTCGTAGTAGTGACTCGTTAATATTTGTTAATAAATTTACAAATACTAAGCAAATTTTTAAAATCACTTGCCATTTTCGACGACAATTTTATTTTTACAAATAAATGTGTTTGTTACAAAAATTAATAATCGCTTACTCGTCTATCAGAATCGAAGTAAAATACAATATTGTATAAATTTGTAACTACTATTAGGTGTCTGATTGAAAAAAAATGTAAATTATCGCCTGTCAGGTTAAAACCTTTATTGAACAGAAAATACAAGTATGTAGGAAATGTGAAAGGACAATGGCGAAATAATATGTCAAATATTTTGAAGCGTCTTGAGTTATAATTGTTATAGGACGTAATAAAAAAATTATTGCATTTTATCAAATAAACATTAAAACTAGTAGAGGCCGGAATAAAAATAACTTTGAAACAGTAATATATCTAATGGTGAATAATTATTAATTGAACATTAATATAAGATTAAATTATTGAAATCCTTTAGGTAAAAAAATTATAAATTGATAATAAATCTTGAACCATTTAAGTGATATAATTTCACATAACCTACAAATCTTCAAAGCCTCGTAACAATTATTCCCGGCCTCGTCGATAAAAAAATCTTAGACAAACAATCTCAGGGAAAGATGGTGAATCGCTTTTGATATTGTTCATGTAAAGACGCTTCCATATTACGTGACTTAAAAATTTGTATGGGCGTTCGCCATTGTTATTTAACTGGTGATTTATTGTTTTACTCATAGAATTATTAGGCTTAGAACCGCAGCAGGCGCACGCAAAATGAAGCCGTATCAAGTTAGCCTTTTAAGGCTAAGTACGACTTTCGGCGCGTCAGTTCTCGAGACCACGTAGTTGTGTAAAGAGCTCGCGCAATTTTGAAAAAAAAAATGACGTACTGTGCTGTTAAAGAGAAAAAAAATTTATAAATCTAATTTCACGGGTCAATACCGCCTAGCATCTAATATTTTTTTTATAAAAAAACATTCATCAAAACAAAATAATAAATAGTAAATTTGACAGACGCCAATATAACGAAAATGTTGCTAGGCATAGTAAAATATTTTCTTATTATTGTAATTACATGCTGCCAATATGGGACTATTATTGTTGTATTTTTATTTGCCAAAAAATATTTAATTAATATAATTACGTATTTTGATAATTTTATACTATCGCGTGCACCTCGTTTTTTGGCTCTAGAAAATCGAAAAATCATCATATTTCGTAAATTAATTTCATAAAATTTAGTAAAATTCTCACCTCAAAATTTCATTAGTTTTATGACTAAATGTTATCATAAACGAACTTCTTCGAATATAATCGTTCATAACTTTTTTGAAAAGCGTTAGACGCAGTTTGTATTTTTTTTTCTTAATCTACACAAAAAACAAACATTTAAAAAAGGCATTGAAAAAATGTTTGTTTATTAATTTGATATCTCACTAAGTTTTAGACTTTAAATGTTCTCATAAACGCTCTAGAAAATAGAAAAATTATCCGATTTCGATGAGTTTTTTTTAAATCTTCGTTTTTACGGAAAACTACAAAAGTATTATATTCAGAAATAAATCAATAACTTATATTATCCTCGAAAAAATCTTGTAACAAAATAAAAAAATTATGCAATCTTTGACTGTGATTGCTATATCTTAATCTAAATAACGCACATTTTAAAAAATTAAAACAAAATTTGAAAAAAAAATCACTTAATAATGTTTATCTATTAATTTTTTAGCGTAGCGAGCTAGGTACTTTGGGCATCCTGACTCGGACACGCGAGGTTAGAAGGAGATCCTATCGCCATCGCCTTCGTGGTTTATTTTTTATAAACCACTCAGAAGTAGAAGCCCTGTAGGTAGGGCTCCGTCGACCGGGCTTCCCTCGACTGCACTATGTTGAGTGGCGTGATGCTTCCCTCCTCTAACTCTCCATCCTTTACCTTTCCGAGTCGGGATGCCCTAAGTCCTGATCCCGAGCTCGCATCGCTCGATCTTACACTCAATAAAAAATTCATAAACATACTTTTTTTTAATGTTCTTGTACGGAACACCTTTAAATGATAGTTGATAGGAAAAATGATTTTATTTAAAATAAATAATGATATTATATAATGATATTGATAATGATATAGAACGCGTCTATCGTGTTCTGAGCGACAACGTCAACTGTCCATTGCTCAAAACTAAAGTGAATAACGCAAATTATGTTTACCTAAATAAATCGCTTACACACTAAAATGTACGGTTGCACTGTACATGCTCCCGGGCGAGAGATGAGAGTGATAAGATAGATAGGAAACAACAAAATTGATATAAGATAAAATGATAATGATATAAGATAATGACTAAGTTAAGAAACTATCATAGTATGTCACTAATAAATAAAATAAATAGTCATAGGTATGTATGAGTCTCTTTGGATGTTTACAGCAAAGTAATCAGAGATCGGAATTATGTTTATCATCTTATTGTCGTATGATTGAGGAATAGGTAAAACTCTGTAGATGTCATAGCTTTCTCCGGTTAAAAGTGGTATTTTAATTTCGAGTAAAAGGTTTTGATATGTGACCTTGACCTTTACTCTCAGTAAATGATACAATTTTGATACGCCGTTATGTATATCATCTATAGGCAAGGATAGATCTTTTATTAAATGTCCAGAAATGATGCTAAGCTCATCTTGTAACTGTTCAGGTGATACTATATGTATATCAAAGTTCCCCTGATAAATGTCGGTAACAACATTGAGCAAGGTATTTTGTATCTTTTTCAAATTAACTAAGATGTTGTTTGATATTACAGATGATAAGGTAAACTAATAATAAACTAGCTCTTAATTTTTGTATCTCTTCTTTAATAACAGAATTTTCTTGCTCTAAATTATTGATATGCTGATGGAAGAGTTTGTGTTGTTGGTCAATTGTTGTTTCTAATCTTTTTAAAAAGTTATATTGTGCTTCTATTACTGATGTCTGATTTTTCCATAATTTTACGAGATGGTTTTGATTGTTTCTAATGAGTTCTAATATATATATAAATAATGTCCTTTGTATATTGTTCAGCGAAGTCATTGTCAAGTATGCCGAATAGTGCATGCGCGACATCTCCCACGCCATTGATAAGCCCGCGACGTACTCGTATTCCCGCCGCCGACTGCTGACCAAGCAACAGCTGATCGTAGTAGTGTAACTCGGTGCTCCCGTGTCGTAATTGTAATAGGATTATGTCACATTGTTGTCGCTCTTGCAATTTTGAACATATGTTTTCGAAGTGAGTGATATATGTTTTTAGTAGTTTCGAACCTTGCCAGTACGGATCTAAATCGTAATAAACAATAATTTTCCATTCATCTCGGATAAGCCTCATGTTTGATGTTTTATCGAAGTATAAACTCTGGGTATCCTTAAAATTTGTTACATTAAATGATCCTTGTGCTGTTTGTGCGAATAACGTAAAAAGAAGCAGTGTGTACATGATAAAATTACAAAGTTTGATACTAGATCGTGCTTTTTCTGGTTTATCGTTTTTGTGATCTGCTTTCAAACTTAATTCTTGATTGTTTTTTGGACTTGATTGACTGTTTGTGGGATTCTGATAGTTTGCTTCAGACTGAGTTGGTAAAATGGTTAATTTTGTGATAGGTCTCTTAATAGTCCCGTTTTTTGTTTTAACAGTAACTACTCGGACTATTCCATCTTTGCCGGGGTGAATATCGATAACTCTCCCTAATGCCCATCTCCCAGCAGGTAGGTTTTCTTCATTAATGATTACAATGTCATCAATTTTGATATTTTCAGTTGATTGCTGCCATTTGTTCCTGGCGGATAATGCTGTCAGATATTCAGACTTCCAGCGCTTCCAAACATCATTGAATATCTTCTGCGTCATATGCCAACGTGTTCTTTCGTTTTTGTCTGTCTCCACGATACTTAAAACTGGACCACTGGCCAGAAAGTGAGATGGAGTCAGGTAATTGATATCATTTGGATCTTCAGTGATAGCGCAGAGCGGTCGGGAATTCAGGCAGGCTTCTATCTGTGTTAGCAGTGTTGAGAACTCCTCGAAGGTGAGTTTTTGTTCACCGATGACCCTGCGAAGATGGTATTTAACACTCTTCACAGCCGCTTCCCACAGACCCCCCGCACTGAGCGACAACGTCAACTGTCCATTGCTCAAAACTAAAGTAATTAACGCAAATTATGTTTACCTAAATAAATCGCTTACACACTAAAATGTACGGTTGCACTGTACAGTTCTTTTTGTGTAGATTATGAAAAAAAATAACAACTTCATTTGATTATTTAAAAAAAAGTTATCAACAATTATACGTGAATGAGTGCATTTTCATGAACATTTAAAACCTTGAAACCAGTATAAATTTTATTTTTTTTTATTTTATTTTCTGCCGTAATTTCTCGATTTTCTGGAGCCAAAAACGAGGTTACCGCAATTGTAGAAATTACCGGTATTTTTATTTATTGTGTAAGTACTTGGTAAGTATAGTCATTTAATAAATATTTTTAATTTCATGTTTTATTTGAAAAGTTTTTCTCCTTCCAAATCTTATTTTGATTTAATAAAAAACGCCTATTCAATAAAATATATTATATATTTATATAAACACATAATACTTGATTATATAAATATATCACTTCTAACAGAATAATATAATGACATTATAGATTTGTGAATATACTAGCACAAGATATTTAAAACATTAGTTAACAAATATTTAATTTTTTATACAAAAAGGTATGTTATAATTAAATAAATATACAATACTAGCCGTGGTAGCTCAGTGGTTAACGCTCGCTGTAAATATAACAGAACGCGAGTAACCCGGGTTCGATCCCCGCCGGCACCAATGAAATTGTTAATTGCAATTTTCAGTGCTGATTTACCACGTGCTCGGCGGTGAAGGAAAACATCGTGAGGAAACCTGCATGTCTGAGGAATAAGAAAAAAAATATTTCGAAGACATGTTAAGTTCGTCAACACGCATTTGGGCAGCGCGGCGGACACTTCCCTGCCCTAAACCCTCTCAGAAATGAGGGGAGGCCTGAGCCCAGCAGTGGGACGTATATAGGCTGTAACTTTACTTTACTTTTACAATACTATACACTTATATATATATATATATATATATATATATATATATATATATATATATATATATATATATAATAAGTTCTTTATTTCCAAGAGGTTGTACATATTTGCATAACATTATTTAATAAAGCTACATTAGTACATATACTTGAAAACATAGCATCTGCAGCCGAACTAGGAGACCTGTGCATCAGCTGTCAGCGCCATATTTCCACCGTTAATTTATAGAAATATTAGGATGCAAGCAAAAGTTAAATAATCAAATACTATCTAAGAATTTGTACATTCCGCTAATATAACCTAAGTACAATGAAATTAATTGTACCACATATTATGTTTATATACTATGTTACCACTTATTACTAATACCAGGGTACAAACAAAATAATAATTTATACTACTAATGCCGTTCCTCTCTCATAAGATGTGTAATGTATGACTGTAAGAAGTAATTGTGTTATGAGTGTAATATGTGTGAGCAGTTATGGGAGAGGAGCGTGTAAAATGTGTGTCGTATGTGTGTGTGTGTGTGTGTGTGTGTGTGTTTGCGCACGTGCGTGTGTATGTGTCTGGTTATTATGATTTTATACGGGTAGTATTACAGGTGACAGTTATATAAAAATTTATTTTTAAGTCTGAATACTAAGCAGGTTTTCAGTTTCATTATAAGTTAATTTTTGTAGGTAATTATGTACAGTTTTTTTACAATTTATTTTATTAAGGTGGTAAATGTCCAATGTTTTATTTAGTTTATTATATAAGTGTGGTCCCAAAAATGCAAAGAATTTTCTTATAAAAGTTGTTTTAAAATTGGTTGTATCTACGGAAAATTTCCTGCGTTTATTTAAGTTCGATCGGTTGTATACTAATAAGCTATGTTGTTTCTGAATGATCGTTAATATAAATAGTTGTCTTACTGTAAGGACCTGACAGTTATCATAAAGCTGTGAAGTAGGATAAAGAAAAGGTTTAAATGTTGCAACTTTGAATATAGCACGTTGAGAGATTTCTATCTTTTGTAGCACCGTTTTAGAGGCACCACCCCACGTTGATATGCAGTATGTTATAATAGACTGACATAAAGCTAAGTAAACTCGTTTTAATATATCTGGATCCAAAACGTGTCTAATAGTTTTAAAAATATATATTAATTTATGAATTTTTTAATTAGTTGTTTAAAATTTAAATTACTATCTATTATAACCCCTAGATATTTAATATATTCAGCAGACTCAAGTGAAAGCTTATGCACACATTCATTGTGTTGATGCTTCAACTTTGAACGGAATTTTGAATGACACTATCACTCTAAGTCTAATTACTCTATGGTTTTACTTATTACAAATTGTTAATCGTAATTTGGTCCTCGTCTAGTAATAATTATTAAAAGCTTCTCTTGTAATATAATGTTTTTGTGTAATTTTCTTTCGAAGAAGAGGATTGCTATTTTCTGTCTTATTATTCTGCATGCTTAGCACCGTAAACAAACAAAGAACACATGCTTATTGTTTCACAACAATGGATGCAAGAATATTACGGAAACTATTCGTTGCTACCTTTATTAGCGATCACGCTTGCACAATTTTTCAGGAATTATGAAGCTCGTACAATTACTATGTACGCTAAATTCAAAAACTTTTTAATCTACAAGGTTTTTGTCTGAAATATTTTACTTTTCGCTATATTAGTGTTCATTATTATAGTTACTTGATGACTCAGTATCGCACCGGCTAAGAATTTGGTTGCAGCGCTACGAGACTGAGGGTTCGAATCCCGCACGGAACAAGTACTTTTATGGACCACAAATTTCTGCTGTGCGTTGAAAAATCCCTATTTTGGATTTTTCAACGCACGGTAGATGTTACAAAAATGATGTGCAAAAAATAATGGTACTGGTGGTAAAATCCTTAGTTTAAAAATTTTTTTGCAAATTTTTTTGTGAAAAATTCACTACGACCCGTGCCGAAATTAAAGTAACGTAATTTTTGTTGAACAAATTATCACGCATAGTCTTGCATTTAAGATAAGTTTCCTAATTTATACATAAATACATAAACACTCACGCCTGTCACCCAGGGGGGTAGGCAGAGACTACAGACTTCCATTTAGCACGCTCCGGACATACCTCTCTCGCCGCTTCCCCAGCTATCTAACTACGCATACATGCTCGTCGGTTAAGGGTACTCTTAATTTGGCCCATTTTTAGTATATCGCCAATTTGGTCAACAAACTTCCGCCTAGGACGTCCCTTTCCGACTCTTCCATTCACTTCTGCAACATATATTTGCTTTGTCAGTCTTTCCGCATTCATTCTTTCTACATGACCAAACCACCGAAGCATTCCTTTCTTAATCCTGGTCACCGCATCATCTTGCAAACCACACTCTTCTTTTATCACACAGTTTCTCACCCTGTCACTCAGATTCAGCCCTAACATACTCCTTAGCGACCGCATTTCTACTGCATTTATTCTACTCTCGTGCTTCTTCTGCCACACCCAACTTTCACTACCATACGTTAAAGTAGGGACTAATACAGCACTGTGAATTGCTATACGTGCCTTTTTTGACACATTCTGACTTTTCACAATAGAGTGTAGAGCCCCATTTACTTTATTTCCTGGGGGGATAAGTCGCTCGCGTCCGTAGGCTTCGACCACCTAATTCTAGGCCCACCCTACACGTTTCCCCCCGGGTGGTGCTAAAAGAGCGACAAAGCCGAAAGAACAGACTCGGCTACTCGCCGTGTGGTAGCGGCGTAAAATATGCCACGCTCTAGTTTTCGCACCATGAGGCAAATAGTAAAAGAAATGGCCCCGAGTTACTAATTCATATTTACTTTAAAAGCATTTTTAACACAACTTGATGTTGACCTTTTCAAGAATGGATCAACTGTTATTAATAGCCGATAATATTTACTTATTTCACTGAGCTGGTCCATTCGGATTGGTGAGGGCAGAACCAACAACTTACAGAAAGTAAGGCTGCCATCTATCACCAGTGCACACAGGGCCCGCGCACATATGCATACAGTAGGGTATATAAACAGCACGGTATGAGGCTTTGGCTCTGGTCCACTTATTTCAGTTATTTCACATCATCATTTATATCACAGTAGCAAGAATTCTAGTCCAGTATTTGAAATCCGACTGTTCGTACAAATACACGCTGTGCACCCGCACGTTGTCGTGCAAAAGCGCCACGTCGTGCGCAATTATCCTTATGACGTCTTTAAACCTTATTCCAGAATACTGTAATAATTTAATAGAAACAGCTTTTATTTGTAATCAATCAATTAGTGACAGACGCTGGCAAATTATTGCACTCTTTTGCATACATACAGTACACAGCAAACAACTTGCTGCATATAGGTGAAAGAAGGGATAAATTAAATCTGATAGTTCCTGTGCACACTTTCTAGATTGCATTCTATGGAACACAGAGAAAGTGACTACTTTAATCTTGTGCTCGAGACTGACAAGATTAGTTTCAACTAAATCAAGATTACAGTGCAGTAGCAGTGACGCCTTCATACACGCATTCAAACAGCTTGACCATAAAACTCAAAAAAGGGGGAGAGCCCTGTGCTGAGTAACTTGAGTTTTATTTGTAACTTTATTTTAACTTACTCTACATCTTAAACAAAGCTTTCGAAACAGTCAAGTTATGCAAATTGGCAAAACTGTACCACTGTGTGGGCTATATAATCTCACAGTAGCTATCTTTCCTATTCCAAAATAACTTAATAAGCGATACGTGCATAGGCATATGAAATTAAAATCTTCATATATCATAGCAAAATCATAATACAATAAAAATAAGTGAGGAGATCCATTAAACAAAGGAATTACGCATAATTTATTTAAGCGTTATAAATTTTGAAACGGATTGAATTAGCAAATTTAATTTTCTGTTTACGGAAAGTCTATCAAAGTTTTTGGATTAACAGCGTGCTGGAAAATTCGATTTCATTTATAGTCATGCAATTTTCAATCATTAGAATTTTATATTAATTTTAAGAGCTGTGTTTTTGGTATTTTTAATCTTTCTCGTCTTTCTTGCAAGTATGCCACATTTAACTGCTGAATGCGAGTACAATGGGGGATGCAGGAGAATTAGCCTTACAAGTGGATTGACGTTCTCAGTATCAGATGTCTCGCACCTTTGACGCTACTCGTTGTCGGGTTATCGTGTGTCAAATCTGGTATCAACAAGACTTTTAGTTCCTGTTTATAGTCGCGTTGTACGCTCTTTTGAATATATTCATTCATTATAATAATAATAAAGTAATTACGTAAAATAAAAAGGCGTAGGGAATTGACGACCCCATCGCCCGCTGACGTAACAGTTAAGTGACAAAACTGCTACGTCAACGCAGTCAGTCAGCGCCTTGCGAGAGGTGTGAGCGCCGTGCCTCGGCAGAATTTAGGATGCCGAGGTCCGTTTGTGCTTATGGCCACACGAAACGGTGCCGGGCCTGGGCGTCTCCCGTTAATGGACGCCCAAATAATGGATGATGGATAAGAAGATAGTGCGCATAGGGCCGCTGCCTGGGGGTCGCCGGGGCGCGTCTGGAGCTGGCGCTGGACGCGGCAGCATGCGGGCCGCCAGCCGAGCGCGAGGAGCTGCACGGTCACCTAGCAGCCCTCCGCATCCATCATCCCCACCAGAAGGCTTGGTGTCGGCTGGGTCCTCCCGGACTCAGCAAGCGGCACCCGCCGCTGGTGGAGCACGTCGCATGCGTTGGTCACAAGCAATGAATGCAAACGCACTGCGGGCGTACTTTAGGGCAAAAGGGGAAGAAACTGGATGTTTGGCGTATCGGGCTAGGATGCATCGTCTTTTTGCTGAGCTGGAGCCATCTTTAACCGTCACAGAGCAAAACCTGGAAGACCGAGTTCGGTATATCTTGCGCACAAATATATTTGATGTCGCCGAACTCGAACGGCTACGACGTGAGGCTGTTCCCTCGTCGGATGAGAATGCTACGGCTGAGGATGCAGCACCACAAATGGTAGAGCAACCCGCAAACGTGGATGCCGCCGTGAATACCCCAGTTGTGGTTGATTCAAACGATGATGGAACAGTCGCCCAGGAACTGGAATTAGAGCATATGAGGAGTACATTGGAAGAGGCGATTGTGGAAACGCGCAGTACGCCTCTCGAAAATCGACCGCGACTTCCCCCGCATAGCCCTAAGCAAGCGGAATCGGGCTGTCGTGTGGGCTCTGAACCCAATGCTGGTGACCTATTTGGAAGCCAGCCGGGACCTTTGCGAGACGGACTCAATTCTTTTTGGCGCCGCGCTGGCAGTCTGCCGTATCATAGGCGCCAAGGTTTCCACGGCTGGACGCGCTACTGGCCATAGTAGCGCTATCCCAGCATGGAGAAGAAGAATTGAGGAACGTATCGCAAAGGCTAGAGCTCTCATCGGCAGACTGATATGCTTCAGATCAGGCAACAACAGGCCAAGAATTGTGCGCACCGTCAGGATGGCGTTTGCTGGGACAAATGTCAGTTTGTCCCAGCCGGATATAACGCAAAAACTGACGGAGCGCATAGATGATCTGAAGCAGAGAATCGCTGCTTGGGGAAAGCAGATTCAGCGATATACCGAGAGGTCGACACGGTTCAACCAGAATCGTCTCTTCCAGAGTGATCAGAAGAGGCTCTATGAATCATTGGAGCGACCAATGGTAAGTGGAACGGGTCCAGCACCGAATCAGGCCGACACTGTAGCATTCTGGCGCGGCCTGTGGTCAGAGCCCGTAAACCACAGCGAGGGCCCTTGGACGGAAGTTGTGGCGAGTCAGTGTGCGGGTATTACGCCCATGGACCCCGTCATCATAACGCCGGATGACGTAGCTGAGGCGGTCCGTAGGGCCCCGAACTGGAAAAGTCCGGGGCTTGACGGGCTGCATCACTACTGGCTGAAGGGGTTCATGGTGTGTCACTCTATGCTCGCCCGACAGTTTCAAGAGGCTCTCAACCAGAAGTCGCTCCCAAGCCTCTTCACTACTGGGATCACTCATTTGGTTCCTAAAGACCAGGGTACCACAGACCCGAGCAAATACCACCCCATCACGTGTCTACCGACCATATAGAAGACACTAACATCCATTTTGAGCGCGAGAATCACTTGTCACTTGGATTCAAATCAGATGATGTCGCGCGCTCAAAATGGATGTCGGGGCGGTGGTCGTGGAACCAAGGAACCACTCCTCATTGACGCGGTCATTGGCAAAGTGGTGAAACGCAACCGTCGGAACTTCTCCGCCGCCTGGATAGACTACAGAAAGACATTCGACTCGGTGCCCCATACATGGCTAAAGAGAGTCCTCGAGCTGTACAAGATAGACTGTACAGTTAGAGACTTCCTCGAGCAGTGTATGGGGCAGTGGAGTACGATCCTTTGTCATCTGGGCGAGCGGATGATGGCTGCGGAGAACCACATAAGGATAAGAAGGGGTATCTTCCAGGGCGATTGTCTGAGTCCAATCTGGTTCTGCCTCTCTCTGAACCCTCTCAGTACCTTACTGGAGGGCTCCGGGAGGGGATTTCAGCTACGGAAAGGAGGGACAAAAGTGACCCACCTTTTCTATATGGATGACCTCAAGTTATTCGCCTCCAGTCGCTCCCATCTTATGGAATTGCTAAACATCACTTGTGAATTTAGCAATTCCATTGGAATGGAGCTTGGGACGGATAAGTGTGCGGTCCTCCATGTTGAAAGGGGAAGGGTTGCTAACTCTGAGGGCGTAGACTTATCTATGCCCGTCAACTTAAGGACCCTTTCCGAGGCTGAAACATACCGATACCTGGGTATGTCACAAAACATCGGTATCGATGAGACTGGTATGAAACAGTCAGTTTGCGACGTGTTTTATGCACGCTTGAACAAAGTGCTTAACAACCTTTTGTCCGGTGTGAATAAGGCACACGCATATAACGGCTGGGTCATGCCTGTCCTCATGTATACCTTTGGCATACTCAGGTGGACTCAGACTGAACTTAACGCCCTGGATAGAAAAGTCCGCACTACCATGCCGTCCCATAGGATGCATCATCCGAGATCGTCGGTAATGAGGCTGTACTTGCCGCGGAAGCATGGTGGTCGTGGCTTCTTGAGCGCGCTCACCATGCATAATCGCGAAGTGTGCAGCCTCCGTGATTACTTCCTGGCGAGATCGGATGATCCATTCTATAAGGACGTCATTTCTTGTGATAAAGGACTTACCCCTCTATCTTTAGCCAACGAGCAATGGCAAGACCCGGCAGTGCAGAGCATTTCCGACCGGGAGACCGTATGGAAGGAGAAGGAGCTCCACGGGAGGTTCTACAAGGCTCTATATGAGCCTTTCGTAGACACAGTAGCCTCCCTCCACTGGCTACACTTTGGTGATCTCTTCGGGGAAACCGAGGGTTTTGTCTGTGCAATACAGGATCAGGTTATTAAGACCAACAACTATCGGAGATACATCCTAAAGGATGGCACCGTCGACATCTGTCGAGCTTGTCGCCATCCCGGTGAGTCACTTAGACATGTCATCTCCGGTTTTTCGGCGCTTTCTAACTCTGAGTACTTGCACAGGCACAGCCTAGTAGCCAGAATTCTACACCAGGAGCTCGCTCTGAAATACGGTCTCGTGGATCGGAAATTGCCGTATTACAAGTACTTGCCGGAAGCCGTGCTCGAAAATGATCGCGCCAGGCTCTATTGCGACCGGGCCATCATCACAGACAGGACTATTCTTGCGAATAAGCCTGATATTGTGCTGATGGACCGGGCACAGTCAAGGATATTTTTGGTCGACATTACCATTCCGTATGACGAGAACCTCGTGAAAGCCGAAACAGACAAGCAAACAAAATATCTGGACCTGGCTCACGAGGTGACCGACATGTGGGGTGGTCTGCCGACCGAAATTATTCCTGTAGTCGTCTCTGCAAACGGGCTAATCCCAGTCAGCCTCTCGGGTCATCTGAGGCGGCTGGGACTACGTGGCGGACCGCTCCAGGTTCAAATGCAGAAGGCGGTGCTCCTCGATACCGCCCGCATCGTCCGCCGGTTTCTTTCCCTTTCCCCCTAACCCTCGGCCGTTTGGTCTCCCCTGCCGAGGGCCTCCATCTGGTTGGGCTTTTATTTATTTATGTACTTTTATATTTATTTTATGTTATTGATATTTATGTATATTTATCTTTTCATTTTCATTTATAATTATATATTTATAGAACCCAACCAGATGAGAAAACTATATAGATACCCCAAATAAAGCCTCTTTATTTTTAATAGAAAATAATTACAATAAAAAGAATTAAATGTACGCTTAGAAAATAAAATGAAATATATATTTCAATTAAGGACCCCTCTTTGGGTAAAGGCCTCCTCCATCTTTTCCCACTCTTTTCGGTTCTGTGCTATTGTTAGCCAATTTTTTTCTGCCGTCTTTTCAATCTCATCGACCCATCTTTCTTTCGGTCTTCCTTGCTTGCGTTTGCCTTTTGGTCCTGTCCACATGGTTGCTCGTTTAGTCCATTTGGTATCTGTAGATCGTGCTACATGACCTGCCCACTTCCACTTCAGTTTTTGACAGTAATGTAATGCGTCTCTCACTCTCGTTTTCTTGCAAATGTCATTGTATTTGTATTTATCTTTTAGTTTTAGGTTTAGGATACTTCTTTCCATTGCACGTTGACATGTTAGTATTTTATTCTTTGTTTGTCTATTGAAGATCCATGTTTGGCAGCCATATGTGAGACAGGGTGCACACATTCATTCATTACGACCTATCAAAAGTTCGCTGATATACACGGTTATCCCCATAGGACTGACTGCGTGAAAGCGGGGATTTTTTAGGTTATTATCGCCTCTCATCAATTTCTCCTAATTTGTGATTTAAACACAGGACATCCGATCTGGAGCCACCTACTCCAATGAATGAAATAAAAAATTATACAATCCTTTTTTCGTAAGCTCATCTAACTGAACATACCATAACTTGAGTTAAAACATTTTTAAATAAACTGGAAGATTGTATGTACCTAAAATTAAAAACTTATCAAAAGTTTTGAGATAGAACAACGTTATTAACGCATCCGTTCTTGACCGGAAGTAATATTATTTATGACACGATTACTATATATAGCTTCACCTGTGTAACGATTTTTCCTTTTTATCCGCCCTTTTTGAACGGACAATTATTATAACAGACGACGAAATAGAGAAAAAACTTTTCTATTATTTTGCAGCGCTATTAATTTAGTCTTCTGAACATCCAAGAAGAAAAACAAAGGCTAACCAAATCTCTGCGATACTTTTTTACCTTTATATAAATTGCATAAAAAAGTAATTCAAGTAAGAGTAAAAATATTAGTCAAGAGTAAAATTATCAACATAAACATCTTTATATTAAAATTTACATCTTCTCTCCACATTGTCAATATCAATGGATTTTATTGTATCTATATTATATTACCTCATAACTCCAAGAATTTAAGGACATCATAACGATAGTTATTAGACTATTATTTTTATACGCAACTCAATTTTGCAAGGAGGTGGAATATATATCCTGTTATACATAGAAAAAAGAAATTATTTTTATTATATTAAAGACAATGACTATCATTGTATTATCGTGCGTTTGTTAACTCGCTTCCTTGTCTGTTCGATAAAAATTTTGCAATTGATTTTAAAATAACTTTCCGATGAGCTGGAGATTTAAATTTCAAATATAGCTCAGAGCGCGTGTAGGAATTGACGATTTGAATCCTATGAGTGTGGAGCAGATGGGGCTGGTTCACCGGGCACTAATACAGGCCATCGTTAAGACGGCCTGTGGGGCGCAGCCGGGAATGGGACCAAAATTTTCGGGTTTCACCCACAAGAAAGGTTGGATTATGGTAACGTGCCTGAATAAGGCAAGCCAGGACTGGATTGTGGGTGATATCGGAAAACTGAAGCCCTGGGCAGAGGCAGAGCAGAGGGCAAACTGTCTAAGCCTCAGCTGGGCATTACCTACTTGGCTCGCAGCGAAGCTGACTCTCCGGAGGAGGCGGCTGTGCTGTTGAGGGCACAAAATGAAGGGCTCCATACTGAGCTCTGGTGAATCGTCCGCCGTAGGGACGAGGGGAATGGGTTCTTTGTGACCTTTTCTTTGGAGGACCTCTCGGCGGAGGCTCTTCGGAAGGCTTCTTTGGCTTTAAAATGATAACTTTTAAAGTCAAGGGAGGCTCTGACGCGGCAATGGAGCCTGAACCACACCAACTCCAATCCCCCCCAGTTCTCCACCTCTCGTAGTGAGACTGGAACGTCATCAGTGAGAGTGACGAAGACCCAAGGCGCTGATCTCGCCTCGATACAATCTCGATACAAGAAATGCACAGGAGCCAGAGAAATCATTTGCTCAGCCTATCTTCCCGGAGAGAACGCAGATCCTACCATCGAGTTAGAGCGAGTGGCGCAGTTCGCCCGAAAACACAAAGCCAAACATGTGGTGGGTTGTGATGCTAATGCTCACCACACAGCCTGGGGAAGCACCAACATCAACGAAAGAGGTGAGTTACTTTATGATTTTCTCATCTCCAACCGCCTGGTGAGCCTAAACTTAGGTTGTACACCAACCATTGTAACGCGTGCTAGGCAAGAAGTGTTAGACATACGAGTAACCTTTGCTACCAATAACATGTCGAGGCGGATAAATGACTGGCATGATAGTAGTGAAAATTCGATGTCTGATCACAAACACATTAAGTTTGTGATTGGAGCATTACCAACCTATGAAACCTTTGCTTTTAGGGATCCAAAAGCGACCTCCTGGGATATCTACAGAGATAGACTAAGGAGGAATTCGGTAACGTTTCCTAAAAGTATAAAAACGATTGAAGGTCTGGAGTTAGTGACGGAGACAGTAACCGCAGGCATCCGTGAAGCCTTCGAGGTCAGTTGTCCCGTCAAAACCAAGACTTCACGACGAAAAGTTCCTTGGTGGAACACTAAGCTAAAAAAAACTTAGGGAAAAGACCAGGAAACTATTTAATAGGGTTAAGAAAACCAAAGAGTGGGATATTTATACTGCAGCCCTAACTAAATATAATATAGAAATTAGGAAAGCCAAGGGAGCATCATGGAGGAAGCTATGCGAGGAAGTTGAGTCTTTGCCTCGCAATACAAGACTACAAAAAATGCTATTGAAAGCTAAACCTAATCAGATCAGGCGTTTTAAAAAAACGTGATAGTAAGTTCACTAATAGTGAAACAGAAACGTTGGAGTTACCAGCGTTAACCCATTTTCCAGGGTCACATAAGACTACTGCTTTAAATTCTTTCAGAGCCCTACGAAGGCCTTATAATGAGGACTGGTATAGGGCTGCAAAGATAATAACGCCAAACCTGGTGGTGGTGCGCTGTTGACTCCTTTAAATCATTTAAATAAGCGGGAAGGATGGATCAATTCCCATCCAACCACAGAAGGGTAAGGATAATCTTCTTCCCTATCTGGTGAAAATCTTCAGAGCAAGTTTTGCATGGGGATATATTCTAGAACGATGGACAATTGCTAAAGTTCTATTTATAGGCTGGTAGAAAGGACTACGCTTTATCAAATTCCTTTAAACTTAAGACAAAACTTTATTTTCCCTTAAGACATTGGAAAAGGTCATAGATATATAAGGGATGTAGCTCTAGCTAGCTAGTAAGAGGCCCATACATTATAACCAGCATGCTTACCGCAGAGGCAAATCTACGGAAACAGCCCCAGGGGATAAAGAAAATAGCACTTTGTGCCTTCCTGGATATTGAGGGTGCCTTTGACAGTAGCCCCACATCACTGCTGATTGTAGACCTGACATCTGAAAACGTTGGCCCCACTACCATCAGTCGGGTGAAGTTGATGCTCTCGAACAGAAAGGCAAAAAATAGCGCTGTTTCAAACTTCGATTGAGGTTGAAACCACAAGAGGCTGCCCACAAGGAGGTGTTTTGTCGCCCCTTCTTTGGATTCTTGCGGTTGACCAACTATTGTACAAGATGGCAGACTTACACATTGAAACACTGGGTTATGCTGATGACCTTGTGATTATCGCGAGGGACTTTTGCCAAAGTACTTTATCGTCAATCATACAAAGAGCCCTAAACACCATAATTAACTGGTGTAGGGATAACAGTTTATCAGTTAATGCTGATAAAACCGCTATAATACCCATTACCAAAAAGAGACGGTTGGACCGGTCACACCAAAACTCAATGGTAAAGAAGTACCATTTTCCACTGAAGTCAGGTACTTGGATTTAATAATCGACCAAAAACTAACGTGGAACTCTCACCTTAGCAACGTATGCCATAAGGCAAAACTTGCTTTAGGTACGTGCAGTCGTTTGGTCGGGAACAACTGGGGCTTGCGTTCCAGTATGGTCCTATGGCTACAGCAGCATAGTGAGGTCGATTCTCACCTACGCCTCTATTGTCTGGTGTAACAAGGCCAACCAAAAGACGACTGCGGACAGACTAAATAGTCTAGGACTGCCTGTTTAATGGCAACTAGAGCTATGCGATCATCGCCTGGAGTGGCTCTTAATGCACTTCTATGCCTAACGCCCCTTGGTCATAATCTAGACAAGGAGGCGAAAGCTAGTTTGTATAGGATTAATTCCCAGGGGGGTCTGAGTTTGTTTTCCTACAGATTGAGGTCCATGCTCGACTCTATTAAGGAAACACCGGCCAATGCAAAAGCATGATCTCAGATATCATATATATAAACTCTGATAGTTAAGCAGCACTGCTAGCACTGAGGTCAAACTTAGTGAACTCGAAGCTAGTTGGAGACTGCGTGAACTGTTTGAAGGCCCTGGGATTTAACAACAGGGTCGTTTTAAGCTGGGTTCCATGTCACGCGAATATTGTAGTAGGAAGACTCAAAGAGTACACGATTTGGACCTGAGCCATTTTGTGGAATCTCAAGAAGCCTATCCCGATTGACCGTGAAACTCTTTATCACAATAAATCACTTAAGATCTGGTCTGATACACCAGGCTTAAAACATTCTTAAACCTTAACGGGCTTTTAATGGTAAATTCACTTCAGAAGCCAGATTAAGTAAAAATAAATTGCGCGTTCTGGCAAGAGCCCTAACTGGACATTGTTGTCTTAAAAAGCACATGTCCATCCTGGGACTAAGCAACTCAAAGATGTGTCGGTTCTGTTCCATAACGGAAGAAACACCTCTGCACATCCTAACTGATTGCGGATCCTTAATGCGCAAACGTAATAATTATCTGGGAAACTATGTACTCCGCCCAGAAGAAGTGAAATTGCTCACGGCTAAGCAACTCCTTCTATTTAATGAAGAGATAGATAGGGCTTAGCAATGAACTATAGCCATAGCAGCGATCATAATAGATCTTTTAGGTCGCAGTGATACTTGTCTCCTTACTTAAACCTACATAGCTGTGACTAGCTAGAAACCTGAACTCCAGACACAGAAGAACACAGATGCAGTCACTCCTGAGATAGACCCCTGGAAAAGAATGCCTTGAATTCTGTATTTATACTGTCTCTCTTATTTTTTTAACCGTAACACAATAGTGGGTATACACTGCTCTTTGAAACAATAGTTAAGAAAATGCTAGCTCCTCGGCCTGGTAGACAAAACTACCGTATAGTAAACTCTCGAAAAAAGCACGTAGCAACGTGACAACGCAGCAGGGCGCGGAGAGTGGATGTCTTTTAGAAATTCACACTATTTTGAGCAGAATAATGATAGTCATTCAGTTTGTGTTTTAACCATGTAGCGGCGGTAAAAGAGAATCCAGTTCCTCATATCATCCCGTGGGTGTCATAAGAAGTAACGGAAGCAGACCAATCTAACAGCAGCATATTTCTGAAAATAACTCAAAACAATAAAAATATTGGTAAACTAAGGCAATTATCTTCCATATGAGCCATTAGTTATTTATTTATGATAATTGATAATTATCATCATCATCATTATCGTCTAACGAAGTCTATGTCCTATAGATTTCCTCTAGATCATAAGCAGAACTGCCTCAAAGTCGCTGCTATTAAAACGGTGATGCTCAGAGATGCTCTTTGTGATAGATTCTTAATTAACATATGTCAATCGTAAATTATTCGTTCATTTGAACCGGGTCACATCAAAGTATTGATGTTTGCAATTACATTTTATTTATTATAAAATTACACGTGAACGTTCCGGATCAAACGCTTGACAGGAGCTATGATCAGAGTATCAGACATTATCGAGCTTGTTTCGCAGATCACAGAGTACTGTAACTCAAAATAATCCATGTTAATGATCGACATGTATGAACCGGTTCGTAAAACGAATCAACACTTAAATGATTGGGTCAGTAGAAATGAATGAATAACATATGTCTAATTCCTAATGAACATATCCGCAGTAAAACCAGCGTAATCGATAAAGTGTAAATGTAGTGTAGTTTAAAAAACCAATAACCGATAGAAAAGAAAGGTTCTTGACTGGCAGCCTCGTACCGTTCAGTGAAGTATAGAGCAGCCTTCTGCTAGGTGAAGTGGTAACCTAGAAAGACAAGAAGTCGATGGACACAAATGACTCAGGACTGTGCTTCGTGACATTCTTTGACATTCATTATGTTCAACAGTGGACTTGTGAAGAGCTATAATGATGATTGATGATGATCATAAATAGAATTTATTGGGACCCACTAGCGCACAAGCTAGCACACAATCTGCCTGATGGTAAGTGAGTGCTGTGACTAATAGTCATCTACATCTATTCTCGGTTCAAAATCAAAATGCAGACATGTTATAACCCCTGAGGACTAAGATCGAATGATCGAACGTCGTTACCATTGAAAGGGGTCATTGGTTCTCTATACTCACCATGCACAATACAGCGTTGTTCTGATTATTCACAAAATGCAGGCATGTTATAACCCCTGAGGACTAAGATCGAATGATCGAACGTCGTTACCATTGAAAGGGGTCATTGGTTCTCTATACTCACCATGCACAATACAGCGTTGTTCTGATTATTCACAAAATGCAGACATGTTATAACCCCTGAGGACTAAGATCGAATGATCGAACGTCGTTACCATTGAAAGGGGTCATTGGTTCTCTATACTCACCATGCACAATACAGCGTTGTTCTGATTATTCACAAAATGCAGACATGTTATAACCCCTGAGGACTAAGATCGAATGATCGAACGTCGTTACCATTGAAAGGGGTCATTGGTTCTCTATACTCACCATGCACAATACAGCGTTGTTCTGATTATTCACAAAATGCAGACATGTTATAACCCCTGAGGACTAAGATCGAATGATCGAACGTCGTTACCATTGAAAGGGGTCATTGGTTCTCTATACTCACCATGCACAATACAGCGTTGTTCTGATTATTCACAAAATGCAGACATGTTATAACCCCTGAGGACTAAGATCGAATGATCGAACGTCGTTACCATTGAAAGGGGTCATTGGTTCTCTATACTCACCATGCACAATACAGCGTTATTCTGATTATTCACAAAATGCAGACATGTTATAACCCCTGAGGACTAAGATCGAATGATCGAACGTCGTTACCATTGAAAGGGGTCATTGGTTCTCTATACTCACCATGCACAATACAGCGTTGTTCTGATTATTCACAAAATGCAGACATGTTATAACCCCTGAGGACTAAGATCGAATGATCGAACGTCGTTACCATTGAAAGGGGTCATTGGTTCTCTATACTCACCATGCACAATACAGCGTTGTTCTGATTATTCACAAAATGCAGACATGTTATAACCCCTGAAGACTAAGATCGAATGATCGAACGTCGTTACCATTGAAAATGGTCATTGGTTCTCTACACTCACCATGCACAATACAGCGTTGTTCTGATTAGTCACAAAATGCAGACATGTTATAACCCCTGAGGACTAAGATCGAATGATCGAACGTCGTTACCATTGAAAAGGGTCATTGGTTCTCTATACTCACCATGCACAATACAGCGTTGTTCTGATTATTCACAAAATGCAGACATGTTATAACCCCTGAGGACTAAGATCGAATGATCGAACGTCGTTACCATTGAAAAGGGTCATTGATTATTCACGCTGGTATTCTATGAGACCGTATTCCTAACCCTGGTCAAGCTAACCCATTCGTGCCGTAGCCATATAAAGCTGCAGTGTGGTTTCAACGCGTAAAAAATATTACTTTTTACAAAAACCCGAAAAAAATATGATGGCATTTCTAGTTTTATGCGGTAGGAAACGCGAGCGTAAGCATAAGTGCTTAATAAAAAAACTATAAAAGTATGGTAATTTTTTTGTATTTTATAGTGATGATCTAAATACTACAATACATAGTACTAGTACATAGTAATAAGTACTTTCGGTTGCAGTGATACCAGTTTAATTTTACAAAAATTGCATACATTTGCTACGAAGTGGCAAGTTTCGATTCGACTAATTTGGCGACTAATTTTTTCTAGAACGTCCTTTTAATGTGTAAGTTGGTAGTTAATTATTTCATCGTTACAAACTTTCTCTGTAACAAAAAGTACATTTTAAAAATAAAACTTTAAAGCTCTTTGAGATACCTTCACAGTAAACGTATAAAGAAAAATAGAAATGGCAAACGGATTTCCGGTTAACAAAAGGAAATACATTGTAAAGATTTACACTTCAATACTTTTCGAATGATGACTTTAAATAAATAACGAATAGTTTTATGTCATTTATTAATTCCAAGCTTTCATCATTATACTTTTGAAAATGTACTCTCTATTCCCACACTCTTCTAGTCTCGGCTCTAGGATCGGCAATCCAGCACGACTGGAGCTCCGGCCTAGGACCAACGGATTTTTGTCCTTTCCGAGGTAGGAGATTGATACACCGGCCACTTCCTTACTCCGGGCTTCCATTCTTGGTAAAAAAACCTAATGATTGAATTTTGCCCGACCTGAGACTCGAATTCATAAACAAACAAAGCAGTCGATTTTTAAGCATACATAAAATAACAGATCATAAATCAATGATGTGCTGCAGGCCCATTTAGGTCGCACAAAAAAGTATATAAAAAATATATAAAAAAATATCTTGACCAATAATACCTAGGTTTAAGGGCTGAGTGAAGAGCGTTCCTCGGCGTGTGATACGTAGCGGTATACTTCAATACGACAGTGTGTTTACTGTGCACGCCACACGCTCCGCCCCGCTAACACATGTCACTAGGTTACTGCACTTAGGCTCAGAAACTATCAGTGGATCTAAAATGTACATTATGTGGTATTCAAGCACTGTGTACTTACCTTAAATGTTATAATACGCGAATTATCCGATTTTGATCACCGCATCATCAAAACTGTAACTTGCAATTTGGGGTGTAAGAGGTGCTTAAGCACGTCTTCGGTAGCAAAGGATAATATTGAGAGAAAACTTGTATTTGTGAGAAATATTTAATATTTTTAAGACTTATTCCTGCCAATCCGTACTGGAATAGCGCGGTGGAGCAATCCTACTTCATAACTTTACAGAAATGGACAAAATTTTGCTCTCAGCTTTGAGACATGTATAAAACTGTTTTATGTAATTAATAAATTATTTAAAAATTGAATATAATGTAATGGATACGATAACTTGACCAAAAAATCAGTTATTGAGTTTTTCTGTAAAGAAACTCTCAGCAGCAGTTCAGATTCAGGAAGTTGGTGGTGTTGCTACTGTGCCTGATCTCTGTACAATCCCGTCGAACTGTCCCATCGGACAGTGATAGTAAGGAACGGGAGAACCCACCAATGCTTTCGCATACACTCGGGCACCATAATTCTGTACCGCACAGATGGGTGGTCTCCTTAGAAAAGAGCCGCCGTGTCGTGACCGAAGTTAGTCTAGACGCTATTAATAATATATTGGAAGGTAGAAACAGGAGAGCAAATAAAAGCCATAAAGTTTTTGATACCCGATATTTTTATTATTCGTCCATAAATTTGACATTCATTTATAATAATAACAACTAATTAAATAGTTATCGAGTATCCAAACATACATTCAGTATTTGAATATCCACTGATTAGCCTAAATATCAGTATAGTAATCAATTTCTTATTATATGTATGTATGTAGAGCGGTAATCATTAGACAGAGATCCAGAACCAAAATTAACTATATTGTTTTTTAAATTGACATCTTTAAAATTATCAACTCTATTAAACATCCCAGCCTAAAATATAAACTTTACTATTCAAACACTTATATCGAATTTGCCTTTCCCCTTTAAAGATAAGATTTATTTAAACTTAAAGTTTTGAAAATAAATTTAGAAACAATTTTCAAGATTGTTTGAAAACTACGAACAGATTAACTACTATCAAATACATTTTAGTCTTGTATCTCTTAAAGTATTTTGCATCTTATACTCTTCACGGTTCAAATCCGCTTACGTTCTGTAGATTGTAAATACGGAGACTCAAAAAATGTAAAAGACAGACGTATAAAGATGTACCTAATAGTCTATATTAATTCTATGGACAATTCTAATGCCGATCGATCCTGTGTAACGTCGTTTAAATATTATTTACAACATAACCGAGCAACTTTTACAATGTTGTCCATTTGCTAGAGATAAATGAAAAGGAACATTTTTTTTTAAATTTTATATATCATTCGTAGGAGGAATAGAAGTATTTTATACAATCATATCACAGTACCGTAAAGTTATAAACATATATTTCTATAACTCAATTATAAATAGAGCGCCCATACACAAATAGAATAACAGACCATAAACACAATTTAAGAATTTCTTAGCCTTATTTCGAAATTTAAACGACGTTTCTGAGCAATTCTTCTGAAGACAACACGCCGTCCTGAAATTAAATTAATATTAATAACTTTGCAACAACTATAACATTGTTAATATTAACTCGGTATTATGACATTTTCTGTCTAGGAGTCTGTCTGTTTTTATTCCTTCAATCATAATTGTTCAAACACTAGAATGTAATGCATTCCTCAAGGGTGACATAGCAACTACAGCTTTCTTTGAAATAGGTCGCAGACATCGTTTGCAGTAAAGCCAAAAGCTTGTTAACTACTATAATTAAAAAGAAAAGAAATAAATTATCTGCTATACCAGTGATAAAAGCTATTATGAGTGTTAACAATTATATTATTTTGAGTAGAGCTTTTATATAATTTTCAAATGGACTCGACTAGTATGCGAATGTCAAAAAAGTTTTACGGTTTCACTCTCAAGTTTAGTAACTCGAATAAAGTTACTATATGCCCCCAGCTCAACGCTTACAACTTGTAAAAGTCTTCTACTGCATTTGCCTTAATCGTCCGGCGTGGCAGGTGGATTAAAAGTCGAATCGAATCGAATCGAGATATCGAGATCTTATTGGCATATTAATACAAACTATATTGTCGCTTCTTACGATATTTACGGCACAGCCTCCTGCCCATTTCAAAAAGTTCACAGTATTTTTATACATTCTCTTATTACTTTATTATATCTTAACGAAAACATACGTGCACGATTTTTTTTCTGTACGTCTATGGCACAGTATCTTTCGGATAATATAAGTTAAGGAGGGAAACTTTTATAAAAAAATACTACAAAAAACGGACATCAATTTTCCTTATTAATATAACAGTTACTTAATAAAATCTTTTTTCTTACCCTTAACATAACCCATCTTTTTTTTTGTAACAAACGAGCACACAGTCCACCTGTAGATGTGGACCACAGACACCTACATTTATCCTCGATTATGAAGAACTAAAATAGCATGCCTCATTAACAGTAAAAAGAGTCTCCGAATCTCCACGAAACACCGCGGAGAACAGCATTTAATTTGATGGATATTAATACATTTACACGGATGATTTCGTATGATAATTATACAAGCAGGATCAAATTTGTCCCAACATAGATTATTAGCAACCACAAAACGTTTTAATTATATTACATTCATCAAATGAAACCGGGCGGGCTGCCAACTATGGCAAATCCCGCCTATGAGGCTATCTATAAGGGAGGATCTTGTTCAGTAGTGGACTTTTAATAAGCTATAACGGTAACGGTAATCTCGAAAAGTTGGAAATATTTCTAATTATTCATGAGATTATATTACCTGATTGAGATCAATGAATTTCCGGACGACAGATCGTGCAAAGTCAGGGTTGTTCAACATCTCGTTCACAAACCAGTCCAGTGGGATGCTATAACAAATACAAATATATTTATAATTCTAATATTTATTGAAATGTTAATAATACTCTTATAATGAGAAGATACTAAGATTCAAGAAACTCAATATTATTTGTTTCATTTCATCCCTACAAATTTAAATTATTTAGGAAATATATTTTAAGAATTTTCCTGGATTAAAAAAAGAAAATATTTATGTATTTTTTGTTTTATAAAACCATCTGAAAGATTCAAAAGTTTGCTGATTTACTTATAAGTTTGTTTACAGGCTTCGATGCGCCATCTTTTAGTTAACGTTCCTTTTCCTTTTTAAAGTTGACACCTGTAATGAAATAATTTTGTTTTTGCCAGACCTTAAAGGCTTTTCGGCTAAGATGATAAAAGGTGCGTTTTATAACAAAAATTTTCAAATTTTTCTTTAAAGAAAATTTCTACAAATGAATTATGAATAATATCAAATAATATCAAATAATCAGTACAGGGTTAGAACAGTATTTTTTATCAATTATTATCATTAAGATACTACATCTTAATTTCATTAAACGTTTTAATAAATTAATAAATTACAAATAAAAAGTAATGAAAAAAGTGCATCATTCATTAAGTTTATATTATTTCATAATCATGAACGTAGTTATATTACCTTTCAATGGTTTTTTCTTCATTAATATCTTGATTATCCTTTTCTTGAGTGTTCTCAAGTGTATCCCAGAAGTTGTCAAAGCCGAAAACTGTAATTTCAGTCAGTATTAGAAAGAATATAGCTATTTATATTAATCTCGCCCCGACATGTAATATGGCCGCTACACAAATACCATTTCGCAATAATAGCACACGCACAAGACGTAATAAGCAGTGACAATTTTTGTCACAAAAGTAAATCTAGAGGATTCACAACACATCTAAAGCAGTTTTACCTTCTAAGCACAATCTAGTCATTGATTGTTCTTTTCGGGGCTCGCAACACAAAAAGGCACTATACCTTATCACAACTGTCTCATTCCTCCATTACAGTACAAAATATGAAGTGAAAGAGATGTGTAATAATTCATAACTCAAGCTTACATTATCTTCATAAACGAAGCAATACACATACAGACATATTTGTATATTGTATATGTGAATCATTTCGTGTTTTGTTTTAGTTGAATTCAGTTAAGTGAACCTTTCGTGTCCGCTTATGTCACACAAGAGCAGTTCCTAGGACCCTTTCGGTTAATATGTAATATATTTAATAAATACCAGTAAAATAAAATTCATCGAGGCTAACTCGATACGAAGGCAAACATTGATAAAGAATCACCAATATAACGTATGTGTTTTTCTTTTATATTGGCGTTAGGTCGTCTCACATAATCGGTTTACCTCGACCACTATCTTGAGTCTGATCTCTTTTGCCATAACCTCTGGCGATAAGTATGTTCGAATTAGGCTTGAAAGTGCCCCTGGTGACCCTTATTTCCTCTTCTGTTTGAACGTATGTTTATGTATACTATCAATTTGCATTAAGCATTCTAGGAACTAAAAAGTTTAAGTTAAATACGTCCCACTGCTAGGCACAGGCCTCCACTCATTTCCAAGAGGGTTTTAGTTTAAGGAAATTTCCGTGGCGCTGCTCCAATGCGTGTTGACGAACTTGGCATATCTTCCAAATATTTTTTACTTATTTCTCAGACATGCATGTTTCCTCACGACGTTTTCCTTCCCCGCCGAGCACGTAGTAAATCAGCATTCAAAATTGCAAATAACAATTTCATTGTTGCTGGCGAGGATCGAACCATGTTTACTCGCGTACTGTTAACAACGGGCGCTAACCGTCTGAGCTACCACAGCTCCTGCTATGAATTAATATAAATAATCATTTCAGATCAAGCTACATCTTAAATAGTTCACAAATATCTACTGCGTGTCGAGTTTTACTATAGTGGAAGGTCTATAGTAAGTTTTTAAGATGGTTATTACGAATATATTTCGGATATGATTTCTACGAAACGAACGGGATGAAATAAAGTGGTGCATACCTACTCTTACTGTTCCTGTACCAGAGATGGACAAATATTACCAAAAATCATTGTTAATTATATTTTTTCTTTTTCATCTCGTGACTGTACCCTGCCCTCGTCGCCCGGATTATAATTTAAAATAATTTTAATTGAAAAATATATTTGCAACATCGTGCATAAGAAGATTCTAAAGAACACTGTGGTACTCAACCTACTAAACAAGCAGGAAATCTATGGCTATGGCTATATATATATATATACATAATACTCAGTAGCTGTAATGTAGTAAGATAATAAAAATATTTAATATTTAATTAATGATATAGTTTATCTAGGTTTCTAAATAGAGCTTACCCTAATAAAGGCGTTAAATATTTTAAATTATATGCCTTATTCTATAAATATAACCGGTTATACTATAGTTTGTTTACGGATACGAGCTAACTAAAAACAACGAAACAACTAAGAAAAATGAGCATCCGCACGTCATTAGTGGCGGCAGATAGTAAACTTGTTGCGACTTGCGATCAAAATGTCAGATTCATCTTTCTCTAGGTCGGATCTCGAGTCGTGTGGTGCTCCTTAGTATTATTCTCAGTTTTTGACTTTAGGTTAACCTGTCTTGCTCATTGGACGTATTCTGTTTAAAAATGTTATAAATATGGCAAAAGGATTTATTTTAAAGTTGGAGGTTAATTCAGAAGGTACACTCAAGTCAATCAGAAATAGAATAAATTCATAATCTCACTTTAAGTTAGTAAATAAATCAAAAGAGCATATGGATTCAATGAAAAACTTATTGTAATTATTTTATGTGAAAATAAAAAAATACTTCTAAAAACTTCATAATCAAAACTTCTGATGTTTAATTATTTTCAACAATGTAATAATTAATGTTATGGTGAGATCACACTGTCGATGCCACGGGCAAAAGCTTTTTACTAGTAATTTTGTAGTGAGCAATATAAAAGCACCCTTACATTTTTAGAAAATTGTAACCCGCTGACCAACCACACTGATAGTGTATCCTTTTTGCTTCTATACAGATGTGCAAGAGAGAGCACACTATATTAGCTTGTCTCCGTGAACAAACTATAAAAGCATTTAGATGAAGCATTTTAATATGAGTAAGGTAAGTGTCTGTTAATTACCTCCGTCGTTAATGTCATCGTTATCGCTCCTTTTACCAAAGTCAGGAGCTACCATAAGTCTGGTCTTGGGCTTAAATATCCTGCGCGGCGCTTCATAGTTATCTAAAGGAATGTGATATGTATGTTATGAATTTGTGTAAAATGTTTGTTTGTTTGTTCGGTTGTTATGATTTTAAAACAAATGAATGTTAGCCGTAAAACCAACATAAATACCAAAAAACCAACGTAAATTATGTAGATTATAGACTTGCATTGTGTTAGTACTCATGCAATATTACAATCCTGTGCAGTATTATTACACTAGCAAACATGTTATAAAATGAAGTAGTCTCCCCTCTCTCTCTTTCTTTTTCTCTCTATTCTATCTTATATGTGATTTTGAACAAAAAAAATTTTATAGAGAATATAGGTTTTATTAAGGTTCAGTATGTTTCTTAGTTTATATTTTACGATGGTTATGTGCGTAAGTATTTACCAGCAAGCACGTTACCCACAACACAAGAAGCCTTATTGCTGCAATCGTAAACTCACGAGTCATATTTAATACATTCATATACAAAAGGCCACCAGTCTTATTGGCGTTGATAGATGTAGTATTAATTTTTTTCTTATTGTCTGTATATGTTTCAGTTATCAAATTATAAAACATAAAACTCATACAATATGACGACAAAAATCACTTTAAAACGAGCACGTAAATTATATTAGGTAATTATGTTCAATGACATTCCTGAAATTTAATAAGACCTTGCTCAATATAGCGACTGCAAGTCCGACATGAAAAGAGAATTCAGAAGCCTCCTTTAAAAGAATTGTTGCAATCGAAAATATTCACCTTCATCCTTTGCGATCTGTTTGCGAAATGTAATAATCGTCGAAGGGAACGTAACCAATGAGATCATTTTGAAGGTGAAAACTTTCAAGCGAAACATGACTCGTCCAAAAGTAAATTTGATTTTAAATAAGCAACACATAAAATACCCGTCCGAGGGTTTCCTGTGTCAACTTCAAAGGGATTTTTATTTGCCCCAACTCAAGCTGGACTGTTTGCCCGTTCCACAGTCTTATTACTGCCTTTCCAGTTCAGTCAAAGCTAGAAAACCGATAACACCTTTCAGTACCTTCGAACTCTGGTTCCGGTGTTCTTTTGCCAAAATCCCTTGCAATACCGACCGTTGGACTCTTAAATGTTGGTGTGCTGCGGCTTACGCGTTCTGATGACGATTGAAGCTCAACATCGCCTTTAGAAATTTCTTTAATTATCTTAGCATCCTTTTCAAATTTTGAAAATGCTTATTAAAAAAATATATATTTTAATACAATCAAACATATTAAAAGCTTTACTTTATTAAAATAAGATTGACTTTTACCTTTGGAAATGAGGTGATGGCCATGATTTTTTCAATAAAGAAATATATAATTAATTGCACACCATATATACATAAGAGTAATATGTTTTGTGATATCTCGCTAAATTTCTTTTTCAAAATTCAAATTATACGGTAACAAGTAGCTATGAAACCATTAAAGTTTTTTTTAATAAATTTTACGTCCCATTACCCATAAGCTTCTGTGCAACAACGTATGACTTGACAGGGCAAGATGGATGCCCCAGCACAAACTTAGAAGCTTAAAACTCTTTTAAAAATATGACACACTGCATTAATAACCGTTTAAAGTAATATACTTTGAACATTATTGTATGTTAACCTTTAAGTACTTAAAAGTAACTTTATGCACTGAGCACAACTTTTAATACTTTCCAGTTGGACACTTAACATCAATTAATTAACACAGCAAGAGTAATTTCTATTTGCATTTATTTGTGTCTCAAAACTTAGTAGGTTTTTCGATTTAATGTAGAATTTGTAATTTTAATCAATTTATGTAGTATTTTATACAAACAAGATGTTTGTTTTATTACAAGAAACTGACGTCCTAATACTCAAACTGACGTCCTAACACTCAAACTGACGTCCTTACGCTTACACATTACCTCCTAACCTTACCCTCTTACTCCTTACCTTACATTTATTGTCTTTTCAAGATAGTGTCGGTACACCCGGAGGCACACTTGTTATTTTTCTTTTATTTTTATAATTTTTACCGTGTTTGTTAAATAAATATTTTTCTATTCTAAGAATATAATAGTATATTTATATAAGAATAAAATCGTCATGATCGCAGAATAATGACGGTTCTGAAAAAAACACGAAATTTACTTTTTACGATATTTGGATACTATATTGCCTAAATATTATTACTACATTAAAGAAAAAATTATATGTATTTCGGATTTCAAAATAATCAGTCGGTAAATAGACGGATTTGATAGGCACTCATAGTAAAATGACGTTTGTATATACTCGTCATTATTCGACGCGCGGGGATCTCCCGCCATCCTCTCCCACTCCCGACGAATCCGCGCAATCGTCACTTTTCGTCGAACTCGCTCACGCGTTGCAGCGGATTAGATTTTTCTTAAACAATTGCACTAGTTTTACTTTATTTGCCTGTTTGTTAGCTATTGCGTGCCTAGTTTGTTTTATATATTATATTAAAAGGTGTGCCACAATGAAAACAGGACGATCAAAGCTTATGTTAAAACTTGTGGAAGAAACAAGCAAAAATTCGAAAAGTACGGGTTTTACTCATGAAGAGCGCATGGATGAGGAGGACTGCATACCAGGGACTCCAGGTAAGTTAATGAATTATGTATTAATATTATAGTATTACTTAATTCTTGTATTTACACATATTTTGCAAAGTAAATAAGTAAAGCGTCGGTTCTGAGTATCCGTCGGTTTTCTACGGAAAATATAAATCAATTTAAAATGTAATTTTTATAAAAATAATATTTGCTCGCTGATATTACTCCAATTATTATGTTGAGTTTTTGTTATATTTGAGAATTTAAATTTTCAAGTTGTATGTAACTATATTACATTTTTCTATGGACATGATAGTGACGCGTGGTTACAAACGCCGGTATTTTGTGGACACGCTTTTTTGTCTAACGGTCGTATCTGATCATCCCACTTTTTTCTTTGAACTAAATTCACTTCCGCCATTTTTCTATTGAAAAACTATGATTATTTGTATATATTTAATATATTTTTCTTTAAAAAAATAATCGCATTTGAGTAAAAATGTACCTGTATAAATAAAAAGAAGTACTTTTTTATACTTTCTAATCTTGTTATTATGAATAGTCTTACCGTTTTTAGTAAATGTTAACCTGTGATATTAATAATCTATTTATTTTTACATATACTGATATCTTTTCAGAATGCCATTCGCCATTACCTCCAGGAGCACGCAACGTAATAGAAGAGATGAACGACATTTGTGAAGATGTCTTTTCAGATGACGTACACGGAACAAGCGAAATCATAAAATCAACAAATGAAAATATGGACTCGAACATACCATCATCTACTTGTGTTCTTGAAGAAGATCTTTTTATGGCCGTGTATGAAAATGCATCCTCACCACATTTACTCGCGTCAGAAAATCAGCATGGTGTCGTGTCCCTCTTAAATATCACCTCAGCTCTAACCCCTTTAAATACTTCTACCCTGATATCAGACCTGTCACCTTTCCCGCAACCGATTACCCCGACTGTTGACAACAATGGACAAACACCTATGCCATCACCAGTAAAAACTCATGGTGAGGTATGTGTAATGACTTTTTTTGTTCCACTCACGATGGTGCAGACATAGCAACTGTCAATCAAACAAGCACAGCTGTGTCTTCATACCAGTTGTCTCCAGCGCCTCTTATTCGATATAGAGGTAAAAAACGTGTCCAAAATTATGACGATTGGGAAGAAATTAAAAGAAAACGCTTAGCAAATTCAGAAAAAGTATACATCTCCAAAAAGGGCGTTATTGTTCAAGCAAAAACTATAGGTAGGCCTTGCACGTGTAGATATAAATGTTACACTATGTTGACTCTCGAAGAAAGACAGGATGCATTTGAAAAGTTTTGGAAGTTAGGTGATCGTGAGAAACAATGGTTGCATGTTGCGAATTATACTACAAAACAGAAGAAGAAAAGGGGCCTTCAAAGAGATTTAAAGCATAACCGTCAATTTACTTACAATTATTTTTTGCCAAAGGGCTCATCAAAAATAGAGGTTTGTAAAACCATGTTTTTAAGTACGTATTCGATTAGCGAAAGGTTAGTTCGGACAGCTTGGAATAAATATGACGGAAGCACTTTAATAGAAAAAGACATGAGGGGGAAACATAAAAATCATAATCGGGTTGTTGACGATGAAATGGTAAAGTCGGTTTGTGCCCACGTTAATTCATTTGTACCTGTAGAATCTCATTATAACAGAGCAGCGTCCAAACGACTGTATTTAGATGGTGACTTGAGCATCGCTAGGATGTTCAATTTATACAAAGATTGGCCTGAACTTAACTATTATTCAAATACAGCTTCCAGTCTTAGACAGTACAGAGACATAGTTAACAGTCATTTTAATTTGAGTTTTCATCTACCCAAAAAGGATACTTGTGATCAGTGCCATAGTTTTAAACTAATACAAAATCCGCCTGATGAACTTAAAGAACAATATGCAAGGCATATAAATAGCAAAAAAAGTGTCTAGGATCTTGAAACAGAATGATAAAAATGACGCTGTTAATTCTAATGGACGCATAGTTTGTGCTACCTTTGATTTTCAGAAGGTTTTGTCATGTCCTCACGGGCAAATGAGTGTATTGTATTACAAGCGAAAGCTGTCATGTTATAATTTCACTATATACGATATGATCGGCAAACAAGGTTATTGCTATATGTGGGATGAAAGTGTTGCCAAACGTGGGGCCAACGAAGTAGCCAGTTGCGTTTATGACTTCATAAAGAAGTTTGTATCAAAAGGCGTGAAAGAGTTTCGATTCTGGTCAGACAATTGCGCTGGCCAGAATCGAAATCGCATAGTGTTTATTATGTATGCTCATGTAGCTAAAGAATATGATATAACTATAACACATAGATTCTTTGAAAAAAGGCCACACCCAAAACGAGGGGGATTCTGTCCACAGTGTGATAGAAAGGGCTTCTGAGCATAAAACAATTTATACACCAGATGAATGGAAATTACATGTACGTTGGGCTAAAGTAACAGGTGATTCTTATGAGGTCATAGACGTAAATCAGTCTTTAGTGTTTGACTTTAAAGATCAGCTAAAAAATAAAAACTGGGTAAAAAATACAGTTAACAACAAAGTTACTTGGACAAGCATAAAAGAAGTTTGTGTCGATGGAACTCAGAGCAGTAAAATCCGGTACAAATATGCTTTATCTGATGACTACATGACCCTGGTACTTCGAAAGGAGACTAGACAATACAATAATCCAATCTTATATAAAGCTTACGTGGGGCCAATTCCAATCAGTAATGATAAATATAAGGATCTTATTAGCCTTTGCGATTCTTCAATAATACCTATCAAATATCATAACTATTTCAGAAGTTTACCTCATGGGCGTAATGTTTCTGATAATAACAATGAATCTGATTGAATAATTGTGCTAAAGAATTGTTTTTAATAATCCTAGTTTCTTAATTTTTACTGTTTTGATCTCTGAATTTTTAAGGATTTATTCATTTAATTAACGTTTTTACTACCCTATCTACTAATAAAAATGATTGTGATCATATAACTTGGCTAACAAATGGTTAGTGTTTAAGTTTTAGATTAGTAATTTACCAAAAAAGGAAGAAATTAGGTCCAAATAGCTTCAACATTATAGTCTTCTTAATCTATGTAGTACAAAATAATGTTGTTTATAATTTCTTAATACAAATTCAGTATAAAGACTAGACCAAATAGTCTGTTTTATTTACAAGATACCCTACCTACCCCAACCTACTTACCTACTGTACTATTTACTTATCGAACACCTGGCTACCTTCTTACTCATGGTCAAACTGGAATATAACAGATAACACATCCGCCAAAATATTATTCGCTAAGTCAGTAGAACATGACTGGAAAGTAACATCCGTCATTCTTTGAACAGTAACTTTCCGAAGAAAAATGTCGGATAATACTATGTGACTGTCTTGACTCCAAAGTAAAATGAAGCACGTGATTTTTCAGGAAAACTGTATAATTAAAAGTTATTGTTTTCATTCCAGTTTAAAAGAAACCCCATTTTAAACCGATATGCCAATTTTCATAATTACAGATTTAGAATTAAAAAAGTTATGTCAAAAAATCTAACACAATTATTTGAAATAGCTGCCCTGTAAAGTTTAATAATTGTCAGATCCGTCACTATTCTACGACTATGACGAAATAGCATCCTATTTTATTCTTATGGTTATTGTAATAAAACACGAATGTAAATAATAAACACAAGTTAGGTGGCAAAGAACCTTTCACTACGGTGCTTCGTTTTAAAGTGCCAAATATTTCTGTGCGTGTAGGTACGCCGTATGCGGCGACCTTTGATGTTGCGGTGGTGATAGATTGAAAAACGAAATTTTAATTTCTAACGTAGAAAAATAATGATTTTCTATTCATTTAATTCCATTTCATAAAATATAAAGATATTTCACTAAATTTATCTTTCATGTATTCAATACCAATTTTGCTTCCTAAAGTTTTCCCCTTGTAAATCCAATTATTCGGAAAATATCTTCGAGGAAACCGCTTCGAGAACCTGCAGAGAGCTGAAAACGAAATTAACCTCTACCTAAATTAATACAAATACAAAGTTAAACAATACAAAAAAAAGCAGAAAGCTGAAATCGAAATTAACCTCTACCTAAATTAATACAAATACGAACGTTAACAATACAAAACAACAGAAATTCATTGTTTACTATCCCGCTGTATACTACAATGCCTTTCGAGCAACATTATATAACTTTTCACATATGTATTGAATGACTGCATTAGTTTAATAGTTAGCGTTACCCAAGTATTGAGTTCAAATCCCAGCTGGAGTTAACATTGATACAAAGATATAAACAATTAGTTTGTTTATAGTAGTATTTATGTGGGTACATTTGTAAGGCAACGTGTCTCAGGGCAGCACCATAAATATCACCGCAAAATTATCTGATGGTATCGAACTGCACAAAGGAACAATCTGTTTAGAAATTGAAAATTATTAAAAAAGGGGAGGAGATTTTCACAAATAAAACTTCCTGCCGAATTAGTAGTAGGTATTTATTGACGAAATTAGTAGTATTATTTGATAAATCAATTTAATAATATGTTAATGTAAAATAAAAAATTGTAAAGTATCAGTGCCACAGCCTTCTATACTATTCACCTGTTACACCCTATTTTTTCAGATGACAAAAAAATCCCAATATAATAATAAACATCTCATGAAATCACTGCTGAATACCTCACGACCTGAGAGAAAGATTTTGGATGGAGCGAAATCAAAGTATGGCTACCCCCTTGCTTGCCTGCACTATATACTAGTTGTGCATGTAAAGGTAAATCTCCTGTGGAGCTTCGGTTTACACCTAAGGTACCCTGAGGCCTGACGAGAAGATCCTGGAGCTGGAAGAAGAGATAGACAAGTTGCACTGGGATTATTATAGGATCATCTGAGGTCAGAAGAGAGGAGGAGAGCACGGTAATCCTCGAATCCTCCAACTTATTCTATTACCGGGAGGGCGACCATCTGTCCCAAGCAGGTGTCGGATTTATCGTCCACAAGTCTTTCGTTAACGACGTTGTAAAGATTGACTACTCAAATCACTTAAGGTCTGCACAACCTAATGAGGAAATGGAGGAAATGTATGAGGATATCTCTAAAACCATGCATTCATTCAAAACCCACTATACGGTTTTAATGGAAGACTTCAACGCAAACATATGTTGTACTCGTATTTAGATAGCGGCAGCGCCGTGTATCGTTCAGTGGTTGTGTAAGAATATCCACAACCCCATATGGTTCTGTTGGTGTTATAAGACGACAGAAAGAAACAAACCAGGAGATGGGTAGAAACGTGTTCCAAAATATAAAATTGCAGTTGCCAACCCGTCTACCAGGCGTGACAACTATGGCCAATATCCTCCATCCGAGACTATCTATAACGGGCTGCCGTGTGCTGAGGAAATTAAACTTTGATACTATCTGTCCGCGAATTCGCTCTTCGGAAATGCTGCAAGTCGCATTTAAATAAATAACGGAAAATAGAATGTTTATGTTTTATAAGAATAGCTACTCTACTTATCTCTTTTTATATTCAAAAATAATTAGGTATATAACGATCTCTTTGTAATAAATACGTTTTTTAAGACCAATACTGGATTACTAGTGTATACAAGGGTATATAAGCGTGGATTGCTTAAGGCATCAAGTAATCTTAATCCAGCACGGTAGTTAATAGCTTTTTAAAGCACAGTTGAGGCCCCAGACAGTAGTGCAGCGTTACATATATAGAAAACGCATGCTGTTAGACTGCATGGCATAATAATTAGACGACATGCTACGTGAAGAGAACCCTATTATAGAAATATTGTTTCTCAAAATTTTAAGCCACAATGTCAACGGTAGATTTATTTTTTCTTGCTTAAGGTATCCAGTGACAAAATTTGTATTTTAAATTTAAATAACAAAAATCTAAAAAACGGCTTAAAGGACAATGGTGAACTAACATACAAAATTTTTGTTGCCATTTTAAAAACTTCTACAAAATAAAAAACGGATTTTGTTTTTTGAAAATTATTTAGCCAAAATAGAGCGTGTAACACTCACATTTCGGATAACCCGCGAAGAAAAAAGGAGTTGCTGAATTTGTTAAGGAAATCTTACCCTTGAGGGACTCCCATAAAAAATCCATAAGAGTAAGTACCGGCGATCTTGATGGCTAAGGGATATTACTGAAGCAGCTTGTCAATTTGTTCAAAATAGCGTACACTGCTCAAAATGGGCCTCTCCGATATTGTGGAAGATTTAGCGATGATTTATCGAGGACATAGCCGACATAGTCCACCATTCATCCACTACAGCTTATAAAAGCCCACTGCTAAACTTAGGCCTCCCACATAGATTATTTCATAGGAAGGATTTTGCCATATATAGCTCAAAGAACCGACAAGCGATACCGAAGGCTCTTGAGCTGCAGCCTCGTACCGCTGGATGGATGGAGGTGGTTCGAGACTGTGTTTTATGGCATTTCTTAGGGGAACCTCATGTTTAGCAGTGTATTTGTGAAAGGTTGTAATGGTGATGATGATAAAGGCATTTTTGTGCCTAGGAGTTTGTCTAGATCGATGCCATTCTCTTGCCTATTTCCGCCACCAGACAATGAAGAACCCCGTACAAGCTCTAAAATAGTTTTCTTATTCCATATAGGTGACGACGCACCTGTTCTTTTTTTAAAGATGGTTGTAAGTCCATGGGCAATAAAATTAGCTCGTTTGTCTCCGTCTGTTATAAAAAAACTTGTTCTCTAAAGATGTGATATTTAAACAACAAAGGTTCTAAATTCATCCCATGTCAATATAAGTTCACGTGTCTTTTACGAAGTTTCAGTATTAATACGTGATGTCCTGGTTTATGAACAGATATGTTCAATGAAATAATTAGATTCTAATTTAGCATTGCGTTGCATTCTCATTCAATATTGATGTTGCGGCTTAATTCCTACCTAATCCGGGTTAGTATATGGTTTTCCGAATTCATTATATCCCCCCGAGAGTAATGAGTTGTATAAGATTTTCAAAGCGTGCGATTTAATATTGTGGCCTTATTAAGATTAAAAATAACGATCAATGACCATTTATTTTATCAATTTTTCAACTTCCTAAAAAAGTCTATATTCAAATATCTCCTAATTTTTCAGATTGAATACAGCTTCGATAACTATTACTTAATATGGGCTTTTGTATTTGGCAGAACCACACTTTTGTAGCCTCATTGAGTATGGATTTTTATCAACATTATCATTTATTATATCTGAAAAAAGTATATAATACACCGCCTCAAGAGAATATACTATGAACAATATTTCAGTTGCTTAGACCCTTCAAAAAGCGTACTTAGCTCATCTCTCCTCGGGGGACGTTCTGAATACGAAAAGCCATATTCCGGATATATGGTCGTGAAAATCGACATTACAAAAATTGTAAATTCATAATATTTACAGATGTTTTCAATATTTACAATAATAAAATTGAAAAATAAAATAAAATAACTTTAAAGCACCACCCCTGATGTCAGATCGATTTTACCCAGAATTCTAGTTGCATTTACCTGTCTAAAATCTTGGCTCTGGACGAGAAAGGAATCAAAATTCTGCGATGTTACTGTTTTATTAGGAACTTAACTAAGCATGGACTTTACGAGCTGTTCTTTACACCAGTTGGTCCAAACATAGTCTCATCTAAGTGACTCTAAGTGACACACTATTAATAATACGTAAAAATGATCATTATTAATATATTTTTGTTATGTGACAAAAGTAACTTACGTTCAGCCCTAGCTGAGGGCCTGTCACGCTTTCCAAAACCTCTGGCGGTCATCATTTCCATGTTCTTAAAGCCGCGAGTCGGCCGCTGCTGTTTTCTGGTCAGCCTTGCCTCTGGTGCGCCGTCAGCTAAGCACAGACACACGGCGACCACCACAATGACAACTTGCATTGAGATATTCATGGCTGCAGATAAAAAAATTATATTATTTTTGCGAGAATAGGAAAAACTGTAAACCCAATGTTGGGTTTACAGTTTTTCCTTGCCTTGAGGACTAGGGTAGGGAAGTAATATTAATCTTCAATAATAAGCAAAATGTTATAAGAAATAAATCTAAAACTACTCAACTTATTATTACAACTTTTAAGAGATTTAGTTTTAGTTAATTTCCTTGCTTTGTTTAAATCAGAACCAGAATCATTTATTTCGTGCATCATATGTATTACGAGTACATAGTTTTCAGTTACGTTTATAATGATCAACTACGCCCTCTCCTGTGGGCAAGTGAAGTACAATATTTATTTGCATATCAATTCGAGTAGGTACCTAAAAATACGTATATCAAATATTAATGAAAAGTAAACAAAACATTAGTAGATACAGTTTATTTAATTCAATCTTGCACACCGGTTCGCTAAAACAAAACCTTCTAATAGAAGCACTGGTAGGAATCTCTGGGGTCGCTTTTAAAGCTATTTTACAATTTCATATACAATTATTACTTATAAAAAATACAATATTGTGTACTGACGGTGTATGAATATCCACTGCGCGATATACGCTAGTGGCGACAGAGGAAAACAAACACGGAGATAGGCAACAGCATCTTTCCAATAACAATAAGACAATAGAAAATTGTGGTTGCTAACCTGCTTTGCTGAGCGTAGCAACTATGGTAATTATACCCATTATGGCTTATAAAAGGGTGAACTGTTTTGAGCAGTGCACTTTGATAAATTGTAATGATAATTATGATGATGACAATGTTAAAGGTATGTAACTATTTTAAAGAGTCTGTAACAAGTGCAGAGTGAGATTTAATTTCATCATTATGTACAAAAATACTTATGTAACCATAACTTTTGATTTTTTATTGTAATTCATTAAAGTTTCACACAAAGCACAAAAAAGGCTAAAATAACTATAATTACGGAAATTAATTGTCTGTTAAATTAATTTAAGGTATTTAACACGTTGAGCGCCATGTGTTTCTTTTTGGAAACACAAAATGCTACCTTCTGAGGCGGCGTGTTTCCTTTTGAATACACGGTCGACCCTTTAGTTCGAGGCCAATTGGATACTAGGAAACACGTTTTCATACATTTTAGTACGGAATCTTTTACTTCTGGCCTCCACGAATTTTTCAGTCCGAGTGGGTTTTTTATATGTCTTTTAGGTAAAAAATTATGGCAAAAATATAAAACACCTATTTTTAGAAATTACGTTTATTTGTATTATGCTCATTTCTTTTAGAAACACAAAATCAACAGTAGATAGATAGATAGAGGGGGATGAGTCGCTCGCGTCCGTAGGCTTCGACCACCTAACCTTAGGCCCACCCTACACGTGTCCCCCGGGTGGTGCTAAACGAGCGACAAAGCCGATAAAATAGACTCGGCTCCTCGCCGTATGGTAGCGGCGTAAAATCTACCACCAACCCTTGTTCGCACCATGACTCAAGAAATAAAAGAAATGGCCCCGAGTTCCCGGCGCCCTTTAAATGGGGCAGGGGTGCGAAGAATCTCCGGGAGAAAAACCGGCGACGAGGTTCGCCACCCGTCACGTTCTGTCTCCCGGAGGGGCGAAAAGTGGATTGCGGAAACCCGTCTGGCTACGCTGAATGTATGTGGAGGAATGAATGATAAGATGGATGAAGTATGCGAAATGATGAATGACAGAGGAATAGATGTGTTATGTGTGAATGAGACGAAACGAAAGGGAAAGGATGCCACTGCACATGGCACGTATACCGCGTATTGGTCTGGTGTAGGCGAGACCGAACGGGCATGCCAGGGAGTCGGTTTCATCCTTTCAGAAAGAATGGGTCAATGTGTGAAAGAGTATGAATGTGTAAGCCCGAGACTGCTATGGATACGAATGAAAGTGGGCTTAAAGAAGCTGTTCCTGCTAGGGGTGTACGCCCCAGACATGTCTAAGCCCACTTACATCCGAGAGCAGTTTTGGGACATGGTAAGGATGGTGTTGACAAAATGTAAGGAAAATGAAAATATTATTATGTTAGGAGACTTTAATGGAAGGGTTGGGGTGAAGAGGTCTGGTTATGAAAGGATATTGGGAACGTTTGGTGATGAAAGTATAAATGAGAATGGTGAAGACCTCCTCACCGTATGTGCGGAAAAGAATCTTTTTGTGACGAATACTTTTTTTCGTCATAAGAAGATTCACATGTATACATGGGAAAGAGGTGATGATAGAAGCATGATAGATTTCGTAATTGTGGATGAAAGAATGAGGAGCGCAGTCGTAGATACAAGGGTTTACCGGGGGTCCAACGTAGGGACGGATCATTACTTGGTCTTATGTCGAATTAATGGTCTTTTCAAGCGTTGGCGGCATCGGACATCTGTATCTACCACTGCGTTACAGCGTATAAGAATAGAGAAGTTACAAGATGAAGATGTGATAGAGAAGTATAAATGTAGACTGAGAGAAAATATTAGATGTTTGAATGAGTTGTGTATGAATGATTTAGACTTGAATACTGTGTGGGATAATATTAAGAAAGGTTTGGTGGATACCGCCACCGAAGTATGCGGTGTAAGTAAGAGAACAAATGAAAGGAAAAGTAATACGTTATGGTGGGATGATGAGGTACGGGTGGAAGTTGAATCAAAGAAGAAAGCATGGTTAGATTTACTAGCAACCAAAGCTGATAATTCTTCTGGTATGAATGATGAGATTGAAAGAAAAAAGGCAGAATTTAGACGTCTAAATAAGAGAGTAAAAGAAGTTGTTGAAAGGAAAAAGAAAGAAAGAACGGATAAGAATGATAGAAGGATATCTGATAATTTCCAGGCTAACATAAAAATGTTCTGGAAACTCGTAAGAACTGCCAGGGGAAATACAAAACAGCCTATAATAAATGCTATAAGAGACGAGAATGGATGTATTCTGAATGATGAAGTTTCGAATTTAAACAGATGGAAGGAATACTTTGAAAGCGTGTTTATGAGTGAAGAGTCGTATGAATTAAATGAACTAGAAATTCCGAAAGAAGTGGAAAGGGGTATGGAGATAAGTGTAGATGAAATAATGAAAGCAATGAAAAGCATGAAAGCAGGTAAGGCAGCTGGATATGATAGAGTATCACTCGAGATGCTAAGGGCTGGAGAGGGAGTGGTGGCAGGCCTGCTGTACACCTTGTGTAATTTATGTTGGGAATTAAAACGGGTACCGGATGACTGGTGTAAAGCAGTTATAGTACCAATATATAAAGGAAAAGGGTCACAGCAGGACTGCAAAAACTACCGCGGTATCAGCTTGCTTAGTATTGTGGGTAAACTGTATGCTAAGGTGTTAATTGAAAGAGTTATGAAAGAAACTGATGGAAAAATTTGGGATGTGCAAGCGGGTTTTAGAAAGGGAATGGGGTGTACAGATCAAGTCTTTTCCATGCGCATGATTGCGGAGAAGTTTTTGGCCAAAAACCAGAAAGTTTTTTGTGCGTTCATGGACTTGGAAAAGGCTTATGACAGAGTGGACAGGAATGTGTTATGGCAAACACTGAACTCATATGGGTTGAGCGCTGGTTTGATACAGGCATTAAGGTCTCTTTATAGGGACTCTAGTGCTTGTGTCAGGATCAATGGGGTCTACTCGGACTGGTTTGGCATCCAAAAAGGTGTCAGACAGGGCTGTGTGGCTTCCCCTTGGCTGTTCAACCTATTTATGGACCGGTGTTTGCAAACTTTGAAAGATGAAGAATGTGGGTTAAGAATGGGCGAGTTAACCGTCAAATGCCTTTTGTATGCCGATGATCAAGTCATACTTGCGTCATCGGCGGCAGAGTTGCAAATGATGGTTACATTAATGAACTGGGAATTAAAAGAAAGGGGAATGAAAGTGAACGCAAGTAAGACGAAAGTGATGGTTTTTGAAAGAGAAGAAAGCAAAACGGTATGTGAAATAAGAATAGAAGGAGAGTTGATTGAGCAAGTGGATGAGTTTGTGTATTTGGGATGTGTATTTAGCAGGGATGGTAGATATGATAGGGATATAGAACGACGAGTAAATGCAGGGAATAGAGTGAATGGGGCACTACACTCTATTATGAAGAACCAGAATTTGTCAAAACAGGCACGTATGGTAATTCATAATGCTGTGTTAGTCCCTACTTTAATGTATGGTAGTGAAAGCTGGGTGTGGCAGAAGAAGCACGAAAGTAGAATAAATGCTGTAGAAATGCGGTCTTTAAGGAATATGCTAGGGTGTAATCTGAATGACAGGGTGAGAAATTGCGTGATAAGAGATAAATGTGGTATGCAAGATGATGTTGTGACCAGGATTAAGAAAGGAATGCTTCGGTGGTTTGGTCACGTAGAAAGAATGAATGAGGAAAGAGTGACAAAGCAAATTTATATGGCAGATGTGAATGGCCGAGTCGGGAAGGGACGCCCTAGGAAAAAGTTTATCGACCAAATTGGCGATATTTTGAAAATGGGCCACGTTAGAAGTACCCTTAACCGACGAGCATGTATGCGTAGATATATGGATGTAAAGGAGGCGAAAGAGGTATGTCAGGATCGTGCCAAATGGAAGTCCGTAGTCTCTGCCTACCCCTCTGGGTGACAGGCGTGAGTGTTTATGTGTTTATGTCTTATAGATAGATAGAATATAACAGGCTGGTGTAATTAGTAGTTTTTTTTTACGAAAAAGTAGTTAGTAGAGCTTGTCAAAGTGATCTGTACATAGCAAAACTTGGCAAATAGAGCAAATTCTCTTTGTTTGTTTGGAAAATTTGCGTTTTACTTCAACAAGTTTTCCTTGCCTTCCATACATCTTATAGCCTATCAGATACACAACGTCCTTTCATTTTTTCGGAGGGTTTTCCTTGATATTGAAAACCTGTCTGTGTCGCTTGTTTGATGTTGGTCGTGGGGTTAGTGGGTTTTTGTCTTCTTGACGTGAGTATTTGTGAGGCATTCCTCTGATAACTGCCTAAATTCTGTGTTTTTGAGAGCCTTTGTGCGAGTATTCTCAGAGTACAAAAGTGAGCATTTACGATGCTGATACCCTACAATACTTAAAAAAAATATTTTTTTTACTATTTTGTACAACGCCTCAACGCTGAGTTGTATGACGCCGTCTGATCACTCAAGTCGATGCTAGATTTTCCTGTGTTTTTGGCAACGGTTTTCAGTTTAGAATGTTTAAAAAAAATATTCAGCACTGAAATCCTCTTATCCCTGCACTTCATAACGACAATGCCATCACTGGTTTGCGTGTTTCCAAAAGTATACACACGGCCTCTATAGAATTTTTTAAATAAAAACTTTATCAGGGGCCCCGTGTTTCTTTTTGGCACACATGAAAAATCATGGAATATCATGGAAAACCAAAATAATTTAACATGATTTTACTATAAGATTAATATAACAATGAAATTTAAGACAAAAAGGCAGGTTCAAAAATTGAAAAAACATAGTTTTTTGGTTCGGCGGTCAACGTGTTAATTCGTTCATGTATTAATTTAAATGTATTTAAAAAGTAATAGTGGTCGCCATTGTCGAAACCTGCCCGGCACACATGGTCATAAACACTATCAATTTATTTAACCGCATTGTTGATGATATCACCCCATTGCATTTCATGATTGTAAGAATATGACTTAGATACCTCAAGGCCCAGAAGATCTGGCTGAATTATGGCTTCCGGTTTATGGTAGCACGATTTCGTAAATAAGTTACATGCTGGTTTTATCTTCAAACATGTACTTAAAGCTTATTACATACTTGGAACTGAATTAATGTAATATTTTTTATTGGATAGGGTGATTAAGGAGCACACAGTCCACCTGATGGTAAGTGGTTGCTGTGGCCCATAGACATCTACATCTATCCTCGATTACGAATCAAAATGCAGATGCGTTGTCACCCGTGAGGACTAAGATGGAATGCCTCGTTACCAGTAAAAAGGGTCTAATATATAAAATATGCTTTCATGTACACCAATAAACAAGAAAATAAAAATAAAAATTACTTATACAAAGGTACAACTGGTGACCTTATCGCTTAGAAGCGATCTCTACCAAGCAACCAAGATATAATATATGAATACAATCATGAAGGAGTAAACATTAGGTGAAATAAAAGTCGCAAGGAAAAAATACGAATAGATAGTAATTTTTAAATAAACGACAAAAGTTGAAGGGGAGATATAGCGATAAAGGATAAAGGCTGGCAGTATTTTAAATTGTCAAGTTTAATATTTTCCGTCAAAACTTCCGTCCTTTTTTGTATTTAAGCTATTTATCCTCCACTGTCATCGTCTTGCTTTTAATATTTATTTTTTGGTTTTAATTGAATTGTATAATTATGCACAACTCCCTTTTCTTTATTATCTGTGAACAAGTTATTTGGGTAAAATGGTTGTCTGGAAGAAATCGCGTTTAGAGCGAAAAGTTTGTCTATTATACCTTCTTTACGTATTTCATTTCTTAGCCGCCTTCAAAAAAGAAGGAGCTTCTCAATTCGACGTATGTTCTTTTGTATTTCTATATTTCTATTTATTTCAGTTGTAAATCGATTTTAATGATTCTTTTTGACAAGATAGGTTTTCTTTTTGGGGTCTCATATAATTTTGGAAAATGATTTCATACCTATGGGTGAAAAAATAGGGGAGTACCAAAACCCAAAAAACAACATAGTACATAGGGATCTAAAGTAACTATTTAAACGACATTCTAGTTGTTGCTTGTGATATGCCTTAGTTCACTCAAAAGGGTAAAGTAATAAAAGCCGAATTTTGTACTTATAACAATAAAATAATTTTCATATAACTTCTAAAGTCGGAGTTTTCATTATTTATGCTCTAGGTATTAGCAACGACTTCAGAAGCTATAATGCGCAAATTGTTTATTTTTAGTTTCATGAAGTTCTATTATTTCGAAGTTCTGTTCTATTTCTTCAGTATAAATTGGTAAACGATGAATAATATAATGACAGATTAATTTGTATAAAATTGTCAGATCAGTAACGGGAAGCAACGTGAAAAATGCAAGCCTTTGACTACAGGGATTGCTAATACGTCTGCTAAGAGTGATAATTATGGAAAATATTCCCTAAATATTTTTTATAGGATAGGGTGACAAACTAGCATACGGTCCACCTGATGGTAAGTGGTTGCTGCGAACCATACACATCTACATCTATCCTCTAAAAAGGGTCTAGAGTCGAAATATGGCCAGTAGTGAACTATCTACTTTATTTCTTACTGGTTAATCTAGTCAAAATCAGTTACCTATGATTATCAATTACTAAACGTACCAAATAACACAACTTTCCTTTTAGCTCGTAGAAAGCAGAATGTAGTGGACCACTCGAAGATATTTGTTTTATGGGTACTCCGTTAAAACTTATATACGAAGCGACACACCCACGTTTTATATATCAATACATCTTTGAGCTAACAAGACAAAGGCACGTGCAGCAGGGTTTTATGAGGCAATACTGATCTTTTACCACGTACTTAACACCTCAGGTTACGTTTATCGTCCCCATGATGTCTTTTTGTTACCTTTGTGAATTTACGCGAAACAGTTTAATGATTTTTCATACTAACGACCCTTTTTATGGCCAAAGCAATAAAGTGTTAACGAATCGGTAGAAAATTACCTACTCGACTTCTACACCTTGTTTTTTTGTATCATATAATAGAATAGATAAAGATATTTTTTATTTAATATAGATTATCACATTATACTTACTGAAAGTTACTTTTTATCTACTACTTGTTGGGAAAATATCACTGTACTGGGAAGAACAAGAATAAACTCAGAGAGATTATTGTTTTAAACATTAAACTTTATATTCTTAAATATATTTCTATTAATTAAACATTTTGCTTCTTTTATTACTTCTTTAAACTTTTACTTATTGCTTCTTTAAACTTTTGGAAAAACCAAATATACCCATAGCTAGATTTCATACAACATTACGCTATAAAAACTACTAAAATCAATCAATCTAGCTATTTCATATTATTTCATCAATTAAGCTACATAGGTAAGAATGATTTTCGTATGATAAGTACTGACAGGCGCAACGCAAGCCGACCCCTCTTCAGCTAACTGATGAGTAATTATTACTAGCAGGTCGCAGAGTACAAAACATGTTGGAGGAGGCTTCTCATGTTTAGCAAACGTTCATAAAATAGGATTATCCGATATCCACATCGGTTCACAATTTATTATCTATACTTCTGAAAATTAAATCTCATATAAGCAAAATACATATGAAAAATTTCAATAGATTTTAATTGATTCTTTTTTTTAATTTTCCTTCAATTAAAGACATGACAATATTTACTTTTTAAAGCCTACCCACCTGTCTTGATAATTTATGTTGATCTGTTAACGTTACTAAGTCCTGTCTCCATCATCATTATCATCATTACTATATGATAATTATAATGAAGTAAATGAACAATCGTAGTGCTTTACTTTACATACATCAGCAATAAAAAATGGTACCGTCACCATTACAGCCTATAAAAAAATCACTGCGGAATATAGGCCTCCACCATAGATTGCCTTAAAGTATACTGGCTGTCAAATAAGCCAGAAGAATTCAATCTATTATTAAGGTTATTTTTTCCACCCATCCATCCATCATAGCCCTTAAAAGTTCACTGCTGAACATAAACCTCCCCCATAGATTACCTCCTAGAGGCCATTTTGCCATAACTGCCACGTTTTGCGGGCAGGTTGGCAACCGCAGGTTTTTATTATTTTGAGTTATTTTTAGAAACACGCTGCTGCTCTTCTCCTGCTGCAGTTTCCCTCTATCGACTCTCCCGACACCCTCAGGACGATATGCGTTAGTGGATATTTTACACCGCCGCTACACGGTAAATTAAAATTTATTCGATTAGGCAAAACAAAAATACAAAAAAAAATACGTGTGGCACTCGATGACTGCCGCGGTAAAGCTATTGCAGAGCATTTTTTATCAACTTATGCAATTATAATTATTTATTTATTTTATTTATGCAGTTAAGTCTTTTATATTAAATCAATTTACACTTTTTGAGCGTGGTGACCGATAAGAAAACAATTTTTTTCTCTTATTGAATAAATGAGAAGTTAATATTGTTTAAAATATTTTTAATATCTTACAATACTTGTAGATTATTCAGGAATTTTTATCATTGAGTTAGCAGCTAGTGTAAACGCACACAAACCCCGTGCCGAAGTCTGCCGAGTGCCAAAGTCTGCCGAACTAAAACAACGTTAGACGATGCACGGCTTTCAACGCCATACCTCCGTGCCCGTCGGAGTGGGGAGCGTGAGGTTTTTTCGTTACGGAATTTCTGGATTCGGTCCCCGCACTCAAGGCCCGCGATAGAAGCTATGCAATAGCTTAATAATACGATGAAGTTCTAATCGATGTAAGTAAGAAGTCTTATACAGTTAATCTTCTGATAAAGAAAGGCGTTGAACTTGTATGTCTTGTTTCGCATTTTTATTTAATTTTTCACTCGTCTTCTTTTAATTTATGGCTTCTTTTGATAGAATTCTGCCAATGTCACGTTACGGATTTGACAAGTTACGGCAGTAACAAGCAAATAATAATCATATTAAGAGTTCTCAGTTATACGAGAGGATTCACAATCTTTAAGAAAAGACATCACATTTTCAAACACCGTCACCAAAATTGATTAGAAATTTTACAGTTTAATAATATTAGGATGAATAAAACCACAAAAAATATATACAAACTAGAGACTATAAATATGGGAAACATATAAGAGACGGGACGTAATTAGGTAAGATATCAAAGAGAATTTGAAAGATTGGCACTCGAAAAACAGATAATTGACAGATCCTTCATCTAGCCTACAGTCACTGATCATGGGTTTAGTCAAGTGTACTGCGAATTTTGTAATTTTATGCTTTCTGGTAATTTTAATCCCAATTTCATTCACTACCTATATGGGGCAAGATTGTGTGCCTTCAAAAAAGGGATAACGGTATCAGTCTTATTGCCGTTGGTTCCACATTTCGACGCTTTACTTCAAAATTAGCTTGAAATCACATAATGTCGAACCTTAAGAAAAAATTTTGGGCTATTCAACTCGGCTTTAACACTAGAGGTGGCTGTGAGGCGGCGGTACATTCAGTGCGTACTTTTTTAACAAATTCTAATGCAGACGTTTTATGGAGGTTGACCTTAGGAATGCTTTTAATTCCATTGATAGGGAATTGCTGCTGAAAGAAGTGACTAACAATACCCCCGAAATGTATCATTATGTTTGGCAATGTTGCAGTCAAAATTCGAATTTGTTTTATGAAAACCATATTTTGCTATCGGCGTTCAGCAGAGAGACCCAATATGTCCAGCTCTTTTCAGTTTATGAATTCAACGTTTTATTTTAAATTTTAAATCCAAGCTGAATATCTGGTACCTGGACGACGGTATACTGGGAGATAAAGCATATGGCGTCCTCAGTGATCTTACTTATATTTTTCAAAATTTTATGTTTATAATTATTTATTTATTCAATTTAATTTTTGTCTTGATCCAAATAGCAATAAATGTGAAATATTTATTGATATTTGGTTCAGTCAAGTGTACTACTTATAGCGATATTGAAAAACATATAAAAATACATAGAAAACTATAAAAACCTGTCCTAAATTAAATTTTTTTCACGCTCAGCAAATCGTTTCACTGCTAAGCACAGATTTTATCTAATTTTTAAGGAAGTACTTTTACTGCAAATTGCAAAAAATGTAGCTTTTTAACCTTATATGACATGTGAGCGTCAGTTTTATAGTAAAAAAAAACATACAAGTGATTTAACATCAAAATCTTTTTGTGTAAAATTGAAAACCAAAAAAATTTTGTTCGTAACTTTTCATATAACTGTTACGAATATGGTTCGTCAAATAATCATCAAAAACCGTTTATGTTGTCAGATGTTCGATTTTAACAAAAACACGTGGAAGTTTTTGAGATAAGATATAGCTTAGATCACTACCGGCATTGTTCGATCTGTTCGTGCAGTTTTATCACAGTCAGTTCAGCCATTCTGAAATTAGCACGGACAGATAGACAGGCAGATAGGCAAAGATTTTTTAAATGGTTATTTATGGCTTAATATAATGAAAATAACCCCAAAGCTTAACAGAAGTGAATTATTTTAATATCTCAGACACTTTAATTTTATTTAAATATGTAATAGATAAAATGCGAAAAAGTACTTTATTTTAATAATCTTATGGATACAATTGATGAAAGGCGACTAAACTTTTTTTATATTATTTAGTATTTGGAGAAATTGAAATATTCCCTTTTGCACCTCACAACCTTCAACCACAACATTTGTACCAAATTGATGTAGAAACACGCGTAATCAAATTACAATTAAGTCTGCGGTGCGGTCGCTCCAGTGGAAGTATCTTTAAGAGTTATAATTTTATTAGTATTGCTTTTTAATAAATTTGTAACTGCTAAGAAAATTGTTTTTAAATAATTATATAACTTTGTATGGTCATCTACATAGCTGGATATTTTTCCTAATTATAACATTGCTTCTTACGTATTAAGAAATTAAATATTTTCTTTCCTAATTCTTACGAGCAATTTTGACTGATGTGACATTAAATTAATTAATACGAAAAAAAGATGTTTGCATCACAAATGAATAAATTAAATAATTTGCAAAATTTGTCAAATTCGTTTCAAATATTTTATTAGTTAACATTATATTAATTTCATTTAAACATTTCGATGTCTTATTTTAAATGCAATAAAAATGTTATTTTCTTTATTATTTAATAAGCATTACAGCTTCTTATTTCTTCAGGAATTTCTTTGGACTAAATGAAAAATATAATATAATTACCTCTACTTTTTTTACCAAGCCGAAGTGATTATTGATCTTACAGTCCACTTGATGGTAGGAGACTTCTGAAGCTCATGGATACCTGCAGCCAACATCAACTGAAGAAGGCTGTAGAAGCATTGTCACTTCTGAGGACTAAGATGGAATGTCTAATAGTCTGTAATTATAATGGCTCTCTATACTTTTCAGACCAAATCACAGGCATAGGCATGGCATCACGTGCAATCCCAAGTTATAAGTTGCAAAATGGAGACGCCATGCATACATCCTTATTACAAAATTATGCTCAACTGCAGTTGAATAGAGCACAATTTTGGATATAAATTTCCTGAAAAAAATCCCATTTCTTATTACACACTCAAAGTCTATGTAGATCAATATGATTGACGAATTTAAGCTTTTGATCCAAAAGAATACCCACATCAATGCTGCTTGGCGGCAGAATAATGTTTAAAGAATGATACTTATTCAATATCATTCCCAGGAAAAAGGTCCTAAAACCTAAATACTTAAAAATCGGAAAATTAAAGAAAAAAGGTCATTTTAAGCACACATCATTAAAAAGTTGATTCTTATAGTCCATACCATGGATGCTGATTACCATCTCCAGTCTGTAAGTTTTGGGCTCAGCATTTACGGATGTATTTTCCGCAATCAATTTGAAGAAGTAACATAAAAAGATCTAACGCAAACTCGGTACAATAATGAGATGAAAATCAAAATAATCATATTGTTGTATACACTATTCTAAGTAGTCATTTCATTAGCAAACGCGGTTAGCAACATAGTATTTTACATTAATTTACAGTGCCAACCCCCGCAAGCAAGGTTTAAGTGCTTGTTTTGTTTAAGATTTCGTTCTAAAGCGCCTAACGCAAATTCTTAAGTTAATTCTTTTATTGTTTTACATGTGAAATAAAGTAGCTATAATTATGAGCCTTTCTATCAGTTCCGAAATATGCGTTGCGTCTCATCCAACTCGGTCATTACTGAATATGACATTAGTGACAGTTCGAAACGAACAGTGTGACCAAAATAGAACTCTGGATGTAGGTTGCGTGGTTTAGAAATACCTATTATATTATAGACATCTAATCTAAGGCGGATTCTCTCTTTCTTTTAGCAAAATAATATTCGATTTCAATCATAGGAACTACATAGTTTGACCTCATGGGATAGGAGGGTAGGATGGTATCGCCCATAGTTGCCGCAGTAGCTAGATGGGCTGGTAACCGCAGTTTCTTATTACATTCATCCATTTATCTAAAAAAGTCTACCGCTGAATATATTATTTACTATTGATTCAAGCTAATTTTACGGATGTTATCGTGTTTATTTATGTTATTTTAATACCCGACGTTTCGGGTGCTTGCCAGCACCCATGGTCACGGGGGACTGAGGTGACTGACGTCCCGATGTCAAAGTTAGCCCGGAGTACCTTCAGCTTTATAATTATTGTCTTTGGTTCGATCTACGCAGAATGAACTAACTAGTTAGTAACTAGTTAGTTCACCTAACTCATCACTCACTAGTTAGTTCAACTTACGTTACGTAACGTTTTAGTTGTTCTTTATTATAGTTTTTTTTTAAATAAATGTAAATAAAATAATTCTATTTGCTCTATGTAAATAAAAAAATTCAAAATAAAAATGTATCAATTTATTAACTTTGTTAGATTGCTTGTATTAATGAATGAACTTTAAAACCAAATAATACATTTATGTTTTAAATGCACTGTATTCACATGATTAATTAAAAAAATATATTTATTAACTACTTTATAATACATAATACCGCAAAGACTGACTCATAGAGAGGATTTTGCCATTAATTGCCACGTTTGGCAGGCGTTTTGGCAACTGCAGTTTTTTGTTGAGTTATTATATACTGCTGTCTATCTCATGTTTAAGTTTCCCTCTGTCACCTCTCACGACACCCACAGGGTGACTTGCGGTAGTGGATTATTTTGCGTCGGCACTACACGGCACAGATATATTTTTAAAATTATTACTATTTTACCGCAAGTGACAAAAGGTCTACCGTAGCTACGAATTCTTTTTTCATGAAGCTTTTATGATAAAAAAGTTTTACTTTATTCAGAATGTACTTGTTTTACAATTTCTATGTTTTTAATTTATAATAGATATTGAAAAGTGAAAAAAGCGACATTTTCTTCTGTATTGTAAATAGGTTATACAAATATAATGGATACATATTTATTTAAAGGAACACATGTGCGGGATTCGAACCAACCCGTAACACTGCAGCCAAAGTGCTACGCTACCGAGTTGTTCATATATTTTATTACTTTACTTTAAATTTATTAGGTACATATAAATATTTCAATACCTATTTTGTGAAATATCTTTTTAACTGTTTCATAAAGTAGATCTAAAGTGCAGTTATTTTTACGCCTATATTGAGTTAAAATATAAAAATGGCTTTGTTATGAACTCAGAGAGGCCAAATAAAATTGATTGGCTTGAACCTGAACATTTCTACACATTTATTCAACGAAATCAAAAAAGGATCCTTTGAAAACATTGTCTATTTTAGTAGGTCAGCACAAAAACATCCAAACAATTCAGTTTCAGATGGAACTATGACATTTTTTTTTCAAGGTAAATGAAATTTTGACTTATTCGTATTTTGCATTGATGTTTCATATTCGCTCAATCAACGACGTCAATTATGTTCACCCGACCGTAACGAAGACCAAACATGCATGTGTCTATATTAATAAACGTTTTTTTGCGAATTATGACAAAAATAATGTATCTCAATCGATTTGTCATAACTGTGCGGGTGACTGACCATATGTGTGTAATTACTCTAAGTAAATGATTATATGACGTCACAATAAAAAATATGACGGACATTAACTGTCAGTAATTGCGACCCATAGAAATAATAGTAAATAAAAATAATGTAAAATATATTACCTCATTCCATATTATGTACCTATATGAAATATATTTTATAAGTACCTTCAAGCAAGATAACTGTGGGCGTGTTTGATATTTATTAATTATTTACTTATTTCTACCTTAAGAGTAGAGTAGTATATTTCATTTTACGTTGTTGTATGTTAGAGTATAAGCTATGGGCAAACTACCTTAACTTGGGGATATTACACTACTCGCCAAATACTCAAACGCTACTTAATGCAAAGATGTCCGTAAGTCTCGCACTGATGCGAGACTTAGATAACTATCACTTTCACTATTAATTTGAATTTTGAGAACTGAATAACCACGATTTTGAGGGTAAAGGAAATATTATCGTTTGTAAATCAATATCTCTGTGAAATTACAAGTATTTTAATTTTTAAATTAAAATGCAACCCAAGTTTAAATTAGCCAGTGCGAGATTAAAATTCCACTTGGTTGAAAGAGGTAATGAAGCTCTAGATATATATCGCATAATTTTAGTTTAAGAAAATTACTAATGATTACCTATTCACGATTCGTTTCTTACTGTAGCAGCACGATGGCAAAAGTATTTTCTACATAGCCTAAACAAAACGCCTATCCCCTAATTCATTTCCCTCTGTCGCCTCTTACGAAACTTGCGGAATGTTAGAGAATTTGCAATACTGCCAATATATGATATAAACTTATGAAATAATTTCTAGCAACCAGGACAGGTAGTAACCAGGACTCGTAGTTATCTCATAGGACTTCTCTGGCTTGGATAGTAGTGTGGCTATTAATGTGTCATTTAGGTTTTAGTTAATCATCAAAGAGCATTTATTTTACAATATCTATTTTACAAACTAATCTACAAGTTTTTTCGATAAAATATAGTCTAGATCACTCTAGGCATTGCTCTTTATGTGTGTGTGAAGTTTTATAGCAATTGGTTTAACCAATCCGAAGGTTAGCCCGAACAGACATACAGACAGGCAAAAAAATAAAAAATGGTTACTCAGCTCAATAAAAGGCAGTAATTGCGATATAACAGGTAAATACTTAATTTTTATATGTATAGCTTAACAATTTATGAATTTCCTTGAATAAAAACACTTTTAGAGAAAACAAATTAATATTTAAAAAAATTAGGATGAGTGCGAATTACATCGGATCGTATAGTAAGTGGAATTTCTATGTGCAGTATGAATTGTGATAATAAAATTTGTCACACTTACCCATATCCTTAAGTTTCACAAAGAAAATATAAATAACTTTCCATTCATGAAATAATGCACGATGCTCTCCATGAACATAATGAAAACAAATTCAATGGATTGCTGCGTCAAACTTGTGCCGAGCATTGTACTCCTGTTTGAAACTTCTCCATGGGCTATTATAACGTCGATACGATATACACATTAATAGAATACGGATATTTGTGAAGTTGAAACCATTTTAGATAAGGATAGGTAGTATAAGGTATGTTACAATTTCAGAGTTCAGATGTAGTCATTTAACAAGTCTTCAACGACCAAATTGAAGCTGTTTGCCTTTTTTATTTGCTCTCTATTCCATAAAAAATAGATACAACAACATTAATAACATTAATATTATTAAGTGAAATAACCCATGAAATAACACAGCTACAGTCAGTCTTTAACTTCGGTAGTTGGTCCTTTCCAGCAGACTAACCTCTGGCAAAGACTTTGTACTCGTAGCCTTAACTCCACTCAATCGCTTTTTCAATTCGTGTGTATTGAAGTTGTACAAGTCTCACTCACACTTACACTTGGATACACTTGGAGATACGTCTGTTCAAGTTGTCTGTCGTATTCTGTTGAAAACTACAGCTTCAGGTCCCGTCTAACAGTCATGAGATTAAGATTTTGATCGGAGAGTTTATGGGTTCTTCTGTGACAAGTCTTGCGGAACTTAGCTCTGACCTCGTTTATGGTTTTTCCACCGAAAATTATCGTGTGATTCGAACTTCAAGTTTTCGGGGTTTTGTATTAGAGGCAAGGGCACAGAGCGTTGACATAATTAGATGTGACCTCTTCCACTTTACGTTAATATTCAGCGTGTCTCTCACCATTCTGTGACTGCCAACAGTTTTCACTGAACTGTCATTCGACTACGATGACGTCTGGTCATCGTAATAAAGGCAATTTCATTTTTGTCAAAACGTCGATGCGAGTTCAGGACCATTTTTTGTAATACTGCTTTTGAAAGAAATAGTTCATCATATAGTAACTTCCTTATCCATGAAGTCTGCAAGCTGTAGACCCCTTGGACATCGTTGCTCTATTCTAAATTTTGCATATCTTTTAATAATCTTTCTCTAATAATCTATAAATAATAGCCTATATAAATATACCTATTCACAATGTATTCAATGTGTATTGAGGTCCGCCATTAACACTGTATAGCGAGATTTGGAGGAATTTGGTTGAATTGTTGACTCTAGTGATATCTTTCTTCATCTCCATCACCTGCGCATCGAAATGTGTCGAGATTGGTGCACAAAATTGGATGAACTTCAACGCATCCCATTTGGTGATTCTGGGTCTGGGAATCCTTGTCGACATTCGTAATATTCCCAACTTTGACATGTGCAGTGGAACGATTGTTTCTTAACCCTCTTAGAAATGAGACCTATGCTTAGCAGTGGGACGTATGAAGGCTTTACTTACTTTTTATTTTACTTATATACTGTATTTCGTAGTATTTGTACTTAAATTAATTAATCTAAACACAATTTTACGTTTTACATAATTTCTCTTAGGTCAGTGCTGAAATTTCGCAATTTTAAGACCCGCATCCTAGTTCTTATGATTATAAACAAAACGTTAAATTTAAATTTACAGATCGTTGTAAATGTTTCCACGTTCTTCGATCACGTAAAAGGCCATCTTATTTAATTCAAAAGGGTAGAATGCCAAACACCGAAGGGTCGGATTCATAACTATAAAATTGCTATTACGGACTTTGACAGGAATATCTCGTCCAATTCTTACGCTTTACCGATAATCCCCTGATTGTGCAAAATTTAAACGACCTAAGGCAATTCAATCATTGAGCTATCTTAATATGTAGGTAAGGGGCAGTGTAGAAGAAATCTAACCCCTAAATTATCAACAAATTTTTTTTGACTTAAAGTTTTAATATTTTTTTTTCATAAGAATAATACAAAAATGCCTGCACTATTAAAATAACTAACTAATTTAAACAAAACACAAGCCACGCAATAATAATAGGTGGTAGAGCTATGCTGCAGTTATTTTAAGGTTTTAGCAGGATGAAAATTATCATCTGTTTCATATTGTGAATGTAGAGACCCTTTTTGCTGAAAACAAAGCATTTTTCATTTAAGTTTTTCATCTAAGTTTTCAGGTGTTACAAAGAATCAGTATTTTCATTTCCAATCGATGATAGATGTAAATTTCTATCCAATTACCATCAGGTGGACTGTGTCCTCGCGTGAAAAATATAAAAAGTATATAAATTACTCACAAGTTTACTATAATTTACAGCCTTACTATAACCGTTGATTATCGCTTACTTCACTTATGTATTAATTAGCTATGCCCCTGTTTTTTTTAAGTCATTTAGTAAATTGAAAGAGCAATTTTAAGTATTACTTAAATTGTAGTTTATGTATTTTGTTGTTTATGTACTTTATTTTATTTTAATTCAATTTGTAATTGATTATTATTAATGATTGATTTTATGTTGTGATTTGATTCACATTAATAACTTAAAATAAACATTTTAAAAACCCCCGACACAAAAAAGCTGATTATCTTCAAACAGTTAAACCGATTTTGATAATGTTTAATAACCACCACTAGAAAACTTGCTTTTAAATTAAAAAAACCGTATCCACATCGGTTTACCCGTTCAAGCGCTACGGTGTCACAGACAGAATGACAGACATAAATGTGTGAATTAGAAGAAGCTCTCAACGATTATAAAAAGACAGAAAAGAACCTAGAATGTACCTTTAAAGAAAGTACTCTACAGAAGTATTTAAACGAAACAAGTTTTAAGTAATTAAGTAACAAATGGTACATTTATACACTTTTACGTCCCTTAATCCCAATAGAAATGTGTTGAGTGGTCGTTCTAATTAAAATAAGGCTTAAATTTGCGGACACGCCCTTAAACTATATTACGATTATGATGTACGATGTATGAATGTTCGCCGGGGAATTTGTATTCACCGTAAAGGGGTGAGAGTTACTCGCAATAACTCACAAGGTGAATAAATATAGAATTTCACTTTTTATACCACAAAATCTATTGGGTAAGCTAGGCAGCTAAGGGATCAGAAGACCCGACGAGTACTAAAATAGTATAGTGAAAATCACCTTTATAAATGTTATTTATTGATATTAACTTTTAATGTGGAATAATCGCAGTTACAGATTGCACCGCACAAGGTTCTGTTTTAGGCCCCGTTCATCATAAATTGCTCATGCTACCAGTTTACTGCTGACACATGTCTGCTGATGACTGAAAACGATCCTCAGACAACACTTAAGATTTTACTATCTTATTTCAACGCATTACGACTAATAACCCGAAGTCAACTTTTTTACTTACGAAGACTACAAGGTTTTGTGATGCTGGCTTGGTCCAAAATGCCGACGAAACAAAATTGCGATTTATTAAATCACCTGCACTCACACTTAATTACGTAATTAGGATCAGAGTAGTCTACAAGTTCCCAAAAATAATATCCTGTCATCGAAGTTGTACTCGTAAGGCAAACGTACCTTGTTTACTAATAGATGATATGTTTAGCAAGAATGGTAGACATGACAAATATATAGAACGACTAGTGAATGCAGGACATAGAGTAAATGGGGCTCATAACTCTATTGTGTGAAAGTCAAATTATGTCACAAAAGGCACGTATTGCAATTCACTGCTTTGATGTATAGTAGTGAAAGTTGAGTGCGACTGAAAGAAGCATTGAAGTTAATTCAATGTTTTAAAAATGCAAGCATTTTAAAAACCTCGGCCGCATAAAATGCTATTTATGTGCAATGTAAACCAACATTTTTATTGTGGGCAGTCTCAAGAGAGACTATTCATCTATACAGGACGAGTGTGCACGAGTGTGTTCGCAAACGCTAGTGCATTATCTATTTCCTAACTCTCAAAGTCAATCCGACATGAGCTTGTGTGTTTTCCGAGGCATTGATTGAAACAATGCTATCATTAATATAGTTACTTTAATAATAAGATATTTAAGTAAATGTATTAAAATATATTTTCCTTTAAATAGATTATCCATGCTGCCTTTATGGTTAGAAAGTTTTATATTATTTGTAATGTGTTATTTTAGTACTCTATATACTGTAATATTTACATCGAATACCTACATGTGTTATTAAAATCTTCAAAACGTATTATTAATACCGAGGGAATGCCCTTTTCTGTCTAAAAGCTTGTCTAGATTGGAACCATTATGTTACCTATTTCTTCCGTGAAGCAGGATTCAACTGAATTTTTTGTTTGATGCATTTCGTCTTACGGCCCTGACGGAACAATGTATGTGTTGCTTTCATTGTTTGAAGTTTATTGCTGTCAACCATAAGCATAGGTATCTAAATAGCTATTTACCATGAAATTTACTGTAAGCTCGTTTGTCTCTCTAATATTATTTAAAAAATATAAACAGTGTTCATTATCTAGTACAGAGCAATAAATTGAACATGGCAACATGACAACTGTGGCAAAACCTCTATGTTTAGAGAGGTCTATGTTTAGCAGTGGGCTTTTATTGGTTGTAATAGATAAAGCAATAAATTACAAAACATTTTAAATAATTGATTATTTCTAAACTTTTCTATTTAGGAAATTTAAATAATATCTTTGCAAAATATCATTCTTTTTAAAATCAAATCTAAACTAATAATTTTGAACATCTAGGTACAAATGACGAAACCTCTCGGTCCTGCGGGCCGCGAGTTCAATTCCCATAAGAAACAATAATTAGTACGGCCTATTATTTGCAGTTTATACGTTTGTTTTGTGCGATTAACATGTATAAAAGGTCTATACGTTAAATAAATGTAATATTCCGCACACTAATCATTTATATAACTTATACTACGCACACTAATTATTTTTGTTTCATGCACCTATTGCTTTAATCCGCACATGTCGTCTGGATATGTCCCAAATATTTCTTATTAAGTACGACATTTGTATTCCTGAGTTTCGAGTTGCACTTAACACGTCGGTCTAATAGAAGCTTTACTTCGAACTGGTATTTGATTAAGCTTGTTCAAGTAAACGTCTGTACTGCATCAAAGACATAATTGTTCGTCACCTTATTGAGCAACCTAGTTAACTGGACATAAATTCCCAATTACACTCCTAACATAACACAGTTGGAGATGGAGTGACGGCCTGGTAAGACATGCATGGAGTCGATGGATGCAGGTGGCTCAGGACCGTGCTTTGTGGCATACCTTGGGGGAGGCCTATGTTCATTGGACTTGTGAAGGGCTGTAAGGGTAATGATGATGACACTTGAGAAATCATTTTCATGTATTCTTAAATAAGTAAGTACATTACAAATTAAATACTAATAATCAAAAGGTGAACAAAAACCAATGCAATTATAAGTATACCTATTTGCAAATATATTAAGAATCCTAGAAACTCCTAGAAATACATCATATATTTATTTAAGACAATTTTTTATAAAAAGTAATTGTATTTTGTCTTAAAAACATCTATATTTCCAAATTAATCAGAACGTAAAAAATCAATTGATACAACAAGAACGTAAAAGAAATATCTATTCCTAAGCTGTTCTACTCGTTGTTAATTATTTAAAAAAAATACTATTTTATTTATTAAATTTTAATACAATGTTTTTTTTTGCATTTGATTTAAATGTAAATACAACGATAAAACTTGATTATAAATTGATCAACTCATTATTCTCTTCAATAAAACATATATCGATAAAACAATAATATTTTTTATCATACTTTTGGATTAAATACGATAATTTATATTAACATGTTTGTATATTGTATAGCGAAATGATCCTTTATTTTTTATTGTATTTGTATTGTACTGCTCAGGGTGAAAGATGCTGACGGCTGTAACATACTTATTATGGACTAACTACTTAGTATGGCCGTTAACGCAAACTACTTTGAAATGTAATTTTGTAATTTAAAATAGATATAATACATGATTGTAATCTGTCAAATTGAGAGTCAAATAAATTATTATCTATTATTGTTGTTAATTTTATTTATTGAATTAAATAACTGTAACCAAAGGTTTGATTGACATAGGTATCTTAATTTACTTTGATAAATAAATGGTGAGTTATCTATTTATCTTTTGTAAAAGTAACAAGATAGTTTAGTTTGCTTTGATTAATTAAGCGGGTGTTGCTGCAATGTTTATTCTCGTTTTCCATTTCATTTTACAGATGATGATTTCGTAGATACTATAATACAAATCTTATTTAATAACGAACTAAATTATTTAAAAGCAGGACATTTTAAGAGAGTAATAAGAGTAATTTTTATATTTCGGCGCACTTTGCCAGTGTCAATTAGCTTACTTGACATGTCCTCGAATTCACAATTGTGTATTGTTTGTTCAGACAGGAAATTTTCTTACAATGTGTTTCTTTACCGCCGAGCACATTGTACCCCATATAATCAAAAAACTATAACAATTTTAGAGTTAGTAAAACTATGGACTGTATTTATATTTAATTTAATGATATACATATTAAAATGTTACATCGCCAAACAAATTTTTACATCTTATCCCAAAATGAATGTAACTGTTTAGTAATTCAAACTAAAAGCAATTTTTGAAGTTTAAAAATAAATCATAATAATAACAATAAGTTAAATAATAAATCGTGAAATTCATATTTGTATTAAGACTTGAATCAAAGAGGGTTAATTGTACAAATAAAATAACAACACGAGGATTACAAGGTCCAAAGGGTGTTTATCGAAGATACTAATTTATGACCGATCTAGAAGTATAAACACACACATAATTAATAATGGGTTTCGAAATTCAAACTTAACATTGACATAGGTTCTGTCGATTATAAGTTTATTAACGATTTTTTAAGGATTTCTAATATATTTGTGTTGATAGCTTGATTTATTATGTAAAATATTATAATTGATTAGTAAAAATACAATTACCTATCAAATAATGTACAACAAAAGAACAAAGGTTGAATATTTCTGTGTTTCGTATGATGACGCTTTTTACTGGAAACGAGGCATTACATCTTTGTCCTCCGGGGTGGTAGCGCATCTGCATTTTGATTCTTAATCGAGGATAGATGTAGAATTTTACATGCCACAGCATCCACTTACCATCAGGTGGACTGTGTGCTCGTATGTCTCTCATATTCTATTAAAAAACATATTTGTTATTCAAAATTGCCCGTAATGGTTCAATACTGCCGAGTTCATTTTAACTTTACGTTTTGAAAAGCATATACATAAATACAAATACATCGTTTTTATAACATGTGTATCACGTATTTAGAAAATTAATGACTTTGACTTTACATATTTCTGTTTAATTTTAACATTTGTTTGATGTGCGCAAAGGACCATTTCCCTTCAAATGTCTATATATGAAATTCAATTTGATTGGATTGTAGTTTCTAAGTTCTATACTGCATATTGCAGTCGTACAGGGTATGGAGACCAAACAAACGAGTAGCGTACACTGTAATTACTCCATCCAGTCCTTCCAATCTCGAGAGTTCGCAACGGCCTGACCACAGAGAAATTAGCTTAGGTGCCTTTATTTGCAATCGATAATTGGTACAATTCGATTTACGCATTACTAAAAGGAAACGTACGCAAGGAAACCACAAATACAGTGCTCTAATTAGTATTATTGTATAGTTAATTGAAAAACCATTGGGGACATTATAAAAAAGTTAATTTCAAGTAACCGACTTAAATGTGGTGGCAGCGTGAGATCCATCACCTCTTTTTATTCCATAGGCAACTATTCAAGAAGCCAGAAGGATATCAGGTTTTCAGATCACCAACGTTGACCAGTAACAAAAAAAAGTCCGAAGTCAAAAGTCAGCGTAAAAAGTCATTTCTGGTACTGCAGTTGCCATCCAACTTGCTAAACGTGGTACTAACGAAGAAGCCCGGCAATGGATTGCTACGGGCTTGTTAAAAAAACTGACCTAAGAGGCAAATCGGCCCTAACTTAATATAGACCTCTGACCCAAAGAAACGCTATTTTCTTATATACTTCAAAATATCTTACTGGTTTAGTTTTCAGAAATCAATAAGGTTCATAATAACAGTCTCTTTCTTATGCGACATCTAGTTTAATTAGCTGTCCTCTCTTCCAATGAGGACGTACGTATATTTTACTGCGTAATCTTAGTCCATCTTTCTAACGTGGGCCATTAAAATCAATTTTAATTTTTCCAAAAATATTCGTCTGTAACTAGCATTTTAAAACTCTTCGTATTTTTACTTTTTTATGCTTTCTTCTTTATATTTTTAGACATTTTTTAGTTTCAATTTTAGCTTCGCAACGAGTAGTACATTAGAAAAGTAGCTTATCACAAGATACACTGTAGGGGATAGTTCTCCTTCAATAAACGCAACAAACACGGAATATATAAATAAAAATAAAGGAATGATAAACTGCGACCAACTTCGTGTCATACTGTGCGATTTTTAATGGTTCAAGATTTTAATTTTATTTGAATGGTTGAAATTTGAATTTTCAGTCATATATCACTTTCGGATTCATATTTTTGTTATAGTAATGCATGCACATAAACATTTAAATGTTTCATGTATTAAATGCTGAACTTAGAAATATTATTTGTCTTAATAATGACTCAAAACCATTTAAAAAGCTGTCAATGACTATCAGTATAGCGACTTTATCAATAAGTTTGGTGTAGGTATCTAGTAAACTGCAAAACGAATCCAGACACGAACTCTGATTCTCTCGTGAGAACTCTGGACATCGGTGAGACATGAGTACTTGAGTACACATTTCACACCGAAACCCTTAATGTTTTTGGATGGCAAAAGATGAGAAGCCGCGCATTCAATGTACACCAGACTTCCTCTCGTAGAAGACTGCTGAAAACATCCTATGACGACAGTATCGCTTTTTGTTGGCTTCACGACGAAGGTCAGAAAATAACTGCATTAGTGTGTGTATATAAAAAATTCCAGAATGGATTAACAAAACAAATATACTCAACCTAAACTGCTACAAGACAACGCGCGACAGATATCTTTACGAAAATTATTTTCTACTTTGTATTGAAATAATACTAGTTTTTACGGAATTTATCGCGTACGCGATAAATTCCGTAAAAACTAGTATTATTTCAATGTGTAGTGTTCGCGTAAATATAAGAAATTCTACTTTGTAACTTATTTGCCGAATATCAATCCAGGACTGTGGCTGATTTGATGAATTGAAGACATCATTACGATGAAACACTTGATAATTGGCAACTTCATATCCAAGAACAATATCAAAGTCAACGAGGAAAATTGAAAGTTTGAAAGTGTTTGTGTTATCCAGAGCGTTGGGGGCATCATAAATAAATACTTTTTTTATCCCTACAACATGTGTGGTACAGATAAATAACTCAATAAAAAAAAACTTGTTTTAAGAGAAAATTTAAGAGAACAAATCTTATATACTTAAAAATCTTATGCAATTAGATTATTGCAAAAATATTGTTAATTGAAAATTTATTTTATAGATGATATAGGAGATCTCTCTAAAACCTCAAGTCATTTTTATAATTTATTTTACTAATTTTTGCTTAAAAACCGTCAACTTCACGTGAATCGTCTTGAAATTATTTACTTACGAACTTTTCAGGTATCGGTTGCTCTATAGTTTTAATAATAATTAAATAATTAAAAAAATATTCGTGGTAGACCCACGCTGCAGCTATATCAGTTGTAGCACGAATGGGTTGGTTCGACCGGGGTAGGACCGCGTTCTTACAGAATACCAGCGTAATATAGTAACTTAAGGCTGCTGTATTTCGTATCGTGAGTGTAGAGAACCGGAAACCCTTTTAACTGGAAACCAAGCATCCCACTTTAATCCTTAGGGGTGACTACGCATCTGCATTTTGATTCTTAATCGACGATAAAAGTAGATGTCTATGGGCTACAGCATTCACTTACCATTAGGTGGACTGTGTGCTCGTTTGTTACCTTTACTCTATAAAAAATAGTAATAGTTTTACAATATCACTATAATAAAAATAACAGGTTCTAATATTACATTGAGTCTATTAAAATTCGCTGCTTCATAGCTCTGTAAGGGCCAGTCATTAATTATATTTTAAAGCAAACGCCATATCATTCTCTACTAAATTGAAATCACTTACCAATCATTATTTGGACTAGGGAAAGATGCTGTAGGTGCGAGATTTGACAGAAAAGTAACGTCATCATTATAAAATTACTGAATTAAAATTAGAAATAAATTAACATTTTGCTATAAAAATAAATAAAATTGAATTATCGGTCAGTTATATCGAATTAACTGCCTTAGGTTGAGCTGAGTGGGTCACTTGCATGAAATTAAAACATGAATAACCATTTTTTTTTAAATTCCCGTCTGTCTGTCCCGCTATACTCTTTGTACCAGAACACAGCACATATACCTATAATAACTTTCGCGAGAATTACTTTACACATAACTCTTCCTTTAATTTAACGTAATGTATGTAAGAAACTAGGAAACACTAAGGGCCATATTAACACACGAAACAAACATAAAATTCTCATAAAGATATTAAAACTTCCTTAAGTGATTCCGCGTTGATTAAAATTTAAACTAATTTGCTGTTTTACAAAACTTTACACGTACAGAAGAAAGAGGGGTCGTTGGAGACGAAACTTCGGATTAATTTACTTTCGTAAATTATTAGAACATTATTTTTACAAATTTAAATTATTTTTACATACTATACACAAGTATATCCACAACCCCATGTCGTCGCGTAGGTTTAGTAAGAAGCGACAAAGGGAGACAAACCATCAGGCCTATTCGTTAACTTCGGTGACACCAAAACATGATAGTCACTGTAATACATACATTGCATATTTTATATAGCTTTTCTTTAACAGCTACTTCGGCTCAAAAAACATGCATTGAAATGTAGGTAATATTTTTTGTTTTATTAAACGTTACTTTCACACTAGTGTTTTCTTTTGTAAATTTCACAACCATATACATCCAGACCCGGAAAATTTATTTGTTGACCATAGGAATATTTTTTTCAGTGCGGGATTTGAACTAGCGACCCTTTGCAACTCATTGCTAAGCCACTGCACCACGGAGCCGACTGACTATAAAATGACTATAATTTTAATGTCAACAAAGTTCGCGAATAGGTTTGCAGGGGGTGGGCAGCTGCGTCTTCTTGTTGTAAGTTGTACTTAATAATAAAAAAGAAACCACCCCCAAAGTGGTAGAAAATACCCCCCAATGAGGTCAATCTATGGGGTAATGAATTATGGGAAGTCATCGCATTATATTCATAAGCGTATCTCCACTGAAAGATTTGTTTGATTTTATGGTCAGTGTTTAATATTATCTGAAGACAAAATTTAAATAAATAATTGTTGAATTCTTATGAACTTAAAATACAATCTCATATATATTCAAAAACTAATAAGCAAAGTTATTCCTCGGGAGAAGTTAAAGAAGTTGCTTCAGTTTGCCTATTAAAAGATATCTTAAATTTTCTTGCCAATAAAAAGAACTGAGCTCAAAGAACTGATACACCTTTGAAATGAAATGCTTTTTATAAGAAGTGTTATCAGTGAATGAATTGCAAGAAATATTCACACACGCAACGAATTTCTAGGCCTTTGTAAGTTTCGTATGAAAAGATTTTTCACGTACATTTTAGCAATACAATCGGAAACCATTGAAAGGTTAATGTTAAATATTTAAATTGCTAATGTGAGAGTATATCTTTCATATTGTTTCGTTTTTTTTTAATACCAAGAAAAAACAATTAATTTCAAAGAGCTTTCTTTGATGAAATATACTTAACAATTAACAAATTTCAAATATTAGTTGACTTTGTCTGAAAATTGTGAAAACATCGATTCAAGTTATGATAAAGTTTTTCTCGTTTGACAAAGGAAAACTAATATTTATATATATTATATTTAATGCGCCTATAAAAAAACGTATAAACACATACCGTGTTGTGATACGTTTTTTTTTCATAAAAGAATGAATGCCAAATGAGTACACTCTTTTTATAGAAGAAGGGGAACCCGCTCTTCTTGAGTCCCAGGAACTATTCCACAGAGTTGTACGTGGAAGAAAACTCCTTTGAAACGTAAGCCATGTTATATCTATCATACTCTATCCGATGTTAAGTGATTCCCACCAAAAACAAACGACAAGAGGTGGTCAAGTTCGGTATAAACGACATTATGCTGCTATTTTATGCTTGTAGCATGTGCATCGTAGTCCTCGCTGGCTCATTACAGCGTGGCTTCACCACGGTCAAAACGTAGCTAAAATAATTATACTTTCTGGCTTTGAATGTACTATAACTGAACAACTCTGGTAACAACAGTACATACAATTCATTTAAAGTGCTGGAGGTGGTATGAAACAAAGCCAATTCCCGCATAGGGCTTACTTCATTCACGGCGGCAACTTCCGAAGAATAAAAACAGTAGTCAGCTACGTTAACTTTGAAAAAAGTGAACTTTCTGACTTACAAAATTACTGTATCGCAGAAAATTCATTTCGAATATGAATTTATTAAATAAATTTTAGTAATACATGATTGATAAACGAACCTCTTAGAATAATACGTCGGTAACCATGCTGAATTTATTAAATGTTTTATATTTGTGGAATGTGGAAGGAATGCTCTCACAAAATACACGTGTAAATTATACCGCTGGGGTTAACCCCTTCTACTGGAAATGACATTTCATATCCTACGTGGGCAAAGCCGTTTATTCGAAATGGGATAAGTAAAAGGGGCATAAATACTTACCATAAGTTGTACCTTGTAATATCCTATATAAAAAAAGCGATCCTACCCATAAATGTATAAAATTGAAGAATTATACCGCTGATCTAGCTGTTATATTCGAAAGTAACAGCATAAATAACTTCTAGCTCAGAGGGTTACTCACATGCTGTTAAGATATAAAAAGTCCTTTATAAAATGTTTGACTATCTGTCTATCTGTGCAAACCTGTAGAATGGTTAAACTGATAGTAATGAAACTTCACAAACAGATAGATAGATAGATAAATACGAAGACCGATCTAGACTATATTTTATTATCTGAAAAAATTTAACTTAAAAAAAACTATAATATAAATGATCTTTATAGGTCTTCAATCTAAACATCCTATCCTACTCAGGTGAAGCCTAAGCGGTTCTCTAGTATTAAATAAAAATGTTTCTATTCTATTCAGTTCTATTCTTAAATTTCGTGTATTGCGAGCAAGCAATAATCTCAGTGGCACCAATGAAATCGGTAATATCAATTTTAAGTGCTGATATACCACATGATCAGTAAATTAATTCAATAACTTTGAAGAAATAATATATGGAGTCGGCAAACACGCTACACGGATATAAAGCACCGCGGCGGATTCGTTGCTCCTATACCTGTCTCACAAATGAGAAGAGACCCGTGCTGCTGTTATTATATGCTCTAACTTTACTTTTATTTCTCGTAATTTGGAAACGACAGTAATTTAATTATTTAAGATGACTCGTGAACTTAAAATTCACTAAACGATGTTATAAATTTAATTAGCTAAGATCCATGCAATAAAATAAAACGACGTGTCTTGACCAGTATGACGATCATAAAGGTAGTCGGGGTAGGACCGGCGGTCCTCCGCTATAGACTATGGCTCAGCCACCGCAGAATCTACTTAAACTCAAGATACCCCGTATGATGACGGTGGTGTGTCGTTCTTAGTGTAGTAGTACTGGAATTAGTGGTGACAGGGATAGTGCACGCAATAGAGGAAGGGCAGAAGATGTTCTTTAAACTAGGTAAATCACATCATTTCATTTTATTGAGCGAATCTTAGCTATAAAATTTTTTAACACCATTATGATGGCTTTCCACAAAGTAACTCATATTTCTATTGATTATCATAAAATTCGCGATTTCAATTACTTCATTCAACTACCGCGTGAATCATTTCCGATTAAAATAATTTAAGCTGAGTTAGAATAGCTCATTATGACGGTTATAATAATGTTCGCAGCGTTGCTAGCCTTCTAAATACTTCATTTCATAACAAGAACTTTAATATATATGAGTTTCACATATAATACGATCATTGACTTCAGTGTCAAAATTAAAGAGGCGTGCAAACATAACATGTGTTCCGTTGTTCTATTAAATACCGTCGGACGCCATTTTTAATTAATTTTGCGACATCGTAATATGTTGTATGTACCCGTATTTATATTGCTTTAATATTAATTGTACCGTAATTATACTGTTTTAATTAAATGAGGGATTATATTTATTTCGACAGATTATAATGTATTTATTATATTTGATTTGTGACAATGCAAATACCAAGATAGAAATTGCAAAATATTTAAAATATATTCAAACTAACGACAACTGAACTAATATTGCTTACAAGATCGAATCTTAAAATGGCTTTCTAATAATTAAAATTTAAAAATAAATATAACAGACTTCATAAATGAAAAAGATTTAAATAATTTCCACATATCAGCTTCTGAAATTGGTGCTAAGATTTAAATCTGATGTGACAAATTTTAGGTCGGATTTAACTTTTTTTAAAGTTTCTTACTTTGATATTTAGAGTTGACTAAGAAATATTACTAATACAAAATAATAACTAGAATGTCGTTAAATAGTTTCATCATACTCTTTAACCTAACTTTCTTGCCTAACTATTTAAAACAACACTTGGGGTGAAATTTTGTGACGTGGTAGACGCTCAGCTATATTATAGTTGTGGTACGAAAGGGTAGACACAACCGGGGAAAGACCATGCTCTCACAGAATACCAACGTAAAATAGCAGCGTAACGCTGCTGTTTCGTATGGTGAGTGTAGAGAACCGGAGACCCTTTTTACTGGAATCGAAGCATTCCATCTTAGTCTTCAGAGATGACAACGTATTTGCATTTTGATTCTTAATTGAGGATAAATATGGATGTCTATGGGCCACAGCATCCACTTACCATCAGGCGGACTGTGTGCTCGTTTGTCACCCAAACCTATTAAAAAAATCATTTTTTTTAAAGTGCGAAGTGACAAACATACTTACACAGTCCACCTGATGGTAAGTGGCCAATGCGGTTTTTTGATACCTGTAGCCAACTCCAAACTAGGAAAGGTACAAATGCGACAACGCATCGACTCCTCTGAGGACTAACGTGGACTGCCTCATAGCCTGTTACTATTATACAAGCTCTCTATACCCTTCAGACACAGCAATGCAGGCACTGTGCTATTTGGTGGCAGATAGAGGTTTGATAGGAAATAAAAGAGAATTAAACCCAGACAAACTACGAGGCAGAAAAGAAGTCCTACCACCTAATAAAGATTACTATAATTTATATGAAACCACGCCTAAATCATTACAAATTTAATAAATAAAGAATTATTAAAATCGGATCAGCCGTTTCCGAGAAATCGGTGAACATACATAAAAAACGCATCAAATATACCTTCCTTAGATAGAACCTTCTCGTCTTTGAAACCCGGTTAAAAAAGGTTTTATGCGAGATCTATAAAAGAAAACTTAGTAATTTATATTCTTCTTTCATTTCCTTCAGCAAATTGTAGTTGCCGCGGCTACCTGTTGCTGTAATAAGGAGATTTTGTCAAAACCGGGACGTTGACAACATTCCCTTTTTAAAAACGGGAATTAGACCTTTTAAGCTGTTCGTGTACTCGAAACGCTTTTATTTAATCCAAATGTTTTAAATTAGGTAGTCGGCTTAACTTTTCTCTTTGAAAATTATTTTAAAGTGAGATCATAACAACGCAAATAAATTCTTTACAAATTGTAGGTAGCCTTCTGAACAATCTGTCTGGTTTCCTTTGTAAGAATTTATAACCAAAATTGTATTATCAAAGGAAACAAAATTTAATGAAAACTTCGTAAGCGAATTAAAACCATAGGTTCAATGTTAATTGCTTCGGTTAACAGTCAACATATTTCTAAAAAGATATAAGTACAAATTACCATATTATATATTCCGAAATTTAAGTTAAATAAAACAAATATCTCTTATCTTCGGCTAAGTCTACATCTCTTATAATATATAATATCTCTTACAATCGACTACGATTAGTTTTATTATATGCTAACCATAATCAAATGAACAAAATTTCTTATTATTTTACCACGTTTTTATTAAGTCGCTTTCTTGTTTGTCCGTCGTTCGGGGTGGAATTTAGTGATTTTATTTTATTTTATTAAAAGTGATATGAACCGATTTGGGAATGAAATGCTTAATGTAACAAATATAATATAATATAATGTAACACTTATATAATATAATGTAACATAATAATATAATAAATAAATAATAAAATAATATTACATTATATTTGATAACAAAACTGAGCATGTAATCCTTAGTCATTCCATAACACACTAAAAAGGATCCGAAAAATTAAAATTTTAATAAAAGTGACGCCTTCACTTTTATTGCATTTCAAAAAATTGACAAAAATGAAATAAACTCACCATGTATATGCTTCTGCTTTGGGCTTTTATTCATCTATACACTATACCCTAGCACCGACTTCTGAACCATTATGTGGAAAATTTAATTATTTTTATTTCTTTAAAGTTATCAATTACAATTTTTACTGGTAACGCATGAAATATTGGTCCACGGGGTTGATAGCGAATCAGCATTGTGAATCTTAATCAAGGAATGATTAGGAAGACTACAGGATCCTACATATTATCAGGTATTATCAGGTAATTGTTTAATTTAATTATTAGATGTTTTTGTAAAAAAAATATATTTCTAATTATATTACACTGCACATTAATATAAACAGCTATTTAAAGTTTGGGTTTGTAATTGTTTTCCAATTTCTCATGCAATCAAATGACTTAGGATAAAAAATAATATTAATATGATTAAAGTTCTCCTCAAGTTTAAATTCAAAATTTACAATGTCAAAATTTATTTTAAATAATAATATGATCTAGAATCTAACCTCAAATTTCAACATATCGAAGTTTAAGCTTGAACTCGAGATAGTCTCTGAATACCGACTTAGAATTAGAACCGTGCAATAAAACAAAACCAACGTAGTATCAGATTTCAAACGCATCCTGATATGTAAGCTCACTATTCTCAAGAATCTTTTAATATTTTACGAGAACTAATATTACTGAACTCTATTCTTTATTGGATGTAGTGTAAACATAAATGTTTTGATATGACTTTAAGGCTTGTGAAGACACATTAAGCCAATAACAAAATTTTCGACGTTCCAAACGAGATCATGAAATAGTTGTAGATTTTCCTTTTATAATTAAAATACAAAATATTATGTTATTATATGCATTAAAGTTAGACAAGTATGTACACCAAGGTACATAAATACACAATATTATCTATCGGACATGTTAAATAAAATATTGTTTAATTAAAGTTTGAAAAATAAAAATGAGTATAACCGGATTGTTTTTAAAATCACTTTTTACTTCGTGTTTAACGTACCTATTACTAAATTATTATTATTCTAATTATTATTAAATTGTTACATTCATAATTTCATTGCCTACTTTTTCACTATTAGGGATTTCATTATAATATATCCATTAGGGAGCATTCTTGAAGTTAACCTATGTCATAGGAAATAATTATTTAAATCAGTTCAGTCTGTTTCAAGAAATTGGTGACTTTTTCTAGCATTTTCACTGAAAATACATAAAAGACCGTGATAGCTCAGAAGAGCCGCGGTAGCTCAGATGGTTAACGCTCGCTGTAAATATAACAGAATGCGGGTAACCCGGTTTCGATTCCCGCCGGCACCAATAAAATTGTTAATTGCAATTTTAAGTGCTGATTTACCACGTGCTCGGCGGTGAAGGAAAACATCGTGAGGAAACCTGCATGTCTGAGAAATAAGGAAAAAAATATTTCGAAGACATATGAAGTTCGCCAACACGCATTGACACAGCACGGCGGACACTTCCTTGCCCTAAAACCCTCTCAGAAAAGAGGGGAGGCCTGTGCCCACTAGTGGGACGTATAAAGACTGTAACTTTACTTTTACATAAAAGCCATACACAGATAGCGAATACAGCAATATCTGGTTTTATGAACTCTATAACGAAATGATGACAAAAAGAATTTCAGTATTGAAAATGATAAACTTTGTCAAATGATAAACTTTTTCTATATTTTACAACTTATTTTCACTAGTACACTATTATGTATTAAGAAATTTGTCTTATATATTAAGAAAGTTGTCTAACTTTCTTTAACTAATATTTTAAATGTGTTTTCTAATCTAATCACTTTATTAATGTATGTAACAAATATAAAATATTGTTAAAAATATATTTACGTCATAACTTATTACTTAATACATTATATTTTACATCAAAACGTTTTTGTAATCTTTTGTATTATTTTAAGGCAAATGGATGAAAATATGCAATGGAGGCATTTGTAAGCATTTTTGCCTTATGAGCAAACGGACAGAAAAATTAATTTCGTCAAAATAAATAAATATTTTATTTAAATCTATACGAGTTGATTGTGAAATAAAAATTAAGCTGAGAGAATTGTCTTTAATCTTTTAATTTAAATGAGTTTTGAATTAAATGTCATCAATTATAATGATAATATTTTATTTAACATCAACAATAATTTTTTCGTGTCAATCTTTATTTTAAATGAAAAGTGATGCTACTAAAAAGTTCAACAGCGTTACTAAATAGTTCATCATTCAATTAAATATAAAACGTCCATTTTTCCTTTTTCTTTTGAACTGAACTGTAATTTTCTTGTCGTTTACTCCACTATAATATTTTATACCACGTACTATAACTTTATATTTTGTAGTATTTAATATTTCAATATAATCAGTCTGATAATAATTTTATTTTGATATATTAGTTTCAGGAAACTAACTAGTTTCAGGATACGCCTTACAAAAACTAAAAAAATTACAAAGAACATCATTCATTAATCTGCGATTTATTTTCCGTAATAAATGATTCTTATGTATTGCCACTTTACGTATACTGCGGACTTTTTATATTCAGTTTAAACATTAAACCAATATATAGATCATGTTGTATTATATAGGTCAGTAAGCACCCTAACGCTTCAACACCCTGTACTCGTTTATTAAAAATATCCTTTCCCTCCATTGCATACTAATGCATTTAGTACCTTAGATTTTTGGTTCTCTTTTTTAAATACTTTTGTTTTGAAAGGTATATATAACATTGAAAATATAGCATTGCATACATTATTTTAAATTTGATTTTAAAATTAAATAATATTTCTTATAATTAAGTACGTTAATACGTTATTGAACAACTTATTTCTATATAGCTATTAAAAAAACTTTAAGCAAAATTAAAAGTGGACAGTTTATTACTTTAACAAAATTATAATTATTAATTTTGTATTAATTATATGGTATAACTGTTTTAGTTAATATTATTTAAATAAAATGCATCAAAATTATAAACGTACAGTAGGATATTTTACATTTTTTTTCTTTTAAATAAATTTCAAATGGAAATTTCATATATAGTTATAACTCTTGAAACAGAGTTGCAAAACTTACCTTACAAGTTAGCGTAATTGGTCACGGGGACACTGTCACTGTATTGGCTACGAATGCGTCACACACGCTGAGCCGATGGTACCGGAATGACTTGAGCGGTCCTCACTGGTCCATTTTATACGTTTGAGGTGAACTTGCGAGCGTAGCGGTTGGTGCTACGCCGCTACGCCTCGCCCTACGGCGTAGGCGTGCGTAGGCTTCCGACTACAGCAGACTGAGGTGCTGAAACACTGTCAAAAAGTGTTTAATTCAAAATTAAGTTATAACTTTACTAGCAGAACTAAATGATTAAATGAAACTTATTGTAGAAATAAAAAAATGACAAATTTAATTAATTTAATGAAATTAAAGTTCAATTATTTTCTTGTAACTTCTACAATTAAAACGATAAACTATACATAAGTCTGTTCTGTGATAGATACTACTATTTACACATATTTAGAAAGTATAATTTTAAATTTGACATGATATGCGCATTAATATTATAATATTAGTATGACCACTTTAAAATAATTTGTATGATATTGAATTTATATTCCTTCACCGAGTTCTATTTAAAACCAGACAAAATTAAACTAGTAAAAGTTTGTTGTTTATACGTGGTAAAGGGTACAGTCTAAACCTCTTTAAAAAGTTAGTCTTCGATGCTGATGTAGAAACTTTGAATGTTATTTCTCTTAAGCATATTAACGTAGCTAAAAGAGCTTTTTTGGGGTTTTTGGCTTGATGCTTGTTCTTGAGCTATGTCTTTATTTCATTCAGGGTCCTCATTTTTATTGATTTTCTATTGTGGTTTTAATGTATTTGTAAATAGGCAGAAAATATTTTATATTCTTCGAAAAGATAATCAAATAACGGGGTTTATTATTTGCGATGGGTTCACTGTCACACATTTCACTAGCTAGACGAGCTTACGATAGGTTTGTGTCTAGCTACTGCAACTCTCACCATGTATAAATCTTTCAACACTGAGAAGAGAGTACAGGTGATCAAAAATTCAAGCTTTTAAAATCTACCTTTATAACCGCTATTTCTGCCCTTTCTAGGACAATAAGGGTAGAAGATATCACTATAGCTTATGATCGACTTATAATCATGGGCAAACATTGCACCCCCATATTTTCATAAAGTCATCACCTCATCCATGATAATAGTAAGATACTTTATCGAATGGAAGGTTTTAAACCGATCAGTGATCTACGTGGATTCCATTTTCTCCAGCAATGTCGGCGGGCTTGACGCTATCGTTTTATGAAGGTGAATTCTGTTTTAAACTTTAAAATCGGTTTGTTTTTAATTACGTTAGCTACATATACATTAGTTTACATTACATTAGTTTTCATTTTCTATAATTTTACAAATGTTTTACAAGAAAAGTATCGCTTTGTACCTTTTGTTGAACTATTGAACTTTTAAAAGATGGTGAGCAATATAACATTTTATTTTTAAACAATTTATGTAATAAATTTTATAATCAGGGTCGTAATTATTTCGTATGCTACGTAGTATCAGAATGTTACACAATCAAAATCCAACATTTGGCTGTTGAATCATGAGAATAAATATAATATAACAATTTATCAAAACAATGCTGTAATTCAAAATTATTATTTTTAAGCTATAAGTTATAAGTAAAAAGAATCCTGTCATCCAGCTCGTCCTGCCAGCTGACTATGGGCATTGCCAGATATTTCCCATTAACATTTTTATATAAAAGTAAGGTTGACAAAGGAGCACATAGTTCGCCTGATCGAAAGTAGATGCTGTGGCCAAATACAACAACGTCTATCCTCAATTAAAAACAAAAACGCAGATGCGTTGTCTAATTTCTATCAACAAAGTTTCTGGTCCTTGTCATTCACCATACAAAATACATCGGCATACTTCTATTTCACGATGGGTTTCTGGGCTAGTGGGGTCCTCCATCGGAACTCATTCATGTTGCAACCAACAGGTACTGCACAACGTTACCAGCAGTTTAGAGAATATATTTGTTACAGCCGAAAAACTTGGCTCATTACTCTTGTGATCAGTTTGGAAAGCACTGCCAGTTTCCTGATTCCGGGCTGCTTACTAAAAATTTTCAGCAGAAAACTTAATAACTGATTGACCTAAACTGAGATTCGAAACGCGGACCACACGATGATCGGTCGTCCCTACTAACACTAGTCCAACGAGTTATTCTGATAATATTTTATATAAAGTCTAAACTCTCTTATTAGATGTAATAAAAAATATCCTATTAGACGGAATCAAAAATGGATCTCATTTTTGTCGTAAAATAGCAGTGGTTGCACTACTGCATTCCAGTTTGAAGAGTAAAGAGAGCCAGTAAAATTACAGGCTTTAAGGCATTCCATTTTTGTCCTTATTGGTGATAAAGCATCTCTAGCCTTCTACATGTGTTGTTGGTTGCAGGTTTCCATGAGCTGCAGTAGCCATTTACCATCAGGTGGACTGTAAGTCCATTCGTCACGTCAGGTTTATAAAAAAATGATGAGCTTTTGATCTCTAAGATAAATTATGTTATGGACATTTCTTCTTTAATTTTGCTAGTAAGGAGACTTTTTAGTCCTCAGGATTGACAAGTCGTTTGCATTTTTATTCTTAATCGGGGATAGATTTATTTATCTGCGGGGTCAAGTATCCATTTATCTAATGAACGGTGTACACGTTCGTCACTCTTGCCTTGCTTGTATATAAAACAAAGATAGTATTAAAATATAAAAAATACACAATGCACAGAATACCTTCCTTGAACTTATTTACCTTATCTATCTAGGTATATAGACTTATTCATAAAAGGATGTTATTGTAGTTTATTTTTGAAATGATTCGCTATGTATCCACTTTCATATCAAAGCAACGTTAAGATAATCCTTTCAAGTGTCCGATCCAACGTCTTTATTTATTTACAAGAATAATATTGATACTATTTTTACCAAATTTAACCGTTACCCCAAGTTTTTTTTATAGAATAGGGTGACAAACGAGCACAGAGTCCACCTGATGGTAAGTTTTTCATGTGGTCCAGAGACATCTACATCTGTCCTCGATTACGAAACAAAATGCAGATACGTTGTCACCCGTGAGGACTTAGGTGGAATGCCTCGTTTCCAGTAAAAAGGGTCTCCGGTTCTCTACACTCACCACACGAAACACAGCAGCATTAAGCTACTATTTGACGCTGGTATTCTGTGCGAGCGTGGATCCTCCCCGGTCGAGCTGACCTATTCGTGATGCAACTATACTATTGATATAATTGCTAAATAAAAGTAATGTAAAAACTCAAAACTCTATATAATTTTATGAGTGTCGTAAGAAACGAACCGAGAAAACAGAGAGAAGAAAACCAGGAAATGGGCGGCAGCGGATTAGAAAAAAAAACTTCAGTTACCAAAATGCCATGCATGGCAACTATGTGTGTGAAAAATATCCATCTTATGAGGCGGTTAATGGAGAGGTCTATGCTCAGCAGTGGACTATGGTTTGTTGTAATTAATGAATGAACAAATTTTAGTAGCAATATCGCCTTGAATTCGTTGCTTAAGAAAGAGTAATACGCATTACTTCAACATGTGTCACTTCTTCAAATTTAATGCATGATGTGGTGTTCTGGGTTATTTTACCTATGACGCCACCATGTGGTTACTGTAGTAAGTAACTGCGCAGGAAATATTAAAACGACTATACTATACGCCTTAATACAAAGCCCTCATCTCAACTTACTCTTTCCTGAAGTAACAATGCTTTTGCGATAAGATTGGAAGTGGGCTAAGATGTAGTGTCAGAAACTCGGTAATAATAATAATACAGCAGTCCTAAAATATTTTTTCTTTATCGTCCGAAATGTTAATACTGATTGAAATTATAAATCAGAACGTCGTGACTGTCGGTAATTAAATATCTTGCACGTAATAGTATTAAACGTAACCGTGTAAGGGTGGTGTAACAATATCGTCTACTCTATATCATCTCGTGGATATACTAAGACGCAACGGAGAAAATAAAAATAAGAAAATAGTCAGCAATATAATCCTAATAAAAATGAAAAAAACTGCGGTTGTTAACCCGCCTGCTACGTTTTTTTATATAGTAAGTGTATCCTGTACCCCGTTGACATCTACATTTATCCTCGATTAAGAATCAAAATGCAGATGTGTTGTCACCCCTGAGGACTATGATGGAATACTTCGTTTCCAGTAAAAAAGGGTCTCCGTATCTCTACACTCCAAAACACATCAGTATTAAGCTGCTATTTTACGCTGGTATTCTGTGTTTGTTTTTTTTTTACGTGAAGATATGCCTATGCATACCCGCTTCGCAGGGACAAGGACGGGTTCTGTCGGACTCACACCGACTAAATCCCCATGGTGTTTCACCTTTGTCGCATATTGGTAGCGCCACGGGAAAGATTTCTCATACATCCGCGGCCCCACCAGCTGTGGCCGCCCCATTGTGGCCCCGCCTCGGGGGGGACCACTCCACCCCATCTCCTTCTTAGGTACACATGGCGCGCCCTCCTCCGCGGCCTACATGTTCACATGCGTAACAGACCGTGTCCAATGTGCGAAGGCCATGGAGCCGGGAAAAACGAGCACTCAGAAGCACTAGTCTCCCTGACCACAGAGACGGATCTGTTATAAGGCTTCGCCGCCAACAAGATTCGGGTAGCAGAGGGTAGGGAAAGCGGTGCTTTGCAATACAGACACTCCTCTCCCTCCGCGACTCCACCTCGACTGCGGCGAGAGGAGTGCCCTCTTAACCATCTCGCTCAGTAGGTGTATGACGATCGCAGTGTAAAAACATCTCGCACCTTTTACTACCCCACTATTACAAGTGACTACACTATTACTACACTTTGCTTCTACACGTTGCTCCCCATCATTGTCCTGCGTATTTTTTACGCCTGGCGTACATAGATTACAGAGTTACACTGCTATCGATGGATAGCCATAAGATCTTTCAGATATTTACTCTTATGACACCCATAGAACAACATGACAAGCACCAGCTTTCAAATAAAAAGAATCATCAAAATCGGTTAATCTAGAAAAAAGTAAAATTAAAATACATTCGAATTGTGAAACTCCTGCTATTTTTGAAGTCGGTTGAAAATAAGCATTTTGATTTTAACCAAAATTATTATTTTAATGTAGTACTAATTTTATATTTTTTAAATCTTTATTTAATTTTTTGAGTCTTTTTTCTTCTTAATAGTATTTCTCATGTTTACGTCCTAATATACGTATCTATGGGGGGGGGGGGGGGGAAATTGAGCGAGTTTTTGAAGTACGACATCTTGGGGCTCTCATGGACAGTTATCTAAACATGTAATTAAGGTGTAAAAAGTTGTTTTTTCCGATAAAAATTTACATTCGATTAGGCCGTTTATCACTGTAGATTTACGCGTTAAACTATGTGAAGTTTTAGTTCTGCCTAAACTAAATTGTTGCATAACTTTGTGGACCTTGCATATTTAAAAAATCAAATAATTTAATTCAAAGGTGCAAAATGCATGTGCTCGTTACTTTTTTAAATCCCAATACGAATACATGTTACACTTTACCTTAATGCCTCTAATATGCTTAAAATACAGCAACGTCTCAAATTATTTTATGCCTCCCTGCTATTTGAAGTATTAAAAACAAAGAAACCAGAATACCTATATGAAAAGGTCCAGTGGAGACAAAATCAACATATGAACAGTATACGAAAGTGTGCTGGTACCTGAACATATGACACCAGCATTTCGTGGTAGTTACAAATGTATGACCACAAAATGTTATAATGATCTTCCACCACTATTACGAGCCGAAAAAAAATAGTTTTAAGAGAAAATACAAAGAGTATTTATTAAGTGCGCTAAAAATGTCACGAACGTAAAAAAATTGTAGGGACTGAGAGTCCCATAATTATATAACTTACATTTACTTATAGTTCGGGCGTTCAGAGAATGCGTTCCTGACACCTATCAGTTAGTCACGACTAGTGATGGGCACAATATAACACTGAGTTCGTTACCGTTCCTCCAAAATGAACCGCCGCGTTATTTTTAACATTATTTTCATTTTAAAATGGCGGAATCATTTAAAATTTTTATTTTAGTAATTTAAGTGGAAACCAAAAAAGGTAATATTAATATAATAAAATTGTTTTATTCATTCTTTGTTACAAAGTTACAATCTGTATTTCTATGCAATAAAGTACATTGAATTGAATGTGCGTACAGAATATTAATCATACTCCAATTCGCTTGAGGAAGTGGTGTCTTCATCATCATCTTCGCCTACATGTATATGTACAATATACAATATTATTATCAATAACGGAATCAATCCTGATATCTCGGTCAAAATGTTCCACAATCAGGTTTTTAGTCTTCTCAACAACCTTTGCCCAGTCATCTCTTGTGACTTCCCCGCAGGCTTCTTTTAATAGGGTCATCATCTTTTTCGTGCTGAATGGCGGGGAAGTATTGTGGCGGGCGGCGTAACCTTTTATTTGAGCCCAGATTAGCTCAATCGCGTTATATTGGCAATGATACGGTGGAATTCTTAGAACGCGATGACCGTACTCCAGAGCCAGTTCATCGATTTCGTATCGCACATTTGCCGCTTTATTTTCTTTAACTAATTTTTTTAGCTCTGGTTTTAGCATCTGCATATTTGCGTCAATGCCTTTTGCTTGTAATCAAGCCACCATTTCTTTTTTTATTAGCTTGGGTAGGTGGTTTCTGTATTTGAACCGAGTGATAGGAGGCATTATCCATGAATATTACCGAAGGCTCTGGTAGGCTGGGTAAAAGCACGTTCTGGAACCACTCTTTAAATGTAGTAGCATTAATTTCCTCGTAGTAGTCAGTTGTGGTTTTTGATTGAAATGCCAGTAACGCGTTCTCCACAAAGCCGTATTTTGCAGAACCTGCGTGGCATATCATCAGACGGGCCCCCCTTACCCATTGGTACTTTCAACGTCGCCGCTTGTGTATCATCCGTCCAAGAACAAGAAACCGTGTAATTGGCGTTTAGCCATGTCTCGTCAATGAACACGACATTATCCCAGTTATCAATATTTTTTGCTTCTCTCAAAAAACTTATCCGTTTTAAAATTATGTCGTATCGATCTAATAAAATTTTTCTTTTGTCTGTTTTTTTATACGAAAAACCAATATCTTTTAAGATTTTGGTTAAAGCAGTTTTACCCCCGCTAAACAGTCCAGCTTCTCAAAACGATGCCAAAAGCTTTTTCCTGTTGAGTTATTCATTTCTGGAATAGTAATCATATATATGATTTCTGATTGCATCAGCGTCAAAGGTGTCAATATCTGTCACGGGTTTAGTTCTACGTTTCTCCTTCGGAGTAGGTAGAATATTATCTTCCGTGCCAGTAGAGCCGAACCTTTCTTTATTAATATTTGTTATCGTTCGTTTGCTAACTCCAAGCGCCTGAGAGACGCGTTCTTGTACTTATTCGACAGGTAACAGGGCTCCGCCATTTTGCCGCTCCCGCTCAAAGTAATCTTGCAGCTTGATGATTAACTCACGGGCTCCACTTTTCAATGTTTGTCCACGTTTAAGCATTATTATGCACCAAAAGTAAAAATAACGCAATACAAAACACAATCGAAGTCCGATTTAGCGCCGATGTCAGTTTGAAAAGCAGAAACAGTCCATTAATCGAAAGCCGGGTAATCAAATAAAAACAGATCGAAAACACTTGAAGAACGTGGTCTATGCGCACGAAATGACAACAGACGACTATTTTAGCGTCACAAAATGGCGGCCCATAATGCCATTTGGAGTTACCATTTTCAACCTATATATAAAAATGCTACTTTCTTTCGCGCGTTCGGTTTGGTCGTAGTTTTATTTTTATATTTAATAAAAGTTATCTTATAGTCCATTATTTTCAAATTCTTAAAAAAGAAAAACAAAACGTATTATTTTATAAAGTATAACTGTATAAGAACAGATTACGATACTGTTATTGCCTATTATTGTTAGCACAGAACTACAAATATAAAGCGCTGACATAGCGCAGTATAGATTCAGAAAAATATTGTTTACCAAGTTATTTGACACTCAGTTTGGCACAAAATTATAACATTCATTGATTATTGATATAATAATGTTGTTTTAATGCTCATCAATAGTTAAAACGGTAAGAAACCAGCAAAAATATTTTTATCGTAACTGCAACGCCATTACAAAGTTACGTCGTCAATTCAATCGCGACGTGTCAGGAACGCATTCTCTGAACGGCCGAACTATACCAATATTCCTATTTGATAACCTCTATGTTGTTTTAGTGTAATTATACTATAATTAGTCTGTATAATTCAATCACTACTGTAGCTCTTACTTTTAATATTATTTATTGCATATGCTTTATATTTCGTTTATATTTTGATTATAGTGTGTTTATCTTTTGTACATGAATATTAAATATTAATCTACTAATAGTAACAGTATGAAAACTTGTAGTGGTTGATTAAATAGTTCTTGTACTGGCTTTATAGATAACGAAAGAAATCAATTGCTATTTGTAGTGTAATCAGTGATGTACGCGTACTGTTATACTTTAGATTATTAAGTATACGGGTCCTTACAGAATAACAGCGTAGTAGACTCTCTGCAACACATGCTTAGTCAGAACCCTTTCATTGTCCTTCTTACAATATTATTTTTGTATTAGGTAATTTAGCTTTTAAATGTTTTGTTATTTTGGTCAATGAATCAATAAAAAAAAATAAAGTTACAGCCTATATACGTCCCACTGCTGGGTACAGGCCTCCCCTCATTTCTGAGAGTTTTTTCTTCTTCTTTAATGGAGAGGCACCATTACTGAAGGTAGACAGTCATCCTTCTAAATCATTCTTTGTTCAGGGCTAGCCTGAACCACAGATCCCCTGAACAGATCTTCAACTTTTTTTATCCCGGTCCATTTCCAGCTGTTACATAGCCACGACATTTTCCTTCTACCAACACCTCTTTTACCCGCTACTTTTCCCATCATAATAGTCTCCAGCAGTTGGTAACGTTCATGCCTTAGCATGTGTCCTAGGAGGGTTTTAGGGCAAGGAAGTGTCCCCCGCGCTGCCCCAGTGCGTGTTGGCGTACTTTACATGTCTTCGAAATATTTTTTTTCTTATTGCTTAGACATGCAGATTTCCTCACGATGTTTTCCTTCACCGCCCAGTACGTGCTAAATCAGCATTTAAAATTGCAATTAACAATTTCATTGGTGCCGGCGGGGATCGAACCCCATCGGGGTTACTCGCGTTCTGTTATACTTACAGCGAGCGTTAACCGTCTGAGCTACCACGGCTCTAATATATATAATGAATAAATATTTCATTATTATTATTATTATTAATAAAATATAGAACTTCTAATATCCAGAACTGATAATTGACGATGTGTATATATAATTTACGAAATGTAAGTATTCTACCAAGTCTCTGAGAAGAATGTTTTTGACGGACAGACAGACACGCTGACAGAACAAGAACTGATATCGAATTTAACACTAATGATGTTTTGGTACAGCGGAATTCACGCGATAAATGTCTCGAAAAAGTTAGAATATATGTATATGTAATTGGTTTCTTCGAGACGGCTCTAACGACATCGATAAAGTATTATTGTATAAATATTTTTACAATTGAGTTCAACTTTCCAAGTTTATCTAGATAGGAGTCTTTCCAATAAAAATATATTATTTTTCTAACGCCGAGCAAAACTTGGTTGCCCAAAAATTATATAAATAGCTTATTCTTACACCATTCAATTAGTTTACCTCTATTCTTTGTCGGCCTTTTTATAAAAGCCTTTTTACGTTGTCGCTGCGATGTTTACTACAAAAAAATTCGCTCTTACTTACTCTCCCATAGATTTTATAGGAGTAATATTTGCCATAGTTGCCACGCTATGTAGACGAGTTGGCAATCACAGTTTTATTTTTTGCTTTCAATTAATATTAGGAAGACACTGTCACTGTCAAGCTTGTTCTAACTCAGACGATATAATATCATCCATGTAATGCAACCCATCGAAAGTCTTCACAAAGCACGATGTTAAGTAAACTTAGTTTCTGCACGTCTAACCAGCTCGTTCTACCGCACACTGCAATTACCAGTATGAGTACTAGTATTAGACTGCTATATCTTTCGTTTCCATTGTTTATCGGTTCTTGGAGCTACACGTAAGAGTGACACAATCACATTCCATCCCACTTGATTAAGATATGGAATGCCTCGTTTCCAGTAAAAGATTATCTTGAAGGTTTTCTACACTCACCGTACGAAACAATGTGCTGCTATTTTACGCTGGTTTTCTGTAAGAGTGTGGTTTTTCCCCGTTTGGACCGACCTCTCCGCGCTACAACCATAATACCTGCAGCATGGCTCTACCACGTACGAATGTTACGGCCTATAGAAAATATGAAAGAAAAATCGTTACCAGCAAGAGTCTTCGCTTTTTGTTAATATCCATTCGATTAACTTCAATTTGCTGTTTGTACGTTGGTGTGTTATTGTGTGGTGATCTTTCCCCGATCGAGCCAACTTATTCATGCTGCAGTCATACGATGACTACGGCGTTGCTATAACGTGTATGTTGAAATATACTTTTTTGACAACATTCATTTATTAGATTGAAATTTAAACTTAGATCTATGAGATTCATTAGCCTCAATTTACTGGAGCATAATAGTAACATATACTCATAGTCCATCCTTCATTTGCAATTCTAGGGTCGTTTCTTTAAGTGCCATTACTTTTAAACGATCTAATTCTAATTTTCTCCGCCGATACAGTCATTAAGGCGTGAGTTATTCTCAATGCTAATTACAATTTATTAATCATTCTCTTAAACGTGATATCACAGCTTTTAAAAAAATATTTATTTTTAAACATATATACATAAGGAATTTAGTTCCTTAATTTTCTTCTAAGAGTTGTAAATCATTTTCGAGAGGCATTCTATCTTAATCCTCAGGGATGACAACGTATCTGCATTTCGATTCTTAATTGAGGATAAATTAAATTAACATTAATGTCCATGGGCCACTGCACACACAAACCATCAGATGGAGTGTGTGCTCGTTTGTAACCTTTATTCAATAAAAATATCGTAAGAATACATTTCTGTATGAATCGCAAATGTCAAATGCAAAATTGAATTAATAAAGTAATTGTATTGGTAAATCAAAGGGCACCACAAATTTTTATCCGTTATCAAAAATTCTTTTTACATTTTTCTTGTGGTCTTGGCAACTTATTTACAAAAAGAAATATATATATATATATATATATATATATATATATATATATATATATATATATATATACCACCACCTTTACGACAAAAAATTTTTACTTGAAACCGGTTTTGATAAAAGTGTCTGTGTGTATCTGAGCGAGTCCTTAGATGGTTTATTCACAGTAAGACCTGGTAGATGGTGATGTTGGCTAAATCCAGAAATCACCCGCACGAAACCGAACCGATTCACTAGTATTAAATAGATATTTAATTAGCAATTTACACTTTATTATATTTGTTTTTGTTCGGATTGTCTTTTATACCATTTATTGCGATTACCATGAAACTTTGGTGATTTATGGAGGTAAGTACTACAGCATCGGCAAATCGAAGGTCAATGGTGTACATGCCATTGATGTAAATACCGTATCCTTTCCAGTCCAGTAGCTTAAAAACATCTTCCAATGTAGTTGTAAAATGTTTCGAGGATATAACGTCTCATTGTCTTGCACTTTTATGCAATGGGATAGGTTTCGTACTCTGCTTCTGTGATGGATAGCCATCGTAGCCCTACTGTACAAACACTTCACCACTTCCACATACTGACAGTCCACTTGGCACCGCTGAAGAAACTGTAGCACCGCCCAAATTTCGTCAGAATCAAAGGATTTCTCATATTTCACATACGCAAGGCAAAGTGGCAGATTCTACTAATCAGACTTCTGTATAATTTGTCGAAAGGTACGGTCCATGGTACTAAAGCCTTTTTAGAAACCAGCTTGTTTGGGAGACTTGAAATTGTCGAGTCTACGTGCGAGACAATTCGTAATGACTATTGAAAACAGCTCGCGTCTCAGAAGTGAAATCGGTCTGCAGTTTTCAATAAAGAATTGTCGCCTTTCTTGAAGAAGCAGTGCGGTGGTCTTTTCACCGCACTACTACTACATGCCTTCAAATAGTGGCACTTGTTGTGTTGGATGGAATTAAAGCGAATGAATTAAAATTGCAAACGTCAAAAACGATCAAATGACATAAATTAACCATATTAAGAAAAAATAAAATAATTACTGGAAAGAAACACTATTTTAGTTAATATTCCTTTCATAAATGAACTATAAATGAACTATAATTATTTTCTTCTTCATTTGGAATAAGAGTCTCTCCCACTGACAGAGAATTTGGCAAGATCGCCAAGTATGACAGGTGAATTAGCGATCACACTACCAGACGTCTCACGCCTTTTATGCTGGTTCCCGTCTCCGTTCTGATTATTTTACATCAGGAGAGGACAAGATGTTTATACTGCCATTTACCAGGAACCATGAGATCTTTTTAGCATTTTTTATGACACCCGCGGGTAGACACTGCTGTCATGGCCATGGCCATAATTAGAACCAACTAAGTACAGAGCGTAGTAGCTCAGGACCGCGAGAATATTACGTGCTTAGTAGTGAAGAAAACAGAATGTGAAAAAACCTACATGTCTAAGAAAAAAAAAACAAATAAAAAAATGTTTCGAAGATGTGTGAAGTCAAGATTAGGGCGGCACGACTGACACTTTCTTGCCCTAAATCACTCTCAGCTATGTAAAGAGGACTGTGCCTATTAGTTAAACGTTAAGTCATAACTTAAACTTTTTATCTAAGGACAGAGAATCGAGAAATAAAAGTGTTAATTACAAAGTGATATATTATGGATTAGCGAATGAATAGCGCTATAGTTTGCAAAGCTTTAACGTTTAAGTGTCACATAAATTAGCTTTAGATATCCGTCTGTCGCCTGAACGGAATCGCTGGTGATCTAATTTAGCGAAAGTCAAGTCCACTTAGCTAAATACGCAGTATTTAAATATTTAGTCTATTTGAGAACTTGTTGAACCTAATGAAACCAAATAATGATAATAATATAAACATAAACACTCACGCCTGTCACCCAGAGGGGTAGGCAGAGACTACAGACTTCCATTTAGCACGATCCTGACGTACCTCTCTCGCCTCTTCCACATCCATATACCTACGCATACATGCTCGTCGGTTAAGGGTACTCTTAATTTGGCCCATTTTTAGTATATCGCCAATTTGGTCGACAAACTTCTGCCTAGGACGTCCCTTTCTGACTCTTTCATTCACTTCTGCAACTTGTGAGAAAACTGTATGCTAAGGTACTAATTGAAAGAGTTATGAAAGAAACTGATGAAAAAAAATTTGGGGTGTACAGATCAAGTCTTTTTCATGCGCATGATCGCGGAGAAGTTTTTGGCGAAAAACCAAAAAGTTTTTTATGCGTTCATGGACTTGGAAAAGGCTTATGACAGAGTGGACAGGGGTGTGTTATGGCAAACGCTAAACGCATTTATGTTGAGCTCTGGTTTAATACAGGCATTAAAATCTCTGTATAGGGACTCGAGTGCTTGTGTTAGAAACAACGGGGCCTACTCGGACTGGTTTGGCATCCATAAAGGTGTCAGACAGGGCTGTGTAGCTTCCCCATTGCTGTTCAACCTATTTATGGACAGCTGTTAAGAAAATTTAAAAGTTGAAGAATGCGGGTTAAGAATGGGGGAGTTAACCATCAAATGCCTTTTGTACGCCGATGATCAAGTCATACTTGCGTCGTCGGCGGCCGAGTTGCAAATGATGGTTACATTAATGAACAGGTCATTAAAAGAAAGGGGAATGAAAGTGAACGCAAGTAAGACGAAAGTGATGGTTTTTGAAAGAGAAGAAAGCAAAACGGTATGTGAAATAAGAATAGAAGGAGGGTTAATTGAGCAAGTGGATGAGTTCTTATATTTGGGATGTGTATTCAGCAGAGATGGGAGATATGATAAGGATATTGAACGACGAGTGAATGCAGGAAATAAAGTAAATGGGGCTCTACACTCTATTGTGAAAAGTCAGAATGTGTCAAAAAAGGCACGTATGGCAATTCACAATGCTGTATTAGTCTCTACTTTAACGTATGGTAGTGAAAGTTGGGTGTGGCAGAAGAAGCACGTGAGTAGAATAAATGCAGTAGAAATGCGGTCGCTAAGGAGTATGTTAGGGCTGAATCTGAGTGACTGGGTGAGAAACTGTGTGATGAAAGAAGAGTGTGGTTTGCAATATGATGCGGTTACCAGGATTAAGAAAGGAATGCTTCGGTGGTTTGGTCATGTAGAAAGAATGAATGAGGAAAGACTGACAAAGCAAATATATGTTGCAGAAGTGATAATAATATCATTTAATAAAATTTCATTTAACAAAAAAAAATTAATGAACCAGGAGTTCTATAATAAAATAAAATAAAGGTGATTAACGAGCACACAGTCCATATGCTAGTAAGAATCAATATACGACTACAAATGTGTTTGTTCCCTGAGGACTAAGATAGAATGCCTCATTACCTGTAAAAAAATCAAGGGTCTCCGGAAAGAGCTGCTTTGAGACGCTGGTATTGTGTTAATCTGATTGATTATATAAATATAAATGGGTTAGTCACACTGCAGCTATATTATGGTTATAATATGAATTTGTTGACTCGACCGGGGAAGGACCACGCTCTCACAGAATACTATTTTTTTGTTAGGATTACTAACAAAAATAACAACAGTAATACAAAAGTCATTTTCATAACAAATTAAACACATTTTAATTATATTTTTATAGGTAGCTTAATGCTACTGTGTTTAGTATAATGAGTGAAGAGAATCGAAAACCCTTTTTACTGGAAATAGAGGCATTCCATCTTAGTTCTCAGGGGTAGCAGCACATTTGCATTTTGATTCTTGGTTGAGGATAAATGTGGATGTCTATGTGTCACAACATCCACTTACCATTAGGTGGACTGTGTGCTCGTTTGTCACCTAATGCTGTAAAAAAGTCGGAGTAGTTAACTATAACATGAGTAATGTTAATAAGGTAACTAGTATTCTTTAAAAATATTTTAATCAATGCTCTTCCTGCACTTAAATGTATTACTTATGCCTTTTTAAATAAAATTGAACAATTAAATAGTCTAATAGACAAGAGAATCTATCGTACATAGCACCCTGTGGGTGTATATAACACTACAGGTAATACAAGAATTATTATACGATGGCTTCTGAATAAATTGATATCAGTATATCGATATTGTTTATATCAGACAATAATACCAAGGCCTCGGAATAACAGTAAAAAGAGTCTCCGGTTCTCTACACTCACCGTACGAATCACAGCAGTATTACACTGCTATTTTACACTGGTATTCTGTAAGAGCGTAGTCCTGCCCCGGTCGAGCCGACCCATTCATGCTACAACTATAATATAGCTGCATTATAGCTCATAACTAAGCTTAAAATGCTTGTATTAGATGTGGTAGTCAGTAATCAAATAATGGATTCGTACCCACGACTTTCCGAGTTTGCAGTCCGCATCCTTAACCATTAGGCTACTGTCACTTAAAAGTATAAGCTTTATATTTTCTTTTTTGACAAATTAAAAATCAAATTACGTCTTATTTAAATGGCAACAATTTTCTTTAGCGGACATCATCGTCACAATTTAGTTAGTAAAATGAGCTTCTTATCGCATGAGGCCATCGTAGTAGTAACACTAGCTAGCAATGCTTACGTACTGCCGACTTAAGTAATTGCTTTCAATGCGAACGCCTTATGCGTGCGACTTATAGGATAATGTTTACTATTTTCCATTTGTAAAACTTTTTAATACGGAAAAGTGGTCGCGTAATCTAATAATGGTTTATCGCTTCATTAGTGTTTTAGAAAAAAAATTATCTACAAATAGTCTAGACAAGTTTGTCTTATAATCTTTCGAAATTCGAGATAACAAAATCTTTTTAAGAAATTTCTCTAAAAATAATTAGTATATTCAAGATAATTATTTCGTACAATTCCCCAATCAATTGATTTTCATTCATCAACCAACTTCAAAAAAAAGTAAGAGGTTCTCAATTCGACTATATTTTTTATGTGAATTACCTCAAAATTTTTTTTGGTGAAGCGATTTTGAAGATTCCTTTTTTATTTGAAAGTTAGTACTTCTAATATAGTCCGATATAAATTTAATCAAGACCTGTGACTAGTCGTTTTGAGTTATCTTTGATAATGCGTATTTAATTGACTTCGACTACATTGATGATGTTCTCATTTTATTTATATTGAAGTCGTTTAAACAAAATTTTTAATTTTACCGCTTGTTCATTCTTATCTATCAAAGTCCACTGACGAACGTTGTCCTTCCCATAGATTATCTCATAAGAGGACAGTTGCTGCTAAACACAAACAGAACATTTTATTTATTAATTCTTCATTGCATTCCTTATTAATATATAAGAATACAAGGGCGGACTTAATGCTTTGAGGCATTCTCTACCAGTCAACCCATAAGTTGATTTTATTTCATAGTTGTTATTAGGAAGACGGTGCTGACCATCTCCCGTTTTGTTTCCTCCGTCGCCTTTTACGAGACCCACGGGATGATAAGGGATAATGGATATTCTTAAACCGCGACTACACGGTCAATTGATGAAGAACTTCTAAAGAGTGATAATTAAAACATCAAATTAGCTAACATATCCTCGATACTACAGATGATGTGACCATAGACACCTACATCTATCCTCGATAAAAATCAAATATAGATGCGTTGTCACTTCAGGACCAAAATAAACCAGGACTAAAATAAAATCCTTCGTTACTCGTTACACTCACCTTTCGGAAAACAGCACTACACTATTATTTTACGTTATATTCTGTAAGATGACAGTTCTGCAGATTGGAGCCGACGTATTCGGTACAACCATAATAAAGCTACAGCGTGGCTCTACCACGTCAAACGTATTGCTGCAAATCAGCAGCGCCTATATCACGCCTATATACGTATTTAGGGGATAGGAAAACCAGTATAATTAAAAACTACAAGTAATTCGATCTTAATAAATCAGATATATATACTTAACATTTTTTTAAAGTGGTAGCTAAATTATTACTGTAACACAATTGGGCCGGTCGACCAAGCTGTGACCACGCTCTCGCAGAACACCAGCTTAGAAGAGCAACTTGCTGCAGTGTTTCGTATGGTGGTGTTGAGAACCGGAGACCCTTTTTGCTGGGTACAAGGCATTCCGTCTTAGTACTCAAGGACAACAACTCATCTGCATAAATACAGACTCTTTAATATCAGTACCTTGTCTAGCGGCCTCACCAATTCTATGCCGTGCGCTACGGCACACACCCTGCCTAACGTTATTTACATAAATCACTTACCATTATGCGGACAATGTGCTCGTTTGTCACCCTTTAACTGTAAAAATTAAAAAGCGGTCTAGGTGCGACCCGAAAGGCTTACACTACAAACTTCCCAGTGGAGGAATAAAAACATATCATATGTTTTAATATTTTATAGAATTTTTCATTCGGCACAAAAAACGATTGACTGATGTTGTTCAAAATTTAAAGAGGTCTAAGTCACATAATTATGCGTTAAATGAAACTGGTCCCATGTCAATATCACTCTTTGTTCTCGAGACACACGAGGCGAAAATTGAATCCGAACATACATACATACGTACATGTGCACACGCGGACATCCTCTAAAAACCATACTATTCTCTCTAAGAATCTGAAGACCTTGAAACGTGGAGATATGTTAAAATTTCCAATTTTCAAAATCGGACCCATTACAATAACTTCCCAGCTTCCCATTGGGAAGTTAAAAAAAACAACGCTAAGCAGATGTCTCTAGATGGAACTCATATGAATTTATTAGTCCCGTAAATGGTGACACTGCGTCGTCATGGTTGAAAAGTTGCTTTGTAGAAAAGCTTTCAGGTTTCTAATGTAAATTTATACAAAAAACAATGCATTATTAAATGTGTTATTTTATTTATTATTTAGGCTTTTTAATTCTTCTTCCTTTAGGATTATCCATGGTTTGGTTTATTCATTTCTAATCCAATGAATACGAAATATCTATCATATCTATATAAATACATATAATAAATCTGTAGAAAAACCATGACTGTAATTCTAATATTTTCTGGAAAAAATAAAGGGCACTGAAGCCAAATTAGTGGTTTTCAGAATTTTTGTCTGTCTGTGTATTCAAGATTCACGTAAAAATTACTGAACCGATTTCTATGAAATTTTGTGTGTAGGTAGTTAGGGACCCGGGGCTATATCCGATTACGGAACTTCACAAAAGGAGGGTTAAGTATTTTCCTTCCTTAAGATGTTAATTTCTATTTTATACAATTGATGTGTTTTATTAAATTAATTTTAAACTTAGTTTTAAACGTTGACCAAAATTAGTTTTAGACGTTGCGTAATAATTGAACTACGCCGAAAATCTACGATATTATTGTTGTATTCACTTTTTCAAGACAGTGCCATCTAACGTAAAATACAAAAAATAGTGACTTTTTGCGACGAATAAATTAACTATTATAAACAACTTAAATTTATATAGCTATTTAATTAAATTTATAATTTATTAAAAATTCTAATGTATATAGTTGTTGTTATTTCATTTTAGTAGATATAAATAACTTGTATAGTACCTAATTACTACTTATATAGATAAAAGTGACATTTATCGAAAATCATAAAATGGATGTTTCTGAGTTTAATTTCTAATCTATAAAAAGTATATATAGTACGTATAATTTTTTTTTTTGCTATAAATAAACGAATAAACATTAAAATTAGTAAAAAACACCTATTTTGCTTATAGTTTAAATGAAAAGATTTTTATAAATGTAATTTCAGATCTCAGATTTTATAATTGAAACTTAAATGGCGGTATTCGATAAAATTTTACAGTGTTGACTATATCACGACATAGCTTGACCAAATCAATGAATATAGATATAATTATTTATATAATCACATATTATATAAATAACACATATCCAATGCCAAGACAATTTTCCCTTCATAAAGACACATCGGAAGAAGTGCCTGATATAAAAAAGGTGTTGCGTTATATGATATTTATGCAATTCTGATAAAATAACTTAAGCGTTTCTGTAGCCAATAATATTGTCATTATAGACACAGATACCGACGTATCTCTACAAGTCATCCAGTATTGATCATTTTAGTACGAAATAGTATTATAGATGTGTCTAAATTAAAGCCCGCGAAGACCAACAGATAAAGATATCTATGATCCTCAACATCCACACATAACACGTGAAGTGTGTCGTTGTGCTCGCTTGTCGCCCATAATCTATAAAAAAATCTTAGCTGCCGGTTTCTTGAAGCTGTAGCGAACCCTTACTGTTACTAGGAAACGTTGCTAATACTAAAAATAACTTAATAATAATTTTCTTTCGTTATTCTTTTGAGCCGTAGTAGCTCAGAGACTAAACGCTTGTCGTAAATTCCATAGCCCTCGAGTACCCTGGGTTCAATCCCCGCCAGCACTAATGACATCGTCAATTGAAATTGTAAGTTTTGACTTATCACCTGCTTAACGCTGAAGAAAAACTGCATGACAGAAAAATAAAATATTTTGAGTAATAGAAAAGTCCGCCAATAAGTACAAGAGCGGCGCTATGGACTAATCGCTTTTGCTCTCATAAATGAGAAGTAGTCTATGCCCAACATTGGGATTTATATAAATTGTGGACAAACGACTAAACATTAACATAATCTAATACGTAAATTACTGTTCGAAACATGAAAATATATTTATAAGTGGTTGAGCCATGCTACAGCTGGTGCATGCATGAGTGCTGAAGAACCATGTCACAGAATACAGCGTAAAGTAGCAGTTCAATGCTGCTGCATTCAATATAGTAAGTGTAGGGAACTGGAGATCCCTTTAACCGGATGCGAGGCATTCATTCTATCTTAGCCATTGTCGTCTGAGGATGTGGTAGACTTCATTTGGATATTATCTTAAGTTCATTTTACATTCATTAAATTGTAAAAAGTTCACAGTACACTTAATATCGCATTATTTGCAATGTGTCCAATATGTCAACGTCGTCGCCAAATTATTTGGCGTATTTCCTAAAAACAAAATCACAAAGTATTGAAACGTGAAATGTGATACTCCGAAAACCCACAAATCTCCCCTTCAGATTAAGGCTGACGAGCTATCTCAATTAAAGGCCGACTCCACAAAACAAATAACGTGGCGAATGACGAACATATTAGAAATTACTTACTAAACGGATTGTATTTCAAACGATTACTATTTATTATTAGACATTTATTGCATTAGGAGATACTAAAAGAATTTCTGTTTTCTACGAGCATCCACGTTTTTTGTTTGGTATAAGATAGATAGATAAGATATTAGCACAGATTGAATCATTATTTCTTTATTATTATTTTTTATAGAAGAGGGGCAAACGAGCATATTGTTGACCTGACGGTAAGTGAGTATCGCCGCCCATCAACAACCGCAACACCAGAGGAATTGCAGGGGTGCACTGCCGGACTTCTAAAAAGGAGTAAGCTCTTTTCTTAAAGGTATGTATATTGTATATATGAATATATACTTACTTTCAAAGTATATATACTTATATATATATATATATATATATATATATATATATATATATATATATATATATATATATATATAATAATGTTTGCTATTTTCCATTTGTAAAACTTTTTAATACGGAAAAGTGGTTGCGTAATCTAATAATGGTTTATCGCTTCATTAGTGTTTTAGAAAAAAAATTATCTACAAATAGTCTAGACAAGTTTGTCTTATAATCTTTCGAAATTTGAGATAACAAAAGCTTTTTAAGAAATTTCTCTAAAAATAATTAGTATATTCAAGATAATTATTTCTTCCAATTCCCCAATCAATTGATTTTCATTTATCAACCAACTTCAAAAAAAAGTAAGAGGTTCTCAATTCGACTATATTTTTTATGTGAATTACCTCAAAACTTTTTTTAGGTGAAGCGATTTTGATGATTCCTTTTTTATTTAAAAGTTAGTGCTTCTAATGTATTCCTATAGTTAATAAGATAATGCTACCCTCTTCTATTTTATTTCCTTTGATCGCCTCTTATCACTACCATGCTATGATATGAAGTAGTGGACATTCTTATGCGTGCGGTAATTACTTACTTTCAAAGTATACTAAAACTTATAGACTTTTAAAATTGGTTAAACTTTACTTATAGTCTATTAACACTATCACCGTATTGAAATAATTAATTACCGCACGCATAAGAATGTCCACTACTTCATATCATAGCATGGTAGTGATAAGAGGCGATCAAAGGAAATAAAATAGAAGAGGGTAGCATTATCTTATTAACAGGAAAATAATAGCTGCGGGTGCCAACCCGCTGGCCACACATAGCAATTATGTCAGATATCCCCCCTACATGGGCCTCTCCCATTTTAAGGATGATTTGCCCTAATCACGATCCTTGGCTAATGGATTGGTGAACGCAATACGTAAATGTCATGAGACTCATCACGAGTCTAACATTAACTTGGAAATCCATTTTGAGCATCAAGACCATCGGCTTAAATATTGCGCACCCAGAACAAATGTCAGGGATGTTACTTTGGGAACAAGGATCCACTTCTTATTTATGCGGTTATTGGCAACCGACTAAACTTGTCTGTCCGCTGGATGTTTTTTTTATAGAATGGGGTGATAAACGAGCACACAGTCTACCTGATGATAATTGGATGCTGTGGCCCATACACATCTACATTTTGAATCAAAATGCAGATGCGTTGTCACTCCTGAAGATTACATTTTCACAATTTCCAGTGAAAAGGGTCTTCGGTTCTCTACACTCAACATACGTACTGCGTGGTCCTTCGTACCACTATCGAGTCGACCTATTTGTGCTATAACCATAATATAGCTACAGCATGTATCTACCACGTCTAAAACTGTGCAACGACTACACTTGAGCAGTAAAGCATAAAAGCTAAGTGTGACCTTCCATAATAACTTTTGGGGACATAATATGAGAAATCCTACACGTACAGCATTACATGTGATAAAACTCTATTCTTAGCCAACGATCAATGACAAAATCCAATAGTAGAGAGCCCTCAACCGGCATTTCGTAAGAATTCATGAAGAGTTCTACACGCTCTACATGAGTATTCGAAGGCATCATCGACTTTTTTTACGGACAACATTTTTGGCCCTCTGCAAAGGAACCAAATGTTCTGTCTATATGATTACCTGTTAGATGCGTGCCGTATTTGATTTTCTTCAAGGAACCCAAATCACGATGTATAAATTATTCAATGCAGCTTGAGCCCCGTCTGATACCGTAGAACAATGGTCTACGCGCCACGTGTCTGCATGCTACATTATGACGTAGCACGTAGGCGCATGACTGTACTGTTGCTACAGAGTTGTATTGAACTTGTTCAATTTGATGCAGCTTGCGGACTACGAGTTTCCTAATTCAGAAAGGAATCTGCAGTAGGAGACTTTTAGTTCTTAAGCTACATAAAATTGATTGAAATAAAGACTTGGATAAAGGTGAAATTCTATCTTTACATATCTTTATGTCGATAACGGTATTTTTAGATAGCTGTTCGGACAAATGGAACCGCAGTAGTTAGATAACTGTATCAGAAAGGGATCTGCAGTAGAAAACTTTTTTTACATTATTCTAAACCAGCGACTAACTACAATCCCACCTGATGGTAAGTGGTGATGTAGCCTAAGGTGGTGAAGCGCACTGACTAAACATAAGTGTATTCACTCTTGCCTTGGAAACAACCTCATTATAATCGGATGGAAACACAGATGCTGGCAACTTATTCCACTCCTTTGCTGTACGCATGATGAACGATGTAAACCGTTTGGTTCGAATACGTGATAGTCAACAACGAAACGGTGGAGACTGGCCCAACGTCTGGTTATCCATTGGTCAATGGTGGAAGGTAGAACCGCAGACTTCACACATAGCGTCGAAATAATACATAGCTGACGTGAAGCATCAACGTTCCGGGTAGTCTGCAGTTTGTGATCATATCCTAGACGGTGGCAACCATTACATCAGATTTGAATTTGATAGACCACAAATCCTCGCAAAATAACATCGATTCCTACCAAGGATGATACGTGAGGCTATTGAAATTAAAAAATCATTCCAATTTCAATAGAGAAGGAGGCTAGGTATTACCCGCTTGGGACTATAATTATTAAATTAAAACTGAACCCGAGCATACCACTGCAAGACTTTAAAACATAAGTTAATTCTGCGTAGATCGTAACAAAAACAGTAATTAAAAAGCTGAAGGTACTCCGGGTTAACATTGACATCGGGACGTTAGTCACCCTAGTCCCCCATGACCATGGGTGCTGGAAAGCACCCGAAACGTCGAGTATTAAAAATAACATAAATAAAATCAGTAAAAGTAGTTTTAAGGTTAAGTGGGCGCCAAAGGCAGATTTTTCTCGCTTTATATGGACTGTTTGGTCGGCTCGCGCGCTGTTTAATCGCACAGTATTTATTTGATATTTCTTTTTAAAACTATATATACTCTTTTATTGAAAAATAAACCCATAATTTACTCACGTATTTACTGGTGAACACATAGCCTGAATTTAATTGAAATTGCTTACCACCCCATAATTCAGTAAGAAAAATCTTTAACTTTCATAATGAATTCAAAAAAATATATTAATTCGTAGTTTTTAATGTCAAAAAATTGCACGTTTACAGCGTGAATAATCTTCTTTTTGCGCCCACATCACCTTAATCAATGTGTAGTGGTCGCGTAAATATAAGAAATCATTATGCAATTCCTACACATACTCTCTGAAATTCATCCTATAAAAAACCGAAAGGCTGGCTACTTTGTAGCTGTGAACGAGGCTGGTAAGAGATTTTAATCTTTTAGCCCTAAAGGTCCATCTGTGAAACAAGATTTAGATAGTGGTGAGATTAATCGTTTACATTTATTAATATCGATAACGCTCTTTTTTCCACATACAGCAGCTCAACTTAAGATGTTAAATAAAACATCAAGGGCCGTTAAGAATTATGCTTTCTTTGTCCACACCTGAACATAGAAAGTTGTAGATTAAGTTACAACACACACACACACACACACACACACACACACACACACACACACACACACACACACACTCACCCACTCACTCACTCACTCACTCACCCACTCACTCACTCATATGCACTCACTCACTCACTCAATCACTCACACACACACACACACACACACACACACACACACACACACACACACACACACACACACACACACACACACGCATGCACGCACGCTCACTAACACGCACGCACGCACTCACGTACGCACGCACGCACATGTGTCTTAAACCATTTGCAACCAACAACATGTATGTGTGTGTGTGTGTGTCTGTGTGTGTGTGTGTGTGTGTGTGTGTGTGTGTGTGTGTATGTTGTGTGTGTGTGTGCGTCCAGCAGTAAACAATTTTTTTGATAGGATAAGGTGACAAACGAGCACACAGTCCACCTGATGGTAAGTGGTTGCTGCGGCCCATAGACATCTACATCTACCCTCGATCACAAATCAAAATGCAAATGCGTTGTCACCCGTAAGGACTAAGATGGAATGCCTCGTTTCCAGTAAAAAGGGTCTCCGGTTTTCCACACCATACGAAACACAGCAGCATTAAGCCTCCATTTCCAGCAGCTATTCTGTGAGAGCGTGGTCCCTCCCCGGTCGAGCCGACCCATTCGTGCCCCAACTACACTACTAATATAATTGTAGCATGGCTCTACGACGTATAAAAAGAACAGATAAAAGAAAAGTCTTTGCGTGAGTGCGTATTACGATATTGACTATGGTTTCGGCGTCATTTATTGAAATGTACGCAGTGTTCCATCTATCTTTCTTTGTCAGTGTGAGGTGATAAACTTTGAATGATTTATAATGTATATGTAACTTGGTCAAAAATGCATTTTTTATAAATGGATGAGCCACAATGCAGATATATTATGGTTATAGCATGAATGGGTTGACTTGACCGGGGAAGGACCACGCTCTCACAGAATACTATTTTTTATTAGGATCACCAACGGAAATAACAAAGGTAATTTTCATAATATCAAATTAAACATATTTTTTTTGATAAAAGAAAATTTAACAATGCTATAAACATTACTAATATTCCTCTTAATCACTCGTGGTAAGCTTAAATTGCATGTGTTACGAGTGGTTCACGCCAGTAGTCGAATGGTGGATTCGAACCCACGACCTTTTTGAGCTCGCGGTCCGCGCCCTGCCATTAGGCTACTGTCGCTTATATATTTTATTTGTATTTTTATAGGTAGCTTAATGCTACTGTGTTTGGTATAATGAGTGAGAAGAATCAAAAACCCTTTTTATTGGAAATAAGGCATGCCATCCTAAGGGGTCACCCATGACCCAGCTTCCACTTCCCATCAGGTGAACTGTGCGCTTGTTTGTCACTCTCATTCTTTAAAAAAATGTGTATTTTTATACTACCTTTACTCCACAATAAATAACATGCCATTTTGCATTTTGCAACCATGCTGCAGCTACATCATTGGTATAATTGTAGCACGAATGGGTCGGCTCGACAGGGGAAGGACCACGCTCTCACAGAATACCAGCGTCAAATAACAGCTTAACATTGCTGTGTTTCGTTTGGCGAGTATAGAAAACCGGAGACCCTTTTTACTGGAAACGAAACATTCCATCTTAGTCCTCACGGGTGATAACGCATCTGCATTTTGATTCGTTGTCTAGGATAGATGGAGATGTCTATGGGCCACAGATACCACTTACCATCAGGTGGACTGTGTGCTCGTTTGCCACCCTTTTATTATTAAAAAAACTATATTTAACGAAATGGTAATAAATGAATAGCCGTAATATAAACACATCAGCAGAATCTAAGGATACCTTGGTCCTAAGTTATTTATGGCTTTATAGTTTAAAATATTTTTAGTTTCCATAAAAAGTTTATATACAGATTGAAAATTCTTTCATTATATTTTAAAAATTAAAAAATGTAAATTAAAAAATGACTAAAGAACAACAAAATACGGCGGCAAAAATGTTAGTAATTCGTTACGTCTAAGTAGGAAATTAATGAATGAAAATGGATTAGACTGTTTTTCTTTTTTTAAATTTAACGTGCCGTGTGAGCTTTAAGATTCATGTCACGTCGTTGCTTGAGTCCAGATGAAATGTTACGAGCTGTAGGCGGGTTAGAGAATGGTGCTACTCAACACGTCATTGCTGAGGCCCTACACACCAGTCAACATGTTATATCTAGGTTGTGGTCACGTTATCGTGATACTGGGTATGTGGCTGAACGGCACACGGGTAGATACCGTGTAACGCAGAGAGTACGCAGAGACAGGATCGATTTCTCCTTATGACCGCCAGAAGACAACCCAATATCAGAGCGATTTAACACTAAAAAAGTTCCATGAAGACCGCCAGCTGCGGGTAAGCAACCAAACCGTGCGAAGGAGGTTGCATAAGGTTGGTATTAATGTCCGTAGACCGCCGTAGACGTGTTCCAGAATTGCGACGTGGCAATCGCGGTAGGCGGTTTTCGTGGATTCGGGAGCATTTATCATGGAGTGACGAAAAATGGTTTTTGGTGCTGTTTACCGATGAGTCCGGTTTGAGTTTCATCCGGATTCACGAAGAACACGTGTTCGAAGAACTCCAGGGAGAGTTAGTCATCAACGGCACCCTCAGGAGGTCCACGTAGATTAACCGTCCAACTACACAAAAATACCACGAGAAGATAGTAGAGCCTGTTATTATCCCACACATAATCCAAATGAGGTAGAAATTTCCGCTCATACATACATGGTAATGCTCCTTCCCATACAGCGCGGCGGCTGGTGTCGGCCGCTCTCCGAGACCACGATATTCAAGTTTTGGATTGGCCTGCACAGTCACCTATCCTATCGAGCATGCCTGGGACGTGTTACAGCGAAAATTTTTGAGAGATTTCCCGCCAAATTTGACGATGGAACAACAACTTTACGAACACTTGCAAACTACACGGGCCCTCATACCGCAGCAAGACATTGACAATTTAATTTTAAGTATTGAACAATCGATGTATATGTGTAATTATTGTAGAGAGGTGGCAATACTGATAATTAATAATTAGATTTTATAAGTATTTTTATTTTAATTAAAATTAACAGTTTTATAAGAAGAAATGAAGTTTTTCTATCATATCATAAAAATTTACATTTTTATTTAAAACACAATAATGACGAAATATTTTTTATTGCTTAATTTATTTTATTATTAAAGACCTTAACATAACCTATCATTCTTCCATTCACTATATCGGAATATTCCTTACAGATTTTTAGATATTTGATGAAATATAAAATGTCCCTAGATTCTGTTGATATGTTTATATGGTGTTATTATTCAGTAAGTAAACAAATACAAGTGATATGGAAAACTCGAGAGTATCACTGCCTGCAACATTATTGGAATCCATAAGCTTTCTAAATATTTTCATTTTCAAAAGGATGTAAGATATTCGAAAATACATACGACTATCTAACTTGTATGCTGAAATTAAGATATATTTTCAATTGTAGTAACTAAACTTCCTTTTTTAGTCCACTACCATACTGGTAGACTCTGCAACCGCGTTCGCCTACAATTTATATTATTCTTTAATAACGAACAAAAATGAACTATATTTGTATATTCTCGAGAATGAAAGTTAGCTCTATACTGGATCTATTTTATCTGTTTTACTAAGGTTAAGTGTACTCGTTTCTACGTTGCATTCGCATTGGTAAATTTATGAGGAAACTTTTCGTAATAAATTTGATTTTAATTTTTTGTTGAGAACAACAGGATTTTTACATATAATATTTACTCAGTTTTCATCTTCATCCAAATCGACCTTGAATATATAAATGGAAGAAACAAGGGCTTAATCAGTTTTCATCTTCATCCAAATCGACCTTGAATACATAAATGCAAGTAACTGTGTGGTCCACTTAATGGTTAAGGATGCTCCAGTATGGGCTAGAGTTTGAATTGAGTTTGAGCTAGAATTGAGGATAGATAGGTGTCCATGGGGGACACCTATCTATCCTCAATTTAGAATCAAAATGCAACTGCATGTTAACCCTGAGAACTTAGACCGATTGCCTCATTAACCAGTAAAAAGAGTCTTCGTCACTTACAAACAGTAGCATTTCGCTGCTATTTAAGGCTGGTATTCTATGAGAGCATGGTTTTTCTCTAATTGAGATGCCCATTCGTGCTTCTATAACAAGCTGCAGCGTGGCTTTACTACGTAGGATTAGTAATAATAATAATGTCCACACAGATTTTCGCTCACGGCGACCAGCCTCAACGAAGACTCAGCGCAGGACAGGATTATAGTGCCCAAGTGTATGCGCAAGCACAGGTGCACTCTCTATTCCCTCACTCTCATAGTCCGATGAGACGGTAAACCCACACGAGCGGAGAAAGAACAAGCGCAGGACGAACGGCTTTTTGAGGCACGGGGGTGAGAAACCGCCAACTTCCTGACTTCGGGTAGCTACTGAGAATTTCTTGACGCAAAAACTCAATAACTGTTTATTTGTCACGGGTTTGAACCCGGGACCTCTTGATCGGCAGTCGCGTTTGCAACCACTAGACCAACGAAGCAGTAAGATTAGTACATATATCCGCATTCGATTTGGTTGTCCGTAGATATTCGCTTCGAAAATCGTTAAAATAGGGCGACTATTAGGGCAATACGATCGTTAGCTAATATAAAGGAACGGTACATCTTTTTCTCTTAAATCCAACTTCTGCAAGCGTTTATCTCGAAATTTAATGAATGGGACCTAGAAGCACAGGTCGTACGCACTTAACAGTTAACAGCATGAGCAGCTAAGCGCAAGGTCCGCTTTTTGCCATTCAATATGCAACCGCTCATTTTGTAAGCACTGAACCGCCACAAAATTCTAACCACAGCGGTTGAACGGAAAGCAGCGTTCTTCAGCTCATCACTAGCCATCAGTAAAGGGTAATATTTTTTTCATTTCGTTGTTTTTGATAGCGAAAAGCGAAAAAGGATAACAAGCGTCCTCGACAGCGACTATAAACAATGAACCGAAACTTAGCTCTCTATCTTGACACGGAACAACAGCGGCATGCCGCCATGATGATGAGTCGCTGTTTCATTCATCATATTCATAATTGTATACAAACAAAATTAAAACTGCTGAATATAAAACCCATTAATTAATTATCCCTTCTTTTTATTTCATATTAAGGTTGTCTAGAAGAAATTGCTGCATAGTAATAAGACCGCCTTTTGTTTTTCTCTACGTTTATTTCTTATTATGTTATTTCTTTTCTTAGTGTACAATAAAGGGTATTGTATTGTTATATTGGCCTCCTCAAAGTTGCCATGCTTGGCTGGTGGATTAGCGTCGGCAACATTTTATTATTATTATTTAGTTGTTATAAAAAAGATGATGCTCCCCATCTTCAGTTAGAGTTACTCTCTGTTATCTCTTACAACGCTCATGTAATGATTTGGAGTGGTTCATTCAATTACACAGCCTCTACACGGCAACGCGAACATGCCTCAGCTCTGCAAGCACTAATTCACCTGCATGGTGGCATCGACAAAGCTTTTAAATTTGCATCATATTAATTACTACTGCAAATTTAATATTATGTAATGAGGAAGAAAGTCTAACATAAGACTTTAATCCATAAACCTGTTAGACTCGTACGTATTTATACGTTTTTATACATAAAATTGAAAAAATATTAATCACCGTATAGTCGAGGTGGAAGAATATCCACTAACAACCCCGTGAATGTCGTCAGAGGTGAAAGAGAAAGAAATCTGGAGATGGGCAGCAGGGTCTTCGTAATAACGACTAAAAACAAAATACTACTTTTACCAACCCGCTTGCTAAGCGTGGCAGCTATGGCGAACATCCTCCCATGACACAATCTATAGGGCAGGCTTACATTCAGTAGTAGACTTTAATAGGCTGTAATAATAATAATAATAATGTCCTCCAGACCGAATTTCGGACACGGCGGCCTGCCTCAACGGAGGCTAGCCATCGGCGCAGGACAGGATTATAGTGCCCAAGTGTATGCGCAAGCATAGGTGCACTCTCTATTCTCTCACTCTCATAATCCGATAGGACGGTAAACCGACACGACCGGAGAGAGATCAGGCGCAGGACGTGCTTTCCGAGGCACGGGGATGAGACACCGCCAACTTCCTGACTCCGTGCAGTTACTGAGAATTTCTTGACAGAAAAACTCATAAATATGCTGTAAATAAATAGGCTGTAACGGTAATATAAAATGGATGACTACAACTGTATTATTCTATTATAAAGAGACGTAGAAGAAAACAGATCTTTCTCATTAAAAGCAAAATATCTCAGAAAAAAATTTAAGAAAAATAACTTTTCCATTTTCATTACTGAAATATTAAGTTTCTAAAACCTATTACAACCAGTGACAAAAAGTTATCGAATAGTAACTTAAATTGTTTTCGGTATATTCCCGTTGCTAATGTTTTTAATCGTCTTTTACTCAACACGAAGTATTTATGAGTTAATAGAAATTTAGAACTAAAGTAAATTAACAGATTTATATATTATATACCCGTGCTCTGAAGAGTGACAATTCCTAAAGTACGGGTATCTTTCTTCAATAAGCAAAATCATAGTAATCATCACGATGAAAGCAGTAAACTTATACGTGGTAGCGCCACACTACAGCTGTATTATGGTTATAGCACGAATGTATCGGCTCGACCGGGGAAGGACCACGCTCTTACAAAATACCAGCGTAAAATAACAACTTAATGCTGCTGTGTTTTGCATGGTGAATGTAGAGAACCGGAGACCCCTTTTTACTAGAAACGGTGTTCCATCTTAGTCATCTGCATTTTGATACTCAATTGAGGATAAATGTAGATGTCTATGCGTCACAGCATCCACTCACAATCAGGTGAACTGCGTGCTGGTTTGTCAAACTATTCTATAAAATAAAATAACCACTAATGATATTTAACCCAGAAATCAGGACGTAGCCCACGTGGATGTCGTAAGAAACGACGGAAGGAAGTTAACAGGAGTTGGGCAATAGCATCTTCTTATAACAACTAAAAATAATTAATGGGTGCGTTTGGCAGAAAAAAGCGCTAGCAAGCGCTTGTAAGCAAAATGGCGATCGTAAGCGGTAAGCGCTGTCAAATCGTAAGTAGCTATTTTCCTCCAGGACACGATGTTAGTTTTAACCGGGGGACCTAACCTTATTTAAATATATGTTTGTATAGTATTCATATTAAACACTTACCAATCATGATTTTTTAATAACATGTATATGTCTATTCATGTCATTATATTACTTAAAACTAATATTGCACAAAACAACTTATAAACTCTACTTCAAAACAAACAAATTAAATAAGCAAAATGGCGGATTGTGTCAGCGCTACTGAAGTAGCAATCGTGTCCTGGCCGAAAACTATTTTAGCGCTTGTAAGCGCTTGCTAGCGCTTTTTTCTGCCAAACGCACCCAATAACTGCAGTTTTCACCTAACAAGTGTGCCAACTAAGGCTAATATCCCCTTCTATAAAGCAATCTATGCCAGGACCTACGTTCAGCTGTGGACTTGAATTGAATGAATGAATGAAAATGAATGACGTATCATAAACTTAACGCTACCAACATCCCGCACCAAAGGGTATAACAAAGGTTCTTCTTGTCAGCCGGTAACCACCCACAGCAGGATATGGGTCTCTTGGAAGGATTTATTGTCATCACATGTTTGTCATTTCAAGCACGTTTACCGTTTACTGCTACTTTGTGTCGTTTTAATTAATTGAAAATATATTAATTAATGTATTTAAAGCCTAGCAGCCCGAAGAGGGTCCTCATACCGATACTGGGAGGCCTATGTTCAGCAGTGGACTTGTGAAGGGCTGTAATGATGATGATGATGATGAAGCCATACAGCTCAGCATAAGCCTCCCCATAGACTACCTTATATAGGGTATTATACGCTTTCAAGCTTGTCATGCGAGAGCACAATTTTTCATAGTTTAATATAACAAACGATCACATAGTCTACCTGATGGCAAGTGGATGCTGTGGCCCATAGACATCTAAATCAGTCCTCTATTAGAAAAGGAAATGCAGATGCGTTGTCACTCCTGAATACTAAGATGGAATCCTTCGTTTACAGTAAAAAGGGGCTCCGTTTTTCAACACTCAACAAACGAAATATTAATATTCTGTGAGATCCTGGCCATTCCCAGGTTGAGCCGACCAACTCATGCTACAATCATAATATAGCTACAGCATTACTCTACCGTGTATAAAATATTATATAATGTTTTCAGTTGTTCTTATAAAGATACTGCTGTACACCTGTTTTTTTCTCTGTCGCCTCTGCGTGTGGTAACCCACGGGATGATGTTATGGAGAAGTGAATTCTCTTTACTGCTACATGGCGAAACCCCATATATCCCAAACCAAAACTAAGCATCTGAAGACTTAAATTTTATCTAATAAATCTATCATAATAATCATCGTTTATTATCGAACACCAAGCAAAACAATATTATAGTGCGGTTAGTGTAAGCACAACTAGAGTCACCAATGAATCTAAGTTTTCCAAATTTTATCGCATTTAATTGAATTATTTAAGTGTGGCCGCTGCTTGCCACTACACGAAAAACCGAACATTAAAGAGAAAAAAAAGTCACTCAATTAGCAAAAAATAAGCGTTCGAACACATAAAAACGGTAAATCATAGCTTATTTTCGAACGTATAATACGAGAATAATGGACTAAACTCGTCACGTAGCGACCGAATTAGGCGGACGAAGCAAACAATCCAATATTTGTAAAGATAAGAGGGTTAATAGAACTTGAGATCGCCGTGGGCAGGTGTTAGCTGACTCATGCGTCGTTTCGACTGGCAATTTCGAAGAGTTGTCCTTGCCTTCTCGTTATTGTATCTTCCCATCTTAACAATCCTATTCCGATCCCAATATATTTATTGAATTGGATAAATATATACACAACGACATGACTTTATTATAATAAAAATTTCTAGGTATATAGTGTAATTTTATCGCTTGGAGAAAAACAGATAAGTTGATGAATATTTATTCCTATTACATATATTTTTGTTATAGGAATGAAAGAACAACATTGATTTAATTCTTTATTTTTATCAAATAATATGAAACTAAATAAAAACATGTTATTTTCATATTTAAAAACGTAACTACTAAAAAAGTACGTGAGGGTAATGTCACGTTAAGCTTTGCCAAAACCAAAACTAGGAGAAGGACGGAGACAAAAACACGGAGTCGTATAATGCTATTACCAATATATTAGAAAAAAATTGCAAACAAACTTTGGCAATAATTAGGAACACTTCGAAAATTCTACTTAAAAAAACTAACTACACTACACCATACTAAAATCGACTAAAATATTTGCTATAATGTCAACTGTCAAAATGTCGTCGATAAAGCAGCGCCCTTTTGACCCTTTATTATTTGATTGATGAATGAAAAGCTATAGTATCACAAAGTCAGATATGCAAACAAGGCTGTAGTGTTTGAGTTATAAGAAAGTGACCATATTAACCGGATGACCATATTACCCTCACGTACTATACTTTTCAGTCTAGAAGTTCGTTTAAATAGGTACCACTTTCGCCGAGCAGCATTACGTGCTGTGTTCTGATCTGAAGGGAAAAGAAAGCCTTATAACTACTCATATGATGTTAGGTCCTCCACCCTAATCCTCAGAGGTGACAGTGCATCTATAACCTTATTTGTTTGAAGTTGGTTGCAGGTGTCGTAGTCACTTACCATAATGTTGTGTGTAAGTTCATTTGTTGAGTTGATGATATTTTTCACAAGGTGAAAAAAGCAATTCCTTTCCACCTTCAACAAGTACAAGCATTGTTGTTGTGAACAGTGGAAGGGTTTAGTGAGAGTTGCTTTATCCATGAACCGTAGCAGTGCCTTCGTACAAAAATCTGAGACTAAGGAAAAGGAAAAATGAAGGAGATTCTCAATTCTTTGTATGTAGATACATAACGCGATATCTTGAAATTGAAACGATTTTGTTGTTTTTTTAAAATTATTAAATTTGTTATATTTTTCTGAAAATGTATGCTCGACAGCTGTATCGATAATTATCACAGACAAATAAAATATCTAACAACGAATTGGTTTGCTTTTTCGTAACAACATAATCAGCAGATAGTAAGGGGGAGGCAAGAGTGGGCAATGCCCACCCGTGAAACTACTTTCGACAATTTGGAATACATTCATACACCCGATTGAACTGATGTATCATAACGATAACAAAATGTTATATTCGTTCTGGATTTTGTAATTTTCCCGCGGAAAAAGTGCTACAACTTGCCAAGCCCATCAAAAGTTCATTGCTAAGTATGGGGATATTTGGCCACAGTTGCCACGCTTGGCAAGTGAGTTGAACGCAACAGTTTTTTATTATTTTCATTTTATAGTGATTAATATCAGCAATCGACACTTACAACACCCAAGGGATGTTACAGGATAGTGGATCCATAAAATAATAACTAACTAACTACTAAATTACTAATTCGAAATAGAGTTTGTTTGTAGATGAAAACTCATACCTAGGAATATTGATAACATCTTCACCACCGGTTAAATGATGTTACTACGTAACGGATACATCACTCCCATAGAAAAGCGAAATTACAAAATTATAATAATAGTACCCGGTTGACCGAGCTTTGCACGGTATTTTTCGCTCGGTTTTTTTTTTAATTCGTGTGTTTTATATTTAGATACAAATTACATACTGATGAAATACGAATAATATTTTTTGATCGTAGCGACATAATAGTAAAAAACTGAACTGATTATTTGAATAAAAAAATTATGAGTGCAATTTGTTTTATTTAAATTTTCGTGTTTTTAAAAAATACTAAAAAAAGGGCACGAAAAAATAGATTTTCTCAAAAAAAGTAAGGAACTTGAAAAAAAGTCTGGGCTCGAACCATGGTGTTACGAATATTGTGACCGCCCAATAAACCAATTAAGCTATTGGTAATCATTAATAAATTGTCCAAATTTACCTTCTTATTCTAACGATATTGTAGCAGTTTTTCAGTGCCTAAAAACACGGACAAAGAGACATTTTCTAAAAATAAATCCTAGCTAGATCGATTTATTGCCCCCGAAACTCCCTGCATACAAAATTTTATGAAAATCGTTGGAACCGTTTCCGAGATTCCGATTATATATACAAGAATTGCTCGTTTAAAGGTGTAGGATAAATTGGTTTACAATTGACTCTCAAGGTATTACGTATAACAGACACTAGATCTAAACGCCAATAATTTTATGAAAATCGGTAAGTCATGAAATAGTAAATTTAAAAAAAATGAATCAGATATTATAATAATTTTACTCATTTAATAAATAAGTTATTTAATTTTAATAGTTTGTTTTAGTAGTTAAAAATCAAATTATAAAACAAAAGTTAAAATTAATTTAATTAAATCTTTAAAGCGTGCGAACCCCACCGACACTTGAAATCCCGTGAGCACGCTAGTAACAGAATCTAGGGCTATTCTATATTTCATCAAATATCTAAAAAAAACATGAAGGATTTTCTGATATATTAAATGAAAGATTGATAGGTTTTTTTAAAGTATTTAATAAAAATAAAAAACATTTCGTATAATCGCCGTAGAAAATTAGTATGATAAAAAAAACTTGATTTCTTCTGAAAACTATTAATTTTAATTAAAATTGAAAAAAATCTTTAGAATCTAATTATTAATAATCTATGTTGCTACCTTTTAATTACACATCGACATCGATTGTTCATACTTAAAATTGAATTGTCAATGGGTGCGTTTGGCAGAAAAAAGCGCTAGCAAGCGCTTGTAAGCAAAATGGCGATCGTAAGCGGTAAGCGCTGTCAAATCGTAAGTAGCTATTTTCCTCTAGGACACGATGTTAGTTTTAACCGGGGAACCTAACCTAATTTAAATATATGTTTGTAAAGTATTCATATTAAAAACTTACTAATCATGAATTTTTTATAACATTTATATGTTTATTCATGTCATTATATTACTTAAAACTGATATTGCACAAAACAACTCTATTTCAAAACAAACAAATTAAATAAGCAAAATGGCGGATTGTGTCAGCGCTACTGAAGTAGCAATCGTGTCCTGGCCGAAAACTATTTTAGCGCTTGTAAGCGCTTGTAGCGCTTTTTTCTGCCAAACGCACCCAATGACTTGCTGCAGTATGAGGTCCCATGTTCTTTGCAAGTGTTCGAAAAGTTGTTGTTCCATCGTCAAATTTGGAGGGAAATCTTAAAAAGCTTTTCGTTCTAACATGTCCAAGGCATGCTCTACAGGATTTAAGTCGGGAAACTGTGCATGGGAGCGCAAAAAGTGACTGAAGGTAAGGCGGGGCGAATGATCTGAACGATCGAACGAGTGGACTGTATTGACGTGGTTCAAAATGAACCAAAACAAAATGGCGGACGTGGCACATAGCGGACTTTGAACAATATGATTACTTTGAAATTAGTTTGAGACGTTCCCTGACACGACGTGAGATGAGGTCTTGCAGATAAAGGAAATATAAATAAAACAGCTCATAATAAGGATAGGGAAGTGGCGAGCGGCCTCTCTTGACGGTAATGCAGGCACTATGAAAATTACGACGACGATAGCGGCACGCTTTCTCTTATTGCTTCCGTCATCGCCCCTTCGTACTTGGCAGAGAGCGCCTCTCATTGGAGAACCAAAGATACGTACACCAGTATCCAGCTCCCCCCTACCAGGCAGGCCCGTGTGGGGAAGAAACAAAAGAGAGGAGGATTATGTCAGCCAACCCAATTAACAAATACATCAAAAAATACGAAATGAAAGGATGTGCGTTGGCGCAACCATTCCCCCGGCTTGAAGGTTTCCCTTCAAAACGAACTAAAGCTACTACTAAGACCTAAAATAAAACTACTAACCTAACCTATAAAATCAATTCCAAATTTATTGGTTAGGTAAAGGACAAAGACGTACAATATGACCCGGTCGCGAACTCAACCCAAGCTATCCTCGTTACTCCATCGGATAAAGGAAAAACCTCTTCAACGATTCCTAATGGCCAGTGAAGAGTCGGCGCGTTCTCTTTAGTGAGAATAACTACAGTTCCGACCGTTAATGCGTTAACTGCTGTGTACCATTTCTGCCGCGACTGCAACGTATGCAGATATTCCGTCCTCCAACGCTTCCAAAAGGACTGCACAAGCTTGTCCAATAAGGTATGACGTCAAAGAACATGGAGTTTATCATCGTCTATATCTATAGCGGGTAGGTACTTCAAAGACTAAAAAGGTAAGATTAAAAAAATGTGCCGGGGTTAAAGCTAGTAGCTCCGACGGGTCACTGGAAAGCATACGGCACTTAATGTCGCTCCTTTTTCCAAGTAGCCTCTATCCCACAGAACAAATTATTGTGTACCGAGATGTATAACTTAAGTCTAGTCTTAGTTCATTCGTAGGAATACTGTCCCAGAGTTTTAAAAGGAACTTGACCGCCGGCGGCCTTTGCTTTTTTAAATAATGGGCTTAAGTAGATTTCGGTACTTAAAAGTGGCGCGATTTTGAGTATTAAAAATGTCTACGCATATAAACTATTGGTGAAAACGATAAAACAAGTCTTTGCAGATGCTACAAATGTAAATTTTGAATACGCTAAGTAATCATCAACTGTCTCCTGGCTTAATCTATCGTCAAAATCTTTCGTAAAGTGACGTAATAGCAGAGAATTTTGTGAACAAAATACTCAACAGGCTGTATGGGTGTAGATCCCTTTGCCTTTTAATAAATAAATGAAAGATATGGGATCCTATCCCACGTGGTCTCAGTGATGTCAGGCGTACCAATTTCTTGGTATGCGCACCATTTTTAGGGTCTTATACCGTGTGCCAATTAAATACTATCCTGATAAGCAAAATGCCAAGTTTTTGACATCGGCCATGAATGTTAATTTTTTTGCTAGGTATTTTTAGAAACAGAATGTCAGGCACTGTTATAACTAGTTAAGTTTCGGGAGCGGTGTTGAAGCTTTTAAAAACTACAAATATGTCTCGATGACATTTATTACTATTTCATTACAACAATGAACTGCTGCAATACTGACTTCCTTGACTAAATAATTACATTACTTCGATGAAGACTGTTACTAATCTTATTCCAAATGCAACTGATTTATAGGATGATCAAAACAAGTCTGTTGACTGAAAGTAGACACCTTGGTCTGACCAGCGATAACAATTTTACAGTGGACTCAGGGTCCTCTGTAACACTTCAAAACATGTTTTCAGTAATCTAATATCAAAAGGTGAATCGGTACAATCCGTGATCAACATGTTGTAAAATTATGGCTAGTTCTAAATATTGTGTTTATGAGTAATTTAATATCAAAAGCTTAGTCAGGACTATTTGGAATAAATAGTTTGATATTACGGCTACTTTCAGACTGTTATATCCGGAAGGTTCATAAATGGTAATTTTAAGAATTTAAAGTTGCTGGCAAATGTTTGTTTTGTGATACCATTGATTTTTGCGTCGCAGTAGTCATCCAAAATAAGAGAATAAGTACGAGCACTCGTATATTTTATATTATCTTTTTTTTTATTTCATTATTACATATTCTTTAAAAATATCCTTTCAGTTTTACGATAGATAATCAATCTATCTTGTCTTGATTAATGGTTGAATTTTCACTGAGCTAATTTCTACTGGTACTGGATGGCAGGAGCTCGTACTATGTTACAATCTCACTAAAGCATTCATACAAACATCTTCCACTTGAAGTTGTGACTTATCGTTACAGGGCCTAGTAGTTGCAAGACTGAGCGAGTAACCTTTTATATATTTAATTATTTGGTAAGGATATTTAGGAATTATGATTTCAGTTCGGTTAAAGGAAATGTTAACAGGTATTGGGACAACTCCATAGTAAATGTAATTTTCATTATTTATATTTATAGGTAAATCTAATACGAATGTTATTTCACTTCCTTTCGAATACGTCATTAATCTTATACATTGTTCTATCTTTACTAAATTATTATAGCCTACGGGGTAAACAAGTCTATTTCTTAACTCTATTGATTTTAATAATTTTAACGATTTTTCAGAATCTACAAATGATTGATGTAAAATTTCTAATTTACTAAATATTACATAAGTAACGATTTCATTCCATCTAGTGTAGAGTAATTGAAAATTATATAAAAATAAATAATAAATATTAATAAAATTATTTATCGTTAACTCTCAAAAGTATCGAGAATTAAAAAAAATTAAAATTATTATTATTTCCCGTGCTGTATATTTGTTAAATTGTGACGCTTATAAAAACTAACTAACCAAACCTAACCTATTTATTCCAAATAGTCCTGACTAGGCTTTTGATATTAAATTACTCATAAACACAATATTTAGAACTAGTATATAATTAATACATAATTTTACAATAACATGTTGATCACGATTTGAACCGATTCACTTTTTGATATTAGATTACTGAAAACATGTTGTGAAGTGTTACAGAGGACCCTGAGTCCACTGTAAAATTGTTATCGCTACAGAAACCAACCAGATGAGAAAACAATTTAGATACCCCAAATAATAATAATAGCAATGGCGACAATCTGTCAAACTTGTCGCCATCCCGGTGAGTCACTTAGGTGTGTCATCTCCGATTGTTCGGCGCTTTCTAACTCTGAGTACTTGCACAGGCACAACCTAGTAGCTAGGATTCTACACCAGGAGCTCGCTCTGAAATACGGTCTCGTGGATCGGCAATTGCCTTATTATAAGTACTTACCGGAAGCCGTGCTTGAAAATGACCGCGCCAGGCTCTACTGGTACCGAGCCATCGTCACAGACAGGACTATTCTTGTAAATAAACCTGATATTGTGCTGATGGACTGGGCATAGTCAAGGATATTTTTGGTCGACATTACCATTCCATATGACGAGAACCTAGTGAAAGCCGAATCAGATAAAAAAACAAAATATCTGGACCTGGCTCACGAGGTGACCGACATGTGGGGTGGTCTGCCGACCGAAATTATTCCTGTAGTCGTCTCTGCGAATGGGCTTATCCCAGTTAGCCTCTCGGGTCATCTGAGGCGACTGTGACTGCTCCTGGCTCAAATGCAGGAGGTGCTCTTCGATACCGCTCACATCGTCCGCTGATTGCTGGTTTCTTTCCCTTTCCCCCTAACCCTCGGCCGTTTCGTCTCTCCCCTGCCGAGGGCTGAATCTGGTTGGGCTTTTATTTATATATGTATTTTTTGTTTTTATTTTATCTTATTGATATTTATGTATATTTATCTTTTCATTTTCATTTATACTTATATATTTATAGAACCCAACCAGATAAAAAACTATATAGATACCCCAAATTAATAATAATAATAATAATTTCGTTATTTTCTTTTTTCTTTGAATGATATTATAATCATTTCAAACTAGCGCATACGGTCCACTTTTATCTAGACAACTTAGCGATCGCAGCGCCTCACTTATTTTCTCCATATTTCTGGGACACTATTTTCTACAGCTATCGTTCTCCTCTTCTCTAATCTCTATGGCCGTTACCTTCCAAGTGGACTCTATGATATAATACCTCTGTCGTAGACAGAGTCTCTGTCTACAGCGCCCCTTACATTATCCAATTTGCGGAGCGCTAGGTGAACTAACGTACTAAAATTGTAATGTGTAAAGGCAGTTAGACAGCTAGTGATCCAATCTAGTGCGATTGCATGGACTCTGCCGCGCTAGCTCATATCGTATACTAGCTAGCGCACTAAATAGCATGGTGTAAAGCGTTCTAGTGTGCTAAACACTAGCTTTGCTAGGTCAGTCAGTCAGTCAGCGTGCGCTCGAACAGGACGTATTTTTGGTATAAGATCAAGGTGACGCGACGCAACCATCGACTGAGGAAAAGGAAGTGCTCTTAAATGGGAAAGAATTAATTAAACAAAACATGCCATTTCTTTAGGATAAAAAACAACAAAGACATAAGAAATAATGGAAACAAAGTGCTTCTCGAAGTTTACAAAGGATTCACATTGTTCATATTTGACCACAATTTGATAGTTTTTGTCTCAGCAGTAAATATTCTTTCACCCAACATTTTTTTTGCGTTTTTTTTTAAACTAATTTTCATTAAACTTGACACCATTGCTAAAAGCAATGCCAACTTTCTGGTGGTTTGATAGTACCATATTCGTTAAGCGCTTTTTGAAAGATGTGGTTTGGACGACGATCACTACAGAAATGAAAGGAAATAAAACTATTTAGCTTCGCTAATTAGTCTAGTGTAATGAGTGAGCTCTTTTTATAGTTCGCTGCAGCACTAAATCTAGCGCTCTCCAAATTGGATAATGTAATGGGCGCTTACGACCTCTGTGGAGTGTGGACCTCTGGTTTAAAGCATAGATTAATAATTATTACACGCGTAAAGTGTAAAAGAGTCTTGTTGAAATATTTTGTTCGTAACATCCGAATTCTGAACAGAGCGACAACATTCAACACAAAATTATCTATGCAGTTTGTCGCTGCCCGAAATGTTGTAATTCTATTGGCCAACAGAATTAAGTTAAAAATGGCGCGCGTTTTGTCACATCCTGCTATATGGTATATGCTGGTGAATTGTTTGGTGATACATGGCCTCGAGGTTGATTCCGTTCCAAGAATTTTATTTCGCACCGCAGTCTTTTCATATATGTAATATAACTGCAATATATTATTCGTGATGGTGTCCTGTAAAAGGCCATGGATTTGATGAAAACGGTAAGAATAACATAGTAACAGCACATTTCGTTTAATTTTGTTTGGCTTTTGTTTCTTGTTTTGGTGATATTGAAACTGGCCATTACATTAGAAAAAATATCTCTTTCCAGAAAGTGTGTGCACGTGGGAGGTAAGTCTATTAGTATTTATTAAGTAGATGGTGTCCAGTTTCGAGTTTGCACAGTAAAGAATTGAAGTTTGTTGATTTGTCAATAAATGGCACCCGGCAACCGAGCGTTGTTACGCCATCTTATAGTCCTCCAAATGTTTCGTAAATTTTGCTGCTTCAAAATTTTACAAGAAAGTACTAGACGCTGTAAAACATAATATATTCAGGAGGAATTAAAAAGGAAGTGAATTTAATAAACATTGGTTCTAGGTATGTGTATTTCACTATTGCATCGTATTACATGACTTGACAAACCACATGTGCGTAGATGGATTTGTTGTTGTTATTCGGTCGGCACCTACCAAGTTGCATAATACATTTTTGCACGGTATTCATATTGCAAAGAACGTAGTTGTGCGATGTCTATATTATTTTTATTAAGCTTATCAAATTCATTCCAGATATTATTATAACCTATAAATTTGACAAGCTGGAATGAAGTCCAATGTTCATTGTTGATGACAGTATATTCTAACACCGATTTCAAGGTTACATAAAGAAACAATATTAAATTGACATACTGTATCTATAAATTACTGCATATTAATTTTTAAATAAAAACTGAAATTATGGTTGGTTTGGTGTCAGTAGCATAGTACAAACTGCATGCGAATTCATGTTCTTTTCTTACTTGTCTGTCCTGTATTGTAACTTGAGACAGCTGGAACAGTATTGGATAAAGATTAGGTATCTTGTTGTTTAAACAAAGCAATTGCATTACTTTTTTGTGATGGCATGCTTCAAGACATTACTTATCTGTACTGAAAAACAGCTTCTGTCTAAAGTAGTAAGATAAAAGTAGCATGTAAAATGAATAAGTGGTATCTGTTAAAAAAATGGGTGCTAAAATTTGTTTCGGATATGCCATACAATGCCAATAAGAATATCTGAAAAACAAAATGAATTCTTGCTGCTTGAAATTCTGTAAAAAGGATTCATGTATTAGTTTAAACTCTGTTTATTTATTTTTGACAGAAAATATTAGTGGTTTATCAATTTAATTTGACAACCACCTGGCCTTAGTGGTCACAGCACTTACCTACTATATTGCAAGTCTTGCCATGAAAAGGTTGGGAAGGGTGGTTTTTCCCCTGTACTTCATGTATGGGAGCATATATTTTTATATGCATTTTTATAATTTTCATATTTAAAATGAGTCTTCATATATACTTAGAGCCACACTATCAAATTAAAAGTATCAATATTTTACTTGTAAATAGTAGTAGTATTATACTTTTTTACTACCATAAAAGTATAGTTCTCAAAAGTATCACAACAAAAGTTTTTTTACCTTGAGTTTTGGTGATAACCAGTTTCTTGTCTGTAGCAGAGTAGGTGAAAGGATAGTATAAATTATAAAGCCAAGTTTTGTGTAATTGAGTATTACAGTTTCTGCACCAAAACAATGAATGCTAAATGTGGTTTTAAGAAAATGTTTGAGTATTTAGTCATAGACCCTATACTAATTATGTATTATTAAAACTTATACAATACTTGTCGAAAAATTTACCGAAACAAGTATCGAATGAAAATGATCAAGAACAAAAGTATCACTATAATGATTTCTTATATTTACGTGAACACTACACATTGATTAAAACTACTTTTACGGATTTTGTTGCATTTATTTTACTTTTAATTACTTTTATTTTTAATTCCCAACGTTTCGGGTGCTTTGCAGCACCCATGCTCATGGGGTACTGGGATGACTGACGTCCCGATGTCATTGTTAAACCCGGAGTACCTTTACAAGCAGGTGGTAGTAACCAGCCTCCTTTTCTATTGAAATTAGGATGTTATTTAATTTCAATAGTCTCACGTATCATCCTTAGGAACCGGTGTTCTTTCGCGAGGATTTGTGGTCTATCAAATCTGATGTAATGGTTGGGGCCGTCTAGGATATGATCGCAAACTGCAGACTTCCCGGAACGTTGATGCTTCACATCAGCTATGTGTTCTTTTACGCGGGTTCTAATTGATCTTTTTGTTTGTCCTATATAAGAGAGACCACATTCACAATCAAGCTTGTACACTCCTGCATCTTGTAGAGGAATATGACACTTGATGGATGGTGGGAATGCAATAAAATCCGTAAAAGCAGTTTTAATCAAAAGTATCACTATCAAAAGAAAGATATCAAAAGTATAGATACTATATCATGTCTGTAGTTACACTTTTATTTAAAACGAAATTAATCACCTTGATATGAGGTTGAGGGAGGGGGAGAGAGGAAGTAAGTGTCACTTCCTACCAATTCTCCTGATCCTAGCGAGGAATGACTTCTCCTTCTATTGCCTTGCTGGCCGTTGCTTTTGCTTCATATCTTCGCTTTGTTATCTTGGCTTGCATGTTGTGGGGTACCAGTAATCTAAAGGTCCTTACTTTACTTGTTGTTATACCTGACATTTACATTAACAATCTACTGGTTTGCCCAGTATAGGTGACATGAGACCCACTAATATTAAACAAAATTCAGTAATTACAGAAAACGTCCACGATACTGTGAATAATCTATCTCAGATTAACCTCAAAGATTTGAAGAAAAAATCATGAATATGTCATACTTCTTAGGTAAAAGCTGCTGCGACATGCATCAGAGCATTATTGAACATTGATTAAGACAAAAATAACCATCAAAATAGTTCTGCCGAATACTAATTCCAACTGAAAGATTTATATTAAATTAGGTTAGGACAAGTATTTGTCTATATTTTTTAAATACACTTAAGACACTATAATGTACCCTTTGCAGTTAATAATATATTAACTAAAACAGTATCATGGCATTTACAATAACAAAATTGTTTTTTTTTATCATACAAAAGATAATGTTGAATGTTGTAGTTGAAGGTTAACTGCTTCCTTTATTTTCAATTTGGCCAAATAATTATACAATATGTATACTTAAAAAAAGAGTGAATTTTGTGAGTGTGTGTATATGAGGGAGGGTAATGTTTGGTACCACTATAACTGATTTTTTATTTTATTTGTGCATTATCTTAGGTAGGGGGGGGGGGTTATCTTGGGTATAGGTTGTATATTATGGCTAAGTTATGATAATATTTATCAACTAAGTTGGAAAAAGTCATTTCTCTCGGAAGCTTTCATAGCACGCCCTGTGTCAATAGTGAGTTGCATGAAAAAAATGTATGGCTGAATTTTTCTCTGAAAAGTTCTAAAAGAAGTCTTTGATATGATGTCTTTCTTTTGAGAATAACTTACAGTAACAATTTTTATATAAAAACTCGCGCAACAAAATAATTATGATGACGATCGGCACGGTGTCGGCGCGGCGTTGGTGGGGGAGTCGGGGCGGGAGAGACTAATATAGATAATTGTTCACTGCAGACAAAGCCGGAGGGGGCCGCTAGTTTAATAAAATTTCGTTTCATTTTCTCTTTGTAAATAGAAAATATTTTCCCTAATGTCCAACATCACTTGCATGTCGTGCAAACTTATCTACTGGCAAAGCACAGTACCTTTGCCAGTAGACACATTCATTGAAAGGTCTTTGTCTAGCAGTGAATTTAAAAAGGTTGCATGTCAATTGTTACAATATTATTTGTAATGTTCTCCAATCTTAATGTTTTCTCAAAAATTTTCATTACCAACACTGCTGTCTTTAACTGTATCTCTGTATACGCTTAAACTAATGTGTTTTATCTCTGATTTTGCTACTAATGTATTGCTTTGTTGCAGTGTTTAACTGTTTGTAAATTTATAAAGCCTGTTTGTAAACTGATGTCAAGAAATTTTAAAGAAATATTTTTAATAGGGATAATACCTAGATACTAGTTGTTACGCCTTTATCCAATATTGTAGATTTCAGGCTGAGAAAGTCTGTCATTAACATATTTAAATAAAATCAAGTCTTACATAACGGCCTTTATTAAGATTGGATAGGAACTGAAACAAGTATTTAGAACCAAAGTAAATTTACATGTTTTAACAGCTTTAACTATCCATATTAAAAAAGAAAGACAATATGTAAGATTCATGACTCGGTAAAAGCTTGAATTTTTTAGAAGGTTAACAAATTTTAGGGAAATATTTTAATTGGACAAGTATAATACATTATACATACATAATACATGTATGAACAAGCATTTGCTTCTAAATTCCCTTGTCCAATGTAACTAGAAAATCGATTCCAGGATTGTAAAAAAAGTTAAATTTACAGCCTATATACATCCCACTGCTGGGCACGGGCCTCCCATTTCTGAGGGGGTTTTAGAGCAACGAATTATTCGCCGCGCTGCCCCACTGCCTGTTGGTGAACTTCACATTTCTTCGAAATATTTTTTCTTATTTCCCAGGCATGCAGGTTTCCGCATGATGTTTTCCTACTAGACTTGTGTCATTCATTCATTTCTAGTGACCGAATCATTAAAGTTATTGTCGTCACATGTACCAGTACATTCGGATCATTCAAATGGATCATTTCGGACTCCGGTACTCTGAGAGACCCATTGAAAACCGTTGAAAACCGCTTTCCTCTATGATTCTGTACTTCTGTATTTGTCTTTGTTTTAAAGTAAATTCTGATTTTCGATTTCGTCATCGATCGCGAGGCGTAGGTAATTCCATAGTATATACCATAGTGTGTTGTGTTGTGTGCAGTTCACACGCGGCAGAAGTGACAACTGAAAACCTTTAGTTTCCGAGAACTACACTTCGATTCTTCGAAATCGAAAACCAAGATCGAGAAAATGATATTAATACAGAGTAGCGAGGGTAGGATAATTGTAGGGCTTATTTATTTAATATTGTTACCAAGTTTAAAAATATTTTACATTTTACACATAAATACAAACTAGGGGTGTGATACGACACCGATTATTGTAGTAAATATTCTTAGAAATAGAAAAAAAAAACAAAACAAATAATGAATAATTTTCTTTATTATGCCTAAAAGTTACCTATATTTATCAGAGACTGAACCTTGAGAATGTTGAAAACTAAAATGTCAAATCTAAATTCAAAGAAAACATTATTATATATATATATATATATATATATATATATATATATAAGATGGAATAATCAATAATATTATCAAGCAATCTATTTTAAATTTTATACGGCAGTACATGTCTGGTCTTACATTTTCCGAAATATGCGGTCGGGGAAACCATTTTGTATTTCGGGCACAACTGTTTAATAGCGCGTTGAAACCTCTATTTACTATATCAAACGGCTCCATGTCTACACATATTTGTTCAGCTATTGTTCGCGTGACCGCTTATGCTCTAGGATCATCAATCTCATACATTACACTTTTTTCCAGAATGTGTAATAAAGTTGCTCGTTCTTTAGGTGGCGGACCACTGTCGGTCTTTGAGTTAGATGGGGTGTTTTCCAACTCTTTCATGATAGCGTTTCACGTGTGTTCACATGTTAGTTGTCGAGTAGCCCTTCGGTAAAACTGCCTTAGTACCACGAGGAACGCTGGCATTGCAGTATATACCAGTCGCTTTTGTGTCGTCATCCTGTTTTATTTGAAAATGTTTCCAGATGGAACTTGTTCGTTTTAAAGGCGTCGTCATTTTCTCTTACATAAGATTAATCGGTATAACAGTTTTATTATTATTAAATTAATAAACAGAATCACGAATATCGAAGTTGTAAAACAGACGCGACACAGTACATCGCTCCGACAAAGTTAACCTGTACGCTCGACAGTGGTACAAATGTGACTAACACAACGCCCTCCGCCCGCTCGGCAATGGTACACATTAGTACCACTCATAATTTATGAGGGCGAACCCGACAAAAAAAGGTTTGTCATTAAAAATTATAACAAATTTATACTGATATGTATAATACAGACATAGACAAAGACATACTCTTTAATTTGGTACCATAATCTGTCAATTTCGAACTAAAAATAGACATAAAAATCATTCTGACTAGACATGTGTCAATCATTCATTTCTGCTGACAGAATCATTCTAGTACATTTCGTTACGCGTACTGGTACACTCGGATCGATCATTCAAATGGATCATTTCGGGCTCCAGTACTCTGTGAGTCTGTGAGATTCATTGGGAACCGAAAATTTTCTATTTGAGATTTGTAATAGTGCCATCTACTACATGCTATAGGCAATAAAGTCATTTTATCGAACTAAAACTTATTGACTTTCAACGAGGTAAGTACAATCGACAATTGGAGTTGATTGGATTTGATTTTGGTTGGTAAATTTGTTTATTCTTAAATTTCATTCCTAACAATACACAATTTCATTTTACTTTGCATGTCTAAAAATAAAATACTTTGTAACATTTATTTACTACACAATTAAAACTTTTACCTATCTTATACTTATATAAGGTGAAATCTTTTGAAGCGTTATTTTTTAGTAAACTCTACGAAATGATATTTTGAACTCATAGATATATCAAATAAATATAATAAAATGTAAAATAATTTTTAATTTAGGTTATAATATTATAATAAAAAAATAAATACTCCTCTCAGTCTATGTTTATTCGATGCGCCTGTTTATTCAGATCATTCAGTTTTCGGCTCATTCACAATTCAAGCAAATTGCGGGTTAAAAAGGTACCGTCAAATGTTTGTATTGGTACATTCAAAAACAAATGAATGAACCATCAGTACTTTTAAGCGTACCAGCTCAAACGAACGAATCATGCATGATTATTGACACGTCTAATTCTGACGTAATGGCTTTTTACACCAGTAGTGCGTGGTAGTGCGTAAGCTATTTCTGAGTGATTTCTCCGTTTTTCTGTGTGTTTTTGAAATAAAAAGGTGAGTTTTATACTTTTGTGTATTCCTTGTAATAAAACAAACACGTAGATATATAATTTGTGGCATAAAAAGTGAAAAGTAAGTGCCAAAAGTACTTCGAAATCGAGAAGGCCCATTTTAGCGGTTGGGTCAAAAATGTGTTATTTTTCCAATTCTCATTTATTTTTAGTGTAAAATGTAACTAAAAAATAGTTTTATAACATTAGAGTATTTATTTCAAATTCACACAAAAATATATTTGAAATATTATTCGGAAATCTCACAGATAAAAATTAATTTCGTTTTTTTTTTATTTTTATATTTTGGCGTGAGTAACTAATAGAAACACATAAAACATTAAAAATATACATATTTCCAAACATTTTCATATAGATTTCTCCAAAAACAAACATGTAGAATTCAAATTAGTAGTAATTTTAGACTAAAAGTGAAGTATCTGCTACTACTATGTTATAAAGGGTAATTTATGAATTTTATTACAATTTCTAGCAACTAAAAATTATTTTATTCGATAGTTTATACATTCAATAAGTAAGTTTTATCCATAAATATTGTCTCAAAGTGAAAATATAGCAAAAAAAACGCGAGCCAACAGGCGTTTCTAATAAATTCGCCATACGAGCATATAGCATCTCTTATACATAGTGTATTATCTATGGTTAAGCAAATACTGCCGGTCACTCATCTGTCTGGTGTCTGCCGTGTTGCTCACCGGCGCGTCTCACCCGTAGACAGAGACACCTATAGACAAATTGACGCCTTCTTTCGCATTCGCACAGGAAAAAGATAGATTTATGCATACGTCTTGCATAGAAATGAGACAGAGCAGTGTGATTGTTTGTCTCTTTCTCCGTGCCGATTTTTTTGTTTAGCATACTACAAAGTGTAGTTTGTTAAACAATTTTGACAATTCGTAGCGATCTAAGGAGTTTACAAGTTAGTTTAAGTGAGAAAAAAGTGTTTTGTGAGCTTAAGATTGGTGAATCTTGTTCAGTTCAGTTCTTAGAACAATAAAAAAAATTATAAAAATGTGTTTAAACGTCATAAAGATTATTGTAAAACCTAAAACTACGTTATCGTCCTTTCTCACTCGAGCCCACGCTAATATTACTCTATAGGTTTCTCTGTCTACGGTCTCACCCGACTGCGATGCCAAGTCAGAGCGGCAACGTCGAGCGCGCATTGTTCGTTTCGCGTGCTTTTCGTTTGAATCGGTTCGGTTCTTGATATCGGTTGTATATAATCGGCGAAACCGATTCAGTCTGCCGATTATATCGGCCGATATATCGGTATCAGAATCGTTACATCCCTAATACAAACATACACACATAAACATAAAACTCGAACCCGAGCAAGTATTATTAGTGAGTAATTTTTCTGTTTGACTTTGTAATAGCGACATCTACTTCATTATATGTAGGGAATGCAATTCCGCAAGATAATTTCAATCCAGGTATTTGCTGGATTGAACCATCTTAGTCCCGCTGGATCCAGGTATTTGATGGATCCAGCAGGGTGGAACTAGACCTCTGAAATCTAAATTAAAGACTTCGTTTCCATGGTTTTAATTTGAAGCCAAATAAAACAAGCCTTTTGGTATATTTTAAATGGTTTGTTTATTACTTTAGACATACAGATGATGACATAAATTGCAGTGATAATTAAACATTATTTTGAAAGTAGCTTCTTAAAAAAGTTAAAGTATTAATTGTGTCATCTGCTAAACAGCTTCTGATATTGCACACAAGGTAGCCAGCAGCTGAAAATGCCCGCTCAGCTTCCACGCTGGTTGGTACAATAGTCATAAGTGCGTTATAGGCGAACTGAAGTTAAGTGCCTTTTAATCCACCCGACTCGAAATAGTTCATTTCCTTCTTTATCAAAACCTCAAGGTTACTCATACTTCCAGACCTAGGTGGCTGGGCTGTTGAGCCAGGACTTTTGATACTAGTCAAAGTCAGTTCGAGTTCGTTTTCAAGTGACATTGGTGCTGCGGCTGCCGTTTGCGTCTCGAGATTAGAGAGAGGGATGTCGTCATAAGGATCATCAACAGGAGTAGTGGTTACTGCATTGCTTCCTGTCTACTCTAGCCTTTCTATTATATTTTTGATGGCCTTGCGTATTACACTCTTTGGAGGTAAATTGAATGTTTCATCATAAATAAATTGACTTTTGTCTTCTTCGTACTTATGTGGATCATGTAAGTATAATAAAACCGCTGTCAAGTCAGTTCGCCGCTCTGAGATCCGTTTCCTCAACGAATCAACAAGTTTTCGGGCTAACGGTTTATTAATATTTATCAGTTTGCTAATAATAAATCTCAAAGTAGTTTCCGCAGTAATCAAATTAGACTCACGTCTACACAAAACTTCGACTGCTAATTTTACCGGCTGTAATATTCGTTCTAGATCCATTAGCACATCATATTCCTGTTCAGTGAAAACGTAGTCATGATTTGCACCAAGACCTAAGTCAATCAGGGTTTTCGGTACGCACGATCTTATTTTGTTGAATATTGTTATCATTTCGCACAGGCTTGACCACCTTGTTTGACAATCCAACAATAAAGCAATATTTTTTCCCATGTCTTTTGTCATATACGTCTCTAGCAGATCGTTTTTAGTAGGTGAATTTTTAAATAGTTTCACTACTTTTCGTACCTTCTTAACAACTTCTGCATATTCCACAGTCAGGTTTATTTCACTTGTAGGTGTAGGAAAAGACAAATCAAAAATGTCATTTTCGTCATTTTCCAAGTCATTGTCACAATTCTCATCAGCTCTTTCACTACTTCTCATTTCCACTGACATTTCTTCATTAGATGCTTCGTGGCCACTACGTGAAGAAGTATTTTGTTTATAAATAACATCCAAAACAGCCAATTGGATGCCATGTGCATAACAGAGTTGTTGATGGGGTTTGATGAGTTTCCCAACTTTTACCATGACTTTGGCACCATCTGTGGTAATACAGATTACATCCTTATCCAAAGATAGCTCGTATTCTGATAATATTTCTTTTAAAACAGTGACACATGTTTCTGCAGGTAGACTTCCGTAAATCCGCACCAGCCCTAAGTTCCAAAAAATAGATTTTTCATTAGCCAAGGCGTCAACATTAACGTTTAAATAGCGCCTATTTCTCGTTGAAGTCCATTCGTCGAATGTGAGGGTGAATCTATGGTTGCTCTCTCAGCTTTAGAAGATCTCGAATAATGGTAATTTTTACAGTCGTGCCGAAATGCATAACCATTAATTTGATAGAATTAGGCGATTTTGGTAACTTATAGCCCCGGCTTTAAAAAGGTCTCGTAAATCCGACGAGGTGCAGAAAACCCGGAATGGAAAAACCATCTTTTGACACCATGCGTGATACCCTCGTTTCTACAGCACTGTTTGCACTTGGAAAATGGTCAGTGATTTTGTGCTTCTTTGCCGAGGTTGATGGTTGAGCTTCACAATGAGTCGAATTCGAGGAACTGAACGTTGATGCAGTTGCAGAAGCTGCAGCACTTCCGCTCCCGTCTGATGCGCTTTCCTTGTCAATTTTGTGTTTTGACTTTAGATGCACATGTAAACCTTTTGTCGAACGTCCGGTCGTTTTAATTATTGATTTACACAACTTACATTTTGCGGTTTGTGAATCTTCGGCCTTCAAAAAGTACTTCCATACAGGAATAATACCACAAAAGTCTTTATACACTTTTTCCGACATTATTGTCACTCATTAAATAATACAAAACCTGGAAATTTCTCAGTTTATTCAGATTTATCTAGAGAAATCAATATTCAATGAAAAAATCACTGCGTAACGTCATAATCACCAGTTGTAACTGGCAAAATATTAAGTACACAAACAAAGGCGGGGGGAATCCCCGCGCCCTCACACTGTTTCTCTGCACCACGCATCGCTTAGCTCAGTTTACGCGCCGCCGCGCGAACACTGTTAGCTCGCGAGGCCACGCGTAATATGACACTCCCGTTCGCTCACGACCGGAAAATTTGCAAATTAGCAAATTTTTTGCTATATTGCAAATTTTGCTATATTTTCACTTTGAGACAATATTTATGGATAAAACTTACATGAATTCTTGTTAAATGTATAAACTATTGAATAAAATTATTTTGGTTGCTAGAAATTATAATAAAATTCATAAATTACCCTTTATAGCATAAGTAGTAGTATATACTTCACTTTTAGTGCCAAAATTACTACTAATTTGAATTCTACACTTTTGTTTTTGGAGAAATTTATATGAAAATGTTTGGAAATATGTATATTTTTGTTTTATGTGTTTCTATTCGTTACAATACCAAAATATTAAAATATAAAAAAATTAAAAAAAAAGCAATAATAATATTTATCTGTATGACATTTCGAACAATATTTCAAAAATATTTTTGTGTGAATTTGAAATAAATACAACGTCAAGTTATTTGAAATATGTAAGAAAACTATTTTTACTTACATTTTACACTAAAAATAAATGAGAATTGGAAAAATAACACATTTATGACCCAACCGTCAAAATGGGCGTTTCGTATTTCGAAGTACTTTTGGTAATTTACTTTTCACTTTTTATACCACAAATTATATATCTACGTGTTTACTATATTACAAGGAATATAAAAAAGTATAATGCTTTCGTTTTTAGTCCAGACACAAATATAAAATTCTATAAAAAAAGACGGAGCACCTTCATCAAAGCGACACGTAGAACGCCGAAAGTTCAGAGTGATTTCTTTTTTTTTCTAAGAAACATTGCCAGGTTATGGTTTAAAATAAAAGAGCATATCTTTGTCTTTGATACTATTATCTATTGCATAGTGTCTTTGGTTTTGTTTTAATTAAAAAAATTATTTTTCAAAGGGTAGTACTTGTGGTACACATGTGTATCTTGATCGAGCGAGCGGAAAGATGTTTATGTCTGATACACATGTGTAACTTGTTCCACTTTACAGGTTAACGCGTATGGACCATGCTTCTCTGTAATCCCGCCAATCCAGCGGGATTCCGTAATATTTTCGTACGAGATTAGTCCCGCAAAATGCATGCGGGATCCAGGTATCCCGGTATAGCATACCCTAATTATATGTAATGTCAATAAATTTTTGTTCGCTAAAATGACAAAATTTATTAACTTTCAAGGTAGTAATTACATTAGACGCTAGATGGCATAAATACAAAAAGCACTAGATGGCATAAAAGATTGGGTATGTTATGAATGGAATGGACAAACAAGATAACTTTATTCGATATTATTATATATTTTATTTATTTAATAAATTTGTTCATTTTTAAATTTTATTCCTAACAAAATACACAATTTCATAAATTATTGATTTATATTATTAACTTCCCACTAAAAAAATTAAAATTTTTCCCTAAACTAAAAACAATACATTCAGATCATTCGGGATTCGGTCGATATTCGACTCATTCACAATTCACACCAATCACGAGTTAAAAAAAGTTCCGTCAATTGTTTGTGGTTGGTTGTACGGGAACATTGAGAAACATAAGAATTAATCATCAATACTTTTAAGTGTACCATCTCAAAAGAACGAATCATTCATGAATGACACTTTATATCTCCTACACCGCCTAGCACGTGGTAAATCAGGACTTTAAATTGCAAATTTACAATTAACAATTTTATTGGTGTCGGCGGGGATTGAACCCGCGTTGCTCGCGTACTGCTGTTACTACTTTACAGCGAGCGCTAACCATCTGAACTACCACGGTTACACAGGATTGTATACAACCTGAGATTTTGGATTGCTAATATAACCATATAAAAGGTATATAATATAACAAATCAACTTTTTACCTTACTAATATATGTGTCACAGCTCACAGCCAACTAGCTTAATTAGCCTTTCAGTTAACAGCCTAGCCTTTTTACTAAAGTGCGCCGTTTTACTAGAACGGCTTGAATGATATTTAGCCCATGCGTTTCAGCAGATATGATAAGGATATTGAACGACGAGTGAATGCAGGAAATAAAGTAAATGGGGCTCTACACTCTATTGTGAAAAGTCAGAATGTGTCAAAAAAGGCACGTATGGCAATTCACAGTGCTGTATTAGTCCCTACTTTAACGTATGGTAGTGAAAGTTGCGTGTGGCAGAAGAAGCACGAGAGTAGAATAAATGCAGTAGAAATGCGGTCGCTAAGGAGTATGTTAGGGCTGAATCTGAGTGACAGGGTGAGAAACTGTGTGATAAAAGAAGAGTGTGGTTTGTAAGATGATGCGGTGACCAGGATTAAGAAAGGAATGCTTCGGTGGTTTGGTCATGTAGAAAGAATGAATGCGGAAAGACTGACAAAGCAAATATATGTTGCAGAAGTGAATGGAAGAGTCGGAAAGGGACGTCCTAGGCGGAAGTTTGTCGACCAAATTGGCGATATACTAAAAATAGGCCAAATTAAGAGTACCCTTAACCGACGAGCATGTGTGCGTAGGTATATGGATGTGGAAGAGGCGAGAAAGGTATGTCAGGATCGTGCTAAATGGAAGTCTGTAGTCTCTGCCTACCCCTCTGGGTGACAGGCGTGAGTGTTTATGTATGTTATGTATTATGTTTCAGCAGATCTAATTAGAATATTTCATGCCTAATTATGCACTTTGTGCTATATTAAGAAAGAAAGACATTTATTCAGTCAAATATAAAATATGTAAATGTAGACCGGGAGCTGGTGACAGGTGACGTTCCACGATTTTCTCATGCATGCATTTTTAAGGCTTGACAACTAACCCTAAAATATCAAAGATTGTCGGGGCTTTAGCCCCCCCCGCGCGTCCTCTTCATAAGGAAAAGCGCTTTTCTTTGTGTAGTGAATTTTCGTGTTTTTCCGTGATAGCATACTGCATGCCATTGTAATATACGGAAGTTCAAGCAAATTGAAGCTCTAATAATTGATGGCATGCACCCCGCAGCGGCCCAAGATAATCAAAGGGTTCTGAAAACCTGAACAAATATAAAGGCAATTCCGTGTTTTCAAATTGCATGTCGATGTAAAGAATGGAAGTTTTTGTAATAAAAACACTGGCAAAATTGGCATGCACCCCTCGTATGACCAACGGTGGAAAATTTCCGGAAAACTGTAAAAATTGAACTCCGATTTTCCGTGATTCCAAACTGCATGCCATGGTCATACGAGGGGTTCATGCCAATTTTTCCAGAGTGTTTTTATTACAAAAACTTCCATTCTTTACATCGGCATGCAATTTGAAAACACGGAATTGCCCTTTAATTTTTTTCAGGTTTTCAGAATCCTTTGATCATCTTGAGCCGCTGCGGGGTGCATGCCATCGATTATTAGAGCTTCAATTTGCTTGAACTTCCGTATATTACAATAGCATGCAGTATACTATCACGGGAAAACACGAAAATTCGCTACACAAAGAAAAGCGCTTTTCCTTATGAAGAGGACGCGCGGGGGGGGGGGGGCTAAAGCCCCGACAATCTTTGATATTTTAGGGTTAGTTATCAAGCCTTAAAAATGCCTCCACGAGAAAATCGTGGAACGTCACCTGTCACCAGCTCCCGGTCTAATATGAAATATATGAATAAATAAATATACGCTGCTTTAGAGTACCTTAACTTACTGTCATTACAACATAGTTGCAATGTATTGACGCATCGACTAGATATCATTCAAGCCGCTAGTTATACGGCGCCGTTTAGTAAAAACGCTAGGCTTTTAACTGAAAGGCTAAGTTCCACAACATTTTAGTATCATCAGACATATTTTGGCGGAAACCTATCGCCGTATCGTTGAAAGTTGCTGGTTTGAACTTCGTGCGGGATTCAAACCCGCAGTCTTAAGATAATTGCCTACAAATGATTCTTCCGGGTCGGGATGCTTGTTCCTGTGCAATTTATGTATGGTAACCTGCTCCCATACTATAGATTGTCAAATTTAAAGATACATAAGTGCTGTATTAAACTTAATATTTTAGTCTTTATTAGCCGGAGAATTTGTCCAGGACATCGTCGTCATTACAGCCCTTTAAAAGTTTAAAAGTTCACCGTTTTAAGATATAGGCTTTCCCAAGGAATGCCGTAATACACGGTTTTTAACACCTGCATCCATCGACTTCCTGCATGTCTTACATGGTGTCGCTCCATCTATTGGATGGACGCCCTACACTTCGCCTACCGAAACTAAGGCTATCAGGATCATTTTCTCGTTAAATTAATTTTTTACGGAAAGAACCCATTTTATCGATAAATCTAGCATAATTGAAAAACAAGTTATGTGTATAAAAATCTACTAAAAAAAAATTGACAGTATTTGTATTTGTCAGTGCGCATTTAGAATAACAACCACGGAACAGAAAACTCCGTGTATTTTTTTTTGCGCCTAAAACTCATCGCAGCACAAGCTACAATCGTTAGACAAGTTTGCATTGATAACGCGTGAGTTTGAATTGCACGTGATTTGCATTGAGATATCTTGATTTTGAAAGAGTTCAATTTTAGATATCAATTACTCCTCACCTCCTCAGTATCTGCCGCGTTGTTGGATTAGGCTAAAGTAGGTAGTAAGGGGGCATTGACTTCACGTTCACAATTGGGTAATATGACGCTTTAGTCAATTGGCATGTATACTTTTGGGAGCTGTCAGAAACATTACAATAGAAAGTATGAGAATATAGTGTAATGACGTCACAGCTTATAATATATACATAGAGCCAAATACTTGTTATAATTGTATGTTTTTAAAGACTACAAATCTAATTTAACTTAAATTCGAAAATATAGCACGTTTCTAGATACTACCAACTACTTGTAGCAATGCGTAATTTTGTTAACCATCCGATTGCGGTTTTTTTGGCGGCGTTCATGCCCCAATTTCGTGTTGTACGGAAAATGCCATAAAGTTTTTATAGATTCTGATATAGTATTGCGTAGTGATAGGCCGAGTACTCGGTTAAAACTCGGTACTCGGCGTACTCGGCGGTTTTTTTTTTTTTCATTCTTGTACTCGGCCGAATAACTCGGTTGTAATGCCGAGTATATTCGGTTTAAATAAAGCAATATATTTTGGTAGATCGATGTAATTAAAACAACAGTGTTATTCAAAAATGTATTATAATTTATATAAAAATTTGTTATAGATGTCCCAAATTAGTAATTATTTGGGACATCTATAACAATCTCAATGAATCTCGATGAGACAAAATTACGAAAAGGTTTAATGAAACCAATCAATATTTAAAATTTAATTAAGGTAAATTATGACGCAGGAACACAAGGCTCTCTGCACATTCTGGAAACGGCCTATTCCTTTTTCTTCAGAGACGTTACCAGCCTCCGAAAATAATTGCTCGCTGTACACAGGTGCACATAGAAACACTCGTGCTAAACGTGCCAGTTCTGGATACCTTCTTTGGTGCCCTGCTCACCACTTGAAAGGACTCTTGTCTTTTGTCAACAAATTTCCTTTTAAGTAGCGATCTAATTCTAAAGCAATCGGGCTTTTAGGATCATCGCGCTCTATTGTTTGTACTTGTTTACGCGCCCGAAACGGGAATTTGGTTGAACCGAGTTACTTCGGCCGAGAACTCGGTTGGAAAAAAATTGAACCGAGTAAAACTCGGCACTCGTTACTCGGCAAAAGTGCTACTCGGCGCATCTCTAGCTATTGCGTCAATAATTATGTCGTTTAGCATTCGCGAATGTGCTCATTAAGGATACATTATTGCAGAAGCACAACTCAAATGTGACCGAAAGAAGCCCTCCCAAACACAATACCAGCTTAAAATAGCTGCATAATGTTACTGTATTTCGTATGGTTTAGTGGCGAGACCCTGAGACTGTTAACCTGCAACAAGGCTGTCCATTCTTAATTTTCGGGTTTTATATTAAGGTGACGTGGGCGCCAAAAGCAGATTTGACACATTTAGGCTCGATAGAAAAATATCGCAAATCTTTCTATAATTTTATGTACGTCCACTAAGTGAAAAAGCAGTTTCATTCGAATGTAATGAAATCAATTTCAATTAAATTCAGGCTATGTGTTCACCAGTAAATACGTGAGTGAATTATGGGTTTATTTTTCAGTAAAAGAGTATATAATTTTAAAAACAAATTATCAAATAAATATTGTAAGATTAAATAGCGCGCGGGCCGATCAAACAGTCCTGCCAGTCGCACCTATAAAGCGTGAAAAATCTGCTTTCGGCGCCCACTTCACCTCAATATTTATATTTATTGACGTGGGTGCCTGTGTTCTCTATAGTATCCACTTACCATGGACTGAGTGCTCTTTTTGACGTGTGACCCCCCCCCCCCCCCGCCTTTAGATTTTGCATTTCGGGGTCCCAAATTACTTTCATAACTTTTTTCATTTAGCTCAAGTCCGAAAGACAGACCTTCCCGGACACAGGATTACTTTTTCTCCGGATACGGTACAGGTCCAAGATATTTGAGACGATCTATTTTTTTATGGTATGTGAATCAATGTTTTCCCGTTTTTTAATAATTTGAAGAGAGCTAATTTCCGTTATTTGTATCGAACTTTTTGTATAAATAAATAGTCTTATTCAATTACGAGTTACGTCATCTTACCAGTCCCTGAACAATTTACTACTGAGCACATACTCAGTTCTCTCTCGTTGTCGTTGTGGGTTTGTTATAATCGCCACGCTTGGCAAGCTTGGCGATCGCAGTATCTTACTTAAAGCACCTTTGACGTTACTCTTCGTCACCTTTGTTTTACATCTAGTATGAACAGGATTGTTAAACTGCATGCTGTCGATGGTTACAAGTTACGAGTAATTTTCTTAAGTTGCTTGTTATACGACACCCTCGCTCGGAATGAGATAGAATTATGGACTTCATCATACCGTTAGCATAATACACTCACCGGCACGGAAACTTGGCCACTCGTGAATTTGCTGATTATTTGCACTGAAACGTTTTTTTAACAGTAAATTAAGGGTAGATGCATTCAATAAGTGTCTCTAATGGTTTTAGAACATAGAAATTTAATGTTTACTTCACCGAAATTTTTCTTTTCAAGATAACATGTTTTCACTAAAATTAACATCTTTCCATTGTCACTTTAAAAACACTACAAAGTTAAAAATTAAGTCTGTTTCTTTATTGTCTATCAGTTTTAATATCGGGTGTTTCCTCCTCTAGCCCTGATAACCGCTTGCATTCGATCTGGCATGCTTTGAATGCTGTCCCAAGCGGCCAGCGCTGCATTTCGGAGCTCATTTAGAGTTTGTGGCGGTTTGGAGCTGGACTTTATCTTTCTTTTGAACATACCCCATACATGCTCAATTGGATTTAAGTCTGGGCTACGAGCTGGCCACTGTAATTTTTGTATTCCAACCTCTTCCAGATATTCCTCTACACAATGTGCGACGTGCGGGCGTGCATTATCGTGCATGAGGAGGAATTGGTCGTGTCCAATGAATCCCGAATAAGGCATTACGTGCTCCTGAAGAACTTCCTCGATGTATCGAGTAGCTGTAAGCCGATTATCGACGATGACCAACTCTGTACGTGCGTCGAAACTTACACCTCCCCATATCATTATTGAGCCTCCATGGAAACTCACAGTTTGGGTGGTGGTAATGGGTAGAAACCTCTCTCCTCTTTTTCTCCACACTCGTTCTCGACCGTCTGGAGCACGTAAAGCTATTCGACACTCATCTGTGAACAACACTCTAGCCCATTGCTCGTGGGTCCAATTGACATGTTCTCTTGCGAACTGAAGTCGGGCTACTCGGTGCTGTCTGAGAAGTTCTGGACCTCGTGCTGGTCTACGAGCTTTTAAATTCACTTCCTCCATTCGTCTTCTCACCGTACGCTCACTAACATTAACGCCTCTTGCGATTTGGAGCCGCTGGCGTATCTCAACAGCGGTCAGGTAGCGGTTTCTCAAAATCTCCATAACAATAAAACGATCGTCCCGGGCCGATGTGCACCTTACGCCCCCACTGCCTGGCTTGCGGGTGTAGCGGCCTGTCTCCTGGTATCGTTTCAGTGAATACTGCATTGAGGACCGTGGTACGTTAAGCACAATAGCAACTTCACGCTGTGTCAGCCCTTGGTCAATTAATGCTACTGCTTGTGCAACTTGTGCTGGTGTTAATGGCATTTTTATTGGCTTTAAAGCACCTTTAGTTATTTAATTAAGACACAAGATCACAATAATTGAATAACCTTACAGTAAACTTTTCACAACACACAAATTTAAAATGTGAACTTAGTCGCTCAAATGACCCGATTCAACTAAAAATTAAAGAATTCGTCATGGTGCACTTAAACATAATGAATTACCCTCTTGAACTTGAGGGTAAACATTTTTTGACATACTTGCATAACAAACATTCATCAGAAACACTTAAAGCTTTTGCTATCGCGAGATAACCGCTTGGCCAAGTTTCCGTGCCGGTGAGTGTATGTAACAATTTATAATCGTGTACGATTTAAATATTTTTTATAAATTTTTAATATTAATAATACTATCTATACCTACAGCTCATAATTTTGAAATTTATGTAGTTATACAGAATTCCCAATTAAAACTTATATCATATTAAATAAATTAAATTATTGTGAATATATCCAAGTAAATTCTCGTTCTTAAGAATTTATTCTGATTGTTACATAGCAAGTTACATTAAAAAAAATTACAATAGAATTCATCCATCATATAAATTCTCAAATTTAGTAACTACAAATACTTAGTAGCAAGGCTCGTACTGCAAGAAAAATTTCAAGATTTTTTATGAGCTGTGATACTTAAGAACAGAAATTCTAAAATATGTTGTAGCATCAAATATTAAATGTTTTGCAAATACTCTTTTGGCAACTTTTGAGCATTTACCTAAGGACTCACGATCCCAAAAAAATTTGGGAGAAAATAAATGCGTATTTAATTTACTTCGTCTACATTGATAATGTTTTCATTATATTTATATTGATTCAAGTTGTGTTGATCAAAAGTAGTCGGTTGTACAAACTTTAATTTTACCACTTAATATTATATTCCCGACGTTTCGAGCATTTTACCCATGGTAACGGGGGACTGAGGTATTCGACGTCCCAATGTCATAGTTAACCACGGCTGGCTACCTCCAGATTAAAATTACAAGTACCTTGAAATCTTACAGTTGTATGCTTGGGTTTGAATTAAATTTTATTAATTATAGGATCACAAGCAGATGGTAGCACAGAAGCTATTGAAATCATAAAACATCCTTATTTCAATAGAGAAGATGGCTGGATTAAGTTGTGAATAGACGTGATATTTACAACTTAACTCTTGTCTAGTTACAAGTTTTAAAGAATTTTCTAAGGCTCGAAATTATATCGGTCTTATTGCAAAACGTAATTAGTTGGTATTAAGGGCTTATAGTTTTTTTTTCAGTGTCTTAACAATCTGAATCACTTTAACTATATGTAAAACAAAAACTTTGAGTGTATGCTGTGAGGTTGTAAGGGTTGTTCACGGAATGAATATGAAAGGTAGAAGATAAATTAGAGCCCTGCTAAATTATGGTGGCGTGTTTCAGGAATATGAGTTCCTAGACTTATCAGATGTGAAAGAGGCGGAGCTTAGCAGTTTGCAGTGTGCACTATTTGAGAGGAATCCTGACAGCACCGTGCCCACATCTACTGCTTTAAGTTGGACAGAGCCTGTAACAGGTTAGTTATCTTCACATATTTTAATTTTTAACTAACCATATTATCATATTGTATACTATATTTGTAATATCACCCACGACACGCCGCGTTAATTTATATAATTAAGTTTTAATTTTTTTTTGCGCGGAAACTTAATTATTTTTCTGAAATAAACGTAGCCTAGGTTACTCATTATAACATCAGCTATCTGCCAGTAAATGTCCCGTCAAAAATGGTCCAGCCCTTTCGGAGATTAGCCAGAACAAATAGAGACAGGCACACAAAAAGTTTAAAAATTATTGTTTGTTATTAGTACCGTATATCCTTTATTATGCATTTATTTAGTTAAAAAACTATTGTTTTGACATTTCAAACGGACACTTTAATTTTATTTATTTGTATAGATTTCAGAACTGAATTTCGGTCACGGCAGCCGATCTCAACGGAGACTAGCCATCTGCGCAGAAAGGGTTATAGTGCCCAAGTGTATTCACAGGCACAGGTGCACACAATTCCCTCACTCTCATACGTGCACGGGGTTGAAACCGTGCCACCTTCCTGACTCCGGGCTTGATACTGAGTATTTCGTGACAAATAAACCGAATAACTAATTTTTGGCCCGTCCCAGTTTCGAACCCGGGAGCTCACGATCAGCATTCGCATTTACGACCACTATACCAACGAGGCAGTCAACCCATAATATATTTGTATAAACTTTGAGGATAGATGTAGAAGTCTGTGCACCACATCATCCATTTATCATCAGATGTGCTGTGTGCTCGTCATCCTCATCTATAAAAAATACTTTTAATATTGTACTTTTGTTTTTTTTTCATTATTTTCCGTTTTACAGATACCCTTGACCATACTTTATTTTGCCATGCCTTTTATTGATCTGAAGGGGTTAGTTGCATGCCATTAAGAAGACATAAACAAATATTTTTATAAAAATTTCTGTGTGTCTTTCTGCCTGTCGGCCGTCAGTTGTATATTATTTTCTTCAATTATTAAATACACAGATAACAACAAGGTATTAACATTTAAAAGTTATAGTGTAATAACAAAATACATAAGTTACTTGCGTAAATATTCTGACCCTAAAAAATAGGTTACTTGGCTTAGCCTTAGCTCAGCTTTAACCTTTCGGCTTCATACAGCAGACTAGCAGAGCCACCGCTGCTACCCTTTTGCACTTGTTCACTTATTGGCGGTTATAAGACAACTGACTGGTCTATAGTTATATATAGTAGTGTTATAGCCGACCTTTACATACAATTCAAAACGTCAATGTTAGGTTCTGACAAGCTTACGGCGTCAATTGTTATTATTTAATTGTCATTTATTTATTCTTCTTAAATTATTTTATAAATCCAACAAATGACAATAACTATTTAATTAATTACTCGGCACTTAATTATTCGATAAGATAGCGAACCAAGAACCGGAAGTAGATAACATAATAAAAACTTGATACTATCTTGTTTTGTAACTAGTTTGAAAGGTAGTAGGTAGTAAAATATATTTTATATCAACTACCTTTCAAACTAGTTAAAAAATTACCTACTTGAATTATTTAAAAGTTTGCTACAGGTGCCACTCACTATTAGGGTGTATTCTTCTTCAGACGAGACATTCTCTTTAGTCCTCAGGGATGGCTATGCATCTGCATTTTTGTGTACAGAATCAATTTACCATCGCATAGATTCACCCTTACTTCTATTTATATTAAAATAAATCTCTTACGATATTTGGTCTGTAATCTAAAATAGTGTTTTTCCTCGATTAGATTTTTCATCGTGTTCATCAAGCACAGCGGGCCCACCGACCGTGTCGAGCAGCCTGGATAGTCTGTCGGGCGGCGAGTGCGAGATGGCGCCCCCCTCGCCGCCACGGGGCGCGGCCGGACCGCCGCCCCCCGCCCCGGCGCACGCCCCGCCGCCGCCCTACGTGCAGCCCCCTCCAACCTACCCTCCACCCCCGCAGTGGCCGGTCGCACCCCCCAACGTCTACGTCAGCCAGGTCACCGCCAATGTCAACGTACACGGTTACATGGGACAGTACTACCAGCCGCCCCAGCATCAGTACGTGCCACCGCCGCCGCAAGTCGAAAGGCCGCCTCGCAACCACAGACGAGAGAGACGTGGCAAAAGAGCACCATCGCCTCCGCCACAGCCGCCACCGTATTACGTTCAATACCCGCAGTACTATCCAGCGGCGCAAGCGCAGGGTGCACCTTTGTACCATCTACCGATGTATCAACCACTAGTCTACGGTCCGTATGCTTATCCACCGTACTATCCTGAATACCCCATACCGGTTGAAGGCGATGCTGGTGAAAAGGGCCCCGATGAGTATCAGCAAGAGGTTGTCATGGAACAAGAAGCAGTGGATGCATATTACGCTAGTGCACATTACGCTGGCCCGCCATATGGACCTCCAGTAGAAGGGGGCGTCGAATACATGCCACCTATGTATTTACCGCCGCCTCCACATCCGGGGCCGATTCCAATACCACAGCAACTACCCCAGCAGTCAACTCCCCATCAATTCAACGTGCATGCGAAGAACTTTGTTCAAGGCCAAAACCATACGAAAAACTACACACCTCCGGATAAAACGGAAAAGAATGCTGCAGCTACGGCATCTGCGTCCGCGAGTGCCACTACAGGATCGGTTGAATCACTTCCTATGAAAGATCTCAAACTAAGCAGTAAGGGTCCAAGTAGTCCCAAACAAAATGAACGCCCTGCAGACTCACATCAACCAAAAACTCCTTCAAATGATAAGGTTTCACCAACACTAAAAACAGATCCTACAAAACCTGCATGGTCGCTCAATGAAAATAAAGCAGCAGAGGTCAATAATCAAACGCAAAACACCCCTAAGACTTTTCCACCTGCTTCAAATGGTCAAACCACTAACAACAAAGCACCACCTGTCGTTGGAAAAACGCCCAAAGGACCCGCAGCGCCTTTTTCTGGTGGCAAACAACCACCAAAACAATCATTACCTCAGACAGCTGTGCCAGTTCAATCTGTCTCTACAACTAAAGTTCCATTTGGAAACAGACAAAAGCGAGAGGGAATAAACCGTTCACCATCTAATGATAACACTGAAGGTGACAAAATAAATACTGAACAGCACCCAAAACGCGAGCCACCTTTACCACCAAGTAAAGCGCCGATGCCGATTTCCATCACCCTGCATTCTCAAGGTCCACCACTTATAGTCACTAATAAGTCTCCATTTGGACACTCTAGGAAAGTAGCCGCCATTCCCGAACCACCACCGGTGCCCCAGCCCCCCTCCGCCTGCTCCGACCGCATCAGATTTCCCCCCACCCCCCCACACCACGGAACAGAGGTGAACCAACTCCAGCAGTTGTTCAACCTAATCCCCCACCTGCCCCTGGTAAATCGTGGGCAAGTCTGTTCTCTAACAAAAGTACAACTATAACAGCGTCTCCGCCTACAACAGTCCCTATTGAAGAACCTTCGAGTCCGACTATAACCACGCCGCCAGTTCCATGCAATGTGCAAAAACCAATTGCTAAAGTGCCTCCATTTGATGCGTCGCCACTACAAAATGCCGTGATCGATAAGTCTTCGCCTACGCCAAAACCAGTGACAACTATGACTCCAACTATCTCATATTCAGAGAAGACTTCAGTTAATGCTGTCAGTAATACTGCTAACTCTTCGGCTCCTATGAAACCGAGCACCACACCCGCGACTACAGAAGTGCAAGTACCGGTCCAGAAAGATCCATCACCTGCGGTGCCTATTCAACCATCGCCATTCAGTGACGATCCTAACTCATACAGGATGGGAGGTAAATATTTGTTTAAATCGTTATAAGAAAACAGAAACAGAAAATTTTTTAGATAATTGATAGAATCAGGCGTTACTTTGCGGAAATCCATTATAATAAAAAATAAAAAAAATCCTCAAAGTTGCAAAGAAATTTATATTTTTTTTTTATTAGAAACTTTTTTATTGAATGTAGATTATAACAATACTTATTGAAAGTCACTTTTTTCATTTACAACTGGTTCGCAAAAAAATCCTCTGTCCTGGGAAGAACCAGCAGGAAACCCAGTGGGACTATTTTTTTTTTTCAATAATAGCTTACAAAGCTTAAAAAAAACTAAACTTAAAAATTTTTGGTGCACATATATAACCTGAGTATGTAATTTGCAATTTAGCTGTTACTTTAACGCTTTCCAGTAATAAATTTGAAATAGAAAAAAGTGTAAGAAAGGTTAGTAATATAATATTTTTTTCATTTTCAGAATTTCTAACAAAATATCAATTGGACAACAGGCCAGTATCACTTCTTCCCCGTGGGCTCACAAACCGATCAAACTATTGCTATGTGAACGCCATTTTGCAAGCATTAATCGCATGCCCGCCTTTTTACAACATGTTAAAGGCACTTCCGTACCAGACTCGTCGTGGAAAATCAAGCACTCCTGTTATTGACTCTATGTAAGTTAAAAAAATTAATAATTAATATCAAATATTGCATCTGTAGACACTTGAAGAATGTGCCTCTCTGCTTCATTGTAGATTTGAGTATATTATAACACTGCTTTTGCAGAACATTAGAAATAATTTGTGGTTATGACAACTTTAACCCCAAAATATATTTTAGTGTCAATTCTCACAATATTGTCTTATTAGAACATATCATATTTCATTTATCTTTTATTTCCTATTAGTTTTTATCTGCACCTCGTCGTTGAGCAAGTAGTTAAAATATCGAAAAACCCACTTTAAACTCTGTCATTGAGTAGTAGCTATCCTGAAAACTATGTGCAATTGAATTTCACGTAAAAAAAAGGTCACCTATAACTAACGTGACCATTTATTTTTTGATTCAAAACGGGACATTGGTTTATTTAGGTCAATTAACAGAGAGTCTGTCGGCAGTTTATATTTCTAATTTATATTATTTTTAACTTATATTAATAAAATTTATATTTCTCACAGGAACATATTTGCTTTGCTGGTGGTGATATTAAGTAAGAATGAAACTCTTGTGCACCTTTTTTATATTCACCTAAATTATCAACATCGCCTTTAGAACTGAAAGTTGTAATTCGTCAAAACTTCTGCATCTTTATTACAGTCAATATATTCCTTTTCAATTAATAAATCCAGAGATTTTTGAACGTTTTCCCATGCGGAACTTTTTTTTAAATCTGCCCAACAAAATATCTCCATTTATTTGGTAAGAAAGCAAGTCCACTGCTCCAGATATTTACGGTTTGTTTCATAAAATTCTGTAGCCGCCCTTTTCACCAATTACTCATCTATGTCAGTATCATTATCTTTCGATTTCACTAATTGAGGGACCGTAAATGAAAGAAACTGATTGGTCTGTTTCTGAGTCAAATTGTATTTTAGTTGATTGATTTTTTGCAGCTTCAATAGCCGATACATTCTGAACTTCAAGTTTTTACAGCTTGATGAAAACTTGTTGACTTAGCGTGTAAAGAATAAAGCCATCATTCGGATGTGAGATCTTCAAAAAAGTATTTTAGTAACAAAATACAAATTTTCACACCGTTTCAGAAAAACGGGACAATTTTGCGTCCCATAGTTCATTTCGGGGACACCGCGACTCGTAACTATAAAAAGGGACAGTCCCGTTTAAAACGGGACGTCTGGTCACGTTACCTATATCACTCATAAAATTCTATTGTAAAATGTTGAAGTAAAAAAAATGGTGAACAAATTTTGTATCAAAATTTTAAGAGAAATTTTTGAAAGTGGTAGAGCCATGCTACAGTTATATTAGTAGTATAGTTCTAGCACGATTGGGTCGGCCCGACCGGAGAAGGACCACGCTCTCACAGAATAGTAGCTTAATGCTGCTATGTTTTATATGGTGAGTGTAGAGAACCGAAGATCCTTTTTACTGGAGACAAGGCATTCCATCTAAGTCCTCACCTGCATTTTGATTCCTAATCGAGGATAGATGTAGATGTCTCTGGGCCACAGCAACCACTTACCACCAGATGGACTGTGTGCTCGTTTGTTACCCCATCCTATAAAAAAAAGAGATAGAAAGGAAAGTTTTATTAGGGGTTTTATGCAAGTACAAACCTAAAAAGTTTTTTTGTTCCAAACTTTTATATTTATCTGGCATTGCTCCCTATCTGTTTCTGCAGTTTTATCACAATTAGTTCAGCCATTTCGAAGTTTAGCCATGACATATAGATTATAGATAGACAGACAAGAATTTTAAAAATGGTTATTTATGTGCACTTATGTGTACACTTACATACAATTTTAATGATATTGGCTTACGCTTACATACAATTTTAATTATATGTAAAGTGTATGTATGATAACCAAAAATAAACTATTATATTGAGCTTAAGTTCTTTTGTGTTTACAAGAGTGTTTAACAATCATTAAGAAGAAATAGTTCAACATACCAAAAACGATATTACTTATAACACGAAAAACTTTTGTTAAAATATACTTTTGTTAAAACCAATAATGTAAGCCTTGAGCAGAGGCGCAAAGTAGCCTCTCAGTATTCTATAGGATGAATTTTAAAGAATATGTGCAGGATTTACATGCCCTTATACCTCCCGTCTCTTTCAATTGGTCATCCGGTAACCAGGCAGTTTTCACATCTTGTCGATATTACACGCATTCTACTCAAACTGTTTTCTTCGTCTTTGGTAATACATACAGTAATTTTACGGCGTTATCTTTCCGTTCGGTTACTATTCGGCTTTTGTTATGGTAAGTCAGTATAAGATACGAGATAGTGCGCGATGGAAAGGGCTTCAGCACTTTTCACCAGATGAGACTGTAGTTAAGCAAAGGCTTATAATGAGTAAAACAATTCTGCTTACTGCAATACTGCCAGTACTTTATTACTTTTTACGAGCACACACTGATAATATTGAGGATAAAGTCCTAATCTATTGACATGAAAAATTTAAAATTCGTTTAAGAATAAATTTTTATTTTGTTTCTAAACGAATTTTAGGTCACAAAAGGGACGACAAACGTAAGTTAAGAGCTGAATCAACATGTGGCCATGATGTGATTGTTTCAGGGTAGAGTTATGCTACGAGTTCGGGCCGCTGAGCAGCGCGGCGCGGCGGGCGGGCGCAGGCGCGGGGGCGGGTGGCGGTGTGGCACCCGTAGTGCCGGCTGGCCCGCCGCTGGACGGCGGCGCGGGCCTGCGCGTATTGCGGGCGCTTCGCCCCTTCCCTGGCTCGCAAGAGGGCAGACAGGAAGATGCAGAGGAATTCCTTGGCTGCTTGCTCAACTCTCTTAATGATGAAATGCTTGAGGTACATTCTTTTTTTATTTTTTATAAACCAGTGCTTGACCGCAATCCCACCAAATGGTTTAGTGGTGATGCAGCCTTAGATGGTAAATCGCACTGTCTTAGCGTAACAAATGCCTATTCACTCTTGCCTTGAAGACGGAAAGATAGACGCCGGCAAATTATTCCAGTCCTTTGCTCTACATACACAAAGTCTAGACACAATTCCACAAAAATGCTTTGTGGAAATGTGAAGGGCTTTAATGATGATGTTGATATAAAAATCCACTTATTCCAATCGCCTGGTCGTCCGATGGTGGAAAGAAGAGGGAGGAATTAAAGCGTGCAATTCCTGCGCACACTCCGAAATGCGTCCCATAAAATACCGAGAGACTGACTACTCTGCGTCTGTGCTCGAGGCTGAGCCTCTTAGCACGTCTGTGCACTAAGTCCACCTCTGCCAGGTGGCATTTTGCAGCACCATCCCATATATGACAGTAGTACTCCATTATTGTAGTATGAATTAACATTATCTTTATTATGGTATTATGAATATTATTACAATGTTACTGTAATTATATAGAAATATCTATGTAGCATAGTTTAACATGGACTGGTCTTCGTTGTAGTTTTAAATGTATAAGTACATTTTTTGGACACAGTCATACAAAAAGTACAAAAAGTCATCGCAATCATTTTATAATGTTAAAAAATAATATTAAATTTATTAACAAAAATACGATTAATCTTACATACACTTTACCAGCGGTAACACAAAAGCTACATTTAATTTTATAACAAGTTAGTTTTAAGGTTATATATGCTTGGTATTGTTATTTTTATTATTTGTCAGTTTTTAATTAAGTAGATTTATAAGTTAGCTATAAGAAATAATAACATACTATATTAACTTACGTGCTAAGAATAATTTTTTCACATTGGGCAATTAGTCCCTTAATCTTAATTGTTATTAACAGAACAAAACAATTCCTTTCAGCTAATGAAACTGGTGGAGCCTGAAGAACCCAAAGATGCTAACAACCGACCAAACGGTGTTGTCACTCAGGAACAGCCTCCAGAAGAAGACGACGACAATGACGAATGGAAGGTACACAAACATTTTCGCATTCTTACATCCAGGAGTGGTTTATTTTATTGTTAAAATTACACTTCCTTAAGTAAAATAAATGAGAAAAAGATACTTAGAAGTCAATAAATATGACCAACCACAAATGTGTTATTTATCTAAATCTAATTACTCTATATAATTATATTATTGAGGTATAAAAAATGAAAATCAAATTCAATCTTTCAAATTATCAAAATAGTAATTTTATTTGACTACGATTCCCGCGGCCAACCGTGCGTACACTTGTGTGCGTGTCCCGTGTCAATGTTGTAGTTCGATTCTATACCTATCAATTTTGTAAACGCGTCCTTAAGGTGGCTCAAGTCGCGGGCTCGAACTCATTGGTGGGCGCGGCCAAAAAGCACGTTGTCTCACCTGGCATCGTGCCCGACAGAGATAGTACCAGTGAAGAGCAGTTAGAACGCACGTCTTGTTCGTACGGCGTTCCGAACCGTTAGAACAAAAACGAAGTTACACGAACACGATGCACACATACATACCACCCTATTCTGTGCCGCTCGACGCTTGCTAAGAAATCAGCAGTACCTACCTACAAACTCGTACTAAAAATTATTTAAATTTAAAATTATTAGGCACTGCGCTACGTTATCGCTTTATACTATACCTCTATGGCTCTATAGATACCTAATATAGATTGCTTATTTTATTATGTTTTGTTTTCCCCGGGTGGTCATGCAGCGATCACTCAAGAATTCACGACGCCGAAGAATGAACTGGAACAGTCATCACAATTTATATCCGTACTAGCTGTTGCCAGCGGCTTCAAACGCGTGAACTCGAAAATTATCCCACAGGAACGAAATACCTGAATAAACGGTATCAAAAAATGTGTTATTCCAGACCAGGTATAACCTATCTCTGAGCTAAATATCATCCAAATCCCTTCAGCTGTTCTGGCGTGATTGAGTAACATACATCTATCCATCCAAACTTTCGCATTTATAATATTTAGATAATAATTGTAATTAGTTCTGCCTACTTATAAATTGTTTTCAAAAATACTTACCTGTCTTCTTACTTTTTTTATATACACACAATATCACTAGATGTAAACACATGTTTTTATCAAGACAAGTGACCCGTCAAGACTGTTTCCTTAGTACCGACGTACTTAGGCAGGTAGTAGTAGGTAGGCAAAAACGATTACTACTGAAAAACTAAATAGGTACCTACCTAACATTCAAATAAAAATATTCGCAAAAAGCTCAACCAATTCAGAATTTAATTTTGTTAAAAGAAAATTGGTCAAATAAAAAATAAAGGATGAAAATAAAGCATATGGGAATATAAAAATAAATCGTATTTATTTGAATAAATTACTATTTACGGATTTTATCGCGTTTAATTACTTTAATTTATTTTTATTATTATCCCGACGTTTCGGGTGCTTTACAGCGCCCATGGTCCCCCCGTGAATAATAGTTTTATTCAATGTGTAGTGTTCGCGTAAATTTAAGAAATCGTATTTATTTGTTATTTCGAGTTTTACAAGAAAAGCATAATATTTACTGGAGAGAATTATTTTATTATTATAATAGTACATGATATTCCCTTTAAAATGACACCAATATGAATAATATCTTATATCTATATCTACAAATAAATAAAATTTAAGTGTCTGTTTGTAATGTTAAAATAACAGCTTTTTATTAAATGCATATGAAAGTACTAGTAACAAAAACACATTTTTTAAAATTTCAAACACCACAATCTCTAATTTTTTACTCTGCTATCTTCAGCGCTGTACACGAACGGAACGATGTCGTTGAGGGCCGTGGTAGCTCACATGGTTAGCGCTCGTTATAGGTATCACAGTACGGGAGCAACCCGGGTTCGATCCCCACTGGCACCAATGAAATTGTTGCGTGCTGATTTAGCTATCAGTTGGAAAGTCTGTTTTTCTGGGCCGTTTTGTTTTGTTACACTGACATCTCGCAAGTCACCTAGGGACCTAGGAGGTTGTCGGTTGCTTATTTTTTATTTTTCTTTAAAATTTTCGTCGGTAAAATAACATATTTATAAAAGTAAAAAAAAGTAAAGTTACAGCCTATATACGTCCCACTGCTGGGCACAGGCCTCCTCTAATTTCTGAGAGGGGCAAGGAAATGTCCGCCACGCTGCCTCAATGCGTGTTGACGAACTTCACATTTCTTCGAAATATATATTTTTTAATTTCTCAGACATGCAGACCCGAGTTCGATCCCCGCCGGTATCAATGAAATTGTTAATTGCAATTGTGCTGATTTACCACGTGCTCGGCGGTGAAGGAAAACATATTGAGGAAACCTGCACGTCTGAGAATATAATTATAATCGAATGTAAATCAAATTGACATAGGTAAGTACAGATAAAATTAGCGGAACATTAATAAAATTTTGAGATCGTTTATTTTTCAAAATTTTATTTATATATTCCTCTATTTTTGTCTGTGCTTATATCAATTTGATTTAATCCAAAGTTCAAGCAGGGGTCAATGTAGCGTAGTAATTTAGAGCGCAGGTATAGCTATAATCATACGAACGTCACAGGCCGCAGCTGACTGAGTTGAATAAAACTAGAATAAGCGCGCGTCACCGCGCATGCATGTGTGTGTAAGTGTCGTCCTCCCGCACCGCACCGAGGGAAAAATTATTCAGTGAGATGCACGATAATTCATATAAACACGCGCGCGTAAAAAAATACGAAAAGGCCTTTGGAAGGAGGGGGTTTTATGAAAAACCCACTGCATGAATCAATTACCAATAAAATTTATTGAATTCTTCGATAATTGAGCTGTGTCGGTACCGACTTTGTTTTGGAAATTTTACACTGCTTTTATTACTAATTTACGCCCAAAGTTGTGTTAAAATTGGCAATAAAAACGAATCTTTGGTAGCTCGTAACTTTTTACTGACTTTTTATTTTACTATTCTTTTTCGGTACAGACAAAATTAATAATGAGACAAAACGATATCATGTTTAACTTTGGATGTACACTGTCAAACAGCGGAGTAAAACCCCTCCGAAATTTCTATGGAAATAATGTCGACTAGAGTCACCTTAAGAGCGCATATTCAAATATGTCCAAGTCACTGACCTCTATATATACAAGTACGCTGGACTGGCTATACACCGTGACATGGTGAAGCGATTTGATTTCCGCCATTTTGGCGCTGACTGCAGAAGTGCACGTCCACGGAACTAATACTAGGGATGATAAGACAGTGTACCAAATTATATCGATAAAATTCTATACCCTACCTATACCTAAATAAATAGAATGGACTCTATGGATAGATGGACTCTACCCGTAACGTCCATTCTATTTATGTATCATATGAATATAATACTATTATCATTCATCATCATTAAAACCCTTCACAAATCCACTGCTGAACATAGGCCTCCCACAAGGAATGCCACAAAGCACGGTCCTGAGCTACCTGCATCCATTAACTTCCTGCATGTCTTACCAGGTTTTGACTCCATGTAGCGGGGGAACGTCCTACACTTCACCTGCCAGTACGAGGCTGCCACTTAGGAACCTTTTTTCCCCATCGGTATTCGGTTCTGCGAGCTATATGATCGGTCAAATGCCGCTTCAGTTTACTAATCCATTGGACGATGTCGGTCACTCTGGTTCTGCTGCAGATATCCTCATTCCTAAGTTTGAACCCCTGAGCATAGCCCTCTTCATAGCTCGTTGAGCGACTTCGAGCTTCCTCATACGGCCAGCAGTCATGAAAGACCTCGTCTCAGATCCATATTTCATCACTCACGAACGCTGCCCAGCCGAGTTGAATCCGTCGATTGACCTCTCGGTCGAAGTTGGACCTACCTAGTCGGACTATTTGTCCCAATAAAAATTCTCATCAACAACTTCAGCTTAGTGCTCCCAAAAACCACCGCCATAGGTGTGACATGGACATTACACATGACTTATATTTTGTCCATGTTCATCTTAAGACTTATCCGTTGGGAGACACTATTGAGGTCATTGAACATAATGCGTAGGTCCTCCAGCGATTGTGTCATAAGGACTATATTGTCGGCAAATCGAAGGTGAGTGACGTTCACGACATTGAAGTTAATACCGTATCCTTTCCAGTCCGGTAGGTTGAAAACGTTTTCCAATGCAGCGGTAAAGTATTTCGGAAATATTAAGTCACCCTGTCTTACACATCTCTACAGTTGGATTAGTTTTGTACTACAAAATAAAAACATAATTTCTAGAATAATTTATTGTCAACCGTTCATTTTGTTTTCGTATTATAAAAAACAAATCAGCTGCTATAATAACGCATATTCTAATCAACTACAGGTCTGTCTATTGACAGTAAAATATTTTCTACTATATAAAAATTTTTGTTTGTTCGTACTTTCTACGATGCCACATCGTTCATCAGATTGCGGTAAAACTTAGTCAACTTATTGGTTGCACTTGTGCGAAGGTTACACGCATGGTACCATTTACTGAGACTAGGTGGCGTGCATATTATACTGACTATTTATTTGAAAGTTATAGAAAGTTATATATCATTCTATTTCAATTATTGTATTATAATTCCTAATTATACAATATAACTGTTCCACATTTTTAACGATATTTCCAAAATTATTTCTTCTGCGGCAGCAATGCGCCGGGTATGAGCTAGCAAGATAATATAAAAAATATAAACTTTGAATTACATAGTTATCAGTTATTTATAACGACATTTTCGAAATTAAAATTACAATATTAAAAAAATAACTGAAATTATCAATTACCGAGCCCGATACGTGAATGAAGCCAGGGAAAAACGAGCACTTGGAAGCATCAAGTGGTGCAGTCTCACCAAAGTCGCGAAAATCAGTCGAGTGGCGTATCGCCAATCGCCATACAAACACTCTTCCCTTACGAATCCACCTCGACTGCAGCGGAACAGGGAGAGAAATCTCCTCTAGCCGCAGCCCACTAACATACATCGAACGTGGTTCGACATCATCAGGCGACCTTTCGACACTTGGCTATGGCCCTTGAGTTTGGTGGAAAATGAGGAAAGAAGAAATAAAAAAAACATTCGAAATAATAATCTAATACATAGTACTTGGTAGTTGGTAGTGCTTGGTACTGGTACTACCAGAAAATATTGTCGGTATACTGCACTTTTTCAAAGTGGTGCAGTTCTCATGTCTAATAAAACAGTCGTCTGTGAAATGTTTGGAACAAATATGATCATTTTGTTTCGGACGCCAATTCACAATATTTATGATTTTAAGCCATAATTTTAGTCTAGGTTCAGTTGGAAACCTTTTAATTAATAAACATTTGATAATCATCTGTTGTTGGTGACTTTGTTTGTTAACAGATATGGGTAGGAAAGAACATCGATAAGTATTATAGACACGGAACTCGACAACCCTATTGAATTTTATTGTTTATCAAAACTCAGTAATATACAGCCAAACATGTTTTTGTATATGATATTAAGATTAGTAACAAATTTCTAAGTACTTATATTATCAAATAGTTTTAATTTGTTTAATATTTACTGCAAATTCACTTACTTGTGAAATGTTACACCACTTCCCTTGTGGTAATGAGTTTTACAGATTACGCACCCTCTCATTATTATTAAAATAATTCTTATTATGTAACTAATATTATACACAATCAAACAACATAAAATACTTTCGTTTTTTAGTTTAAAAGTTCAAAATACAGACTTATTAAATATGACAATATGAATAAGACAACATACTTTGGCATATTATGTCAATTTTATTTTTCAAGACATCCTTTAGCGGCGCTTCAAATTGGCACAGTCATTTTGTATGGTATAGCCAGTCCAGCGTACTTGTATATATAGAGGTCAGTGGTCCAAGTCGAAAAATCTACGCGATCGCTTTGCAACGGCTTAATATTGACGCACACTACAATGTTATCTCTGTGTGCGTATCAGGGCGAGCGTGAGGCTATAATAGTTGCTTAACGACGTATCATTTGATCTTTGTTATACCTGTCTTTGATACTATTGGTACTAAAATAATAAAAAAATAATTTCCATATAATGGCTTATATAGTGTATAGAAATCGGAGGCAAATAGTGGAAATTGTTTTATTCTTTTAGTAAATTGAAGTCGGCTTTACATTTTCACCCTATTGAGTATATTATAATATGTATATGTTCTAATTGAAAAATATGTATTGTATAAAATATATAACATTTGATAAACTTTTGTTCTGTTTCATAATGTAAACATAATTCATCAAACTAACAATTTCATTAGTGTCGGGGGGATAGTACATTAAAATTCAAGGAAGAAAATAATCGGGGATTTGGTTATCATATCCAAAAAATGGACAACTACAATGACTACAAAATATAGGTTTCTTTGTAGCCTTTTTTGTGCTTTATTGAGAGCCGTGGTAGCTCAGATGGTCAACGCTCACAGTAAATATCACAGTATGTGAGTAATGTGAGAAATTGTGACTGTAACTTTACTTTACTTTTGTGCTTTATAATTATTATTCGGGTCTGGATCTTCAAAAAGAACTTAAGCGGAAGTTGAAGCTTCGCCAATGTCTCCAGTTCCCATCTTTGGTTTACCTTTACCGACTTGGTTGACAAGATCTTCGGGAATATCATACGTTGCGCAATTCTTTTTTAATCCTTAACTGATTTCTAATTAGACGGATGGAATTTAAAGGTTTTTTCGGATTGCTTGTTTCACAGTTTGCTTTTAACTACATTCGTAGCACCAAATACGCGTTCAAATTCTGCATTTGAGTGCGGTAGTGATAATATTACTATTGCAAAATTACATAAATCTTCGAATATGTTTACTCCTGCTGCATTTATGTATGTCGAAACCTTAGAACATGGTCTCAGGTCGAAACAAAGAAAGTGAATTAACGACATTGCATTGTTAATGTTAGGGAATTCCCGTGAAATTATATTATATATAGAGTGCTACCAACGGTAGATTACAAAATTGGACATATGATAAATTACTTATTTGAAATGAATTACTTCATAAAAAAAGTCGCCATCTCAAAAGTTCAAATGTCGCTAGAAGTCGCTAAATAATTATTTCTCGCTAAAACGATTTTTTTATCCGCTAAACATTGTTAAAATCCGCTAGATCTAGCGAGAAAGTCGGGCTACACTGACGGCGTCTGCGCATGATGGTTTATAGTATTTTTTAAATAATAATATAAAATAATTGACAAAATAAAATAAGCTAAAATTTTTTTTGGATATTTAACATTACATGTATTGTATAACATTATATGTGTATATTTTTATAACCAAATACATGGAAAAAATTACATTGAAGTAGACAGTTTTGGTGATTTTATAATATTAAATCGAAATAATATACACGTAAAAGACTTTAGATTCCTTGCTATACACTTTAAATAAAGTATTTAAGCTTATAATAATGGCTGTATTCAACCTGAATGATAACTCTGATGCATATTTTCGTAAAACGCTGTAAAGGGATTGTCTTCGCCCTAAAAAACCGTCATTAAAAACTATGATTTTGCATTGCTATGTACTAAATAAAGACTTCATCTTTCTAAAGCCCTAATTTTCAGCAAATAATCTGCTCACTCACGTCGTTACGATATTGCCTTTGGAAAAACCATAAAACATGTAGTTTTCGACGCGAAACGCATATGCCCTCTTAATATAGTAAATGTTTTTGAAAATATTTTATAACTGATTTTAAAGTCAATAATAAGCATATTATGCTTTAAATTCCTCACTTTTATTTCTGGTTACAGGTGATGGGACCAAAAAATCGGGGGGCAGTAGAAAGGCGTTGGGCGGCGCGTCGAACTCCAGTAGCTGATATCTTCAGAGGCCGTACACGCCATCGCTTACATCGCGCTCATCATCATGACGTCACTGATGCTGTGCAACCTTTCTTCACTCTGCAGCTTGATATTGAGGTACAATAAAACGGGTATTTGAAAAGAATTGAATCAAAATATTTATTGTAATCACATCTGTTTTTAATAACATCATTATAATAATAAAAAATAAGTAAAAACTAAGTCTAAACTCAATAAAATCCATAAAATTATTAGTACTTTCATGAGTAGTATTCACGTAAATAAAGGAAATAATTACAGAAAATAAAAATCATTTTCATCATGATATTGTTCAGAGTAAACATATATAATTTTCTCTGCTAGACCTATTTTTTAACTTTGTTGACATCAAAATGATAAGCACGTTGTAGTAAGTTACGTCGTATGTTTTATATTAGTTAAAGAGCCATGTTAAAGCAGACAACTATATATTAAAAAAGTCTGTTTTACCCACTTAACAAGACACGGGGACTAGCTAAGCCCGGCCGCGGTATGTTCGAGGTCATTCAGGTGTGACAGATATGAAAGTCGGGGAAATTTCAAAAGTATTTTAACAAGTCTGCCATTTTAATATTTCATTATATAACTCTACTGTAATTGGAAAATAATTATAGGAGACAATTTTAGCAGTTCTGACGCCACGGCAGCCATATTTAATACTCAAAAAAAAATGAATTTCAAAAGTATTTTAACAACAAACGTTTTTTTTATTCGAGAAAGCCCATTCGTGCTGTAAGTTTTACATGAAGAAGCAGACAGTAAGATTAGTTACAACGCCTGTAGCATCGCTGACCAGTCCAATATTGTTGAGGTTCGGACACTGATATTTTAATAATAATGCTTGGTAATATGGTTCATTTGAAAAATCTTTTCTCTCACACATGGATGCTAACTGGGACAGTTAAAAATTAAAGGTTAATTGATGCCACTAAAATTTACAAACAACTTGGTGAACTACTAGCTAAAATAAGTTTAGAGTAGTTTAATAAAATATATAAATTTCAGATTTTTAAAAAATACTTTTGAAATTAATTTTTTTTTGAAATATTCTAAAATGGCGGCTGTTACGTCAGAACTGTTATTATTGCCCGTCATAATTATTTTCCTATTACAGTAGAGTTACGTAATGAAATATCAAAACGACCGACCTGTTAAAATACTTTTGAAAAAAAAAATACTTTACCCAATTTATATACTTGTCACACCTGAATGACCCCGAAGCTACCGCGGCCGGGCTTAGCTAGTTCTCATGTCTTCGTGGGTATAACAGACTCACTGGACGAAATATAAGATTTATATAAAGTATGTGTTGTCTGATATAAGCTGGCTCTAACTATAATGTTTATGTCTTATAGCAAAGTTATTTTTATATCAATAAAGTTATTGAATAGGCCTGCAGACTGCCCAAAAAAGAGGGTTATGATTTGTTTTTCATGAAAAAATATTCAATTTGTAAAAAAAAGTACAAATTGAATTTAACGTGAAATTACCATGTAGTGGCAGTGTAAGAATATTCACCACGCCATAAAGCGTAATGGTAATTTTTCCACCACTATTGTTCTATTTCCGAACAGACTAATGGAAATAGGAAACAACTTGAATGTAATTTGTCCTTGTGTCTTACAGAATCCTCTCAAGTCTCAACTTGTGGATGTCGTAAGAGGCGACAGAGGGAAACAAATCAGGTTATTGGTAGCAGCATGTACCTAATAATGACTAAATCTGCAGTTGCCAACCCACTTGCGAAACTCTATGTTCAGCAGTGGACTTAAAAATATACAAATTGAATAACATTTATTTTATATTTCTAAAAATTTTTTGCTAGCTTTTTAATAATTCGGAAAAATATCTTTATTTTAATTGTTTATTTTTCCATCCAGCGTTCTAACACCGTCAAAGATGCCTTGGAACTTCTGGCTGGAAAAGACACATTGGAAGGCGTGTCTGATGCCTGGCAGCAACTGTCCATTGAAGAACTGCCAGTGGTGCTCCTTTTACACCTCAAGTGCTTCCAACTTGACTCCGAAGGTCATACTGCAAAGATTGTCAAGAATATAGATTTTCCAATAGACCTGAAGATAGACCCAAGTATGTGTTGAATCTTTTTTATTAATAATTATTTTCTATTTAATCAATGTAGACTTAACATAAAAAAGTAAGTCAAAGAATGACTGCTATTTCAATTCAGAAGATCCAAATTCCCAAGTATATAATGAGACCTATTGGTCTTGTAGTCTGTTGCCATCATCATTTTATTATTTACAATGATGGAACTTATTTTTCGTCTCTGAATGTGATAAAGATTATCATAACAGTGTGGAGAATGATGACTGAGTATACTTAAACATAACATAAAATGATATGAAAGTATGACTTAGGTACTGATTTAAGCTATTTCTTACAGAGATAATGTCGACGAAGTTAAAATATACTCAAAAGCAACGCCTTTATAAGTTGTTTGCGGTTGTATATCACGAAGGAGTAGAAGCTGTGAAGGGTCACTATGTCACTGATACTTACCATGGACAGGTTGGCTGGATAAGGTATGTACTAATCATTATTTTTATTGAATAGGTATTATCAGTATTATAGTATAGTACCTGGATAACCGAGCTTTGCTCGGTATTTTTTTTTTTTTTTTTGTAAATCGTGTGTTTTGGAAATTATGTTTAGATACAAATTACATACATATGAAATATGAGTAATATGTTTTGATCTTACCGACATAATAGAAAAACTGAACTGGTTATTTAATTAAAACATCATGCGTGCAGTTAGTTTAATTTAAATTTTCGTGTTTTTAAAAAAATACTAAAATAATAGCTCGAAATAATAGATTTTCCCACAAAAGACGGGAAATTTAAAAAAAGAAAAAAAAGGTCGGATCGAAGACAGGACTCGAACTGGGGTACTACGATCTCAGAACCGCACGATATCCCATTTGAGCTATTATAAACATTAATACGTTGTCAAAATTTAACTTCTTATATTGAAGCAGTTTTTCATTGTCTGAAAACACGGACAAAATGACATTTTCTAAAAATGAATCCTAGCTAGATCGATTTATTGCCCCCGAAACTCCCTGGACACAAAATTATTTTTTGAAAGTACTCAAAAATTACACGCTTTCTAGCGTGTAATTTTTGAGTACCTTCAAAAATAATTTCTACCCAGCGGGACTATTTTTTTTTCCTTGAAATTATAGTTTACAATCATGTTTACAATTAAACAACACAGGACAAATTAGAAATAGCTTGGTAGCGATTACCCTTCCCAGGGGTTATTATCATCTATAATTTCCTTAATATTATAATAACCCTTTTTATACAAACTTAGTTTAATAAAGTTTTTGAACTTTAAAAAACAATTGTTAAAATATGAAGTTATGCTATGCTTCACACTATACGACATCTTTGTGAATACACTTATTATTTCAATTATCATCTTCTTGAGACAGTTTCAGACGAAATGAAACACAGGACTCTTGCTCCCCCTCTCAACACAAAAATTTTTTATGAACTACTATTGTAGAAGTCATATTGTTGTTTTATTGCATATGTTTATATTTTACAATGATGGTACTTATTTTTCGTCTCTGAAAGTGATTTCAAATCACCTCCATGTAGACACTTTTAACTGAGTAAAACATGCCATAATCAACAATAGATTATTTTACATTAACATTTTTTGTAAAACGCATTATTTTTTCACAGGTATGATGATTCCACGGTGACTCAAGTTACAGATACTCAGGTGTTAAAGCCTAAGCCTCCTAGAATGCCATACTTGCTCATGTACCGACGGCATGATATGCTGCCTCCCCACAGAGCCACTGCAAAACCAGAATGAACTCTTGAAAAGTGTTTGATGCAAACTAAAAATTTAAGTGTTATACCAGTGAGAACAGTGATAGAAAATGATTTGAATTTATATTTATATCTGTAAATAAACAAGACTCATGTGCCTATCAGCAGACTAGTTTACAGCACAACGAAATTGTCTCATTATGTTTAAGTAGTTAAGTACACTATATTAAAGCCTCAAATTAATTTAATTGAGTGAATTGTTGCTGTGTTTTCTTTTTCGCTATCTATTGTGATTACAAATACTGGGAACTGTTTTTGTTCCATGATTTTCATATCTAACTAGGTTTATTTAGTTTTCCCTTAATTTCTTTTTGTATCATAGATGTACATTATACTTAAAATAGTTATTTATGTTTAGGTTTTTTCATATCTGTAAATATATTTATACTGTATATAAAATGTTCACACCTTTTTTATTACGCGAAAATAAGCCGGAGACAGATAAGTATATTTGATCAAAATGTTAGTCATTCTAATCATCAATTGTTTGTTAAACTTATCATGTTCGAGATTGTAACTTAAATATGTAAAAGGAGTTGACCAAAATTGTTGGAACTCAAAATTTTTATCAAGTGTAAAATTTCATAACATTTTAATCGGTTAGGTATTTAAAAAAAATCCTCTTGTCACTTATTTAATTGTTGCAACTCCTCCATTATTAGATACTAAGTTTGGACAATATGGAATTGTGCTATAAATAATTTAAAAAATGTACCATAGTAATATGTAACTTTGTATTGATAATATATAAATTAATAACATCAGTCTTAATAAAAAAATGGTAGAACCGTTGGAAAGTACAAAGTTCTGATATTGTTTTGATATGGGAAATTATTAAATTCCGGAGTGCATTTTGCGAAACAACATGTGTTCCGATATAGCATTATTGTACTTCTCAGTATATAAATAATTGTATGTAACATTCAAATTTGTAAGTAATTACATACAAGTATTGATGCGATAGTCAAAAATGGGATAAGTATATCCTGACCGAATTGATTTGCAGTAATATGCATGTTTGAATTTGCTTTTTGTTATGTACTCGAGTTAGCATGCATGTTTTGTTTAAGTATTTTGTGATTTAATCTACGTGCAATAGATGTGGGCGATTATAAGTGATAACCAAAGCAGTAATCTACATATTATATTCTTATGAGAATATATAACAGCCGCCTTATTTATTATACTAAGAAACTAAAAATTAATCTAATATGTAAAAATTAATATTTGTTTGTTCGTATTGTCACGACGTTTATGCACTGTCGTCAGATTGCAATAAAACTTTGTCACCATATTGCTTGCACTTTCGCGACGGTTATAGGCATGGTTAAACCCGCTAGGTGGCGCTGATTTAAAAACCAGATATCACAAAATGGGTGCGTTTGGCAGAAAAAAGCGCTTCCAAGCGCTTGTAAGCAAAATGGCGATCGTAAGCGGTAAGCGCTGTCAAATCGTAAATAGCTATTTTCCTCCAGGACACGATGTTAGTTTTAACCGAGGAATCTAACCTAATTTAAATATATGTTTGTAAAGTATTCATATTAAAAAATTACCAATCATGAGTTTTTAATAGCATGTATATGTTTATTCATGTCATATATTACTTAAAACTAATATTGCACAAAACAACTTATAAACTCTACTTCAAAACAAACAAATTAAATAAGCAAAATGGCGGATTGTGTCAGCGCTACTGAAGTAGCAATCGTGTCCTGGCCGAAAACTATTTTAGCGCTTATAAGCGCTTGCTAGCGCTTTTTTCTGCTAAACGCACCCAATGACTTGCCTCTGTTCCGAAATAGAACCCAGTATACTGGCGGCCAATGCAAATGACGTCATAAATCGACGCCATACTGAATGATGATTTGTTTCAAAACATTGGCCATAATCTTATATGACTATATGACATACCTGCTCTTGACCACTCTTCTTCAGTATCAAAGAATGAGTGTGATTTCTCATTCTCTTCATCGTACTGATTTAACTGTTTAAGCTCTGCCATTTTTTGTATTTGAATAAATAAAAACAAGTTCTGGCATGTTTCATTCAGCGTACACACAATTAAAAATTGTTTTAATATTACGGGATATTCGACACAATATGGCGGTGGCATGCCAGTACAATATAGCGTCAATTAATGACGTCATTTGCATTCGCCGTTATACTGTGTTCTATTTCGGAACACAGGCCTTAAATACTAGACACTGGGCAAAATTATTATAACTAATATGGTTATTTTGTGTGATAATGACATGTACGATATTGTAAAATGCATCGCTCATCATCTCTGGCATTAGGTCACTAAAATTCTCTGTTATTTATTTGTCTAAAGCTTTTTAAACTTGCCACTTTCAAAATACTGTTGAAAATGATTTTTAGAATTGCCCACATCTAATGCACAACACCGGTCAACACGCTGTTCGCGTAAATCGGTGCTCTGACGGACTGGACGCTAGGCAATGATTGTAATGTGCCCTTTGCTATGTGATATGCTGTGGACGATTACTATGAATTGTTTAGTAATATTCATTGTATAATATTGTTATAACTATGTAAGTGTTAAATATAAATAGATTATATTATGGTGTGTTGAACATAGGGTGTCTGTTTTTAATATTATTGAAAGACGACTCGAAACCTTTTTTATGTTGGAATTGATATGTGATTGTGGAAGTCGAAAATACGTACGGTTGATAACAATGCTGTTGGATATACTAAATTCTACATTAAGCTATTGTATATTCGTTTATAAAATGGCTAGTTATATACAAAAGCATAGTTGATCTATCTTTTATTCATTTACTTATCAAATATTGATTATGAATTGTCTGATCTCACCTTAATGTTGTTTGGATATAAATCACATGATGGATGTAAATTTCTCTCCCCTAGAAGCATTATATCAATGCCTTAATTAAATGCAAATGTTTTGCTAAATTTGAAATTAATCTTAAATAATTAAATTAGATAAATAGTATATTCTTCAAAATTGCTGCTTTATAGAGCTTTTCTACTTAAGTGTTTAATTTAATAAACACTGGTTGAGTCCATTATCTATAAATAACTAAGCATTAGTCAATTTAAAACTATGTAACAATGTGAAATAGATTTAGTTTTATTCTTCAGCTGATTTTATTTTTGTGGTTAACTCCTAAGCTTTTTTATTTTATAACTTGGTTGTTGTTTTTTTTTTTGTTTGGATAATGGGTAGCTAATAACGTAGATAGGATATGTACCACTGGCATTAAAACTATATGACGCCAATCAGTAGGTTATAATTCACACCAAACTTTTACAATAAATAGCGGTTTATTGTCGTGCTATTATTAGCGTGTTAATATTACATTAGGCTTTTTCGCACAGCGATATAGCGTTAAGCAGCTATTTGGTAAGGCGTTGCCCTAGGTGAACGATGAAAACAGCAAAACGAATCAATGTTAAAATATAAAGAATGCCTACATTTCCAACGTCGCATGGATTAGTTAGCAATGATGAAGTTAATTAGATGTGTCAATCGTGAATGATTCGGTCATTCCGAACGCATCAAAGTATTGATAATTGCAATTACTTTTTTAAACGTTTCGGTGCAAATGGTTGGAAGGACCTATGACCAAAGAGTATGTTTAGTAAATGGTAATGTTCGACGACCGACATTATTGAGCGGGTCTTAGAGTACTGAAAATAAGTGATCAATTGAATGATCTACCCGAATGACCCGGTTCGTAAGACGAATCAATAGTATAATCTGGTCACTAGAAATGAATGACACGTATCTAGTGTCAATACAGTGGACAAGTGTCGTGTTGGTCGCGATTTGTCGTTTTCCGCGGTCACCGAGGACAACGGGTAAGCTCTGTTAGAATATAATAATTATGCCATGACGCAATGCCGCTCGCTGGTAAATGTGTGCTTTATGTTTTTAACAGCAACAAGTAAAGAAACAGCCTACATACGTTCCGATGCTTGGATATAAGCATTCGCTCTTCTGAAAAGGTTTTGTAACAACACTACAATTTTTTATATATAACGATATAAAATAATCAAAAAAAAATCACAACGTAAGCTACCTCTAAATCCAGTATTGATTGTTGTTAATACCGATCCGATGCTATAATTTGATTTTTTTGTCAAATAACAAAATTAAAATTTATTTTGTTTGCAAATTTGAATTTAGTTTCAATCAACTCGTACCGTATATTTGCGATATTGCGTCATGACTATTAAAATTATATCGAACATTTTCTAACTAGTTATAACTTGTTGGTTACAGATTATAAAATATAAATTTAGAAAATCCATAAAAATATAATACGAATTTATAAAAGTATATATATAGAGCACTACAGCAATAAGTAGTAATTTTCTTTTGTTTTCACCGGTTATACACATTACAATTTGTGTAGGTTTAGATTTTCTTGTTCAACAAAATTTCCTGACATGCGCAAGACTGAACGCAGGGTTCCCGAATGACTGTTTTTGTAATATGATTAGAAACTGCACATTTAGGACAAAATTTTCTTTTTTAACAAGTGCTGCCTTTAAGTTGCCCGTTTTGGTTATTTATTTCGATATGGTACTGATAACTGTTATTCTTAAAAGATACATAACATCTCACGATCTGTTGAAGCAAAAGTGTAACAAGAAGAGCTAAAATACTTTATCAATGTTACAAATAAGCTAATCGGGATTGCATTTAAATTATCTGATATCCTTATTTTTCTTTTCATTTTTTATAATTCACAGAGAGTTTTATACAATATTAAAGCATTTTTACCTACCATTGCTGGGCACTGGCCTCCTTTCGTTTCTGAGAGAGGTAAAAAGGATTAAAAACACAATATGTTTTTGCGACGACTGTTCTGTATTGGTGTTCATTCCAATTTGAGTAAAGTGTTATTGTTTCTTTAAATTTGCGATCTCAGACCATGGTAGAAATGGTAGAATAGAAACAGTTTTTGATTGTCCTATCTAATAACATTGGCATCGCTATTGGAAACTACATATTTGCTTCATCAGAGTTGCTTGTGGTATACTGCCTTCACCTAGCTAACACTGACATTTATAATCACTGAATGATCCTATCGCAGTTGGCTGTGACATAAATACGGACTTTCCACTGTTATAAATGACTGTTAGCTGTTTTATACAACTTTTAATATAGAATTATTTATATTTAGACACGTCGTTTAAGGTAAATTACGTTTATATCCGATTTAGATCTAGGTTTCTGAAAGCTAAATGGGATGTCACATTTTAAGATAGTAAAAATGTAGAATAGTTTTATTGATTAATGAACGTTCCTGAGGATATTTTATTGTAATTTTTAGTTATATGATCAAAATGATAAATTTGTAACTTGTTTCAGAGTGCAACTTTTTATGTCGTAATTTTTTATGTCCATGAATATTAAAAATTGCCAGCTTTAACAAGAATATCTTATTTTTAAATGTACTCGAAGGCCTTATCCTATATTCATTAATGACTACATTTTTTAACTTATATGCTACAACGATAATGTATCATTCACTCTGCACGAGAGAGTTTTAATCATTATGCCACTCGAAATTTCTATATTAGTTATTTTATTATTTATTATTGTATTTTAAATGGTCTAAAAATATGAAAATCAATTTGAGAATGAAACAAAACACCTTAATAACGAATAAGTGTTTATTTATCGTAAGCAAATTATAAATAGCTATCCGACTTTGATTATTACATTTTTGCACAAGTAATAAATGCAAATTGATACTTACGAAATTTACCCTTTCTCTGAGTTTAAAAAATCTGTCAAAGTATTTCACCTCAACAAAATCCGCTAGGTATCTATCTGATTTTGTTGAAATAACGCGTGAAAGAAAAATGTAAACGACTACATAATTCATAGCTTAGTAGTTATAATAGTTTATACCTAGTGCGTTACTTGTTTTAATTCTCTTTAAAAGTTTTTATTTTAGTTTAGTTTTTTGTCCAAAGTAAAATGAATGTGTTAACTTAAATTTTAAAAATCAATATTTTGATAATTTCTGATCATGCATGTTTCCCATTCACAATATAGAGTATAACCAAAATAATAAATTTGAAGTTTGAAATCCTTCGAGGTTGTGCCTTCAATTAGTACGCAAACTTGTCTAACGAAACAGGATTTTTTTTTTTTGTAATTTGGAGTGACATACATTTGAGTGAGTACTTGTTTCACTGATATTTATTTTATATTATCTATAAAAACCGACCAGTTCGCCTTACGGCACCCATCAGGTTATGTAATACAAAGACCTGGGTGCTTGTTCTTAAAATAACAAATTGTAACTGATATGTAAATATTATGGCGATATTGCTTTCTTTTTTTATAGAGTTTGACTGACTACGTGTTTATTGGACAGGATAACTAGTCTACCGTGTGTGACGCACAATTTTTTTCGCACGAGATATAAGAACGTTATCTGAACAAGGTATCTCGCCCTTCAAATAAAGAATGAATTACATAATAAGGAGCTCATGCGAAAGGGTAAATATGGTTATAGAATTGTTTATATTTTCTGCCGAAAAATCATTATCGTTTTCTAAATTACGAAAATGATTTATGAGTATTCGAATGTATTATAGAAATACATCTAGTCCTCCGTATAAATTTTTATGACATGTTAAGCGCAGTCGGTATTTCATTTAAGAAGTAACATGATTTTATGTTATCATCAATATAACATTTGCAAATTTTAAGTAATATATATACGAAAAATTGTTAATAAATGTGCAATAGATTTATATAAAAAAAAACTGGGTAAAAGAAACAATAACAATGAAATCTTAATCGGTCTATTTACTTAGATTTTAATAATGTATGTAATGTGCTTATCATTAACTATTATTATTTTTATATGAGAAGTTCTAATTTAAGTTACTATTAATTTTAGTGATAAGATCCAAGGCTGTATTAAAAAGGAGTTTTCCCTTAAGAGGTAAAGCTTATAATGTTTTTAATTTTCAACTATTTGGAAAATATTGTAAAAAATACTCCCTAATGTTCGTAAAAGTTGGGAGTTAAGGTATAATATGAAAAATCGTATAATTAGCTACAAAATAGGCAAACGCTTGTCTGTTGTGGCTACCTCTATGTTGTTAATATGTGTGTATGACTAAATAGAAAAAAATAATCCTTTATTTTGGTAACAAATTGGTGTTATGAAAATTTGTGAATAAAATGGTATCATTCTGAAATTAGATATTGTTTTCATTTTTCAACTTACATACATATACTTCTTTCCATTAATTCATTATCCTTGCATAGCTGACCCTGACAAGCGAATGCACAATGACCTTTAAGAGTGATACGGATATTATGTCACATGTGTTGGCGCGGTTCTCCACCGCCGACTGGGAGAATCATCCTCTGACCAAGGAATGGTCAATGCGGAGGTTCCATACACTGCAGCTTGTGTTGCAAAATAAATAAATGACTGACCCGCTCTAGGAACATGAAGCAGGACTGTAGGCCGTTTGTCCGGTCGAGTCAGCCTGGAAGAACAGGTGGCATGAGCCACTTACCGGCTACTAATACGGTTAGTGAAGGTGCTTCAGTGAGTACATATCTATATAACCGGAAATGGTCGAACCCCGTTGTGATAGCGAAAAGTATACGGCGCAAAATACTCTAAACTCACTCCCTCGATTTCTACTGAACTGCATCGCACCCAAAGATGATTTATAGGTCCAGATACCACCGTGTATGCGTGCCTAAAACGCTTCCAATTAAAAGGCGCCAATACTGGTGTATTCGTTCGATCGTTACCCCATTACGCATAGATTACAGTGTATATACTAGAGATGATCACTGATGCTCTAATTAGGGACCCTTACTCCCTTTTTCTTATTACATTTCGTTGTAAAACAATACGAAAGCTAAATGTCAATAGAAGTAATAATAGTGCACAATAATATTCGAGTGTTGCCTAGCCTATGAAAAGCTTTTACCGTTTTTTAATGTCACTATCAACCGGAAAAGTTATCCGTATAGGGGTTTTAAACGGTTTAATTTTACAGGTTTTAACCAGCCTATAGAGTTGAACCGTTTTAAGGCTTAGGGTTGAATTACATCTGGCAGTACGGAATCGAACTTCCCTGTGCTTCTATCCTTTTTGGTCACACAGAACCGTCATTTACTAGAGCGAGAAAGAGAGATATGAATGAATGAATGAATGCATTTATTCTCTCTTCACAATAGGTATTCTTAGTGGTAAGTATTACAAAAGTGCCAGACTGGTACCTAAGTTGTGAGAGACTGGTGCCTGATGTAGGTAAAAAAACCTGTATTACAGGTCACCAGGGCTCCCCCGCGTACAAAGCAACAGTCTCAGAAATACAAATCAGAACGGAGATTATAATTAAGTAAACAAAATGAACTGCAGTAATTACAAATTTCACATCAATATATGTGTGTGTACTAAGAAGAGTGTAGTAGGTGTGTGTGTGTGTGTGTGTGTGTGTGTGTGTGTGTGTGTGTGTGTGCGTGTGTGTGCGCGTGCGTGCCTGCGTGCGTGCGCGCGTGCTGTGTGTGTGTGTGTGTGTGTGTGTGTGTGTGTGTGTGTGTGTGTGTGTATGAGTGATTGTGCGCGTGCCTGCTGTTGCGTGAGTTAGGACTAACATATAATTGCATTTTAACCCAAAATGAAGACAAGTAAATATTAAGACTTCAACATTACTATAAAGATATGTATCTACATAAATATCTACTGTGCCTTTTATTTATTTTTATTTCTCATCTTCAGTATTATATTACCATATCCCCATACACACACGCACACAAATTAAACATAAAATCTCCCACATTTTTGGGTAATCGATTCGCATTATTATCAAGTCACGCGCCGCTATGAACGGTACGGTGTGTTAGCAACACGATATCTGGACCTATAAAACATCTTTGATCGCACCCTTGTTGCAGGTGAAGGAGGGCCTTTCGCTTCCGACCATTGCCTTTATCAAGTCTGGATGTGAGAGGGTTCGTGGAAGAGTCGCTATTGCCTTCTACCTGAGAACCAGGCACTGGAGTAGAATGCAACGGGCCGTTCTACATACACTTAACAGGATCTAGGCGGCAGACATAAAACTTATATGTAAGGTCTGACGCCGATTCCAGTCAACGGTCTAGATATTTTATATCTGCATATACGAGATAGTATTCCCTCCTCCGTTTCCTCCATCTACCGAAGTCTATGAGGTAAACCTTTCTTTTTATCATAGTTCTTACACTTCAAGACGAAATGCGGTGATGGATTTCCTTACATGGCCACAACACGAGAGCGCAATGTATTGTAATATCATAGTGTCAAAGCTAAGACACTGTATTAAATTATATTGCAATCAAATTTAACAAGATATCAATAAAAATAAGATTGAAGTGTATAATATTTATTAAAATATAAATCTAAGATGTAGCTATTAAATTATTTCTCATTATCCACGATGTTCTGAAACAAAAAGGAACACTAGAATAAACAATGCCAATAAGAATTTTTGAAATTTGAGAACAACGGTATCTATCTTTTTTTTATAGAAGAGGGGGCAAACGAGCATGCGGCTCACCTGATGTTAAGTGACTACCGTCGCCCATGATCAACCGCAACACCAGGGGAATTGCAGGTGCGTTGCCAGCCCTTTAGAAAGATGTAAGCTCTTTTCTTGAAGGTCCCCAGGTCGTATTGGTCCGGAAAAATCGCCGGTGGTAAACTATTCCACAGAGAGGTTGTACGCGGAAGAACTCTCCTTTTGAAACGTACAGTGGTGGACGGCCAAGCATCCAGATGGTATGGATGGTATCGGGACGTTTGCCGCGTAGTGCGTTCACGAAATTTGGCGGCTGGGATTAATCCGAACAATTCCTCAGACCTCAGAGCACTCCGCATGGTACATCTGCGCTGGATGCGGTCAAATGGAAGGAGCTGGTACTGGGGAGCCCCAGCCCAGAGATGGGAACAGTATTCCATGTGCGGCCGAACCTGCGCCTTCTAAAGTTGCAGGCGGTGTGCCGGCATGATATACTGTCCCGCTCTGCCAATCTTTTTAGAGGCCAATTTGGCCTTCTCTTCCAAGTGACCACGAAACTGCACGTCACTCGATATGTCGACGCCGAGGATTCCAATACTGGCTGAGGCAACAAGGGGAGTGCCTTGAAACTGAGGAGATACGACAAAGGAGTTCTTTTTAGCGGTTAACGCGCAAACTTGTGTCTTCTGGGGGTTAAACTGGACTAGATTTAGTGGCACCCAATCCGAGACTCTGTTCAGCAAAGACTCGACTTCAGACACAAGTTTGTCCCGGTACTCGGAGACGTTTTCCCGAGAAATATTGGCACGGCCTGTGTAAAGAGTGTGTATTGCAATTGTCAATCTACAAGTGGATTGACAATTGCAATACCAGACGAATCGTATTTTTGACTTTTTAATTAAAATACCAATATATTATGCACCAACCGTGTAGTGGGGAGTGTAAGCATATCCACTACTCCATTATCGTCCCGAGGATGTCGTAAGAAGCGACAAAGGGAAAATGAAATAGGAGATACGCAGCAACATCTTAGCTACTCAAAATAATAACTAAACTGCGGTTGCCAAGAGTGGCAACTATGGAAAAATCAGGTGTGAGGTAATCATTGAGGGAGGCTTATGTTCGGCAGTGGACTGTTATAGGATGTAATGGAATGGAATATGCACAAACAAAGAAGTAAACTTACCCTTACTCTGCACCTGAATACGAAGTAGAAGATCAGAAATATAGGAATAGCTAGCAAAGATAGCATGACTGATATTGATCCTATTGTCACCTCAAATGTTGCTAGTGAGTCCATGGCAGTTAGAAGTATTACCTGAAAACGGAAATAGTGCAAGTACATACTTAAATACATTTATGTTATTCATATTTATTTGTTAAGTTAAATTTCAGCCTTTATATACACGTCAACACCATCTAGGGATATTTTCTGGTTTTAAAATATTTTGTAGGCCTTTTTGGATGATCGCTTTGAATTTAAAAACAAAAGATTTGCGCGGCATAACTTTAGCGAAGTTCAAAGGTTTCAATTTACCTACCATAGCTTTTTGAAAACTTATGGTGTAAAATTAATGTTTTAAAACAAATTAGCAGTTAATTTCAAATTTATGCCACTGTATGCATCATGCAGTGGTGCCACTTAACGAGAGAGGAAATGTTAAGTGCAGTTAGCATGCTCCAAGCTGGGGCACGCCTACTGCTCTATACTTAACGGATACTGCATAATGCCTACTTAATGGATTATTGCTGAGAAGATTAAAACAAAACAAAACGTGATATCAAGGTAATGGTCACGTTACCGTGCTACTGGTGAAGTGGCAGAAATACAACCAGGCGGGAAATGCATAAACACTCAACGTATTCATATCATTTTATAGAAAAACACATTTTTTTGGCAAAATTCGATTTTATTATTCAACATATTTGCCATCGAGGGCGAGACACCGATTATAGCGATCTTTCAACTTTCAATACCATTTTTGTAGTACGATTTGTGTTTAACCTCAAAATAGGCCTCTGTTTCGGTGATTACTTCCTCGTTGGCTTTAAATTTCTTAAAGAAAAGTCGCTGGGGGCCAAATCTGGAGAATACGGTGGATGCGGAAGCCATTCGTAGCTCAATTCATACAGTTTTGATATCGTTTTCATCGATTTGTGACACGGCACATTGTCTTGATGCAACAACACTTTCTTCTTCTGCAAATGGGGCCGTTTTTTCGCGATTTCGTCCTTCAAATGCTCCAATAGCACTATCTAATAGTCGCTGTTGATGGTTTTTTCCTTTCAAAGATAGTAGATTAAAATTATTCCATGTGCATCGCAAAATACGGACGCCATAACCTTACCAGTCGACTGTTGGGTTTTATCACGCTTTGGAATATGTTCATCGCTGCAGTCCACTCAGATGACTGCCGACTGGACTCCGGAGTGTAGTGGTGGATCCATGTTTCATCGATTGTCACATATCGACGCAAAAATTCACTTCTATTGCAGTTTCAAACATTGCTCTGAAGCATCGAAACGTTCCTGTTTTTGGTCGATTGTGAGCTCGCGCGGCACCCACTTTGCACATAGCTTTCGCATACCCAAATATTCATTAACGATATGTCCAACACGTTCCTTTGATATCTTTAGAGTGTCAACTATACAAATCAACCTCAATTTACGATCTTCCAAAATCATTTTGTGGATTTTTTTGGACATACACTGCGTTCATCAACTTTGGTGCTCATATAGGCCATATTAGTACCGTTAGTTGGTACGGAATTTAGCAAACCACTTACGAATGATTGTTTCGCCCAGCACAGATCCGGATAACACTAATCAAGCCACTTTTTGATATCATCACTTTTTTTCATCAAAAAATAGTCTTTCATTAACACACGAAATTCATTTTTATCCATTTTTGTTTTTCAAAATAACAAAAGTTGCATCACTCAAAATGCTTAGGTATATCTCACAAACTAATAATCAAACAGCTGTCAAATTACACACGTTTCTTTTGAAGGTTGATACTAACTAGAAATGATATGGATTTTATTCTAATGACGCCTAAGCGTAGAAACGTTACGAACTTTTCAGCTCACCTAATATCCTCGAAATATTTTCTTCTTAAACACGTAGGTTTCCTCACGATGAATTCCTACACTGACGAGCAAGTAGCAAATCAGCATTTAAAAATGCAATTAACAATTTCGTTGGTGCCGGTGGGGATCAAATTCGAACCCGGATTGCTTACGTATTATGAAAACGCAGGCGGGAACGTGAATGTGGATGGTTTTCGCGGGGATCACGCGAGTAGTTACGTTGTACCAGTTCTGGCTCACTGAGTCAGAAGTGGTACAAGTACGACGTTCGTCGACTCACGATCCTAAAAAAAAAAAAGGTTTTGGCATGCTCTGATCACAACGCGTTCATTTTTGCGTAGGATGCACGGTTCCGGAGATGTGCAGATCAATTAACTTTTATCTAATTGATATCCTGTGCGTGCCTCGACCGTCATTAGAGCCCCATTTTTCTTATCTACTTATCTATTGTTCATTGAATACCGTTATTATCTATTCTTCCTCAGCGTAGTGCTATTGTATTATACTCCTTTGTTCCTATCTACACTAATCTGACTCATCAATAAAACACATAACCTAATTTTGTTAAAATTTTTATTTACAAAATACAAAATCTTATTACTTATTATCTATAAAATAAGAGCGAAACATCTCATCCACTAAAATATCGTTGTACAATGTGTTCCCTGTAAATATACTCGTAAAACTATGCATTGAACATCCCTGAAACTTATATAGCAAATACATTAAGCAATATTCGCCACAAACTGAAGTCCACTCATTCTAAATCCTATCAACATACCAGTTCCATCTTTTAAAATTTCTTTTTAAAAACTCTAGATGATATCGTACAGGTGCCAGTCCGAATGAATCAAAATATTGACCGACGTCATTCGTATCGATATATAAAGCTACCCAATGTGACCCTGGCTTATCATCTGTATCCAAATTGCATATTATATACGTTGGTACGTGGGTGAACATGGGCAGTTTATTGGCAGCATAACCATTATTTTCTAGAGTGGGGTGAATCTTTTTCAGATGTTGTCGTACATAAAGTGTATCCATGATATTACTGCTATTAGTAGATTATTACAGTACCAATCTACTCAATGACTAACATAGGAATGATCAATTACAGTGATTTCTAAATATTAAATTGCATTCTTTGTGTTATACAAAACGTATTTGAGTCATCAATACACTGAACAAGACACGACACGAAGGACGAAGGAATGTTGAGATAAGCAACAGAATGTGAGATAAGCTTGTTGACGCATAAAGTTATATAATTCCACTGCAGAAATTCTTTAGATTAGAATTATCACTCACTGGTACTATATAAGACCAAGCAACTGCAGTCATTGAGTTAGTGTATGGTCGTTTGACCGCAGTGGATCTATCAATACTACATTTGTGTTACTTCAACGCTTCAAAGGCCATAGATGTAAGTATTTATTCTATTGACAAACTTACTTTTCTTTCTGTTATTTTCTTACGTGTGTATGATTTAGTGTTAACAAATTATATTTAGCTATTGTGTGTGTATATGATTAAGCCGTGGTAGCTCAGATGGTTAGCGCAAAATGTAAATTTCACAGTACGCGACCCGGGTTCGATCCCCGCCGGCACCAATTAAAATGTTAATTGCAATTTTAAGTGCTGATTTACCACGTGCTCACCGGTGAATGAAACATCGTGAGGAAACCTGCATGTCTGAGAAAATTTCGAAGGCATGTGAAGTTTGCCAACACGCATTGAGACAGCGCAGCGAACATTTCCTAGCCCTAAAACCCTCTCAGAAATGAGAGGAGGCCTATGTTCAGCAGTGGACTTTAATAGGCTGTAACTTTAACTTTTTTAACTTTTATGATTAAGTGTTAACAAATTGATATTAACATGATAACTGTGTTGTTGCAGAAATCATTGAGCTTCGATGAAAATACCTATAAACAGTATTACTACTCGCCACTCTCCCCTCAAGAAGAGAGTGATGACATCGTCATTAATAATAACACATGCGATGGTGGAAAAAGAAAATCGCAATCGATTGATCATTTTTTTGAAGCTGAATCAAAAATAAAAAAGAGGAAGCTATTATCATCTACCGTAGCACGAGCCGCTAGAGATGGTGTATCATACATTTCTACTAATTCTGACGACGGAGACCAAGCGACGCATCTCATCAAAATTGAAATGTACGATATGAAGAAGCTATCCAAGATTCCAACTACTGATCATTGGAAACATGCTTCCACGAGGATTAAATATTACGTAAAGACTAATAAGGATAGCATCTACGACAACACAAACGCCCTCGTATACAATATTACAAAGAAAACATTAAAAAGAAAGTGAAAAAGTTAAAAAATGCTTTTTTAACAATGACAGTCATTATCTGATCATTAGTGAATGTGATTCTGTTTACTTAAATTACAGGAAGACAAGAGCAGAAGGAAGAGATGAGTGTAGCATACGTGTACAGAACACATCATTGAATAACCAAACTACAACACTGAGTGGAGAAGAAAACGAGAAGAATATGCAGTACTCAAGAGCAGAATATTCATTCTTCAGTTCAAAATCTAGCCGGTTGCTCAGTTTCGAAAACTGGCCTCTCGTTATGCGACAGAAACCTGAAGATCTTGCAGAAGCCGGTTTCTTTTATACTGGCCATGCAGACAGGACCAAGTGTTTCCATTGTGGTGGTGGTTTAAAAGATTGGGAAGATGATGATGATCCATGGCAGCAGCATGTTCAGTGGTTTAGTCAGTGTGCTTATGTAAAATTTAAACTCGAACAGAGTTTTGTATTAGATTAAATAGAATATTTATAAAGAAATAAAAAATAATATATTGCATACATTTTGTTTTATTTAATTTTATAACGTTTCACATAGTTACATACACACAAAATGCATTACACATAACTCATAAAATCTAACACACAACACATATTATAACCTTAACTACTATAGTCTACAGTAACATTTCTGTTTTTATCTATCTCAATAATATTATCAAACTCAGCATAAACTATACAGTTAATTGTTTGTATTAGTGAGGATTCAAATCGTACTTCTAATCTTACACTACCATGCTTTATGAGATTCCAATGAGCTGATGAGTTGGCTGATAAATCAGGAGTTAAGTCAAATGCTAATAGACAGTAACCTTTGGCATACTGTTCACAAGAGATTCCATTTCCTTCGTTAAGAAAGTGAATACCAGTTCCCGAGAATAGAGTATGATATGCTGATGTAAATATACTATTATTAAAAGATGGTTGCAAAGCTTTTGAAGGTATTTGTTGACCATCAATATATAAGCTGAAAGAATTAATACTATAGTTTTCAAAGTTAAATGGATTTTTAGTAAGGGAACCATTAAATGCAGAATTGTTCACAAATCCAATTATACATCTTTTGGGTACCTGCCCTAAAAATATATTATCAAGAGTTTTTCCTTGAACACCCGATGGAATTGTTAAAACTTTTACTTCAGCTCGAGTAATCGGATATTTAGCAGTGGTAGAAGCTAAAACTTTTTGATGTGCGAGTAATACACTTGGATTAATTCGTGCTCGTCGAACAATAAGAGTTGCATCCGTAATGCAAACTTTAAACTTTACATCGTTTGACCCAGCAATTAAATTAAAACTCTCTCTTGATCGAACCAACTTAACACTCATTTTAACACCATTAATTAAAAATTTATCTTGGTTAAAAATGTCACCGTGAAGATGACCAATTATTTCTATTTCCTTACTTTCACTAATCAATTCCTGTCTTTTAACAAATCCTGTGTTTATACCATCCGTAGAATCTATTTTTCCTGCTGTATCATCATACCAAAGACTACAAGTAAGACGAGATTGTTTAGCAGCAGGAGCATAGTTTAAAAGGGTTTCCATGTATGCTCGATAAGCATAGGTATTATTAGATGGTGATACAAGTTTCTGGTTTAAATAAACATCAAGTTGACTAAAAAGTGAATGCAGCCAATTATTTACAGGTGCTACTATTGTAGTAGATATCAAGTTAGTTGAATCTTGATTTAATACTTTTGCCTTTATGTGGAGTAATGTATGAGACAAATCTATGTAGTCATCACCTGTCCCAGGAACTTGAAACTCGATAGGTCCATCATCACCAAGAGATGAAATTGGTTTATAATGAATCCACAATCCATTTTCAATGCTAGTTTGTGTAGGCGGTAGTGCAAACAAATCAAATTCTGACTTAACGCACTCGCAAGAATGATTATGAAGGAAAGACATATTTTTGAAATATATCTTTGATATTTTTTGGTTTTAGACCAACTTTTTTCGCAGCTTTCACTTTAGCAGTTAATGGTGGAATGAACGAGGTCAATCGTTTTCTTTGAGTTTTATACCCAGATCCTGTCATGTTAAATTGATCAATTTTCTCATCAGCCTTTCGTTTTAAATTCGTACTAACTTGTTTTAGACGATCTTTTATTGAGGCTTCCATAGGACGCGCTTGAACCATATCCGATAAAAGTCTTACTCCAGCGCCTAATGCCTCCTTACCAATCACTCGAGCACCACTTGAAAGTAAAGGTAAAACTGATCTAAATAATCCCCCTAAGAAGCCGCCAATACCATGACCGCGTTGCTATGGTGCACCCTTATAAATTACTCCAACTCCTGACCCAGCTTGATGTGTATAATAATTTTCATATGGACATTTATGATGATCACGAAGAGAATTCATTATTATAATTTTCGGAAATGTAGTTTAATACACACGGTTCCAAACTGGAATGGTATTTTTTGTCCTGTGCTCGATCTTATAACTATTTCCAGCGTATCGAACTCTCTTCGCATAACAGGTAAGTAGTGAGGTTGAGAGAAAACGTGCATTTTATTTGCACCATAAATGTATTTTGTAGGATCTAATGAAATGACTCTTAGTAAAGGAGTCATAACATCACCCACAATCTGAGGATCGATAATGTCGCAATATAGAAAGAGTTGAGATGGTAACCCTAAGTGTAAATTAGCAGGACACTTTCCAAAATTTCTCTCTAGGAGATTTTTATTTAGTTCATAACCTAGTTGTAAACTTAATTTGGGTGATAATGTTACGGATGTTATATTTTTTTCCAAAACAGAAATAGACACAAATTTTGTTATTTCATCATAGCGAAATTTCAAGTTCTCTCCAATACCATTTAACACTCTTAAAATATGCTCAACGTTATCATAGTTGGTAGCTGGAATATGTTTTTTGTAGTACACTGTGGATGGTTTATCTTCATTAGGCATTAACATAGATTTTGCAAGGTATATAACATTTTCATGATCTTGAACAGTAAACGTGGTACATGGATATTGAAACTCGACAACTCCAACCGACCTTCACCTTCTAATTTAATAGCTTTTGGTAATTTCGTTGAAAAATTTGTGGTCTTGTTATCAGGAAAGTATTCCATTGAACTATTGCTGAGCAAAGTTAAATAAAAACTTTCTTTATTCATATTTCTTTTAAACTAGAAGCTAAAATCCAACTGTTAAATTTATCTGGATAACCTTTCCACTTCACTAGTACTTCTTTTCTGTTACCTGAGTAACAAGTGTCAATTATTTTATCTATTTTATATTGTGAGGTGGGGTTGTAAGTGATTTTCTGTAATTCCCTTTCATAAAAAGTACCAACTATTGGTTCATTTTGTAAATCTGTTATTGTATAAACAACCCATGGAGATCTATCAATTATTGAAGATATAATAAATATTTCATCACTCCAATTTGATTCATATCCTTTTTGGAAAACATGTTTATATTTAGTTATTCGAACATAATCACCCACATTGAAATTTGGTTTAGGATTTTCTAAAGAAAGTTTGTTTGACCGTCTATCATAAAGATTAGTCCAAACTGTCATAATATTGTTAGAATTTACATCACATGGGCACATCTTAATACAAGAGTGAAAGCTGTGATTATAAGAGTACATTAAATCTTGTAAAACATCTATATATCTATAAGTATTATTATGAGTGAAATAACGCCACATTTTCATTTTTAGTGTTCTTTGAAATCGTTCAACAATACTGGCCTTAATGTCAGGATTGTTAGTAGTATAGTAATTAATCTTTTTGGATTTAAAGTATTTTTGTACATCTTTTGAAACAAATTCTGTACCTTTATCAGATTGTATGTGAGTAGGTGTTAAATTACTTTCAGTAAATATACTTTGAAAACATTCTTTAGTTGTTTCTGTGTTTTTCTTTTTCATTGGTCTTGCAAAAGCATATTTACTAAATACATCAATAACACAAAGTATATACTTGAAACCATCATTATATTGAGAATAAGTTCGCATATCACTTAGATCAGCTTGTCACAGTTCATTAATATTTGATAGAATGTACCTATTACGCGGGAATTTTTTTCGAATGGGTTTATGTAATGTGTATGTTTCTTGTGATTTTAACCATTCCTTTACTTGCTTTTTATTCATTTTACCCTTCATGGCTTTTGATAATTTATCAATACTACCAAAACCTGTTAATTTCTTCTAGTACGGGGTCCATTTTTCCCACTCAAACCTTTTACGTATTTTAGTTGCAGACTTTTTATCTCTACTGCTCGGTGTAGAAAACTCTTGAACTTCAATCTCAGAGGGTTTGTTCAAATCTTTTGCTTGAAGTTGGTTAATAAACTCACATCTCTTTGGATTTCCAATATAAGTAAGTGGTACTTTAATATATTTTAATGCTTCAGCAAATCTATCCCACCCTACTGGATCACTTCTTTTTAAGGGTCTTAGTGAATCATTTATTAAATCAACAATATTACTTCCAGGAATTTTTTCATTATCAATTATGACTGTACCTTCATTATCCCAATGTATTTTACTTTTACTTGTTTCAACTAAGTTTAATAATAACTGTCCCTTTTTATTATAAGTTTTTGGTATTAAACTGAGTATTTGATCTGGTGTGTAAAGTGGATTTTCATCATTTTCTTTACTTTTAATGGATCGATTCTCCTCCAACAAAGATTCAGCATCAACTGAAGTTTTTAGATCTCTATCTTTATTTTTAAAACCAATTTTAGACTCATTTGAATCTTCATTAGATGTATCAGAATAAATTGGTAATCTGATTGGTTGACGATCCTCTTCGGTAAAATGAAGGTATCTTTGCAGTGTTTGTAAATATAACATCCATTTCTTTCGGTCTTCTGTCTTACTATTCATAATATTTTGCATTTCAATATCCAATCGAGATAAATTACTATTAACCTTATTTTCTTGTTTTAATTTTTCAATCAATCCAGGTTCGATAAGTATTATTTTTTTTTTGCATTTTCCATGTTAACTGGTTATTCCACTCACTAATCCACTCAATATTGCACCTAATATTATTGGTAAGAAAGCCCCTCCTTTTTGTATAATTATATTTTTTCTTAGTTTATGTTTACACTTACGCACTAGTTGACGGAGTATATTTTTGTGTTTATTCAATTTTTGTTTATCTTGATCTTTAAGAGGTACTTTTCCTTGTAAAACGTTATGTATACACTCACAAATACAGTTAATTTCTTCTTCATCACACGTTTTAAGTAATGCTCTTTGATATTTTGGTTTAAGCGTATGCAAAGCGTTTAGCAAATGTTTATGCGTTGTGAGTCGACGATGCATCATTTAGCAATGATTTGAATTGTTTGATTCTTGGTGTATTTAAACTCTTTTGTGGGGACGTAGACTGTACAGAAACCATTAAATGGGAAGACATTTGTCTTGATACGACAAAAATCATTGGTATTCTGTTTTAAATCTACCATTAAATATCCATGCGCCTCTAGAGTTGCATCCCTGTAGGATCTTTAATGAATTTTGGGTTATCTGGTGACACTTGTCGCGCTAAATATCTTATTTGAGTTTTATCTCGAGGGTTTTTAAAATATATTATATAACTTGAATTTAAAGATATGTCTCTTTGCCCTTTACCCTGATGAAATAAATTTTGTGTTAAATAAAATACACTAAGATTCCTGTGATGACTACCTTTTGTAAATATATCCACAATTCTTCCATCGGACTCTCTCATTAGATCATCAATAATAACGAGATGTGGGTTTTCACCATCAAACATATTAAGATTTGGAATAATTAATATAATATAGATTTGGAAAAATTATATAAAGGTTGCATTTCATCAAAGCACCATGTGATCTGATTAAAATCATAATTACATATTTCTGTAACTGATTTTATGAAATTTGTTACAAAATTTGACTTCCCACATCCACTTGGTCCTGCCACAATAGCAGTAAACGGATGGATAAAGTGAAACATTACACACGTCTAAAGTTCTAACGGGTGAAATAAAAAATGAAAGTGTTGGTGTAAACAATTAATATATAGTGAAAAAAATTATATAAAACAGAATGTTCTGTATACTATTTCTAAGACAATTAGTACATCATAATTTTACAATCATCTCAACCTCAAATAAATACACACACACGCAAATATAAACAACAATTAACTTAAATTATTTACAATAAATCAATGATTAAATATGTAATAAACTCTACGTCATATTATACTTTTATCATTATTTTACAATCAATACAAATTTTATTTACAAGTAGACATAAAAGTAAAAACTATCAACACTTAGCGCAGTTTATAATGACCCCAAGCTAATGTTTCAATATTATTATCTAAAATATGCCTCTTTGTGTCATTATATGATAAACCTATCTTATTTAATTTTTGTGTAAAAATTGTGTGTTTAATTGATTTAAATCTAAGCATACTATAATACTGCACATTTTTATTAAATAGAGAAGACTTATAACTATCCATGGTCATCTTTTTAGTGATACATTTATTTACCCCTTTTGCCTTGGCTATAGTCTTCGCAGTTTATAATGACCCCAAGCTAATGTTTCAATATTATTATCTAAAATATGCCTCTTTGTGTCATTATATGATAAACCAATCTTATTTAATTTTTGTGTAAAAATTGTGTGTTTAATTGATTTAAATCTAAGCATACTATAATACTGCACATTTTTATTAAATAGAGCAGACTTATAACTATCCATGGTCATCTTTTTAGTGATACATTTATTTACCCCTTTTGTAATTCTCTATATATATTTGTAATTCTCTAAGTTAAAAGCGTACATTTTGGATCGTAAACCCACAAATTCTTTCATGATTTTACCATTATTTTCATCTTTAAAAAAAACCTAATTTCTTTTTATTTAATTTTGGTTATTCAAAAATATTATTTGTATCATAAGCTGAGGTATCAAAGTATGATGAAAGGTCAGGTTTTATATCAGTGTAAAAATCATCTGTAAATATATGATATATTAAACTATCCGTAGGTATCTGTATACAATAATTTGATTTTACTAAACTTTTTAACCATATAGTTATAATGAAAATCATACATTAATGTTTTTGAAATATCTAAAATGCAAAACCCTAAATAAATTGGTTTTTTATATATTAACTTTGTTTTTCGCAACTGAACTGCAACTAGGTTTTCCGAAGCTTTGCCCTGGTTATCCCAGTGTGTAACTAATTTTATGTTAACCCTTTTTTCAATATTCTCCATAGTCTTTCCGAAGACTGAATTATTCATTAATTAATAAAAATCTTTTTCGAAATCTGATTTTGCTAACGTTCTTAATTTTGTGTTTAGATCTATGCTACATCTTCAACCAGGAAGACTGTTTAAATTTTAAAACTATGAATTTTAGTTAATTTAACCCCCATTTCTATGTACTGCTTTAAATTTCTGTAATGAATTACATATTTATCTTTATTATTTAAATTTGGGACTAGTTTATTCTCATTAATATTGCCTGCACAAATGTTGTCTCGACATAAAGGAAAATCCGAATGTAAAACATGAAGTTTATCTGGATATTCCAAATCAACTTCTACAATAAAACCGAAGTCCGATGTCTCAGACACATTAAATTCTGTATACGGATTTAACCATTCGAATCCACCAGTAGGAAGACATTGAGACAAAGCCCAACCATATAAATTGTTGGCATCAAAATATATGGTATATGAATTTGGTTTCCCTGCATCATAATCCCCCATGTATTTGTTATTAGCTCTAGCATAACGATTACTACATTGAGATACACCACCCCTGATACCTGATCTAATAAATGCAATTTTCTCATAATCTGTTAAAAGTTCTAATTCTATTTTTGTATATTTTAACATTGCATCCCAACTTAAACCGGGTGCTGTGTAATAATGGGCAGGGTCTAAATCATAAGTATTAATACATAACTTTCTAAAGTTTTCAAGTACATCGGATAAAAGTAAAACGTCTGTTTTTAAATACAGGTTTGAATAATCTAGCATATTACAACACCCAAAGTGTTCCCAAACATCTATAGCATGATTGTAATCATCATTTGAAATATGGGAATCTGTGAGCGAGCTATAAATTTTTTTTGTTCAGGGAGCGATTTTAGGCTTAAACTATCATAATTAGTCATAAGTTCATATGAATAAACGCCTTTCCGTTTTAAACGAAAGAAATCTTCATCATTAGGATAATTTCTACGTAATTCTCGAAATTGATCATTACTGAGATTTTTCGCTAATTCTTCTAATTTACATGATAAAAACTTAAATTAATCTATGAATCTCAATATAATTTCGTGGTTATTCATTTTTAATTTTTTGGAAAAGGATATATATTTTTCTTTATTTTGAGGGATAACTTCGACTTCACCATCACAAAAGTTTAACGCGTGAACAATAAAATGAGCATCATAGTGACTAAGGTTGTGTAAAAATATTGGTATATAACGAGGTGTTCTGAACTTCGAGCTACATGATTCGTGAGCAACACCTATAAAACTACCGGTGTACCAATCAAAATCATAAAAATGTTCTGCTAACTCTGTTTCACAAATATGACAAATGGTTGCATTTGAAATTTGGTTTTTGTCTTTATTTGTTAGTGAAGTGGAGGATATTTTTGAAGTCTATTTATTTCTTTTAGATTGTTAGATAACCTTTCCATAAATACTTGTGCACAGTTGGGTCCGCAATATGTTACATATTTTGATAATTTATCATCATATGAACATTTTATATAATAACCAAAACTATGTACTTCATGTTTCTGAATATTGTGTGTGAAAGGTTTGGAAGGATCGTTAGAACATGATTCTATTGGTTTTAAAAATGCTTCAAAATCAGCATAAACTACGAATGGTATCTTTAACTTTTTTTCATAACTATCAAATTTAATTTTATCATTTGAAATGGGTTGACCAAACCAATTCTTTATTTTTAAGTTTCATTGTTTGGTACTATGTACAAATATGGGTACAATCGTATTGTTCATGGTTATTTAACCTCTCCTGAGATGGAAAATGAAGTAGACATGCTTCGCAAATGTACATGATGTGACCGTCTTTTGAAATTTGTTTACTAACTAACCGCGATAATTTTTTTATGTAACAATAATGATTTTTTGTATCCTTGGAAAAAAATAATAAATTGATATGTCTATCTTTACGACACTTTGTTAAAAATAATGGACCTACAATAGAATTAGATCGTTTTTCTTTATTATATTCTAACCCAAAAACATTAATACTAATATCATTTAATTTCTCTACTTTAGTAATGTCAGAAATTTTAACTGGAAAGGAAATACCATCAAATTTAAGTTTATTTGCATGTTTAACGTACGATGATACCCGATCCGCGTTTTTGTTTACGGGATATAACGCCGAGAGTAACGCCCATTTTAAACAAAAATAATCCCTGCTTTTTACATTTATAACAGCCTTTTTTAATCTTATGTCACGAGGAAGATCTATGTATGAAGTACCGCGTAGGGGGGTTAAATTTATTAACATTCATTTCTATAGATTTTATGTCTTTTAGACTCCATCCACTATCTTTTTTTTCAAATACACTAATTTTAGTAGTAATTGTACCATTTAAAGATGAAAAAAAATATTTAAGTCATCTCCTTGACAAATAATATAGTTAAGCGTTTGAAAATCGAACGTATTATGATCTTTAGTTCGTTGAACAAAATCAGCATGCAATATGAAGTTTACTTTAAAAATTATGTGTTGATGAATACACTCTTGTATTAAAAATAAAATATCATCTTTAATAGAATTTAAAAATAGTTCAGGAGTTTCAAAATTTACCAATGTCGAACTCTTCTATCTCTCTACTATCTACTCTACTACTATCTACTCTATTCTTGATTTTATAAGTTAAAATCCTATTTCCAAAAGCAGATTCAATAACACTAACGTTTGATAAAGAGTTATGAGAATTTAAAAGATTATTTTTGTGAACATTACTTTTAAAATGATTAGCTAAATACCGTTTCTTGATAAATATATGACACGTTAGACATTCCACTTGATCATCGTTACTGATACTGTTCCCTGCAGAGGTAGGCGCTTCTGCTTCCGTTGTTGGTTTTTTGATGATCTTGGGTTCTTTGCTGCTCGTTCGCTTCGTTCCTCTTCCAAGTTGTAGTGGTTGATTACTAAAATGTTTAAATTTATTAAAAACTGTATAAGACAATGTGTAAATTATGATCGAAATGAATGTTTATTTTACTTACTTAAACTGTGCTTCAACCATCGCACAGTGATTATACAACTCATCATCATACGATGAATCTAACAGTTGATCCTTCTCCATTTCATCACAAACTTTAGACAACTCCTGATTTAATTCGCTGTTGAATAGTTCCGTATTCTCTTTCATGGTTGGGGAGAAGAAAGCACTGGTGCAAACTTCACTGTTGGTAGACCAACTGATACCCAAATTTCAAATAATGTCCGATATTTATAGTCTAGCAAAGGATTAGAAATAGAATATAGTGAGTACACAGAAGTAATTTAAGTAAACAGAATCACATTCACTAATGATCAGCTAATAAATAAATAAAATAAAAAATAAAAATCATTTATTTCGACCTTAAAGATCATATTTGTTAGTAACATATATAAGAAAAACACTAGTCTAATGTTAGTAAACTTAAAACTACCTTAATCTATATCTTATATCTAAGACAGCCCTGATTTGTCAGCACGTGCACCATACGGCAGTGGTTCAGGTACTGACAATCCAGCCTGTCAGCAAATGCCCTCAGGACGCCACTGGGACCATCCCTAACCCTGCGTACCAGGGATGTGCACCGCTTGCGCATGATCGAGTGAAAACAATCAACATGCGCATCAGCGAACATACCCGACGTACTGCAGAATCGAGGCAGTCCCATCAGCATCCTAAAAGCATTATTGTACTGAACGCGCAGAGCATTGTACTGATTCTGCGTAAAATCGATCCACAGGCTGCTTGTGTAAAATGAAGAACAGTAAGCTCTAAATAGCGTTACTTTAACCGGGGTGGAACAACGAACAAACCTGCGAGCTATCATGTTCGCCCTAACCGACAATGCTCTGCGCTCTCTCTCGATATCAGCATCGTCTTTCAAGTCAAAGGTTACCACATGACCTAGATATTTAAATTGCGACACCCTTTTTAACGGCGTACCATATAATTTAATGGGTGGTACAATTGATGGTAATGCTTTTCCCTTGGCCCGAAAGACCATACATTCGCTTTTTTTCACATTATAAATTAAGCCGTGACTGTGAGCATAGTTTTCACATATGCTCAACAGTTTCGCTAAGCCACAAACAGAAGCACTCAGCAACACCATGTCGTCAGCGTAACTGATGTTGCTAAGACATACTCCGTCAATGTGACAACCGACATGTGTGCTACTGAGCTCCTCTATGAGGGCATTGACATACAGGTTGAAGAGCTTAGGGGAGGTTAGGCCTCCCTGTCTAACTCCGCACTCCAACCTATATGGCTGCGAATAAGATTCGGACCATCGCACAACATTGACCTGGTTACGGTACCAATATTTGAAGATTCTGGTTGCTTCTTCAGGCAGTCCAGTATTTTTCAATTTCTGCCATAGGATATCATAATTTACCAGGTCAAAAGCCTTACTAAGGTCGAGAAAACAGGCATATACAGGTGTACGCCTAACCGAATAGTACCTAACAGTCTGCTTCAGACATAATATGGCCGACTCAGTTGACAAACCTGGCCTGAAACCAAACTGATTATCATGTAAGGTTATATATTTATCAAGGTGGACGCTAAGCAAACTGTCAAGAACCTTCGCAACAACCGTGGCTAGTGAGATAGGCCTGTAATTGGATTTATCAGACACATCCCCCGTTCTGTTCTTCACAATTGGCACCACCACAGTTTTCATCAGCGCTGAAGGCAAGTACGAGTGTGCCATGCACAAGTTATAAAACATGGCAAGCACTCCGGGCAGATAAGGACCCGCATACCTTAGGTGTTCAATACTCAGACCGTCATGGCCAGGAGACTTGCCACGGGACATAGAGGCTATAGCATTATTGACATCCATTGCTGTAAATCGGATTCCAATCTCCTGACCACCCGTACATTCATCTCTTCCAAGCTGTGATGGTCGCAACGGTGACGTCACCGTAAAATGGTCCCTGAACATGTCCGCTATGAGACTATGGTCATTAATACCCTCAACGCTCACTGGTAAGCCAGGTCTACCATTTAATTTATTGGTAGATTTCCAAAAGTTCTTAAAGTCATTGTTCGAATGCTGCGTAGCCGCAATGTCCATTTTAATTTGCTCGCTGTGGTTTTGACACCAGCGTAAGCGTGACTTAAATAAATTGCGACTACGCCGCATTTCCTCATAAACTTCTCCACTATCCGGTTTACCCCACCAAACCCACATTAAAAATTTAGATCTGGCCTCCCCCGTGAGCATCGCGCACATATCTGTTCCACCCAACCACCGGCCGCCTCCCTCCACGCAATCTTACAGTGTTGGATTCCGTTGCGGCCACCGTCAAAATATCTATAATTTCGCCATATAATTTATCGATAAGTAAATTGTGATCGGTAGACTCGCAAGTAAAATCACTACAAGAACGAAACTCTTCGGGGAAATCGATTGATCTCAACTTTTCATTACATAATTTCGTATATAATAAAATATCTTCCGGTTTTCTATTTCCCCACAGAATCTCGTTTACAACTTTATGTGTACTCGTATACTTCGGTTTAACAATATCTAAATTACATTTAATTATTAAAGGGTAATGGTCAGACCACAACACATCGTACTTTACATGAACATTCAAAATAGACGATGCCGCAGATTTCGTGGTTATACAGTGATCTAGCCACCTTTTCGACCCGTGGGCTTCACTAACAAATGTGTATGTGTCCGCGCTCACTCCTAAAAACTGTACATCTATACATGACCAGTTTTGTTCGTCACAGAAACACGTCAACTCTGCATAAAAGCGTTCGTTTGGATGCGCATTAAAGTCTCCGAGTATATAGACACATTCTATATTACTATTATCAATAATAGCACTCACCGAGCTGAGGCAGTCAGTAAACTCCGTGAGATTTACCACTGTATCCGTCGGCATATATACGCTAAACACTAGGATGGACCTATCACCCAGCACTATTTTTATCGCACATATACGCGGATTATCACAGTTTATTACTGACACATTTTGAAAGACACTTTTATTCCACAATAACGCTACACCTCCGTAAGGTCGACCGCAGACCATCCCCGCCGCCGTGTCTATCGCAGAGGTGCCCGTACTGCCGAAACGGTCATCAATCTCGCTAAGAAACTGAATATCGTGTGGAAATAACCACGTTTCTTGAAGCGCAATAACATCCGATGACTGACACAACTGCCTCACATGCTCAGCTGATCGTTTTATACTTTTACAATTGAAACTGACAAAAGTACACGAGAGGATTTTATCCATTACCATTTGGGGTTGGGCCGTTCACGGTATTTACTGTACCGTTCGTTCCAGAGCTGTGGTTTCGCTTGAAGTTGACGAAGCGCCTAAAGATCACACCTTGGGGCCAAAGCGTTTTATCTAAGAAAATATCTATTTTCCGCTCTGATACAAAAAATTTGTAAGCGTTGTAGTCCTTGTTTTCTTTACTAAAGGAAATCTTTTCGAGTGTTATCTTTTCTCTCGTTTTATTGTAAACGTATTGCACAATATCGTTTTCCGTCGTGTCCCGATGAACCATCGTTATAAACATGGGCACTTTACGATCTGCCGCTTTAAAATTACTTTCTTCGTTGGACACACCCGCGGCTCCCGTATAACGGTATCTCCTTTGTTTCTGGCCTCGTCTCACCACTCTCCACTTCCCCTCCGCGCTCGCTACCTCGGCGAAAGACCGCGCAATTGCACCCGCTGCATGTTTCGACGCTGCCCCCGAGCTGGCTGGCGGGCTGGCTCGTGGCTCGGTCGGCGCGGGCGTCGGCGATGATGCAATACTAGGCTGGCCCGCACCCGCTACCGCACCGATTACTTGTTCCGTGACGCGCGCTCCTTCAACAGCTGAGACACCGCTGCCGACCGTTCCTTGAGATTTATAATTACCCTCCATAAAATTTATACATCTGTAATTTAGATTATAATCTTTCGGAGATGACGGTTCCTCATTAAGATGTTGACTGTGATTCGTAATAATCGTATCATCGAATTGCGACAATCCAATCGGACCACTGTCTCGATATGCTCCTCTTCGCATGTTCACCTTTACCGCCGAAAAGGGCGGCGACGTATGTTTAAAATGTTGGCACTCCCCTTTTAACCTCTTCCAGCTGGTCGACAGTTACGTATGAAGACTTGATATTTTTAATGTCAGCCTGCACAACAGCCAGATCCTTCAGTAGTTTAGATACGTCCAGGTGATCAAATGTAATCGGAGGCAATTTATCTAAATCTCTCGCCACGAAAATTGGCAAAACGTCAGGGTCGGTGACCTTAAAAAGGCCGATTATATCGTTCAAAGTGCGATTTTCTTTGCCTTTACCCTTCCTCGTAGTTTTGCGCTGATCCGCCGGTAGGGAATTCACGAGCAAGTTTTTTTGCATCCTCAATTTGTTCCGATGAGAACGTAGAAGCACATATTTTAACAATGCTGTCCTCATCTGCTACAGACAGCTTGTTTTGCACGTATGCTAATAACTCGCTAATAACTATATTACAACTATTACATTTTAACGTCATTTTCGAAACTTGTAACGCCGCCGCCGTAACGGTTTCACTGCAATCACATATGACACGACCGTCTCGAGACGCAGCGCGCGCGCAACTGATGACTGTCATTGTTAAAAAAAGTATTACGCGATAATGACTGTCATTGTTAAAAAAGTATTTTTTAACTTTTTCACTTTCTGCTATTGTCTTTGTAATATTGTATATAATGCGTTTGTGTTGTCGTAGATGCTATCCTTATTAGTCTTTACGTAATATTTAATCCTCGTGGAAGCATGTTTCCAATGATCAGTAGTTGGAATCTTGGATAGCTTCTTCATATCGTACATTTCAATTTTGATGAGATGCGTCGCTTGGTCTCCGTCGTCAGAATTAGTAGAAATGTATGATACACCATCTCTAGCGGCTCGTGCTACGGTAGATGATAACAGCTTCCTCTTTTATATTTTTGATTCATCTTCAAAAAAATGATCAATCGATTGCGATTTTCTTTTTCCACCATCGCATGTGTTATTATTAATGACGATGTCATCACTCTCTTCTTGAGGGGAGAGTGGCGAGTAGTAATACTGTTTATAGGTATTTTCATCGAAGCTCAATGATTTCTGCAACAACACAGTTATCATGTTAATATCAATTTGTTAACACTTAATCATAAAAGTTAAAAAAGTTAAAGTTACAGCCTATTAAAGTCCACTGCTGAACATAGGCCTCCTCTCATTTCTGAGAGGGTTTTAGGGCTAGGAAATGTTCGCTGCGCTGTCTCAATGCGTGTTGGCAAACTTCACATGCCTTCGAAATTTTCTCAGACATGCAGGTTTCCTCACGATGTTTCATTCACCGGTGAGCACGTGGTAAATCAGCACTTAAAATTGCAATTAACAATTTAATTGGTGCCGGCGGGGATCGAACCCGGGTCGCGTACTGTGAAATTAACAGCTTGCGCTAACCATCTGAGCTACCACGGCTTAATCATATACACACACAATATCTAAATATAATTTGTTAACACTAAATCATACACACGTAAGAAAATAACAGAAAGAAAAGTAAGTTTGTCAATAGAATAAATACTTACATCTATGGCCTTTGAAGCGTTGAAGTAACACAAATGTAGTATTGATAGATCCACTGCGGTCAAACGACCATACACTAACTCAATGACTGCAGTTGCTTGGTCTTATATAGTATCAGTAAGTGATAATTCTAATCTAAAGAATTTCTGCAGTGGAATTTATAATAACTTTATGCGTCAACAAGCTTATCTCACATTCTGTTGCTTATCTCAACATTCCTTCGTCCTTCGTGTCGTGTCTTGTTCAGTATATTGATGACTCAAATACGTTTTGTATAACACAAAGAATACAATTTAATATTTAGAAATTACTATAATTGATCATTCCTATGTTAGTCATTGAGTAGATTGGTACTGTAATAATCTACTAATAGCAGTAATATCATGGATACACTAGATGTACAACAACATCTGAAAAAGATTCACCCCACTCTAGAAAATAATGTTTATGCTGCCAATAAACTGCCCATGTACACCCACGTACCAACGTATATACTATGCAATTTGGATACAGATGATAAACCAGGGTCACATTGGGTAGCTTTATATATCGATACGAATGACGTCGGTCAATATTTTGATTCATTCGGACGGGCACCTGTACGATATCATCTAGAGTTTTTAAAAAGAAATTGTAAAAGATGGAACTGGAATGTTGATAGGATTCAGAATGAGTGGACTTCAGTTTGTGGCGAATATTGTTTAATGTATTTGCTATATAAGTTTCAGGGATGTTCAATGCATAGTTTTACGAGTATATTTACAGGGAACACTTGTACAACGATATTTTAGTGGATGAGATGTTTCGCTCTTATTTTATAGATAATAAGTAATAAGATTTTGTATTTTGTAAATAAAAATTTTAACAAAATTAGGTAATGTGTTTTATTGATGAGTCAGATTAGTGTAGATAGGAACAAAGGAGTATAATACAATAGCACTACGCTGAGGAAGAATAGATAATGACGGTATTCAATGAACAATAGATAAGTAGATAAGAACAATGGGGCGCTAATGACGGTGGAGGCCCGCACCGGATATCAATTAGATAAGAGTTAATTGATTTGCACATCTCCAGAACCGTGCATCCTACGCAAAAATGGACCACAGATTCGTGATCAGAGCATGCCAAGACCTTTTTTTTTAGGGTCGTGAGTCGACGAACGTCGTACTTGTACCACTTCTGACTCTCTGGTTCAACTGCGGATATCCTCATTTCTAAGTTTATTACGCAGAGAAATCCCGAGCATAGCTTGCTGAGCGACCTAGCGTCCTCATACGGCCAGCAGTGAAGGACCACGTCTCAGATCCGTAAGTCATCACTTGCAACACGCACTGGTTGTACAATCTAATTTTCAGGTTTTGAGGTATATCTGACGAGAAGATGTCGTAATTTCCCGAACGCTGCCCAGCCGAGTTGAATCCGTGGATTGACCTCTCGGTCGAATTCGGACTTATCTAGTCGAACTATTTGTCCCAGGTAAACGTACTCGTCAACAAATTCGAGTTTAGTGCTCCCAACAACTAACGGCATAGGTAAGACCAGGACATTGAACATGATATTTGTTTTGTTCATGTTCATCTTAAGACCTTTCCGTTGGGAGACACTAATGAGGTCATTGAACACAGTGCTTAGATCCTCCAGCGATTCTGCCATAAGAACTATGTCGTCGGCAAATCGAAGGTGAGTGATGTACTCGTTATTGATGTTACTACGGAAATCGGTATGTAGTTCTTCAAGAGAGAGTCGTAACCTTTTCTGAAGAACAAGACCACCGCACTTCTGCTCTACGCCTTCGGAGTAATACCACCATGGAGGACGGAATTGAAAAGCTTCTGAAGGACTTTAAGTACCGGTGTTCCACCCGCTTTCAGAAGCTCCGCTGTAATTTCATCCTCCCTGGGGCCTTGCCATTTTTAAGGTGGTTGGAGAGCCATTCTAATCTCGCTCAGACTGACATCCGGGATATCATCGGAACAGTGTCAGATAAGACTTGCTCTTGGATCGTTACTCACACTTGCATGTGGCTCCAACCATGATGTGTACAGATGCCCATAGAACCTCTCAATCTCACTGAAAATCTCAGTTGTCTTGGAAACAATGCTGCCACACTCAGTCTTCAGCTTTGACAGTTGGCTCTTTCTGGCAGACAGATCTCTGGCAACGACTTTGGAGCCCTGCTTCCTCTCGATCGCTTCTTCAATACGAGCAGTATTAAAGTTGCATAAGTCTTGCCGCATGCATTTGGAGATCTGTCTATTCAGTTGCCTGTTTGCTGTTGTGGCCGTGAAAGGAAAAGGGAGATCTCCCGCCGGGCAAGGTGTTCTGCCCGGGGAGCGACCAACATTCCAAGTGATAGTTCGGAGAAGTTCTATATATACTGTCTATGATTCGGAATGTTAATAGCGCGATTTAGACTTCGGTGTGTTTCGGTGTGCTAGTGGCGCGACGACAGCGCCGCTAAACTGTTAAGTCTGCTGACGACCGCAGCTTCAATCCCGTCTAACAGCCATGAAATTAAGAGTGTGATAGGAGAGTTTTTGTGTTCTTCTGCGGCGGGTCTTGCAGAACTTAGCTCCGACCGCATGGACAGTTTCCACGAGCTTGTCATTCATATCGTCCACTGCATTGCAATCTTGTAGGCACTGAAAACGGTTTTGTACCTCGAGCTGAAAGGTTTTGGGATTTTGAATTAGAGCACGAGGGGGACGGAGCGTTGACTTCATTAGACGAGATCTCTTCAACTTAACGTTTAGGTTCAGTGTGTCTCTAACCATTCGGTGATCGCTGCCAGTTTTTACCCTTGCGATCACTGAGACATCACTGAACAGCTGCCGTCTAGTCGTCATAATTAATTCAATCTCATTTTTTGTCGAACCGTCGGGGCTCCACCAGGTCCATTTTTTGTGGGTCCGCTTCTGAAAGAAACAGTTCCTAGTTTTGCGTTGAAGTCTCCCATTAACACCGTATAGTGAGTTTTGGAGGAATGCATGGCTCTAGAAATATCTTCATACATTTCTTCCACCTCCTCATCGGAATGTGCCGACGTTGGTGGCGTATACCTGTATGACCTTCAGCGAATACCGTTTGGTGATTCTGAGTATAAGGTACGCAACCCTCATCGACACACTTCTAATCTTTACAAAGTTTTTAACGAGAGACTTGTGGACGATAAATACAACACCTCCTTGGGAGAGATGGTCGCCCTCCCGGTGATAGAACAAGTTGCCGCATTCGAGAATCACCGTGTCCCTAAGTCCGTGTCACTAAGACATCACTGAACAATTGGCGTCTAGTCGTCATAATGAGGTCAATCTAATTTTTTGTCGAACCGTCGGAGCTCGACCAGGTCCACTTTCTATAGGACCGCTTCTGGAAGAAAGAGTTCATCATCATGTTGGCCAGCTGCTGGCCCTTTGGGTTCCGGTGCCCTATTCCAAATTTCCCTACCCTCAGCTCCTCACCGTTCTTTCTTGTGCCTAGTTTTGTGTTGAAGTCTTCCATTAAGACCGTATAGTGGGTTTTTGAGAAATGCATGCCTCTTGCAATATCCTCATAAGTTTCCTCCACCTCCTCTTCGGGATGTGCCGATGTTGGTACGTAAACCTGTATGACCTTCAGATAATAGCGTTTGGTGATTCTAACTATAAGGTACGCCCTCGTCGACACACCACCAATCTTTCCGACGTTGTTGGCGAGAGACTTGTGGAGGATACAAATAAATCCTACCTTACCTGCTTGGGACAGATGGTGATAGAACAAGTTGCCGGATTCGAGAATTACTGTGTCGTCCCCCTCTCTTCGGACCGATTGCGGATTTAAGCGCAACTTGTCTATCTCTTCTTCTAGCTTCAGGATCTTCTCGTCAGTCCTCAGGGTGCGTGCAACTGCGTAGGTGGCAACCGAACCTCCACCGGAAATTCTCAGCACCCCCTGCTCCACCGTTACCATAGTTGCCACCGTAGCCAGGATTAGCGGGATCGCCGGAGACTGGAGGCCGTCTATATGCGTCATTGCTCATGGGGGGTATATTGCCATAGTTGCCACGCTTGGCGAGCGGGTTGGCAACCGCAGTTTTTTTGTTGTACAGTTGCTGCTATCAGTAAGATGCTGCTGCCCATCTCCTGCCTGTTTCCCTCTGTCGCCTTTTACGGCACCCCCGGGAAGATATGAGGTAGCGGATATTCTTAACCGCCACTACACGGCAAAGCATCATAATGGTTTTGAAATGTCAATATAAAGCGTCAAGATGTTCGGTGAACTTATACAAGTTTATGCGGATCTTAAATTCTAGATAAGTTTACTATTCGTTTGTTAAAATGCTTCAGGTGTTACTTGAGACGGAACGTGATCCATTTTGACATCAATGCCGAGTGATAGTTTAGTAATATCTTACGTGAAATGGAACGGTTTACACGAAAAGGAAAAAGATACCGTTAAATTAAAGTGATTATATTTAAAAATCACAACAGTTTTCAGTCAGACACCGGGTGACTAAAACAGATGCCGTCCAAAATACACGATAAAATATCTTGAAGAGAACGTAAGAATATGAGAGGACAATGTATTTTCTTACCACAAGTATGATTGGTGAAACAGCCCAACATATTCTTATAAACATGCACGGGTATTCACCCACGGCGAAGTAGACCTCTTCGCAGAACGTCGTCTGTCCATACACGAATGTTATGACTGTCGCAACCACGGCCGCTATAGGCGCGCGCACTTTGGACACCGGCCACGTCATTAAAAAGTTTAGGACATACAACCCCGCCTAGAAAAACAACTATATGTACTTCAATTTTCTTTCGCACAATGAGCGGGAGCGATTCTCGGCTCAAGAGAAAGTTGAAGCATTTTTTTATACACAATGTGTATATAAAAAAATCTAAACAGAAACAAATTAAATGCAATATATTAAAATAGGCGTGCATCAGTGTTTTTTATAGCATAGGGCGACAAACGTGCACACAGTTCACCTGATGGTAAGTGGTTGCTGTGGTTTATAGACATCTACATCTATCCCCGACCACGAATCAAAATGCAGATGCGTTGTCACCCGTGAGAACTAAGATGGAATGCTTCGTTTCCAGTAAAAAGGGTCTGTAGTGTAGACAAATCTGAAAAATAGTGGAGTAGGTACATATGCGTATTTTGCGTATTTTGCAATAACCGGCCAAATTTGCAGAGAAGGTTCAGAATAAGTAAAATAGGCAAATGGTGAAATAATTGGTAAAGAAAACTTCAAAAATTCTTCTTATCCTTTCCTTCCTTTCCTTTTTATCTTTTAAAATGCTTAACTGATTTTATTGCGCACGCGAACATTCCGAAGGGTCGATCGGTAGGCAAAAACGTTGTTGTCCATAAATTACAGTCAATTTGGAATACTTAATTTCTAATAAGCAATATTTAGTCGTATTTTCAAAAACTGCCATAACGGTATATTAATTAATTAATTAAAAGTTCAAATGTATATATTTGTATGTATATATGTATACATTTAAAACTTGGCTACTTTTTGAAAAATTATATTTAATTATAATATAATACTATTATATTGTTGCGCGAATAAGTCGACGTCATGTATCCGGCACTAGCGCCATCTAGTGTCAGGGACGAGAGCGAGGGGAGCTTTCCAGAAAATGACATCACTAATCTTTCAACCGACAGCGAAATCTAGTCTCGGAACGAAGAACTAAGCTTCTAGAAGTCGACACTCAAACTCTCGGCCCCTTGCGCGTGTTTACTTGAATATTCTGGATGTTTCGGCGCTAATTTGTATTTATAGGCGCTGCAAGATGCGATCGGGGAAGTATTGAATTCACCGAGACAAGTGAAGCCTCGGAGCGGAATAAAGTGAATTAGTGTGCTTAATTATTAGTGTTTTAAGTCTTAATTTGTGTAAAGAAAATTAAAGTGTTAATTTAGGTAATTTTATCGGCAATTTTTAATTGTCACGAACCTCAAGCACGTAACAATATATTAGGGAGTTTATCTGTATACCTATTAGGTACTATTTGCGTCGCGTTTAATCCTTTTTAGATCTCGATAGATATCATTCGTGTAATCATGCTTCTTTTTATAAATTGTTGAAAAAAATTACATACTTCTTTCAATAATAAATTACCTGTGTGCACAGAGTCATAATGCCGATGAAACAAAACAATACACAAATCATCACTAGAAACGCCCAAGTGATCTTTCTTATAGAATGCCCCGTGAACGTTGACATTATAGTTTGAACCATTAACGCCTGTGAAAATAATTAGCAATCAGTTCTTGTTAAAACGGTATTTATTAAGTAACTGTTTTCAAACGTTACATATGACAATTATTATTTGTAATACCGACTGACTTACGGAACCGAAACTTGGTTCTTAAATGACGGTCGTATGAAGAAAGCCAAAGTCCCCCAGCGAGCGGCAATGCTTAGAATTACTCTGCGGAATAAAATTCGTAACGAGGACATCCGCAGAAGAAGATGAATAATTCTTATGCAATGGGGTGATTGATATTCTTATGACGCTACTACACGGATATTTCATCCCTAATTCATTGTTTTATTCGTGACAAACGATCACACAGTCCATCAGATGGTAAGTGGACGCTGTGGCCTATAAACATCTACATCTATTCTCAATTCAGAATAACAAATGCAGAATTTGTCGTCAGTGCTGACGACTAAGATGGAATGCCTCGTCTCCATTGAAATGGGTCTTCGTTTCTCTACACTCGCCATTTTCATCACTTTCCGCAAATATCGTTAACAGCAGCATTAATGTCATTTTACGCTGAGCATTCTGTGAGAGAGTGGCCTCCCCGGTCGAGCCGACCCATTACCCCATTAGTGCTCCAACAATAACATTTCTGCAGCGTGGATCTACCTTGTATTAATCTATCCTAAGCATTGATAAATGTTTAATAAAAAACATAGCGAAACTATAAGGGTTCTTTGTTGTTTAACTACGGTACCCTAATTACATTTAATATTACACTAATTACAGAATTACCGTGGTAGACAGTGCTAGAACAAAAAGAGTGAAGAAAACAATGGCCGACCAAAACTGACTGCCGGGTATCCTAGCTACATAATCCGCCCATAAAATTAACGATGATGAAGAACCTGGAATAATAAAAAAGGGTATGTAAGAAAAACTTGGTGCATATAACTAATCACGAGAAAATGAAACTTTTTGCCACAATCCTGTGGCAATTTTGCCCGAAGTCGACCAAAGTATAATAAATAAAGAACGGGTATACAATTTTGTTATCACCTGCTGCTGTGTTACGTATGGTCGGTGTAAAGAAATGGAGATCCTTTGTGTTGAAGACGAAGCAATTCATTTTAGTCCTGAGAGCTGACAATGCATTTGCATTTTGATTCCTAATCGACGAAAAAATAAATAATTATTAATATTCTGTCTATGGGTCACAGAATCTATTTACCATCTGATGGACTGTGTGCTGCTGCTAATTTTATAGTTAATCCGGGTTGCCTTCAGCTTTTCAATATAAATTTTGGGCCTGATCTTCGCAAAACGAGCTTTTTTATTATGTCCGAGCAGCTATGCGGGTCTAGGAAAAGAGACCAGTATCACTGCGATCTAAAAAGATCTATTGTGATGGCTGCTTTGGCTATAGTTCACTGCTAAGCCCTATGTCTTCAATATATAGAAGGAATTGCTTAGCTGTGAGCGATTTCACTTCTTCTGGGCGGAGTAGATAGTTTCCCAGATGAGTGTAACGTTTGCGCATTAAGGGTCCGCAATCAGTTAGGATGTACAGGGGCTTTTCTTCCGTTAAGGAACAGAACATCAGCTGAACTATGTGCTCGTTTTTCACCCTTATACTACAAAAAAGGCAGGAAATGGGCAGCAACATCTTTCTGATACCGGAAATTGTACAATAAAAAAACTGCGGTTGCCAACCCGCTCGCCAAGTGTGGCAACTATGGAAATATACCCCCCCGTGAGCAACAATACAAATAAACGGCCCCCAGTCCCCGGTGGCCCCGCTATTCCTGGCTACGGTGGCAACCATGGTAACGGCGGGGCAAGGGGTGCCAAGATTCTCCGGTGGAGGTTTGGTTACCACCAAAGACCTGGCAACATACAACTAATGCACCCTAAGGACTGACGAGAAGATCCTGGAGCTGGAAGTAGAGATAGACAAGTTGTGCTTAAGTATTATAGGATTATCCGAGGTCCGAAGAGAGGGGGGGAAACGGTGATTCTCGAATCCGGCAACTTTTTCTATCACCGGGAGGGCAACCATCTGTACCAAGGAGGAAAGGTAGGATTTACTTGTATCGTCCACAAGTCTCTCGATAACAACGCTGGAAAGATTGGGGTGTGTCGAAGAGGGCGTACCTTATACTTAGAATCACTAAACGATATTCTTTGAAGGTCATACAGGTTTACGTACCAACATCGGCATATCCCGAAGAGGAGGTGGAGGAAATGTATAAGGATATTTCTAGAGGCATGCATTCCTCAAAACCCACTATACGGTGTTAATGGGATACTTCACGAAAAACTAGGCACAAGAAAGAACGGTGAGGAGCTGAAGGTGCCAGCAGCTGGCCAATATCTCTTTCTTCCAGAAGCGGCCCCATAGAAAGTGGACATAGTCAAGCCCCGACGGTTCGACGTAAAATGAGATTGACCTCATTATGACAACTAGACGGCAATTGTTCAGTGATGTCTTAGTGACTGCAATGATGAAAACTGGCAGCGATCACCGATTGGTTAAAGGCATACTGAACCTAAACGTTATGTGGCCGTGGAAGGAAAAGGGGAGATCTTCCGCCGGGCAAGGTGTTCTGCCCGGGGAGCGGCCAGCACTCCGTGTGTTAGTTCGGAGATCTTCTATATATGCTGTTTATTCAGAATTTTGATAGCATGATTTAGGCTTCGGTGTGTTTCGTTTGCGGCGCGACGACAGCGCCGCCACATCACCCCCCTGCTCAGACCGGAGGTCAATAGTGCAGCCTTGTTGCCGACGAATGTGCAAGTGTCAGTGGATTGCCTTGTAGTCTGCGGTGAGTCGAGAAGAAGACAAGTAATCTGCGAGAGTGCCTTGAATCAGAGGCGAGCAATAAGGCTCAGAGCCGTGCCGAACACTGTAGCGCAGAGAGTAGCTTGAAGGAACAAAAAGCATTATTATTCCAGTGCTGCGATGAACCTTGTGAAGCTAGATGGCTTGCATGATATGAAGACTGCAGACGATATCTGATCAGGAGCGAATGGGTGGGGTTATTCTATGACGATGATGAAGCTTGAAGTTTCCGAAGGTTGTTGGTTGCGTGTTCAGATCACGTTGGGTAGTCACCACTGTGGCCGCGGAAGGAAAAGGGGAGATCTCCCGCCGGGCAAGGTGTTCTGCCCGGGGGCACTCCGTGTGTTAGTTCGGAGATGTTCTATATATACTGTTTATGATTCGGAATTTTGATAGCGTGATTTAGGCTTCGGTGTGTTTCGTTTGCGGCGCGACGACAGCGCCGCCACAGTTAAGTTGGAGAGGTCTCGTTTAATGAAGCCAACGCTCCGTACCCCCGGTTCTGTAACCACAGTCCTGAAAACTTTCAGCTCGAGTTAAGCCTTCAAGATGCTAGTATTTGTAATTCGTAACTGTAACGAACTAAAATTTAGTACAAAATTTTTATATATAACGCATACGTTCGTTCGATTCTGGAGTATTGCAGCCCGGTTTGGTCACCACACTACGAAGTGTATATTAAGCGACTAGAACGTGTGCAAAAAAGATTTTATGGCATGTGTCATTTCAATCCGGTCTAGCTAAGCAGTTGCCTTCGTATGCTGATAGACTTTCAAAATTCAAAATAAAAAGCTTAGAAAATAGGAGGCTTATATTGGATCATTTGTTTTTATATAAACTTGTATGTCAAAATTATATGGTGGTCCGGATTGCCCTGGACTGTTGGAACAGGTTCAGCTTAATACACCCTATAAAATCTCGCGAAAAGAGAAATACACACCATTTGCTACCAAGGAATCCAAAAGCAATCTCCGCCATTACGCAATCATGAACAGGCTGCAACGACAATACAATGAGCTCCAGAAAAAAACGGACGTAGACATTTTTTCAAATAGCCTCTCTAAATTCAAAAAAATACTTCTAGGTGTAAGTTTGAGTACGGAATAATTTTGGATTGTTTAGTTTTTGTTATAAAAATATAATAAGTAATAAAGTAATATTTAAAAAGTAATAAAAATTACTTTTTAAATAAGCATTAAACACTCACATTTGCATGTCGTGGAAGCCTGTAATTGAATCTGCACTTAGCTTAAATATTAGATAATAGCAAATTTAAAAAAAAAATTTAATCTTTTTGGTGCGGGGAGACATTTAAAAAAAAAAGCCCCCAAAAAAAAAAAAAAACAAAAAAAAAAAAAATAAATTTTTTAGATAAGATTTGTTGGCTGTCCTTAATAAATAAATAAATAAATAAACTCTTTTCTTGAAGGTCCCTAAGTCGTATCGGTCCGCAAAAGTCGCCGGTGGTAAACAATTCCACAGAGAAGTTGTACGAGGAAGAAAACTCCTAGTAAAACGTACAGTAGTGGACCGCCAAGCATCCAGATGGTGAGGATGGTATCGGAAATTTTGACGCGATGTGCGTTCGTGAAATTTGTTGGCTGGAACTAATCCGAACAATTCCTCAGAACACTCCCCATGGTAGATACCATAGAAAACGCAAAGGGTTGCAACATCCCTACGCAGCGCCAGTGATTCGAGCTGATCAGAAAGAACTCGGTCGTCGACGATTCGAATCGCTCTGCGCTGTATGCGGTCAAGTGGAAGGAACTGGCACTGGGCTGCCCCGGCCTAGTGATGAGAACAGCATTCCATATGAGGCTGAACTTGCGCTTTGTAAAGTTGCAAGCGATGTTCCAGCAAGAATTACTGTCTCGCTCTGCTGAGCATGCCAAGCTTTTTAGAGGCCAATTTGTTCTTCCCCTTCAAGTGACCACAAAACTGCACACTATTCGATATGTCGGGAGGTCTAGCAAAGGAGTTCATTCAAACTGAGGAGATACGACAAAGGGGTTCTTTTTAATGGTTATTTACGTATAAATGGCATTGAGTTACAGACCAGTTATTTCATAGATCATGGATGAGATCCCAAGCAGATGGTAGAACCCGCTAATTTATCTGTTTAAATGTGGATGTTTTTTTATTTGATAACCCCACCAATCATCCATGGTTATAAATCGGTGTTTTCTTTTATTAGAATTTTAGGTTTATCATACTGATTTAACTGCAAACTTCTTGGAGAGTCGGTTGCATGTCTTATTTTACAAAAGTTTTTAGTGATCGTTTTATTTGATATGAGGTAAAGAGATCACAATCAATCAATCAGTGTCACATAAAATATTAATTAAAATTACTAACCGTTCCAAATATTTGTTTCGGTATCATAATCTCTACGCAGAGCTCCGTGAGCTGCGCCAAGTACGAGGGCGCTACCCATACAGCACGTCTTGGATACGATAAACGTAAGTAAAGCCGTGGTCGCGAGCTTGTGTTGCTCCTTGGGACAATATGAGCCCAGCATAACTAATACCCCTTGCGAGACAGACATCTGTACGAGAGAATATTCCAATGCATCGCGCCAAATCTGTAAATTAGAGGAAATACGTATACCTGCTGACTTTTTGACATGAGAAAAAAATAGGTTGTAATAGGTCAGGAAGTAGAAGAGGTTGGACCAAAAGATTATAAACTTATCCATAAAAAGTAATGTTGAATAAAACTAAATTTACGGATTTTATCGCGTTTATTTTACTAATTTTACTTATTTTTAATTCCCGACGTTTCGGGTGCTTTACAGCAACCATGGTCACGGGGGGGGACTGAGATGTTTGACGTCCCAATGTCATAGTTAGTACAACATATAGCTGACGTGAAGCACCGACGCTCTGGGAAGTCTGCAGTCTGCGAACATGTTCAAGATCGTCCCCACCATTACATTCGTTTTGATAAACCACAAATTCTCGCAAAAGAACACCGATTCCTACCAAGGATGATACGCGAGGCTATTGAAATTAAAAAACATCCAAATTTCAATAGAGAAGATGGATGGGTGCTGCCACCTGCTTGGGATCCTATAATTAACAAAATTAAACCCAAACCTAAGCATACCACTGCAAGACTTCATGATACTATAAGCTCGTTTTGCGTAAATCGGACCAAAAAATTAATATTCAAAAACTGAAGGTAGCCGGACTAACTATGACATTGGGACGTCAAACATCTCAGTCCCCCCCCGTGACCATGGTTGCTGTAAAGCACCCGAAACGTCGGGAATTAAAAATAAGTAAAATTAGTAAAATAAACGCGATAAAATCCGTAAATTTAGTTTTATTCAATGTGTAGTGTTCGCGTAAATTTAAGAAATCAAAAAGTAATGTGTTTTTAATTGTGTATAGAATTTAAAAAGTAATGTGTTTTTATTAGTTGTTTAGTATCTCGAACATAGTTATATAGAACTTAAAAGGTTAATAATCGAATACGAAAATAAAAGATTTTCACATAGATACGCCGTAGACGCCTCCGTGGCGCAGTAGCGTTGAGATACAGCGCTGAGAACACGGTTCGAATCCCATACGGAACATCTATTTGTATGACCTACAAATTGACCAACTAATTGTTCTGGGTCCGGATGTTTGTCGTTGTGCAATTTATATGAATGTAAATTGTCTCCACGATACGGGAGAAAATCCAAAAATTATGGGTTTAAGGTTTTTTTTTATAAAAATGTATACTTACCTGGGTTCCTTCAAACAATACGCCCCAATCACATTCATTAAACATCGTAGTAGCTCCACCGAGTCGTACAGCTCCCAGCACGCAGACAAGCAGCATGAAGTACGCAAGAACATCTTTGAATAATATTAACTGAAATTAACCAGAGCAATAATTATCCATTACAGCCTATAAAACGGCCATCCATCCCCCATAGATTGCCTAATAGGAGCGATTTCGCCTTATTTTTGTCCAGATCAGAAGCAGGACGTGTCAGATGACCGTCTTATCGGACTACGAACGTGAAGGAATAGAGAGTGTACTTGCTGCAAAATGCAACAAGCATCAATACGACTATCGTCGGCTTTATGCTTGTTGCGTTGCACATCCGAAGGTATGTCACAAGACGCAATATCGCAAGTTCTCAAGTAACAGTAAGCATTAATGCAACTACGCGAGTATCATACGGATGACGCCCCCTCACACCCAACACACCTACATGATCCCTATCGACTTTGGCAACAAAATTGGTAATGTTGTTAACTAAACCAACCACCAACGTACCATAGTAGCACGCTACTAAGACGCCAGTAGCCATTTACCATAGAGCTGTTGCACTAAAACATTGCACTAAAACATTGAGTTGAGTATGCTTGTTGCACTTAAAAGTACTACCAAACACACTCACCCTAATCCGAAAGATATCCTGTCCTGTGAAGATGGCTAGTTTCTGTTGAAACCGGGCACCGTGACCAAAATTCTTTCCTTAACTACAAACGACAAAGGCTACTGATGTCTCTGAGGCCGATGAATTGCCTCACAGCCTGCGTGACGGCAGGAATAGGTAGTATTTAAGATGTAATTAATCTTCCTGTAATTATATTGGTTCTCTACACCCTTCAGAATAGAGCACGGTAGAGCAAGCATTGTCAAAAGAAAGCAGACATTGGTAAAAGGCTAGTTAGGTTAGGTTATACCTAGACGCAATTCTAGACAAAAAAACGTCCTACCACCCAGTCATAAACAATTAATTAATAAAGCACTAGAACTTACAACATATAAAATCTTACTTTAGAATAGCCATATATTCGCTTAAAGGTCATGAAGTAGATCAGTGTCCAACAAATTATATAATAGGATGTTACTTCCGGCACTATGTTACCAAGGCCACCTTTTAGTGCGTCTCGTTTCAAGTTCAAAACATAATTGCTGGAAATTAATGGAATTATTAGATATTGTTTGATATGGTGTAAACTTAAAATATATCGTATATATTGTATATCCACAGAAATTCTGGTAAAATCTACTGAAAAAAAAAAACGCTATAAAATCGAAATTTGCAAAATAATCGTAGATAATCATACTCGCCCTTATGGAAGTAAGAAGGGTCATATCGGTCTTGCACCGACTAAAAACCCAGTTTGATACTCCTTAGCCGCATATAGGCAAAGCCACGCGTATATTCGGCTGAATATTTTGAGTCGTTATCAGGAAGATGCTCCTGATAATAACTCAAAATATTCGGCCTTTCAGATGAGATATAAAGAGCAGCTGCAGGACCTGCTGCTTATATCTCTGTCGCCTCTTCTTACGCCAAAGCCTTACTATATACGTATATTTAGTTGTATTTATTTGAAACTTTTTCTTTATTAATTTATCCGTCTTACATATAATTAGAAAAATACATTCATACATACATTCATACATACAATTAATTTGCAGTTGATAATAATCAGTTTACAGTAATGGATTTTTTATATTATTAAAGTAACGTAAGGGTAGGCCGACAATCGACAAATAGTTTTTAAAGTTATTTGTATTTTTATAAACATACTATTATGTAGAACAGTAGCATAAGAATAAACATTATTATATATTTAAATATAACAAAGAAGTATCTTAAGCTTGCTAAATATATAAATACTTATTGAAAAAAATATAATAATATCAATAGATGGCGTTCTTATAACTGTGTGTAGTTACAGCCGACATACATCTGTCCCACACCTGGGCCCTCATTTCTGAAAGGGTTTTGGAGCTTCACATGTCTTCGAAATATATTTTTTTATTTCCTAGACATGCAGGTTTGAACACGATGTTTTCCTTCACTGTCGTACACGTATTAATTTGCAATTAACAATTTCATGTTTGCAGGCAGGTTGCTCGCGTACTTCGAAATTTCAGCGAGCGCTTAGCCCCTGAACTACCACTGTATAGCTATGTGATATAAATAAATACGTGTGGCACTCGGTGACTGCCGCGGTAAAGCTATTGCATAGCATTTTTTATCAACTTATGCAATTATAATTATTTATTTATTTTATTTATGCAGTTAAGTCTTTGATATTAAATCAAGTTACACTTTTGAGCGTGGTGACCGATAAGGAAACAAATTTTTTTCTCTTATTGAATAAATGAGAAGTTAATATTGTTTAAAATATTTTTAAAATCTTACAATACATGTAGGTTATTCAGGAATTTTTATCATTGAGTTAGCAGCTGGTGTACACGCAAACGTCTAGTCGCACGCACACAAACACCGTGCCGAAGTCTGCCGAGTGCCGAAGTCTGCCGAACTGAAACGACGTTAGACGATGCACGGCTTTCAACGCCACACCTCCGTGCCCGTCGGAGTGGGGAGCGTGAGGTTTTATTTCGTTACGGAATTTCTGGATTCGGTCCCCGCGCTCAAGGCCCGCGATAGAAGCTATGCAATAGCTTAAAATATTTATATATTTACTAACAAGAAGAAGGATTGTGGTGGGGTTTCGCTTCCTTGTGGGAGGGGTCTGTGCCTCGCAGCGCAAGCCGGCTGCGCCGTCGCCGCACAGTGCAACCACGGCAAGAACGAGTGAAAAGAATGCACGAACAGTGCCAGACACCACGCACTCACCACACCTGTCACCAAAGCCGTCAAAGCACAAGACGACAACATTGCGAATCCTACACCTGTTGGAGAAAGTTCTGAATCAGACCTGATTTTTAGATACCATACCTAATCTCTCTCCAGTTGACAGACATGAAAGTGAGGGAATAAAGAGTGCACCTGGGTTTGACACACTTGTGCACTGTAATCCTGTCCTGCGCAGATGGCTATAGTCTTTTTTTTTACCTTACCCCCAGACTAGGATTTTCTCCTGTATCGTGGGGTCAGTTTACTAACATAAATTGCACAATGACAAACATCCAGACCCGGAACAATTATTTGTAGGCCATACAAATATTTGTTCCGTGCGGGATTCGAACCCGGCCCCAACCGCAGCCACTCATGCTAAGCCTCTGCGCCACGGAGCCGTCGCGTCGTGACAGTACTCCGTTGAAATTGGCCACAGTGACCGTAGTTCGGTCTGGAGGACATTATTCGTTTCTCGCAAACAGTTCGAAAGATTTTGATGTAATTTTGTATTTATGTAATGTTCTACTTTACAAGTTTCTTTAGATAGACTGGTGTCATCCATAAGCTGAGCGCGGCTTGATTGACTGGATACAAATATAATAGATAAGAGGTATGTATATAATTCAGTTATATATTGTGTACGTCATAATGTTTATTAGTATCGCCTGTGGTAGCGACACCAACAGCGAATCCAGTTCAGACCCTCGAGTCGAATCACAACTCATTTCATTCCCTCCAGGTCTGTACTCAGGGGTATGTACATCCTATCCCTCTTCTGCATCAGTCCGTAATAGTTTACGTTTGAGGGATCCCTTTTCGATCGCAGTAGATACAAGCCATCCCCATACCTTTGACGCTGTTCGACGTAATCAGACAGTGTATCTTTCGTTTCGCTATCTTTCGTAAGTACTAAGCTATTTCTGACATTTCCCATACCGTCTATTTGTCTTAAACATGTTGTAGGCACGTAATAACTAGCGACCTACGTTAATATAGGGACACGAGATGTCTCTAGCTAGAAATGAGTAGGCACCTGCACCTTAGATAATAACTTGTACCTAAAAATGATTGGCTTCAATAAATAGTATGATAGGTTCAATCTACTAGCTTAGATATGGTGTTCGTCGTTAAATAAAGTATAATTAGCCATAATTGCCACGTTTGGCATGCGGGTTGGCAACCGCCGTTTATTTTTATTTTTAGTCGTTATTACGGTCCATCTCCTGATTTGTTTCCCTCCATCATCCATCCTCGATTCCATCCTCTTACTACACCCACGAGATGATATGGGTAGGGGTAGTGGATAATCTTACACCCGCCACCACACGAAAAACATAAATAAAGGAAAAGTTCTTACTACATACTATACATTTTAATTAACTGCAACTATTTATTACCTCTGGCCATAGGCGCTAGATCCCAACAATTTAGAACTCCTTTTTTTGTTACCACTCCTAAAGCTAATTCCAAATATAGTAAAGGATAGCCGAAGAGTACGCTAAATATATTGTAGAGAAAGAGGAACGGTAGGAATTTACGCAAGTCGTGTAAGTATGGATGCCACCACACTTGTAGGATGCCAACGCATGAAGACATTACAAGCTGCCTATAATTTATATTATTCGTCCACCTATCAGCGATCTGCAAGTCAAAAATTCTTAAATTAACAAACGAAGTGTAGGGCCAGCTTTCACCGATGGAATGACGACTTATCTAACACCTTTGGAAATTAATGGATAAAATGGATCGTGCTTTGCGGCAGTCGCTTGAAGTGCCCATGTTCACGTGTGATATTATAATAGAATCATGGGCTGCAATGGTGATTCTTATAATGTTTTTAATAATTATGTTATGTTCTGGCAGTCTGATCCATATATTAGTCCATACTTAGGTATTTATGCCGACAAAGTGCTTACGCTACGCTCCGAAGAGAGCCAGTATAATTTTCCGTACTTACATATTACTCTACTCTATGAATTACAGACTGTTAGGTATTCCATCTTAGTCCTCAGAGGTGACAACATATCTGTAATCTTCTTTTATTGAAGCTAGCTCAAAACTTCATCGTTTTTTGCTTAGATGGCTCTGTGATACGATAGCTCTTCATCAGTTAATCAATAATTACTTACACAAAGGGGAAAAGTGCGCTGCTTTATCGACGCCATTTTGAAAGTTGACTATGGTTCTTTGGTATGTATTATCTATGACTGTGGTCATTACCTGTTTTTTTCTTTTGATGAAGTTTGAAGATTGAAATGATTTTTGAAGTGTTCCTAATTATTGCCAAAGCTTGTTTACTATTTTTTGCTTAATATGTTAGTTATAATATACGACTTTGTGTTTTTGTCTCAGTCCTCCTCGTAGTTATGGATTTATTGGACGGCAAAGCTGAAGGTTTGAAAGCAAAATCTTCACGTACATTATCAGATATATTTTTATTAGGAATTGAGACCAGAATCTTCTGATAAATAATGAATCGCCTTAACAGCTTCACTACTACGTGGTAGAGTCCAGCTGCAGCGTATATAGACATAGTAACCCGAATGAGTTGGCACAACCGGAGTCAAGTAGATATAATTCAGAGGCTCGTTCATCAACACAAATCAGCGTAAAATATCAGCATAATACTGCTGTGTTTTGTTTGATGGGTGACAACAACCGGGAGTTCTGACAACGCGGCACTCCATCTTAGTCCTTAGGGGTGACAAGGTATCTGCATTTTGATTCTTAATCATGGATAGACGTACCTAGGTATCTATTCCTCAAGTGGAATGTGTGCTCGATTTTCAGTCTTTGTTTAAAATGATTCTAAACTTTTGGTGAGAATCTGATAACGGTACAAAAATATACCTTAGGTCTTTTAAAATAAGTACAATTGAATATAACAAAGAACTCCAATACTTCATGAGCTGTGCTTCATAAATTTACAAGAGAAATAAGTTAAACTTGAACCACTATTTATCTTATTTAAAATAATTTTTATTACGGAAAATTAATTTATGATATTAATGCAAAGAAAAATTTACCAGAGGGATTTCTATTGATTCGGCTGTGCTCGTTGTGCTCAATGTTTTTGTCCGTGTGCTCTGCAAATGGGAAAAAAGTGATTCTATAAATATAAACACCGAATTTATGTCACGGCCTAGTAATATATAAGTCAATGGTCACGGCAGCTATTCTTAACGGAGACAAGCCTTCTACGCAAGATAGGATTACAGTACAGATGTGTGTGCACACAGGCGCACCCTCACTCTCATAGTCCTATAGGAAGCCAGTAAGACGCGACCGGAGATAGATCAGGTGATTAACGACTTAAGGACCTTCAAGAAAAGAGCCTACTTCTTTTTAAAATGCCGGCAACGCATCTGCAATTCCCCTGGTTGTAGTTGTTCATGGGCGGCGGTATTCACTTACCATCAGGTGAGCAGCCAATGATTTCAAAAGGAAGGATAGGCCCGTCTAAATATTTTACTCATAACTTTTTCATACAAGAAAAAGTAGCGCATCTGTCATAATACAAACGTCATATCAAAACACGACGTAACCAGGGTCGGATTTCGTAGTATAATTATCCTATTTGTACATTTTTTTATTACATTACGAGATTTCATAGTTTGTAGTACATAGTATCGTAATAATACTAAGCGAAAATACCATAATTTAACTTGAGGTACTTACTTTTACCTAAAGGTCGACTTGTATTATTATTGGGTCCTTTTACATTTTAATATTAACCCTACGATATAGAGAATTTCTGTATTGTACATGAGTACCACGTTTTTTTTAATAAAATTAGCATTAGTCAATTCTGGTCAATTGATGCTCGATCGATCATCAATTGTAGTTAAAATAATTTTATTTTCCACTTATAATATTTTGAGGGTCTAAATCCAACCCTGGCCTAATTTTGGTAACGTAACTAAACTACTGTACAATAAAACTTGTTTATATAAAAATGTGTTTATATAATAATTTAATTGTAACAAAATTAATATAAGGTTATTTACCGATGATACGACATCCCATGTTTTTCTTTATCTTGGTATCGTAATTTTTACATTCTTTTACCACGCAACTAGACATATTATTTGTGACAGGCAAATCTGTCCTGCGCGCGCACTACTGTCGACCGATTCGCGTTGGCCCTAAACTGTAATTTTAGGGCCAACGCATTGGTCCGTTTTAGTTGTTCGGTCGGCCCGGTCCTTACGCTAGTAATATATAAGTCAATGTGAGCCGCATGCTCGTTTGCCCCTTTCCTATTTAAAAAACGTGGTTGAAACACCGTCTACTACCTGAGCTACTACTAAGAAGTTTAGACGACCGACCCCGAAGCCCGGAACCACATGATCAGCACATTAGTAGCCGCGCTTCCGACCACAAGAGCAACAAGGCAGTAATGTACTATTTAATATATGTTCATTCCAATAAACCAGCAATAGATTAAAAGGCCAATAAAAAACATGATTAGTACATACCACACTTTCACTCATCGTCAAAATATATAAAAACCGAAATAATTTTTATAAAAATTCTTGACTGCTCTTTGTTCTTGACCCGCGTATGTTTACGTCAAAATAGTTTCAAAGTCACTTTGAAGTTAATGAAATAAATATTAGAAAAAATAGAACCACAAGAAGGTCTAAATACGGAGGATATTTCTTAGTTTTTTAATGCCCATCTTGCTATCGAAAAATTATTGGTAGTCTGTCTAGTATGTAATACAAAACAGTTATTTTATTCGTTATTTTAATTTTAAATATATTACTTTTAATATATTATGTTATGTATTTATACATATATGTCATTACGTCTTAATATCTGGCAACACCGTCTTTCAGCGACAGTATATTTTGAACTAGTGGTGATCGTCAGGTAAGAGGTCGTTCAAGTTTTACGTAACGCAATTTTTGAAGATTTTTGACCCTCCCTACCCCCACATAACGCGCGGTAACGTTTTTCTGTATCCACCCTCCCCCTCCCTAAACGTTACGTAACACCCAATTGACCATTTTTACTTAAAAGTCATAATTATGTTGTGTAAAGTATCGGAAAGTCGCTAAAATACCTTCGTTCGTTATTGTTTTAATCGCGTTTGCGGTAATAATAAATAAAACAATAACATATTTCTAAGTTAAAATGTAATTAATTTTATTTTATCTATTCATATTTTTATTTAATAAAAAATCACACATAATGTAATAAGCATTTGCTAAGTTTAAATATGTTAAAATGGGCTCTTATTTGTTTTAATAAACTTTTACTACCAGTCTTACATTTAATTACACAGTTTTCCTGATTGGCTATGTCCTTACATACATTTTTGGCTTCATCCGCCATTGTTATTCTCATGCATTCTCCTGTTTAACCTTTTTTTACTAATAAACTTTTTTAATAAAATAACATATTTATTTTAACCTTTGGCAATGCTATTAGAAACGGAAACCTAACTGAAATAAAAAAAATTAGTCAAAATAAATTCGTATTCATAAGGCCCCGTGCGCGAAATCAACTCATTTCGGACAAATCTGATCACTGTTTGTGTGAACAGGAAAACGAATTTTAACTTTTTTTATTTTTATTTTATTATTAGTCTGGACTATTATTAGTCTAGTTCTTAATCTGGCTTAAGGGATGTATCATATTATCTATATAATAATGGCAAAACACCAATATTCACAACCCTTTTTCCGAAAAGTAACGATCAAGTGATTTTTGTCTTCGTTTTACAACGAAACTACAAAATATTTCAAACATTAAAAAATATAAATAACATAAGTATACGGTCTACTTGTTTGCAGCCAGATCAGTTTTTTTAATTTCTATCCAAATATAGCAGAAAAAAATTGTTGAAATGACGTAATTTCCAGAAAACTTCGTTCGAAATAAGTATTTTTTTCTATTACATAGAAACACTTTTAATTAATTTAAAAAAATTACACATTAATCTTAAGATAGCCCTTTATTGGAAACTAAATTTTATTTCATAAATCTATACATATAATAAAACAGTAACGAAAGAAAAACTGTACATTGATTATTTTCGAGAAAAAATAAGTGTCTTTTGTTAAAAATAAAAACGTAACTGACGACAAAATGTGACTTTTTAGAATTTTTTGTGTTTGTCTGTGTGTATGGTACGGCTTCACGCCAAAACTACTGGATAGATTGAATTGAAATTCAGCAAAAATGTTCTTTATAAACCAAGGAAGGCTTTAGGCTACATATTATCACGCCGTATGTTATAGGAGGTAAGCAGTATTGGTTCTAAAATGTTTTTCTTCGTAATTGAATGCACAAAATAATTGAATGCACAAAATGACATGTTATTAGTTAAAATAAAAATAAAAATTTAACTCTGGGAACATTATAATTACGCTATTTTTATAAAGGAGCGGGGCAATAGTATTATAAATTGCAAGGGAACAGCTGTTTAACAATATGTCAACGGGGAATTAAGCGGTAAGGTCGCCTGGACTTAGCGTAGTGTATATATTCTTTGCCTGAACCGTTTACCGCATTAAGTGGTGCGAGTTTAAATCCCATAATATTGTTTTGAAAAATCGTCATTTTTGTTTAATTTTTGCACTTTTTATGTACATTAGGAAATCTGAGAACTTTACGTGTCCTATCTAATTGTATGGAGAGTTTCACACCAATATTACTAAACAGATTGATTGGTGGTACAACAAGTTACACTATCATGAAGTCAAGTCAAACTTTTGGTTCTAAGTTATATCTTACCAAGCACATTTGTTGCAGGTAATTGATTTAAGTATGTAATTCTTAGTTTTCTTTCTTGCTGCTGTTACCATATTTTTTTAATGCAAAAATAATGTACTTGTCTATTAAAGTTACGACAATTTAGTTTTAATTCATAATTTAATTAATTCATTTGGGTAAATAATATGTAGTTTCCGTTTACTAACTAGATGGCGTTGGCATCGAACGGAATCGGGAAAATATACGGGATGAAAAGTTTTTTGTTGTATATGTGTTAAGTCTAAGTAATATATAGGCTATAATTTATTTTGGAAAATGGAATACCAGATCCAGAACCGCAACAGACCAGCTAAAGTATAAGAGATATAAAAATGGTGCCATAGTAAAAAATATTCCACGTATAGAGTTTTTTCTGCTGTGAAAATAAATTTGAAGATCTGGAACACCTGTTGTGGAACTCCAAAGCCCAGCGACATTATAACATATATAGGAATGACGTCTTAGCAAAAGTTGTTTAGTCTGATGGGCATTTTGTGTTGACTTACAAAAATGAAAGATCTGGAACGTCTCGAATCGTGTCGCGCATCGCGTTGTTTTCCCGTCCCCGAGCTCTTAGAATTCGACATCAGACGTTTCAGGTCTTCGATTTTGACGACCCCGTTGTCGCTGGCATAAGCAACATCATCCGTATATGAAGTCGCGGGCAGCAGCTAGTAAATAATAATTTCGTTTATTACTAAATGGCAAAGTGAACTATATTATCGACCGCGCAAAATCGATCCGATCAGTTACGACCGGGCCTTCCCAGAGCGAGGACGTATCGCTTTGCATAGCAGGCGCTCCCGTGTTTTACGTAAAAATCCAAAACATACAGGGTAAGTATTTTTTTTTGGTTAGTTTGTTTATTAAGAATAATAATATGTTGCACGCATAGTCTTTATATAAAACGTTCAGGTGTGCGTGTTCGTAATTCTTGTTATCCTAAACGGCTATACCAATTATGATTATTTTTTTCTTCGTATGGGATCACCTGGGTGGTTCTTAGTACCTAATAGTTAGACCCGGCTGCTGTCTCAGTACGTCTGCTATGTTCATTGATATTTTATTTTTGATAGTTTTTTTTAATGATTAGTACCCATTTCAGATACCATTCATAAAATACGATTTTGTCTACTGTTGCATTTCATTGTGTCCGCATGAAATAATGCAAAAATACCACCCGCGGCTGCATCGAATTGGGTCAAAATTAAGATACCTAAATTGTGATCTATGGCAGGGTGACGAACCTATAAAGATCAACGTGCCATTCTTTGTAAATAAATGTTTAAAGCGGCCATAGATGTGCCATCCAATAATTGAGACCTAGTAATTATTGGAAAAATAATAAAAACAATAACAGCAACTCCACGCACCGCGCCTACTCACTCCGTAACGTAGGCTTAGTCGCGTTCTTTTGTTTTTCTTTAGTGTTTGTTACGTATTTTGTCGATCGGTGGCGTGCCCAAAATGTTTTGCCGCATGCCATTGGTTCGCCATCCCTGATCTAGGGTATGCCCTGTAGGTAATTGGTTATAATGTATAATTTTGTTGTAGACAATGGGACGAATAAAAGGAGCACGTTACCAGTGCATTAGTAAAAGAAAAAAAAAATAAGGCAGGATTGGTATATGCTGGACAAATTCTTGCAGAACGTAATTCTAATACGAATTCGTCTCTAGAACACGTGAGTTTTTAATTTTGCTCAGCGCTAGACGTGCATAAAGTACAGACGCCAGCACGTCAACCTATCCCAAGCTTTAAAATTTTTGCCTTCCTACCTTCTCCTTTTGTAATAAAGTAAAAAATCTATTAAAAGAAATTTTACACATTTCTTTTTTATTTTCATTTTATGTTGATTGAGTAATAAATATACTAAACTACTATACAAAAACATCCCAGACTTTTATTTCTAAACCGTACTTACTATGTACCCTAAAATAATTATCAATGGGGGAATAAAGGATCAAAATTGTTTAAGCGAGCACTGCGCTCGGTCTTTAGCCGTGTGTGCGTAAACGATGCACACAAAGATAGCAACGCAATGAATTTGCCTAAACTCTATCGAATAAATTTTCTGCACGGCCTCTTAACAAACAATTTAAAATGAAATCAACCACAATAATTCAAATAAGTAGGTATGTAAAATAAAACAATTCAATTTGAGTTACTGCTCTTCTGTCCACGGGTTTGCTAACCACTCAGATTCTTTCATTACTGGCATCCGGATAGCAGCCGAAGAGGGCTCCGGAAATGTTAAACCACTTGCATCAACTTCGTCTTCGTGGAGCCAATCGGCATTCTCAGACGATATTTCACAGCGGCGCACAATGCAGCTCAGTTGCCGTACTGGCAGCAAGTCGTTGTGGCTGTACCCTACTTCCACAACGATCTTGGGCAGTCTTGCCATGCACTTAACAACGACTTTTTATTTGTATACTCTTGTGCGATGTGAAATAGATCCCACAGGTTGGACATATTCTGTTCTTGAGATGTGATTGTACTGATGAGCAAAAGAAATCATAAGGCATCTGCTTAAAACCTAGAAGAGGCGACAGATCAACGGAAAATCTCACAACACGTGGTGAAAACTTGCATGATACTTTGTCTAGCTGACTAGGTACCACCAGCTTGCTTGGGGTTTGAATAACAGGGTAGTGTGGCGGCAAGAAAATATCAGGAAAGACAGATTTCAATGCACTGCTCGAGCGGGAACAGCAGGATTCGTCCGCACATTTGTTGAATATTTAATCACTTGCAAGAATTATTGCGATTCACGGACGTGAGTGCTACAACCATGCCATATTAGGTTCTGCTGGATCCTGCAAGCTATCTTCGGGCTTTCTATATTCTGCAATGTGATTCTAGTTCTACATAAACACTAACGAATACTGACAACGACAATAAAATAAAAATAAGTTACCCGTAAAACATAAACGAAAAGGGTTGCTAACTTAGGAGAACAAAGAAAAATGACTTACAGTACAATCGAGATTTCCCATGAAACATAAACGAAAAGGGTTGCCAACTTGGGACACTAATTCCCTAGTTATTTTATTTAAATAAAAAAAACAATGTCATGTAACGCGTTATTCGAACCCCCCTCCCCTGTAACGCATCATAACGTTTTACAAGACCCCCGCCCTCCCCCCAAATTGTGTTACGTAATACTTGAACACCCCCCAACTTTCACCATTTAATTAATTTCATTTTTGTCTTATTTATATAATAATTAGATGAACAGTATCACATCACGATTAATGGTGGTTAATATAGCACATAGCGCCATATTATAGCGCGCTATATCTCCATAACGCATAGCGCGTGCTATGTAAGTAGTCGCCATGGCGCTATGACGCTATGACGCTTTGGCGCTATTCATATCAAGTGGCAATTAGTTCTAGCAGCAGCGCTATTGGGAGTAGGCTTGTGACGCAAATTTAATCTAGCAGCACGCTATTCATCGCGCGCGAACTAATTTAGTGTTAGACGTTGTTTAGTTATTGTATACTGTATATTTATAAGTGATCGAAGGACACAGTTGCCTGCTACAAAAGAAGCCTAACTAATATTTTTAAATGTAAATAAAATATAAATACAAAGTGTACATAATAGTGTTGTACAAAATAGTTGATTTTTGTATATACAATCAATAAACTTTTAAACACACCTTTAATTGATTTATAATTTATATTAAGGTTAAAATAACGTTTACATCAATTATAATAAAAATTGATTAATTTTATTGTTTTTTTGGAAAGTATATGCCTTAAAAATATTTTAGGATTATAGAGTCGTAAGTAAGCCTGAAAAGTATGAAAGAGCGTTTATTGATTTCTCTTTACCACTTTATTTTATTTTAATCTAAAATGTGACTTATTACGAAATAATGTTGTTATATAGCACGCGGTCTCTATACAATGAACGGCATAATATAATGTTGCGTGTTCCGAGATATAGCGTGCTGTTAAACTTAACGCGCTTGCCAGCCTCCTACACGCTTTCTTATAAATAGCGCGCTATAACATACCGTATTTAATAGCGCGCTAGAAATTTATAATTTGTAGTCTGTAGCGTGCTATTGATTTATAGTCGTTTTGAAGAACTTTAATCACGATACCTGCAAGACACTCAGAGATCGATCAGGTTTTTTAACACACTGTATATTAATCATCAATGTAATCCTTTTTCAACTCCAACTTCTTTAGCCTTATCATAAGTCAACAAGCATGTACATATGTATATTGCATATCTTAAAAGATTCCACATTAATGTTACAGCATCATAGGTATATTGGTGATCGTAGAATTGACACCCTTGCACTTAGCATGTACGGTATGTATGCCGCTATTTTTTCACATTTGGTTCACAGCGTGAACTAAACGCGAAGTTTACATTTCTTAGATAGTGGTTACCTACCTAGAACAGTAGGCGTGTTGGTGAACGCAGACCAGACACTCGCAGAGTTAATACACGTTCAAGATTCGTCCTCTTTCAGTCTATAGTAAGTCATAAGAGCGTAGCCAACCGAGTAATGCAGTTGTGGCGTTCAATATACAAATGGTGGAGAGCAATTTGATTGAAGCACTAATTCCAGGCCATCCCGCCCAAGTCATAAGAGATAAATGTGAAATCTTAAACAGAATAAGGGCAGCAGAATCAAATCTTTAAGAAAGCGGCAACCATATCGCTTGTCAAATATGACAAACTATCCCCATGAGGAAATCTATGGGGGAGGCCTACGTTCAGCAGTGGACTTTTGATAGGTTCATCATCATCATCACATCTTATTAAAGTGCACTGCCGAACATAGGCCTTCTCCATAGATTACCTCATAAGGGGAATTTTGCCAAAGTTGACACGCTCGGCGAGCGGGTTGTCAACCGCAGTTTTACTATTTCGAGCTGATATCAGGAAGATGCCGCTGCCCATCTCCTGTTTCAATTTTCCTCTGTCGCCTCTTACGACACCCACGGAACTACACGGGGTAGTGGGTATTCTTACACCGCCACTACACGGTTTTGGTTGGTTGTAATAATTTAATGAATGAATTTTAACCGCTAAATTCTAATCACGCACAATGTGACAGAACTTTTATTCTCATTATTGGGATCGTAGAATTCACCAAAATGCATTTTTCCCGGAATTTTTGGCAACGCATGACCACGTTGCGAAATTTACTGTCGCCAGCTGTTTTACAGTACAGAATAACATAAGGACCAAAAAAAAAACGTTCTTTCTGAATTCTGCCTCTGATGTGGATGTCCACGCAGCGGTGGCCATATAGCATTTACCGTCAGGTGAGCAGCATGCTCGTACCTCGTACCCACCACCCAATACACCGGAGCGGCAAAACCACCAACTTAATGCTTTTAGTGGTACGAAACCATTTTGCAGTGGCCTCACCGCCACGACAAAGTATCTTTCATTTCGCTGTGATATTTTTTTTCCTGTGTTTAAAATACTACGTCACGGACTTACGGACTTCGAAGTCCCGTTTCGTTAATTTTCACACGCAACAATAAAAATGTATTTAGGTAAAAAAGAAATGAAAACAGCAGTTGTTAATATAACAAATTTATTTCAGCCTATATCGAAGATATCTAACTGTACACCGTCGAAGGACTAAGTATATGAAGAAAATTAATTCGCACCGAAGTAAACTACTATTTGGTCTACGAAGGAGAACACAAATTCTACATAATTTAAAATTAATTATGCACTCAATTTTTGCATTGACATGCATTAAGAAACTTAGTTGGTTTGGTCCGTAACACAAAAGCGACACGCACATTTTGTGACACGTTAATGTAAAAAAATCAGAATAAGAAAAATAATTATGTCTGTAAGGATTACTGTCATTTTCTTAATCAATGACAAAAAGTACCTATTTTTTTCTTCAAAACAACCATCAAGTAAACTTTTATCAGTCACATATTTTATGCCGCATTATTTATTAATCTATGTTACATTACGTAACTTTAATTATTTTGTATACTAACAAAATATTATATGTCGCGATTAATTTGACAAGTTGTATAATTTTATGAAATACTTTCTAAATTTAAGATGTAACGAAGTTACAACAAGAACGAATTATTCGTCAAAAATTTATTTAGCAAATGAAAAATTTGCTAAAAGAATTTTTGACTAGTAATGAATAATATGACTATAGTAGGATGTAATATGAATATAGTAGGAACAAACAACAATGAAAATATTAGTTGTTATCAAAGCAGGAGTGAATTGATTTTTATCTGTCGGCACTGGTTTAAAAATACTTAGTAAGCAATATTTCAAAAACGGTAAGATAAAATAAATATTTCGACTACGGTCAAATAATATAATTTATTTTTGATTCAGGGTATTGCATTACGTAATATTAACTGTTCTGATACCCAATAGTTGTTGAATTTAGTAATGTTTTGTTGCTTCCTTTAATAATTTAGACTTAACATGGTTTCCTAAATAAGGCCTAGATCATACTAGAGCAATAATTTTCAGTACATGCTTATTAATCTGACTGCAAGGTTTTTCATTTGAAACAACTGACTGTCTTCTTTTACAAAAAAATCTAGTATTGAGAAAGAATACTTTCTTACTCACACAATATAAAACATAATAGTAATAAAATAGTTTTAAAACAAATAAATTTATCAGTTAGTGATCATAAATATTTAGAAGTAAAAATAGGACCTGCTGATTATTGACAATATAATTTTATTTTCGTAAAATTTTATTCGTACTTTTGGGTGAAAAAATCTAAACCACGCACGCCATAACAGTTCTTAATGACTTGTGCTTAAATAATATAATTGTATCTTCAACTACACTATTTACATGGAAGCAAACCAAACGCACAGGCATAATAAAAACATACAAGCCACTTTTATGCACGGTATATTTTATATCACGTGCTACTACAGTAATCTCGTCATTTTGAATATGTTGGATCTAGTGCTTAGATCTCTGTGACCACCAATTTTCTTAGTAAAAATTAGGGTAAATCGATTTAATTAAAGAGAAACCTTATATCTAGCTTTAGGCTGTTAACGGGAGTAGGCATTTGTAAATGCAGTGTAGTGGTGACGTAAGAGAACCCACTATCCCATGTCATCCCGTGGATGCCGTGACAGGCAACAAAGGTAAATGACACAGGAGATCAGCAGCAACATCTTCCTGATAACTCTAAATAATTTAAAAAAAAAGTTCGTGAAATTTGACACTTGCTGCCAAATTCCATACTTTAATTTCCTTTTAATTCGCATATTCTTTTTCACGGGATTTCTCTATTTGCATATACAAATTTTAGAAACTAATGGACGACACACACGGTCAGTTCAACTGATCATTTCAAACTAGGACTGTTAATATTTTTTAAAATATCGGATTATCGATATATCGATAAATAAACTTAATTACACATAAAACTCAGAAATTGATATATTTATAATTATCGATATATGTGTGGGTACATTAGACTAATTATAAGCTAGTTTCGGTAATAAGATTTTGAAGTTTCATTTTATATAAAAATCGAAAATATTAACGTGGTAGAGCCATGTTGCATCTATATTGTAACACGGGGTAGAGCCACGCTCTCACTGAATAGCAGCCTTAAATATCAGCTTAATACTAGTGTGTTTCGTATAGTGAATGTGCAGAACGGTAGATACGTTGTACTTAAAATAAGGCATTCCATCTTAGTCCTCAGTCGACAACAAATCTTTATATGGATTCTTAATTGAGGATAGATGTAGATGTCTACTGGCTACAGCATCCATTTACCATAAGTAGACTGTGTGCCCGTTTGTTACCTTAATTTTATTTAAAAAAAAAAAACACACACGACATATACACAAATATTTGAAATGGGTTTAAACAAAATTTATTTCTTTTGGAACCTATTTCTTGCACAAGCGTGACCGCTAACGATCCGGAAGCACATATTTCTATTTTTAGGGTGCTAATTAAACTAACATTGTTGTATTTTTTAATTCAATCCAATCACGACATTTAAAACGAAAACTCCTCGATACCGAGATTTAATTTGTCTTACGTTTACCAAACATAACAGTGGCTTGTATACTATTGTATATAATATTACTATATTAGGTGAATAATATATATTTTCAGAGGCTGAACAGATCACCGGCAGAGGGCAAAGGCGCCAAGCCTCCAGTAACATCGGGCAACCTCGACACATCGGGCAGATTCTCAATGTGTGATTTAACTTCCGCTTTAACTGCATAGATTTTCTGTAGTTTAATATTGTATTCCTGCAAATCAAGCAAAACATATACACAACACATGTAAATAGCATTTCATTTCTTAATCATAGCCTATAAAAGTCCTCTATTAAACATAGGTATCCTCATGATTGCCTCATGGGATATTTACCATAATTGGATCGCTTGGCAAGGAGATCGACGACTGTGGTTTTTTATTTTTTTGAGTTATCAGGAAGCTGTTGCTTTTTTTATAGGATAGGGCGACAAACGAGCACACGGCCCCCCTGATGGTAAGTGGTAGATATCTACATCTACATAGACATCTACATATATACATATATCCCATAGACATCTATCCTCGAATACAAATCAAAATGCAGATGCGTTGTCACCCGTGAGTGACTAAGATGGAATGCCTCGTTTCCAGTAAAAAGGGTCTCCGGTTCTCTACACTCACCATACGAAACACAGCAGCATTAAGCTACTATTTTATGCTGATATTCTGTGAGAACGTGGTCCTTCCCCGATCGAGCCGACCCATTCGTGCTACAACTATACTACTAAAATGCAGCATGGCTCTACAGATATTACTGTGCTTCTCATGTGTTTTATTTCTCTTTGTCGCATTTTACGATACCCAGAATGATACGACTATCTTAGGCCGCCACTACACGAACACAAGCCTAACCATCGTCAAAAAGCGCTAGCAACGCTTGTAAGCAAAATAGCGAAACTAAACTGGCACACGTTTGCTAACTTCAATCCGCCATTTTGCTTATTTAATTTGTTTGTTTTGAAGTAGTTTATAAATTGTTTTGTCGCATTTTACGAATAAAGACATGAATAGACATATACATGTATAAATTCACTATATTAATTAGGTCCGAACACCGTTCCTAAGGAAAATACTACACAGACAACACACACAACTAGCTTTTTTCTCCAAACCAATATTCGCATAGAACATAGAATACTATAATACATACACAATAGAACGCGGGAGTGGTCGGAGCCCGTGTAGCCACTAAAATGCCACTAACACGTCAAGTCACACGTATAAATGTCAACACGAGATGTGATCGTTGTGTGCGTTCGCATGCAAATTGTTTAGAAAATGCCAAATCGCACGCTATTTACAAATAAATATGTATTAAAATCCGTATGTCAACACAGCGAATCGGGCTTGTAGTAGTGATTAACTGATAATACGACGTATTACTTGTATGTGTGCTCCCGTCGACGCCTATCCCCTTACAAAGTAAGGTTGACAGGCATTCTATTGTGTATTATAGTATTATATGGCATAGAACCATGCTGCAGTTATATTGCAGCACCGACAGATCTACAGTAAAATAACCAGACCCAAACGCAAGCCTTATCTTAGTAAATTACTTATTCTTAATCGATGGAGTAGATGCCTATGGAAACCTCCACTTTTTTCATTATGGCTGAAAGACCAGTATCACTGCGACCTAAATGATCTATTGTGATCGCTGCTATGGCTATAGGTCACTGCAAGCCTTATATCTTCAATGAATTGAAAGAGTTGCTTAACTATACTGGGGCTAACCCCACTTTATCTACATATACAACAAGAAGCTTTAGCTTAGGCTTTAGCTGCCATTAGACTCAAGACCCTAAATATTTTAAGTAAGAGTAGAGTCCCCCATACAGGTATAATTGATAGAATTTACTGAAAAATTCCTGTCTTACAAGCCAAGTACGATAGGATCCCACATTTTTATTCGATAAAAGATAATTAAATGAAAAAGAGTTAAGCCTAAAAAATACATTTCTCAATAAGTGTAGGACCTAGAACTTTCTCTGAAGACCTTAATACGAGAGGCAGACTGAAATAATCGGGAATAGAATATTTTGGATTGAGTTACAATAAAACCTTTTTTTAGAATTTGAATACTGGCCATTAAAATCTTAATGACATTCAAACAATTAAAAATAAGTTGACTTCAAGAAAAGAGCTTACTCCTTTCAAAAGGGCCGGCAACGCACCTGCAATTCCCCTGGTGTTGCGGTTGATCATGGGCGGCGGTAGTCACTTAACATCAGGTGAGCCGCATGCTCGTTTGCCCCCTCTTCTATAAAAAAAAAAAATTCCATGCCATAATTTATCACAATTTCCATCGCGGCTTATCTTAAGATAAATGTCTCAGCGAACTTGTTTCGATTTAAGATTTTGAAGCACCGAGTCAAATGACAATATACCGCTGGTATGCCGAGTTCCGACACGGTAGTGTGTCGCTCAGCACTGTTTCTTCTGCAGGTCGACCAAGAACAGCGGCACGCCTGAAAACATCGCAGCTGTGCGAACTATAATACTAGATGACTGTCATGTGACATACGAGCAGATTCGGGCTGTTATCAGTATCGGAATGACTGCAATTCAGTCGATATTACATAATGAGCTGTGTGTAAGAAAGCTAGTTTCCCGTTGGGTTCCCCACAATTTGTCCGAAGAGCTAAAGGCGGCTCGTGTAGATTGGTGCAGGAATACTCTGCAACGCTTCAACGGAGGGAAGTCAAATGCCGTTTATAATATCGTCTCAGGTGACGAACCATGGATTTATTCATACGAACCTGAAAGAAAACATCAGTCAGTAGTTTGGGTCTTCGAAGACGAGGTCAAACCAACGAAAGTGGTTCGCTCCCGCAGCGTGGCAAAGAAAATGGTCGCAACGTTTGTCTCGAAAAAGGGGTGTTCATACTGTCATGTTGCTACAATTCCTTTACAGTAACGGAGAACGGTTACTGCTGAGTGGTATATCACGGTTTGTTTGCCAGAAATGATAGCGGAACTCCAAAAAATAACCCAAAACGTAGTGTCATCTTACATCACGATAATGCGAGCTCCCATACGGCTCGGAAGACAAATGATTTTTTGAAGCAGGAAAACGTTCAGCTGAAGAGCCATCCTCCATACAGTCCTGACCTGAGCCCAAACGATTTCTTTACATTCTCTAGAATGAAAGATTTATTACGAGGTCAACGGTTTGAAGACCCCGAAGCAGCTGTGGAAGCATACAAATCAGCCATTTTGTCAACATCAACTTCAGACTGGAATTACTGTTTTAATGATTTGTTTGCACGAATGTAAAAGTGCATTAAGTTGAACGGAGAATTCTTCGAAAAACAATAAAATTCAATTTAACTATACCGTGCATGAAGTTTTTCTTATTCCCGATCATTTCAGTGTGCTTCTCGTATCCACATGCACACCGCCGGGTGCCCATAACACAGTCTTCCCGGCTGAATGTATGGGTATCATCCAAACGACCGTAGCAATATATGCTAGGAAGGTAAAAGACTTCTCCATCAGAATACTGACCGACAGTATGGTGGTACTACAAGCTCTGAGTTGTAATGAGGTATGTAAGCACAACAATGTGACTCTGCAATGAATCAAGGGACACAGCAGATCTAGAGGCAACGATGCAGCAGATGAGCTGGCCAGAAGGGGATCGGCTCTGACCACTATGGGGCCGGAACCAATAATACCAATCCCCTTTGGCAATGTTCGTTCACTGGTACATAGAAACTTCAATAATTTACACGCTCAACTTTGGAAAAATTTAGTAGACTGTAGACAAGCTAGGGAGGCCTTGCCTGAAATAAACAGTCGCCTAACCAAGGTTCTAATGAGATTGAACAAGCCACAAATCAGGATAGTAAGAAGTGCTATCACAGGACATGACTCTTTTAACAAACATTTGTTTACTATAGGTGTTACAGATAGCCCCCTGTGCAGGGCATGCATGGGGGAGGAAGAAACAGCGGCTCACGTGTTGCTGACATGTCCGGAAGTCGCTTCATACAGGGCTAAACATCTCGGCACGCCGGGATCGCTCCCCGAAGTTGCTTGCAACATCAAAGGACCGTTGAACTTCTTCGCGGAGATTTCATGGCTCTAATAAGCACATTATTAAAACAGCCCGTCGTAAACTAAACTAAACTAGCTGTGAGCAATTTCACTTCTTTGGGCGGAGTACATAGTTTCCCAGATGTGTGTTACGTTTGCGCATTAAGGGTCCGCAATCAGTTAGGATCTGCAGAGGCGTTTCTTCCGTTATAGAACAGAACCGGCACATCCTTGAGTTGCTTTGTCCCAAGATGGACATGTGCTTCTTAAGACAGCAGTGTCCAGTTAAGGCTCTTGTTAGAATGCGCAATTTATTTTTGCTTTATCTCAAGTTTTAGAATGTTTTAAGACTGGTGTGTCAGACCAGATCTTAAGTGATTTATTGTGATAGAGTTTCAAGGGTCAATCGGGCTAGGTTTGTTTAAATTTCACAAAATGGCTCAGGTCCAAATTGTGTACAGCATCCACTTACTATGTGGACTGTGTGCTCGTTTGTCACCATTATTGTATAAAAAATACAATAACCTTATCCTACGGCTTGATGAATAGTGTATAATAGACAAAACACACTCTATTCCCTCACTCTCATAATTCCATGGGACGGTAAACCGACACGACCGGAGAGGGACCAGGCGCAGCACCAACAGCTCTACGTGCTTTTCGAGGCACGTGGGTGAGACACTGTGACTCCTGGCAGCTACTTATAATTTCTTGACGGAAAAACTTAACAACGGATTTTTTGGCCAGACCCGGGACCTCATGATAAGCAGCCGCGTTTACAGCCACTAGACCAACGACGCAGTCATATTCTGGATAACAACACTGAAGCATTTCATGTTGGTCATTAGGGGTGACGAAGCACTTATAGGTTTCTTAGTTTGAAGTTGGTTAACGGTCTCATTTGCTATGTGCTGGCGACGCGACAAAATACACCCCACGATTATGAGAAATGGTAGAGACCTCATGATTTCCGATAGATGGCAGTATAAGTCTCATTTTTATCAGACCAAAAATACCCAGATTTGATGACCCAGACAGAGAAATCTTGATCACCAGTCTGCCTGTAAAGGGATTCTGCATATTGAACTTTAGCGGTGGAAGGAATAGGTGAGATCTCCCGCCGGGCAAGGTGTTCTGCCCAGGGAGCGACCAACGCTCCGTGTGATAGTTCGGAAATGTTCTATATATACTGTTTATGATTCGGAATTTTGATAGCGTGATTTTAGGCTTCGATGTGTTTCGCTTGCGGCGCGACGACAGCGCCGCCACATCACCCCCCTGCTCAGACCGGAGGTCGATAGTGTCGCCTCGTTGCCGACGAATGTGCAAGTGCCAGGAGATTGCCTTGTAGTCAGCGGTGAGTCGAGAAGAAGGCAAGGCTCAGAGCCGTGCCGAACACTGTAGCGCAGAGTGTAGCTTGAAGGAACAGGAAGCGTTCATGCGAATTATTCCAGTGCTGCGATGAACATTGTGAAGCTAGCTGGCTTGCAGGATATAAAGACTGCAGTTGATATCTGCTCGGGAGCGAATTGGTGGGGTATTCTATGATGATGATGAAGCTTGAAGTTTCCGAAGGTTGTCGGTTGCGTGTTAAGATCACGTCGGGGTTACCATATTAGCGGTGGAAGGAATAGGGGAGATCTCCCGCCGGGCAAAGTGTTCTGCCCGGGGAGCGGCCAACGCCCCGTGATAGTTTGCCGAGATTTCTATATATACTGTTTATGATTCGGAATTTTGATAGCGTGATTTAGGCTTCGGTGTGTCGCTTGCGGCGTGACGACAGCGCCGCCACAGAACAACGGGAGAGCCTTATCCAGCTGGATTTATGTGCTGACGAAGAAGAGTATCTGCTATTAGTTGGACTGTCAGCTCGTTTGTCACGGTAATCTTTATACATATGTAAAACTCTTCTGTCCGAGTGTATGTGTCTGAATTCCTCCTAAACCGCTAGACCGATTTTTCTGAAATTTTGTGTGTATGTGTGTGTGTGTGTGTGATTAAGTTGATTCGAAATTGGTTTAGATTCACGATAGGACCCGGTAGGTGGCGCTGTTGTCGAGATCCAGAAATCACTCGTGCGAGCCAAGGGCGGATCGCTAGTATTTATTTATTTTATTTAAAAGCTTTATTGTTCTAGTTATAAAGGTTACAACGGGCGGAATTAATGCCAGTTAGCATTCTCTGCCAGTCAACCCATGGCGTGGTGAGAAATTAGTGGCAGGTGACTTAAATAGCCAAATACAAAAAATTTATTAGATATAACACAAATTAAAATAAGACTAAGTATTATTATAAACAAACCAGCTCGGTCTTCCTGGACGGGATTTATTAATGTGAAATTACTTAAATTTAAGATGATAAAAAACCATTTATTTTATCAATCAACTGCCGAAGATTTTCGAATAAAACTTAGCCTAGATCACTCCTGACGTTGCTCTCTATCTGCTCGTAGTTTCATTACAATCTGTTCAGTCATTTCGGAGATTATACGTAGTGCACGAAAGTCTAGCGGCGACTGTTATTGGGCAAAAGTTGATAATAAAGTATCATGTGGTAGTAAACGGGTAGCGGGGCGGGCGTCCGTGCGTATCGTTCGCACGCGCAGATTGGCTACTGCCACTTGCGTACGTACATCACGTACGTATGGTACTCATACGACATGCGCTTCTATCCTCTGCACGTTTCGTTCAGCGCTAGACTTACGTGCCGCGACTTGTAGTCCGGACAGATAGAGAGACATTTTGACAAATGGTTGTTTTTGTCTTAATAATATGCAAACGACCCCCTAAACTTAAACGAAACCAGTTATATCAATACTACAGACGGACACTTCAATTTTATTTATTAAACACGTAATAAAATTGAAGTTTCTGTTTGTAATAATAAATTTATTATTAAAAAAAACGGAAAATACAAAACAGTACTATACCTCAAGTCTAGCCTCCGCTTGCTTAGCGAGATCTCGCTGTGCTTGAGCAAAGTCCCTTAACATGCCTGCAACCTTTCTTCTCTTTTCTAACTCCTCTGACAATCTTAGATTGTATTCAGCTAAGAGTTCCACAGCTGAGTTCACTATGGCACTGAGGCTTAATGCGGATTCCTTATCTATAACATTATAAAGTATCTTTTATTTAAATAATTATGGATTTAAAGCTGCCGTGTAGTGGCAGCCTAGGAGCATCCAATACCTTATATATAGTTCCGTAGGTGTCGTAAGAGGTAACAGAGGAAAATGGAACATAATTATCCAGCTGATAACTCGAAATGAGTAAACTGCGGTTGCAAATAAACCTTCCAATTGTGACAATAAAGGCATATGTACTTCCCATGAGGGAGGCCTATGTTCAATATTAAACTCTTCATATGCTGCAATAAATAAATGAATCAAGTATAGAAAGATTTCGTATAAGACTCTGACATGAGTTATTTTTGTTTATGAAATTGAAATCACAAACGAACTTGCCATCAACTTGAAAGATGGCTACAGATGCGTTGTCGCCTATGAGGACCAAGATCGAATGCCACACAGCCTTTATTTATACTGGCTCTCCACTCCATACCCTCCATACCACAACACAGTAGTGCACGCATTGCTGCTTGGGGGCAGAAATAGGTAAGAAGTTTTTATCTACCCACACTTCTGCAGGTAGCTGTAAGTTAATATGTCAGCTATGGAATTAATTAATAAAAATTGAAGCCCCTTGTACTCATCAAATCAAATCAAAAATATTTAATATCTCCTGTTGTAATTATAGTGCATACTGGCCACAAACATTAGTAAATGTTATTAGAAAAAAAAAATGTTTTTGTTTTTCGAATTTCATTTATTTTTATGTTATTATTGCGTAATATTGTTTTTTCATACTACGAAAACTTGTGCCAACATTTGAATTTGAGTTTAAATTAAAATTTTATATAAATTTTTGCCTTAACTGCCTTATTTATTGTGTTAAGTGTGAATTGTTACTGCAAATAAACTGAAAATGCCAAATACTAAACGCTTTTAATTGAAACTGCACACACCTACAAACATGTGGAGTTTTTTACAACATTACGAGTATCAAAATGTATACCATTGGCAGAACAGACAGTATGCGAGACTAGCAGGACAGGGACGTAAACGAAACTGTGGCCAGAGATGACCAGTTCATCGTTACCAGCATGCTTAGAAACCGAACCATTACTTCTTCTGAGGTAAGAAAAAATCTCCAAGAAGTTCGAGGGGTTACAGTAAGACAAATACTGTAAGAAAAATACTGAAATCGGATGAAATAAATTCACATTTGCCTGCCAGACTGCCAGAGGCCCACTTGCCACATCTCATCGAGTAGCAGTTGCAATTTTAAATTAATAAGCAATATTCAAATTGATAACTTATTTGTCACAAATATCTATGACATTGTGTTTAATTATAGATTATATTTTTTCGAGTTCCTCTAAATTTGTCCATGAGTGTATTTACAGAATATATTATTTTAGGATTCTAGGCGTTATATTTTGCAGTTTAACAGTGAAGTTGACTGTGACTTGTGGTTGTTACTTTTAACAACATTATATTCAATTCCTTTTTAGTTTACTATAAGCGTTAACAATTGTAGATAGTCATCTTGGTTAATCCTGCAGGTGGCACTTACATTGATGCGCTGATTGTGCATCCACAGTAATATAATAATGAATAACCCTTTATGAATTCACCCAGAAATCATAAAAGTAATTAATTTCACTATTACAAAGAATAAAAAATCCCATACCCTTACATGGACCGGCACGATTGACATGAGTAACCAAATAAAAGACAGGGAAAAAACTAAAAACTACATGCACTTTCACAGTTGAAAGTATTAATAAGAATATTTGTTTATTCCTTAATACACCGGGCACATGGATTGGGCAGCGCAATTTGTATCCTCACTATGATAATGCTGTTTGATTGGGAAATTAAAATGGGGTTGATGTAAAACTGGGAAGGAAGGATTGCCTAACACTTTAGTTTTTAGGAGAAATTAAAATATTTTCTTTACGAATTATCGCGCTGCGTGAAGGTGAAGGGACAAGGAAACAAGTTGACGCGAAAACTAATAGTGTTTTAAGTGCGTCAAAATTACAATATAAGCTATTCAGACGCTGCGGAAGTGCAGCCCTTCCGTTCTTGCAGGCTTGCTGTATTATTATCACACATATCACAGACAAGAATATTTATAATTAGAATATTTGCAATTATAAGGCCGGTAAATTTGTGTTTAGAGTTCCAGGATGGATTTTCTAACATCGCTGATGTCGCTATAGCTTCATCCGTAAATCTGCAGGGTACACCTCAATTTGTATGTTATTAAGATGCGGTTTACATAAAATTTAGGTATTTTAACTTAATACTTGATGATAACATAATCCATTAGTTTACACAGAAGTGTCATAAGTTACCAAAAAAAAAAGACAGTGTTCATTGGATTGCTATACAATTATTTGTATTTACGAAATGCTATAACATAATTTTGTTGTGTTCCTATATATTTGTTCATCTCCTACGATAATGTTAAATTTTTTTAAACTAATTAAATGGAGTGTGAATTGTGGATTTATGTAAAGCCAGCAATACATGTTGGCCAAGCCTCAGCCAACGCGAGCGTAGGCAAATTGATATAAGGCGAGTGCTACAGTAAGGATTGCCACCTTTTTTGAGTAAATAAAGTAAGGTAGGTGTACCATGGAAGGCCACTCTAACAAAATAACGGTTATTATTCGTTTATTTACTGGATAAATGAAACTAACAAATATTTAAGTAATACTTTGTTGATGACAAATGAGAATAAAGTATATTTATTTGACATCCTATTTTATCTACACAATATCTTTATCACATAATAGTTCCTTTCATCCCATCACCTAGCATTTGTCAAAAAATATACACTATATAAATAATACTAAAATGACGAGAATGAATAGCAGATATGATACACAATTTTGTATATAAGTTCACAAAATCAATAGTACATAGAAAATTATTTAGTCTGTATATAATTCTTTTTTAAACATTAAAATAAAACCTTGAATATATGTAGTAGAATTTTCTCTTAGCCTCATAAAAGTATAATTGCCCGAAATAGTGTACAATACTTTATTCAGGCGAGCGCCTTTGATTTGTGCAGAAAAACCGACACTGTTCCGCAGTGAGACGAGTCGTGGCGAGCTCCAGAGTTGTGGCAAGGAACGTCAAACGAACCATATTCATGTCGGCGCTCAACTGCCCTCGGTCAGCTAGGCGAGCGACGATGAGCAATGGCGATTCTAGACAAATGTTCTGTCTATATTTTGGTACTCGCCTTCCTCAGTGAGCTAAGTCCAACGTGTATAGCCGGCTTAATATTGTGTAGTTTGTATAAAGATGCATTTCATTCTTAGAAGATAGAGATATAATTGGAGTAAAAAACTAACTGATTTAAATAATTATGATTAGATCTCGTTGAGATTTAAATGACACTTCTGTGAAAGTATATTCAAAAAAAATCATCTCATTTAGTTAACTATCTTTGAACAAATTGTGTAAAATAGTGTTATTGATATATCCTGTATACCTTGAAGTTTTAAATCGTTGTTTGTTTTAAATAAATGAAACAAAATTTACAGGTCAACATTTATTTGTACAGGTATTGAAATAATGATTTTAAATGAACTACAAGGTGGAGTACAAAAGCTGCATGATGCGGTTTGTAATGAAAATTGCCATTACCTTCTAACTTAGATAATAATTGCACTTCCGACACTTCTGGGGGCAGTGAAGCAATTCTTTCCCTTACTGCTTCATCACTTGATGCACTTGATTCCAATTCCAATAAAGCCTGAAAAAAGCCACGATATATTAAAAGCTTTTATACATTTGATACTGGTATTTTTAATTAAACATTGAAAATTATTCAACGGTTAATTAAAAATATGAATTTTGATTGCATCAGCGTCATTATCCTAAGTAAGAAAACTCTACACTCATTCTCTTAATATTCATGAGTACCTAGACGACCGAGCCTAGCTTGCCATTAGAATTTTTTTCTCAGATATGGTTGACATCTATGTAAATAAATTTTAAATAAAACATTTATCTTTAAATCAAAGTCAATAATTTCATAAAAATTGGTAGGGCTGTTAACGGGAAACCTGTTCTATACATACATAAACATAAGAATTGCTCACATATAGTATATGGATGCGAAACTTGGACTATAAAAGATCTCCATAAGAAACTGGAAGCATTTGAAATGTGGATGTATCGCCGTATGCTCCGAATAAGTTGGACAGACAAAGTTACCAACACTGATGTTCTCAAGCAGATGAAAAGGAATAAGCTCCAACTTGTCAAAACCATCAAACAGAGAAAAGTTGCGTACCTAGGACACGTGCTAAGACATGAACCATTTTATTTTTATATTACCATTATATTACCAACTGCTGCAGACTATTACGATGGGCAAAATAACGGGTAAAAGAAGTGTTGGTAGAAGGAAAATGTCCTGGCTCTGTAACATCTGGAAATGGACCAGGACAAAGAAAGTAGAAGATCTGTTCAGGTTAGCCCTGAACAAGGAATTTAAGAGGATGACTGCCAACATTATATTTACCGCCAACATTATAACACTTAAAGAAGAAGAAGTATAGGATATCAACTTTTTAATTTTTATACCAGGTTATAAACAAACAGAGTTCACCTGATTAAAAGTAAATACAATGGCACACAAAAGTAAAACTAAATGTGTCGATGAGTCATAGTAATATAGCTCTATTAAGAAACAAAAGCAGATGTAATGTTGTCCCTGAGAACTAAGATAGAAAGCTTCTTTGCAAATAATAATGGTCTGCAATTCCCTACATTCATGATATGAAATACCAAGTTGACGGCTTTGCAGCAGCATTATTTGCAAAAAAAACCACATCGCTAATATTTAGGGTGCGTCGAAGTCCCAATAGCATTCAGCAAATCTTAGCAGATAGATCCACGTCCCACTTTGGGCCTGCTTTGTGAGGAGGGTTATTTTAAAATACGGTTCATCATCATCATCATTACAGCCCTTCACAAGTCCACTGCTGAACATAGGCCTCCCCCAAGTAATGCCACAAAGCACGGTCCTGAGCCACCTGCATCCATCGACTTCCTGCATGCCTTACCAGGTCGTCACTCCATCTAGTGGGGGGTCGCCCTACACTACGCCTACCGGTACGAGGCTGCCACTCGAGAACCTTTCTTCCCCATCGGTTATCGGTTCTTCGAGCTATATGGCCGGCCCATTGCCACTTCGGCTTACTAATCCGTTGGGCTATGTCGGTCACTCTGGTTTTACTGCGGATATCCTCATTTCTGAGTCTATCACGCAGTGAAACTCCGAGCATAGCCCTCTCCATAGCTCGCTGAGCGACCTTGAGTGTCCTCATACGGCCAGCGGTGAAGGACCACGTCTCAGATCCGTAAGTCATCACTGGCAACACACACTGGTTATACACTTTAGTTTTCAGAGATTGAGGTATACCTGACGAGAAGATGTGTCGTAATTTCCCGAACGCTGCCCAGCCGAGTTGAATCCGTCGATTGACCTCTCGGTCGAAGTTGGACTTACCTAGTCGGACTATTTGTCCCAGGTAAACGTACTCGTCAACAACTTCGAGCATAGTGCTCCCAAAAACTACCGGCATAGGTGTGACATGGACATTAAACATGATCTTTGTTTTGTCCATGTTCATCTTAACACCATTGAGGTCATTGAGCATAGTGCTAAGGTCCTCCAGCGATTCTGCCATAAGGACTATATCGTCGGCAAATCGAAGGTGAGTGATGTACTCGCCATTGATGTTAATACCGTATCCTTTCCAATCCAATAGCTTGAAAACGTCTTCCAACGCAGCGGTGAAGAGTTTCGGGGATATAACATCACCCTGTCTTACACCTCTCTGCAGTTGGATAGGTTTCATACTCTCGTTCTGTACTCGGATAGCCATCGTAGCCCTACTGTACAAACACTTCAGCACTTCAATATACCGACAGGCAACTAGGCAATACGGTTATTTAAATTAAATTCAAATTAACTTTATTTCGATATTTTATTTTGATTTAATTTAATTTAATTGACATTAATAATTGCTTGATTTCAATCGATTTTTATTTGATTTTCTTGTTTGATTGTATTTTATTTTAATTCTATTTTGACATTACTATTATATGATTATTATTTTTTGTTTGATTTTACTGTGAATTCATTTTGGGTTTAGATTTGATTTTAGTTTTTATATAATTTTATTGTATTTTATTTTCTTAACTACTAACCTAAGCTAAGTTATACTAACAACTTCTGATCTTTGACATCTGAAATAAAGAATTATTATTAATATTATATTGTATTTTTTAAATATATCTGGCTTACTTTTTTCAGATATATGTTTTTAACTAAGCAAATACAAAACACAGTTAAGCATTAAAACAACCTAAATGTATGCAATACAGCTGCATCACATTAGTAACAACAATTGTGATGTATGAAAAGGTACCCAGAATGACAAACCAAGTTTGACAAAAAATTTAAAATTCCAATCATTTTCATAATTTAAACTTAATTTCAATGACATTTGGTACACGAGCATAAATCGAAACAAAAAATAAATATAAAAATAATAATTAAATATGATGGGAGCAAAACTGTCCCAAGTCATATTAGAGGGTGAATAAATTTTGCTGTCCAAAATGTGCTCTCCAATACTTGCGACAGAAACAAAATAACCTAAAACCGCAATGGCCTGTATAAATAGCTGGCATTGACTAAATACATTACTAGAAAATAACAATAATTTTGTAATCAAACCTTAATTAACTCCTCCGGTTCTGGGGGGTCGCCGGGTGGAGTTTTAGGGCTAAGTGTAATGTGTGTCTCTATATGGCCATCAACCTCCACTTTTGTTTCACTGCGGCGTCTTTCACGGTTTTCCTTATTTTCCAACTTTGGCTTCTTTTCAGTCTCCTTGATATCAGTGTCTGATGATTTACGTTTTTTCACTTTAGGAATTGCGTCATTTGGATCCACTGGAAATAGTTATTCTAGTCAAAAAACTAAGAAATATATTTTATATACCTTTTAGAAAAATCAAGATGTCCATTGTACACTTATAAAAGTAGGAACACATGAGAAATAAAACCAATCAAAGCCTCCTATAAGCTATTACAAGCTATAACAGGTACACTACTACAAGCCTAAGGCTTGTCACATTCAGGGAGAAATTGCTTTAAACCGGCTTAGCCAGTGCTCAAACTCAGGGAGTACATGTCGCACGTAAAATATAAAGTAAAACATAACAGTGAAAATATGGTTTACTGTATTATGTGTAAGAACAATAATAGAATATATACTTATATATTCTATATAACAATAATAGAATATATACTTACATACAATTAATAGTAATTATTAAAAATTTAATAAAAATATCTAATTTTTTAAGTATCCCAAAGACCCTAAGTTATAGTACTTGATTATTATTTATTAGTTTTAATGTGGTAGATAGAAATCTTATACTATACGTCAACAAATTTATTGCATTTGTTGAATTGCTTGAGCAAAAATTTCATGAATACTATGACTTCAAAATAATCGTTGTTAATATTGAAAGTGATATTCAAAAACGATTGCAAGCTTGTATATGCCATATGAGTGCTTTCTATTAGACTATTTAAGAAAGGAACTTCAAATTACACTTAAAATTTACCATTCAACTAAAAGACACAAGTTATTTAAAAACAAAGAATATGAAAATAAAATATTAGAGTAAGTAGCCTTTGTAAAAAATATTGATAAAATTATATATATCAATATTTTTTACAAAGGCATATTGTTTACAGTTAGAGACAGAGTAGCACGCTCAGAAAGCCACGCCCACCATGCTTTCACGGCAAGTACAGCCTCATTACCGACGATCTCGGATGATGCATCCTACGGGACGTCATGGTAGTACGGACTTTTCTATCCAGGGCGTTAAGTTCAGTCTGAGTCCATCCGAGTATTCCAAAGGCATACATGAGGACAGGCATGACCCAACCGTTATATGCGTGTGTCTTATTCACACCGGAAAAAAGGCTGTTAAGCACTTTGGTCAAGCGTGCATAAAACACGACGCAAACTGTTTCATACCAGCCTCATCGATACCGATGTTCTGTGACATACCCAGGTATAGGTATTTTTGAGCCTCGGAAAGGGTTTTTAAGATGACGGGCATAGATAAGTCTATGCTCTCAGAGTTAGCAACCAACGCTAAATTCACAAGTGATGTTTAGCAATCCAAAAGAAACGACTTGAGGGAATCAACTTGAGGTCATCCATATAGAAAAGGTGGGTCACTTTTGTCCCTCCCTTCCGTAGCTGAAATCCCCTCCCGGAGCCCTCCAGTACGGTACTGAGAGGGTTCAGAGAGACACAGAACTAGATTGGACTCAGACAATCGCCCTGGAAGATACCCCTTCTTATCCTTATGTGGTTCTCCGCAGCCATCATCGATCGCCCAGATAACAAAGGATCGTACTCCACTGCCCGAGGATGTATCTAACTGTACAGTCAATCTTGTACAGCTCGAAGTCTCTCTTTAGCCATGTATGGGGCACCGAGTCGAATGCCTTTCTGTAGTCTATCCAGGCGGCGGAGAAGTTCCGACGGTTGTGTTTCACCACTTTGCCAATGACCGCGTCAATGAGGAGTGGTTCCTTGGTTCCACGACCACCGGCCCGACATCCATTTTGAGCGCGTGACATCACCTGATTTAGCTCCAGGTGATGAGTGATTCTCGCGCTCAAAATGGATGTCAGTGTCTTATATATGGTAGGTAGACACGTGATGGGGCGGTATTTGGTCGGATCTGTGGTATCCTGAACTTTAGGAACCAAGTGAGTGATCCCAGGAGTGAAGAGGATCGGGAGCGACTTCTGATCGAGAGCCTCTTGAAACTGTCGGGCGGGCACAGCGTGACACACTACGAACCCCTTCAGCTAGTAATGATGCAGCCCGTCGAGCCCCGGACTTTTCCAGTTCGGGGCCCTACGGACCACCTCAGCCACGTCTTCCGGCGTTATGGTGACGGGGTTCATAGGCGTAACACTCGCACTCTGGCTCGCCACAACTTCCATCCAAGGGTCCTCGCTGTGGTTTACGGGCACTGACCACAGGCCACGCCAAAATGCGACAGTGTCAGCCTGATTCGGTTCTGGGCCCGCTCCACATACCTCTCGTCGCTCCAATGATTTATAGAGCCTCTTCAGATCACTCTGGAAGAGACGATTCTGGTTGAACCGCCTTGACCTCTCGCTAAATCGTCGAATCCGCTTCCCCCAAGCAGGGCAAGGCATTTTTTGCTTCAGGTCATCTATGCGCTCCGTTAGTTTTTGCGTGATATCCGGCTGGGACAAACTAATATTTGTCCCAGCAAACGCCATTATAACGGTGCGCACAACTCTCGGTCTATTATTACCCGACCTGAAGCTTGTCAGTCCGCCGATAAGGGCCCTTGCCTTTGCGATACAGTCCTCGAGTCTTTTTCTCCAGGCTGGGATGGCGCTAGTTTGTCGATTAGCACGTCCAGCCATGGGAAGTTTGGCTGTTATTATAATTATTACCTTTTTATTTGTTTTTATTTTTCCCTCTGTACTGAGGGGTAAAAAACGGACACACGGGCCTTGACCAAGTGTGCACGCAGGAAAAAAAGAAAGACTTACAATGATGACGATGATGAGTTAAGAAATTTACGTGTGAGACGACAGGTCAGTAGGACAGGTTAAGTAGGACTGCTTTTTGTATAAGTGTAAGAGTGGATTTAGGCATTTGAAGCATGTTGAGGCTGGTTTGAAGGGTCTTTGGAACTACACTAGTTGTAGATATGATGATAGGAATATTATTAATAATTATTATTATTAAATTATTTTTATTGTAGTTTTATAGTTTTTAATTTTTATTTTTATTGTCATAATTACGGAAAGTCCATCTGATTTTGATGCTAGTTTTTTCTTGTGTAATTCATCTTCTACTAGTTCCTTAAGCGCGGATGCCGAGTCATCTGAACATCTTGGGCTGCATGATCATATTTCTACTATTTTTTCTCCCTACTCCATAATTTTAACGTTGCCCATATCAAAGCACAAAGTGTTCCTACCCACTATCCTAACCTTCTTGCATCCATTAGCAGTAATCTAATCGACGCACTTCTTATATCTGAAACTTTTTTCAAGACTTCTCACCCTTTTTTTCAGTTTTCACTTCTTCGTTACGTTTTGATAGGTACCTAATGATAGGACTGGTAAAGGAAGAGATGGTGTAGCTATTTACTTGCGTTCCGAAATCATATACAAACATATCTCTGCTTCACTGTCAACTTATTCTGAATCTGTTGAGTACCTTTTTCTTGAAGGTACACTTCATCACACAAAAATCCTTCTTGGTGTGATATACAACCCTAATATGCAAATTAATTATTTTGATGTATTTGAAAATTTACTTACAGACTTCTGTCCTATATATAGTCATGAGATCGTGATGGGAGATTTCAATACGTGCCTACTGAAGCATGATTCGCATGCATATAAACTAAAGTCTATTGTGGCCTCACATAATCTACAAATTTTACCCTTCTTTGCCACCCATCATTTTCCAAACTGCACTCCGTCTTTACTTGACCTTATTTTGTTTCATCTTTAAATAACATTGCAAATCATGGACAAACAAGAGCTTCTTTTTCGTACCATGACCTCATTTACATGTTGTGCCGTGATCGTCCAACTAAGCGCAAATCACATTTTCGATTTCTTCATAGCTATAAGTATAAGACTTGGAAGTCATAATATTGATGATATGGTTAACAACTTTACCACTTTAATTCTTAGATTGTATGATTGCCATGCACCTCTCAAACATATAAAAATAAAACATTGTCCTGCACCCTGGATTACGACTGAGATAAAAGAGCTTATCGCGCGTAGGGATAAAGCCAGAAGTAGATATAAACATTGTCCCTTGGAAAGAAATCTAATAAAGTTTAAGAGTCTGCACAACTGCTGCATTCGTTTGTGTAGAGAAGCTAAAAGGTGCTACTTTTATGACTCACTTTCAAATTGCGATTCAGCAAAAGCCTGGAGTTTTCTTAAAACAGTCGGCATTGGCAAACACCCTGCGCTTGGGACTGGAAATCTTGATATAGATATTCTCAATCAATATTTTTCTCTTCCACCTGTTTCCTTATCTTCATTTATAAAAGCTAAGACCCTGCTAGAATTATCCAGATGCCCATTGCAACATTCCAGCCAGTTTGAATTTGTACCAGTGTCAGAAGATGAAGTAAAGCGATCAGTGCTATCTATATCTTGTACAGCAACGGGAAACAACAAAGTTTCTTCCACAATGATAACTATGATTTTACCTTGTATTCTCCCAGTTCTTACTCACATATTTAATTTTTCATCATCTTTCTCTTGTTTCCCACACTCATGGAAGTTAGTACAAATTATTCCAACAGCCAAGGTTGCTAACCCTACATTACCTTCCGAATTACGACCTATATCTTTATTACCATTCCTCTCTAAAGTACTTGAACAATTGTTCACAATCAATTGTCTTCTTAACTTAATCACCCAACAATAATTTTAAGTATATTTCAATCTGGATTCTGGCCTGGTCATAGTACAACTGCTCTTCTTCAGGTGTAACTGATGATATCCGTCGAGCCATAGATCAAAAACAATTAACAGTACTTGTTTTATTAGATTTCAGCAGTGCTTTTAATTCTGTTGACTTAAATATCCTCTTAAAAATTCTCCAGTCTATTAATGTTTCACCTTCGGCCATTCTCTGGTTTGATTCCTATCTTCGGGGACGCTCACAATGTATCTGTTCAATGACACTTATTCCAACTGGTGTAAACTTATAATGGGTGTACACCACGGTGGCGTCTTGTCTCCTTTACTCTTCACCATTTTTATCAATTTTATAACAAAAATAATATCCTACAACTTCCATCTTTATGCAGACGATTTGCAGCTTTACCGTCACTTTGTGGCATCTGAAGCTAAATTGGTGATAGAAGCACTGAATGATGACTTGGAGAGAATTAGTCGTTGGTCCAGATCCCATGGTTTAACTATAAATCCAAGTAAGTCTCAAGCATTAATAGTAAGTAGCAGACATACTAGTAACAAAATTGATAAATGCACCCTGCCAGATGTGATTATCAATGGCACATCAATTGCGTATACTGAATCTGTGAAGAACTTGGGCTTGATTATTGACAATAGGTTGTCATGGGGTCCTCACGTAACGGACTTAAGCAGAAAGTCTATTAAGCTTTCCACTCGTTAAAACAACTTCAAAGTTTTACAAAAATCTCTCTTGTTCAAACTCTTATTTTGCCTATCTTAGATTACGCTGATGTCTGTTTTTTGGATGCCACAGAGGAGCAATTAAACAAACTTGAGCTATTGCAAAACCTTTGCATTCGGTATATTTTCGGACTCAAGAAGGTTGACCACGTCTCTAAATATAGAAAGCAACTCAAGTGGCTTCCTATCCGATTTCACAGGAACCCTTGTATCCTTTATCTCCTTTTTAATATCCTACACAGCCTAAACTTCCCTACATACCTCCGAAATCGATTCACCTTTTTTAAATCCCCAGATACAGTTTGTAGATCTCACCTTAAAGCCCTCTTAAAATTCCCATCCTTTAATGCTCATTCATATTCCCGTTAATTCTCCGTACATGCAGTAACACTCTGGGTTTCACTCCCTGCTCCCATTCGAGAAATCAAAGCAGTGACATTGTTCAAAAACGACTGAAAGAACATTATTTATCGCTGTATGTTTATATATTTAATTATGACTTTATATTATATTAAGTATTTATGTATGTATTTATGTGTGCTTAAGTATGAATATATTTATGTAATTGTATGTATATATAAGTATTTGTGCTGACGTATGTATTTATTTTATCCCTATATGTGTTGTATAATAACAAAGTGCAAACCTTATAATCATTTATTAATCATATATCTTTGAAACTGGCCTACTGGAAGAAATTCCATTATGAGATAAGTAGAGCCTTTGTACAAACTTTTTAACTTTATCATCATTTGTTCTCTACCTTACTTGTGTGTACATAAATTGTTAAATAAATAAATTTTTGACGCCCCTTAGAAGTTTCGCCTCTTTTTGGTTTCTTTCCTCATGACGTAGCACTCTTTTTCTGTCTATAATACGTATTTCTTTAGAAATAGGTGATTATGGTATGTTATGGTACAAACGTGAAAGGGTACTAATGTGTTACAGTAGAAAGGGTATATATAGGCAGTACAATTACAGGCTATGAGGAATTTTATTTTGGCCCTCCGAGATGACAACAAAATTATAGCCTTTGTTTGAAGTTGGCCGCAGGTGTCCACGGACTGCAGGAGCTGCTTACCATCAGGTAAAAAGTAAGTTTGTAAACTGAAGGACTGACCTTCAGTTTAAAAAAAATGGTAAAGTTTAGGATTATGGCAAATTTTCCCTACTAGGAAGCCCATGTCTCATTTTTACAGACTAACAAGGAATTGGAAATTTATTGTATTAAGAAATGCAGGGATTTGATAGTTGACCATAGCTAGGGAATATGCCTTTATGAAGCTCTATGTTCACCAGAGGGCTTGTGATAAGCTGTAATGATGATTATGATGATAAATAATATTATTATAACAGTAAAATATAGTCATAGGTAGTTAAGTTTTATTACTGTTGAGTTTTCATTATAGATAGTTCTAGAAACTAGAAATATTTTTCTAATTACAAGTACAACCTATTTTAAAAACTTTGTAATTATATAGAGAATTATAAAACAGAATTAAAAATAATTCAGTTGTATAATATTCAATACTTACTAGCTTCTTTAAATTCTTGTATCTTGGCAGCATCATACACTCCCCTCTCTTGCCAAATAGATAATATTCTATGGAGTGAATGTTTGGTTTTTGCATTAATTCCTGTCTTGGCCATGTGTTGAAATGATTCAACAAGCACTTCTCCAAATTCCTTTCCGTACTCTGGACCTTTCTTTTTACTATTCTGTATGACATCATTAGCAAGATACATAAAAGTGAGTTGTTTAGTATCTTTTGCTAGAACATAAACATTTTATGTCACATTCAACATTCAAATCCAAAATTAATAAATAAATTCATACCTAAATATGTTTTTACAAATTAATACAAAATTTAATTTCCATACACCATTACTGTAACCGTCACAGTCAATTAAGGTCTATTTCTGAACATAGGCCGCCTCCAAAGATTGCTTCACAGGAGTGATATTTGCCATAGTTACTACAATTGGCAGTGGGTGAGTAACCACAATTTTTTTTTAGTTTTTTTTGTCATTATCAGGAAGATGTTGCGACCCATTTGATTTGTTTCCCTCTGTTGCCTCTTGCAACACCCATGGGATGATATGGAATAGTAGATATTCTTACACCAGTGCAATACAAGAAAAAAGTTTTCTATACACACTGTAACCATGTCAATGATCCAATCGCACAATTTCTCGGGAAGCCCATAGGAAGGGAGCTTCGAAAGAAGCACTTTGTGCCAGACCCGATCGAAGCTGTCACTCAGAGCAAAAAGTTTCCAAAAACAAAAAATAATCCATCCTTAAATGTAGGTGATTCTCTGTTCTATTTAACTCATAGATGGGCGGAGACAGTAAAGTCCAGGTATTGGACATAGCTTGGACATAGCCAAGGCCTTCGATCAGGTTTTGCACAAAGCGCTTTTTTCGAACCATTTTTTTTCATGGGCTTCCTGAGCATATGTCAATATAGGGTACTTTTATACTATTGCGGTCACCTCGTTTTTTGGCTCTAGAAAATCGGAAAGTCATCCGATTTCGATGATTTATTTTTAAAATCTTCATTCAAGAACAAAAAAAAAATGAAAATTTATATTGTTAATTATTTATATATAATTATTTAAATCTTCATGAAAATGCACTCATTCACGTAAAATCGTTGATAACTTTTTTTAAATAATCGAATGAACTAGTTGTATTTTTTTTCATAATCTACTCAAAAAAATTAACATTTAAAAAAATGTTTCTTTATTAATTTTTAGTTTTGGTTTCTATTGTGTGTAAGATCGAGCAATGCGAGCTCTTGACTTATGATATACCGACTCGGACACGTTAGATTAGAAAGAGATAGGGGTCGAATGAGCGAGCGAAGCGAGCGAATAGACCGCGCCGTCTTATTCGTGGTTATTTTTTTTATAAACCACTCAGAAGTAGGAGCCCCGCTTTTCGCTTGCTCACTCGACCCGCTATCTACTTCTAACCTCACCTGTCCGTGACAAGATAAGCCCTTAAGTACCAAGCTCGCTTCACTAAAAAATTAATAACTAAACATTATAATGTGATTTTATTTTTTAATTTTTATTGATATTTAGATTAAGATATAGCAATCATTGTCAAATATTGCATAATTTTATTTTGTTACAAAACTTTTTCGAGGATAATATAAGTTATTGATTTATTTTTGAATATAATACATAGTTAATTCTTTACATTTTGGTCTTTTCCGCAAAAACGAAGATTTTAAGAAAAACTCATTGAAATCAGATGATTTTTCGATTTTCTTGAGTGTTTATGATAACATTTAAAGTCAAAAACTTAGTGAGATAAAAAATTAATAAATAAACATTTTTCAATGCCTTTTTTTCTTAAAATGATTATTTTTCGTGTAGTTTAACAAAAAAAAATTTACAAACTTCGTTTAATGCTTGGTAAAAAGTTATAAATAATTATATTCGAAGTGTGTTTATGATCACATTTAAAGTCATAAAAGTATATGAAATCTTGAGGTGAGATATTTTCCATATTTTTGACGAAGATTTTTAAAAAAATCATCGAAATTGGACAATTTTTTGATTTTCTAGAGCCAAAATATGAGGTGACCACGATAGTATAAAATTACCCAATATAGATTTAACTGTGTGTATATTTGATAAATGATAATTAAAATAAAACAAAGCACATATGTGGTATAGCCACGCTGCAGCTATATTATGGTTGCAGCACAAATGGCTCAACTCAACCAGGGAAGGACTCCGCTCTCACAGAATACCAGCGTAAAATAGCAGCTTAATACTGCTGTGGGTTAAACTATAGACATCCAGTACTCACATATGGTGGTGGGAACGGGAGGGGTGAGGGGGAGGTTTCAGGGGAAGCTCCCCCTACCCTTCCCAATTTATAGAAATGTATAGTTTATGAGTAATAATTTTTTTTTGTAAAATCATAACCACTTTTTTACACAGGAATATTGACACAAAGTTACTTCTGCAACGGCTTCGGCACTGCGGAAGTGCAGCCCCTTCGCCCTTACATAGCAAATCACAGGCACCAATGCTCGCCTCCGCAGCCTCAACTTATTGGTTGCCTTCGCCTCATCTACGGCTTTACAAAAACACTCTAGGGGTAGGGCAGACAAGACTATGTGAAGTCAGAGCGTGCTAATTGGGTTTTAGAATCGATTCAACCAATTGTGTCCATTAAGTCAGGTTGCCCTAAGCTCTGCTATGATAGTGGTAAATGAAATAATGTAATGTGATTATTTTGTTTTCTAATAGCATCATGATAATTTTGTTATCTGCAAAACCTCTTGACTACTCTCTACTGTGACTCAATTTGTTGTATATGAGTCCCATCTTCAGCCACAAATGGATTATCTGGGTCCGAGTGATTAACTTTTTTATGAGTGTAGTGTAGTAGTGTTAAAAAACTAATTGACATATTTGCGTTTCGTTATATGCAATTTTTAGTGAAATTTATTTTTATTGTAATTAATTAAAAAGGCATTTCCAAAATCCAAAAACAGTGTAAAAGGTTCGAGCTTAACCCTGACAAGCCTTCTAAACTGAAAACAATTAAAATCAAGTACAGGATATCTATAGCTAACCCCTGCTGTGTTTTCATATGGTGAGTGTCCAGAGAGATCCAGAGACCCTTTTTTTACTAGAAACGAGGCATTCCATCTTAGTATTCAGATGTGACAACGCATCTGCGTTTTGATTCTTAATCGAGGATAAATGTAGATGTCTATGGGCCACAGCATCCACTTACCATCACATGGACTGTGTGCTTGTTAGTCTTATTCTATAAAAAATTGTTTTTAATAATGGAACTGCACGTTTTCCTATAAATACAAGTAAAGAAATATTTAAAAATAAAGTAACTTGAAATAATAAAAATTGACATAGCAATAATATAGGCCGCGTATGGTGGCAGTTTATCGGTTTCATTACCCCTATTTCGTTCCTTGGGTTACGTAAAGGCAGTACAACTATGTCGTTTGCAGACGTTTACCCAGACCAATGACGGGCAGTGGCGTCAAATGTGCCAGAAGTTTAGCAATAGATAGTCAATCCGCCTGCAACGCGTGACGATTAAGACAAAACCTCACTACAACGCAAGCAGTGGAATTTGTGAACTCTTGTTTAGCAGAGGAATTTTACGAGTCGATAATGAAGAATAATAAGAATACAGGTTACCTTTTAGCAATTCTTTGAACCAAGTCTTAACTACGGCGGCATGGTGTTTGCGATGATGTATTAACCACAAGGATAAAGTTTGAATACTTTGTTGGCTAGAATTCAATTCTTGTAGTTTACGAATTAATGCGTTCTCTGTAAAACCTGCCATGTTACAGTTAAAATTAGTTCTAACAACAAAATTTACGACATTCACCGCAAAATATTTTGACAGTTACTACGTACGCTTGTATATCTTATATGTAATAGTCTCTTATACATAGTGTATTATCTATGGGTAATAGTTTGTGGCTTGAAATGTTTGACTATAGAAAAAATAGTTATACAAGTATTGAGGCTTATCGACTTCGACCTGATAAGAATACTGCCATCTCTTTTTAACCTTATTAATCTTGTGTAAGTGAAAAAGGATGACAGTGTTTTGATAGCTGCTATAATCGCAACCGAGTCGTCATTTTATCCTCCCGCTCACGCTCTTAATACCACAGAGTACATTATATATATTTAGTACCAAAGTTGTATACCATACATAGACTGCCCTATATAGTATATTATCTATGACATAGACCAAGGGTATTTCAATGTCGTTTCAGAAAAAACGCTAGCAAGCGCTTGTAAGCAAATTGATCGTAACGTAGCGCTGTCAAATCGTAAGTAGCTATTTTCCTCTAGGACACGATGTTAGTTTTAACCGGGGAACCTAACCTAATTTAAATATATGTTTGTAAAGTATTCATATTAAAAACTTACTAATCATGAATTTTTCGAATAACATGTATATTATGTTTATTCATGTCATTATATTACTTAAAACTAATATTGCACAAAAACAACTTATAAACTCTACTTCAAACAACAAATTAAATAAGCAAAATGGCGGATTGTGTCAGCTACTAGTACCAATCGTTTCCTGGACCGAATAACTATTACAGCGCTTATGACGTCGTTTGCTACACTGCGCTGTTTTTCGGCCAACACACCCACTATGTTTTTATTTTTATATATATATATATATATATATATATATATATATATATATATATATATATATATATATATATATATATATATATATATATATATATTTAGGGTTGGATAATGGATGGTACGTTAACAATCACATTACTTCTTACACTCCATAAATCACATGCTCTTGTGCTGTTGATGTTCGTACATATGTTGTACTTTAATTACACAAGTATATAGTGATTAGTGATCTGTGGTTGTCTGGTTATTGGACTGATTAATGGATTAATTAATAAATTTGCTGTGTTATTGCGTTTAAACTTGGTTCAAGTTCAATAATAGCAATTTTCAATAGCAAGATGCGCAATTGCAATATGATTGGATGTGGCAGAAATCACCCTAACGTAACTTTACACCAGTACGTACATTTTAGCTGAAATATCTTTAGATAAAAAAAAAACAAAAGATTCTGCATTCGTTGAATAGTTTCAACAGTAGTATTTCATGAAATCATTTTCTTGATTTTGAAAAGATGGAGTAATGCATTTAGACCTTGATATTTATCGATAATGCTATTTTATGGTTCTTTCTGGTTCTATGTTTTACTTTCAAGACTGCCTGCTAATAAATGAAGAAATAAAATTTGTCTGGAAACAATTGGTGTTGAAAATTTAAAGATGTCAACAAAAACAATTGGTATCCATCCAAAACAAAGAAATATGTCTAGGCTCCTTCAAACATAGGAGCTGCTTTTGACAGAACAAACTTCTCCAGCATTAAAGGTGCACTAAGTAGAAATAATGTTGAACCGGCACTGTTTGACTGGATAGTAAACATGCTCAGTACACAAACAATTAAGATTGCTAGTGAATCTCAGACAATTCAGACCATGAAAGGATGCCCGCAGGGTGAGGTTCTTTCACCTCTCCTGTGGAATATGGTCATTAATGAACTCATCAGCAAATTAAATGCTAATTATTTCCACACGGTTATGCAGATGATCTCAAAATATTGGTCTCTGGAAAGACATCAAGCATTGTGTGCGACCTGACCCAAGCGGCTCTCCGTATTGTGGAGAGATGGTGCAAGGAATATGACCTAACCAAACAATAACCAATAATAATCCAAACAAAACAGTTCTAGTAATGTTCACACAAAAGCGAATGCTGAAATACTATCATCTCCCAAGTCTTTTCAGCACAAAACTCCAGCTATCCTTTGAGGTAAAATACTTAGGTCTTACCTTAGGACAGTAAACTTAACTGGAATAAACACATAGAAAACAAAATCAACAAAGCTAGTTTTAAAGTTTCTGGCAATGCAGAAACATGATTGGCAAACGATGGGGTTTGACGCCAAAAATTATACTGTGGCTGTACAAACTGTAATTCGGCCCATGATCACATACGGCTCTCTGGTATGGTGGACCAAAACTAACGAAGCCACCACTATACGAAAGCTTCAGCGTTACCAGAGATTGGCTTGTATAGCTGCCACGGGCTGCGTAAGAACTACACCAACAACAGATTTAGAGGCTATACTGGAACTTAACACCGCTTCATCTACATATACAACAAGAAGCAACTTTAGCTGCCATTAGACTTAAGACCCTAAATCTTTTAAGTAAGAGTAGTCCCCTGTACAGGTGTAATTGATAGAATTTACTTAACAAGTGCTATCGCAGGACATGGCTCTTTTAATAAACATTTATTTACCATAGGTGTTACTGATAGCCCCCTGTACAGGGCATGCATGGTAGAGGACGAAACGGCGGCTCATGTGTTGCTGACATGTCCAGAAGTCGCTTCATACAGGGCTAAACATCTCGATACACGGGGATTGCTCCCCGAAGTTGCTTGCAACATCAAAGGACTGTTGAACTTCTTTGGGAAGATATCATGGCTCGAATAATCACATTATTCCTGCCCACACGCAAAATACGCGCTTAGACGTGGAGTTGCGGAAAACAGCCTGTCGTAAACCAAACTAACAATTCGTATTTGTTCCCTTCACTTTCAAGAATCATGTTTCGACCAGACACTGAATAAAGTAACATTGTATGACGACACTTTACCTTCACAAACCTTATCAGTATGTATTATTACATGTTATAAATTTGTCCAACATGATTGCGTAGTGGCTGATAAATTGAGTGGTGATGACATTAATTGAAACCACATAGACCTTACATGACTGGACTCCACTGCATTGAAATATTTCATCAGTTATTTAAAAAATATGATATTCCATACATTTTGACTGTGTAGGTGTTACACTTTTGTAGGAAACAGCAGATTTTTTTTAATAACTGAGTAAATTTTAATGCAGAAGGGTCCAGAATTATGAACTGAACATGTGGTTTAAAAGAATTGTTCTGTGGTGGACTAGTATAATGGACACAAATAGTGATGTAAATAATGTGTTCGAGTGTGGTCTTAAGATAAATAAAAAATCATATTAATAAAAACAAGAAACATCAAAAAAGGTACTAATCATTTTATTGTTTGTTTACAGCCTGCAATTTGATCAAATATGTCTGGCATTTTAATTGAAAGTGGTCACAATCAAACAATCTCACAATCAATATCTGGATGTGGTGCTCCTATTATGGTAATTTTTTTCTTATTAAAACGTCAGGGTCACCCTACTATTTTTGAAGTCATACAATTTTTTAGTATTTACTTTTCTATTTTTATTAAATTTATGTTAATAATAAAGAGTGGTTTTCAGGTTCAATATTTTTGTGTGCCTACCATTCAAAATCAATCTAGAGATTTCAAAAAGGAGTGGCATAGATTTAGCCCCTAGCCAAAGACATTTAAGTGGTAGTTATAGACCTGACATCAGCAATAAAAGTATTGTCTGTAACTTTTGTGCTCTAGGATATAATACCTCCAATTTTTGTCCTTTAGTCTTAGTGACATCATTAAAAGGTCAAGATGCATTCGTTTCATAAATTAAAAACAAAATTAAAAGAAAATATGCCCACTTGTGCATTAAGGTATTGTAAGTCACGATATGTAGCAAAAAATGAACACAATTTCAGTTTATTGTAGTAAGAATAATGTATATTTACCAAATAATCTTTAAATATCATTATATCTAGTAGATTGTTCTAGAAAATTTACTATTATTGTAATAATAATAAAATTTAACAGTGGTAGAGCCACGCGGCAGCTTTGCTGTTGCATGTATGTGGCTCAAACCGGGGTGGTACCATGACTTCACAGAATACTGGCGTGAAGTGGAAGCATTTCGTCTGGTGAGTGCAGGTATCCGAAGGCCCAAATACCCCTCCCCCCATCAACATGGTAGCGGAATTGAATGACAAACTACCCCAGGAGGTTACCAGCACCCCTGGAGAATCCCTCGCTGAGAATCCACGACCAAGTTACTCCAGTCCTGAGCGTGGGTGTTCAGGCTTCCCCGCGTATTCTGGGGGGGGGGGGCAAAGACCACGACGATCCCTGCCACGCTATCCGTGAATTTCTGCAATATCAGGGGACTTCTCTAACCCCACTCTCCAGCTGATGTCTCGTATCTCTCCTGTCTGGGGTACAAACTGGAACACTCCTTTGTGCCTCGGGCTGAAGTTTGCGTTTACGTCAGAGAGGACATCTGTTCTCGACGCCTCGGCAGTCTTGAAGATTCGGACCTGTCCATGCTATGGCTACGCGTAGACAGCGACGACCATCCGCGCGTCTACGGGTGCCTCTATAGGTCCCATAGCGGTAATGCCGAAACAGACCGACTCTTCGACCACGTCCAAATGGCTACAGATTTGTTGCTACAGCACATCTGCTCTCCGCAGAGATCGTGATCCTCGGCGACTTTAACGCCCATCACGCCGAATGGCTTGGTTCACGTTTAACCGATCATGCGGGGAGATCTGTTCATGATTTTGTCTTGGCATATGGTCTGACACAACTGGTTACTTCACCTACGCGGATTCCAGATGTGGAGGACCATGCACCTTCCCTGTTGGACCTTCTGCTGACCTCACCCGGACGGATATCAGATTTTCGTCGACGCCCCTTTAGGCTCCTCGGACTATTGTCTTGTCCAGAGTGTGGTGCCACTCACGCTGAAATCGCAGTTGCATTCTGCAGGCTGCCGCCGTGTTTGGCACTATAGGTCAGCCGATTGGGATAGGATGCGGTCTTTCTTTGCATCCTACCCTTGGGAGCGAGTTTGCTTCTCGCCGGACAATCCCAACGTTGTTGCGGATTCTGTCACTGACGTGGTACTTCAGGGTATGGAACTTTTTATTCCTTCCTCTGTGGTGCCCATCGGAGGCAAATCTCAGCCATGGTTTGGTCGCTCCTGTAAAATAGCATCATGCTATAAGCAGGAGTGCTACCAAGCCTGGGCTGACGCATCAACGTCTCGGGATGTAAACACCAGCGCTCTAAAAAAGAAGTATAATTCCGCCTCCAGGTCCTTCAAAAGAGTTATTGCCAAGGCAAAGTCAGAGCACATAGGCAGAATTGGCGAGAAACTAGTTCGCCTTCCTTCTGGAACCCGTGCATTCTGGTCTCTCGCCAAGGCTGTCCAGGGGAATTTCTGTCAGCCATCTCTTCCATCTCTGCACAGGAAAGACGACTCACTGGCCTATACCGCAAAGGAGAAAGCCGATCTGCTAGGCTCTTTCTTTGCGTCCAACTTGACTCTCGATGACGGGGGGAGTACGCTGCCGACCATCCCGCGGTGTGAGTGCTCCATGCCTGCCAGAAGTGCAGTTCACGCAGCGCTCGGTTCGCAAAGCACTCTCCTACGTCACAATCGAGTGGCCTGACGGAATCCCCCCAATTGTCCTGAGGACGAGTGCTCCAGAGTTGGCACCGTTTTAACGCGTCTTTTCCGGTACTCCTACTCCCTAGGCGTAGTTCCAAAATCATGGAAGATGGCTTTCGTCCACCCGATCCCTAAAAAAGGTGACCGCTCAGACCCTTCCAACTACCGGCCTATCGCCATCACCTCCTTGTTCTACAAAACAATGGAGTGTATAGTTAACTGCCAGCTCATGAGGTACCTTGAGGATCACCAGCTGATTAGTGATCGCCAATACGGTTTTCGCCGTGGTCGATCAGCTGGTGATCTTCTGGTCTACCTAACTCATAGATGGGCGGAAGCAGTAGAGTCCAAGGCCGGCCGTTAGTTTGGACATTGCGAAGGCCTTCGATCGGGTTTGGCACAAAGCGCTTCTTTCGAAGCTCCCTTCCTATGGGGTTCCCGAGAAATTGTGCAATTGGATCACCAGCTTTCTTGGAGATCGGAGCATCAAGGTCGCTGTAGACGGTGCAAGCTCCGATTACAAGCCTATTAATGCTGGTGTTCCACAAGGCTGCGTGCTATCGACAACGCTGTTTCTTCTGCATATCAATGATATGTTGCAAACCCGTAACATCATTGCTATGCAGACAGCACTGGTGATGCTCTGCACACCGGCCGTGCCAATATTTCTCGGGAAAACGTCTCCGAGTACCGGGACAAACTTGTGTCTGAAGTCGGGTCTTTGCTGAACGTAGTCTCGGATTGGGGGCGACTAAATCTAGTCCAGTTTAACCTCCAGAAGACACAAGTTTGCGCGTTAACCGCTAAAAAGAACCCCTTTGTCGTATCTCCTCAGTTTCATGGCACCCCCCTTGTTGCCTCAGCCAGTATCGGAATCCTCGGCGTCGACATATCGAGTGACGTGCAGTTTCGTTGTCACTTGGAAGAGAGGGCCAAATTGGCCTCTAAAAAGCTTGGCGTGCTCAGCAGAGCGGGACAGTATTTCATACCGGCACACCCTCTACAACTTTACAAGGCGCAGGTTCGGCCGCACATGGAATACTGTTCCCATCTCTGGGCTGGAGCTCTCCAGTACCAGCTCCTTCCACTTGACCGCATCCAGCGTAGAGCGGCTCAAATAGTCGACGACCGAGTGCTTCCGACCGATCGGCGCGATTCACTGGCGCTGCGAAGAGATGTTGCATCTCCTTGCATTTTCTTTCGCATATACCATAGGGAGTGCTCTGAGGAATTGTTCGGATTAATCCCAGCCGCCAAATTTCGTGAAAGCACTACGATACCATCCACACCATCTGGATGCTTGGCGGTCTACCACTGTATGTTTCACAAGGAGTTTTCTTCCGCGTACGACCTCTCTGTGGAATAGTTTACCACAGGCGATTTTTCCGGACCGATACGACCTGGGGACCTTCAAGAAAAGAGCTTACTCCTTTCTAAAGGACCGGCAAGGCACCTGCGATTCCCCTGGTGTTGCGGTGGATCATGGGCGGCGGTAGTCACTTAACATCAGGTGAGCCGCATGGTCGTTTGCCCCCAAGCCTATAAGAAAAAAATAAGCGCCCTCTGTTCCAGTAAGGTCACTATTTATTTACATATAAATGTAGGGAATAGAGTGATTGGAGCACTACACTCTATTATGAAGAACCAGAATGTGTCAAAAAAGGCACGTATGGTAATTCATAATGCTGTGTTAGTCCCTACTTTAATGTATGGTAGTGAAAGCTGGGTGTGGCAGAAGAAGCACGAAAGTAGAATAAATGCTGTAGAAATGCGGTCTTTAAGGAGTATGCTAGGGTTGAATCTAAATGACAGGGTGAGAAATTGCGTGATAAGAGATAAATGTGGTATGCAAGATGATGTTGTGAGCAGGATTAAGAAAGGAATGCTTCGGTGGTTTGGTCATGTAGAAAGAATGAATGAGGAAAGAGTGACAAAGCAAATTTATATGGCGGATGTGAACGGCAGAGTCGGGAAGGGACGCCCTAGAAAAAAATTTATCGACCAAATTGGCGATATTTTGAAAATGGGCCACGTTAGAAGTACCCTTAACCGACGAGCATGTATGCGTAGATATATGGATGTAAAGGAGGCGAAAGAGGTATGTCAGGATCGTGCCAAATGGAAGTCCGTAGTCTCTGCCTACCCTTCTGGGTGACAGGCGTGAGTGTTTATATGTTAGTGATTGACGACATCTCCCAAACGGATTTTTACCTTATAAAAAAAAAACAAAACAAAAAAGATTTCCAAAACACACCCCCACACCCCTTCCCCAACCCCACACCCAAAAAAACTCTCTTTTTTTCCAAAAACCCCCCCAAACCCCCCAGAAAAAAACCCCCCAAGTTTACCCCGTACCCCACCTAATGGTAAATAGCTGAAAAGTTTTCCTAATAGTAGTAGGGCGTAACACACGTGCGAGCTCACAGTTTTTGTATGCAAATGTTGCCAATGACCGCTCTATAGTGTATATATTGGGTCCTTACATATAAAATTAGCGTTTTGTTGTACTGACCACTTTGATCTGAAATATCTCCTCTTTGGTTAAGAATTCCAAATTCAAATTTATAAATTCATTTAGGTGCTACATTTGAGTTTTGAAAACAGTCATTCATTTGTTTTTTCCTCATTATTTTTTTCTTTGGCGTCGCTTATTACCGCACAATGGAAAACATGAAATATCGGTATATTTACGAGTACGAGTTCTACCGTGGCACCAGTGCTGCAGAAACAGCTCGAAGGATTAATGATGTATACGGCGCTGTTGTCGCAAAAAAAAGCACTATACGTTTTTGATTTCAACGTTTTCGTTCTGGAAATTTCGATCTTCAGAACCAACCCCGTGGACGGCCGGAGACAAAAGTGGAAAATGAAGAATTAAAGGGTATTGTGGAAGCGAATCCATCACAAAGCACTTCAGAGATAGCTGCAGGCTTCGGGATAAATGATAAAACTGTATTAATCCACTTGAAGCAAATTGGGAAAGTAAAAAAACTTGATCGATGGGTATCTCATGAATTGAGTTAATCGAACTTGAAACCCGCGTCGATTGCTGTGTTACTTTGCTCAACCGACACAAAAATGAATGGATTTTAAATCGAATAATTACTTGTGATGAAAATTGGATACTGTGCGATAATCGGAAGCTCTCGTCGCAATGGCTAAACCCTGGAGACCCAGCCAAATCCTGCTCTAAACTAAAATTGGCTCAGAAAAGGCAAAATTGGCACAAGTATATGAGTGTTTGGTGGACTAGCGCTGGTGTCGTTCACTACAGCCTTCTAAAATCTGGCCAAACGATTACGGCAGATATCTATTGTCAGCAACTGCGAACCATGAAGGAAGAACTAGCTGCTAAACAACCGAGATTGGTCAATCGCTCTAGGCCACTGCTGCTTCACGACTACGTAAAACCACACACTGCACAACAAACAACCACTAAGTTAGATAAGCTACAATTGGAATGTCTGCGACATCCACCGTACTCCCCGAACCTTGCTCGAACAGATAACCATTTTTTCCGGAATTTGGACAACTTCTTACAAGGAAAAAAATTCAACTCCGATGCGGCAGTCCAAACCGTCTTCAAAGAGTTTATTGATTCTCGCCCCCATGGTTTTTTTTAGTAAAAGGATCAATGAACTACCTATGAGATGGCAAAAGTGCATAGATAACAACGGTGCATACTTTGATTAAATAAATATATTTTACAAAAAAAAATGACTATATTCCTCCTATAGAAAACGCCAATTTCATATGTAAGGACCTATTATTTAAATCTCTTTGCCCCTAGCATATCTGCTATGCTAGATGTAGCCACTAGCACATCCACTGCATCAGATTTGGCTGCTAGCACCTCCGCTGCGCCAGATTTAGCTGTTAGCACCTCTGCTAGGCCAAATTTATCAACATGTCTTGCTTGCTTCAGTTTCTGTTATCATTATTTGCGAATTTGATATCTATTATAACATCTCATCGACTGAATTTGACTGGGTGGGAGATATCTTTCACTTGTCTTCAATATTATTTTATACTTACATCTTATTTTATTTTATTTCAGGTACCCTCCTTTGAAATGATAAAGAAATTTAAGGACAAATGTCAAAAACAGTCCATGAAGATAAAGATACTTAATGTGAAAGTCAGAAGACAGAAGAAAAAAATTGCTCATTTTAGTAATATTATCAAAGATTTAAACGAAAGAAATTTATTAAATTCAGAATCCTAGAAAGTTACTTTGGAGGTGATTTGCATCGAAGTTGATATCAATACTCCTTAGTGCTTTTGATTTAATTTACATTTTATTTTGACACATGTTTGAAAACTTAAAATGTAGAACTCACGTAAAAGCGTAGACAGAGAAACCTATAGACTTATTGATTAGCGTGACCTCGAGTGAGAAAGGACGATAACATAGTTTTAGGTTATACAATAATCTTTATGACTTTTAAACATATTTAGATAAAAATTTTAATTGTTCTAAGAACTGAATTAAACAAGATTCACCAATCTTAAGCTCATAAAACACTCTCACTTAACCCACTACTTGTAAACTCCTTAGATCGCTACGAAATGTCAAAGTTGTTTAGCAAAGTGTAGTTTGCTAAACAAAAAAACCGGCACGGAGAAAGGGACAAACAATCACAACGTTCTGTCTCATTTCTATGCAAGACGTATGCATAAATCAATTTTTTTCGTGTGCGAATGCGAAAGAAGGCGTCAATTTGTCTATAGGTTTCTCTGCCTACGCGTAAAAGCTTGGTGCAATGCAATACACTTTAAAATTGGAATTTCAAATATAAAAGGATATTTAAATTGGATTAGAATTCCAAATTTCAATTTTAATCGTTCTTGGATTATTTGATTGAATAACAGTAACCTTACAGTTCTTTGAGTTTCATTTGTTAGTGTATAATTGTCTTTGATTTGTTGTGTATAATCATATAGTTTTCTTTGTGTTTTAATATAGATATTTAAGAGGGCATATGCGATAGGCGTCGAAAAATTTATGTTTTAGGGTTTTATCAAGAGCGACATTGTAACATGTGAGCAGATCATTTGCAGAAAATTACGGCTTTAGAAAGATAAAGTCTTTATTTAGTGAACTCTAACGCAAAATCGTAGTTTTTAATGATGGTTTTTTTAGAGCTAAGACAATCCCTTCATAGAGTTTTACGAAAATATGCGTCAGTTATCTTTCAGGTCGAATACAACTATTATTATAAGCTAAAATACTTTATTTTATGCGTTATTATAATAGAGTATGTAGTCTTTTAGTGCAACACAAAACCTAAATTACGAAATTATTTCGATTTAATATTAAAAACAATACTATAATATCACCAAAACTGCCCACTTCAATGTCATTTTTTCCGTGTATTTGGATATAAACCTATCTATTTTAATTATTTTATCGATATACAGGTAATGTTAATTATATCCAAAAAAAAAATTTTGCTCGTTTTATTCAGTCAATTATTTTATATGATTATTTTAAAAATACTATAAATCATCACGCGTAGACGCGGCGCCGTCCAATTACGCTGACCTATATAGTATATTCTCTAAGCAGTACGCTCCGCGGCTTCCCAACGATAGGATTGATCATTTTTTTCGTCGACGTCCCGCGATTGCGTTGGTACACCGCGGTGAAGACAAGGTTGTGCGCGACATCACTGCACGAACATGCTTCCAAGATTTAGAATTTATTCTCATCAGGGTAGGCAGTACTCCCTATCACAAGGTGTACAGGGCACTGTCCCCAACACACCGATAACACTAAACCACCTATAGCCATAGTAAAAACAGAATTATAGGATAATTCCCTGCGCTGCGCGAAACTTAAATGCCTACTGTTGCAGGGTTGTGACTGTCTTTTTGCTTCATTTTATAAGTAGTTATAATATTTATAAACATAATACATACGGATACGTAGCTATGCATCATATTAGTTAAGCATTTCTTGAGTTTCCTCTCAAAGAATCAATGTTTGTAAAAAATATCCAGCTTTGCATTACAAATGCAAATTGTAACTAAAATACGAGTAAATTAACACGGAGCATATGGTGTCAGCTCAAATTTAATGTTTAAAATTAATTTGTACTGATGTGATATGACAATTAATGTTCTAATAAATTATGTATCCATAGGTAATATAGAGAGCCGTGGTAGCTCAGTGGTTAACGCTCGCTAATATAACAGAACGCGAGTAACCCTTCACCCCGCCTGCACCAATGAAATTGTTAATTGCAATTTAAGTCTACCACTGCTCGGTGGTGAAGGAAAACATCGTGAGGAAACCTGCATGTCTGAGGAATAAGAAAAAAATATTTCGAAGACATGTGAAGTTCGTCAACACGCATTTGGGCAGCGCGGCGGACACTTCCTTGCCCTAAACCCTCTCAGAAATGAGGGGAGGCCTGAGCCCAGCAGTGGGACGTATATAGGCTGTAACTTTACTACTTTACTTTTATAGTAATATAAACTATAAATAAAAAGCTAATTTACTTAAACAAATGCATATATTAATTTATTTTACAAAACGAGAAAATAAAGCGAAAAAAGACTACTAACAAAATTTAATAAAATTCAACCAAGTCTCAAACAAAGGTGATTGCGAAGCGCGGCGGTGGGCGTCCACGACTCGGCCCGATCTTCCTGACTTAGCAAGTGTCGTTGCGTGCGTGTTATGGCTCGTGCGTCCGAGTTCGTGCTGGCACGTGCCAGGCACGCACACATATTAGCATTAGGCGTTCGGTACATTTCTTGACGTACATTACACGCTCATGCAGGCTGTAAGATTTACAACAATCACGGTTACGATTGACGAATAATCTACCGTGTAATGCAGTGATTGACGCCTGCATGAGCGCGTAGTAAACAAATGTACGCTAAGTAAAGTAAAGTTTCTTCTTTTTTTTTAGAAATGGGTAATAAACGTATGCAATTCGGATCTAGTAAAAAAACAAAATCGTTGGCTTTTTTTATTATTAATTTTATACGTTTATTTACAGTTACAGCCGTAGTCACTGCTATCCATAGGTCTGCCTCATAGGGGGGATATTTGCCATAGTTGCCACGCTTGGCAAGTGGGTTGGCAACCGCTGTTTTTATTTTTAGTCGTTATTAGGAAGACGCTGCTGCCCATCTCCTGATTTGTTTCCCTCTACGCCTCTGACGACACCCACGGGATCACGACCACGGGATGGTATGGGGCTATGGGGTAGTGGATATTCTTACACCGCTACTATACGGTAACGTTAATAGTTACGTTATGCGCCCTCCTTTCGCCAAGGAGGGTCGTTCGTATACGGCTTAGAGATCTCTAGTCAGATCGTTAAGCCAATTACCAAAAGGTTGAGTTTAGTGGGTAAAAGTTTCCACATAACCACGCAGCCGGCTGCTGGTATGCTATGAGCATTCTCAACCTCCCTCCCCCGCTTTCCGGAGGGTTGCCCATATTTGCTTCGGGCGCAAAAAAAAAAAAAAAAAGTTACGTTATTTAATAGTAAGCAATTTATAATTATAATATTTATCACTTGGATGTATAAAAAAGGCGGACTGAATCTCGCCATACAACTCAGCGAAGCACCTAAAATAAGTCACCTCCCTTGTACGTACATGGTGTCACACACACATTCACACTAATACTCTAGCGACCGCCGATACGCAGGAAACGTCGTCTGCGAGTAGTTATCGTTAGTAAAAACAAAACTTAATATGCCATCTTGCGTCGTTAAATTTTGCAAAAATCATTTATTTATTTATTTATTTATTTCACAATTTATGTACACACAAGTTAGGGAGAGGACACATCATGATAAAAAGTTTGTACAAAGGCTCTACTTATCTCACAATGAAATTTCTTCCAGTAGGCCAGTTTCAAACACATATGATTACTAAATGATTATAAGGTGTGCACTTTGTTATTATACAACACATATGGGTATAAATTAAATACGTACGTCAGCTCAAATACTTGTATATATATATATATATATATATATATATATATATATATATATATATATATATATATATATATACGAATCGCTCGGAAACTTTGGTATATATATATATATATATATAATCGGAATCTCGGAAACGGCTCCAGCGATTTTCATAAAATTTTGTGTGCAGGAAGTTTCGGGGGCAATAAATCAATGATCTAGCTAGGATTTATTTTTAAAAAATGTCTTTTTGTCCGTGTTTTTAGCCAATGAAAAATTGCTACAATATCGTTAGAATAGGAAGGTAAATTTTGACAGTTTATTAATGATTACAAATTGCTTCTAGAATCTCCGAGAGGAAAACTGGCAACGAGGTTCGCCACCCGTCACGTTCTGTCTCCCAGAGAGGCGAAAAGTGGATTGCAGAGGCTCGTCTGGCTACGTTGAATGTATGTGGGGCAATGAATGATAAAATGGATGAAGTATGCGATATGATGTATGATAGAGGAATAGATGTATTATGTGTAAATGAGACGAAAAGGAAGGGGAATGATGTCACTGCACATGGCATGTATACCGCATACTGGTCTGGTGTAGACGATATGGAGCGGGCATGCCACTGAGTAGGTATCATCCTTTCAGAAAGAATGGGCCAATGTGTGAAAGAGTATGAATGTGTAAGCCCAAAAATGCTATGGATACGAATGAAAGTGGGCTTAAAGAAGTTGTTAGTGTTAGGGGTCTACGCCCCAGACATGTCTAAGCCCACTTATATCCGGGAACAGTTTTGGTAAATGGTAAGGATGGTGTTAATGAAGTGTAAGGGAAATGAAAATATTATTATGCTAGGAGATTTTAATGGAAGGGTTGGGTTGAGGAGGCTTGGTTATAAAAGGGTATTGGGAACGTTTGGTGATGAAAGTATAAATGAGAATGGTGAAAGCCTCCTCACCGTATTTTTGGAAAGGAATCTTTTTGTGACGAACACTTTATTTCGTCATAAGAAGATTCACATGTATACTTGGGAAAGAGGTGATGATAGAAGCATGATAGATTTCATAACTGTGGATGAAAGAATGAGGAGCGCAGTGGTGGATACAAGGGTTTACCGGGGGTTCAACGTAGGGACGGACCACTACCTGGTCTTATGCCGAATTAGGGGTTTATTCAGACGTTGGCGGCATAGAACATCTGTGTCTACCACTGCGTTACAGCGTATAAGAATTGAGAGGTTACAAGATGAAGATGTGAAAGACAAGTACAAATGCAAACTGAGTAGAAAATATAAGCAATTTGGATGAGTTACGTGTGAATGAGTTAGGCTTGGAGAATGTGTGGCATAATGTTAAGAAAGGTTTAGTGAATGCAGCTACCGAAGTATGTGGTGTTAGTAAGAGAACGAATGAAAGGAAAGACAATACGTTATGGTGGGATGATGAGGTACGTATGGAAGTTGAAGCAAAGAAGAGAGCATGGCTAGATTTACTAGCGACCAAAGCTGGTAATTCTGGTGGTAAGAATGATGAGAATGAAAGAAAAAAGGCAGAGTTTTAAACGTTTAAATAAGAGAGTAAAAGAATTAGTTGAAAGGAAAAAGCAAGAAAGGACGCATAAAAATGATAGAAGAATATCGGATAACTTCCAGGCGAATATTAAAATGTGCTGGAAACTCGTAAGAAATATCAGGGGACTTTCAAAACAGCCTAGATTGAATGCGATACGAGACGAGAATGGCTGTATCCTGAATGATGAAGTGTTGAGTCTAAAGAGATGGAAGGAATATTTTGAAAGCGTATTTATGAGTGAGGAGAAGTGTGAACTAAATGAAATAGAAATTCCGAAAGAAGATGAAAGAGATAGGGAGATAAGTATAGATGAAATAATGAAAGCAATGAAAAGCATGAAAGTAGGTAAGGCAGCCGGATATGATAGAGTTTCACTCGAAATTCTAAGGGCTGGAGAGGACGTGGTGGCAGGCCTGCTGTACACCTTGTTTAATCTATGTTGGGAACTAAAGCGGGTACCGGGAGACTGGTGCAAAGCCGTGATAGTCCCAATATATAAGGGAAAAGGGTCACAGCAGTACTGTAAAAACTACCGTGGTATCAGCCTTCTTAGCATTGTGGGAAAACTGTATGCTAAGGTACTAATTGAAAGAGTTATGAAAGAAAATGATGAAAAAATTTGGGATGTGCAAGCGGGATTTAGAAAGTGAATGGGGTGTAAAGATCAATTCTTTTCAATGCGAATGATCGCGGAGAAGGTTTTTGGTTTTTTGGCGAAAAACCAAAAAGTTTTTTGTGCGTTCATGGACTTGGAAAAGGCTTATGACAGAGTGGACAGGGATGTGTTATGGCAAACGCTGAACGCATTTAGGTAGAGCGCTGGTTTAATACAGGCATTAAAGTCTCAATAGGGACTCGAGTGCCTGTGTTAGAATCAACGGGGTCTACTCGGACTGGTTTGGCATCCTTAAAGGTGTCAGACAGGTCTGTGTAGCTTCCCCGTGGCTGTTCAACCTATTTATGGACAGCTGTTTGGAAAATTTGAAATTTGAAGAATGCGGGTTAAGAATGGTTGAGTTAACCATTAAATGCCTTTTGTACGCCGATGATCAAGTCATACTTGCGTTGTCGGCGGCCGAGTTGCAAATGATGGTTACATTAATGAACAGGTCATTAAAAGAAAGGGGAATGAAAGTGAACGCAAGTAAGACGAAAGTGATGGTTTTTGAAAGAGATGAAAGCAAAACGGAATGTGAAATAAGAATAGAAGGAGAGTTAATTGAGCAAGTGGATGAGTTCGTATATTTGGGATGTGTATTCAGCAGGGATGGGAGATATGATAAGGATATTGAACGACGAGTGAATGCAGGAAATAAAGTAAATGCGGCTCTACACTCTATTGTGAAAAGTCAGAATGTGTCAAAAAAGGCACGTATGGCAATTCACAGTGCTGTATTAGTCCCTACTTTAACGTATGGTAGTGAAAGTTGGGTGTGGCAGAAGAAGCACGAGAGTAGAATAAATGCAGTAGAAATGCGGTCGCTAAGGAGTATGTTAGGGCTGAATCTGAGTGACAGGGTGAGAAACTGTGTGATAAAAGAAGAGTGTGGTTTGCAAGATGATGCGGTGACCAGGATTAAGAAAGGAATGCTTGGGTGGTTTGGTCATGTAGAAAGAATGAATGCGGAAAGACTGACAAAGCAAATATATGTTGCAGAAGTGAATGGAAGAGTCGGAAAGGGACGTCCTAGACGGAAGTTTGTCAACCAAATTGGCGATATACAAAAAATGAGTCAAATTAATATTACCCTTAACCGACGAGCATGTATGCGTAGGTATATGGATGTGGAAGAGGCGAGAAAGGTTTTCTATACGTGGTAGAGCCATGCTGCAGTTATATTAGTAGTATAGTTGTAGCACGAATGGGTCGGCTCGACCGGGGAAGGACCACGCTCTCACAGAATACCAGCGTGAAATAGTGGCTTAATGCTGCTGTATTTCGTATGGTGAGTGTAGAGAACCGGAGACCCTTTTTACTGGAAACGAGGCATTCCATCTCAGTCCTCACGGGTGACAACGCATCTGCATTTTGATTTTTAATGGAGGATAAATGTAGATGTCTATGGGCCGCAGCAACCACTTACCATCAGGTGGACTGTGTGCTCGTTTGTCACCCTATTCTATAAAAAAAAGGTAAGTCAGGATCGTGCTAAATGGAAGTCTGTAGTCTCTGCCTATGCCTCTGAGTGACAGGCAAGAGTGTTTATGTTATGTATTTATGTTACAAATAGCTTAATTGGTATATGGGGCGGTCACAAAATTGTAATACCATGGTTCGAGCCTAGACCGACCGACCGACTTTTTTAATTTTTTTTTTTCAAGTTCTTTTCTTTTTTGAGAAAATCTATTTTTTCGAGCCCTTTTTTTTAGTATTTTTTAAAAACACAAAAATTTAAATTAAACTAATTGCACTCATGATTTTTTTATTCAAATAACCAGTTCAGTTTTTTCTATTATGTCGCTAAGATCAAAAAATATTATTCGTATTTCATCAGTATGTAATTTGTATCTAAATATAATTTCCAAAACACACGAATTAAAAAAACCGAGCGAAAAATACCGAGCAAAGCTCGGTCAACCGGGTACTAGGACTTCTAATTCATAATAGAGACCTTCTATAGTATTGCTTTTGTATCATAGACCTGTTAAGATTTAAAACATATACATTAGTTTTAAATAAACAATATAAGAAAAAATTAATAGAAGTTTTATTTTATAGTTTTACAATAACGTGACAATCAACAAGTAACGTTGCTAAGATACCTATTTCTTTTTAATATTTCGCACCCTTAACTCTAGTATCATAATGCTTATGCATCATGGAGACCTTCTATAATAATGCTTTAGTATAATAGAGCTTACTATCATAAGTCCCTAATATAGGACTAATCATTGTGCTACAGTACTTCAAGCAGTCGGGCACCCGACCACCCCATATATATGTACAACCTTGGGTATGCGTCTACGGCAGCTCCTCCATACAAGCCATCTATATATGAACACCCTCCATAACTTAGGAAAATTTTCTTTTATACACGAGCTCCTTCCATGACTTAGATAATTTTTATCCAGTTTTCTAATTATCTTATAAATGTTATTTATATTTATTTTTCTAATATTTTCGACTTGTAATTCTATTATTTATCATATTTTAAGTATTTTACAAGTTTTTTTTAATAAACTTATTTAATGATTTCTTATATTTACGCGAACACTACACATTGAAATAATACTAATTTTTACGGAATTTATCGCGTATATTTATTATTTATTTTACATATTATTTATTTTGAAAGACAATATTTTGCCTTAAATTTACTATAATACTTAATGTCTGAAATGTATTTATTTTTAACTTTATGCTTATTAATGTAATTTTATTGTTTATATGTTTATATATCTTTTAAGATTATTTTTTACGCCCTTTTATAAAGAAATTGATTATTAATTATTAATAATAATGATGGGCCGTCACACCATGTTTAACTTTATACATAAAGCTCTATATTTTTTAAGGTTTCCTAAAACTAATAAAGTATGGAGAAAAAAAACTTAATATAATTAGATAGAGTAGAAACTAAAATTATTGGCTTCCATTCCAAATCGAGCGTAATTTGCAGCGTCCATTTTGATACTAAAGATTTATTCATTATTACACAACATAAGAAGGAAACGAAAGAAGAACCTTCGAAAGTAAAAGAGAGTTTTTTAAAAAAATCAACAAAAAGGTTTTAACATTGTTGTTTGTCATGACAATGAGTAAATTATGATAATTATTTACAAGTTATTGTCATAAATATTAACTATAATTTACACTTGTAGCTTGGGAAGGTATTACTCTAATGGTGGCCACACACGGTCAGTTAAAGTCATCAGTCGAACTGATATCAGTTCGAACGGATTTAAGCTAAAGAAATTTCCAGACACACGATCAGTTTAGTAGTATTTCTCATTTTAATTTTACGTCGTCCTGTTGAGTAATGTGTATTCTGATCGTAAGCGACACAGCTTTCCCGTTCGAGTGCCGAAGCGAGATTAATCAGTTCTGCGAGACTGAACAAGGTTCAGGACGCCGATAGTTTAGGTAATTTCTTTTTACGGTGAAAATAAATCTAATGAAAAAAATATAAAAAACATAAGCCCTGATTGGTAGTTATTTCAGTTAGTATGCAAAGTTTCATGATCTAATTTAAAGTATTTTATGAATAGTACCAGTGGTTTATTGTTCAGTTTGGAGGTAACTTTGGTTTTTTTTCTATCAAGAAAATTTTACGGAATCGTGTTTTCGTCTAACTTAGTACTTAACATTAATCCTCTACTATACCATATATTTATTTAAAAATTAATGCTGCAATATTTTCGGCTTAACGGAGGATCTTTCTAAGCTATTTGACGTAGCATAGGCCCTTAATTTAACTTCTTAATTCCCGACATTTCGGGTGCTTTACTGCACCCATGGTCACGGGGAGGGGGGGGGGAATAAAAAAAAAAATAATTGACTGGAAAATAATTTTTGAATTAGTGACCAACCAGAGGACTGTTTTTTGGTAGTTAGAAAATAAATAAATGATTACAAAAGTAATTTCTTAAAATTTATAACATGCACGCATATAATTCATTTAAAAATTATATCTAAGTTTAACATTATAACGGTTTTAAAAAGTTTTTTTTAAAACCGTTTAGTTTTGTTTTCTAATTATCATGGGAGACACTGAGTTGCCCAGTTAGTGGGGAAATGGCCTTATAATATGTTTTGTTCCAATTATATAATACAATTTTTGTATAAAATAATATTTGTAATAAAATTAATTTAAACTAATACGTTTACTAAAAAACCATGGGGCGAGAATCAATAAACTCTTTGAAGTTACTCCATGGAGTTGAATTTTTTCCTTATAAGAAGTTGCCCGAATTCCGAAAAAAAATGGAAATCTGTTGGACCAAGGTGCGGGGAGTACGGCGGATATCGCAGACATTTCAATTGTAGCTCATTTAACTTAGTGGTTGTTTGTTGTGCAGTGTGTGGTCTTGCGTTGTCATGAAGCAGCAGTGGCCTAGAGCGATTGACCAATCTCGGTTGCTTAGCAGCTAGTACTTCCTTCATCGTTTACAGTTGCTGACAATAGACATCTGCCGTAATCGTTTGGCCAGATTTTAGAAAGCTGTAGTGAACGACACCGGCGCTAGTCCACCAGACACTCACAAGTAACTTTTTCTGAGTCAATTTTCGTTTAGGGCAGGATTTGGCTGGGTCTCCAGGGTTCAGCCATTGCAACGAGCACTTCCGATTATCGTACAGTATCCATTTTTCATCACAAGTAATGATTCAATTTAAAATCCCTTCATTTTTGTGTCGGTTGAGCAAAGTAACACAGCAGTTGACGCGTGTTTGAAAGTTCAATTAACTCAATTCTTTCAAGTTTTTTTACTTTCCCGATTTGCTTCAAGTGGATTAATACAGTTTTATCACTTACCCCGAACCCTGCAGCTATCTCTGAAGTGCTTTGTGATGGATTCGCTTCGACAATACCCTTTAATTCTTCATTTTCCACTTTTGTCTCCGGCCGTCCACGGGGTTGGTTCTGAATGTCGAAATTTCCAGAACGAAAACGTTGAAACCAAAAACGTACCGTGCTTTCTATTGCGATACCAGCGCCATAGACATTATTAATCCTTCGAGCTGTTTCTGCAGCCCTGGTGCCATGGTAGAACTCGTACTCGTAAATATACCGATATTTCATGTTTTCCATTGTGCGGTAATAGGCGACGCCAAAGAAAAAATAATGAGTATAAAACAAATGTATGACTGTTTTCAAAACTCAAATGTACCAGCTAAATGAATTTATAAATTTAAATTTGGAATTCTTAACCAAAGAGGAGGTATTTCAGATCAAAGTGGTCAGTATGACAAAACGCTAATTTCATATGTAAGGACCCATTATATATTAGACGGCTCAGTGGCGGAGTTATTTGGCAATGAGTTGTAGCGCAGGGGGCCGCGAGTTTGAATCCCACACGGAACAAAAAATTGTAACCTATAAATAATTGTTCCGGGTCTGGATGTTTGTCCTTGTGAAATTAATGTACTTACGTTAACTGCCCCCACGATAAACTTAGGAAAATTCCTAGTGTGGAGATAAAATTATTATAAAACAAAGACATAAAGAAGATATGAGCTTGAGTTGAGTAGCTTAAGGGCGAGGACATCGCCGTAAACGCAAGCAATCCGGGTTCGATCCCCGCCGACATCAATTAAATTGTTAGTTTGATGAATTATATTTACATTATGAAACATAATAAAAGTTTATCAAACGATATCTATTTTATATAATATATATTTTTCAATTAGAACATATATTACTTACCTCGGCAATACATGTTAGAGAGTAGTTTGTCTTAGAAGTTTAATTTAGTGTGCATTGTGTTTCGCAATTTTCTTATATTTATGGGTTCGTCTGTGTCTATTTTTAAAATGGGAGCAGAGGTGGTTAAGGGGACTACAAGAGCCAAGTGAGCTCGAATGATGCATGCGCACATTTACACCATCAACGTGAACCCCGGCAATACATGTTGGCCAAGCCTCAGCCAACGCTACAAGGCGAGTGCTACAGTCTGTACGTTGGTCAAGTTTGAAAAAGACCAATTCCAAGGCCAATGTTCACGAGTTTTTGTGGAGCTATCCACATTCCACACGTTGGCCGTAATTAGTAGTCATTGAGAATTGGTGTGATATGGACGACGTAAAAGTTTTTGCAGATACTGCTATTTATTTAATAAGTGCATATAATTATGATATCACTGTACTCCGCAGTACAGTTAAAAAACTTCATGATGTCCTCGTTAGTCTAGTGAAATTGTCGAAATTATTTTAAAGTTGCAACTTAAGGCTACAGTCTTTTAAAGTTGACTCACATCGAATCATTAGCGCCACTTTGATTTCTTTTTTTACAGCAAATTATTGTTTCAGAGTAAAATATTTTGATAACACATAAATACCCAGATTATAAGTAATGGCTAAATTTTTTTTTTGGTTCATCTATGTGGTCTATGTTAGATAAATCAAACGGTAAATAAAGCTCTCTCGCACCCAACGCAATTTCGAGCTTTGTTCGTGTACCATTATAAGGCAATCGATAATAAAAAGGCGAAATCTATTCAGCGCGTTAATAGGTAAACATCTTCATCTCCAAAATGCGCTGTTTCTTCTTTTTCTAAATATCTTTCATTGTCTTAAATAAGAGGTCTCAATTTCGTTAAATTTCGCTGTTTTCGCCTCATAAAAAACTATTTGTTTCATAGCAATAGCGGAAAATATTTATGCTATAATTATTTTTTTCTCAAGGGCAGGTGTTTAATTAGACAAATATTAAAAAATAATAATTTAAACCACTTTATTTCAAAATTAATAATTATTTCGATCGACCTATAAAATATTGACTTTATAAACAATAATTGCGGGCAATATTCCTTAGTAGCCGCTGAGCGGCTGTAGCGTTCAGACGTCTTGTCTGTGCCAAATTTTTGCACTTCCTCTCGCTCTAACATTCCTCTTTCTCTCTCTTTCCCTAATCTTGGTTGCGCATTGTTACGAATTGAAAGTTGCTCTACTTTATTATTTTTTGCATATAATTCTTTAAGGGTTTATAAATCATTTTGTATTTGTTTTATAACTTTTAATTTCGATATGGACCATAAACGTAAAAAATATGCTTGTACCAGAAAACGAAAATTGAAATCAAACGTTGAAGCAATTAACAGAAATAGAATTCAAAGGTAAGTTTTTTGTGTTTCATAGTAAAATAGTTAACAACGTGCATATGTGTGAGCACTTGGTTAAATATTAGGTATATAATTAGGTAGGTACTTTTAAGAATAGTTTATAAATGAGTTGCATATTTGTAATGCATATAGGTAAATGCTATACAAAGTTACATTATACTTTAATGAGAAACTATAAATATGTGTGATAGTGGACTGTTTGTACTTATATAGAAATTATTTTGAGTTTTTTTTAATCTATTTTAGTATTTAGAACTACTTGACGTACTTGACGGATTTTCGATAGTGTCATCGACTTATTACGAAACCCTCAGTGCACGACTCATTCTAGCACTTGCCAGATTCATTTGAATAATCAATAATACGAGTACATGTTATACAGGTTCTAGATGATTATCTTTTAGAAACCTTTTCAACAAAACAACAAAAATTATACAAACTTAAAATATTTTTTTTTTGTGTAACGAATTTTGTAATAAAAGCATGGAACAAAAATAGATACGAGGTAGAAAATCTGTATGTGAAAATTTGTTAGCTAATTATCAATAATCCTGTATATTAGATAAATTGATACTGGAAAATCTTAGTAGAGCAACTTTCCACGCTACGGCCAGAAAGATAACTGCGGTGGCGGTACATGAAGTGGCGGGGCAGGGAGGGTGTAGATGTGTCACCAGAACGCAATTTTTCTGTTTTGCTCTGAAAGACTGGGCTCTTAATTAAATCAATATCTCACCGGGACGGACGCCAAGCCGTAACTGTAACTGACATGGACGACTAACATGTGGACGCAACTTGCCCAGTGCGAGCGAGCGCCTTTGATTTGTGCAGAAAAACCGACACCGTTCCAAAGTGGACGAGTTGCAGCGAGCGATCCCGAGTGGCGACAATGCACGCCAAACGAAATGGCGAGGCTGGACAAATGGGCTAACATGTATAGTCGGCTTAAGATATAGATCTGAAAAACAAAAGGATGGGACTACGAAATTATTTTTAATTCCAGTGTTACTTGAAAATTTAAGGATGTAGGTGATTTTAGAATAAAACTGATTCGATGAGACTTAAAAAAAAACATTTTTATTTTAGAATCCCTATTAAAAAAATGTCACAGTAGCACCGTTTATATCTTCATGATTTATGTAAGGGTTTTTTTAGATTTACAATATTCCACATTTATTTTCAGCTTTATAATGTTATTTATGGGAAAAAACTACGCGTGTACGTGTTCCTCTGCGTGCGATTAAATTTACAATGTTTTTATCAATCGTTATGAATATATTTGACCTGTGAGCTTACTATGAGCTTCTTCCAGTTAATATGCTTCGATGAATAATATTTACTTATATCAATAACTTCCCAATGATTTTCCTGTGGTTCCACTGCTTCCAATCTATAAAAAATTTAATATTTTAAATTACGTAGAAATGTCAATTCTAAATATTCTAGTTCTGTGGTTCACAAGATTGGTAATTTTGCATTTCACTTATTTTTGTATTGGATTTTGAAAAATTGTTAAGCTACAAGTAAAAGACCTAACATTTATAAATAAATATATTTACTATTTATTATAAGAAAAATAAAACTAAATTATTTTCAGATGATTCTGTTATATTATCATGTTTTTTTAAAAGCTAATATCTTAAAAAAAGTAAAGTTACAGCCTATATATACGTCCCACTGCTTGGCACAGGCCTCCCCTCATTTCTGCATGCAGGTTTTCTCACGATGTTTCCTTCACCGCCGAGCACGTGGTAAATCAGCACTTAAAATTGCTATTAACAGTTTAATTGGAGCTGGCGTGGATCGAACCCGGGTTACTCGCGTTCTGTTATATTTACAGCGAGCGTTAACCATTTGTAGTTTTTTTTATTGAATTATAGCTTAGAAAATTTGTAGGTACTTACCGCATTGAAAATAACTTCCGTGTTGATATTTTTCTGAGCTTAGGGTTCCTGACAATAAAAACTGCCGATTGAATTACCAAAATTGACACTTTAATTACCGACAGCAATTAAAACTTAAAACTCACTAATAATTAATCACACTTAAAAACACTTTAGTTCACTTTGTTTCGCTCCGAAGTCTTCGCTTGTGTCGCCAATTCAATACTGTCCCGGTCGCGGTCCTTAACGCCTTTGTATAGGACCCTGTCTACTGAAACATTCAGAATGCTCGAGCGTATACCGGCCCCGATCGACTAGGTGTAGAAAGTTCTCTCCCACTGGATATTAGATGACACTAGTGGGAAAGTTCTAGCATGGAACTTTCTAGAAAGCTCTCCTCGCTCTGCTACCCGGCACTAGATGGGGCTAGTGGCATTAATTATGGCTTGCAACATTGCTTCCTCCTAAGACATGCTCGTCCCGAGCATTATCGGCCCCATATTAACGCACCAATCGATCCACATGGACGATCTTAGGAGTACCTCCTGCACCTTTCTGTATCCGGTAGGTTACGTCATTGATCCTTGTCACAATCCGGTACGGTCCTTCCCACTTAGCTTGAAGCTTAGGAGATTTCCCTTTGCTGCGGACTGGATTGTGCAACCACACTAGTAAACTTTCGTCAAACCCTTTGTTGTTCATTTTGCGGTCATACCGGGTTTTCATCTTTTGAGATATTTGCTGGCCTGATTGTGTGACGTGACGTGCTCAGAAATATCATTCATTTTGTTCCGCAAGTCATTTTCATAAGGTTATACTGCGTGGAGCATCAGGTGGTATCCCGGTGATCAGGTCTGCAAGCAGCCGTAATTCTCTTCCAAAGTTTGCGAAAGCTGGTGTCACTGATGAACTTTCGTGAACAGCGCTTCGATATGACAATAAAAACGGTTGTATGAGCTTGTCCCAATCTCATTACCGATTTTCCGTAACTTTTGCTAGGTGCTAGGGAGAGGTTCCCACGTTTGATTAAATCGTTCTAACATTCCATCAGATTGGGGTGGTAAGAAGTTGTTCTTGTTTTATGAGTACCCATAACTCGGCAAGTTTCGTGGAATATTTGAGACCCAAAATTCCTTCTTTGATCGCTGTGAATCTCTAAAGGTACTCCAAAACGACAGAAGACTTCATGAACTAGTTTATCTGCAATTATTGAAGCTTCTTGATTTAGAATGACGAAGACTTCTGGCCAGTGGCCACAGACTTTCTTTTTCCGGAAACGTCCGCGCCACGTCAATGGCTATTCTCTCCCATGTTGCACCAATATTGTACAACTTCAATGCACCTCTACTACGAGTTTGAGATGCCTTTACAACCGCACAACTTGTACATTTGCGACACCAGTCCTCGACATCATCTCGACAGTTGATCCGGTAAAACCGTTCTCGTTTCTTCAGTAGAGTTCGTTTAACTCCCACATGGCCTCCTGAAAAATCATTAGCAACATTTTTTTCATTCAACATTAGCACATAGCAACAGATGCATGTAATCAATAATTTTAGTCATTTTTTAAAGGTTGTTAAATAAAAACAAATTAGAAGGTAGAATGTGATGATAGAATATCGAACATTAATAATGTTAATAATGTAATAATGAGTGCTTTTAGATGTAGTTTATTTCTCAACATCAATGGATATATATATATATATATATATATATATATATATATATATATATATATATATATATATATATATATATATATATGTATTATTAATATTTTTTATAATAATATTAATATTTTTATTATAACATTACAAAAGTATTCCATTCCACTTATAACATTAATCGCCGCCATCTTCACCAAACGTCATGTGGTGTATAAAGTTATTAGGGACGCCCAATCGCTTATAATCGTTCTTTTGAATTTTTAATAAACAGTTGTATATTTTTTTTTATTTAAATCATGTTTTGAATTTATTTCGAATAAAGTGCAAATAAAAAACTACAATAAAAACAATCTACCACCATTTCTTTTTGTTATTCCCTAAAAGTATAATTTAAAATACCTACTAAGTATACCTAATGAATGAGGTCAAACTCGAAAATAAATAGGTAGTTAGAATAACGCTGAAGTGAACAAAACCTAATTATTTCATCATGATCAGGTTTTCTAATGTTGGTTTAGAAAAGCGTGTAGCTTACTTCTATCTAAACCATCACTTACTAGTTTATGATAATTAATATTTTTATTATAAAAATTACGATAAACAATAAATCGATAAATATTATATCAATAAAATTATTCGAGGATAGACATTTACAGAACTAGTACAATTCGCCTATGTTGTCAGCACTGTTGTTCTAAAAATTAATTTCATGTATTGATGTTGGTAGAGTAGTTTGGCGCCCGTTCATACATTTACTTTTACTAAGGGAGTTTATATTCTCTTTGTTACGCATATGTAATAAAAAGTGTATTTTGTGTAAATTGCGGCTCTGCTAGTGGTTTTATGTTGTTGAAAGACGTTACTAAAATTGTTAAATGTAACACGATATTGTTTTTCAGTTTCTTAAAAATCACACCAAATGATAAAAACCATAATAGTGGTAGTTCTATTATAACCTCAAAATCTGATACTTTTTTTGAAATATATCTTTTCTGCAGCTAGTCCGCTATAAAAATAAGATCATATAGGAATATCTTAATGATCGACAATACAACACAATTTTCCGATGCTTTTGGTTCCAGGGCGAACAATGTATGGGCGCTGAGCAATGTCCTTCATACATATATTGTATGCATATCTATGTAATATAACAGTGGTAGAGCCACGCGGCTGCTTTGCTGTTGCACGTATGGGCCGGCTCAAACCGGGGTGATACCACGATCTCACAGAGTACCAGCGTGAAGTGGAAGCTCTGCTTCCGCGTTTCGTCTGGTGAGTGTAGGTGGCCGGAGGTCAACCCCCCCCCCCCCCCCATCAACATGGTAGCGGAATTAAATGATGATAGACTACCCCAGGAGGGTACCAGCACCCTTTCTCCACTTTTGAGCGTGGGTGCTCAGGCTGCCCCGCGTATTCTGCTATTTCTGCAATATCAGGGGACTTCACTCTAACCTGTAACCAACGTTGTTGCGGATTCTGTCGCTGATGTGGTAATTCAGGGTACGGAAATTTTTATTCCTTCCTCTGTGGTGCCCATTGGAGGCAAATCTCAGCCACGGTTTGGTCACTCCTGTAAAATGGCATCATGCTATAAGCAGGAGTGCTACCAAGCCTGGGCTGACGATCAGCGTCCCGGGATGTAAACACAAGCGCTCTAAAAAAAGAAGTATAATTCTGCCCCTAGGTCCTTCAAAAGAGTCATTGCCAAGGCAAAGTCAGCACATAGGCAGAATCGGCGAGAAACTAGTTCGCCTTCCTTCTGGAACCCGTGCATTCTAGTCACTCGCCAAGGCTGTCCAGGGGAATTTCTGTCAGCCATCTCTTCCATCTCTGCACAGGGAGGACGACTCACTGGCCCATACCGCAAAGGGGAAAGCCTATCTTCTAGGCTCTTTCTTTGCGTCCAACTCGACTCTCGATGACGGGGGCAGTACGCCGCCGCCATGCCGAAAGTGCAGTCCACACAGCGCTCGGTTCGCAAAGCACTCCTCTCCCTGTACATCCACAAGTCGAGTGGCTTGACGGAATCCCCCCAATTGTGCTGAGGACGTGTGCACCAGCGTTGACACCGGTTTTAATGCGTCTTTTCAGGTACTCCCGCTCCCTAGGCGTAGTCCCAAAATCATGGAAGACGGCTTTCGTCCACCCAATCCCTAAAAAAGGCGACTGCTCAGACCCGTCCAACTACAGGCCTATCGCCATCACCTTCTTGTTCTCCAAAACAATGGAGTCCATGGTAAAATGCCAGCTCATGAGGTACCTTGAGGATCACCAGCTGATTAGTGACCACCAATACGGTTTTTGCCGTGGTCGGTCAGCTGGTGATCTTTTGGTCTACCTTAATCACAGATGGGCGGAGGCAGTAGAGTCCAAGGGGGAGGCATTGGCCGTTAGTTTTTACATTGCCAAGGCCTTCGATCGGGTTTGGCAGAAAGTGCTTCTTTCGAAGCTCCCTTCCTATGGGCTTCCCGAGAAGTTGTGCGATTGGATCATCAGCTTTCTTGCAGATCGGAGCACCAAGGTCGTTGTAGATGGTGCAAGCTCCGATTGCAAGCCTATTATATAATGCTGGTATTCCGCAAGGCTGCGTGCTATCGCCAACGCTGTTTCTTCTGCATATCAATGATAATATATAATTGCAAACCCGTAACATTTATTGCTATGCAGATGACAGCACTGGTGATGCTCTTTACACCAGCCGAGCCAATATTTCTCGGGAAAACGTCTCCGAATACCGGGACAAACTTGTGTCTGTAGTCGAGTCTTTGCTGAACAGAGTCTCGGATTGGGGGCGACTTAATCTAGTCTAGTTTAACCCCCAGAAGACACAAGTTTGCGCGTTAACCGCTAAAAAGAACCCCTTTGTCGTATCTCCTCAGTTTCAAGGCACTCCCCTTGTTGCCTCAGCCAGTATCGGAATCCTAGGCGTCGACATAGCGAGTGACGTGCGGTTTCGTGGTCACTTGGAAGAGAAGGCCAAATTGGCCTCTAAAAAGCTTGGCGTGCTCAGCAGAGCGGGACAGTATTTCATGCCGGCACACCGCCTGCAACTTTACAAGGCGCAGGTTCGGCCGCACATAGAATACTGTTTCCATCTCTGGGCTGGGGCTCCCCAGTACCAGCTCCTTCCATTTGACCGCATCCAGCGCAGAGCGGCTCGAATCGTCGACGACCGAGTGCTTTCCGATCGGCTCGATTCACTGGCACTGCGAAGAGATGTTGCATCTCTTTGCATTTTCTTTCGCATATACCATGGAGAGTGCTCTGAGGAATTGTTCGGATTAATCCCAGCCGCCAAATTTCGTGAACGCACTACGCGGCAAACGTCCCGATATCATCCACACCATCTGGATGCTTGGCAGTCTACCACTGTACGTTTCAAAAGGAGTTTTTTCCGCGTACAACCTCTCTGTGGAATAGTTTATCACCGGCGATTTTTCCGGACCGATACGACCTGGGGACCTTCAAGAAAAGAGCTTACGCCTTTCTAAAGGGCACCCCTGTTTGGACTTAACATCAGGTGAGCCGTATGCTCGTTGTCCCCTCTTCTATATTAAAAAAAATGTGTAATTATGTTTATAATATGTATCGTAGTATGTAATAGTAGTCATAGAAATGTTTAACTCGTTGCACTTTGCACTCACAATATCTTCTCTGCTTAGCCTGGAGGTAGATTGGCAGAGAATGCTTTATTGCATTAAGTTCGCCTATTCTATTTTGTGTGCAAATAAAGCATAAATAAATAAAACATAGAGTCGCTCAGACAAGAATTTAAGTCGATTTCCGGTAAACTTTACCAATAAATAGTGCCCAGAGGAACACGAGCGGAAGAAGTTAAGGCGCTACCTCCAGCGAACGACCTTGAGCGTTTGGTCTGTCGACGCTCGCTGCAATATATCGCGTAAGAAATCGCCAAAAGACGCCACCTACTGCTACGAACGTAGTATTATTTTTTCAATGTCAATGAACTCTTCTATGGAAATAGACACGGCGTACAATGATACATTTAACATTTTAATTTTCTTTATTCGGAGATTATATTAGAATTATGTATTCTAATATATTATCTAATTAATAAAAATGACTATTTTGATTATTTTTAACTATATACTATACTGCTAATATTGAATTAGCTTTTTTATAGTGTAAATTATAATATTTGTCGAAATATTAATTATGGATTCGAACTTTACATGCTAATGGTGCTTCATTTTTGTTATTTTCATTTACTTACATATTGAAAATATACTTGAATAGTAGTTATTATTATTTTATTTAGCTACTGAATTTTAGGATATGTTTTACCTTGAGGTCAAATATAATTTTCAGGAGCAATAGTTATTACCTACTAATCTTTTATCTATTATGCTATATTTTTAGCTATTCCTTATTTAGGAACAATATTAGTAAATTGAGTTTGAGGGAGATTTACTGTTTATAATGCTACATTTATTATTTTAATATTTACCTACTGGGTAGGTAATTATTAAAATAATAAATATAGCATTAGTAACTAAATAGATATTTTTTTTTAATTTTTAAAATTAAAATTTTCTTATTATTAAAAATTACTAAAAAAAAGAACTCAAAAAAGGGAACAAAAAAAAAGAAAAAAAAGGGACAAAGCCAAGACGCGAACCACGGAACTCCGATATCACACCCGACCGACATACCACCTGAGCTATAACGACCGTTAGTGATTTGTCGAAATTTACCTTCTTATATTGTAGCAGTTTTTTTATTGCCTGAAAACATGGACAAAAGGACATTTTCTAAAAATAAATCCAAGCGTTCGTCGCTAAAATCGTTGGAGCCGTATAATTTACTCATCTGGTTCGGTTATATAAATATTTAAATATATAAAAATTATAAATTAAAATGAAAAGATAAATATACATAAATATCAATAAAATAAAATAAATACAAAATAATATTATATTATTATTGTTATTATTATTATTATAAGTTGTGGTTCGGTGAAGCTGCAACCTAATGGACCATGATCTGAAATTTTTATGAAAAGAAGTGGCTGACGTCAATTATTATTCTTTTTATTATTTTTTCATTACTGCCTTTTTCAACCTCACAAGATATTTGTAACTGCAAAAAAAAACTACGTATAAGTAAGTAAATCAGTAATATAGTGTTATGTATGATTCAGACTAAATAAAGGTTCCTAAAAATAGACGTAGATAAAGAAATTGCATTAAAAATTACTCAAATAAAAATGCAATAAACTTGTTAATTTTATAGGTACTTAGTAAAATATTAAAATAATAAGTTTTTTAGGATATTTATGTAAAATATAAAGGTTATATTATGTTCTAACTACGTTCACTCTTGCGCATATAAAAATGCGGAATTTCACTAGTTTTATTATCAAAATAATAATTGACAACCCTACCCTAAGTTTGCCTTGATTTTACCAACTCAAACTCGTTTTAGGAGATCAAAACATAGAGAGAAAGATAGGAGACTATTTTTTATTTAATATGGTTGGATCTTTATTTATTTGTATATTTTTTGTATTTATTTTATTTTATTGATATTTATGTATATTTATCTTTTCATTTTAATTTATATTTATAAAAACCAACCAGATGAGAAAACTATACAGAAAACCCAACAATAATAATATAATAATAATAATATTCTACAAATATCACACAACGTCATCTAGTCCCAAGCTAAGCAGAGCTTGTGTTATGGGTACTAGACAACTGATAAACATACTTATATATTTCTAAATACATAAATATTATAGATAAATTACACCCAGACACAGAACAAATGATCGTGCTCATCACACAAACATTTGTCCTGGGTGGGAATCGAACCCACGACCTGCGGCATAGCAGTCAGGGTCACTAACCACTAGACCAACAGGCCTGACGATAAATAAAATAAAGTCTCTAGCTCGAGAGGAGAGGAGCCGTGGTAGCTCAGATGGTTAGCGCTTGCTAAAATTTTCACAGTGTGCGAGCAAACCGGGTTCGATCCCCGCCGGCACCAATAATATTGTAATTTCAATTTTAAGTGTTGATTTACCACATGCTCAGTGGTGAAGGAAAACATTGTGAGGAAACCTGCATGTCTGAGAAATAAGAAAAATAATATTTCGAAGACATGCAAAGTTCGCCAACACGCAGTGGGGCAGCGCGGTGGATAATTCCTTTCTAGGATCCTTTCAGAAAATAGAATAGAAATAAAAAAATAATAAATCCAAACTTCATTTAAAACCAAACATATAAATTGTAAAATAGCTGCAGGTATCTATAACCAAGTAAAAGATATTCCTTTACTCCAACTTGTCCATGTTTCCCAAAACAATTTTTAATTAAGCTTTATATTATAATGCGGATTTTTTATATTTAAAATTTTAATAATAAAGCATTTCGTACGTCTCAGCCGAGGCGCAAATATTTTTCGGCCGCAAATTTATAAGACCGATTTGTTATTCAAACATAAACATGGTTTTTTAATTAAATCTACCAATCATAAAACGACACGCATTTTTATTGAACACTTCCTATTCAATTCACAAAGTACCTATTATATTTGTTTATATAAAAAAGTATATTTAAGTACAATCATAAAACTAAATGGAAACACAAAGTAGGAAAATGCATTGAGTTATAAAACATATAAATCAATGGACAAATGTAAAAATACTGGAGACAGCAGCCCTATCGCATGTTTACGTACCGCAGGGCTGTAATATTTATTTCTAAGATACGGCCGAGTTACAATATACCGTGACGTAAGCGCATCGGTTGGTAGCATAGAGAATATAACCACTAGAGAGCGTATAGGCAGATTTCTTCTAAGCACACGGCTCACTACTGCGGGCCGGGGGACGAGGAAGAACGCGCGGCTGCGAATGGTCAAGTTGTGTTGTTATGGCTATCTTTAGGGTTGCTCTTCTTAATAAAGGAAAATATTCGTTATCGATAAAATGGATTTTATCATTATGAAAAAATGCTCAATTAAAATCGTAGAATTAATATTTAATCAAAATCAATCAGTTACAACGAAAACATTTATATATTATATTATTATTGATTTTAAAATGAATTAATTTGTTATATTTATTTCGAATTAAAGTTTAAGGGTCCTGATTGTTCTTTGTAAAAAATATAAACAAGCGTCTACATATTTGTAAATTATGCATCTTGCTAATTCAATTTAATGATTTGTTGATTATATTTCAAATTGTTGAAAATAAATATACGGGAATCAATAATACCTAATCAGAGTTTTTTATACAGTTCTCATAAAATAATTTGTATTATATTTCGAAGGCAGCACTTTTGAACCACTCTCATTGATCGCCCTCTTATTAAAAATGTTACAACGACGACAAATATCTATTACTGTAGTGGATCCGTACAATAACTTGTCTTTAGTGTCCTTTTGAAATTGTAAGCCGTTCTGATTTGGTACACCAATCTAACTAATTTAACTAGGTAACTATATACTTTAACTAAGAAAAAATACCGACAAACTGAGAACATCCTCTTTTTTCTGAAGACGGTTAAAAGTAGATAAGTATTTTTTCACAGTGTGTGAATTAAATAATCTTTTTATTAATTTAAATTTTATTATTTTCGATATCGACTTTTAGCTATTAAAGATAACAGTAAGTAGGTACTAATGTTTACGAAAAACATACAAAGGGAAAGAAAGGGATAGAAGCATTAGAATTGTCTAATAATAGAACGAGACTTTTCCAAAAGACATCAACGTGCGACTCAACCATGTCGTTATTTACCCGGCCACCGTTTTAGATAGACCCCTGCGGTGGCTCATAATCTGAATTAATCAACAATAATTTTCGTATTTTTTACTTAGCAATGAAAAGTTACTCCATTCTTTTTGGACATCTGTCCTTGGAATGTTTCCCACACCACTTCACCGCGAATTTTGATGCATTATAATTGCATAAAAGTTATAAAAATTTGCATTAATTTAGCGTACACACAGGTCTAACACTTGGACAATACTAAATTGGTTAATAGTACCATAGCCGATACATAGGCGACAAAATACTAATAGTTTTCGAGCGTCGGGGCACTGTATGCGCAGTCAAGTGGTTATATAGTCTTTGGTTGGTAGGTACTCAAATAATATTATGTTTGCGGCGAAATACGGAACGCGGCGACCAGCGACGCGGCCACCCCTACTAACGCATACAGCGTAATGCCGCCCGCACTCTGCGCACGCCCCTTTATCATAGAAGTCACACAATTTTCGGAATTATTTCAATTAAAAGAGAAAAAACGAACTTAAAAATTTAAATAAAACGTGGAGAATATAGATTTTTTAATTATCTATCCATTAGTGTTATCCTCAAATGATTAGAGCGTTGCGTTTAGCAACAGATGCATGTAATCAAGAATTTTAGTCATTTTTTAAAAGTTGATTTTAAATGTATTTATAGCACATAAAAATAAATTAGAACGTGTAATGTGATGATAAGATATCGAACATTAATAATGTACTTTTAGATGTAGTTTATTTTTCATAACTAATGAGATAATAGAGTCTGAAAAACGCACTTTCGCAACATTTTTGTCAGGGATTCACCTTAAAGCGTGCGTGTAGTCGCATTTGTGGCCTTCAGTTATAAAACAGCCTTACCAAAAAATATGAGAGTCCATTTTAAGGTAAATGTTACTGCTGGACGGTTTTCAGGCGCTGTCCTATTGCCATCGCTCCCGCGATCATGCGTTGTGTCCGACAAAAATGATCGTACGACCGTGTGTTTAAACATACTCATATCTGCGGAATGTCTTATTGAACGCCGTGCAATATTGCGATGCAATTGAAGAAATCGTCGGACGATGAAATCGCATCGCATCATCGTGCGAGCGATGGCAATAGGACAGCGCCTCAGACCTAGTCCTACCTTGGGGTTGGCAGATGGTCGGGATTTATCTGGACTCTCCCGACATTTTAAATGATCTCCAGACTCCCTACAAAACCCAAAATGTCCGGACAAACAGCTTCACTTCACATCACAGCTACTTTTAATTTCACAAAAGCTGAGTTAGTGATTAGACTGAACTTTGAAATAGGTAATTTTTTTGAATTTTAAATATACTGAATACTAATAAGAATTCAAATTGGTGGACTCAGTAACAATGACCCCAAAATCCCGACATTTTCAAATTTTGTCTAGATATTTTGATCTTCCGATCTGGCATTCCTCCTACCTCATACCCCCGTGTCACTTTCACCAGATCAAAAGCCGAGCCTCGTGTTCATTTATTTAACCTACAAATCCCTACACTATAATAAATATTTTCTCGTTTTGTTGACTAAGAGCTACAGGACGAACAGCACTGCGGCACTTCCGGTGTTAGCCGGTGTCCTCCCTGTTGACCTGGAGGTGACACGTGCTGGTAGGTTTGATCTTGCGCGTACAGGAGTTAGAAATGGGGAGTTGAGCAGGCGAGATTTGTCATGAATGTATGACAAGAAAGATGGAAGAATAAGACGAATGGAAGGGAGTTATCCTGTTTCTTCCCGGACGTGTTGGCGCGACTCAACGCGAATTGGGTCGTGCCGGTTTAACAAGTCTCGCAGATACTCAGTGGGCGTGGATGTTTTCAAAAGAAACTGTATGATATGAAATTGGTATGTGTGATTGCGGTGCAGCCCATGAGGATAGGCATCACGTATTATGGGAGTACGCATTGTATAATGATCTGAGATGTAAGATAATGAACGGAATAGTACGCAGAAGGATGGGTCCGGTTTAGTACTCGGACCTCGTGGACGGTAAGAACAGCTTTGGCCTTCTGCGGGAGTTTGCGTATGGATGGCATGCGTAGAGAACGGATATGGAGAAGGTAAGGAAGAAACAGGACCTGCCTGGAACCGAAGGCGTACAGTGTTCGTCCAGCGCAGAAAGGGAGAGTTGAAAAACGGGACGAGGACTAGAGTACATAAATTATAGAGAGTCAAGAAAGTGCACGCAGGAAAGAGCCCTGAGCAAGTACCGCGTGCATCTCTCGAGATCTAATCTGTATAACCACAAGATTGGGGGGGGGGGGCAATGGGAGGTGGTGGGTTGTCATCCCCCTGGGCATCTTCATTATACACGGGTAGTGCAGTTGACGTAATCGGTCCCCTGGACGCGAGGCGTTGGCTGAGGCGGGCGGTGGGATGGCTCTCCCCGGACAGCCTCCATGTTATCTAAACACTGGTCGACACGGCTCCTATTATCGGTGACATCAATTGCACCGAGGCTTTCCCAAACAGTTTCTTTTTGTAATTGCACAATGTCCCTAGCGTATTTTTTCTTAATTAAATCTTCCTGTATCTCTAGTTGTTTTTGACGATTCGTGGCGAGTTCTTCAGCTGCGTTATACTCGATTTGCTTGTTTCTTGCGATCGTACTAGCTGTCGATCGGACGGAACGAACAGAAGAGGCGCGCGGTGTGAGCCTACGAACAGCGTCGATAACGAGTTGCATCGTCGAACTTGTTTCTTTTACCAGACAATTTTCAATAATCGCGGCGAGTATATCGGTACGCGACGCGGATGTATTATTCTCTAATATTCTCTCGGTTGTCGACACTGACATAGCGGGGCACGGCGTCGCAGAAACGGGTGCGGGCGCGGGCGCGAGTGCGGACGTGACGTAGGGCGCGGGTGTCGATAGATAATCGTGTGGAGAAGTGGGGGATTTCTCGAAGACGCGTACTCCAATCGGCATTTCGTCGTCGTTCCTAGATTTCTGTCTTCTTGTTTGGTGTGTTGTCCCACGTTGCGGCTCCCGATCGTCTTCAAAAAGACACACGGGTTGCCGTTCCTGCAACAAAGGGCGTTACCGGAAGAATACCGTTTGGCAATGTTAGGTGGTATTCGACTGGCCGCGTAAACGCATCTTACCGCGTTGAGGTTGGTTAGACGTTAGAACCTCTAACCATGACGATGTCGATTAGAAACTGACGAATGACGGTGATATTGAGAAACAGGGATAGACTTATCTCTTCTGTCTTCACCGACGATCTTGACCGATAATGATGGGTCTTCAAACCGGTGATTAATGACCAAAGAATTGTAGTGGATGGAGACTGAATGGATTGTATTTAATTTATTTACTTATGTGAGATGAGAGTAAAATTTCTGAGAAACTAACTTTATTATTTACTGACTGGTGGAGCCACGTGTCTAAGGCTGCCGAAATCTAGTTCCCCGGTCGAACCTTAAACCTATTACGCGAGATATTAATCTAAGTGGACTGTATCTACAAAATGCTTCTATGCTTATATAACGACGACTATAGCGCGCAGTACGATGCACTCGATCTTCCCTAAGATGAACTATTATTTGCCAAATCGATGAAAGGAATCCTGCTTGATTAGGAAAACACAAAATTGGAGCGGGTTAAAACAATTATATCAAGCAGGCTATACTATTAGGAAAATGTTGACTCACCGGGATGTTTCTTCTATGCGGTCGAGCACTAACTACGACTTCTGGAACTTCTTCTGGAACACTCCGGAGAGGGGCGGTGCGCGACTATATCTCACACGAGGTGAGGCGGGTTTCCTGGAGCTCGACTGCTTCCAGGCTAAAGCGGTTTCTACTAGTGATGTGGTTCTAATGACGAGCGCGGCGGGAAGAGAGCTGCGCGTCGGTCGCGCGTGTCTTATATATCCTCGGTTCCGATGATTACGTGATGTTCTAGAATCATCTTCTTTCCCCTCCCACCCCACCACCCCGATGTGTCGATAGGAGGGTATGAATGATATCGTTTTTGGAAAGGGATAACCGACTTGGCACCTACCGCCAAATATAAAATAAATACGAATGGTTTTCCGCGCAACCATCTCCCCCCGCCCTTGAAGGATTTCCTTCAAAATTAACTAAAACAACTAGAGCTAAGATCAACTAACAAAATAACTAACTAACGCTAAGATTACCTAAATTCCACTACAATTTTTAATCTAGAAAGCTAATTTAAATTATGGAAGAGGCAAGGGGCACAAACGGACAACAGGACGCAGGTAAGACCCAACCGTGGTCTTAACGCGAGCTATCCTAATTACTCCGTCGGAACCGGGAAAGACCTATTCGACAATTCCTAACGGCCAGTGGAGAGGCGGCGTATTCTCTTTGGTGAGCACAACTACAGTTCCTACAGCTAAAGGATCAGTCGCTGTGTTCCATTTTTGCCGAGACTGCAAAGTATGCAAGTATTCCATCCTCCATCGTTTCCAAAACGATTGCACTAACCGGTCTAATAATTTGTAGCGTGCGGAAATGCTAAGTCTGTTCTCATCCATATCTGCGGCGGGCAAATACTTTAAAGGCGTTAAATTCAAAAAATGTGCTGGAGTTAGAGCCAGCGGTTCCGAGGGGTCGCTAGACAATGTACGACAAAGTGGGCGGCTATTCATTACGCATTCAATTTGAGCGAGCACCGTACTTAGCTCTTCGAAGGACAAAATTTGATCTCCTATTACTCGGTATAAGTGACTCTTTAGACTCTTAATATTAGTCTCCCAATTGCCCCCAAAATGACTCGCGACTGGGACGTTCAGAGACCACTCAATGCGGTTCTCGGCTAGAATGTGAGCGAACTCCGAATTATAATACTTGCTAGCTAAGAGCTCATGTAGTTCTGATAAAATACGTTTTGCACCGACGTAGTTCGTACCGTTATCCGAATATAATTTAGAAATCTTTTAAATGCACCTATAAAGCCTGCTGTGCTTAGATCACCAACGAGTTCTATATGCACCGCTCGAGTAGTTAGACATACGAAAATGCAGACGTAAGCCTTTGTGGATCTTATACCACGCCCGCGAGTGAGCGTGACCTTAAAAGGACCAGCGAAATCCGACCCGGTGTGCGTGAAGGGCTTTACCGATTGTATTACTCTACAAGATCTAAGTTCCGCCATTTCCGGAAATGACGGCTTGGGGCGTGCCCGAAAGCAAGCTATACATCTGTGCACCCGATTGCGTATTAAACTACGTGCAGAAAGAATCCAATAATTCTGACGCAAAATCGACATCAACAAGTCGGGGCCAGCGTGCGAGTTCAATTTATGATGGTAATCGACTAATAAGTTCATGATATGGTCTTTACGCGGTAAAACTATAGGGTGCCGTTGGTCGAAACTCAACTGCGAGTTGGACAAGCGTCCACCTACCCTTACAATCCCATCCTGTAAAAATGGCTTAAGGCGTTGAAAGGCGCGACTACAAGCTCTATTCGATTGTAATCTTGTAATTTCTTCAGAGAAGTGTGCACGTTGAAGTTCACGTAATACTAGCGACTCGGCATAGTTGTAATCGGACGCTAAGACATACGAACGTCGCGGTAAAAGCTTCGCGAATCGACAAACGTAAATTACGCTACGAAATATTTTCGACCAAGAGGACAAGAGGTTCGCCAAAGCAATGATTGGAGAAACCTCGCTCGAAACGTTCGCCACTAGAGCGTGTCTCTTCTCTTCCGGCGGTTGTGACACTGACGAAGCTTCGAAATCGGTTATTGGCCATTGCGAGGGATCCAAGTGAACCCAAGAAGGTCCGTGGAACCAAAGCGGGTGGTCCATTATTTGCATCGGGGTGAGTCCCCGGGATAGACAATCGGCAGGGTTTTCCGTACCGGACACGTGATAAAAGTTCCGCGTTTCCAACTCGTCTTGGATCTTGGCCACTCGGTTCGCGACAAACTTATCCCAACGGTGGGGTGAAGAATGAACCCAGCATAAGGCGACGGTGGAGTCGGAAAAGGCAAATATCCCTTCTATGTGAACTCTATCCCTACATGCACTGATAACTGCGGTAATAAGCTTGGTGAGTACTAATATTGCGCAAAGCTCTAAGCGCGCCAGAGAGACAACCTTACGGGGGGAGACTCTCGACTTAGAGCTGATGAGGCTAATCGAATTTCTACCATTATTCTGAATGTGGAAATATACAACGCCCCCGTAAGCCTTCTCGCTGGCGTCTGCAAACCCAACGACCGTTACGACGCTATTTCCATCTACGTTTATATGACGCGGTATTTTAATTTCTCTTAATAAAGGAAGTTCCTCTCTAAAGCGCTGCCACAACCGAACAATGCTGTCAGGCGGCGAGTCATCCCAATTGCATTCAAATAACCAAAGTTGTTTAATCAAAAGCTTAGCGTATAATACCACCGGAGCTACGAAACCCATGACGTCCCATAATCTAGCAACGCATGACAGTATTGTGCGCTTTGTGCATTTCTCTACGGGCGGATTTACCTTAAGGCTAAACACGTCGGACTCTGGTGACCAACACAGACCGAGCACCTTGTGTGTATCAGAATCGTCGAATTCCTTTATCGCCGAAAGACGGTGTGATAGTGGGATTGTATCTAAAACCGGACGCGAATTACTAGTCCACTTCACAAGATCGAATTGACCCGATTTTATGAGCCTTATAACCTCGGCGGTGGTTAGGGTGGCCTCCTCCACGCTATCGACCGAGTACACAAAATCATCCATATATAAACCGCTCTCAATTGCCCTCTTAGCTTTAGGGTAAGAGGGACCTTCATCGTGGACGACTGTTTCACCGTGCGTAACGCATGAAATGGGCTCGACTTTAAACCAAAACAAACGCGGTTAAATTCAAATACCATTAGAGGTTCCTTTGGGTCGAAACGATATAAAATGCGTTGGAATCTACGGTCGCATTCACGGACCCCTATGCAAAGAAACATTTGGCGAATATCGGCGGATAGTGCTATACTAAACAAACGAAAATTGGCTATTATATTAAATAAACTGCCCTGTAAATTTTGCCCACTATAGAGGATATCGTTAAGCGACAGGTGAGTGCTAGTTTTAGCACTAGCGTCGAGCACTACACGTAACTTAGATGTAAGTTTGTCCTCCCTAATGACCCCGTGGTGTGGTATGAAATACGACGTCGTGTCTTCGTAGTTATCTAATTTCGAAGCCACGAGTGATATGTAACCTTCTCTTATATATTCGTTAATGACGCCGTCGTAAGCTTCCTTTAACTGGGGTGAAGCGAGCATCCTACGCTCCAAGCTGTAGAAACGTTTTTCCGCCATTTGACGCGAATCACCGAGAGATAAAACATCTCCTTTAAAGGGTAGCGCTACACTATATCTACCGTCGCAATCACGAACGGTCGTGCGGACGTAAATTTCCTCGCATAATCTGTCATCTGAGCTAGCTATGGGTGGGACGTTCACCTCCTCCATTTCCCAAAATTTGCGGACTAACGACTCGAGCGGTTCGACAGCCATACCACAATAAGAGGTTGCCGAAATACTATCTATGATGGGGGCGGAGCCAATGATAACATAGCCCAATACGGTTTCCAGTGCGTAAGGCGCGATATGCGAGGAGTTGCCCCTGACCTTATTGTTTAACAAAAGATGAGGGAAAAGCGATGCTCCAATGAGCATGTCTATGTTTCCAGGAACGGCGTAAGTGTCGTCTGCTAGAGTCAAATTTTTAAATTCAATCATTGCCGAGGTGTCAACCGAAACGGTTGGCAATCGTTCAGTGACCCTATCCACTACTAGTGCATTTATATCAAAGTTAACATTACGATCTATCCGAGAATAAAATTTTAAATTTATATATCCCTGGGTAGCTTTACTAGTACCTCCGATGCCTTTAACTACAGGACATGAAAGTGACCTATTTAATTCTAAGCCTAAGCGCTGACAACCTTGTCGTGTTATAAAGCTATTTTGGGCTCCGCTGTCCAGCAGTGCACAGACGCTTTGTTTGTTTCCACGCGAATCCCTCACCAAAATACGCGCCGTACCCAGTAACACGGTTGAAGGAGGTTGTGCTCCCATATTTGCCAATGAGCACAGAGCGACATCACCAGGTCGACCGCTAGAATCGTTGACCTTAGTAGGGGTGAATTCCTTGTCCGCCTTACTTGACGCCGCTATGTTGCTATTTTCAAAATGTAATAGCGTGTGATGTTTCCTGGCGCACTTGCTACATACGGAACTCGAATTGCATTTTGCAACTAAATGCTTATCACTTAAGCAGTTCAGACATAGGTTGTTTGTCTTTACCAATTTATAACGTTCGCTTGGTGAATATTTACGAAAAGTCGCACAATTATATAAATTACCGTGTTTATCTTTACATACGATACAAGTATGCTGAAGTGATGTTGACGTAGCGGTTACGTACGTTAACGACCCTGCTATTTTAGATGGTTGAGTCTGTCTACGGTCGACGCACCTTTTAATCTCCTGTTTAACGTTCGGAGAGCGCTGCATTGGTAGCACCTTTATTTGATCTCGCACGAACGATGCTAATGAATGAAAGGAAGGCATCTCCGAGCTACGATGCTCCATTTCAAACGCACGCACGGTGTCGGGGTCTAATTTCTTTAGTGCAATATGGAGAAACACCACGTCCATAAGGTCATTAAATTTTAAATTCTTAAGTGCAGCCACCGATGCCACAAATTTATCTAGAAACTGCTCTAAGCCGTTGATGTTCGCGGATGATATAGGTTTAAGATCGAATATCTGGTTCAAATATTCGGAAGCTAACATTCTCCTATCTTCATATTTAGTTTTAAGCGTTTCGAATATTAATAAGTAATTGTTTGCTGTAGGTGTAAAACCAGAGCAGATCGACTGTGCCCTGCCACTAAGTTTACTAATTAAGTAATATAATTTTTCAGCGTCCGATAACGATGGGTTATTGTGTATATTGTTTTGAAAACTACTGAAGAAGAAGGGCCACGTCTTAATATCGCCATTGAATACCGGAATATCTATTGACGGCAACCTAATTGAGTCACGTGGACGTACCTGTATTTCCGGCTTTGCTTCGTTTTGAGATTGTAGGAGTTTTGCCGTTCTTTTCACGCGACACAACATATCTTCGAATGCCAGCAGCGGTTGGTAGTTCACTATGTATTTCGGGTCGATTTGTAATTCCAAATGATTAATTTGGTCTAATATTCTTTCGTAATCCGTCCGCAAAGAATCCACCGTTTCAATTTCATTCAGAAAAGTTTCCCGCACCGCTTCTACATTAATGTTCTTTATATGATCGCTAATGCTTTGTATACGTGAAAAAAGTACGTCCCTCTTGGCATAAAGCGTTTTAATTTTAAATTCACTTCCACTAACTGCCATTTTAAATTATTATAACAAAGTTATTAATCACAATTAATCTCACACGCATAAACTATGGACGATGGACACTCGGTATGCCGTATTACGTAATTAAATCGAACACCTGTTACAGTCGATGCGACGCGTTGCTCGCTAACTCAATATTTTTATCAAGATTGTCGGGTAAGCGTACCAAACGGTTGCTATCACGCTGTTTCAATTTTAAAGCTTTAAATTTAACCAAATACGAGCGCTATGAAATAAACAATTCTGTTTGCGAGTGCCTAATCAAAATTTAAATTTAAACGAACACTATTTACACTATTTACGAACACTAATTATTCGACCAGAAAATGGTTGGATGACCACTAAACACCAGTGCAAATCCTGCTGAAGTGACCATAAAATGGTGTAGCCACGTGTCTAAGGCTGCCGAAATCTAGTTCCCCGGTCGAACCTTAAACCTATTACGCGAGATATTAATCTAAGTGGACTGTATCTACAAAATGCTTCTATGCTTATATAACGACGAATATAGCGCGCGATACGATGCACTCGATCTTCCCTAAGATGAACTATTATTTGCCAAATCGATGAAAGGAATCCTGCTTGATTAGGAAAACACAAAATTGGAGCGGGTTAAAACAATTATATCAAGCAGGCTATACTATTAGGAAAATGTTGACTCACCGGGATGTTTCTTCTATGCGGTCGAGCACTATAACTGCGACTTCTGGAACTTCTTCTGGAACACTCCGGAGAGGGGCGGTGCGCGACTATATCTCACACGAGGTGAGGCGAGTTTCCTGGAGCTCGACTGCTTCCAGGCTAAAGCGGTTTCTACTAGTGATGTGGTTCTAATGACGAGCGCGGCGGGAAGAGAGCTGCGCGTCGGTCGCGCGTGTCTTATATCCTCGGTTCCGATGATTACGTGATGTTCTAGAATCATCTTCTTTCCCCTCTCACTCCACCACCCCGATGTGTCGATAGGAGGGTATGAATGATATCGTTTTTGGAAAGGGATAACCGACTTGGCACCTACCGTCAAATATAAAATAAATACGAATGGTTTTCCGCGCAACCACTGACTATAAAAGAAACTATGCTAGGGACTTCAATTTAACGATAATAATACGAAAGCTAATATAAATTTATTCACTATTTAATGAATGAATGAATGAATATACTTTTATTGTACACCACAAACAAATATACAGATAACAAAACACAAAGCAGATTATAATATTATGTAAGTACAATTTGGCGGCCTTATCGCTACACAGCGATCTCTTCCAGGCAGTCAAAGGTGTAAGGATTACAAAAGTGAGAACTAAGTAGGTGTTGCAATATAAATATACATAATATAATAATTATACACGCGATTTATAGACAATACATGCAATAAAATAACATACAAATAACTAATACATGAAATTATATAAATTGCTAAAATATAATAAAAATAAAGTAAAACATATGCATAAATATACATACATATATATAAATATATAAACAAAATTACACATTTACCCAAATATATATATATATATATATATATATAACAAAATTCCTCAAACAATAATATAAAGCAGATAAATACAATAGATACATAATCACTTAAATTATTCTAACGGTGTTCAAACGACTGAGACAAGTAATGCTCTTTAAGTAGTCCCTTAAATATAACAATAGTTTGTGCTTCACTTATACGCAACGGTAGGGCATTCCAGAGCTTGATAGACTGGACAGTAAAAGAAGATTTATTAAAAAAGGAAGTATTGTGAGTTGGAACCCTTAAAATGAATTTTCTTGAAGAGCGTAGAGGTTCTCCTGGAAGCCCTACAAAATTAAACTTCTCCTTTAGATAGAGAGGTGTAGAAGGGTGAAATAATACACAGTACAGAATAGAAAGAATATGCATATTCCGGCGAAGTCGGATAGGTAACCACTTGAGACGTGAGCGAAATTGGGAAATATGGTCAAATTTGCGCAATCCAAATATGAACCGAATACTAGTGTTTTGAAGTCTCTCAAGCTTATTTAGTTGGTCCTCGGTTATGTGTACATAGGTTGCGTCAGCATAGTCGAGAATCGGAAGTAGAAGAGACTGTGCGAGCATAATTTTTATAGGAATGGGAAGAAATGATCGAAGGCGACGCAGTGAACTAAGAGCGACAAAGGTTTTCTTACTTACCTCATTCAGTTGGCGTTTCCAATTTAAGGAGTTATCGAAATAAATATCAAGATTTTTGACATTGTCAAAGTAAGCGATTACAATTCCATCGAATTCGATAGGTGGTACAGAGAACCAGTCAATTCTTGAGATAAAGCTTCGGCTACCAATAATAATGGCCTGTGATTTTTTGGGATTGACATTTAGGCCGTATGACTTACTCCACCCATGAATAATATTTAGATCGTTATTCAATGTAGAGATCGCATTCGGCAAATTCTCAAGAGTTGACTGGGTGTAAATCTGAACATCATCCGCATACATGTGATAGAGAGAAGATATTTTATGAGTGATTGAATTAATGAAAATGGAAAAGAGTAAAGGTGACAACACGCCGCCCTGCGGCACGCCTGCAGTAATATCACACCAAGGTGAGTGAGTTTCATTAACACGAATACACTGCCGACGGCCACACAGATAACTTTGAAACCAGTCAATTACTGATGGAGATATGTTAAGGGAACACAATAGACTCAACAATATATCGAAATCAACAGTATTGAACGCATTACTGAAATCCAGCAAGGTCATGACTGTCAGTTGTTTATTATCCATACCCCACCGTATGTCGTCAGTAACTTTGATTAAAGCAGTAGCCGTACTATGACTAGGACGTAAACCTGATTGTAAAGGATTAAACAAATTGTGCTTCTTAAGGAAAAGGGTCAGCTGTTGGCAAATAAGTTTTTCAAGGACTTTAAAAAGGAAAGGTAAGATGGGACGGAAATCAGAAAGGTTGACAGGATTGGATCTCTTCGGAAGGGGTATAACATGTGCACTCTTCTAGGCTTGAGGGAATTTAGACGAAGAGACACATGCATTAAGTAAATAAGTAATAATAGGAGCGATAACATCAAGGGGAGGAATAATCATATTACGGCTAATGTTGTCGTTACCGACAGCATTTGAGGAGATGGACAATATGATCTTCTTAACATCACATACAATAAACTGACTAAAAACGAACGGAGGATAATTAGGAGTCGGAGTTACAGAAAGAGAACGAAGTGTTTGCAGTTTCTGTTCTCTATCAAAAGAGTTAGAAGGATTACAAAAATGTTGATTTAATAGTTCAACATCAACACAAGGAGGTAAGGCATTTAGGGATGTTCTTCCAACTCCAACTGTTTTAAGAAACTTCCACACCCTAGATGAGTCGCCGTTTTCGACTGATGTATGAATATGGCGTCGTTGTGCATCTCTACATAATGTATTGGAGCGATTCCTGATTTTGGCGTATTTCCTTTGGTTTTCCTCTATTTTATTCCTCTTAAGCTTTATTTTTCTTCAAGATAAGTCTTTTCAGATCATCAGAGAGCCATGGAGCTGGTAAATGTTTGAGTTTTACGTAATGCATTGGCGCGTGAATGTCATAAAGCTGAGTAAGTAGGGAACAGAAAAGTTCAACTTTATCATCAATGCACGGTGCTCTCTCAATCACTGACCAGTCAATGTTATGCGCATCTTCACAAAGTTGATCAATATCCATTCCTCCAAAATTACGTCGCAGAACTAATTTAGGTTTGATTTTAGGAGGGCGTAGTTTATACGAAAGGAAAATTAAATCGTGATGAGAGAATGCATCAGTAGGACACTGTCCGTGTTTGAAAACTAGTGTTGAAGATGACACTATAATTAATTCAAGAAGGGAAGGAGTACAGTTAGGAAAGTTATGAGTAGCAGAAAGGGGTAGGATTTGCATATTACACGCTTCAATTATAGACTTAAGTTTTATAGCCCGATTGTCGCCTTTAAGCAAACAGGTGTTAAAGTCTCCCATCAAAATAGTATGACTGTACGTAGGGACTAGTGATTCTAAAAGAGATTCGAAGGAAGTAAAATAGTTTACAGAAAGAGAGGGACAGTAGAATACTCCAAGAAGGATTTTATTCTGAGACAGGGAGACCTCAACCAGCAAATAATGCTCAGCAGAATCAACAGAGGGTGGTTGACATGACGAACTAACAATTTTAAATGGTAAGTAGGATCTAAGATAGATCGCCACGCCCCCGCCACCCCTATTAGTGCGATCATTTCTAATTAGATGAAACCCGGGCAAAGAGTAAGAAGTAGAAGGCAGACAGGGTTATTTAGCCAAGATTATGAAACTAAAATAGCGTGAATATTTTGGGATTCGAATGACGCGAGCATGTCAGGATAATGAGCCGAAATTCTTTGGGCATTAATATGAATAGCATTGAAGTTATTCACACAGTCTGAGAAACAAGAATTTAAGGTAATGTTGAGTGAAGGAGAAGCAGTTGTACTGTGATAACTAACGTCACTAAGTGTCTCATCATCCGAAGACAACGTCAGAAACAAATCACTGTCGTTACAACTGTTTGAGGATAACATAAATGCTATATTAAAATATACAAATAAATTTATACTACTTAAATACACTTAAAAATAAAATAAAAATAAAAATGCAAGATCAGACGGTACCTACACTATTACAACCACCAGCAGCATGAAAGAGAAAGCATATAACAATGCAACAACTTAAAGAAATAAAACAATCAGTTTAGTAGTAAAACTTCCCAAAAACTAGCTGTCTCACTCCAATAAATTGTAAGAAGAAATCATACACGTCAGACTAGGCAGTATGGGTTTATATGCCTTTGCCATACTAATAAACTAAAAAAAGAAAGAAATCAAAGAATGCTTCTGTTGCTTCCATAGATTACTGACTATGTACTAGAGAGTTACTTCTGTGCACAGAGTATTTTCTAATATACTGAAACTTCTGTGGTTACAGGTAACAAATGTCATTATAAAGTTAATTTTAAATGTAAAAATTTTTATCAGAAAATAAAAAAATAAATAAAAATAATTAACAATTAATCTACCAGTATTGTGCAATGATTAAAATAATTTGAGTAATAGTCATCAAACGAGTGAAAACCTATTATGAAATTAATGGCATAGAAATCTATGGCAAAGGATAATATTAATAATACCTGATAACCAAAATTTACAAAAAAAAAAGAAGAAAAAAAAATAGTGATAATATATGAATTGAGCTGCTGGAGTAAATGAATAAAAGCGAAATTACAGGAGAAACACGCCACTACCATAAGTTTTTTCGTCGTCTTCCTAGTCCTAGCTGTAGTAACACAGGGCTTGGGAGCCGAAGATGCCGCCACCGCCGTCGCCGCCGTCAAGGATGAGTTAGTAGGAACACTTCCAGCTGCATCAGGAATGGCTATCACCTCAGCCACGGTGTACACCCGGTGCTTCGTGCCATCGGACCCAAGCACCACAACATATCCGTCTCGTGTCCAACATTGCGAAACACCAAAACGCTTTCGAGCAGCAACGAACGCTTCATGACGGCCCTTAGTCATGAACTCAGACAGAGTAACTCCGCTACCCTTTAACTTAGTTTTTTATTTACTATTTACAATAATTATGCGGCAGTATTTAATCTAACTAATCCTAATACCTGATCCTAATAGGAAGCTTGAGGGGTCTTCTTTCTTGCTGTTTACCGGAGCGCTTGTCTGCCGCGAATGTAGAATGCCGGATATTTTTTTTGCGCCCAGAAGTAAAGTAAAGGGCTACGCTCCGGTAGGCGGGGGAGGGAGGTGGTGAATGCTCTAAGCATCGCAGCCGGCTGCGTGGTTATGTGGGACTCACTGAAAACACCTAAGTGCCTACCCACTAAACACCACCTGAGACTGGCTTTGGCTTAAAGGGCCTTTTTGCCGTATCGGAATCGACCGCCCTTGGGGAAAAGGAGGCGCAATTTTTTTTGCGCCCGAATCTAGTAAGGGCAACCGTCCGGTAACGGGGGAGGGAGGTGCAGAATGCTCATAGCATACCACGCGGCCGGCTGCGTGGTTATGGGGAGACTTTTACCCACTAAACTCCACTTTTTGGGATTGGCTTACTGATCTGACAAGAGATCTTTAGGCAGTAAACGGACGCGACCCTCCTTGACAGAAAGGTGGGCGGAAATCCAGTTTTATTCCTGTTGCCGGGGCCGCGTGGCCGCCGAGTTCTCACACGAACTCACGGGGGGACCGCACTCTTATTGGTCGTGCGGCTCGTTGCTCTGCTTTCCAGTGTGCGGAAGACGTGGCGATGCAGTGTGAGGTGCGCGGGGTGACGGGCGGTGGCTCTCCTCTTCGTCCGTAACAACTTTACCAGAATTTTGTATAATTTTTTATATGAAATTTAATACAACCAGCAAGGTGGTGATCTCCTCATTCCAAGAGGTTTCATGTATTCCTAGATATTATAATAAGGCTTTTTGTGTATTTTTTTTCTTTAATAAAATTTTTATTCTAGTTGATTGACAAACTTTGAATGTTCTTTAAGAATTTGTTGTTAAAGCATTGCCCCATAAATGAATTACTAATTCTGCGGAGTGTAGTAACTGGCAATGCAAGCTTATGTTTATTCCTAGTGCTTAAAGTATACAGTAGTAGTAGAGCACCTTTATTCTTATCGAAGCTTTTCATATTTTATTAGGTTATTATGTACATACATTACACTTTCATAAAAACATTGCGATATCAAAGTTAATTTGTTTATTTATTTAAATTTCGGTCTGGGGGAATCTTTACAATTTAAGTTAAAAATCACTCGTAAGGCACTCTTTTGTAACACAAATACGGTTTCAATGTCAGTCGCGTTACCCCACAGCAAAATTCTATAAGACATTACGCTATGGAAGTAACCAAAATGAAATACTCTAGCTGTTTCAACACTGGTGAGACTTTTAAATTTTCTTATAGCATATGCTGCAGGACTGAGTTTGCTTGCTAATTTAGATATAAAATACAGTATAGTATACCATATTATCTTGTATTTGGGATTAATATTTTTGGCTGCTATTTTTACGTACGCAGAATACCAGCGTAAAATAGCAGCTTAATATATCGTATGGTTAGTGTAGAGATCCGGAGACCCTTTTTTCACTGAAAACGAAGCATTCCATCTTAGTCTTCAGGGGTGGCAACGCATCTGCGTTTCGATTCTTAATCGAGAATAAATGTAGATGTCATGGGTCACAGTATCCACTTACCATCAGGTGGACTGTGTGATCGTTTATCACCCTTATTCTATAAAAAATAATGTAGATATTTCAGCTTCTATGCCCACCAGTAACTAAAAAACTAGACTTTTTGACAAATATAGCTGTCTAATCTCCCAAAAATGGTAATCGATATTTGAAACACGTATTTCAGATTGACATTAGTATTATAATCTACGTTTAATGATTGCTAAACCGGTTACTTTGTTTTTAATTCCGGCCTAAAACAGGCTTGTAACGTCGTATTATACATATTTTTATGTAAAAAGCAGATTTATAAATAATATTATGTTAATCACAAACTAGATCTCAGGAATATTTAATTACTGTATCGCAAGAAATATTTATATATATTAATAGTACCCGGTTGACCGAGCTTTGCTCGGTATATTTCGCTCGGTTTTTTTTTAATTCGTGTGTTTTGGAAATTATATTTAGATACAAATTACATACTGATGAAATACGAATAATATTTTTTGATCGTAGCGACATAATAGAAAAAACTGAACTGGTTATTTGAATAAAAAATCATGAGTGCAATTTGTTTTATTTAAATTTTCGTGTTTTTAAAAAATACTAAAAAAAAGGGCACGAAAAAATAGATTTTCTCAAAAAAGAAAGGAACTTGAAAAAAAAATTAAAAAAAGTCGGTCGGTCGGTCTGGGCTCGAACCATGGTGTTACGATTTCATCAATAAACTCAGAATCATTAATAAACTGTCAAAATTTACCTTCTTATTGTAACGATATTGTAGCAGTTTTTCGTTGCTTAAAAACATAGACAAAAAGACATTTTCTAAAAATAAATCCTAGCTAGATCGATTTATTACCCCCGCAACTCCCTACAAACAAAATTTTATGAAAATCGTTAGAGCCGTTTCCGAGATTACGATATATATAATATACATAAAAAAAATAAATATATATATATATATACAAGAATTGCTCGTTTAAAGGTATAGGGTATGATGATATAACCACTCTTGAAATATTGTTAAATATACTTAAGCTTGGACCAAAATTTAGGTAATTATTATGAGGTCCTAAAATTAAGAAATGAAAATAGTATTAAACTAATAAATGCAAACTGAAAAAATGTTTAAAATTACTAAAAACAAGTCTTAGAGAAATGTTTGTGTTTTTACGTAGTAGAGCCACGCTGCTATTATAGTTGTAGCACGAATGGGTCGGCTCGACCGGGTAGCACCACGCTATCACAGAATACCAAAAATAGCAGCGTATGCTGCTGTGTGGTGTGGCAGTATGGTGAGAACCGGAGACCCTTTTACTCGAAACGAGGCATTCCATCTGAGTCCTCAGTGGTTCAACTCAGGGTCACAACGCATTTGCTTTTTGATTCTTAATTGAGAATAAATGTGGATGTCTATGGACCACAGCATCCACTTACCATCAGGTGGACTACGTGCTCGTTTGTTACCCAATGCTATATAAAAACGTAGTCCCTAAGAAATTATTGCGAAACTGAAAATAAAAGTTCTGTGGCTAAAGTTTTTTTATAAATTTTTTTAAAGAATTTTATTCGTCTGAATCAATTTTCGAAACACTATTACCAGTCTGCTTCAGACAGTCTCTATTCTATAGCCTGTTCGAATGAAGCTAATGCACATTCCGGCAATGAAAACTCTCTCTGTCATCAAATTTTGTTTAAGGCAATGAAAAGAAGTGATACGGTGCTAAATAAGGGTTGTAGGGAAAGCAAACCAAGACTTAACTTGTGTGCTGTTCAGGAAATCTTACGTCAAAACGTAAGATTTAACGCTCAGTGCATTAGCGCTTTGTCATGGTTAAGTAGTCTCCCGTGGAGCCTCTATTCGGTTTCATGTTAGCCGTAGCAGTGAACACTTCTGGCACGCATTTGCTAGTATACCATTCAGCGTTATTTTATTTCGATTTTGTATGGGAATTGATATAGAAAAAGTGAATAAACTAGCGAAAAATCTTCCTTGCGCTCCTCGATCGCTGTTCTATCGCAGACGTTGATCAATTTTGAAACAAATCTTCAAACCGTCGACTAGTGCCTAATTTCTGGATCAAAGTGATTAATCCAAGATTTAAATATAACCATGTGCTTCAAATTTAGCAATCATGTCACGGCAGAAGTCCACGCGGGTCTAAGTATCGGTGAAGTTGTGCGGCACCCAACGTGAATCTATACTCCTCACGCGAAGGTGTTCGAACGAAGCTCGTAATCATTTCCCGATCCAATTTGCAAAATGAGTCAACATTATTCGCCTATTCTCTTCATTGGATGCTAGCCAATTTCAAAACGGAAGTCTTACTTGTTAAATGTGAGCTATCTGATAATGATTTCTTAAATTTACGCGAACACTACACATTGAATAAAACTAAATTTACGGATTCTATCGCGTTTATTTAACTGATTTTACTTATTTTTATTTTTAATTCCCGAATTTCGGGTGCTTTACAGCACCCATGGTCACGGGGTGGGGGGACTGAGATCTTTGACGTCCCAATGTCATTGTTAACCCGGCTACCTTCAGTTTTTGAATATTAATTTTTGGTCCGATTTACGCAAAATGAACTTACAGTATCTTGAAGTCTTGCAGTGGTATGCTTGGGTTTGGGTTTAATTTTATTAATTATAGGATCCCAAGCAGATGGCAGCACCCAACCATCTTCTCTATTGAAATTAGAATGTTTTTTTTTAATTTCAATAGCCTCACGTATCATCCTTGGTAGGAATCGGTGTTCTTTAGCGAGGATTTGTGGTTTATCAAATCTGATGTAATGGTGGGGACGATCTTGAACATGATCACAGACTGCAGACTTCCCGGAGCATCGGTGCTTCACGTCAGCTATATGTTCTTTCACGCGGGTTTTTATGGATCTTTTTGTTTGACCTATGTAAGAGAGACCACATTCACAATCTAACTTGTACACTCCTGCATCTTGTAGAGGGATATTACACTTGACGGATGGTATAAATTGACTAATCTTCTTAGGCGGCTTGTAGTATGTTTTAATGGAAGCTCGCTTCAAGATGTAGCCAACCTTGTCTGTGACTCCTCTGACATATGGTAGTACAGCAGGCACATGCTCGACTGTGGCCGGCTTCACTCGGTCACTGTGACGTAGGCGCGGGATCCGAAGCTTGTTGTCTTGCAACACTTGCATGACATGCTGAAGCTCGGCGGCCAGATGTTTTCTGTCACATATCCCTCGTGCTCTCTGAAACAAAGAAATGATGAAAAAAAAATGATGGTGAGATTCACCATTTAAATATCGGTTGGTATGGGTCTTTTTTCTATACACAGTGTGACCAATAGTGTTATCAGGATTTCGAATGACTAAAACATCTAGGAAAGCTAAAGAATTATTTGCCTCTAACTCCATTGTGAATTGTATTTTAGAGTTTATAGAGTGAAGGTGGTCTAAAAACGCAGATACTTTGTCAGTGTAGAGTCTTGTATTTACAGGAGCAGTAAGAAGGGCTTTCTCCTCGAAGTCCTCCATGAATATGTCCACGATTATGGGAGATACAGGTGAGCCCTTCGCCACATCATCTACTTGCTTGTAGAACTCTTCCTTCCACAATAGATAGCCAGATGTGAGGCAATGTTTGAGTAATACTGCATATTCAGCAGGCATGTTGTTATCTTCTAGCTTTCTAGTTACAATTGAGATGCAGTCTTCAATAGGTAGGCATGTGAATAGTGACTGAACATCAAAACTGACCATAGTTTCATTGTCAGCGAGATGTTGGTCTTTTATCTCACTAACAAAATGGTATGAATCCTTTGTGTGTGCTCTGGTATGTCCTCTCAGTGGTGGCAGTATTTTTTCCAAGTGTTGTGCCAGCTTATAAGTTGGTGAATCGATCTGGCTCACTATAGGACGTAGTGGAGCGTTTGGTTTGTGTATCTTAGGTAACCCATACAACCTCGGTGGTATGATACATGATGGTATTAACGAATTCACGTCGAGATTTAATTTTTCGGAGTATTTCTTTATTAAATCGCTAGTTGCTTTAAGCGTGTTAGTTGTGGGGTCTGTTTTGACTTTTTGTGTGTACTTTCATCCGATAAAAGCTGTAGTATTTTAAAACTATACTCGGACGTATCCATTATTACCGTAGCATTTCCTTTATCCTCGCGGAGTATCGTTAGCTCTGGTCTGTTCCGTAAGTTAATCAACGCTGTAAATTCGTCTTTAGGAAGGTTTGGTTTCGGCACTGCACTACGACGTAACAAAGACGAAATATCTTGATGTATAGCCTCCAAATCTTCCTTACCGATATTATTCTTAAACAGACAATCCTCAACACTGCAGATAATTTCTTCATTCCCTTCGCTAATACCTTTATTGTTGGTTCGTCCAGTGTATGGTTTGACAGATTATATGCCGTGCGTTGTTTGTTGTTTACGTCTGTGGTCAACGGTTGTGTTTCGTTCTGACGTTGACTTAGATGGTTGGCATTTGATTTGATCGTTAATTTTTGGTATTTTTCTATTTGTTTATTTTTGCATTCATTGTATTTTGATGTTTCTCGTTTGTTTAAAGTTTCGATGTAATTATTAAAATCAAATGTCGTTAAAACCGTCTTGTCTGTTTATGAAATGTAAATCGAACCGTTTCTGCTGAATCACCGTTCGTAACAACTTTTTACTTGCCTGATTTAAGATCTTAACTCTTACTCGAATGTCCTTTTTTTGTTGATATTTTGACACACGTAGGAATGAGATTATGGTCTCTGCATCTCTTTAAGAAATTTAAAGATGTTATATATCTTGCGCGCTTAGTTTTAAGATCTTCTAATCGGCGAATTTTATTTGCTATTACCAGTCCGTACTGGTTCACATAATGATTTCTTAAATTTACGTGAACACTCACCAACCCGCACCTGAAACGTCGGGAATTAAAAATAAAAATAAGTAAAATCAGTTAAATAGACGCGATAGAATCCGTAAATTTAGTTTTATTCAATATGAGCTATCTTCTTTAAGCTGGCTCTTTAACTATAAGTAGGAACGTTTTATTGCCATAAATTAAAATGACCAAAAGTCACAGATATTTTGTGATCCTTTAAAACAGGAACCCGCATAATGTGCACTGCTGTTTGGAAATAGACATACCGATATAGATTTAAAATGAAAATTCTTCTCCTCCCAGTTTTGTACTTAAATTAAAAAAACACCAAATATACTTTCGTTTTCTATTTTGGAAAGGAACTTTAAAAATTTATTTAAAGTATGATCATACATATATAATGAGATATATAATATAATATTTATTTATCTATTGTTTATCTATGTTACTATTCAGTAGTAACAATTGGGATAAAGCATCGGTGTTTTTGTTGAAAGACCTTGCCACTGGTGGTAAAGATTCGCAAAGCGTCTAATTTTAATTTATAGACCGGTTCAACTTGATTGCGATTTTAAAGTTTGATTTGATTCTAATGATTTGAAAATGGTGTCTATACGTTTGTATTAAGGTCCACGAATAAACCTTAACATTGGATCTTAGTAATAGTACACGCAATCTTTCTCCAACGTTTTCGCACCTGCGCTGGCGCTCTTCGTCTCAGCGGTCTCAGTATAGTTTTAAAAGGCCGTAGAGCGCGCGCCTTTTCACCGCGGCCTTAAAGTTCGCGCGAAAATGAAATAGAGTTTCTAAATTTGAACATTCGAACTACTCTACGAATTGTTGGTTAATATTTTTACTGCCCTCACAGTTAATTTCTTTTAATTAATTGCCAAATAATAGTGATAAAAATGCAATCTTTTGTCATTAGAAACGTAACAAGTGTCTTTTTAATATCGTTAGTTTTATTAGCCAGTGCTCAAAGAACATCTAATAACAATCTTCGGGACCTCGGTGAGTATTTAAAAGATAGATAAATGGATATGAAAAATGGTTTGCAGAAAATGCACTGAAACATTTTTTTGGAAGAATGTCTGTACAAAACTCATGCTTTTAATCCACTAACTAAATTGGGAAAAAATACGCTGCTGCGATATTGGATCGAATCTCGATCTCAATGAACCGAATCTTATTTGATTTATGGAGATAGTTAACTATCAGAAGATATCGAAAGTATGATGTAGTAAAGTAAAATGTTTAGTTGACTTACAAACGATGTTGCATTAAATCAAATTAAAGTTATCGAAGTTTTATTTGGAATATTTATTTACAAAATATTCCAAATAAAACTTAGGCCCCGTAGGGTCAAAAAACCTAGTGGAGCTGTTTCCTCGTTAAATGGGCAATCGGAGATTGGAAATAATTAACTTCAATTTTTACTTAGGACTATTTTTCACTTTTACCAAATAGGCAAGTAAAAGACTTATACTATACACGTTTTCTACGTGATAGAGCCATGTTGCAGCTGTGTTATAATTGTAGCACGAAGTGGTCGGCTTGATCGGGGAATGACCACGATTCCTCAGAATACCAGCATCTTAATGCTGCTTTATTTCGTGTGGTGAGTATAGAGAACCGGACACGCTTTTATTAAAAACAAGGTTCTTCATCTTAGTCCTTAGGGGTGACTATGCATCTGCGTTTAGATGTGGACATCTATGGGCCACAGCATCAAGTTACCATAAGTTGGATTGTATAATACTTGTTTGTCACCCTTGCTTTACAAACAAATAGCACTGAAAATTTCGGGAATCAAGGATGTGACACAACATTATTATTTAAAAATGTATTTATTGCTTTTCGAAGTATTCTCCGCGAAATTTGACACATTTTTCCATACGATGAAACATTGAAGCAACCATTCCATTCGGAAGTTGGGGTCTCCAAAATGGCCGTTTTGTAGGCGTCCACAGCTTCTTCAGATGATGAAAATCTCTGTCCACGCAATTTATTCTTTATTTTAGGGAAAGTATAGAAATCATTAGGGCTTAGGTCGGGGTTGTACGACGGATGGTCAAATAATTCTATGTTTTCTTGCTCTAAAAACTCTTTTATTCTGTGTGCAGTGTGAGAACTCGCATTGTCGTGATGGAGGATGATGCGGCGGTTGCAGTTCTCTTTACGGAGTTCAGAAACGACCTGTGGCAAACAAATGCCATTCTGCGTTAACCGTTCTTTGTCCCTCAAGAGGAATAGTCGTAACATGGCCGGTTTTGGAGACAAACGTGGCCACCATTTTTTTTGCACACACTCCGTGAACGTGTGCAAAAAAAAAACGTTTTGTTGGCTTTAACTCATTTTCGAACACCCAAACTCGTGACTGGTTTTTTGTTTCGGGTTCGTACGCGTATATCCAGGATTCGTCACCTGATACGATACTGTATACAGCATTTGAGAATCCTGCGTGGAATCTTTCGAGAGTTCTGACGCACCAAGTAACGCGTGCCGCTTTTTGCTCTTCACAGAGCGAATGCGGTATCCATCGGGAAAACAACTTTTTTACACCTAATTATTCATGCAAGATTATTTGTATTTGACTCATGTCAATGTCTAAAGTTTCCTGAATTTCGCGGTATGTCACATGTCGATCTTCCTCAATCAGCTTACGCACAGCATCAACGTTTTCTTGGGTGACTGCAGTTTTTGGACGACCTTGACGGGGATCATCACTGAGCTTGACACGTCCACGTTGAAATTCAGCAAATCAGCGATAAATTGTGGTTTTGGATGGGGCTTCATCACCAAATGCAGAAATCATCCGGTCAACACACTGTTTTTGTGTTAAATCACTTCGAAAGTCATAATAAATCATCGCTATTGAATTTTCTCGAGTCAATTCCATTTTCTCAACGACTAAACAAGTTTTACAAATCCTTGTGACAAGACCGAGAATCTTTTTTTAAATAAATAAATGGTATTCGATTTTTAAAACCAAGGAGTTTTCAATTAAAAAAGATTTTAATATGACAGGAACAGTGGAAATATTCCATTCCCGATACTTTTAGTGCAGCCTAGTACAACCTGCGACGCGTATTTTTTACAAAATTCTTCATAAAATGTTAATGCGACTTTTTGGGAGATTTTGACAACAATTTTTTACAGCAAAGGGTTGATTATGATATAATCTTGAAGTGCTTAAGTGGATAAAAAACTTGAGACTTTTTTCTTAGTTTATGTTTATAGGCTACCACAGGATCAAAAATCCGCCGATGTTCTAGTTCTCGCCAAAATACACCAACTTGATGTTTTTATCACCATCCAAGCACTGACTACATCGTTCCCACTAAATATTTTATATGTGCATATCGGTCCGGAAAAATCACTGGTGGTAGTCGATTCCACAAGGAAGTTGTACGGGGAAGAATCCTTCTTGTAAATCACACAGTGGTGGCTTGTTAATTATTTAAATGGTATTGAGGGTATAGCGAGTTTTGTCACGTTGTGCGATGGTGAAATTGAGTGACTGGAATTAGCCTGAACAATTTCTCAAAGCACTCCCCGTGGGGATGCCACAGAATATGAAAAGAGAATCAAAAACTATTCGCAGCGCCAGTGAGTCAAGCCTATCAGAAAGAACTCGATCGTCAACGATTCGAACTGCTCTGCGCTGGATGCGATAAGAGGAGGGAGCCAAATTGGCCTTCCCTTCCAAGTGACCGCGGAATTGAACGTCATTCGATATATCGACGCCGAGGATTCCGATGCTAGTTGAGGTAACGAGGAGAGTGCCTTTAAATTGAGGAGATACGATAAACGGGTCCTTTTTATTGGTAAACGCGCAAACTTGTGTCTTCTGGAGATTGAACTGAAGTAGGCTTATTCGCCCCCAATACGAGACTTTGGTCATCAAAGACTCCACTTCAGACACAAGTATATTCCAGTACTCCAAGACGTATTCCCGAGAAATTTTAAAACCACCGGTGTATAAGGCATCGCCAGTGGTCGTCTGCATAACAATGAATGTTACTGGTTTGTAACATATTGTTGATATGCAGAAGGGAAAGGGTAACCGATAGCACGCAGCCCTGTTTAACACCAGCATTCACAGGCTTGGAGTCGGAGTATGCACTGTCGACTACGACCTTAGTTTTCCGATGTAAGAGAAAACTCGTGATCCAATTGCATAATTTCTCATGAAGCCATGGAAGCTTCGGAACAAGCGCTTTGTGCCAAACCAGATCGAAGGCTTTTGCTATATCCCCTTAAATTTCTCCCGTGAATTTAACCACCTGTGCCCATCGGTGTGTTAGGTAAATAAGATGATCTATGCCTAGGGAGTAGGAGTACTGTAAAAGACGCATTAGAATCGGTGCTAATTCTGAAGTACACGTCCTCAGCACAATTTGGGTATTCCGTCAGACACACTTGACTTGTGAATGTCCAGGGAGAGGAGTGCTTTGCGTACTGAGCACAGTGTGAATCGCACATCAGGCATATTGAACTCACACCGCGCGATGGTCGGCGGTTTTTATCAAGAGCTATGAGTTTGTATTCATTGTAGTTCTTCAATCAAGCGTTGTCACCTTTCTTGTAGTAAAGTTGACAAGTATCACGCTTCCGGTACTGATGGCATCCAAATAAATTTCTTTATAACATCTGCAAGTAATATACCTTTCGAAAATCAAAAGAGAATTGATATTTAATGCTCTTTTTCATTTATCAAGTGGAAATGATAACATATTAAAAAATCGATTAGAAACGAATGATGTTAGTGGCTAAGTTTTTATTAAGTTTTTTTTATAGCATTGAGTGACAAACGAGCACGCAGTCCACCTGATGGTAAGTGGATGCTATGGTCCATAGACATCCACATGTATCCTCAATTAAGAATCAAAATGAAAATGCATTGTCACCCCTGAGGACTAAGATGGAATACATCGATTCCAGTAAAAAGGGTCTCCGGTTCTCTGTACTCGCCATATGAAACACAGTAGCATTACGCTGCTATTTTATTAGTATATTCGCTGGTATTCTGTGAGAGCGTGGTCCTGCCTCGGTCGAGCCGACCCATTCGTGCTACAATAACAACTATAATATAGCTGCAGCGTAACTCTACCACGTAAAAAAGTTTATGAGATACCCGTATGAAATAAATATTTTTATGGTCTGTCATCGAGAGTCGAGTTGCACGCAAAAAGGGAGCCAAAAAGTCGGGTTTCTCTTTTGCGGCACGGGCCAGCGAGTCGTCCTCCCCGTGCAGAGGTGGAAGTAATGGCTTACAGAAAGTCCCTTGGACAGCCTTGACGAGGAACCAGAATGTACGGGTTCTCGAAGGAAGGCAAACTTATTTCTCAGTGTCATTAAACGATTTTGTAGTAAATAGAAAGTCGAACGAAAACCTTTATTTCATTTATACATGTTTCTAAAGGTAAACCCTCAAAAAACTATTTTGTTAGTTAATTACTTTACTTCGAGGTTTCTTTAAAATATGTGTAAGAAATTGGTATCAAGCCTCAACTCCTTACATTGGATTATATAACGACTGTTCGTGATTATGAATAAGAAGATATATTTTAATACATAATACTGTTTTTATCTGCGGCCTACGACACGACTTTTACTTTTAGTGACACAGCTGCGAGTGAGGTTTCTCTCTCCGGCGCCTGTTATTGACAGTCTTTAAATATACAAAATAAGTGTATGATTTTTCGAGGAAATCAATTTCGTTTTAAAGATAGGGACGAAAGTAAAAAGGACGAAGTATTCATCATGTCATGTGAAATAAGTTATTTATAATGTATTTAATTAAAGTTATTTATTTAAAGACCATTAGAATAAGTTTACAAAAATTTAAATATTACTTTTATGCAAGTGGCATTGTTTGTCTTTTTGAAAATAAATTCCTTTAAATTGAAAACGTTTTTAAAAATACTGGAGCTCGAAGATATTTTTACGAGCCTAAATTGAATGTACAGATAATCTCAACTCAAAAGTTGAGAAGAAGGGGCTTAGGCAGTATGACGTTAATGCCCTCATTACTGTAATCCTTGTTTTCATCGGTCCGTAAATTGTTTACAGACGGAAATGACTCTCTATTGGATACTTTGCACCATCGTAAACATCATATAGTTTAAATTTGCTAACTTTATTAGCGTCTTAAAACTCGCTCGATTTTAAGTAAAATTAGATTTAAAAACATTAGATGATTAATTGATCATTCGACTTTGAAAACTTGACGTCATTAGACTCATTACCTTAAAAGTCCGTAGGAATGTTTGTCGTCTTTTAAAAAGTATGTTACAATCTCAGATTTCATTAAATTGACTATAATCGCCATGTTCGGCACGTACCTCAGTGATTGCAGGCACAAATTTACACTGCTTCCTGTCACAGGTCTGCGTATTTTAATTCTAGTTCAAATATGGGAGGGTTATTTCATCATATCGGAGGTCATAAGTAGCTCCCCGTATAATCCTAATTCGCCTCTTACGACGCCCACGGGATGAAATGGGTAGTGAAATCCTAATGTAATTATATAATATAATAATATTCCTAAAAATATTTGACTGCCTTTTTCATCTAGTAGTCTTAAGCGCTGCTAGGTAGGTACTGCTCCTGTTATTCCGGGTTCGTATCCCGATTCGGGCCAAATTTAGTAATTAAGGTTTTTTTACAAGAAATTCTCGGTAGCAGTCCATCGTTCCCCTGCTTTGTCGTTAAATCTAAACAAATTCGTTTCTATTTTGAATTTAAAGCATTTAATTTAAAAAAAAACACACAAATTTCGTCATAAGGAATGCCGGCAGAAGTGAAAACTGAATCATATATGCGTATACATGTACACAGGCTGCAGGCTAATAATACTTTAATACGTCATGTGCATGTCGGGGTCATCGGTGACGCGAACCCATAAGCTTTCCCCTAACAAAAATAGCTCAACTCGACTAAAGAAGTTTTGATTTAAAAAAACTGATGTGTTAGTTAGTAGTTGAATGGCTTCTTTTCATAAACATAAACCAAACACATCACTCTATTCGAAAAAATATGATTCGTCATTTTGGTAACAATAAAATAACAAACAACACTAAATTGCGAATAAATAACTAATTCAAAGTGGTAACACACAGCTTCTTAAGCAGTAAACGTCGGTAGCGTGTCGGAGCTGATACATCCATTTTTGTATGTATGTTGTCCATTGTGAAACGGTTTGAACAATTATTTTTCTTTAAATAGGGGTGGTCCCATATATATTTGCACAAAAAAATCTACACTTAAAGTTTGTCTCGGATGGCAAATAAGAAAGTTTTTCATGTTGCTTTGAGATTGCGGTTGAAATATTTTTTTTATTATTCTAAGTGAGCGCTTAACTACAATCCCACCTGATGGTAAGTGGTGATGTAGCCGGAGATGGTGAAGCGCACCGACTTAACAAAAGCCTATTCACTCCTGCCTTCAAGACAAATGTTGACAGCTTATTCCACTCCTTTGCTGTACGCATGACGATCGATGTACCAAGCCGTTTGTTTCGAATGCGTGGTAAGTCGAGAACTAAAGGATAAAGAATGGTCCAGCGTGTGGAGGTCCAATGGTGGAAGGGGGAGGAATAAAGTTATGTATTTCCTGGGCACACTCCTCAAAATACATCTTGTAGAATTCGGAAAGGCCGGCTAATATTATATATATTATAAGATATTCCTTTGTCCACTCAAAAGGTGAAATAAAATTAGCTTCTAATAAAAGTACATCTTAATATATATAATTTACGTGTCACGTTGTTAACCTAAACTACTTAACCGATTTTAATCAAATTTGCACACCGTGTGCAGTTTGGTCCAACTTGAGAGATAGGATAGTTTTTTTGCCCATGAGTGACCCACAATTTTTTATTGAAAATTTAAGGATCTTGAATAGGACATGACAAAGGGTCGCCGAAAAGGGCAGAACAACGTCTGCCTGGCGAGCTAGTATACTATATATAAATGATATATTGTAGAGCTACGCTGCAGCTATATTATAGTTGTAGCACAAATGGGTCGGCTCGACCGGGGAAGGACCACGCTCTCACCGAATACCAGCGTAAAATAGCAGCTTAATGCTGCTATGTTTCGTATGGTGAGATCCGCAGACCCTTTTTTACTGGAAACGAGGCATTCCATCTAAGTCCTCAGAGATGAAAATGCATCTGTGTTTTGATTTTTAATCAAGGATAAATGTAGATGTCTATGGGCCACAGCAATCACTTACCATCAATCAGGTGGACTGTGTGCTCGTTTGTCGTTTGTTATTCTATAAAAAATAATGTAGACATTTCAGCTTCTATGCACACCAGTAACTAAAAAACTAGACTTTTTGACGAATATAGCTGTCTTAGAACCGGTGGTAACCGATATTTGAACTGACTGTGTGCTCGTTTCTCGTTTGCCACCCTTATTCTATAAAAAAGTCAACTTCAAAGAAAAAAAAATTCACCGAAGTTGAGGCTCTAATTTTTCTATACGCTATTTTAGCAGTTTTAAGAAGTCTGCTTTTACTTATAAATGTTATAAAAGTTTTTTTTTTCACTTGCGACGTGTTTATTTTACAATATTATGTAAAATAAACACGTCGCATTTACATAAATACTTTATGGTCTGAGTTAATTTACCTTTTTTGAAGTATAAATTCGAAATGATTAAACTTGAGCAGTAAATTGAAATTGAAATCCGATACTATCACAATTAAAATGATATTTATTGTTAATAATGGTAGTTAACGAAATAAAAAAAAAAATTACTAAGCCTGATAGGCAAAAAGTCAGAGCAATCATAGGTATTTATAAGAAAAATAAAATTATTGTATAAGAATTTCATTTTCAACTTTCTTGTATAAGAAAATTTTAATGGGTTGTCTGGTAGAGAATGCCTCAAGGCATTAAGTACGTCGTTTGTATTTTTTTGTTTTAAGGAATGTAATAAAAAAAAATAAAAAAATGACGTGGTAGAGTTACGCTGCACTTATCTAATGGTTGAAGCACCAATGGATCGGCTCAACCGGGGAAGCACCACGCTCGTATGGTGAGTGTAGACAACCGGAGACCCTTTTTACTAGAAACGAGGTATGCCATCTTAGTCCTCAAGTGACAACGCATCTGCATTTTGGTTCTTGTTCCAGGATAGATGTAGATGTATAGATATATAGAAAGTAAGTAAGTATAGACATAAAGAAAGTAAGTATAGACATAAAAAAACATCTACATCTATCCATGGTATCCAATTAACATCAAGCGGACTGTTGGCTCGTTTGTCACCCTTATTCTATAAAATAATAACTAATTGAATCTGAAACGTAGGTACCAAAAAATTTTGTCATCAAGATTGAGACTAAAGAAAAGTTGAACGATTAATCATAATTACTACGGTTTTGGTATTTAATTAAATAAGAGTAACCTGTCTTCGCTTAATATTAATTTAATGGCGCTTCAACACGGTTTTTGCCCTAGTGTACGGTTTATTTAGTACGAAAATAGTTGAGCAATGATTTCAAAAGGTCATTGTCAAACATCTTCGGATAACGGGTACCTACCTACGTAATTTATTTTATTCTTGTAAAATTTTTATTTTCCGCTATGATGTAATCTTAATAAATATTTGGATCTTATTATAATTCTAAAAATATTATAATTATTACAAACGGACGAGAATACTAGATGTTCATTTTTACAAAAAAAAAAAAAAAAACTATTAAATTTAGATTGCAAAATTATGGTTTTCCCTTGTTTAACTTTCAATTGATTTTACATTCAGTATTTGAGTCAAACATAGAGGTCAGAGTAATCTTCGATTACTAGTTCGTGCAGAGGCAGCTCGTAATTTATCAATGCTACCTTCAGAGGGGATAATATTATTAAGGAATGTACTGTGCGTTTTTGATTGAGAATCGCTTTCGTTTCGTAGTGGAAACATCGACTTGAAGAGTGAATCGCGAGGAAGACCGTGCACTAGAATAAAATTATTTTAACGGATTTTGTAACGTTAAATATTACTTATTATAAAATAGATTAAGTAAAATTAAATGCTACAAAATCGTAAAAATAGTTTTATTTTTAATGGCAATTTCATATTTCAATCCCTAATATAAAATAGTGTTTAGAAAGAAAGAAAATAACTTACTTTTAGGTGTGCTCTTTGGGAAAGGTCCAGTTTAAGCAGTTGCATCTTTGAAACACTTCCCCACGTTTTGTTACAATATAATTTGATGGATTGATACAGTGCTAAATAAGTACTTTTTTAGAATTTTTTCATCAAAAACATGATGAAGGTTTTGAAAATGTATTTAAAGAATTCTGTTTGTTAAGAGATTAACATGAGATTGAAATTAAAGTTCTTAAGAGAAAGAAAAAACGAGAATGTTGACAGATTTGAGTTATAAGAGTAGATAGTTCGGTTGACATTTTTTCTTAATGGAAAAGCTATAGATATATTTTTATCAATATTCCTTTGTTAAATCATTTGTTTTTAACCATTTACAATCAAATCGAAATTATGTTGGGCTTGTTTGTATGCCTCCTTACATGAATCACCACTATGTAAAAGAGCAAAATCATCTGCGAATACAAAAATCTTCTTCCTATTCGATAGTTTAAACTGTCAAAGCTCAATGATTGTTAATATATAAGATACAGTCTTGAACTTGAAACTCAGCCTTGCGGCACGCCATGAGAAACGGGAAGAGCGGTACTTATCCAGTTTTCAATCTTGACATATTTAGATCGCTTAGTTTTGAAAAAAGTTATTTGTTTGCTTCTCACGGCAAGCTTGGGTAGTTTCCTTTTATTTCAGTAGGAGCTATCTGCAGATCGTTTCAATCTCACAGCCATTTTTAGACGTAGTCTTTCCAAACCAAAATGTTATACTACTATATTTAGATTTAAGTGAAGCTAAGTATTAAGCTACAGTTTAAGCCTGGTTATATGAATAATTAAGTTACTGAATAAATCAGGTTTTTAATTATGAACATTATGCAATATATAGAAAATCGATTTTAGTTCGGGAAAATTCAATATAATTAAAAATATTTGTTATCCGTCATGACTTGTTAAGCAAACTATAATCAATAAATGTCATACCTTTACATTTAGGAGCAAAAATAATGCAGTTATATAAAATATATTTATTTGCATTAATAAAAAACAGAAAATTGTGGTCGCGGTGTAAGAACATCTACTACCCCCATATCGTTTCGAGGGTGTCTTTATAGGCGACAGAAGGAAACTCAATAGAAGATGACTCTGCAGCATGTTCCTGATAACCAGTCTAAGTTATATAAAACTGCGCTTGCCAACTCGTCTACCAAACGTGGCAAATCCATCATTATTGACTATAAGGTCTATAAGACTTTATTTAATAAAAGAGATCTTTCTTCTCGTTAATAAATTTACAATTTATAGCTTATACTCAGCCATTTTATTAGCGAAACTGACTTTATTCAACATATCAAAGATAACATTATATTTTATTTATGGTATTTGAGCAGGAATAGTAGGAACCTCTTTAAGATTATTACGTATGAGGTAATTTATGGCTTTTGTTCAGCATTAGACTTTCATAGGCATAGTGGAAGAAAATAATAATAAAATAAGATAAATTTAAGAATAAACTAAATTCTCCTGGTTCCATTTTAATAACCTGTACATTAATCAGAATTACAGAATTGTAAACACTTAACTTCACTTTCAAATCTACCCGTATCTGATGACCATTACGAAATAAGATCGAATATAGGCTTAGATGCCAGTGGTAATTATACACAAGGATGGTCATAACATAACACAAGTACATCTGGGAGAAAGAAAAAAAAACAAATCGAGTATTTGTTTTTTCGATGTCTTATTTTATACTACCTACTTTGATTCTTATTACTTTGATACAATATTTGATTCAAATGTTCAGCGTTAAAGGTGCTGGCGTTGACGATCAAGCTTCAATTACTCTTGGAGTACTATGAATTTTATGATAAGAATTCGACTTACAATCTACATAAGCTCCATATTTAGTTTGAGATATTTATCCATACTCTAATAATGTTTAAAAAACGTTACATTTAATGAAACTGTGTGGACATCGAAAAAATAGACCTAATTCTTATTATTATACTACTTAGTTGGCCCAGCAGATGTTGCTCTGTCTTTTCTGGTAAGTGGCGCGATATATTTCACTTCGAATTTACTCCGGAGTTTTTACGGTGTAAATATATAATAATTCACTACAGCGTTACCTATCGAGCCCAGACTTTTTTTTCTTGGTACTCGACCAAAATATATTGTGAAAATGTGGCGGCGCTGTCGTCGCGCTATAAGCGAAATATATCGAAGCCTAAATCGTGCTATCAAAGTTCCGAAATAAAATATAGTTATTAATAGCTCCGAACTTCCACTTGTCCTAGTAGTCTTTTCCTTCCACGACCACAATTATTAGTGATTTTGTTCCAAAAATATAGAAATTGATTTTAATGGATTTTGGCCCAAAAAAGATAATGAATTGTCTACAGCGCTGCCTATCGGTTCCTTGCATAGCTATGAACCATCTTCTCAACAAAACCACAGAATAAATGATAGTACTGTGTAACAAAACTAATAATAGTGTGTGAATATGACTTCAATCGGTCAAGTGGTTCAGAAGTCATAAGATCATTAAAAATGAGATCACTAAAAATTGTACAATATTTGATAATGTCATAGCAATTAATTGTAGAGACAAAGCTCTTGAACCAGTTATATAATGACGAGCAAAGTTTGATATACTATGCTATGTTATCCCATAATTTAAGTGGGCAACGCTTGTTTATACGAGTATAGTAGTACGTGAGGGTAATATGGTCATCCGGTTAAATATGGTCACTGTCTTATAACTTAAAAAGCACAACCTTGTTGTCATAGAAGGCTCTGTGATACGATAGCTCTTCGTCAGTCCATTTCAGTCAATAATAAAGGGTCAAAAGGTCGCTGCTATATCGACGCCATTTTGACAGTAATTAAAAATATATATATATATATATAAATTACGTGTTTGTGCGCAGGACTCCTAAACTACTTAACCGATTTTAATCAAATTTGCACACCGTGTGCAGTTTGGTCCAACTTGAGAAATAGGATAGTTTTTTTGCCCATGAGTGACCCGCAATTTTTTTTTTGCGAATGGGTCATGACAAAGGGTCGTCGAAAAGGGCAGAGTCTAGTTTCAGGATGTTAGCTGTTTAATAAAACTAATAAAAAAAGGGAAAGCCAATGAGGTGAGGATGATGATGAATGGTTTATGATTTGGTATTGTAACCAATCATCATGTCGCCTTTTTAGGCGTTTTTTGAGCTATCTAACCGCAGTCCGAGGGGGGGAGTGCGGACCCCTGTCTCTGACTGCTCAGCTCGTGTCGGTCGTAACGCCATTCATAATCCTAGTAATGTTTGTCCCATTTAGTGTGGGTATAGTGTCATTATGTGATGTGCCTGCGACGTTTGGGTCGACTGGATCGAGCGGTTAACGAAAAGGGCAGAACAACGTCTACCTGGCAAGCTAGTTATATAAATGAATGAATATACTTTTATTGTACACCACATACAAATAAACAGGTAACAAAACAAAAGCAGATCATAATATATAAGTACAATTTGGCGGCCTTATCGCTGCATAGCGATCTCTTCCAGGCAACCAAAGGTGTGAAGGATTAGAACAATGAAAACTAGGTAGGTGGTGCAATATAAATATACATAATATAATATCAATACTATATAATACATAATATAATATTAATAGACAATACACGCAATAAAATAACATATAAATAACTAATACTAATATAATAAAAGTAAAGTAAACATATAATATGCAAAAAAAAAAAAAATATATATATATATATATATATATATATATATATATATATAAACAAACTTACACATTTACCTAGTTATAGTATAATATATTTTAGTCGGAAGTATTTTATGAAAATTTTAAGTCGATTTTTCGAAGTTTTCCTAATTATTGCCAAAGCAATTCAGAAACGGCAGTAATGATTTGGATGAAATTTTAGTATTTAAGTAACGTAAAAAAACTTGAAAGGTAAATTTCAAGTTTTTTTAGATCGGTGTCATTCCGTTTAGTTATTTTTTTTTTGTCTAACTACGATCAAAGATCGGTCGGCCAGGTACTTTGTGGCTTAAATGCTTTTGCTACTACGATTATAATGCCGTCCAAATAGTTACGTTAAATATTCATCCCCTATTATTCCCAACCGGATGGGAACATTTTCTTCAAATTTACACATATCCCTGAAACCTATATAATAAAAAAGAATAACTTATATGGGTTCAGGCATTATGTATAAACTAAAATGTTTTATTTGAATAAAATACGCATTTATTTATAGTTTTTGGGCCTCTGTCGTTATTTTAAGGAGGCGCATAAAATTATAATAAAATTAAAGAGAGTAAAAAGCTTGTTAAACATTTAGTAGAAAGACCGGTATAGTGTGTTTTTTTTAAAGGAATTATGCAAGAAATGTTGTACGTACAAGATTTTCAAATATTGTTTTAAAATTAACTTATATAATGGAAATTTTTAATGGCGTTTGATTATTATTAATTAACACGTGTATAAGTTAAAAGGAGTTATTTATATAAAACACTAAAACAGGTATGAGAGGACACCTATTAATACCACGGGCAAAGAGGAAAATCGTTTATGAATTATAATGGACACAATTTTTTTTATTAATATAATACAAATAATAAGCTTGACAATTTTTACTTCATTTTGGTGATTAATTCAGTAGCTTAAATAATTGAGCTATAAAAACTCTGCTAAGGAAAGTATAGTGTGCAATATAGGTTCTCTTCACATTAATTAAATTAAACTACGTTTTAGTTATATTCCATATTTATCAGAAAAGATTTAGTAGCCGGAGTAATTTCGGAACTGCGGGTCTGAACTCTAACCGAAATCAATATTTGAGAACAAACAAAATTGGTTTTTGGATCTGGCTTTACCTTCGATCTTACCGCACAAGTATTTTATCAGACTCGGGCTGCTTTTTACCAAACAATTATTGTAGACATACATTTTTATTCACAAGCGACCCGCCCCGTCTTCGTCTGGGTGATGTCTATAAATGCCATTTATGTCATCATTTAGATTTAAGATACCTAATCCTCAACAACTATTTATATTGAACTGGATATGACTCTCCCCCGATGGATTTAACTTATCATCACATCACGGGTGGATTGACGACCGCAATAAGTTCCAGCAACTTTTGGACCTTTTCGCACTTTTGATTCTGATTCTCGTCGCTAGTATAAGTATTTTACGCGTGACGTAAACGAAATGATAACTCCGTCATTTACTGGAAGCTATAATATCTTTCTAGCAAGTTCCGACGTCGCCTCTTATGACACGAACAGGACTCAACAGGATGATGCATTTTCTTACATGGATTATGCGTGCTTACTCTTGATGATGCGTTTTCTATAATTTGTATACAATAAAGAATAAATAAATAAGGTAAAAAGTATACGTCCCACTGTTGGGCACAAGCTTGCTCTCATTTCTGAGAGAGTTATGAGGTAATTAGTTTCCAGTGCATGTTAGCGGATTTCAAATTTCATTGAAAATATTTTATTTCTCAGAAATGCAGGTCCCCTAGTTTCAAAAGCACTTAAAATTGCAATTAACAATTTTATTAGTGCCAGCGGTGATCGATCCCAGCTTGATCGTGAATTGTGATAGTATGATCAACCGTCACAGGTACCTGATTAAAGAGAATAAAGTGCTGTTTTATGAAGTAAGCTGTGTATTCATTTGTAATAGAAGTCCATATTTAATACTCTTCTCAACGCAATCTTAGCCTTGTTTAATCAAAGAAAAGAAAAATAAAGGACTACAGTGACTTTATCGTCAGGTGCGCTCTGTCTGCGTATGTCACTCCATTGAAAAATACTTCGTGCTATGCCAATCTTTGCAGTTGCAAAATGATTGCATGTGGTGCATATCGCACCGTGCGATGAACGGCGGCACCGACATCCGTAATGTGACACTTTCCATTTTAGTTGTCTCACGTGTCTGTAACATAAAAACTATTATTCGCGCGAAACCGCACTATACCGGATGCTAAGCTCAGTTTTAAATCCATGAGAGTACTATACACACTATAATACCTTCTATACTTACTATACTATATAACTATACTTTCCTTTTAAGCTGACTTAAAAAAAGGAGAAGGTCCACAACCGGATTGTTTTTTTAATTATTTTTTTGAATGTATGTTACGTGATATTTTCGCCAATTGACGCTAGATTTTGAAGATTCTTTTTTTAATTAAATGAGCTATATAGTATGCCAATCGTTTCATATAAATTTGAAAAAATAAATCCACCTCTAAGGGTGGTCTGACACACCAGGCTTAAAACATTCGAAAATCTTAACCCGGGTTTTTGATCGTAAATTCTCAAACCGCGATTAAATACAAAAAAATTGCGCATTCTGGCAAGAATCCTAACTGGAAATTGTAGTCTTAAAAAGCACATTTCCATCCCGGAACTAAGCAACTCAAGGATGTGTCGGTTCTATTCCATAACAAAAGAAACGCCTCTGCACATCCTAACTGATTGCGGACCCTTAATGCGCAAACGTAACACTAATCTAGGAATCTATCTACTCCGCCCAGAAGAAGTGAAATTGGTTACGGCTAAGCAAATCCTTCTATTTAGTGAAGACATAGGGCTTAGCAGTGAACTATAGCTATAGCAGCGATCACAATAGATCGTTTAGGTCGCAGTGATACCGGTCACCTTATCTAGACCTGCATAGCTGCTAGCACATAAAAAAAGGTGGCAAAATAGGGGATTATTTTTTTAATGTAACTATTTAGGCGACATTGAGATTATGATATTCCTTAGTTCACTCAAAATGATAAAAAAACTTAATTGGGGTTTAATTATTCTATACGGTATGGCTTAGCACCGACTCCGGAATGTGAAATTATTTTTTGAAATGAAAACATTCTTAGAATCTTGTGGAGTTGAAACTCGAAAAAGCGACACTAAAAAGAGACAAACATATACATCTATAGGATTTAACCTGCGAGAGAATGAGATAGAAAACTGTATAGAATGTTTCCTACTATCTCAGTCTCCTCTTCTGAAGATTTCAGTTTCAGCGCGTGTGAACTGCACAAATATTTTTCTCTTTTTAATTCTTTGAAGTTGGCTTTTATTTTTGTTTAAAGTTATTTTCCTTTTCATTAAAGTCTGTTTTAATTAACTTTTACGATACATTATTTTGTATTGTAACTAGAACCGTAGTAGCTCAAGGGCCTTAGCACCTGTCTATGTAATCAAATTGGTTATTGCAGTTGTATGTGCCAATTTACAAAGTACTTAGTGGTGAAGGGAAACATCGTGAAGAAACCTGAATGTCCGGGGAAAAAGTATTTCGATGATTTGTTGCACAGCTGCGTAAATTTCACGACAAGAATGGGCTGAATCTCCGTGAGCACCTTCGATCAACTTGTTGATTATGACGCCAATAAAATTGTTAATTGCAATCTTATGTGCGATTTACAACGTGGGAAACATCGTGATGGAAAAGTATTTCTAGGACTTGTATAGCCGTTAACTGTCAAATCGTCAATCACCTGCACTTGAGCATTGCTTAATAAATTGGAGATATCTCTGGAAAGGAAAGACTAAATAAATAGGAGAAGACCTGTGCCCAGACGTAGACGTATATGTGATATAGGCTGCAATTTGTGTTTTAATGATTTGTTTTTAGAGCTAAGCATCATGGCTCTTTGATCAGGGTATTTACCGGCTAATAAATACGTGGATTCTTTTCTAAGATAAGCTATTGATCCGCGTAATGATTTTTGAATCTCAACAACAGCGTCACCAACCGGGTCCAATTTTGAATCTAAACAATCCAGGGACCCACTCAAACACAAACAAAAATTTAATCAAAAAATCGGTCCAGACTTTAAAGAGGAGTTCAGTCACATATACAAGGACAGAGGAATTATATATATATATATATATATATATATATATAGTACCTGGATGACCGAGCTTTGCTCGTTTTTTTGCCATTTCCGATATTCCGATTATATATATAAAGATTGGAGGGTTACTAACTTTACTATCCATTTCCTTGTGATTAATTCGATTATATGAAAACATAGATTTAACATAGATTAGGTATGTTGTTTAACGTTAAATGGAATTCATTTAGAGACAATAATATGTTGTTTATTTTAATACACATATTTTGGGTATGAAAAATGGCTTTGTGTACTGTGCACTGCTTATTCCATGAGGAAATTCCTTCCAGTAGGCCTATGGGAGGATAATTGAAGAAAACAGAAGTGTAGTCAAAATGTGCACACAACACACACACACACAAACATAATCAAACTAAAAACACACACAAACACAAACACACACACACATATATATATATACACATATATTATATCATTATTACTGTATATGTATATATATTATGATATTTTTTATTAGATATGTGAAAGAAAAATTTTAACTAATTTACGCCACAAATACGCTAACAATCGAGCAAAAAACTGGTAATGTTTACGAGTTTTTACTGTTATGTCAGATTCGTAATCTATAGGTTTCCAACCTATTATTATTTATTATTATTACTATTCGAATACACATTGGAAATTTTTTCTTACTTTATTTAAGGATGTATAATAAACAACACTTTTATTGTAAGGAAATTTACAAGCTTGTTAATGACCAGAAAAGTATCGTTACACATCAAAACAAAAATATTTTTGCTTGATTAGTGCTTGATCTAGAGTTATTTTTTATGAATAATAATTTATATTTAAATATGTGTTTTAAACATTAACGTATAATTTGTTTAATATTCGTACAAGTTTCTAATATGTTTTCAACATTATTAAGATAAGGCACAACATCATGTCTCGATACATACCGTTAAAAAATAATATTGTGTTTCACGCTAGTATTCTATAGGAGCTTGGCCAGCCAACCCATTCTATAGCTGCAACGTGGCTCTACCACGTAAAATAATCATTTCTTGATATTGGCTACTTTCATCGCAGGAAGGACGAATATTTATGATTTCTTATTCTATTAATGTGATTTGATTATTGTTGATGTTTTCTATCCTTAACATTACACATAGTATGTAGGTACGTAGTATGTATGTACATCATTAATTTCTTAACGATGATTGAAGCTCGGAATGTTTGAATGGCGCTACTTGGCTTATTAAAAAAAACAATTAACTATTTCAATGATCGTTTAGAAATGTTGCCATGTAATTTCATCTTAAGGAAATGAAATCAGATAAAAATAGATTTCACTTTCACTGTACTCTACATTGGCGGTCTCTTGTCACGTAGCACTGTTACTTAGTTGTAGTTGCCGTATTCGTCAATATATTTTCTTTACCTGAAAAAGGGTGTTTATTTCTGTTATTAGAAGTTATATATTTTATTAAAAAATAGTTGTGTATAGAAAACATAATATTTTTATTTACGATGAAATCAGATTATTTACTTCCGAATTTCATTCGGTACTCGAATAGTGAACATATTAATATAAATTAGTTTCTTAGTTTATGCACCTTTCTTACACGTGTATACACAGCATTATATACAAATATTGTACATACAAAATATAATAATTTAATTTTGTTTGTTTATTGATTAAACAAAATCCTAATCTTAGACTCTTGTGTAGCCTTACATATTTCAGTACGAGTACCGGGTTCGATACAAAGTCTTGTTAATTGCAATTATAAGTGTTGATATACACTAAGACTCTTAGAAATTAAAGGTGTCCTGTACTTAGGGAAGCTGAAATTTTACTTTTATTTTACTACATAAAAGATGAATCGATGACCATATGCGGCATGGTGATAGTTACCATGTGCGAATTTGTTCGCGCACGGGCATAGTTACTCAGATATGAAAGTTTCCTTACGGTGTTATCCTTCACTACCCAGCAAATCGTAAATCAGCATTTAAATTTTTAGTTAACACATACACAGCCACAACTCATAAGTTCAGTGGGATAGATCAGTGTTGTATATATAACTGGCATACAAAATTAAAAAGATATCATTTTTTATATTAGCGCCTGCCAGTACCGGGCGACCTTCCATAAGTACGCGCCCTGTCGTTTGGGACTTAAAAAATAAAAAGCACTAAAGCTATTTATATTCCTTCAAACAAACAGAGGTTACTAAACTTTGTCTCTGGCTTGAGCTCGTAGCCACGCAGACGTCATGAATGTAACCAAAAATTGATGGTACATGTTTTCGGTGTGAAAATTTCATTCGACATTTGTGCAAAACTGGTCGAAAGTAAGAAGTGGCATGGACCAATCATCAGTCATCATCATTGCAGCCCTTCACAAGTCCACTGCTGAACATAGCACGGTCCTAAGTCACATACATCCATCGACTTACCGCATGTCTTATCAGATTGCCACTCCATCCAGTGGGGGGTGACCCCCACCTTATACATCGCATACCGGTACGAAGCTGTCACTCGAAAACCTTTCTTCGATTGTCGGTTCTTTGAGTTATAGTTCATTGCCACTTCAGCTTAATAATCCGTTGGGCTATGTCTCTGGTTCTACTGCGGATATCCTCAGTTTATCACGCAGAGAAACCCGGAGCATAGCCCTCTTCATAGCTCGCTGAGCGACCATGAGCTTCCTCATACAAAATACGACATAAATAAACACGGCGATGACACAAAAAGTTTTAAGAACATAAAGTGTAAATGAATTGATAAAAAATATACTTTGAGACCAAATCTGTAAATACCATTAAAATGAGCCCATGAGGCGTAATTATTATTTTTTGTGTAACATCATATAACCTTGTCTATCTTTTATAAATTATTTAATTCGCTTCTAAATTTTTTTTTCTTGTTTTTTAACAATGTCTTGACATGATTAACATGAACATGCTTTGATTTCTGTTTTAACTAATACGGATTGTTTTTTATACAGTAACGGTGACAAAAAAGCTGTGGTCTATCGATATCTACATCTTTTCTTAGTTAAAAATCAAAATGCAGATGCATTGTCATCACTGAGGGCTACGATGGAATGCCTTGTTTCCAGTAAAAAGGGTCTTGGATTACTCATCATACGAAACACAGCTTCATAAAGCTGTTTTCTTACGCTGCTATTCTGTGACAGCCCGGCCTTTCCCGGTTGAGCCGACACATTCATGATACAACCATAATATTTTTGCAGCCGGCCTCTACCATTAAAAACTTAAAAATATATATATACACGTATAAATGATAAAAGGAACATTTAGTATCATTATAAATCAACAAGTTGAAAGTATTTGGAAAATCTGCTCAAACCGATTTGACCTTGATATTACTTCATGTACTTCATACGTATATTGCGTGTGCGATTACATTTAGTTGTTTTCTTACTTAATGTAATGGTTTATTAATAGCGCCACCCTCATTATGTTTTGGTCTACGTTATATATATTTTGAAATTCAGCTAATGCCGCCTTTTTCAACGACAACGAACGAACACGAACGAAGAAAAATCACATGCTACATAATAAACTGCTTGAGATTTTAAAATGAAACAAAAATTACGTTATTCCCAGGGTTACTAACGACCTGTGTACATAATATAAGGTCTTTATCTATGAAATTGTAGTTTTTTTTTACGAAATAACGTAATTTTTTAAAATATTTTTTATTTCTATTAATCAAATCTTCGAGTTACATATATCAGGTGGACTGTGTGCTCGTTTGTCACACTATCCTATAAAAATATCAAAGTAATCATTCACGCCAACGCAGTGGCAGTTTATTGATGTCCTTCTTGAAGACGGGACGGGATGGGAGGCAACAAATTCTTCAAAGGCATTTTGTACTGCCTCTTGAGTATAGAATTTTCTTCCCGGCAAAAAGTTATCCCAATTCTGGAAAAAGTAGAAGTCTGTAGGAGCAAGGTCTGGTGAGTACGGTGGATGACGGTGAGCTTCCAAACCCAGCTCTTGTAACTTGGAGAGCGTCTGTTGTGCAGTACGAGGTCGCGTGTTGTCGTGCAGGAGCAGCGGGGACGAGTGATTGACATTGACATTGCTCATCCCGTTCGGTAAGAAATTGTGATAAATAACACCGACGCTAGATCACCAGACAGTGACCATCACTTTTCTAAAGGTAAGTTTTCGTTTAGGTGCTGAACCAGGCTCCAACCAACTTGCTGGGCGCTTACGATTATCAAACAGAATTCATTTTTTGTTGCAGGTAATAATGCGGTTCAAATTTTTTTCGTTTATGTGCGATTATTGAGTTCGTCGGGCACCCATTTGTCAAACTTTTTTACCTTGCTAATTTTGGCGCAAGTGAACCAGAATCGTTTTGATACTAACGTCAAAAACTGCTCCTAATTCAGCCGTAGATTGATCAGCTACCACAATCGCCTTTAATTCTTCATTTTCAAAGATTTCGGATGACTACAGAGTTCTTTTTTCAGGTCAGAATTTCCAGAACGGAAGCGGGCAAACTAACGACAGGTGATGCGTTCGTTTGTAGTATTCGCTTCGTAAACGTTTTTGATATTACGTTTTATATATTATAATCACTCGGATTTTTAACATATCCATGATGACAAAAAAGATTCCAATTCGTTAGTACATTAATACTTTAATAAAACATAACGTTAATCAATAAACAAATGACTAATTTTGAAACAAGAATTCCATGTTTTCAAAATAAAATTGATTTGAAATTAGAATTCTTAGCCAAACAATTTTTTTTTTATTTGAAATGGCCAGTACTGCGAAACAGCAGTTTCTGTAAAGACTATTATTTCATGTTAGATTCAACAGTTTTCACGTTAAATCCATTCTACAGCTAGACAAATATTTTTGATGTCACACTATATCAGCCACCGACATCCAAAAACTATCTGTAATATCAAAATGACTGCCTTTTATTGAGCTGAAGGAGTAATTTGCATGTCATCTAAACATAAATAAATATTTTTATAATGTTTGTCTGTCTGTCTGACTCTATGGGATGATATTCAGCATGCCTGGACTGATTGTGATGAAACTTGATGAATAGATAGAAAGCAATAGAGAGCAATCCGAAAATCTTGATCTTACATCATCACCTTAAATCTAAATACAGCCACATTAATAGATCCTGTCTAGGGTTGCTAGTTAAGAATATAATATCACAATTCAATAGTTTAAATAACAACAACTGATAATAAGTAAAATTTAATTTTGCAGTATGTATAAGTAAATAAATATAGTACGTGAGGGTAATATGGTCATCCAGTAAATATGATCACTATCTTATAACTCAAAAACTACAGCCTTGTTTGCATATATGTCTTTGTTAGAAGATAGCTCTTCATCGGTCAATCAAATAATAAAGGGTCATAAGAGCGGTGCTATATCGACGCCATTTTGACTGTTGACATTATAGTAAATATTTTAGTCGATTATAGTATGGTGTGTAGTTAGCTTTTTTAAGTATATCTTACGAAGTGTTTCTAATTATTGCCAAAGCTTGTTTGCTATTTTTTTTCTTAATGGTCATAATAAACGACTTTGTGTTTTTTCTCTTGTTTTTTTTTTGTAATAACGATGGAATTGAATAAAAAATGTATTTATCCGGATGACCTTATGTTATAGCCAGTTTCTTTTCCACCAGTGGACTTGTTTAGTAATTGTCAAAAAGTGCTTTGATAATCAAGGATGGCGTCTTTTTGCGCACGATGGCGATAAAACCATCAGTATAATTTTGTGCAAACATGCCAGATAGGCTACAACAGCGGGCCAACCCTAACATCACCGGATATATAATTGTGTTGAACGCGCTAAACATCCAGCGACCTTTTCGTGTGATGGACCCACAGACTTCCCGCGTAAAAGCTCTGACGACGTGCTTTGAAAAGTGTGATTTTAATTGGGTCAGTACAGTAGAGAATCTGCGAGCTAGCATATTACCATGGACAGCTGGAGCCTTACATTACATTTCTATATCTTCATCATCGTTCGTCCTACGTTTAAGGTCGTCTCTCTGTTCAAGTAATTTAGAACAATTTCCTACAAATTATCGGAATATTTACCGGTAGCCTTATAAAATTATGTAGGTACTTATTTATTTTTACATTATAAGTGAGTCCGTGAGCAGCTGCCACAGCCGAGCACCCACAGTAGAGTATGGAGTGTAGAAGTAAGGAGTACCAACTCCCATAGTAGAATAGTTGAAAAAGTGGCCATCTGTAAGCAGTAAATAACAGTTCAAAAACTCTCCACACGTTGACACCTAGCAGTTGTCAACGGTTTGAAGTGTGCTGCTAAACTGCTTAGTAGCTCTAAAATCTCCAATCCCAATCCAAATCCCACCAATATTTTTCGGCAAGTTCTTTAAAATTTAGCCCGTAGTGGCGCCACCCTTATTTAACGGTTTTCTATGGACACTTTTTAATACACAGTCTGTACTCCTTACTTCTACACTCCATATAGTAGAGTTTAGCAACATGTCATCCGCGTAACTGATATTATTGGTGCTTCACTTTTTTTTTAAATTAACTTAAATTCTAAGATCAAGGTCATATTTACCAGGCTATGTATTTAGTTAACATTATTCAGACTTGATCTAATAAAAAGACTTAATGAACTACAAACTCAAAAAAAATACATTTTTCAAATATTATAATTGTATAATATGATCTACACATCGACTTTTTACTTTAAATATGCAAATCGAGGCAGAAGCGATAATATAAATTGATTATGGTACGGTCATTAATAATTTTTTTCACGTTGTTATGTATTCAATAAAATTATTAGAATTAGTTTAAAGGTATCGCGGAAAATTTTATGTTATACATTGAATAAATAGTGGTATCATTCGTAATTGTTATGTTGATATAATTAAATAAAATGGAATATTACTTCTTAATGTTTTGCAAAGACGATTAACTATTTGTCTACAACTATTTACTAATTATTAACGTAGCAATAACATTTACATAATATTTATTACCGCAATAAAAAATAAATAAAACTAAATTCTTAAATTATCATACAGTCCTCCACTCCGCGGTACCTACAGTATCAAAAAACGCTGGCTGCGTTTCCTCGCTGAATGACCAGCCCCCATATCACCAGCGGCGAAAAAAAGTCGCGGTTACAATTCCTTCAGGAACTTTGCCGCACGTGGACCCCACCGACCAATATAATGTTTTTTTTGAGTATTTAGTGCTAATTTGTTAAGAAATGGCCAAATGAATATCTCTTTCTTTCTTTCTTTCTTTCAATAGTCTCAGACAGAGACAGAAAATGGCACAAATACGCACTATTTATTAGTCTTTCGCTTGTAAGCCAAGATTCATCTACTTTTAAGAATTAATTCTTACGGCGTTTAGTATTCTCATGTACGTAATCAGTACAATGTTATGTGTCTCACCCACATAAGAAAGTATACCCACACGCATATCACTTTGTTAACGCTTAGTAGGTGCGTTGGCGATTTATAGTTCTCGACGATTTGCTTTTGATGTTATCTTCTATTTCTATACCGGTTTGAGTATTTTAGTTTTAGGTCTGATTAAAGAATATTTATGCCGTCGTCTATCGTAAGTAACAAGATCTTAACTTTACGCTTTATTCAACAAACATGTGTGATAACTTCTTATATTGCCACTACATGGCGAGATAAGATCATTACAATTACTTATATTAAAACAAATTATAGTGTATGAACTTAGTAAGAATTATTGCCTCATATGATTTGTTTCTTACGGCCTCGACCTTTGAGATTCACTGAAGAACGTAACAAATGCAGAGTAACACAATATAGAGACGTCAATTATGTCAACTATTTTAAGGTCTACGCATTGCTTACGTATTCTGTGAGATTGCTGTATTTACTTCTTACCGTCTTTATATATAGAGCTAAATTTATAAAAATCAATTAATATATAGCATATTATAGCACATGGGATAATAAACCACTGAAGGGCACTTTGAAAGCCATATAATTTTTTTATTTGGTTTATTTTCACTTTCATAGTTCACTTTTAATTTAACTACTAAATATTTTAAATTTTTATTTACAAACTTTCTATTTTTACAAATGCATTACTTGACATTTAGTCTCAACTTTTTCAACAGCCTGTATAAGGTACGACTGGCTGGACGATCCTCACCACAGCCTTTCATTGATTTTATAAAGATATTATTCGTATTATTATTTGTATATACATAATTCTATTTGACATACAACTTACATAATAATTATTTTAATTTATTTTTATATGTTGCATTTGTCTTAAATCTGTGAGACTATTTCTCGTCACCCATCTGAGTTTTATATTATATTAATATTCGACTGCCCGGTAGTGCTGTGGCTAAACATTTATTATAAACCTGTGGCGCAAAGCGGCGTTGCGGGCCGCAGGTTCGAATCCTGTATAGAACAAATGTTTGTATGGCCTACAAATTCTACCACTTCTGGATGTTTGTTTTTGTGCAATTTATATATTACACAACACAGGAGAAAATTATTGGGATTTGACATTTCTTAAAAAAGAGGAGAAAATTCAACGTTTATTTAAAAAGTTATATAAGACATTTATACCGCCATCTATCGCAAAGTTCATGGCTTCCAGCCATGAACTTTGCTAACATATCCCATAGTCGATAGATAGTAGAAATAGGGAGGATTCTCTAACGATGCCATCTAACGGAAGTTTCTCTAAACCTGCTTTTTATGTTATATGATGTTTTACAAGCTACCTACTTTATGGATGAGCTAATGTAAATGTTTAAATTACAAATGCATATGCTAAAATTACAGTGTAATAAGGTGTTGTAAGTTAAGTAAAAAGGAAAGTGACCGCTTTTATATGTCGCACTGTACTTCTCTCATTTAGGAGGATTTTAAGACAAGGAAGTATCCGCCGAGCTGCCCCAATACATGTTTGCTGATTTCATATGGCTCCGATTTTTATTTAAATTTCTATGGTATTTCATCATTTTAAATTGCAATTACAAATTTATTCGTGCAGGTAGTGATCGAACTCGGCTTGCACACTGAAATTTACGGTGAGCACTTTGCTGCTGAGATTTCGTAACATTTTAAAATAGTTTTATACATAGACATCTTGCGAACGCAATCTGTTAGTTTTAAATTAAAAACATCACTTTTATTTACTAAGATTAGTTTTAATTACCAATTAGCATAAACGTTTTTAATTTTTTTATGCATATTTAATAACAGAATATGTTGTGTTAAGAAATTATATGGTAATATTTGCTTTCTTGCGTATTGTTTTTTCGAAAGAGCACTGAACTAGATGTTCATTGTACTGTCGCCCAACTTCAAATGGACGGCTGAGGTAGTGAATTTTGAAACAATGGAATAGCTCGTAATAATGTAAAAGACTTACTTGACGTGTGGTGGCAGCGTAGAAGAACCCCATACAAATTCGTTCCGTTGCTATCGTATCGGGCTTCTATGGGAAAGGCTAGACAATCATATAGCTTCCGACAGATGACGGTGTAACCATTTCGTTTACGCCTTATACTATGTCTATATTATGGTTGTAGCATGAATGGGTCGGCCCGACCGGGGAAGGACCATGCTCTCACAGAATACCAGTGTAAAATATTCATTTCGTATTCACGTACAACGTACAACATCCACTTTTTATAGAATAAGGGTGACAAACGAGCACACAGTCCACCTGATGATAAGTAGATGTTGCGGCCCATGGTCAGCTCAGCTCAATGGGTCAGCTCAACCGGGAGGGACCACGCTATCACAGAATACCAGCGTAAAATAGTAGCTTAATTCTGTTGTGTTTTGTATGTTGAGTGTAGAGAACCGGAGACCCTTTTTACTGGAAACGAGGCATTTCATCTTAGTCCTCGGGAGTGATAGTGTATGATAGTGTATAAGTGATAGTGTGTGTGTAGATAGTGATTTTCATTTTGATTCTTATGTGATAGATGTAGATATCTATAGGTCACAGCATCTACTAACCATCAGGTGGAATTTGTCACTCTTATTCTATAAAAAAAAGTCCTGCAGTAAGAGATGCTGGTAAGAAACAAATTATTATGGCGATGAGGCCGCAGTAGTTGGTACGTTTGTTTATCAATTTTAATACAAAACTGAATTGAAATGATTACAAATATACTAAAGTTTTAGTTAGTAGCATACCTAATCTATGTTCGATTAACTAATTAAACAACGTATTTCATTGTTTTATACACGTTGCTATATCCAGAAGTTAGAATCCCTAAGCAATTTTCTTCTTACGTGATGCGCAAGTAGAATAGAAGCCGTAAATTTTATTTCCCATAAAGCCATAAATCTTTTTGCTATCGTGTGGATCGATAGTTACGCTGGTCTTGAGTTGTAATAAACACACATTTAAGTTTTGTTTCATTCATAAAGCTTTCTGGAATTTATTACGTGTTTCTATTGATGTTATAATTAGTTTTTAGCAAAATGGAACAAGAATGGAATGAAACTCTTATTTATTATATAGCTGAAAAAAAAATTAAAACAGTACATACAGTAAGTAAGTAGAAGCATAAATTTGAGCATTCACTTTGTTTATTCTTAAAAATATATTCCACACAACAACCATTGTCACCGTTTCCTGATTTTTTTAGTTAAAAAGTATTCCCGACGCTTCGATTCGCGATACAGGCTTTTTGGTACAATCATCCTTAATTGCTTCCAAAGTTTTAAGAACTTCGTGCCAAGAATTTGTCAAGCTTTGCATGCGTCCTCTCTGGTTGACCAACGTGTCACTCTCGATTTACTCCCTTGAACGTTTTCCTTTTCCAGATTTCAGTGAAAAATTTTTGCCAGATTTATGTCAAACTTTACAAAAAAAAAAAGGAATAGAATTCTTGAAACAACCTGAAAAAGCGACAAGCTTCTGTGCAACATTCAGCAACGGCAGGTATCATTAAATTTTAAGAGTGGACAGAGCGAAAAAAGCAAAAGTTGCTTGATTTTGAATTTTAGTCATTGCACACACCAGACATGTTCGCGGCATTATCTACATGCATTATATTGCCGGCACTACGGCAACAACACTAATCAAAACATTTATCCAATAAGTAATTTCCAACAAATTGTGCCAGAGAAATATAGTTACGTATATTAGAAATTCCAGGATTTAACCGAGGCGTCTTTTTTGTTTTTGAAGTAAATACGGGACGACATATTGCCGTTTGTATCGCCACTATATCTATCTCTTCCGAATTCAGTGCTACCACGCGGCGTATGCCCTCAACAGCACGATCAGACTTCGGCTCCCGCAGCAACCTTGCCGCGCTCGTTCAGTTAATTCAGCTAAACACACGCGGCTCCGCAAATTATTGTAGAAAAATGTAGCTAAATGGTAAAACGTATTACAAGTTGAATTGTTCGTGTGTTAGGTACCTAGTAACATTTAATAATATAAATAGGAGTCTTTTTAATTTATGTAAGACCAAAAACATTTGGCCTTAAATTTGCCGCCCTCTACTCAGCCTGTTGGTAAATCCGCCATTGCTTATATTATATAGGAGAAGAATTATTACGAACACACATACACACACGTACACACTCACACCGGAATTATATAAATAAAGACAAAATCCTTTGTGTGTGTAATTCAAGTCATATTCACACAGTATATTTGCATTGTTGAGATGATGGGTGCGTTTGGCAGAAAAAAGCGCTAGCAAGCGCTTGTAAGCAAAATGGCGATCGTAAGCGGTAAGCGCTGTGAAATCGTAAGTAGCTATTTTCCTCTAGGACACTATGTTAGTTTTAACCAGGGAACCTAATCTAATTTAAATATATGTTTGTGAAGTATTCATATTAAAACTTACCAATCATGAATTTCTAATAACATGTATATGTCTATTCATGTCATTATATTACTTAAAACTAATATTGCAAAAAACAACTTATAAACTCTACTTCAAAACAAACAAATTAAATAAGCAAAATGGCGGATTGTGTCAGCGCTACTGAAGTAGCAATCGTGTCCTGGCCGAAAACTATTTTAGCGCTAGTAAGCGCTTGCTAGCGCTTTTTTCTGCCAAACGCACCCGATGGTTCATAGCTACGGTCCAATACATGGCGTTGTAGTAAAGTTATAAAATGACTTATATTCACAACATAAATATGTCGGTATAGCGACAAAAAACAAGTTCGAAAGTCTTAAGTTAATTATGAATGTAACGCCGCCTACCGGAAAGTGCGGAACAACTAGCTGGTGAACAAAATAGAGTACATAATTTAGGCGGAGAAAGGGGGAGGTGACACGGAACAATATTTGTAACTGTAATTGTAACTTGCTTAATATTACTGAACTGTCTTTACATAAATAAAATAGATTCTTAAATGTATTTGTAAATAATTTTGCAGAAACCAATTGATTTTTTTGTATCAGAACTAAGGTGAAACTAGGCTCGTGCAGGAGATGTAGGTAACCGATGGATGTACGTGGCTCAGATCCTGTGGAATTCATAAATGATCCTAGTATCTCGCCTAGTGATGGCAGTTATTTCGTCACATCGTTCATCCCAAGGTTGTTGTAAGTTGATTATAATCACAACCGTTATGTTATATTATGTCAAAGGTACGAGAGTTAACCGTATTGTAGCAGTATCGCAAGATGCCTATTGTAGTTCATCCATCACTAAAACAGCAGAGTCATTACATTCCTCAGCCCTTTTATGGATAACTAGCGATGCGCTCCGGCTTGACACGTTTATTTTTGGATCTCGTCAACAGCGGGCCAGTTCGAGCCGTTTTCGAGTTTTAGCGAGATTAGCGGACAACAATTGATTTATATATATATATATATATACACACACACACACACACACAATATATATATATATATATATATATATATATATATATATATATATATATATATATCAATGCCATTTTGTATATTATCCATTAAAATTGAGAGCAAATGTAATTCAAACATGGTCACAAAATTTGTCATACGATAATACGCAAAAGCTTCAGATTGTTTTAAATTAATTTATAATAATTATAAATTTAACTCCATTAGTTGGTAAGTTATTCATTTTACATTAGAAACATAAAATATTATTAGTGTATTTATAAGCATATATACTTGTGATTCAGGTTTACTTATTCGTTTATTCTAGTCCTAGGAAGGAAGCGTAAATTGAAAAAAAATTAAAATAAATCTGTACTAAATGTCAGCTATTGCCAGTCGCCTTACGCAGACGATCGCTGTATCTATTACAACTTTATCATTCATTTCATTGACTCTTTGTGTTTGAAATATAGACTTTTAGTGTAAACGAATGTTTCAACTTTAAAATATTCTATTATAACATTCCAAATGATATTACAGAATGGCTAAAAATACCTTCATAGCTGAGGATGGAAAACCACTTGCAACTTACAAGACATTTAAATAGAGCGTTGTATTACGTTAAGTCTACGATCCAATCTCCGGTAGTGTTGTATGTAAATACTGTACGAAAATTAGTTGCCGTTGTTCTGGTACAGACTTTATAGGGCGATAAGTCTGAAGATAACATTCGTTACGGTATTTCTGTGTACGAACGAGAGTATTGATGAAATTGTTGTAGCCGTTGTCCTATATTGTAATTTGTATCTACATAATTGTATTTCGTCAAAAAATCAGTTTAAAAAGAAAATATTTTAGGTATTTTTTGAAGAATTAGACAAAAATAATCCTAAGAATTGACAACTTCTTTGTTTGAAGCTGATTACAGGTGTATGGGGGGCAGTAGTCACTTATCATCACGTGAACTGTAAGTTCACTTTTCACACACAACTTCAATTTTATAAAACGTTTAACAGGTTGGTATTAACTATAAAAAAATATAAAGGCTTTGACGGGCTGTAATGAATGTTATTCAATTCGAATTTCAAAAATGATTTTCCCGTTTATATTAAAGAATTTATATTAAAGAAAGAAGAAATATTAAAGAATGAGTGCTAATAATCTTCCGCTCACCAGATGTACTAACACTGAGGTGAAGTTTTTTGTCACACAATATCATTTAATTGAGAAATTAGTTTTAAATAAATGTTTATCTGTTTCTAGAATATTATTTTATACACAAAACAATGCCGCAGTGGTTTGCTCTTTAAATTTTGGTAAATTCTTTTTTTAATTTTCTTCTTTTATGAGTAACTGTGGTTTAGTTTGTTTATTTTTAATATAGTTAATATAAAACATAACTAATAGTACAGAAGGAAACATTAACCTTTACATGTTTTGAACAATTAACTTCCCCGCCATGAAATCTGTCAAAAACAATAAGAGCAAAACCCCCCCCGGGGGGGTATATTACAACTTATTTGTGAGTGACGCCGCCCTGGTTACAGAAAATGTCATTATTATAACATTATAAATGGCATTACTATAGATCCAAGTGAACGGGAGCGATTATTACAATAAGAATCTTTCTTTTTTTTGTAAATTTGTTTTCGAGCAGTTATGTTTGTAACAAATGAATCACAAACTATTATCATAATGGAAGGAAACATCTTTATAAATCTAAAGTGGTTTTGAATTTGGCATTGGATATATCAATAGTTAGCAAATAATTTTTAATTTATATGCAATATTGAGAAACTGATAAATTTACGTTAAATACCAGGACAGAAGTAAAAAAGAATTGTTCCACTTACTTTATTAAAAGTTGTTTTTATTGCGCGATAAAGCATTTCGTTGCGGTTTTCTTGATAGTTTTTATTCATTGGGAATCGTAAATATAGCTTATATATGCAATTATACAACTGAAATACATTTTATTAACAATATTCAAGTCATTTGAATGCCATCGGTTACATTTATTTGTAATTCAAACGAAGTTATCGCGCAATAAATATATAAAATTTTATCGGTAGATGTTAGCTGTACGTTACTAGGATAAAATGTTAATAACATAATACAATTTAATTATTAAAAAATAAAGTATAATCAGTAGTGTGTTTCATCAAATAGTTCCTTTACCGTTATGTTGGTTATTATACTTGGTAGAGCCAGGGTGCAGTTATATTAGAAGTATAGTTGTAGCACGAATGGGTCGGCTCGACCGGGAAGGACTACGCTCTTACAGAATACCAGCGTAAAATAGTAGCTTAATGCTGCTGTGTTTCGTATGGTGAGTGTAGAATTTTTACTGACAACGAAGCATTCCATCTTAGACGTCACGGGTCGTAGCGACTGCTGGTCGAGAGGTCCTGGGTTCGAATCCCGAGTCGGGCCAAAAAATCAGTTTTTCTCAGTTGAGTTTTTCCGTCAAGAAATTCTCAGTAGCTGCTCGGATTCAGGAAGTTGACGGTGTCTCACCCCCCGTGCCTCGGAAAGCACGTACAGCCGTTGGTTCTGTGCCTGATCTCTCCCCGGTCGTGTCGGTTTACCGTCCCATCGGATTATGAGAGTGAGGGAATAGAGAGCGCACCTGTGCTTGCGCATACACTTGGGGACTATAATCCTGTCCTGCGCCGATGCCTATCCGCCGTGACCGAAATTCGGTCTGGAGGACATTAATATCGATAGCGATATTAATAGCGATAGATATTATTTATTTAATAAAATATTATAGTCTAAAACATAAAGCGACAAAGGGAAACTGAAACAGGAGATGGGCGGTAGAAATTTCCCGAAAACAATTCAAAATTGGAACTCATAAATGCCCACCTGCTTGCCAAGTGGCAACCATGGCATATAATCCCTATTCCATGTGAGGTAATCTATAGACGAGGCCTATAATAAGCTGTACAACGATGATGATCATGTTGAAGTTTTTGGGGATACTTTTATGCTTGATAGAACAACGCTGCAGCTGTATTATGGGCGTAGCACGAATAGATCGGCTCGACCGGGGTGAGACCACGCTCTCACAGACTACCAGCGGATAATAGCAGCTTAATGCTGCTGTCTTTCATATGGTGAGTGCAAAGAACCGCAGACCCTTTTTACTGGAATCGAGGCATTCCACCTTAGTCCTCAGGGGTGACAACGCATGTCTATGGACCACATCATCCACTTACAATCAGGTGGACTGTGTGATCGTTTGTCACCCTTATTCTATAAAAAAAATATTAATGACAGTTTATCAAAGTCCACTACTGATCATAGACTTCCCCATAGATTGCCTTATAGGTTCACTCATATTTGCCACAGTTGCCATTCTGCAACTGCAGTTTATGCCTGTGTGCCTCGTTTTTCACTACGTTTATAACTACCACGTTTGATTTTGTCTGTTACTGTTTCTAAAATGTAAGTAAGTAAAGTAAAGTTACAGCGTATATACGTCCCACTGCTGAGCACAGGCCTCCTCTCATTTCTGAGAGGGTTTTAGGGCGAGGAAGTGTCCACCGCGCTGCCCCAATGCGTGTTGGCGAACTTCACATGTCTTCGAAATACTTTTTTCTTATTTTTCTGACATGTAGGTTTCCTCACGATGTTTTCCTTCACCGCCGAGCACGTGGTAAATCAGCACTTAAAATTGCAATTAACAATTTCATTGGTGCCGGCGGGGATCGAACCCGGTTTGCTCTTAATCCGGAATTTACAGCGAGCGCTAACCATCTGAGCTACCACGGTTCAATGTAAGTAATGTAATGTAAGTAAGTAATACTAGTTAATTTCGATGGCTCGTAAAAAATATTTTAATATTTTAATTAACATGAGTGTCAATGTCAATTACGCTATTACTATTTGACCCTGACCACTAAGTCACGAAAGGTCGTCAACACATATTGCTCAGTTAATCGATTAAAAAAAGCTTACTAATTTACACGATTACCCAAACTGGAACAATATTTATTTATTCATTCATACGTGGTGGAGCTACGCTGCAGCTATATTATGGTTGTAGCACGAATGGTTTGGCTCGTCCAGGGAAGGTGCAAGCTCTCACAGAATACCAGCGTAAAATAGCAGCTTAATGCTGCTGTGTTTCGTATGGTAAGTGTAGAGAACCGGAGACCCGTTTTACTGGAATTAAGGCATTCCATCTTAGTCCTCAAGGGTGACAACACATTTGCATTTAGATTCTATAAATCGAGGTTAAATGTGGATGATGTCTATAAGCCTATAATTTCATGTTTTATAATATATATACTGTCTATAATTTTATATGAAATGATGTCTATGGGCCACAGCATCCACTTACTGTGTGCTCGTTTGTCACCCGTATTCTATAAAAAATATTAATGACAGTTTATCAAAGTCCACCAATGACCATAGACTTCCCCATAGATTGCCTTATAGGTTCACTCATATTTGCCACAGTTGCCATTCTGCAACTGCAGTTTATATTTTCACGTTGTTAGTAGACTGACAGTGATGCCAGCTATTGGTTTCACTTTGACGCCACTTACGAAGCCTACGGGGTGATATGGAATAGTGGATATTCTTACGCCGCTACTACGGTAGAATAAAATAAAATTAAAGAATTATAGTGCTTTGTTAATTCAAAATATTCACCGACCAAACAATCGGTCTCAAAATGTTTTCTGATGTAGTAATGCTAACGAGCTAAACTAGGAAATACCTACTGCTTTCTAGAGTCTCAATTGCGTGTGCAACAAGTCGATAACTGGAGCACGGATTTGAAATATACTTAGTTATATTTAATTACTCACCGTAAGTCGAGTTTGCTCTTATTTACTCTCATTTCTAAGCCTATTAAGATAACTTGTTGACATTAGGGCTAAGGCAGATTAACTGGCTACTGTATCGTAGCCCCGGGTTCGAATCCCAGTCATAGATGTGCTGTGCAAAAAAAAATTAAAACGGTTTCTTCTATTTCCACGAATAAAATCTGCTGAATTAAATGCCTCAGTCTTTTCGTGGTCATTAATGCAGTAATAACGTCGGGATTCGTAATTAGACTAAAAAAGTAAAAACTGATATCAAAATCACAAAGAATAAAATAATTTGTACATGTTTATTAGCTTTTAACATTAAGAGAAATCCTAAAAGGGAACTACAACTTGCACATGAAAAGGACGATATTTGATACATGCATATTACCCTGCTTGCTGTATGGCTGCCAAACTTGGGTATTCACAAACAAAATTAAACAAAAAATCAAATGCAGTCAAACAGCAATGGAAAGAAGCATGTTGGGAATTAGAAGAATACATAAAATTAAGAACCAAGTCATTCGTCAAAAAACCAAACTCACAGATGCCAGCCCTCAAGCACGCACTCTTGTTAAAGTGGAGATGGGCCGGGCACATCTCACGATACTCAGATAGAAGATGGACCATTGAGGCCACACTATGGAAAGGACCAAAGGGGAAAAGGAATTTCGGTCGACAATTAAGACGGTGGGCTGATGACATAACATACGTTGCAGGAAACGACTGGATGAAGTTAGGCAAGGACAGGGAGTCATGGAAAAGGATGGAGGAGGCCTTTACCCAAACAGGGGTCCATATCTCATAAACAATACTAACATTTATTATTAGTATTTCATTCATAAATTTAAACTATAACTTACTAACAAATACAGAAATGTAAAAAGAAAGTGAAGATATGGAATAAATGGCTTTATTAATATTATTATTATTAGCTTTTAAAACCGGTGCCAATTTTTGATACACTATTATAATGTAATCCTCTTAAATAACAAAAGACTTCTTCAAATAAAAAAATACAGACCGAAATGAGAACTTCCTTTTTTGAAGTGCGCTCAAAAATAATAATGTTTCTTTTTAACCTGAAGTGACAAAAAACTTATCGTCCACCTGATGGTAAGTGGCTACTGCTGCTCTTGGACACCTGCTACCGACTGGCTATAGATGCGTTGTCTCTAAGAACGAAGATGAAATGTCTCACAGGTAAAGAAGTAGGTAGGAACTCCCGCGCAGAAAAGAAGTGTTACCACAGAAATAATAATAATAAGACAATAGAAATGAATTAGCGCTCGATTACTTCCAAAACCGATGTCGCCACCTACAGCCGTATTATAAACGTACGCAATGCACAATGATGGTAATGTGAAACATTATACGCCATTGAATGATGTATAATGTTTCACATTACATTGCTTGGCGCGTTCGTCAACGTCGCGTGCGTCGCGTATTACGGTAGAACAATAGCAGCAATGGTAATCGTACCAATACAAAAAGTAATAAATGAAAGTTTACAAAGGTAAATATCATAGTAAAGTATTCATCTAGATGTAAATTCGTTAAAACAATGATAATTAGTAAATACTCAACTTATCGATGAAATGTTATGCGTCTATTAGTTAAATTGGACGTTCTTGATGAGTTTTAACACCTGATTATGCTGCAGTTCACCATTATAATAACATAAATTCACGTATGACGTTCCCCGCGCAACTAAATCACGAAATGGTGAATGATGTTCGTCAAAACATCATAGCGGCGATAAGGTCACGAGTCTATGCGACTTCTATTGTCGCATTATTACGATTTCTGTGAGTATTACCATATTAAAGAATGGGGAAGTAAAAACTATACGCGATAAATTTGTTTTATACAAATTCTTTTTTGTACCTTCGTGTCCGGGATACTGCGTTATAAGACTTCTAATCGATGTAATTTCTTACAAAGGGTACGCGGTTTGCGTTGGTTATGACCAGTGAGTGCTTCTACGTCAGCGCGTTGCCTTGGGGCATTATAATTTTCCTACAGTTGTCAAATTCAACCGAGAGATAACTGGAGCTTTCTGAAGACACCCGCATTGTAATCGGATGGGAAGACAGATGCTGGCAACTTATTTCACTCCTTTGCTGTACGCATGACGAGCTATGTAGCAAGTTTGGTTAAAATGCGTGATAAGTCACCAACGAAAGGGTGGTGACTGGCTGTACGTCTGGTTGTCCGATGGTAGAAGTTAGAGGGAAGAATTTGGTTATGCAATTTGAGCGCACACTCTCAAGCTGATAGGTATTAGCTTTGAAGAAGTATTTTTATTTAGTTTTACCGAAGTGCGGTGCATGAGGAGTAGGAACGCGGCGTGTAGATTGGTCGCTTGGACCGGCCGCCTTGCTATTCGCGTTTAGGACAGTTATTGACCGGAGCACTGTCATTCAGTGACTACTTCCGTTAACGCTACATCTATTATATTGGCGCTAGCGCATCTTATTCATGTTGTTTCGTAATTTATCGATAACCATTGTACATTTTAATGTATAAAACAGTCCACTCTAGTGCGTATAATTTCTTTCAATTTACTAACTTCCCATTGCTGGGTTCCGATGGAGGACGCTATAACCGTTTACGGCGTGCTTAAAATACCCAGATTGGCGACGGTGAAGCAACATCAAAGTTGCTAAATGTTTTGCCAAGCGGGTATATTGGGGAACATCCTCCCCACAACGGTAGAGACTTATGTTCAACTTACAGGCTAAGGATGATGATGATTCCTGATGATATACCTTCAACTTTTGTGATTTTAATAGTAGTTTGATTTATAAATAGGTTGTTACTAATCGAGGAACGTTTGGTAAGTCAACATTTGATATGGTATTTAAACGTCCTGATAGAATTTATGTTTATTTTTCTAGTATAACATTAGAGTGGCAAGCGAACTTGCAGTATATCTTTCGATGAAATTCGTCTGTAGGCAATCAACGTAGGTAACGGTCGACATAGTAAGTGTCACCGTGCACGTGAGCCTTAGGCTCGCTTGCCACGTCTACTATAAAAACAAGTTGTATATATCATTGTAAATTTTGTTGCAGGGTCTTAAAAATAAATTAGTACATATTTTAAACCCAGGATAACGCCCAGTAAAGTTAAACATTACAATGTAATAAAATAAAGAGATTGTATTATTTCAGTCCCTAGCAGAACAACTATCGACAATTCAATGCATATTCTTCCCCTTTCCATTGACCCTTCTGCTCACTTCACCGTACACATTAAGCTGAGCGCGACAAAGTTACAACAACAATAAAATTTTAGGAGATATTTTTAAAAATGGAAGCTTAAATATGAAACAAATATTTACCACGTTCCCTCTTGGACACCATGATAGAAGTTGTTATAGTTTGTATTAAAAAAAACCTGGTTGACCCTGCAGGTCATCCCTGGAACTTCCCGCTAATTTCAAATACAAAGCGCTCCAAATTTTACCAAATTATGTTGCGAAATCTCGAAGTTATGTTAAAAAAAAAACTTTTTTTTTCAAATTCTTTCTCCTTCGATATCTCACGAACGAACAAACCAATTTTTATTTTGCTAACGGCATTTGACGTCATTTTTTGAGGTTAAGAGCTGATTATTTTTTAAATTGATCGGTAAAGCCGTTTAAAAGTTATTCCAAAAAAACAGTTTTTCAAAATTTTTATTTTTGAGATTTCTCAAAATCTACTCGTTCGAATCAGTTTGTATTATCACTATTCCACATTGAGATCTTTAGAACGCTGCAAACCGCATCTCAATAGATCAAGACGTTCAAAAGTTATGAAAGGTTTACATACTTGCACTTCACACTACTTACACACACGCATACGTACATACATACATCCGTACGGACGTCCACGTGAAATTAGTCAGATCGAGATGAAAACTCGATTTTCAAAAATCTTGGTGAAACCAATAACATCCCTATTTTTGAAAATTTTCAATTTTCTTAGCGGGAAGTTAAAAAGTTAAAATAAATGCGTAAAATTAGTTTCATTGAATGTATTTAAGAAATCGTTTTGTATCAAAAATTATCGTTACTTCAAACATATAATGTGATGGCGTGAGTGATAAATAAAATTCAAATTAAAATAAAATACGCTTTATTTTCAATGCCATGATAGCTCAGTGTGAAGCGCATAATTTGATCCCCGCCAACACTAATTAAACGCGTTTGGCGGTTTTTTTCATAGCCAAGGGGCATCTTATGTTAAGTGGCTACGTCCGCCTATGAACAAGCTTTTTAAAAAGAAGTAGACGCTGTTCTTGAAGGATCCTAAGTCATATCGGTCCGGAAAAATCGCTGCTGGTAGCCTATTTCACAAAGAAGTCGTGCGAGGAACAAAACTTAGCATAAATAGCACATTGGTGGATCACTAGGCATTAAGATGGCGTGAATGAATGATACGATAGTAGAATTTGGTGACTGGAAATATTCCGAACAATTCCTCTGAGCACTTCCCGTGGTAAACGCGATACAGAATACAAAAAGCATGTAATATCACTTCGTAATGAAAGTGAATTGAGCCAATGAGAGAGATCGGTTGTCTAAAAATTTGGGCTGCTCTTCGCTGGATGTAGTTTTTTTATAGGACAGGGTGACAAACGAGCACACAGTCCACTTGATGGTAAGTGGTTGCTGTGGCCCATAGACATCTACATCTATCCTCGATTACGATTAAAATGCAGATGCGTTGTCACCCGTGAGGACTAAGATTGAATGCCTCTTTTCCAGTAAAAAGGGTCTCCAGTTCTCTACACTCACCATACGAAACACAGCAGTATTACGCTACTATTTTACGCTGGTATTCTGTGAGAGCGTGGTCCTTCCTCGACCCTTCCGTCGAGCCGACCCATTCGTGCTACAACTATACTATTAATATAACTGCAGCGTGGTTCTACCACGTATAAAACCACGCAGTTAAGTGGGAGGAGCATCCCAGGCCATGATAAAGTTGCAATCGGTGTATCGGCGGAACTGAACGTCATTCCATATAAACGTAGAGGTTTCCGATGCTTGCTGAAGCAGAAAGAAAAGTGCACTGGAATTGAACAGTTACCAAAAGGGTTCTTTTAAGTGGTAAAAGCGCAAACATGTGTCTTTTAAGGGACTGTATACCATTCAGCCGTACCCAATTCGAGACTTAGTTTAAGAAAGTCTTGACTTCAGATACGGGTTTGTTTTATTTAAATTTTTTAATTCCCGACGATTCGGTTACCTTACAGAACTCATAGTCAGAATAGAGTTAAGAATGAAATATCAAAACATTGTGAGAGTGGATATTTTGTTACTTCTTCAGTTCTTTTTTAATTCTTAATTATTGACTTTGATGTCAAAAGCAAGGTAAAATGTATTTGACTCGGTAGCATAATTGACTAAGGGTCAGTTTACACTGGGACGTGACTCATCGCGACGCTGCGCGTGCTTTTTATGATAATGATATAAAATATAACTCTATTTACTACACAAAAAGATACACATTTTATTGAGATAATTCGAAAACGCCTTGCGTCTCGGCGTCTCGTAACACCCCGCTGCATCTCGAGATGCCTCGCGGCACAGCGCTGCGAGTTTCAAAATTACTGACCTCTTCAAGCATCGTCGCGTCGCGTCGTGTCTTGATGTGAACTGACCCTAAGCGTTTAGAAGCTCGCTTCACGAAAGAGGAGAAGCTCCTAGTGTGGACTCCAAAAAGTGGATTTTTAAAGAAATTGTACCAAATATGTTACTTAGGCCTGAGACTTATGGTCGATTTTTTAATCTTCAGATAATTTAGTCTTCATATTTGTAAGATTTAATTCCTAAAGAGAATCTCTCTCTCTCTCTCTCTTCCCCCAAAAAAAATATATATATATATATATATATATATATATATGCATAATCTACCCTCGATTAAGAATCATAATGCAAGTGCGCCATTACCCGTAAGAACTAAGATGGAATGCCTCGATTCATGTTGAGGGTTTCCGGTTTTCTACACTTACCATATGAAAACACAACAGTATTGAACTATTTTCTTATTCTGCGAGAACTTGGTTATTCCCAAGTCGATCCGACCCACTGCTACTGCATCGGTAATATACGAGCAACTGCACCTGCAGCATTATTCAATCTCAAGTGGCAGCCTTGTACCGATAGACGAAGTGTAGGGCGTCCCCCCGTTAGATGAAGTGACGACATGGTAAGAAATATAATAGGAAGTCAATGGATGTAGGTGGCTCATGATCATGCTTTGTGGTATTCCTTGGGGAGACCTATGTTTGTGAAGGGTGAATGATGATGATGATTGCTGATTTTATTTGCTTTTTTTTTAAATCAAGCGCGGCAATTAATAAATTAAATTGCATGCGCTAAAATAAAATAAAAAAATGGTTGTCTGTAAAGTCATTTTACTGACGATAGTTTAACGTGACAACGTCATAACAAAAAATTGATGAAATTATTGCATACTTTTATGAATAAAATTGAATTATTTTAATTGAATTATCACTATTTTGTATGGATACAAAGAAGGAGAACGCATATGCCGATCGTGCCTTTCGCACATTCGTGCCGCGCTCTCGCTCCGATCGTGCTTGGTTTGGCTGGAGCGTAACGGGACAATGAGTCATCATTTTTCATGCATGCAGTCGGCGTTCATCGATTTAACACACGTTGTCACGTTATAAACACCTATGATGACACATCCTATGATATTAAACAACGTCTGCCGGGTCCATCTATAACGTATAAAACTTTTGAAGTTGATATTAACAACACTTGATAGCAATATGTAACGACTAAAGATAATATGAATATGATTGGCGGTAATAGAATTACTAGTTCTTAAAAAATAAAGATATATGTAGGTAGGAAAATATGTAGATATCCACTCTGTGTTTTTGCCGTGCGTGGCGAAGTCTAGTTATTACTGAGTGTATTATTTTGTCACAGCTAATCTTAAGCATAATAATCTTTCATGCAACGTTACTGTGTTTACAAGCTAACTACCGTGTATTCAAAAAGTAGAGCATGAAGAACGCAATTATGATAATCATGCTTAGTGATATCATCCCAAGCAATATGCCGACATTTGTAAATATAATTAAGAAATATAGTGTGTTAAAAACACAAGTAAAATTAAACTTAATTATATTTAATTGGTTGTAAATGTTAAACAAACAAAAATCGGAGGACTGAAATACTTTAATTGTGACAGTCTGGCCACTTAAATTTGGCTATGTGCAGAGACAGACTATATAGGCATTTAAGGCTATCTAATTTACCTACCATCAAGGACTCGATCAGCACTTAACATTAGATTTAGGGATTAACGGAGACCCAGCGATAATAATTATATTTATACTTCAGCAAAAGACATGTGGGTGGGCGGATTATACAAAACTTTGAAATTTTGAAATACCGATGAAGAATTTTGAGGATATCTTCACGTCTGAGACCTGAGATCCTGAGACATTAATATTTCGAGGCTTTTGCTCCACAACCCTCTGAGAAATGAAAGAAGGTGTGTGTCTTGTGTCCAGCTATGGGACGTTAATAAGCTGCAACTTTTTTTTTAACTTTACTTTATACTTATTGATAACAAACATCAAAGCTAATTAATAACCTTTTAAAAATGATGTTCTTTGCACAGGCACTAATTAGTAAGAAAATTTCATTTAATTAACGCAAATATTCATTCAAAGTTAGCATCGTTTCCGCAAACTTCGCAAGAGATGATCAGAGCGAAGAACAATTTCGCAATTGAATTATAACTTTTTTTTTTAAATCAAAGGATATCTCTTTACTACGCTCCGTTTAACATTTGGGTTGATTTTATATTAAGTTTCGTAACTTTATACTACAGTCATTCAATATTGACAAAAAAGTCATAAAAGTAATAAATACCCGTGGCTTAGCCAAGTTGAGTTTCTACAATAGTTAACGCTAAGAGAAAACTATATAATTAATGGAAACGACATATTTTACACCCTTCCACCATCGCACACCCAAACGTTCGGCCAGTTTTAACTCTTAACCCTTTCGTTGCTGACTTATCATGCATACGAACTAAACGGCTTGCTACATCGATCGTCAAACATACAGCAAAGAAGTGGAATAAGTTACCAGCATCTGTCTTTCCATCCGATCACAATGTAAGAACTTTCTGTGAGGGTAGGTGAATTGAGTAGTACACATTTTAGACATCTTAGATTTAAATCTAAGATGTCTAAAAATATATTTTGAAAAATAGTTACAGTTTGAATTTCATATTTATTATTTATATGTAATAAATTACTACCTACCAGCTCTTATTTCCAAGTATTTTCTCTAGCACCACTGCACTTTACAACTACTTTCACCATGGAAGCACTGAAAGGTTCACTTATGGAGATGTCAAAGTCATTCCAAAGTAAAATGGATAACTTTCAGCGGGAACTGCAACAATCTAGTTCTGCTGCCACAACTTCATCTTCCCTACCAGGTGATTTTAATGCTTTTAGAAAATTCATCTTGGCTGCTTTAACGTCTTTGCATAACCAAGTAGATCTTTTGGGAAGAGAACTGAATCGTAGTGAAATGCGTCGCCGCAGAAAGATGATCCTACTCCATGGAGTTCCTGAAGAAAAATCTGAGGATACTACCGCCGTCATAAGTACACTTAACTCCTAGTCCCAGGTTTCAGTAAAACATCCATAAGCCGTTGTCATCGTCTGGGACGCACTTCCGATAAATCTTCCAGGCCTGTGGTTGTTAAATTCAGCGATACTGTGATGCGAGACAAGGTTTGGTACTCCAAAACCAAACTTGAGGGCACAGGTATAAGTATAACCCAGTCTGAGTTTCTAACAAGGAGGCGCCACAGTGTTTTTCTAGAAGATAGGCGAAGCTATGGCATCACCAAATGTTGGACCAGGGATGGAATTATCAATACTTTTACTCCAGATGGCACAAGGCACCAACTTGAGACTTTGTCTGAGCTTGACGCATTATGCAACGGGTCAACTTCTGCTTCACCCGTTTATCCTATTGTGGTTGAGGCAAATAAGGCCCCCGAAGATAAAGGTACACCACAGCGTACTAAGAGGGCCGGTAAAAAATTAACTTTTTCTTAAATGATTTTATATTATATTTTATTAATTTTTGTAATTCTGTTATAACTTTTCTCTGGACTTCATATTTTAGTTTTCTTTTTATCATCGTATCTTCATTACTTTTCCTTGTTAATTGGAGATTAGATAGTAAAATGTAATGATTAATAATCTCTCTTTGGAATGTTTACTATTTTAGTATTATAATTTTTCTTGTATGTTGGTAATTGTTATTGTAATTTTCTTTGGAATGTTTAGTATTAGTGATAAAAGTATATTGTAAGGTAGATAATTGCTAGTAGGTAGATAATAGCTGATAGGTAGATAATTGATACGTATTGTAACTTTGACACTTTGACTCATCTGACATTAACACCTCTCACTTTTGTGTCTATGGTATGTTAACGTTCCGTTTCTTCACTTATTGTTAAGTGAATTAAACATTTCTTTCCATAATGCTGGCAGGTAGTTTACTGATGACTACATATTATAATACATACATATAATAATACATATTTACTTAGTTTTACATATAATCAGATATAATTTAATATGATTTCTTCAGATGATAGTGTTCGGAGTTCCAATTACTTCGCCTTTGATTCTGCCTCTGATGGATTAAGCAGTATTGACAGCTTTGAAAGTATTGCACCCTTAAATATTATGTTAGATTCAACTTTTTCTGAATTTAACAAAACCTTTAACGCTATTCACATAAATGTTCAAATTATTCCTGCTCATTACCCCGACATGTTGTCAAGTTTTAATAGCAAAAACATACACGCTATCCTTGTTTCGGAGTCGTGGTTAAAACCATGTCTTCCATCAACGTCCTACTCGCTTCCAGGTTTTCATTTGATTCGTAACGACCGTACCGATCGGGGCGGTGGTGGTGTTGCTATTTATCTGCGCTCTCATATACCTTTTTCAGTAATTCAAGTTTCAAGTGGTTCGCAGACTGGAAGCGAAGCTGAATTTCTCTTTATCGAAGTTCTTCTTGGTCATACAAAATTACTTCTCGTAGTTTTTTATAGTCCCTCTCTCACTCTCAACTACTTCACCACGTCAGAAAATATTCTTGACAATCTTACACCTATCTATTGTCACAGTATTATTATGGGTGATTTTAATACTTGTCTTTTAAAAAACAACGCTAGATCAATAAAACTTAAATCTATTATTGAAGCAGCAAATTTAATACTTCTTCCTACTTCTGCCACACATTTTTTCCCGAACTGTGCCCCTTCTCTTCTCGACATAATGTTTGTGTCTTTACCTGACCATGTTCTTAAATTTGGGCAACATGCTGCTGATTCCTTTTTCCTATCACGACCTTTTAAACTTGTCATACAAAATCCGTCCCCCTAAAGCTAAGCCAAGGATACTACTTCAGCGAAACTTTAGTGCCTTGGATTTGGAGCAGCTTTTAAATGACGCTGTAAAGATTGATTGGAGTGTAGTCGTCAATGCGTCTACTGTTGATGAACAGGTTGCTTTGTTCAACTCTCTGTTAATTCGGCTTTACGACGTACATGCTCCTGTTCGTCCAGTGCGTGTAAAGTATCCTCCCTCTCCTTGGCTGACCGATGATATAAAAAAATCATCCACATTAAAAATTGTGCCAAAGCTAAATACAAGTCACTTTCTAGCGATTTGAATAGAAAGAAGTATAGATTAGTACGGAATCGTTGCCAACAATCCGTGTAGAAAAGCACAACGACGCCATATCCATGAATCAGTACGAGATCCTGACTCTGCTAAGGTCTGGAAATTTCTTAAGTTCTTAGGAGTTGGGAAATTACGACAAAATCTCACACACCGTAACTTAATTTGCATTTCTCATCTTCGTCTTGCATTAACGATAAAGCAAAACATAATACTTTGGATTCTCTTTCAAAAGCTCCCACTTCGGACACCTCTGCTTTTAATTTTAGCCAATTTAACAGTTGTGATGTTAAGAGAGCCATAATGTCCATCCATTCAAATTCGATTGGTAGTAACTGCATTAGTCGGAAAATGGTCATCCCTCTCATTGATCTCCTTTTACCTATGATCACGTCTATCCTGAATAATTCACTGAATTCTGCTTTTTTCCCTTCAGCTTGGAAAGACGCATTTGTAGTTCCTCTTCCGAAAAAGACAAATCCCTGTAGTTTTTCTGATTATAGACCTATCTCTATTTTGCCTTTCTTTTCCAAAGTTCTAGAACGTCTTGTGCACAATCAATTAAGCACCTATCTTTTAAAACACAATCTTTTAAATCCCTTGCAATCCGGTTTCCGTCCCGGCCATAGTACGACTACTGCACTTTTACAAATCACTGATGATATTCGGTATGGTATGGAGAAACAAAAGCTTACCATTCTCACGTTGCTTGATTTTAGTAACGCATTTAATACTGTAGATTTTGATATATTGTTAAGCATCCTACGCTCTCTCAACATATCTCCAACTGTAGTTGACTGGTTTCGAAGTTACTTGTTTGGTTGCCGACAGCGAATTCAGGTGCAAGAGGTTTTTTCCACCTGGACTACTACAGCTGCTGGTGTACCACAAGGTGGCGTGTTGTCTCCTCTCCTTTTTGCAATTTTCATTAACTCTATAAGTCATAATTTGTCCTCTTCCTACCACTTGTATGCTGATGATCTCCAAATCTATACTCAGTCCTCTCTTGAAGATCTATCTAAAGCAGTTGACACTATTAACGCTGATCTGACTTGTATTTCGAATTGGAGTAAATGTTATGGTTTAACGATTAATCCTAAGAAAACTCAGGTCATTGTCATCGGTAGTTCTAGATTAATTGGTAAAATTGACTGGTCTTCCCTACCCCCTATTATACTAGACTGCACTCTAATCCCTTACAGTAACAAGGTTAAAAACCTGGGGTTGTATCTTGACTCCTGTATGTCTTGGACCTCACAGGTTAATGAGGTCAGTAGAAAAATGTTTGCTGGGTTAAGCTCTTTACGTAGATTACGTAATTTCCATCCCACAGCAACTAAAGTTACGCTCGCCCAGTCTCTACTTCTGCCTATCCTTGACTATGCTGATATTTGCTATCTTGACATTACCGAGGAGCATCTTAATAAGCTTGAGCGCATTCAAAATTTATGCGCATGCAAAATTATTTCGCAAATATGATCATATCTCCGAATTTCGCAAACAGCTCAAATGGCTCCCGATCCGCCTTCCAGGAATACTCACATTCTCTCCGCGTTGTATAGTGTGCTGTATAATCCTTCTACTTCTCTTTATTTAAAAAACCGTTTCCAGTATTTTTCTCTTAACCATAATCGGTTCCTTCGATCCTCCGTCAATCTTGCTCTCTCTACACCTTTGCACTCTTTTTCCTTTTTCAAGAAATCCTTCACTGTAACCGCTGTGCGATTGTGGAACTCCTTATCTCTCCATATTCGTCGTGCTAAATCTCTTCACTCTTTCAAAAGTCTTGTTAAATCGTATTATTTAGAACGCTATTAGATAAATTACTTTACCTTTCTCGTACTCTTTTCATTTAATCTATTATATGATATTTTATATATAACTTTCACTTATTTTTATTTGTATGTATTATTATATTTTTTATTATTATTTTGTATGCCCCCCTCTATTTGTAACTTTTGTTTGCATCATTCCTCTACGCAAAGGTTGTCTGGAAGAAATCACTTTCAGAGTGATAAGACCGCCTATTGTACATACTTTAATTAGTTTTAACTATATTGATGTTTCTGTATTGTGGTGTACAAAAAAGAATAAATAAATAAATAATAAATAAGTGTCTTCAAGGCAAGAGTGATAGGTTTTTGTTAAGTAAGTGCGCTTGATTGATCTTAGGTTACCACTTACAATCAGGTAGTATTGTCGTTAAGCGCTGTATTAGAATAGTAAAACAAAATCCTAACTTTAGGTTGGGTGGGGTGAGCTTGAGCTATGGAGAGGGTTTTACTCGGTGTTCCCCTGCTCGATGGACTTTGTTAAGAGGATATTCACAGTAGAATCAGAGTAATCGACCTAGTAGTAGTAAGCTGAAGTAGCAATGGATCCTAATAATTGACAGAAACTAAGTATCTTGTACTCCAATAAAATAAGTGTCAATACATACTGATGTTGAGAGAATACTTGTACTATAACCACAAAACTGTATTGCAAAAAAAGTTATTTAGCATTTACAAACATATCACAAAATTACATAGATTCAATACACAATGTACTAATTACCTTCATACTACTTGGTAAGAGATTCAGGTAGGCGATGCCGGTGGCATCTGAGCGTGCTTTGCGGTATTCGTTGGGGGAGGGCTACATTATATATTATATAGGGAGGCCAGTAGTGGACTTGTAATGGGCTATAATAATGATGATGACTGATGATGACAGAGTAATAGTTTTATTATATTCTGCTTACTTTTAATGTTGATCTTTCGACGAACACAGGTCCTAGTAAATGTAAAAATAATGAGAAATGTGAAATAAATAAAATTAATGTTATCGATTTCACCGTTACGCGTAAAATATAATTATTAATTGATATTTAAATTTAATGCTTTATGTATGTTTGCTTAACTCAAACTCAGTGTATTTACTAAGGGAAATTTCGTCATCGTAATGAGTAGAATGGTTTTTGGTGCTAGTTCTTGCGATTACGAATAAATGCTCTAGATAAAATACATTAACATTTTTCAACTCTAGCAATATTGTAATGAAAACAAGACAATTTATATACTTCATACTTGCGTAATTGCTTAAAATGCAGACTTTCCTATAATTGGCTCAAACACAAAGAAAAATTTGAAGTTTAAAACATTCTCCTGCAGTCAAAGTTTATTTTGAAAATTGAGTCCAATCTTCATTCACCTAATATGCTGATCATATAATCAAATAGAATAGAATCATTTTTATTCAATATACGAGTAGATTACAAGAATACTACTTGAAAATCATTTAAGCTCTACCACTGCACTGGTTCGGAAAGCCAGTTCCTGGGAAGATAGGAGTTTTTTTTAGAAAATTTGTTTACAATATTATATTTTATACAAATAAGTATGAAAATATTTAGAATACATATATTATAAGTATACTGCAAATTATTGGAATATTCACGAAATTAATTTAGTAATAACCAAAAATATTTTCTATATTACTTGTCCTACCGGTTTGAAATATTTTTTACCATTTCTGTTTCGGTAACGATATACATATTATATTATTTGTCAATTTCATCTATTATAGGAGATATTATTTTGGACAGACTGTATGTACGAGTATATAATTTTATAATCGTTTTTTATTAATAGTTGCTACTTTTAAAATTATTGATGTTTAATGCATTTATGTACGTAAGTAGTACCCTCGATACAAATGTGGATGAAATTTTCTTTTTCGTATTAAAGTGTGTTTCATGACAAAGGCCGCTTCTAGGTCAGAACCATTTGACGTAAACGTCACGTTTTGCAGAAGGATTGACGTTCGCAGTATCGTTACGTTGCTTTTAAACGCTATCCCAGTCAGAGAACTCTTTTGATTAAAATTACATTATCGTTTTCAATGTTTTTTTTAAATATAGAATAAGGGTGACCAAAAATCACATAGTGCACCTTATGGTAAGTGGATGCTATAGAAAATACATCTATCATCAATTAAGGATCAAAATGTAGTTGCGATGTCTCCTCTAAGGACTAATATGGAATAGCTTGTTACCAGTAATCGATAAAAGGGTATCCGGTTCCCTACACTCACTGTACGAAATACGCTGATGTTCTATGAGAGCGTGATCCTACACCGGTCGACCCGTTTCGGTTGTTCGGCAGCTATGTATTGCTAGTATTGCACCATTTTCTGTAAATATGTGACGTTAGTTAGATAATTATTATGCGAATGCCCATCAAATGTAGTTTATTCTCAAGATATTTCAGTTGTAAAAGTTCACTCACGTTCAAAAGCTCAAAAGTTCAGTGTATGTAACACAAAATCATCCTTTTAGTTTGTCAGTCGATCAAACTCTAAGTACTTGAAAACGTCTTCGAACGTTTCGAGATTCTTAGAGAGTATGATGAAATTTGGTCTTTCAATATCTTTAATCAAAGGAATCTATTTATTACTTCTAATATAATCCAATCGTAGTTGGTTCCGGGAGTACGTATTTAACTGAAGCTCGGATACAGAGTAAACGTCACCCATTATAGATATAATTTTATAACATTGTCTCGGAGCAAACCGTTAAGATAAACGCTCCCAGATAGGGTAAAGTAGGGCAAAACAGCGATGCAGGCATTGAACAAGCGAAAAAATGAAGTTAAATGTGTAGTGTTATGCTTACATACATACTTACATATCATTTTACACTATTTTATTTTTATTTTTCCATTCTGTTTTTGATTTTCTACATTCACCTCAAAACTGGATATTTTGCATCACCTTTATTTCCATAGGATCCTGTAATATTTTTAATTCATAAGAACACAATAACAAATCATTTTCACTTCGTATTTTCACGTTATCAGCACTTTTTAAATCGGTGTCAATGGAGTCTACCTTTTTCGATCTTTTATTTAGTTCTCCGTAACTCTACAATTTCGGGTTTCGTGCGCGCTCTTGCGCTACCTTTTTTCCTATATAAATAATATCTCATTTTTCACTTAAATCTTGCCGTTTCTGTATTACGAGCTTAAAACCAAAATTTGACATGTTTTGACATCGTTGTTTATCTGGTTGTCGTGGCAATTTTTATTCAAATATTGTTACCGGCCTGATGTTTTTACTTCAAAAATACTCTTTTCTTCTTGGCCATTTACAAAAATTTGCTTTTAATTTAAATAATTTCAAATAATTTCTCGTTCTTATCCCAGATCCGTCAAAAAGGATAAAAGCCGAAGAATCGGCCGATAGAGGTCCTCACTTCAGCTTTGATACGAGAAGCACCTCTTAAAGGCTTTATCCGCACTGCCTCGGGATCTTGCAAGCCTTCTCCTGAAGTCGTCGCCTAGCCACGCCTACGCCTCCACCTATTAGTGCCCGCGCTATCTTCGGCCGCTGAGCGTGCTTGTCTCAAGCGCTGCGTGTTCCTACTCCAGACGCTGCGTGTCTACTCCGGACGCTGTGTGTGTCTACTCCGGACGTTGTGTTTGCCTACTTCAAGCGCCACGTGTACCTACTCCAGACGCTGCGTGTCTACTCCGGGTGCTGCGTGTATCTGCTCCGGGCGTTGCGTGTGCCTACTCCAAGCGCTGCGTGTACCTTCTCCAGACGCTGCATGTGCTTTCTCCAGATTCTGCGTGTACCTAGAGCAGGCGCTGTGCACCTATCATAGGCATAGCCTGTGCATACTTCGTTGCAGTATCTTTATTTTTGTTATTTTTTTTTAATAATATTGTAAATCACTATCATCATTACAGCCCATCATCACCTTCATACCTTTTTTTTATAAAAGAAACTGTAAATCTTTTCAAATTTTTAAATAATTTATTTTATTTTTGGTTGTTTTGTTGTAGTTAGGTTAGGTTATTTAGTTTTTAATTGTCGCTTCACGACAATTTGGCGCCCGACGTAAAAGTTCTTCTTTTCTTCACCTTAGCTACGCCTTATCCATTTCCTTTTGATTGAATTGCTTTCTCTTTCGTTCTTAACTCTTTATTTACTCATCCTTATCATATCTTCCAAATTCTAAAACAAAACTTCATCTAGTTTTTCAACTTATCTGGATTACATTTAGACCTACATATAACACTTCACTTACATTCATCACTTTAATATTTTTATTCTAGAGGTACAATTTTTTATTAAATTTTTATTTCTTAAACTTAACACTTAATTATAACAATGAAACGGGTTATTAAGTACGAATTCCTTAACAAGGCCGAACTCGAATACGAAGTGAAGATTAGATGTGAGGAACCAGCTAATACTGTTTTGCTTCTAAAAAAACAGGTTTTGCGTTTAGTTGAGAATTCTCACCCTGAAGATATTCTGACTTCTCCAATTCCGATCGAGGATGACTTGTCTCAAATTGGTTCTACTTTGACTTACCTGGACTGTAAAATTGAAAAATTTTTACAAGGTGAAACCAAATACTTACGATTAATAGAAACTTTTATTAATCATGTTTTTTACAGATTGGAGCGAATAGATACTGACTTATATCCAGACTTTAAAGCTATTTTCGATACTTTGAAGATGAAATTTGACGCTATTACTAAACAATTCGAATCCTTGACTCCACCTCCAACTGAAAATGACTCTCCATCACTTGACCCTCCTGTTGACCCGATTGTCATGGAACCTCCTCTTGTTTCTCAAACATCTGTTACGATCCATACCCCGTATCCTTCACCACTACCTCAATCTTTTTCTCCAACTAACGTCTTCAAAGATCTGAAAAGACACACGTTCAATGGTAAAAGCTGTCCAAGATCCTTTCTTCAAAAACTTGAAGAATACTGCTTAGCTCGCGGCTTATCCAAAGACTTGTTGATCTCTCAAGCATTTGAAATTTTCACCGACAATGCTCTTCATTGGTTCAGATTTAAATATAATCAGAATCCAAACTTAACTTGGAACGAACTTTCCTCTTTATTAATCAAAGACTTTGGTGGTTTTGATTATGATTATAAACTTCTAGAAGCGATTAGGAACCGAACTCAAGGCCGTGATGAACCTATCGTCATCTATATTTCCATCATGTCTGGAATGTTCGCTCGTCTTTCGAAGAAACTTTCTGAAACAGAACAATTGGAGATTATTTTGAGGAATATTCGCCCATGTTATTCAGTCTTCGTAGCTCTAAAAGACATTGACTCTATCGACTCTCTTCTGGCTACTTGCCAAAACTATGAAAAGTTCCTTGACAGAGACAAACAATTTAAAGAACCAAATGTACAACAAAGTCCTCTTATTTCTGAATTCAACTACAAGCATTCCACTTCAAGTTCAGTTGGCTCTTCAAATTCTTCTAATAACTCACAACCTTCTCCTCCCTTTATGAATAAATTCACTTCATCCTACAAATACCCTTCTAGACAAGTTAATAGTCTCTCTCAAACTAAAGCTCCTCAAGAAAGCTCTTTTTGTGTTCGCTGTCGTAAACAAGGTCATACTTTGAACACTTGTACTCAACCACGATTCGTGATTTGTTTCAAATGTGGTCTTAAAGGTTTTAAAACTGCAGATTGCCCTACTTGTTCTCCCAAACCACATACTAGTTCAAAAAACTAACTGCTGACTTGAAAAGTAACTTAAACTTTGATAGTGACGATTGGGCTAGTTGGATTAAAACAATTCAAAACTTCTTTTCTTGTTACAAAATCTCTTCTACACTCTACTCCAAAGAACAAGATCTTAATCGTCCATTCGTTAATGTCAAAATTTATGACTTAACTTTATCTGGTTTACTAGATTCTGGCAGCTCAGTAACTATTCTGGGTAATAATTCTCATTTGGAAATTCTTAAACTGGGCTGTAAACTTTTCAAGTCAGATCTTATTAGTGTCTCTACTGCTAATAATCAAAAAGTTAATTCCTTGGGTTATTTTGACTTACCTGTTCATTTCAATAATCAAACTCATTTGATTAAAGCTTATGTTTTTCCGGAAATATTTCCTTCGCTAATACTAGGTATTGACTTTTGGAGAAAATTTAATCTGTTACCTAGTGTTTTATCTTCTCTTAACTTTACAGAATCTAAATGCTCTGCTATCGAAATTAAAGATATTAAAGTTTTACCTTATGAGCATTTAACTCCTAACCAAAAGGACATCGCTAACGACATCATCCAACGCTTCAAGACAATTTCTTTTGAAGAAAAAGGTATCCTGGGAAGCACACACTTAATCACCCACAAGATTGATACTGGTAATTCTCTTCCAATCAAACAAAGATGTTACAGACTGTCTCCTGAAAAACAAAAGGCGTTAATTAATGAAGTTGACAAGATGCTGAGATGGAACGTCATTGAACAATGCGAAAGTCCTTGGCTATCTCCAGTTCTCATCACTCCGAAGAAGAATGGTGAATGGCGTTTCTGCGTAGACAGCAGGAAGCTTAACTCAGTTACACGTCGTGATGCTTATAGTCTGCCACTAATAAGCGAAATTTTGGACAACCTGAAGAATGCCAAATTCTTATCAAGCATCGACATTGCGAAAGCATTTTGGGAGATTCCCTTGAATCCTGCTGATAAAGATAAAACTGCATTTTATGTACCTGGAAGAGGCATGTTTAGATTCAAGGTAATGCCTTTTGGTCTCTCTAACTCACCTGCAACTCTACAAAGATTAATGGATATGCTTTTTACTCCTGAATTTGAGAACAAGGTATTTTGCTATCTGGATGACATCGTTATTATTAGCGAGACTTTTGATGAACACATATCGCTTCTCATGAAAGTTCATGAAAAACTTTCATATGCTAATCTGACTATTAACTTTGAGAAGAGTCAATTCTTCAAGAAAGAACTGAAATACCTTGGTTTTCTAGTGGACGAGTATGGTCTACGTGCTGATCCAGATAAAATAAAAGCTATTTTAGAATATCCTGTACCTACTTGCAGAAAAGAAGTACGAAGATTCATAGGCACCTGCAGCTGGTTCAGAAGATTCATTCCAAACTTTAGCACCATTGCCTCTCCACTCAACCAACTAACCTGTTCCGGGAAGAACGCTCCTAAATTTTTATGGAATTCACAAGCTGCAGCTGCTTTCCAGAAACTTAAAGAAGCTTTGGTAACTGCTCCTGTCCTTGCTTGCCCTAACTTCAAACTACCCTTCTCTGTACATTGTGATGCATCAAATTATGGCATAGGAGCAATGCTTACTCAACATCAAGATGACAAAGAAGTCGTGATTGCTTACATGAGTAAAGCACTAAACAAAAATCAACAGAACTACTCAACTACTGAAAGAGAAACATTGGCTGTAATAACTGCGTTAGAACATTGGCGATGTTACCTAGACAATGGTAAAGAATTTACAATATATACTGACCATGCTGCACTTAAATGGTTTCAGAACTTATCGAATCCATCAGGAAGACTTGCTCGCTGGACTTTACGCTTATCATGCTTTAACTTTGTCCTGAAACATAAAAAAGGAAAGGATAACGTTGTTCCAGATTTATTATCAAGACATAAGAATCAAGAACGTCCTGATACACGAGAAACTTCACCTCAAGGCGTACATCCTATTACGATTGAAGAACCACCTAATCGTGAACTTGAGCACTACAACAAGATTTTTCTCGGATGCTCCAACAACCCAGACGCATATCCCAACTACACTATCAGGGATAACAAACTTTACCGCTGCATCCATTCTCCCGATCGTCTAAACGATGACTTTATTTGGAAAGAAGTTCCACTACCTCGAGATAGGCATACACTTATTGAAGTTAACCATGGTTCCCCTTCAGAACTCCATCTTGGTATCTTCAAGACATTCAAGAAAATATCTTTAAAATACTATTGGCCTGGTATGTTTAAGGACATTGCCAAATTAATCTCGTCTTGTGAAACCTGCTTAACCTACAAACACCCTAATCATTCTCCCTATGGTCTTATGGGTAAACCCAAACTTTGCTCCAGACCTTTTCAAACTATATCCTTAGATCTTATGGGTCCATTACCTATGACTCGAAGACGAAACCAATATATTCTAGTAATTAACTGCAATTTTACTAAATATACTATGATTTTTCCCCTTAAACGTGCTACTTCAGCTAATATTATTAATGTTTTGGAAAATTCAGTTTTTCTAGTTCATGGCATTCCTCAAACTATTATAATGGACAACGCGGTTCAATTTCAGTCGCGAGAATTCCACTCATTCTTAAATTCTTATAACGTTCCTTGTATTTTTCACACAGCTTTATATTGTCCTCAGGTTAATCCTACGGAGAAGTTTAATAGTACAATTATTACAGCTCTAGCATCTCTAGTAGGAGACGATCATAGATCCTGGGACAACCATCTTGCTAAGATTCAGTACGCAATGAACAGCGCTACAAATGTAGCTACTGGCTTTACTCCAAACTTTTTAGTCTTTGGTAGGGAAACAATACCTTGTGGTTCCTTCTATACTCCAACTCATAACCTCGAGGAATTGATATTTATGCCTCGGGATATTTACGCGTCTAATGCTGGTCTCCTCTCATCTATTTTTCACAAAGTTCAAACTAAACTTCACATAGCTCACGCTAAAAATAGCGCTCGCTATGATCTTCGCCGGTCTTTTAAAGAATTTAATGTGGGAGACACTGTTTGGCGTAAAAACCATGTTTTAAGCAATGCCGGCGCATACTTTAATGCTAAACTTGCCCCCTAAGTTCATCAAGTGCAAAGTGATAGCTAAACTGTCACCACTAGTCTATGTGCTTGAAGACCCTAATGGAGTTAGAGGCAAGTGGCACATCAAAGATGTAAAATCATAATTTTTTTTTATTAACTGTTAATTTGTATATATGTATAAATATCACCATCATTCTCACCTTATTATTTTTATTTCTTCGTTTGTTTGGTGATCCAGTGTTCTTCAACACATCTTGCTTTAGGACCTCGAATTTTCGTTGGTTAATCTTCACTTTTTATTTCAGACACATCTCGTTAGTGATGTTGCTGATCTCTGGCTTTGAGCCCTACCGCTCTGGCCGTTCTTAATCTTTACTTAAGTCATAGCGACTAAAGCTTGCTTAAGATTAATTTCTTTAACTTTATCTTCACTCAGGAGCGGATGACAACTCCTTAAATAAGCCTGGATGTCCTTTAAAATGTTTTTTTTCCACGCAGGAGTGGATGACTACTCCTTAAATAAGCCTGAATGTCCTTTCGAAAACACACTTTTAGAGTGGTAGTCATTGAATGTGAACTCCACCCTTACCTGAATGCAGATGATGAATGTAAGAGATAGTATATCTGATATTGCCTGGTGATGTCTGTTACTGCAAAGCTGTGTTTTTATGGTTTATTTTGGAATGTACATCTCAAAATTTTTGCTGAGTCAAAAATTTTCCAGGGTCGGGGGGAAAATGTAGTGTTATGCTTACATACATACTTACATATCATTTTACACTATTTTATTTTTATTTTTCCATTCTGTTTTTGATTTTCTACATTCACCTCAAAACTGGATATTTTGCATCACCTTTATTTCCATAGGATCCTGTAATATTTTTAATTCATAAGAACACAATAACAAATCATTTTCACTTCGTATTTTCACGTTATCAGCACTTTTTAAATCGGTGTCAATGGAGTCTACCTTTTTTCGATCTTTTATTTAGTTCTCCGTAACTCTACAATTTCGGGTTTCGTGCGCGCTCTTGCGCTACCTTTTTTCCTATATAAATAATATCTCATTTTTCACTTAAATCTTGCCGTTTCTGTATTACGAGCTTAAAACCAAAATTTGACATGTTTTGACATCGTTGTTTATCTGGTTGTCGTGGCAATTTTTATTCAAATATTGTTACCGGCCTGATGTTTTTACTTCAAAAATACTCTTTTCTTCTTGGCCATTTACAAAAATTTGCTTTTAATTTAAATAATTTCAAATAATTTCTCGTTCTTATCCCAGATCCGTCAAAAAGGATAAAAGCCGAAGAATCGGCCGATAGAGGTCCTCACTTCAGCTTTGATACGAGAAGCACCTCTTAAAGGCTTTATCCGCACTGCCTCGGGATCTTGCAAGCCTTCTCCTGAAGTCGTCGCCTAGCCACGCCTACGCCTCCACCTATTAGTGCCCGCGCTATCTTCGGCCGCTGAGCGTGCTTGTCTCAAGCGCTGCGTGTTCCTACTCCAGACGCTGCGTGTCTACTCCGGACGCTGTGTGTGTCTACTCCGGACGTTGTGTTTGCCTACTTCAAGCGCCACGTGTACCTACTCCAGACGCTGCGTGTCTACTCCGGGTGCTGCGTGTATCTGCTCCGGGCGTTGCGTGTGCCTACTCCAAGCGCTGCGTGTACCTTCTCCAGACGCTGCATGTGCTTTCTCCAGATTCTGCGTGTACCTAGAGCAGGCGCTGTGCACCTATCATAGGCATAGCCTGTGCATACTTCGTTGCAGTATCTTTATTTTTGTTATTTTTTTTTAATAATATTGTAAATCACTATCATCATTACAGCCCATCATCACCTTCATACCTTTTTTTTTATAAAAGAAACTGTAAATCTTTTCAAATTTTTAAATAATTTATTTTATTTTTGGTTGTTTTGTTGTAGTTAGGTTAGGTTATTTAGTTTTTAATTGTCGCTTCACGACAAATGTTGGAAAACGAGGTCGGGCTGAATTCAACGTTTATCTGTTCATGACGTATGAAAAGTGCTACGAAATTAACATAATAAAAAAGGTAAAGATATTTTGGTCCAATTGCGGGTGCTTATAGAAATGATATACACACTATTCGTTCTTTACATATTTAAGCAAGCTTGGAAGTAAGATAGACGTTTACGTAAAATAATAAAAAGATCAGATTAGCTTTAAAAATTTTTTTCATTCATAAGAGTGCATGCATTAACGCATTATAATTTCAAGTTTTGATACAAAATGAAAATGTTATGTTCTATCTGATTAGCTTTATTTATATAAGAGCCAATTTTTGTAAAAATAAATAACTTTTAACACCTTTAATATAATGGATTTTAACAAAATAACGTTAATTGTATTAATTATGAATAAAAATAAGATCGGTTCTGTAGTTTACTCATTAAACTTACTGAATATACACATAAAAAATTAAAAATTCAAAAAACCGCCCAAACCAAAAAGAACGGCTGGAAAGTTTTTCTTGAATCATAGCTAAGAACACTCTCGATCAAGTCAACTTTCAAACAAAAACAGACTAATCTAAATCAGTTGATCTGTTTGGGAACTACGATGCCAAAGACGGACTCTCAGATACACACGAAAAACAAATAACACCCCTATTTTTCTTCGGGGTTCAAAAACACGTCGAATAAGACAACATTTACCGATATAAAATATAAAATTAATGACGGAGTGCTTCACTCCTCATAACTTCGAGCAAATGCAACGTCCAATTTGGCTAGACGAGATGCTCGTTCCGATCCAGTGGAGAAGCTATTACGTTGTATTTGCCGCGGGCTGAATTTACATGCTGCATCGCAGTAGCCGGCGTGAAGTGGATATATAGAGAATGTATGGTTTCTGTTTTATTTGACCGTGATTGAAACGTGGAAAGGGTAATTTATTTTCTCTTTCTATTTGTACTTAATGACTCTCACTTATGTTGCTAAATGGAATAAGTAATAGGTAAGCAATATCTATGTAATGAAATGAATGATATTTCATTAATTTGAATTTGCTGCGCTTCGCGTATCTATGTTGTCTGTGGAAGATGGTAGAGGGCGCATCGAAGTGATGTGTAAACTATGATTCAATGGCGGATGACGTTTAGATTATTTTGTGCATTTTATTGTTATAAAAACTTGTAGAGAGATAAACCGAAGGATACGATTGAGGAAGCAATATTAGTAAACTTTAAATGTCGTTTCTTTGTATTTTCAGGTGAGATAGAAGTGTAATTGTCATAACTTGATAATTGTTGTAATATTGGAAAGACGTGTTAAATAAAACAAAGCTTTGTATTTTCAGAGAAACAATTTGTGGTTTATTTTGAAGATCCTCAATAATATACCTTATAAAACGATATTTAAAGTTTACTAATATTGCTTCCTCAATCGTATCCTTCGGTTTATCTCTCTACAAGTTTTTATAACAATAAAATGCACAAAATAATCTAAACGTCATCCGCCATTGAATCATAGTTTACACATCACTTCGATGCGCCCTCTACCATCTTCCACAGACAACATAGATACGCGAAGCGCAGCAAATTCAAATTAATGAAATATCATTCATTTCATTACATCTACATATAAATACACACACTGATAGACCTATAGATTGTTTTTTTTTTCATAGAATACCTTTCGGAAAATGCGCAGTAGTTGCATTAACTTAATTCCTTCCTCTCGATTTCATTATTCGGCCACCAGACGCTCGGCTGATCTCCATACCTTTTTTGTCGACATACCACGCTCGCGAAACAAACGGTTTGCTTCGTTGTTAACATATCTATAGCAAAGATGTGTGTATCTGCCAGCATCTATCTTTCCAATTGATTATAATGTGGGTGTTTCGAAGACAAGAATGAATAGGCTGAACCCGATAGCTGGTGCTGTAGCCAACAAACAACGTCTTCTGTGCTAGCTGTACAGTAGTACATTATAAATAATAACGATGAACGCGTGGCTTTAAGGTTATAGTATCTGATCTCTGAATACTAAGATGCAGGACTTATGTTTGAATCCCTGAAGGCTTAGCCAGTAGCTTTATGCAAGAATACAACTTTTTTGGTCTGGTTGTGATGTTATTGACCCCATGTCTCTGGTATTATTTCTTAGCCTAAGTGATTGTAACTTCGGGTACAAGAAGGTGATGACTTAGTGCTGTTTTGTTGCACTATAATATCCCCCGCGTAGTTTATAGCTCCTGACACTAAATAAGTTATCGCCTATCTTTATCGTCTTCAGCATGTGATAATTTTTACTATGATGATGTAATAAAAAATAATTGTTAATATTTCTAATGAAGCCTTCATCAGCGTGTAAAATTCTAATGCTAAACATGGATCTCTCACGATAAACGGCGGGTTTGCGGTCAAAGTACTGCTTCTCTTTTATTTAAGTGTGGCTGCAACTTATGGTAACGGATTTACTCCAGCGAAAGTTCGGCGTCGGAATTTCCGTCAAGTGTCAAACTCCTGTCTCCCTGATTTGTTTCCCTCCGTCGCCTCTTACGAAACCCACGATATGGGGGTGATGGATTCTCTTAAACTGCCACCACACGGTTTACGAAGCCTATTCTTTACTTACAATAAAAAATAATAATATTAATATTTGAATTTGTTAAAGTTATCTCATCTTTATTATTACAATAGTTCTTAGTTGTTAAAAAGCACGAAAAAAAAAAAACGCAATTGTTTAATGTTTCTCGAAGCTTTTTACTCGCATGTTTAAAACAGTTGAAAAATGTTCTTTAATACCTTAATGATCAAATTCTTCATTATAAATATTATTATAGCATAGGACATTGACTCCTGTCAATGACCTTATAGGATTTATTAACTATTGATGTGTAGTGATTTGTACAATGCCGATGACCGCTGTTAGCGGGCCCTCCATAAAATTAATTTCTATTAGCATAAAATGCCATAAAATATGAGTTAATTTATATATATTATGTCGTTTACCTTTGGAAATGGTCAAATGAAAAAAATTCTGGATAAGTATAAAAAAATATTTAGCATATTAGTGGCGGTTAACCGAAGGAACCACCATTCAACATCAATAAAATGTATTTGTTTCAAATGAATTAATTATATAATTTAAATTATTACATTTGAATTAAAATAGCGACTCAACGTTTATTTTTTATTTTAAAGTGCTTGAACCTGAATACCGTTATACACGGGTTCAACATTATTAACAAATGGAATAAAACTCACATTTGCATTAATGACATGTTCACATTTATTTCTTCATTTTTAATTATCGCAAAAAATATTCTGCCACGCAAAAAGAACTCTTTTATCTTTCTTCTTAGGAGAATTATATCTTCGTAATAGCTACTTACAAATATTTCTCAAATAATTTAACGCGTAATAGTCAATTAAAACTTATTTTCGGATAAACCGTGTTAAAGTTCAGCCCAGGATTCAATTACTAAGAATGGAGACTTAGTAGCTAGCGATCATAATAATTTAGCCACGTCTTATAGGAGATGGTCGCTGATATTATACTCGTGCTATGGGGTATTCCATTGTTGCTAAAAATTTGGCCACAGTAGTGAAACTTCTATTTAAGATCTGCTTTCTTTCTTCACACTTATTGGTTAACTACTCGAAACCAGACGAACTCTCTAAATACAAAAATGTGTTATATATGTAATAGTGTAATAGTGATTTTAAATGTCTAAATAAAAATAGACATTTTAAGTAAATTAGAAAAATATTTCTACTGTTGAAAACAAAAGGTTCCGTAAAATAGTTTTCTAAGGTAAACATTATAAGAACATTATTTTTATACAAAAAACTTGTTGATATTAAAACGCTGTGGAAATTAAAAAAAAACACCGAGTGACTTATGTTTCTGTGTCAAGTTAAAAGCGTATGCATTTGTAATTATGCGTTTATTACTCTCCCTTGCATTCACTTTTATGTAAAGTTGCATTACTGGAGCACAGTGTTTTCGAGATAATTCATTTTGATTGCAGAGTACCCTCATTACAGAGACTGTGTTACATTTACGTCATTTTAGTTTGTACACGTTATTTACTCGTATGTAGTACATATACGCATCCATTTTATTATTTTTATACACTTGTAAATATTGAGTACTCTGTATTTTTTCAATCTCAGACGTGTTCTGTTTTACATTATATTAAAAAATTTACTTTCTACTTATTATCCGACTTGCAACATATTTATACAATAGTAATATATTTTTCCACTGACCTTTTAAAAACCTAGAATGCATGTTTATATGTTTGACGTTCTACTTTTCGTCATTAAAAGTAAGTAAGTACCAACTTACATATTTCAGAAGTAGAAAAAATTTATATAAATAATAATAAAATAATTTCATTTAAAAATTGTTATATTTATGTACGTACATATATGTAAATAACAACATTACAACTAAATTTATAAACATGTATTTATGTATGTAAATTTAGTTGTAATATATTTATAGTATGTATTTAAGTATGTAGTTATAATTATTACGGACATATGAGTATAATATGAACATAGATATTTTTAACGTAGTTATTTGCGCTTTGAACCATTAATACCTTTTTTGCTTATACATCAAGGGCGCTTCTTTGTAGGTACCTACTATTATGAATCAAGTCCGCCTTTGTGTTTTTGTGTTCTTGGTATGCAAATAAAGCTTAAATAAATAAACTTAACGTAACATATATATATATACACTCACGCCTGTCACTCAGAGGGGTAGGCAGAGACATCGGACTTCCATTAAATAAATATGTAATAAATATTAAAAATAGTATATCAATTCCGCTAGCATGTACTGAAGGAATAGAGTAGATGTCTAGGTGTTGTTTTATTTCGGCACAGAAAGCCTTTTGTACTTAAAAGGATTGATAGAAAATGGTTCGCCTCGCTGTTCTAATTCGTGTTTTAGGAATCCGTATGTTCTCGAGATTTTTTGTTTTTGACATACGAAGGTTCTTCACGATGTTTTTCTCTTCGATCATCTTATTATTTTTCTCTAAATAACCCGTTTTTTCCGTAAATGGTTCTCGAGTAGCAGCCACCAGTAGGTGTAGTGTAGGGCGACCCCCCACTCGATGGAGTGACGACCTGGTAAGACATGTAGGATGGATGCAGGTAGCTCAGGACCGTGCTTTATGGCATTCGTTGGGGGAGGCCTATGTTCAGCAATTGACTCGTGAGGGGATGTAAAGATGATGATGATGATGATGAAACAACCCGTACATAATCTTCATTAATTATTTTATATTATATTTTATTTAGATTTATTATATTATTTTATACATTTATGTGGTCTCACTTACATAGGTCAAACAAAAAGATCCATAAAAACCCGCGTGAAAGAACACATAGCTGACGTGAAGCGCCGACGCTCCGGGAAGTCTGCAGTCTGCGAACATGTTCAAGATCGTCCCCACCATTATATCAGATTTGATAAACTCGCAAAAGAACACCGATTCCTACCAAAGACGATACGCGAGGCTATTGAAATTAAAAAAAAAACATCCTAATTTCAATAGAGAAGATGGATAGGTGCTGTCATCTGCTTGGGATCCTATAATTAACAAAATTAAACCCAAACCTATACATACCAACCAAGCATACCACTGCAAGACTTCAAGATACTGTAAGCTCGTTCTGCGTAAATCGGACCGAAAATTAATTAAAAAACCGGCAAAGAGCGCGTCGGGCCACGGTCAGTGTAGGGTTCCGTAGTTTCCCGTATGTCACAATAAGTGTTCCCACTTATGAGTTTAAAGGTGGGTATCCATTATGTTCGCGCTCCAGCAGCGCTCCGCGCTCCTGCAACAGCTCCCTGTAGTGGGTACTGTTGTTTCCATCCAAGTTCAAAATGATTTTCCTAGAAATTCCTTATAAAGTTCTACTTTTCAGATTTTTTTTTTCATATTTTCTAAACTTATGGTTCAAAAGTTAGAGGGGGGGACACATTGTTTTTTACTTTTAGAGCGATTATTTCCGAAATTATTGACATTATCAAAAAATGATTTTAGTAAACCCCTATTCATTTTTAAATACCTTTCCAACAACATATCACACGTTAGGGTTGAAATTAAAAAAAAATCACTTCCCACTTTACATATAGGGAGGCTACCCTAATAAAACATTTGTTTCCAATTTATATTTTACCAATTTGTCGGCGTGATTGATACACATATTGGTATCAAATTTCAGCTTTCTAGTGCTAATGGTCACAGAGATTAAGCGAGGACGGACAGACGGACAGACAGACATGGCGAAACTATTACATGGAAGCGGGCTAACTATAACATGGGGACGTCAAACAGTCCCTCCCGTAACCATGGTTGCTGTAATGCACCCGAAACGTCGGGAATTAAAAATAAGTAAAAGTAAAAGTAATTAAACGCGATAAATTCCGTAAATATAGTATTATTAAAAATAAATAATTAAATTGCATTGTATCTAATTTTAAGAGTTTATTAAAATAGTCTAACCGTTTATCGCTGCATGATGAAAGCATTGAAATGAAACCTGCATGCCAAAAATAAAACATTTTGAGGGCAATAGAAATATCTTATACGTGGTAGAGCCATGCTGCAGTTATATTAGACGTATAGTTGTAGCACAAATGCTACCTACAGTAGTGCTGGTATAATTAAAAGTTGTCAACCATCGTACATCTTAGTCCACAGTAGTTCCCAGAGCAGAGGTGACAACGCGTCTGTAGTTTGCTTTATTAAACCGCAGGTGTCCATCACACGCAAAACTCTTATCAACCGGTGGTTTTTCTACGTGGTAGAGCCACGCTGCAGCTATATTATAGTTGTAGCACGAATGAGTCGGCTCGACCGGGGAAGGACCACGCTCTCACAGAATACCAGCGTAAAATAGTAGCTTAATGCTGCTGTGTTTCGTATGGTGAGTGTAGAGAACCGGAGACCCTTTTTACTGCAAATGGGTCATTCCATCTTAGTCCTCGCGGTGTGGATGACAACGCATCTGCATTTTGATTCGTAATCGAGGGTAGATGGTATGGTATGGATAGGTAGATGTCTATGGGCCACAGCAACCACTTACCATCAGATGGACTTTGTGTTCGTTTGTCTCCCTATACTATAAAAAAATATGCCAACACGTGGTAATAGTAACAATAGCAAGTAAGTTTGTTACTGCTTGTATCTTATGGGCTCTCATCATTCATTCTTTCATGATTAATATGCTCGAATATTATTATTTATTTGGGCTGCTTGTTTGACCCTTCCTTGCTCGAAAATGCTCTGCGGAATGAAGTGAGGTCTGTGCCCAGCAGCATGACGTATATAGATTGTTTGTTTTACCTTTTATCATTAAATAGAGAAAATAAACTCTCGAGTTAGTTTAAAAATATTCTTTTCTCGAATAAATAAATGGTATTATATTATATTATGTACTATAATTAATTACTTTCTAGTCGTTTCTCTCAAAACAAATCTGAACTCTACGAACTCTACATACAGTGCAATTTTAAACAAATATAAACGTAAATGACAAATAAAATTGTGTGATAGTCAGTTTATTCTTATCCAAAATATTTCTCGTATGTTTTTTAAATTTAAATAAAATAAAAATTATAGAAACACTAAAACATTTAACATCCGTGTAAGTTTTATTTTCTTGTTAAATAAATTAATAAACACTTTTTTTTGTATACAAGCACCATTGCAAGAGTCTTGCAAAAATGGTGATATAACTAAAGTTCATTAAACGTATCAAGGGCGCGAAGGACGGTGAAAGTTGTCGAGGACCGGTTGAATTTTAACCCACATTGGCGATTTGCTGTCGTGAAAGGGATGGCAGTGCAAGTGGCTTAACTGGATTACAGTATATCCATAAAACGGTGTAAATACCTCCGGCTGTTGTGCACGCGTTTTTTTTTTGTTATGTAAGTTATAAATTGGGGCAAGGGTTGATAATAAAATTTCTCGCAACCAGAATGAATGAATAAATATTTTTTTATGAATTTTTGGTTATATGATGAAAGGGTTATTTTTAGTCATGTTCTAAAATGATTAGGTTATATTATCAACCTGTTTGTATTTATGTATGTTCTGGAAAGGACTGAACCGATTTAAGTGATTCTTTTTTTTTTCAAATGAATTAATTTTTAACTTATTTCAGGCAGATTACCTTTTACTTTTTTTGCTTACTTTATAGATGTTTACTTTATGCTTTATTTATTTATTTTAAATATTAAATGTTGACTAAAAATATTTAAATTATATACACCTACGCCCAAAGAAAGAGGCTTAGGTAATATTCGCTGAATTTTTTTCACGTAGAGGAGTTTGAATGTACAATGTGGCAAACCTTGGTAGAGGCCAATGTCTTTTGTTCTCAATAAAGTACGTACATTCCGGACGAGTGTTGTGTTTGAATAAAACCAGTTGCAATATCTCCAAACATGGAACAATGCACGACAAAGTTTACCTTTTGCGACATCACATTTGCTACTTTGAGCTCTATGCATTATTTTGAGATGAGGTTTGGAACCAAAATGGACATAAGTCTAAATTCAAAAAAAAAACTGGTGAATAAAAATAAATGACATCAAGACGAATCAACCATCTCGCACAGTGTGTTCAAGAATGGGTATATCTTTTAAGTACCGGTTGTGGAATTTTAGATGGTTCAATAGTAAATTAACAATCAAAAAGGATTTTGAATCATAATTGAATACATTATCTTTTTAATTGCTATAGCTCCTTTTTAGTCATGGATTCGTGAATTTATATGGATATTACAAATGTATTACTTGTTTTTTATCATTAAACATTTTAATAAAATCACATTATCATATGAATTAACGATTATAATATGTGGATTAAGATTGTTGTCCACCCTGAGGAGTAAAGTGGAATGTCTCATTACAAATAAAGAGGGTTTCCGGTTCCCCATACAAAATACAGTCTCTGTACGAAACACGGCAGCATTACACACATTCAGTTTATAGATAAAAAATACTAAACGATCTTTATTTATATATCAATACGCTACGCTAAGATACGGCTTAATTCTCATTAGTAAAGTATGGTATTTCTTCAAGTGATGAATATGATTTCAAAAATAGTGAAAGGTGGTAGAACTCCTCTTATGCTTATAAAGGCGCGCGTCCACTAGGCTCGCCGAGCCGAGTCGAATCGAATCGCTGAAAGTCGCCTCCTATATACAGTCAAACCTGGGTAAGTGAGAACTGGATAAGTAAGAAAACTCTATAAGTGAGAGTAACAGCCAGGATCCGTCATTTTAGGCTCCCAAAACCTCTATTAGCGAGAAACAGAAAGCTCTGTAAGATAGAGTCGTTTTTCCTTCATGGACCTCCGTAAGTGAGACTGCTACTTATCTACAAGCGACAGTCGAGCTTTATTTATTTATATTATTTAGAAGGAACTATAGCTACAATAAAAATACATACATACTTATAAGATACACACAGTAACAAATGACAAAACAAATTACAAATTTAACATCTGCTATTTTATGACTCATTCTTAACTTTCGTGGATCTTCCTACCGTTGTTTTTGTATTGTTTTCTCGTCAATATTGTACCTCTATTTCGTGGAACTAATTAACGTTGTTATTGCTGCGTACCTCTATAAGAGAGAAACGCTACTAAGCGAGAATTATATTGTGCTCCCTTGAACTCTCGCTTATCCAGATTTGACTGTATTTACTATGAAACTGCGTACATTAGGAACGAGCCGCGGCGCGTCGAATTGAATCGACCGCGCGAATTGCTTGACAGGGGAATTTCTTCGTCGATGAGATTCGATTCGGCGCGCCTCAGTCGACGCGGAGAAGTGGATGCGCGCCAACACATTTTTATTAATTTCTATTTAGTTTTCATAAAAAATCTTCTTGTTTAAATAAAAATGAATGAAGAACTTTTTCATAGGATAAACGAAAGTATTGAAAAATTTAACAGGATCCCTTTTCAAATCTGGATATAAATGATGAAATTCGCCATAGTTATTTCTTTTCATATAAATGTCGTGTATTCATTATTTGGGAGCACGCCGTTTCCTTTGCCTATTCTCCTCTGCTTCATCAAAAAGTATTTGAAATAAATCTCACGTCTCTTCATATGAGCTGTCCATGACGCAAAAACGACCTAATTGGATGAAGAGTTTGCGATAAATGAGCGAAACGATTCCATTCTTCAAAGATGATGAAGAGATTCGATACGTTTCTACAATAGTCGACGCGAGGATTAACTCTGCCGCCATATACATAGGGTATATAGTATAGGGTATAGGGATATAGGGTAGTGCTGGTATAATTAAAAGCTGTCAAGCATCATACATCTTAGTCCACAGTAGTTCCCAGAGCAGAGGTGACAACGCGTCTGTAGTTTGCTGTGTTAAAGTTGACCGCAGGTGTCCATCACACGCAAAAGCTGCTTATCAACAGGTGGTTTTTCTACGTAGTAGAGCCACGCTGCAGCTATATTATAGTTGTAGCACGAATGAGTCGGCTCGACCGGGGAAGGACCACGCTCTCACAGAATACCAGCGTTAAATAGCAGCGTAATGCTGCTGTGTTTTGTATGGTGAGTGTAGAGACCCAAAAAAGGCCTAAAAAGGCGACCGCTCAGACCCGTGCAACTACTGGCCTATCGCCATCACCTCCCTGTCCTCCAAAACAATGGATTCTATTGTTAACTCCCAGCTCATAAGGTACCTTGAGGATCACCAGCTGATTAATGATTGCCAATACGGTTTTCGCAGTGGTCGGTCAGCTGGTGATCTTCTGGTCTACCTAACTCACAGATGGGCGGAGGCAGTAGAGTCCAAGGGGGAGGCAGTGACCGTTAGTTTGGACATTGCGAGGGCCTTCGATCGGGTTTGGCACAAAGCGCTTCTTTCGAAGCTTCCAATGGACTTCCCGAGAAATTGTGCGATTGGATCACCAGCTTTCTTGCAGATCGGAGCATCAGGGTCGTTGTAGACGGTGCAAGCTCCGATTACAAGCCTATCAATGCTGGTGTTTCACAAGGCTGCGTGCTATCGCCAACGCTGTTTCTTTTGCATATCAATGATATGTTGCAAACCCATAAAATTCATTGTTATGCAGATGACAGCACTGGTGATGCTCTGTACACCGGCCGTGCCAATATTTCTCGGGAAAACGTCTCCGAGTACCGGGACAAACTTGTGTCTGAAGTCGAGTCTCTGCTGTACAGAGTCTCGGATTGGGGGCGACTAAATCTAGTCCAGTTTAACCCCCAGAAGACACAAGTTTGCGCGTTAACCTCTAATAAGAACCCCTTTGTCGTATCTCCTCAGTTTCAAGGCACTCCCCTTGTTGCCTCAGCTAGTATCAGAATCCTCGGCGTCGACATATCGAGTTACGTGCAGTTTCTAGGTCACTTGGAAGAGAAGGCCAAATTGGCCTCTAAAAAGCTTGTCGTGCTCAGCAGAGCGGGACAGTATTTCATGCCGGCACACCGTCTGCAACTTTACAAGGCGCAGGTTCGGCCGCACATGGAATACTGTTCCCATCTCTGGGCTGGGGCTCCCCAGTACCAGCTCCTTCCACTTGACCGCATCCAGCGCAGAGCGGCTCGAATCGTCAACGAACGAGTGCTTTCCAATCGGCCCGATTCACTGGCGCTGCGAAGAGATGTTGCGTCTCTTTGCATTTTCTTTCACATATACCATGCGGAGTGCTCTGAGGAATTGTTCGGATTAATCCTAGGCGCCAAATTTCGTGAACGCGCTACGCGGCAAACGTCCCGATACCATCCACACCATCTAGGTGCTTGGCGGTCCACCACTGTACGTTTCACAAGGAGTTTTCTTCCGCGTACGACCTCTCTGTGGAATAGTTTACCACCGGCGATTTTTTTCGGACCGATACGACCTGGGGACCTTCAAGAAAAGAGCTTACTCCTTTCTAAAGGGCCGGCAACGCACCTGCAATTCCCCTGGTGTTGCGGTTGATCATAGGACGGTAGTCATTACATCAGTACTTGCTCTTCTATAAAATAAAATAAAAAAGAGAACCGGATATTTTTTTACTGGACTCGAAGCATTCCATCTTACTACTCTCTTGATTTTTAAATTGAGTATAAATAAGCAACAGCATCCACTTACCATGAGGTGGATTGTGTGCTTGTTTGTTACCAATGCTATAAAAAAAGGTGGATTGTTCGTTAGTCAACTCAATTTTATTAATCGAAAGTAATACAATTAAGGATACCTACGTGGCACGTATGACATTTTCTTTTTGCCGGATGATTTTATTAATTCTTACAATGTACGATTACGACCATTACTTTAGGTATGTCCAAAGAAATCGGAGACGGTTGACCGGCTTACTTATTGGAGAGCGGTGGTGTGAGACATTATATTATGTGCATAAAATGTACTTAACCCACTAAATGCACATAACATGCTCATCTTTGGAATAAGAAGTCTGCGCCCAGCACTGGCATATAATAATTTTTTTATTCAACATAGATAACCGTGACTGTTACAACCTGTGGCCGCCCTGTGGCCGGAGTAGGAAAAGGGGAGATCTCCCGCAGGGCAAGGTGTTCTGCCCGGGGAGCGGCCAACACTCCGTGTGATAGTTCGGAGATGTTCTATATATACTGTTTATGATTCGGAATTTTGATAGCGTGATTTAGACTTCGGTGTGTTTCGCTTGCGGCGCGACGACAGCGCCGCCACAAACCTATTAAAGTCCACTGCTGAACATCTTCAGGCTTCCCCCTTAAATTGCCTCATATGGAGGGGGGGGGGCGGAATTTTGCTGTTGTTGCCATAGTTGGCAAGAGGATTGGCAACCGCAGTTTTATATTTTTAGACGTTATTAGAAAGACGCTGCTGCCCATCTCCTGATTTGTCTCCCTCTGTCGTCTCTTACGACACCCACGGGATGATATGGGGTAGTGGATATTGTCTCATCGCCACTACACGGTTTAAATACAGATTATTCAATATAGTTTGACTGCCTCGTTGGTCAAGTGGTTGTAGTAGTGTGACTGCTGATCATGAGGTCCTGGGTTCGAATTCCGGGTCGGGTCAAAAATTAATTATTGAGTTTTTTCGTCAAGAAGTTCTCAGTACCTGCCCGGAGTCAGGAAGTTGGCGGTGTCACCTCCGTGCCTCGAATAGCATGTAAAGCCGATAGTCGTGTCGGCGGTACTGTCCCTTTGGATTATGAGACTGAAGGAGTAGAGGGTGCACCTATGATTGCGCAAATTATTAACATTCTAAAAACTAAGCTGTTTTTATTACACGTTTTTAAGCTAATCTTCAACTCTATGTAATAATGTAGGTATGTTTGTATGAATATGACGGAATTTCGTAATCCAGTTTTCACCCACTTCCCATCGTCTGAATAATCATTTATACAAAAGAAAATTGCTCTGACAATATTAAAAACTTGCATGAGTAAATTGTACAAATTATCAAATTTTTACATTCGGTTGGTTTTCCATTCCTCCCAATAATTTATTAACAGCAAACTACTGCTGAAAAGATTATAAAAAAGTAAATCAGTTTCTAATTAAAATACTAAGTGCATCGAATGAAACCCGTTCGACATCGATGTCATTATTTTTGTTCTCCAGATATGCGAGGCGAAAATTAGTGGCATCCGACACAAGAAAACTTTAAACACAGACATTTGTTAAAATTAGGCCTTAGGAAATACAGACCTATAGTACTAACTTCTTACTGGGAAGCTGGGAAATTGAAATGAATTAATTTGGCAAACATCTTTTATTTTTGTCGTAAAATTACTTCTTGAATCGCAATTCTCAGTGTTATTCTGTTTGTGTCTGTCTGACATAAACTAACGTAACTACGTATGTATGAAATTACTCTAAGAACATAACATTCGATTATAAGTTATAATTTATAACTGTTAAATCACTAGACCAAATCCAGTGTCTTATTTCCAGAGCAATTTCCTTGAGATGATATCATAATTTAGTACCATGTTCAATACTTAATTAATAATTCAGTATAATTTATGAGTAATTTTAACAGAACACATTTTTATTTTTATAGAATATGAGTGACAAATGACTACATAGTCTACCTGTTGGTAAGTGGATGCTGTGACTTATAGAGATCCACATCTATCCAAGATTAACGATCAAAATGTCAGATGTATTTTCACCCCTAAGGACCCAGTCGGAATGTCTCGTTTTCAGTAAAAAAAGTCTTCGGAGCTCTACATTCAGCATACAAAACACAGCAGCATTAAGCTGCTATTTTACGCTGGTATTCGGTGAGAGTGTGGTTCTACCAAGTAAAATATTATTGGCCTTACTAATCAAAATCGACGGTAATTCAATAAATGCTTAAAACTGCTTTCGCTCTTTGCACTATATTGACAAAAGAAAGATACAGGTATACATATACATAATACTTGAGTAAGCGATAATCACCCTTATAATTATAGCCGTATATGTATAAAATTATAAAATGTAAATTAATCGTATCGTATGTCGTATATTATTACATTTTAACTTCAAAGTTTGTGATCACGTCATTTCATAAATTTAAATTTTTAATATCTGTCATGTTGTAGTATGTTCAGAATAACACTTTCTCTTCTGTAGAAAATCAAAACCGGATTTCATTATGCTATTTGAAGCAACTAATGAGAGATAGTAAATTGCAGCCTCTGTTATTCTTCTTTAGTAGGTGCTTTAATTTAAAAATAATATGCTAGCTGTTACTCATATTAAGTGTACCGGGTGTCAATAAATGATTAAAATTCTTGCTTCCTTTTTTATTTATTAGCTTTCAGTACAAGAGTACACCGCAATACTACGTGTTCATTGTTCACTGTGAACTTACATATTATAATACTCGCAGGTCGGGGAAAACGATTCGTCGTATTTTATGTACAAAGTTTTTTTTATTTCAATGTTTAATTAAATTTAATCATAATATATATGTGCCATTTTTTTCCGTTAACTTGTTGCCATCTTGTAGGTAGTGACATAATCCCTTTGTTGTAGAAATCTTGGGATATTTGATCAAAAAAATACGGCAAGTGGTTTTGACAGTCTTTTCTTGATGTTAATCTAACACTATCCAAAGAATTCCGAAGAGACTGAAACAGGTGAGAATCTGAGGGTGCAAGTCGGGATCCGTCAAAATGAGTGCATTGTATGTGGTGGATGCATTAACACTTCCCAACCAACCGGCCTTTTTTCTCAACTTCTTGCTTAAGTATCATTAGTTGTTGGCAGTAGAGATCTGAATCGATGGCTTTGCGCGGCGGTAAAAGCTTTATTATGAATGAACGATTCCCTTCCAATCCCACCATACACACAGCAACACTTCATTGCGTTTTAGTTTTGCTGTAGTCTGTGGAGCTTGACTACCCTTTAAACATGATCTTTTTCGCATGTTATTGTCGTAGGTGATCCATTTTTCGTCACCAGTGAGCAAACTTTTCAAAAATAGTTCGGTTTCATTACGTTTAAACAGAGAATCGCAAATGAGTATACGATTCATTAGGTTTGGCAAAATTGGCATCGACTTAATCCATATGAGGGATCGCGACCAGAGCGAACTGCATCTTTGACACCGAAATTCCGGGACTGGAAACGCTTGAACCCACTTTGTGCTACTCTTACTAACACTACATTTGGTCCAATAACGTTACAAATTTTTTTAAATTACGTTTTTCCCTCTGTCGTAACTAAACTTCAGAATGTATCGAATTCATTCGTTAGATTCACTAATTTTGGCGGACAGAAAAACAATAGCGGGAGGCTAGGAGAAAAGGGTGGGAGTGTTTTTTACTTTTTATTTGTATTGTTCTTAATGTCCTATATGTATTGATATTAAAATCAGCCGGATACAAACAGTACAACCAAAGGTATTTTTCTTCTATTTTATACAAAAAAAAAATAGAAACTTTTTTCCCGACCTATTATAAAAATTTTAGGGGACGGCACTTCGGGGATTAAAATGATCGATGAGATTAGAGAAGTCTTTTTCAATAATGCTATTAAAAATACCCAAAAATCTTAAATCTTAATTCTTATTGAATATTTTGATTAAAATATTACCAACACCTATCTGTTGTTGAAAGTTCTGTAAATAGAGAAAGTTTGCAAATTTACAAATAATTGCCAAGGATAGTGACAATTATAAAATACGTTATGTGCAAAATATAAATTCAACTTTTTTATGATTCCTATATCAGAAATGGGATTAGTGTAATGTAATGGCAGTGTAAGGGAATGCTAATTTGTCTAATTTTATCGTGTTGCAGAAACTTTTTCTGTCATGATGTAGAATATTACGTAAGATCGTAAACGAAATTAGTGATTTAATATTACGTACCTAACTCTTATAGCTATAGTTCAAAAGCAGTACATCCACTTAATTTTATTTTAGCCTATAGGGGTGATCGAACACTTTCTTTTTTTGTTTGAAGTTAGTTGCAGTTATTTTTGGGCCCGTTCAATATCTGGTAAATTGTTAAATCTTAATCATAATCTTGTTATAAAATGTTTGGTAATTTAATTCATAGAAAAATGACAAGATCAGTAAATTTAATATGATGTAAAATAAAAAAATAAGCATAATGATATATCAGAAAAGATTTTCCTTTTGCTTAGTAAATTTTTTAACTTTCTCCTGATACATTCTATGCTTTTCCTCGAGTGTTTTCAGAGTATTCGAAGGATTCATTCCACCAAAGTTAACCATGAAACTTATCTGAAGCGGTGACGTACGATCAGTTGATTGATCATCCGTGTTTACTCCTTTACAACTTTTAGCATTAGATTTATTTCTTAGCACAGATTCAACTTTTGACCTTTCTTTCTGATTTAATACTGTCGACTTGGGCCGTGACTCTTTGCTTTCAGCAATATCTTGTAAGTTATTAGTGATACATTCTTCTTTGTTAGATTTGAATTTCGATTTATTAATTTTCATATTTTTTTCCCCGTGTACACCTGCTGATTTTGAACAATAATTTTGTCTTAGCAATTTAGATGAGCATTTATCTTTCGGGGATTTTTTAATAAGGTATGAAGAACCATTCGCTTCTGTGTGTACTTTTGGAGTTTCCTTTACACCATTTTGTTTTGATGAAACTTTTTTTTCATGTTTTTCTTTTTCTACTGTCTTCTTGTAAATTTTTAATCGATTTTCCATCCTCACCTTTTCGGAATATCTCTGAAGACTTCGGGCTCTTTCTAGCCTTGGCTTAATTTTTTCCAAATCTGGACCTAATCCTCCTAGCTTAATGTTATGAATAGGTTCAACAGAAGTTCTCCTCATGGAGCGCTTGGGTAGTGAGTTTTCGGAAACGCTTCTTAGGTTATCTTTTTCTGTTGTGAATTTATTTTGAAAATCTAGTTTAAAGCGTTCGTCATTCAATGAATGATCAAAATATTGATGTAGTTCTTGTTGCATTATTTGTTCATAATACATCTCATTATATGACTCTGTATCAAGGAATTCTTTGGATGGATTACTTACGTCCCCGTCAATACTTTCCCTTTCCGTATCACCAAATTCTGGTGATAGCGAGCGTATTTCTTGTTCGATAGCTACATTATGTCCTTCTTTAGAAATATTCTTTTTGCGAAATAATTCCAAATATGAGTTGCGTCTAGAGTTATGCTTTTCCTTATTAACTAGATAGCTTTTTATCGGTTGAGCTTTCTGCACGTTTCGTTTTGAAGTACGTCGATCCTCTGGAATTTGATCCCTTTTTTGTGCCTTTGGAATTTTTATCAGTATATCTCGTTCGTAAAAAGGTACGAGTATAGTTTCAATATTTTCTTCTTCATCTTTAATAGAAGTTTTCTGATTAAAATTTTCTTCTAAACTGTCAATGGATATATTACTTTCGATATCAGATTTTTTATCCATTTTCCGTAATGTACTGCGATTTATTCTTTTGCGCATAAAAAGGTACGATGACATTTCAAATTTAAACTGACATTACGATTTACTTTTTATTGCGTTAGTTACGCCCTAGATCACGCCGATACGACAACAGTGAATATATTACATTATGTATTGATTATCTATGATATCACAGAATGCTTAGTTCAGGAGAAATCGATGCCCCCCCCGAACGGGTTCCCGCCTTGTCGTGGCGGGGGGTTTAGTAGCCGTGGCTTGGTCTCCCACGGTGAACAAAGAGGAACCCACGTGGCTGGCCCGAGGTGAGGGGCCGGCCTGAGGTGGCCGCTCCGAGTGGGCTTGGGGAGCCCACTTCGGATGTGTGCTGGTGGACTGCAGCGAGTGGGGACTCGCGCACCCTCTACCGCTGCAGCCGAGGTGGTGTCGCGGAGGAAGAGGAGTGTTGGTATGGCGATGCGCCACTCGCCCTATCCTTCGCGACTCAAACGGGGCCGCACCGTTGATGCGGTGGTGGTGGGGCTGCGGGGGGAGAGGATTGTCGGTATTGCGAGGCGCCGCTCTCCCTACCCTCCGCAGCCGAATCTTGGTTGGCGGCGGAGCCATAGACCAGATCCGCCGCTGGGGTCGGGAAGGCTAGTACTTCTAAGTGCTCGTTTTTCCTGGCCCCATGGCCTTTGTTCATCGGACGCGGGGGGCGTCTGTTGCACAGACGTAGTTGGAGGCCGTGGAGGAAGGCGCGCCATGTGTTCTGGTGCGCCTTACCTGGGAAGGAGAACGGGGAGGAATTTTCCTCTCCCGAGGAGGTGCTGCCATGGGGCGGCAGGCGCTAGTAGGGCCGCGGATGTGTGCGAAAGCGTTCCCGTAGCCCTGCCAATATGCGACAAAGGTGGAACACCATGGAGTTTTAGTCGGTGCGAGTCCGACATAACCCGTCCTTGCCCCCCGCGAGGCGGGTATGCGTAGGCATTTCCCCATGCAAAAAAAAAAAAAGGAGAAATCGATGCATGAGTTGTGAAAACTATTTCACCTCAATTTTTTTATGCGATTCTCTTCAAATTGTCCTACTGATGTAATAAATTGTAAAAGATTACTCTGAAAAATGTATATATATGTTCGTATTATTTTATATATGTATAAATAATATGTCACTGACATTGTATTACATATATAGTGACATGGTTCAGCGCTTCATACTCATTTAATTCTGCAACGTAAAACAAAGTACGATTACAAAACCCCTACTGGCCCTGAGCCAAAGTATTTCATAGTAAGAAATTTTCACAGATGAAGAATTTATTGTGTTGATAAAAAAGCTCCCAAATAAAATATTATTTCGCTGTGTTCCCCTCGTCATCGAAATTCGAGTTGGATGTAAAGAGAGAGCCTAATAGATCAGCTTTCTTCTTTGCAGCATGGGCCAGTGAGTCGTTCTCTCTGTGCAGAGGTGGAAAAGATGACTGACAGAAGTTTCCTTGCACAGCCTTGCCGAGAGACCAGAATGCACCAGTTTCCGAAGGAAGGCGAACAAGCTTTTTGTCAATTCCACCGATGTGCTCAGACCTTGCCTTGGCAATGACTATTTTGAAAGACCTGGAGGCGGAATTATACTTCTTTTTAAGAACGCTGATGTTTACATCCCGAGATGTTGATGCGTCAAGCCAGGTCCGGTAGCACTCCTGCTTATAGCGTGATGCTATTCTACAGGAGCGATCAAACCATGGCTGGGAATTGCCTCTGGGAACTACAGAGGATGGAATAAAAAGTTCCATACCCTGAAGGACCATAGCAGCGAAAGGATCAACAACAACGCTGGGACCGTCCATCATCGCGTTGCGAAAATTCTTAGTCGCGGGTGGAAATTCGCCCCCCCCCCCCCTCCTCAGAGTACGCGAGGCAGCCTGAGCACCCACGCTCAGGAAGAGTTGAATAACTTGGTCGTGGATGCTCAGCGAGGGATTCTCTGTCACCAGGGGTGCTGGTACCCTCCTGGGATGTTTTTCTGTCTCACTTGTCTCACACACACTATATAAGTCACAAAAGCAATACAGTCGCTAAGATTAAATAAAGATAGACACAAAAACCTGCAGTGGCGGGTTGGTGTTGCCTACTGTTTGAAATTTTACCCAAAATAAGCAATCAACAGGAATTATTTTTTAAGCTGCAGTTAATTATTTTTATTTTTACTATGTATATTTTCCATTTAGACGAATAGAATGAGGCATAACTGATGAAATAAAAGATATTTTTAAAAGTATTCTTTATTGTACTAATAAATCAAACAAAAACATAAAATTTTAATATTCTTTCAATTAATATTACAATAGGTATACATTTTTAAGGCGATAAATACTTTTTTAATAACAACGTGAACTTCACATGTCTTAGAAATATGTAATTTTTATCGTGATGATATTTTCCTTCACCGCCAAGCACGTGGTAAATTAGCACTCTTAAGTTTAAAGTTTTTAATTGTTCGTGTACTGTGAAATTTACAGAGAGCTACTACTTCTGAGCTACCACACCTTATATTTATATTTTTGAAAAATATAACTTTATCAAAAATCATGTCTATTTTCTTTCATGATTATTACCGATCACATTTAATGATTCATTAAGAGTTAATTATCTAAATTCCTTATTCTAAACGATTTGATTGGTATAACTTTTATATGCAGATGCCATACAAAATTATAGATATATCATTGATTTATTTCTTAAGCGCCAATATCGCGCGAACCAACCATACTCATGTACCGCAAGGGTGTCATATGTATCGTACGAGAATTGGACAAGATGGCCGATCCCCAGACGAGGGTATTTTGTCTTGATAAGTCTTGATTTCAAGTAGAAGCAATTATGAGGTTATTTACATTTTTGAAAATGAGAAAATACTGAAGCATCATTCGGATAATTTTAATGCGACTACAATTTGCATGGTTATAAATGACGTCATAACAAAGACGTGTATTTTTGAAAATCGCAGTTGGAGCCGGGCCAAAATTCTACTGTGATAAGGGATTTGGGGCGAGCCATTCAGTTAACGGGGTTTTGCTTACTCTACACCATCAGTATATCAATGTACTAGGATACTATAGATGGAATAGAGATCAGAAATCATAACGTAGAAATATCAAAATATCTTATATCGTCTTCTCTTCTGTCTTCTGTCAGCAAGATAACAAATAGAATAAGAATAATAGAATAATTTTATACCTGGTAGAGCCATGCTGCAGTTATATTAGTAGTACGGGTATATTTGTAGCACAAATGGGAAAATCAATATGCAGATGCGTTGTCACCCCTGTGGATTATGATGGAATGCCTCGTTTCTAGTAAAAACGTCACTGGTTCTCTTACACAGACCATATGAAATACAGCTGCATTAAGTTGCTATTTTACGCTAATATTCTGTGAGAATGTGGCCCTACCCCATACGAGCCGACCCATTAGTGCTCCAGCCATAATAGAGCTAGAGTACCACGAATAAACCACGGGTTCGAGGCTCTGGACATTTCATAATGTGGCGTAAATTAAATTGATTTTTTCTCATTGACTCTAGACGGATCTGTCGGAAGCAAATAAATTTATCTGCCTTTTCTCATAGTCGACTCTTACGATAGCCACGAGAGGAAACGAGATGATAGATTCTATTACGCGGCATCCCCAACCCACGGTCAAACTTAAACCCGTTTTTTTATTAGAAGACTGTAAAATATTTTTTTATTTATCGAGTTTATTATCATATTGACATTTGATTAGCAGATCATCAAAAATTAATTCTATTAAATTATCATATCGATAGCCATATGGATCCGAGATGTAGTCCGTCACTGCTCAGCGAGCTATGTAGAGGGCTATGCTCGGGCTTTCTCTGCGATATACATAGAAATGAGGATATCCGCAGTAGAATTAGAATAACTGATATAGCTCATTAGATTAGTAAGCTGAAATGATCCAGCCATACCTATAGCTGGAAGAACAACAACCGATGGGAAAGAAAGGTTCTTGAGTAGTTTTTGAGTGCCTCGTACCGGTAGGCAAAATGTATAACGTCCCCCCACTAGATGGAGTGACGACCTGGTAAGACATGCAGGAAGTCGATGGATGCAGGTGGCTCAGGACCGTACTTTGTAGCATTCATTAGGGGAGGTCTATGTTCGGCAGTGGACATATGAAGGTCTGTAATGATGATAGTGATGATCATATAGCTTCATAACTGGTAAAGTAACGTATGGTTAGGTGTTAAGGGTACGAATATGATTATTATTTAATCATCACATCATCACACATCACATTATTATTATCTATTGAAGTTGTTCGTCTCTGAAGCTCCCTACCGCTTCAAGCAATCTCTTGACAGATTTAAAAGACTTGTTTAAGCGCGCTTCTTTCCTCAATAAAATAATATAGTCATTCCTAAAAATCACTATCTATTTTTTTGTTTTTGTAAAAAAAAGACGGTACCACCACACTCCTGTACCGTGAAAGCAGTTTATATATATGGCCATATACCCTAACAACTATTTGTATACCACATCTAACTGAGCGAGTTCGAATTCTGCAATGTGGCAGGTACTGTGTAGAAAACCGGAACCCTTTTTTCTGGATACGAGGCAATCCATCTTGGTCTTCAGGGGCGACAAAGCACTGCATTTTGATTCGTAATTGAGGTTAGGTATAGATGTTAGGTGCGACAGTATTCACTTAACATCAGGTAGACAGTGTGCATGTTTGTCACCCTTGTTCTATAAAAATTGATCTGAGTGAAAGTAAACAGATCTTTTATGCATCCATATATACATATACATAGCCTGCTAAAACCATAAGCCTCCTGTTGGCTTTGCCGTATTCGGGTAATAATCAAAGCTCGAAAGGCCAGAAGTGATCTGAAAAACGAGAAGGTTCTATATGCCACGCTTATGTTTTTATCTATGTTCACCGATTTCTCGGAAACCCATAAACTGATTTAAATGATTCTTATTTTACAAAATAGGCTACCTCAGAAGTAGTCCCATATACATTTCTTAAAATTAAATTCCAATCCTGATGGTAGAAAAATAATTTAATGTAAATACTGAGACGACATTTTAGTTCATACCTTAAACTTGTGATATTTTCCTTAGATCTAAAAACCATGTCTTCAAAACTAAACATTAAGATAATTTTTCATTTTTGTTGTATTAAAAGTTTTATGACATACTAGACTGCAATAAAACGTGTTGGCCATTTTGCATAGAAATTGCACCATTTGTATTTTATTGCACTAAGGATGATTGAAACTTTGAATTCCTTAGAGAATATTGAGATGATGCATCCATATTCATAATAATTATAATAGCAGTTAACCTTCTTTAAATTATACAACAATAAACCAATAGTCGTCAAACTAATCAGAAAATCGTTGACATTTTACTAAATTGCATTAATTTAGCGATGCTTTGATAGATATATTGCAAAATTGGGGTGGAAGCTCCCCTCCACTCTTAAAACCGAAAAATGTTTTTTTTTTGGATAGTATTGCCTAAATTTTCTTCTATATTTACATTATCTGATGAATTTGTTCAAATTATAAAAAAAAGTTAAATTCTTAAATTCCGATTCGATTGTATAATAAATAATAGTTTATCAATATAAATAATAAACTTAATTTGGAGATTAGAAGATCTCCAACAAGTACAGGTTATGTTAATGTCGCAGTTATATTTTAATAAATTACTTGCATGTGAACAATAATTGTGCGACAGTCCCGTGTTCTGCAGTGGTTTGTAGAAAAGAAAAAACAAAACAACAGCAACATAAGTCTATTCTATCAACCCTTTTATTTTTACTCTTCTCTTGTTGAAATCTCTCCGCTACTGTAGGATTATTTTCTGTGATATTAAAGTGTTTTATCTACATAGAAATTCAAAATGGATGAATACTTGTCCCTTTTTAATTTCTATGACCTTTGGTCTCTCTTTATTATCTTTATTTAAAAAAAAAAACGTAACCTCCACACCAAGATTTTCTTCTGTATCAGCGGCAGTAGTAGTGCTTCCTGTATGGAAGCAGTTTACATAAATAAATTTCGCAAAGACAGATATCCAGACTAGGAACAATTTTTTGTAAGCCATACAAATAATTAAATTTAATCCATACAAAAAATTAAATAACATAAAAAAAAAGCTCAGCGCTGCAAATCCTTGCTAAGTGTCTCCTTGTTAATGTATAGTCTAACTCTTTGCTAATGTATATAATTGACCTACCTAAATTGTAGTATTGAACCGTTATCATCCAGAGTCCACATAAAGGTAAGTGGATGCAATGGTCAGTAGATATCTACATCTGTACTCAATTATGAATCAAAATGCAGATGCGTTGTCACCTCCGAGAACTAACTAAAATTACTTGTTTTCAGTAAAAAGGGTCTCTGGTTCTCTACACTCGCTAGTACATAGCAGCAGCAGTACTACAGCAGTATTAAGCTGCTATTTTACGCTGGTATTCTGTACAAGCATGAACCTTGCCAATTCTTGCTACAATCATAATAATATAGACGTAGCATAGCCCTGCCAGATGTAATCTGTCTTTATAAAGAAGTAACACGTAATAATATTAAACTATTATCTTTGATCATTCAACAAGGTTTCTATTACTTGCTTATTGATGGCTTGAGCTTATATTTTAATTTTGTTTTCATAGAAGAGGGGGCAAGCGAGCTTACAGTTCACCTGATGTTAAGGGACACCGCAACCCATGAACAACCGCAACACCAGGGAAGTAAGCTCTTTTCTTGAAGGTTCCCAGGTCGTATCGGTCCGGAAAAATCGTCGGTGGTAAATTATTCTACAGAGGGGTCGTACGCGGAACAAAACTCCTAGTGAATCGTACAGTGGTGGACCGCCAAGCATCCAGATGGTGTGGATGGTATCGGGAGGTTTGCCGCGTAGTACGTTCATGAAATTTGGCAGCTGGGATTAATCCGAACAATTCCTCAGAGCAAAATACGCAAAGAGATGCAACATCTCTTCGTAGCGCCAGTGAATCAAGCCGATCGGAAAGCACTCGGTCGTCGACGATTCGAGCCGCTCTGCGCTGGATGCGGTCAAGTGGAAGGAGCTGGTACTGGGAAGCCCCAGCCCAGAGATGGGACAGTATTCCATGTGTGGCCGAACCCGCGCCTTGTTAATTTGCAGGCGGTGTGCCGGCATGAAATACTGTTCCGCTCTGCTGAGCACGCCAAGCTTTTTTAGAGGCCAATTTGGCCTTCTCTTCCAAGTGACCACGAAACTGCACGTAACTCGATATGTCGACGCCGAGGATTCCGATACTGGCTGAGGCAACAAGGGGAGTGCCTTGAAACTGAGGAGATACGACAAAGGGGTTCTTTTTAGCGGTTAACGCGCAAACTTGTGCCATCTGAGGATTAAACTGGACTAGATTTAGTCGCTCCCAATCCGAGACTTTGTTCAGTAAAGACTCGACTGCAGACACAAGTTTGTTCCGGTACTCGGAGACGTTTTCCTGAGAAATTTCGGCACGGCCGGTGTACAAAGCATCACCGGTGCTGTCATCTGCATAGCATTGAATGTTACAGGTTTGCAACATATCATTACATACAATATATATACAACATAGCATTAATAGGCTTGTTGCTCCGTTGCTTGAGGCTCCGATCTGCAAGAAAGCTGGTGATTGATTGCAAGAAAGCTAATGAATAATTACTTAGGTTATTTTTGTCTTGTGAGAGAAAGCTCATAATATAAAGTGCGAAAGAGTTTCTGAGTGTTATAGACAAAACGTAAATGTCATACAATGAATAAATTAATTTAATTTAGCTATCCATTTCGGGTAGGCTTATGGCTATGTATGAGTAGCTACGTCGTGCATACCAATGTCAATCTTAACAAGGTGACATAAATTAGGATCGTGTAGATAACTGAACATTTAGCAATAGATGTAGCTCAAGGTGAGACAGCGATGCCAAATTGGTTGACAATACATGAGTTTGTCTCCTGGGTGTCGACAGAGTAAAGGTCATGATTTTAAATGTTTCTAAATTCGTAACGTTCATATTACGTCATTTGTATTATATGTTCCGTATCGTCTTTCAGGTGATTCACCAATGTATAACCTTTCAAATTAATCATCAAGGTTAAAAAACTATCATAAACATTTCATACTCTTTTTTCTCAAAACTATATTTTGTTCAACAATATGGCGATTTACATATGATTGTTAATGAAGGAAAAATATTATCATCGTAAAAGAAATAAGTAATTTAACTTGTAATCCAAAACGCGAAAATTGTTATCGGAAAAAGTTCAAAAAGGATAACTGTGATTTAAGAAGTTTTTTTTTAAATTTTTCCGTATTATTTTATAAATTATCAGGACAAACCACTGATCCGTAAAATGTTTAAGTTGATTTTTGTCACATTATCGTTATAAATGACCAAAGATTATATTTAGTAAATATAATGTCCTCCAGACCGAATTTTCGGTCACGACGGCTTGCTGCGTAGAACAAGATTATAGTGTTCGAGACTGCGAGTCCCATCGGACTGCGGCTGCGCGTGCGCGTCGGCAATCCTACACACCGGCGGAAATCATTCGCAGGACCAACGGCTTTATGTGCTCATCTCGGAGCACGTAAAGCCTCGGCTCCGGTATGAACCACCGCCAAATTTCTGACTGCTACTGCTGGGCTGCAGCTACATAGAATTTCTTGACAGAAAACAGATTTTTGGGCCGCCAGCTGGTCAACATAAAAGATGTTTAACAAACGAAAATGTTAATCTTACTAACGACGATAATTAAATAGATAAGTATCACTTATTTTATTTAAGAGTTGCTTGGGATGCTTGTGGAAATTCTTTATTCATAAAGGTGGAAAACTACTGCGTAAAATACATCATTATTATGAAATGTGTTTTACCTTGCTATTACTTTATAAGATGTAAAATTTGGTTACACAATCAAAAACATTGTGAAATGTTACAAACAACAACATGTACTTTTCATAAGAGAATTGAAGCAAATTGCTTGGCGGCAAAATAGGGACACGTACTAACGCCACGACGTACTCATAGACAGCAAAGAAATTTTGCCGCCTTTTAAAGTTAAAAATTGTATACTTTTTTTCTAGTTTTAATTTTAGCATAGGTCTGTGCCTCTTGCAGATCCAGTGGGGAAACGTTTTGTGTTACCATAAATTAAAATAGACTACGAGAGCTCATTTAGATTAATCGAGAAACACATATGATATTCTTTATAGGTACACTAGAAACTTGTCTAAATAATACCTTTAGAAATCAATATCTCACCTCTCTTTACTAAAAATGCATTGTATTTGCAAATATCATGTCTTATTTAATTGCTAATTTGAATATCATTTGGTTTTTTTTATTAACGTGCTAATTCATTCACAGTTGCAAAAGTAAATAACTGCGGTTGGACTGTGGCATGAAATTTATAGATTTAGACTTAGAAAACTATACAAAGCAGTGCACACGGTCTGCAACTTTACAAGACGCAGGTTCGTCCTCACATGGAATATTGTTTTTAAGTTTGGGTCGGGACTCCCTAGTGCTAGCTCCTTTCATTTAATCGCATCCAGCGCAGAGCGGTTCGAATCGTTGGTGACTGAATTCTTTCTGATCAGCTTGACTCATTGACGCAACGAAGAGATGTTACATCTTTTTGGGTATTCTATCGTATCTACCACGGGAAGCACTCAGAGAAATTGTTCGCAATAATTCCAGTTCTTCATTTTCACCATCGCACATCACGACAGAACTCGAGATATCTTCTATACCATCTGGATGATTGGCAGTCCACCACTGAGCGATTTACAAGATATTTTTTCCTTCCACAACTTCCTAGTGGAATCGACTACCACCAGCAATTTTCCCAGACCGATTCGTATCGGTCTGTTAGGTAGGCTCTTTTCTTGAAGGCCCCTAAGTCGTCTTGGGGCCTTCAAGAAAAGAGCCTGCTCCTTTTTAAAAAGCCGGCAATGCATCTGCAATTCCCCTGGTGTTGCAGTTGTTCACAGGTGGCGGTAGTCACTTAACATCAGGTGAACCGGATGATCGTTTGCCCCTCTCATATAAAAAATTCAGCACGTTGGACAGGCGAATTTACAAGCCTAGAGCCAACCTTGTGGCACCGGTAAGATTGCCGATTACTAGTCTTTGAGTTTGGTATGGGTTTTGGCATTTTACACGCATTTTTCTTCATCATTCGGTCTTTAACACAAATTTAATTTAATTACCAGTCAATTTAATTTCAATATGATCCAATCTGCTAGAAGTATTCCATTTATAATTGAAAAAAATTGATAGTTAACCTAGATATTAACCAATTTACATCAATGAAATGAGGCCAATAGTATTTTTTGCATAACGTGTACAAAATATTCAATTTTAGCTGAGGTCACTTGCATAATTTACAATTATATAAAGGAAACTACCTATGGATGTTGAATGAAAGAATTAACTAACCAGTTTTATTTCATAGAATAAGGGTGACAAAGCAGCATACAGTCAACCTAATGATAAGTGGATGCTGTGTGATTAAGACCCTGAGGACTAAGATGGAATGCCCCATTTCCAGTAAAAAGGTCTATACTCACAATACGAAAAAAAGCAGCCTTAAGTTGCTATTTTACGCTGGTATTCTGTGAGAGCGTGGTCCTACCCCGGTCGAGTCAACCCATTCGTGCTACAACTATAACATAGCTACAGCATGGCTTTACCACGTAAAAGTTGATTTATTCGTAACTATAACACAACAAATATTAGAATTTAGAAATTAATATATTATAACTGCATAAGGCAGCGGCAATGAAAAGACGTCCGCATCAGCACAATGCTATGGCAGCACCTAGTTTCTACTGTATAGTGGCCACAACCACAGCGCTGCTTGTATGGCATATTATTCCAAAAAAAAATTAAATTAATGGGTGCGTTTGGCAGAAAAAAGCGCTAGCAAGCGCTTATAAGCGCTGAAATAGTTTTCGGCCAGGACACGATTGCTACTTCGGTAGCGCTGACACATTCCGCCATTTTGCTTATTTAATTTGTTGTTTTGTGCAATATTAGTTTTAAGTAATATAATGACATGAATAAACATATACATGTTATTAAAAATTCATGATTGGTAAGTTTTTAATATCAATACTTTACAAACATATATTTAAATTAGGTTAGGTTCCCCGGTTAAAACTAACATCGTGTCCTGGAGGAAAATAGCTACTTACGATTTGACAGCGCTTACCGCTTACGATCGCCATTTTGTTTACAAGCGCTTGCTAGCGCTTTTTTCTGCCAAACGCACCCAATAATTTAATAAAACAATATTGACAGAACTAAATCTATTAATCGTATATTCCGTTTGTTTGTACTAAGTTACTCACTAACAATAATTTAATCATAGGGTGCGACCACAGAGTAATTTCGACGTTGCGCGTTGCAGGCGCGGGATCTCGGTGTGAGCTGACTTCCCAATCCCCTAGCGGTCTCATGAGACCGCACACACCCACAGCACTTGAAACCAATAAAACTTATATTTAGAGACTACTTTTCTATGAAGAAGTTCGACATTATAAAATCTATACAAAATTCTCTAAAATACCTTCTCTGGTCTAAACAAAAGTCAGGTTTTACTTCATTATAAAAAGATTTTATTGTATTTTGCTAAGAATAAAACGTACCAAGCGAATGTCGGCAGCGTGAAAATCACAATTTATATAATATATATATATTACTCGAAATTATATACGTAAAAGGATAAATTATATGCAGATAATTTATAGAATCAGGCGCTACTTTGCGGAAATCCATTGTAATAAAGATATTAATAGTTACTTTGCTACCATCCACTCAATTAAATAAAATGATTTGTCTTACCTAGTTTGAAGAGCACTTCCTGCCCTCCCTCAATTGCTTGCACTAATCCCGTTATCACTAATCCCAGCACCACTACTCCCAACACCACTACTCCCAACACCACTATTCTAAGGAAGACACACCATCGACGATAATACGACACGTGTTTCGCCTCTACAAGAGGCATCTTCAGGTGATGTAAACTCTACGGCGGCTGACCGCTAAGACTTCAGACTACATAAGACACATCATTTTATTAATTGAGCGGATGGTTGCAAAGTTACTATTAATATCTTTAAGTTATATTCCCACAAAAACTTTCATTACAATTACATAAAAAAGACCGCTCGGGATTTCCCGGGCGCATGCGACTGCATGGAATTTTTACTGCGATTGCAGTGTTAAAATCGACCAGTTGTAGAGCACAAATTGTCTCTCCTATCTAGGCAATTCCGTTTATCTATATATAATTCGTATACGATTTCCTGGTGCTTCTATTGAAATTATATACAGAGCACCTTTATGGTAGAGAATATTAAAACAATAATAAAATTATTTTAGTTCTTATGTATGTCTATACATATATCTGTACAAGGTTGCAAGCGTAGCTATTTAAACTGAACGGAAATATGGAATTTAAGGAATTCGCTTTGTTAAATTTATGCTATATGTCATAGCCATAAATTCAAAATTCCGCGCATACAAACTTACGAGCATTTAAATAACCAGTTCCTAAAAATATTATTACAATATTCTTCTGAAGAACTTTTCTTTAGAGAATAGTTGAGTTTCCTTAAAATAATGAAGAGAATAACTTTGCGATGTAAAAATATCCACTACCCTACAACGTCCCGTGGGTGTCGTAAGAAGCGACGGAGGTAAACCAAGAGATAGGCAACAGCGTCTGTCTAATAACTACTAGAAAATAAAAAACTGAAGTTGAAAAACTGAATTTGCCACAGTTGCCAAACGTGGCAACTGTGGCAAATATCCCTATGAGACAATCTATAAAGGAACTATCTTTTACATAGGCCATGTTCAACAGTGGACTTTTGAGAGGCTGTAACGGTAAAAAATAGAATAAATTTGATTTAAAAGTTTTATCAATATCAGATAGTACTGTATACATTCTCAAAGAACGGAATTAACTTAAAAGAAAATAATTATAACGTGATAAGACTATATCAATTATCAGATAAGACAAAAGAACCTCAATTGCAGTAAAATGAGTATACTGAGAATATGAACGTACCAAAATGGACGCAACCCTCTTATTCACGATGGTAAGTCACGAATTAGTAATAAATGGGCATTCATACACGCACCATATTTACGTGGATGCCGGCCAGTTGGAATTTTATTGAATCGTCGTTACCAAAATCTTCTGTGATGTACTTGGTATAAAAATATAGCATATTACTAGAAATTATTCCGGAGGTTAATTGTCAATAAAAGTGTGAGAGCGGATGTTCAATTTGATGATCTCTTGCTTACGCAATTAATCATTATCAGCATTAAAACCACGTGAGTAGATAAACAGAATTTTCATGGACAAAGCTTCTTAAGAACGTGCAAAATTGTTACCTATTTTGGTACGGCTGTCACAATAGGTGAAGACAAATTAAAGCATTGGTTAAATTGTTTTATCATTTAGTATGATACTTTACAAATTAGTTACTCTAATAAGTTTCTTTTTTAATTTTAGTTTTTTAATAATTCATTGTTTCTTTTAATTGTGTAGTAAATTCTGAATCTAGCATAAAGTTTACTATAGCTGCTGAGGAATTCCCCCGTGAGGAGACTATCCTATCTGCAGCATCAGTTTATGCTGAAGATGATTTAGCAAATAAAATTAAATTTAAATTCAAAATTTCGAGTCCATGCTACTAACCGTTAAAGAGTTCGCTTGTAAGGGGACTATGCAGCAGGTTTTATCTATCATATTATTGCATTGTCACTGAAGTTACGGTATACAAAATTTCAACTCAATCAGATATCAGGAAGTGGTTCAAATCTTACTTGCAATATGTGATCTTAACACACATATCTACTACATATCAACCCACTCACACACCTACGAATGTTTAGTAAAAGCTTGTAATAATAATAAAAAGGTATCCTCTTCTTATTAAAAAGGATCATATAGTAAAATAAAAGTACTTACATGGAAAAGTAATAATCAAATATTTACATACCTATTGTACTCTTTGGGATATTTTTATTATTATTCATACACACAGTACAATAAACAACCATTATTAATAATACTACGTTTTTACATTAAAATATTCAAATTTGCAGCTAAATAACGTGCGTCGCACTAACCCTGAGATTGCCCATTGGCTGTGCCAGTGTAACCGTTTTTTTTCCAGTCTCGCCGCGCCTACACGACGAGCGGCCAGTGGTCACGCACACATGCCCCGTATGCTTGTGGTAGTGCAAACGATTCGCGCGGTCGTATGAAGTTTTATCTCTGTTCCGTGTATCTACTTATGTGTTAAAACAGCGTACTGCACTATACATTCAGTGTAGAGCGATTACAGTTCGACCGTACCGTAATATGTCCCCGTCACAATCACACAACAGTGTAAGGTGAGGGACGTGATTACTTGATACCAAAGTATGCAAACCACCAACAAAACAGCAACACTACCCCATGTAACTCTATCTCAATCTCAATGTAACACAGGGCAGCCTCTCAGCAAGACGATCTTCCTTGCCTACACAAAAAGAATGATTACAACGAATAGAATCACGATACTGTCAATCTACGAGTCTTAGTAAAAGTATAATTACTTAGGCAGAATCTTTCGCGGATGGCACCTATAATGAACTTTATACTGCACAAATGAGTGGGGGTTTCTCGATTTAACCATAGTCCTCCTCTGATTTTTTCGTATTTTCTTTTATTTTTTATTAGAATCATACCTTACAATATTATATAATTAATTGAATGGTAATCTTTATATTTTAACTTCATCGTAAAACTTTGAATCCATAGTTGATTACTATATACTAGTGGTCGTCTAGTGCTCGAAATAAAACTTCTCAAGTTGTGTATTGTGCAAGCTTTTACTTTTAACAGCACAAATACAGATATTGCATATACAACATATAATATAAATGCTTTTGCCCTGCCTTACACGCCACAGATTATTAAAAAAGACACAAAATAAATTATTACCTAATTATTTGTTGGCAAATTTTTGATATTTTTTGGCAACTATATCGTCTCGAACTGTGCGACTGTTTGACCATAGAACATTATGTGTCTGACATTGGCTGTATGAACGAAAACAATGAATGATTGTTTTATTTTATTTGATATATTTGCAACACATAATATTATAGCATATAAATTTTAGTTTTCTGCACTTATTCTCCAGTATGAACTTTAATTAAAAAATCTTGCATCTTCTGTAAACTCTATATGCTTAAAAACTATTACTTATTGTTTTTTACTTTAATATTATGAATAGAATTGAAGATAATAACAATCATCGGTAACTGAAGGATGTTCTATGATGCACTCAAAAAAAAAACCTTAAAAATTTGAAGCTCATTATTGCATAGCAAACCTGAGCAGACTAGCCTCCACAAGCAGCAACTGTTCACGAGTACGACGCATATGGCAGCCATCGCACCCTTTGACCACAATGAACGTGGACTACCCGTCACATGGCGTCGATGGATACAGGCTGTTTCTTTTTGTCATTTTTTAAAATTAAAATAAACAAATAAGAATATTCAATAAAAAATTAATTTTTAATATATAATTAGTAGTGTCCTAGTCGCGATAGTTTTGAAGCTCATCTCATTACCGATTATAAACCCGATATTACGAGCCCCCAAAAGAATATCGATATATAAAAAAATATTTTTATTTTTGACTCAACCCTCCTTATTAAATTGTACCCGACTATGGCAGAGCCTAAAAGACCCCTCCTTTTTTTATTTGTTTTAAATACTAGTACTATTATACATTTTTTCAAAAGCGTAAAATTATACTTAAATCTATTAAATTAAACATTATATTTAAAAAAATATAAAAAGTAACGTTATATTAAATCACTGCAGTCGAGTTATTTGTTTTTATAATAAAAAGATATATATATATATATAATATATATATATATATATATATATATATATATATATATATATATATATATATATATATATATATATATATATATATATAGTTTTTATAATAAAGATAATTGGCCTGATTCAATCGCTCAATAATAAAGCAGTTTATGCCCGCTTAATTTGAGGTTGGCGATCATTTTGTACGACTTATGTTGTACGAAATACTGAGTAGAATAACATGAGTAAATATTATGATATAAGTGAATTTATTACTTATGTCATACTATATAGCCAACTAAAATAAAATTATTTGAATTGTCTCAAAAATATCTGAAATAAAAAAGCTATAGATTTGTAATGTTTAAAAGAAAAATAATAAGTAAAAATGAAATTACGCATTGTTTCAATAGAAATTTTATGGTTTTAAGATAAGTATGAATGTATTATATTTGAATGAAAAATGTAAATTTAAACGAAATGCCACTTAAAGTAATTAAATGTTATTTCTGAATAATAAATGATCTGATTTTATAACCTGGATTTCACAAATTCATCGCATAAATTATCTTATCGGCATTAAGAGAACATCAAAGATGATATGCATTTTGACACGATTTAGAAATCTTGAACTATAAAAATTTTATTGAAAAAATAACCTTTTGGTAATGGTCATATTAACGGTAAAGTAATTTTGAATATTGTTAGTGATATATCTATGTTCTTACTTATACTAATCACTAATAACATGTTGCAGAAGTGAATGGAAGAGTCGGAAAGGGACTTCCTAGGCGAAAGTTTATCGTCCAAATTGGCGATACATTGAAAATAAGCCAAAATAGGAGTATCCTTAACCGACGAGCATGTATGCGTAAGTATATGAATGTGGAGGAAGCGAGAGAGATGTTTCAGAATCGTGGCAAATGGTATTCTCTGCGTGAGTGTTTATGTATGTACTAATAACGTAGTCGATACATATAAATAAAATTGAAGTGTATGTCTGAGTTCTTTGCCTGCCATTAAGTCATGAATAACTATTTTTTAAATGTTCACATGTCTGTCTATCTGAACTAATCTTGGGAATGGTTGAATCGATTGTCATGAAACTTTATTACAACTGAAAATCTTGGACATTTAAAAAAAGGACAAAATTTATTTTAAATCTAAAATACGGCACATTAATAGATCTTACCCAGGAGAAGAATCCTAAGATGGAACGCCTCGTTTCTAGTAGAAAGAGTCTCCGGTTCTCTACACTTACCACACGCAACACAGCAGCATTAAGCTGCTATTTTACGCTTGTATTCTGTGAGAGCGTGGTCCTACCCCGGTCGAGCCGACCCATTCGTGCTGCAACCATTATATAGCTGCAGCGTGGCTCTACCACGTACGATTTTCCATAGTCACTACTTAGGGTCAAAGATGAAATAATACCCACTTACAAATATATTTAAGTTAATTATTTAAGAATTTAATTTTACAGATAATTTTATTTATTTATTCTCATAACATTAAAATATACCATATTTATAACAATAATAAAACAAATTACCTGCATTGATTTCAATGCATCAACTGTGGAACCGTGATCATGAAAGTTGTATGCAGCACTGAAATGAATAGATAGAGCATCAAATGTGTAATTAAATCAATAGGTCCTTACACATGAAATTGGCGTTTTGTACGGGTGGAATATGAAGTCAATTTTTTTTGTAAAATGTATTTAATCAATCAAAGTATGCACCGTTATTATCTATGCACTTTGGCCACCTCATAGGTAGTTCACTGATCCCTTTACTAAAAAAGCCGTAGGGGTGAGAATCAATAATCTCTTTGAAGGTGTCTTGGACTGATGCATCGGAGTTGAAATTTTTTTCTTGTAAGAAGTTGTCCAAATTCCAGAAAAAATGGTAATCTGTTGGAGCAAAGTCCGGAGAGTACGGTGGATGTCGCAGACATTCCAATTGTAGCTCATCTAACTTAGTGGTTGTTTGTTGTGCAGTGTGTGGTCTTGCGTTGTCGTGAAGCAGCAGTGGCCTAGAGCGATTGACCAATCTCGGTTGCTTAGCAGCTAGTTCTTCCTTCATTGTTTGCAGTTGCTGACAATAGATATCTTCCGTAATCGTTAGGCCAGATTTTAGAAAGCTGTAGTGAACGACACCGGCGCTAGTCCACCAAACACTCACAACTAATTTTTTCTGAGCTAATTTTCGTTTAGGGCAGGATTTGGCTGGGTCTCCAGGGTTCAGCCATTGCAACGAGTGCTTTTGACTATCGTACAGTATCCACTTTTCATCACAAGTAATGATTCAATTTAAAATCCCTTCATTTTTGTGTCGGTTGAGCAAAGTAACACAGCAGTCGACGCGTGTTTGCAAGTTCGATTTACTCAATTCATGAGGTACCTATCGTTCAAGATTTTTACTTTCCCGATTTGCTTCAAGTGGATTAATACAGTTTTATCACTTACTCCGAAGCCTGCAGCTATCTCTGAAGTGCTTTGTGATGGATTCGCTTTCACAGTAGCCTTTAATTCTTCATTTTCCACTTTGGTCTCTGGCCGTCCACGGGGTTGGTTCTGAAGATCGAAATTTCCAGAACGAAAACGTTGAAACCGAAAACGTACCGTGCCTTCTGTTGCGACACGAGCGCCTTACACATCATTAATCCTTCGGGCTGGCGCTGGCGCCACGGTAGAACTCGTATTCATAAAAATACCGATATTTCATGTTTTCCATTGTGCGGTAATAAGCGACGCCAAAGAAAAAAAATAATGAGGAAAAAACAAATGAATGACTGTTTTTAAAACTCAAAGACTCAAAGAGGAGATATTTCAGATCAAAGTGGGTCAGTACGACAAAACGCTAATTTCATATGTAAGGACCCAATAATTTAAGTAGTTCAAGTATTTACACGTTTTATGAGTGGTAGAGCCAGGTTGCAGCCATATTATAGTTGTAGCATGAACGGGTCTTTTTGACCGAGGTAGGACTATGCTCTGATATAATACAAGCGTAAAACAGCAGCTTAATGCTACTGGATGTGTTTCGTATGTTGTGTAGGGTAAGTGTAGAGAACTGAAGATCCTTTTACTACAAACGAGGCGTTCCATCTTAGTACTCAGGGGTGAAAACGAATACGCATTATGATTCTTAATCAAGGATAAATGTAGATATCTATAGGCCGCAGTATGCACTTTCCATAAGGGGGACTATGTGCTCGTTTGTCACCCATAGTCTATGCATAAAAACCGAAGAATCGTCTGCAGTCAGTCAAAATTATTTGCCTTAACTGCCCACTTTCCTGCTGTATCAATCGCTAACGGAACTAAGCCGTAGTTAGTATCTAAATTAGCACATTGATGCTTACGTTTTATTGCAACCTCGACTTTAGCACCTCCTTCACAGATCGAACAGTTTATCTAGAAGAACCCGTAACGCAGGTTCTTGGATATTAGTTTTGAATAAATATTTCATCATCATCATCCCATTACAGCCCTTCACAAGTCCACTGCTGAACATAGGCCTCCCCCAAGGTATGCCGATAAGCACGGTCCTGAGCCATCTGTATCCATCGAATTTCTGCATGACTGTAAGTCGTCATTCCATCTAGTGAGAGGGACGCTCCATACCCGTCAAATAAATAATTGTGAGTCTATAAATATCAAGTAGACAACGTCGTGGCAACGAGACGCACGTCATCCATGTTTAAAAGATCTACGATGAATGAATACAGACGAATATGTAAACGCGTCGTACTCGTCCACGAACTCGTCTCCGAATACCTCGGCGAGTTACACGTGCCCTTAACATAAACGTGCCATAATGAATAGTGGATGAAATTCGTTTTATTTCACCTTCTTTACGATCTTAAGTGTTTTGTTTTTCTTAAGAGCCAGACACGCTGACACATTTGACGTCGAGAGTAGTTTGTTTATGTACGTGATTAATTAAAATAAGGTACTTCACACGTTTCACTGCAGGCTGCGAGCCTCCTCTCAAGAAAGAGAGTGCGAGAAAATGGGTCATTTTACACAACAGTTTCCTTGTGTTTATCAATACAAATAAATAAAATTGAAGTATCCGTTTGTAATGTCAAAAAAGAGCTTTTTACTAAATGCATTTGTAAGTATAAACGGTACTTATAACAACAAAAAAAATTAATTTTTTTTTCTCTCTATTTGTCTGTTTGTTCCGGCCAATCTGTGAAATGGATAAGCCGATTCAGACGAGATTTTCACTAGCAGATAGCTGATGTTCTAAGTAGTAACTTAGGCTTCTCTTTTACTTTTGATTTGGAATAAGATTAAGGGTTCCGCGCAAAATAATTAAAACCAATGAAATCCAATCGTCCACGTAGGCGAAGTCGCAGGGAACAGCTAGTTTTTGTAAAATTTCCAATACGTTCAAATATTTTTTATTAGACATTAAAATTAAAAATGTTTTAAAAATGAAATATATAAATAACTGGAATGGATTATATTCTTCCTTAATGTTTATTTATTCAACTATTGCTTTTTAAAAACATAGGTGCTATATTGTAAAAAACATATATTTTAATGCATTTTACCTTTATTAAAATTACTAAGAATATATAAATATATTTACGTGTGGAAACGATGCAATAAATCTAGTACCTACTTTGTTTCTTAGTATCGTAAGAGACGAGTTCTGGAAAGGCCAGAAAAGCTTCTAATAGAAGACAGTTCATCCACGCCGTTCATTTCAGACGTAAACACCAAGAAATAGAGTAAATGGGGCCCTACACTCTATTGTGAAGAGTCAGAATGTGTCAAAAAGCCACGTATGGCAATTCACAATGCTGTGTTGGTCCCTACTTTAACGTATGGTAGTGAAAGTTGGGTGTGGCAGAAGAACCACGTGAGTAGAATAAACGCAGTATAAATGCGGTCGTTAAGGAGTATAGACTAAATCTGAGTGACAGGGTGAGAAATTGTGTGATAAGAGAAGAGTGGGGTTTGTAAGATGATGTTATGACCAGCATTAAGAAAGGAAGGGAATGCTTCGGTGGTTTGGTCATGTGGAAAGAATGAATGAGGAAAGAATGACAAAGCAAATTTATGTTACAAAAGTGAACGACAAAGTCGGGAAGGGACGTCCTAAGCGAAAGTTTATCGACCAAATTGGCGATATATTGAAAATGGGCCACATTTATCACATTCAAAATCGCCATCACTGTACAACTTCTTTGCATTAAAATATATTGAGGCGCTTTATTGTTAATGCCTTAATAGAGTTCCTTAAAATTTTTAAATATCTTTAAATATATGTATTATACAAATTTATTATGTTTTCATTACTGAGTTATGAAAAGAGTCATTTGTGTCATATTTTAAAGTCATAACTATACTTTAATGAAACGTATTTGTAGTCGCTTTGACACCGACAATCAAGTAAAGGAAGCGAGTTACAAAATAAACCTTTTGAATAATCGTACTTTACTGACGTTAAAATAACAATGTATGCGATTGCTTAATGGCACAATTCCATATTCGATTTAAAAAAAGATAATGTCTTTTAAAAAGAAAAGTTAAATATTTACTGTCCTATTCACAAAGAGACGTCAAATTTTCGAAATTATTAATTTTGTTATTATAGTTGCTTTTTCTGTCTTCGTTAAATGACAATAGAAAGATATAAATATAGAATTAATTAATACTAATGTGAGTGCTAGTTAACGATTATCGGCCTAACTTATAATCGTTATTTATCGCAAAATTAAATTAAGTAATAATTATCTCTAAATTAGTCTCTTTATAATATTTAAATGAAATGGAAAGAGACAACTTGTTATTTCATTTAGTGAACAGAGAGGGAGAGAGAATGAGAGAGAGAGAGAGAGAGCGAGCAACTTTAGGCATTAGGTACTTAAATTAAAATAGGTTTTTAATGAGTAAGGTCCTCAATGTGAAGCCGTTATTGTCTACATATGTATTAACTATGAGGTTATGTTTTAAAGACGCAACTGTCTTGTTGATCATAAGCACTTAGAATCTTGGGTCAAAAACTTTTATTAGCAACAAAAGTCAGAAAGTTAGCTTTGTTTTACCTCCTCGAGAAGCACGTAAAGGTGTTATGCACGTGATCTCTCTTCGGTCATGTCTTAATCCTCCTCCATGTTCATGTCTTCCTTTGGTCATATCCTATCGTTTCATCGAACAATAAGAGTGTGGAAATAAAGAGTATATGTGTGCGCTCTATAATCCTGTCCTGAGTAGACGACCACTGGCTAGTCTTCACTGAAACTGGCCGCCGTGATTGCGAAATTCGGTTTCGAGAAATGGCGTTGCTCGAATTGCATGTTATTATAATTCATCATCATATAGAAAAACAAAAATAAAACAGTATTATTAAATCTTATTAATATTTTTGAGCATAATAAAACTATAACGTTGTTCATTTCTTATAACAAAACTAAGCTTTTTTTTTTGTTGAATAGGGTGACAAACGAGCACACAGTCCACCTGATGGTAAGTGGTTGCTGTGGCCCATAGACATCTATATCTATCTTCCATTAAAAATCAAAATGCAGATGCGTTGTCACCCGTGAGGACTGAGATGGAATGCCTCGTTTCCAGTAAAAAGGTATTATAAATAATAAATGGCTAGAACTACTTTAATGATAAAAATGTCTAGTTATTTCAAATATCAATTATATTATGAAATGTTAACCTTTCCCTATTACTTCCTGCTAAGAAAATAGAAAATTTTCAAAAATAGGGAAGTTATTGGTTTCATCCCGATTTTCGAAAATCGAGTTTTCATCAGATCTCGAAGTTTTGAGATCTTCTGACTTATTTCACGTGGACGTACGTACGGATCTGTGTGTGTGTGTGCGTGTACGTGTGCGTGCGCGTGTACGTGCGTGCGCGCGCGCGCGCGCGTGTGTGTGTGTGTGTGTGTGTGTGTGTGTGTGTGTGTGTGTGTGTGTGTGTGTGTATTTGTGTGTGTGTGTGTGTGTGTGTGTGTGTGTGTGTGTGTGTGTAGGTGTGTGTATTTGTGTGTGTGTGTGTGTGTGTGTGTGTGTGTGTGTGTGTGTGTGAGTGTGTGCGTGCGTGTGCGTGCGTTGTGCGTGCGTGTGTGTGTGCGCGTGCATGTGCGTGTGTGCGTGTGCGTGTGCGTGTGCGTGTGCGTGTGCGTGTGTGTGCGTGCGTGTGTGCGCATGCGCGTGCGCGTGCGCGGCGTTATAAAGATCTCAATGTGGAATCGATTTGGTGATAATATGAACTGATTCGAACAAGTAGATTTTGAGGTATCTCAAAACTAAAAATTTTGAGAAACTGTTTTTTTGGAATAACTTTTAAACGGCTTCACCGATCGATTCCAAAAACTAATTATCTCTCTCAGATAGTGATATATGCACGTTTACGCTAAATGTAAATAACCAGACCGGAGACGGACAGCAGCCTCAAAAGTGCGAAACGTCCGACACTGCGGTGGTCTCGCTTGCCAAGCGAGGCAAACCCTCCTTACGCCCTCGTAGAGGCCCATTATTAAAAGTGGAATATTACGGTCTGCTGATGATAGTGAAATTGTTTTTTTTTAAAGAGCACCTCATTGATCATTTATTCATTTATTATTCCTATCAAAGTCAACATATTACATAGGTAATCTTTGGGGGATTCGTAGTTTTTTAAATTATTTTAAGTGATTATCAGAGAGACGATGGATCCCCTGTTTCATCTCCCTAGTTCACTTTATACGTCTCAACTCTTTAAAGTAAAACATTGTCGTACATTCTTTAATTATATTTTTTTGAAACTATATTATATATTTAACGTGGTAGAGAAACGCTTCAGCTATGGTTGTAGTTCGAATGGGTCCACGCTCTCACAGAATACTAGCGTAAAATAGCAGCCTAGTGCTGTGAGTGTAGAGAACCGGAGACCCTTTTTACTGGAAACGAGAAATTCCATCTTAGTCCTTACGGGTGACAACGCATTTTGAATTTTAAAAGAGGATAAATGTAGATATCTATGGGCCACAGCATTTACTTACCATCAGGTGGACCGTGTGCTCGTTTGTCACCCTCATTATATAAAAAAAGAACTATACCCACACACATACCACACACTATACCAAATATAAATTGCACAAGGGTAAACATCTAGTCTCTGAAAAATATTTTTAGGCCATAAAAATATTTGTTCCATGCGGGGTTCAAACTCGTGGCCTTCAGAGCTGCAACCACAATTTAGCAATGTAAGCCACTGCACCACGAAGCCGTCGTACATTTCTACTTATTGGCAGAATTAAATATGTGGGTACCCATCCAGATGGACTTTCTAAGAATAAAATTACTACAGCTAGGTAAATATTTATTGTAAACTATTCTCATTACAAAATTTAACGCAACATAAATGTTTTTACAGATATATGTTATTATAATAATCTCTAATTTTTAACAAATATAAATTTTTACCATAATCTCAACATACTTTGCAGAGCACTTATGAACACAATTTTAATTGCAAAACATATACATAATACATAAACACTCACGCCTGTCACCCAGAGGGGTAGGCAGAGACCACAGACTTTCATTTGGCACGATCCTGACACACCTCTCTCGCCTCCTTCACATCCATACACCTACGCATACATGCTCGTCGGTTAAGGGTACTCCTAATTTGGCCCGTTTTCAATAAATCGCCAATTTGGTCGATAAATTTTCGCCTAGGACGTCCCTTTTCGACTCTGCCATTCACTTCTGCAACATAAATTTTCTTTGTCACTCCTTCCTCATTCATTCTTTCCACATGACCAAACCACCGAAGCATTCCTTTCTTAATCCTGGTCACAACATCATCTTGCAAACCACACTCTTCTCTTATTACACAATTTCTTACCCTGTCATTCAGATTCAGTCCTAATATACTCCTTAACGACCGTATTTCTATAGCGTTCATTCTACTCTCGTGCTTCTTCTGCCACACCCAACTTCCACTACCATACGTTAAAGTAGAGGACCAACACAGCATTGTGAATTGCCATTCGTGCCTTTTTCGACAAATTTTGACTCTTCACAATAGAGTGTAGGGCCCCATTTATTCTATTTCCTGCATTAACTCGTCGTTCTATATCCTTATCACATCTCAATAATTGAAAAACCTGAAAGAAAAATAGAATAAGTTATATTCAAAACATGATCCGAAAGTATATATTCGAAACAGCATTACATTATGAACTACTTTAAAATAGTTATGCAAATTTATTGTACTCATAGCCTTTGTTTCCTAAGAAGGACATCTTAAATCCCTTCTAACATTCAATAAGTATTTTAAAGTAGTGAATCAATCCAAATAACTTCCTCACATTTGTAAAATGAACAGGAAGAGATTTATTAGCCATTGTTCTAGTTACAAATAATTTTGTAAACAATGGATCGATATGAATGAATCCCTATCTTATATTTACCCAATGAAATCAGTTGAAAACAAACACAATTTAACGTAATGTTGGTAAATAACCTCGAACAAGAATAAAGTAAATGGGTTAGATCGCTATAAGTATGAATTCGTGATAAATGTGCAATTAATAATAATTTCTAGGCTTGTACTTGATTTGTCTACTACGCAAAAATCACGACTAACTAAACTTTTTAGGTTAATATTTTTGATACTTTCATTTTTGGCACCTTAGCTTTATCTTTCATAATCATAACACATATAATTTTATATCATCATGCATTATATTACTTTATTACATTAAATCAGTCAATTATATCCTCCAACATTCCCTAATTGGTGCAATGAATCTTCCACTCTTCCTTTCCCGAAATTAAGAAGGGAGAATCAGATAAAAATGACATCGATTTTCATTCTATTTTTCCTTACTTTCCTTTTTTTACCTTAAAAATATTTTCGCGCAGTCATTTTTATCTGTCTTCTCCTTTCTCCGCAGGACCGCAAGAACTGGCGAGACAAAACCAAATCACCAAGCAAATTCTAGAAGCGTACATTCAGAAGAAGTTGGGCTTAGCCAAAAGTGCTAATCTCCGACCACCTTCCGTTTTGGAAATATTGCCGGTTAAGAAAAAAGAAGAAAGACTAACGAGGCAGTTGATATACCGAGAAGAAGAAAAAGACGAAGCGCCGCCAGAGGTGGAAGAGATGGAAGACGAAGAAGACGAAGAGACAGAAGAAGAGCCAGCACCAGTGGAAGACGAGAAATTGCAGAGCGTCGAGAGTGAACATATAGATTCCGTTTATCCCAAAGGCATGTAAACAAATAATTAGTTACAGTTACATAATTTAATAATTTGAATTTCGTTTTTAGTCCATTTAACTTCTGTCTCTCTCTTCTTCTTTTATTATATCTTTAAGGGCTATCTTCTTTAGTATTTCATAACTATTTCAGAACTTTTAAAGGATTAAAATTTATTTAACATGTAGTATGTAAAATGTCGGCCGAGTGAGTTTACAGTTATATTACCTTACTAAGTACGCTGCGGTAGGTTTGTATCTGAGCGGAAACGAATATTTTTGAAAAATGCCATTGAAGTATTTCATATTAAAAACAAAAAATTTGATCAGACTAAAATAGACTTTCTTATCGTCAATAACAAACAGTTAATCCTAAAAACTCTTTAAGTTACAGTACGACTAAGAAATATCTAAATGCAAAATTAAAGTTTTGAATTTAGTAAGCTCTCTTGAAGGCGACTGTCGAGAGAAATAAAATAAATAATATACAAGTTTTTATTATTTTTGTGTAGATAAAACATATCTGCATTTTTTTATAAAACTGATGTAACTAACGTATTGACAGTCTACCAGAGGTCGCTCTCATCCATAAAAACCTGCAGCCAGTTTAATACTAAGAAAACTACAGATGCGTTATCACTCCTGAGGGCTAAGATGAAACATCTCACAGAATGTAATTATACTGGCTCTCTATACCCTCCAAACTGAAACACAGCAATACAAAGCAATGTTATTTGGCGGCACAGATAGGCAAAAGGGTGAGGCAAAAAAGGAATTCTACTGTTTAGAAAAAAATGCATTTAAACTGCCTGTTTAACTTAACTTTCGTTTTGTTTTAGTATTTTTTTTTTGTTATAGGATAAGGGTGACAAGCGAGCACACAGTCCACCCGATGGCAAGCGGCTGGTGTGGCGTATACACATCTACATCTACCCTCGTTCTCTTCAAAATGAAGATGCGTTGTCAGCCGTTAGGACTACAATAGAATGCCCCTTTTCCAGTAAAAACGTCTCCGTTTCTTTACACTCAGACGAAACACAGCATGAAGCTACTATTATACACTGGTATTTTGTTAGAGCGTGGTCTTTCCCCGGTCGAGCCGACCCGTCCGTGCTAAAACATCAAAAAAGGAACACACACAGTACACCTGATGGTAAGTGGATGCTGTGGCCTATAGACATTTACATTTATTTTCGATAAAAAATCAGATGCGTTGTTGCAGATGCGTTGTCACCCGTGAGAACTGAAATAGAATGCCACGTTTTCAGTTAAAAGGTTCTCTAGTTGTCTACACTCATCATACGAAACAAAACAGCATTAAGCTGCTATTTTACGCTGGTATTCTGTGAGAGCGTGGTCCTTCCCCGGTCGAGCTGACCATTTCGTGCTACAATTATACAATAGATTCAGCATGGCTCTACCACGTTTATAATCATATTGCGGTAGCGTTGTCACGTGCTACAATGACATAAATACGAATCTAACAATGACCGGAGCTTAAAATTTTGCTAGCGAAGTTTTCTATAATTTACTTAGCTAGTTAATTAGATGGTTAAGCCGTCAATTGAACTTCGACGTTCAACTTTACGCCTAGTATTTTAATCGATTTACAAAAAAAAAATAGTCAGCCCATTTGATACGGCTGAATATAAAACGACTAAATTTTATACAATTTCGGTTTTAATAGTTATTATCCAATATGTAACATCGTTTAATTAACGCCTTAGCCTTTTAATTACCTAATTGAATAAATTATCGAAAACTTCGCTAGCAAAATTTTAGGCTGCGTTATTTGTTAGGTAGCAGACCTAATTTTAATTGTTTATTTAAATGTTTCCTTGTAAAAAATATTAACAAACAAAAAACATAACAATTATAGGCACTATTTTGTACTAATCTTGTGAACACTTAGCAATATAATAATTTAATTTAACCAGATGGATAAACATTGCGTAGACTTCTTGCTAAACTTTACTTACTAAGTGATTTGGCTAAGCTTACTTTAGACATGTTTGCCTCTTCCACCAATGGTTAAACTTGTACTATGTATGCCTAACGTGACTAGACGTCCCGTTTTGAACGGGACTGTCCCTTTTTTATAGTTACGAGTCCCGGTGTCCCCGAAATGAACGCAAAATTGTCCCGTTTTCTGAAACCGTGCGAAAATTCGTATTGTTGTTACTAAAAAACTTTTTGAAGATCCCACATCCGAATTATGGCTTTATTTTTTATACGCTCAGTCAGCAAGTTTCCATCAAGCTGTATTGAAACTTGAAATTCAGACTGTATTGGCTATTGAAGATGCAAAAAAATCAATCAACTAAAAGACAATTTGACTCAGAAACGGACCAATCTGTTTCTTCCATTTACGGTCCGTCAATTAAAAGTGAAATCGAAAGATATTGTTACTGATATAGATGAAAAATTGGTGAAAAGGGCGGCTACAGAATTTCATGAAACAAGCCGTGAATATCTGAAGTGTGCATGGGAAGACGTTCAAAAATCTCTGAATGTATTAATTGAAAGGGAATATATTGACTGTAGTAAAGATGTAGAAGTTTTCGACGAACTATTTCAGTTCTAGCATAGTGATAATTTAGGTGAATATAAAAAAAAGTGCCAAGAGTTTCATTCTTACTTAATATCACCATCAGCTATATTAAAGCAAATTTGGTCCTGTGAGGAATATAAATATAACTAAACGTTTTGGATATATACAACACGTAACAAAAACCCTGTGGTTCCCGTTAGGTGTGTTATCAAAATCAGTAAAGCGTCCATGCGTATAGAAATATTTTTTTTTCAAAAAAAACATTTAATTTTTTTACTTTAATGAAAAAAAAATTTGCAAATTGTATGTTTTATTTCCTCTTACTCACACGAGTATCGGTAATGCGGGGTCTTTGACAATCCTCTAACTCCTCGGCCAATGCAGAGATAATAAAACCACAAACATTTTGCAAATTTTTTTTTCATTAAAATTAATTTTTTCAAATGTGTTTTTTGTTGAAAGAAATTATTTCTATGTGCTTGGTTGCTGCCTCTGATAATGCAGTTAACGGGAACCACAGAGTTTTTGTTACATGTTGTATATGTAGGTATATAATATATATATATATATATATTATAAAAAAAAAAAAAAAATAATATATATATATATATTGACCTAAATAAACCAATGTCGAGTCAAAAAATAAATGGTCACGTTATGTATGCCCTATAAGGTTAAAATACTATTGATTGACATATCTTCAAATCAACAATTCTTTTCTTGTTGTTATCAGAAATAAAAAAGCTAAGGTTTCCAATCCTTCTGCTCAGCGTAGCAACTATGGCAAATATTCTCATTATGAAACAATATAAAGGTAAAGATTTCAGCTGTGAAATTTCATGGGTTTTAATGAATGATGATGAATGAGAAACTAAATATTTGAAATTATTAATTTACATTAACAATTACCCTTCTCAACTGCAACTGTATTAAAACCTTTTTGAAGCAATGAAAGGCTATTGAAGAATAAAGCTAACAATTTTATTTAAGTACTACTATATGTTCTCAAATACATTGTTTGGAATAATGATTTCAAATAGTCTGACACAATATATTTATTTAGATATACTGACTTTTTTAATCATTGTAAAACCAAACTTTCACAATGTGTACATTACTGCTAATTTAGTAATCAACAAACTGACCTGTTCTTTTGACGATATGCAATTGATTTGCCAAAGGAATTATTTCAAAATTGTCAACACCGACTGAAAGTCCAAATAACAGCACATTTATATAAAATTTAGATCCAAAACTAAAAATTAGTTTCATAAAACAAACGTTATGACCCAATAGCGCTTAATTTCATTTATTATATCTATTCTAATTATGCTGATAATGATTCAAAATATGTTATTGATATTAGGTACCGCAATAGGCATCTTACGCATTTGCATTACCCTAATCTAATCAACATATTGCGTAAGCTTGACAGTGGCAAATACACGAAGCGCAAACGTTCTATGTTGGTTTAAATACTTTAAAACAAACACCATAACGATGTGTGGATTGAAGTCTTGCAAGAGCTTGTTGCCAAAAACTCTTGTTGCCAATATTTACTAACCGACATACTCTTTAAATAGTGCTATACGGTTACTCTTACAAATTTACTTATTAATAAGAACCCCAGGTTTTGTTAAAATATAAACAACGGTTAATTAATTCAAAGCTGTGAAGTAATTTTTTTTAATACAAATCCATATTAAGTTACGAATATATTAATAAATTATGAGAAATTCATAAAATTTAAAATAAGGACGATGAAGGAATTTTTAATCCGAGAAACGAATTGACTTTTATCATTAACCAATGGCAATTTTTGACTTTCAAGTCGGAATTTGCAATACTTAGTTCGATGTTTAAAAGCCTACGAGTATTTTCCGATAGTATTTTTTTCAAGGGAAATTTGTGTGTATATATTTGGTATCCCATACCTCAATGTTCTATGTTTTACTTAATGATGACGTCATATTATGTAAATCTTATTAACTGGATTCAAGCTGTGTAATAGAACTAAAAATATTTATCCTTACCTAAACCTTAAAAAGTCCACTGCTGAACATAGGCCTCACCCAAAAAATGCCACAATACATGGTCCTGAGCTACCTCCATTCATAGACTTCCTGCATGTCTTTAAGGGTCGTTATTCGATCTAGTAGGGGGCCGTCCCACACTTCGCCAACCGGTACGAGGCTGCCTCTCAAGAACCTTTACTTCCTCATCGGTTGTCGGATCTTCCAGTTATATGGCTGGCTGATTGCCACTTCACTCACATTCGTAGTTCATAGATTACATAGTCATAATAATATATTATATTATTAGATTTTGTATAATTTATTGTAATACAGTCAACCGGAGTTTAACTCTGAAAACTTGCTAAAAATTCATCAGTGTTCAATAAGAAAGTGGAACAATTTATTTTTGAAAATCTGTACCATCGTTACACTCTTTGATGTTATGCGGGATCATATTGTATATTCTTGAAGCCATAGCTAGCACGCTTTTTCCATACAGGGTAGTTTTATATTTTCTATATATATAAACACACACACAATATATATATATATATATATATGTGTGTGTGTGTGTTTATATATATATATATATATATATATATATATATATATATATATATATATATATATATATGTGAGTGTGTGTGTGTGTGTGTGTTTAAACAACATGTAACATAATTAACGCACTTTGAGAAAGTAATTTGTTCAGAATCGTTCACTGAATCGATTCCTATCATTTTTAACGTAAATTACAGTCACACTAAATCTGTACAGTCGAAACAAACTGGAATGGACCTTAACTTAAGGCAACAAGACTTTTAAGAGTGCAGTTTTATTTATATTATTACTAATTATGTCATTCAATAAAAATAAAGAAAAATGAACTTTATTTCAAGCACGTTAAAGTATTTGCGTTCGTGGATTTGTACTGTGACCACAACATTCTTCCGGAATTAGTATAACTAATTTGATAAATAATCAGTGCATAAAAATGTTTAACTAAAAATTCAGTGTATATGTATTATGATTATAACATAATATACTAATTGGGGTGTCTAAGGGTGTGCGTTAATTACGTTACATATTGTATATATATACAATATGTAGCGTTATCGATATATTATAACATAGAATGTTACAATATAACATTCTATCACTGGCAAAATCGTAATCAAATAAACAACCGGTTTCTTATTGTGTTAGCAGTTTAATGATGCGATCATCAATCATAGATGCTAAACATCACGGGATAAAGTCGAAAGCTGTAGGCGAGCATTGATCATTATAATTTAACCCTTAAAATAAACACCTTGGTTGATATTAAACAATAGTGCGATTATATCCCAGTGTAATATAAACATCATTCACCTATGGATGTTTGTGTGTATGAACTAAATTAATTCCAGTTTCTGAGAAATATTCAACATAAAATCTGACAAAATATTTAGTCGGTTAAGTTAAGTTTACTTCATTCTACATTTAAGAAAACATAATAAAATAATTTTTCCTTGTATAAATTTTATATTTATGAAAAGCTAAATAAAATAAAAAATCTTGTGTATTTAAAGGTCAGCGCTACAGTTGCAAAATTATAACGAGAAGAAAAGGAAATATTCGTTAATTTACAAAACGAATAGAAGTGGCTATATCAAACCAGTTGCACAGCTAACCTTTCCCTTCGTATTGGTTTATTTAGCAAATAGTTAAAGCTATCTTACACTGAATGAAAAGATGCATGTTGACTTTATACGAGTATAAGTATACCTACTAGTATATGTTGCGAAATAATCAACCGTCAGCGGTCCATTTAGGATGGCTATTTAATGGAATTTACACCGATATTCAAAGACAACGTTTATACTAATTTGTAAATATATTAAATCTCTTGTTTTGCCAAGTGCAGTATAAAATATTGGCCATTCCATGCATAGCTTAAATGTCGTGAAATGTGCTTTGTCAAAATTATACTTAAATTATTTGATGTTATTGAATAACTTCCAAAGTGCTTTAGAAACCGTTTTCAAAATGAGCACTATTTTGTTCAGTAAATAGAATCCTGCTATTGACACAAGATAATGATTTTTAAATACTGTATAAAAACTATTTATAAATAAATATCAACAGCGGCCCTGAAACACTTCCTTCGGGGACACCATTTTGTGTAATGACAACTCCGCCGTGGCAAATACTAAATTTACACGCCTTGGCGGTTTTTAAAGTAGTCGTAATATAAGGGCTTTAAAAAAACTTTTAACTGTAATTCAACTACAAGCTAGATGAATTCAAGCATTAAGCTCGTGTATTGTATAAAATAAGCATTCTTAGTAGAAGCGGTTTTCTGTCTTTCTTACGGCCACGAAAACTGAATTGTGGCAACACAGTCTCCGATCGCTAATACACTTCCAAGTGTATCGGATCGGAAAATCCCATCTACATCTTTTTTTCGATATATAATTTTTTGCAAAAAATCGATTTAAAATAACATCTTACCTACTTAAAATTTATTTAGTGGGTCCATATAAATTTTAGTACTCTTTAAATATTCTTATCAGAGAATAAAAATCAGCTACGTCGATTTCGGTTAATTAATCTCGTAGATATCTTCTTTAAATGTAAATTAGAACATGCTCAAATAGAAAACCTTTGTTACTAGGTGATCTTCACCTTTCTTTAAGTCTGTTAAAACTTCCTTTTGAGAACAAGTTGTGAAACGGGAAAAAATGTATTAAGCCTAATTACAATACGATGAATCATACACTGAAAATACATCTAGTCTGACATGATTTCGATTTCATGCTGGCCTTAACATAAAGTCGTAGGCCATAAATCACGATACGGTTTTAAATGAAAATGTCAAAGTCATTATTTTGTAACTTCGTGTCTATGGCATTTCCAGGTTTGAGAATTTGCATTAAATTAATTCATAATCGGCAATTATAGATAAATATATTTTTTGGCTAACGTGTTCACCATCTAAATACAATCTTGATCAGTCGTAGGCCGGTAGGTCGATTAAAATATCCGAAAAAGTATATCCTTGTAGGGTAGCTCTACGTTATGCAATAAAAATTTATAGGTTGGTTTATAGAATATTGAATAGATAAGATTATAAAACTAATAATGTAAACCTACCAGTGTTTACTTTTTATCTTAAAAATATTTAGAGAAAAAAATTGGTAAAGTTCAAACTCAAGATAAATCGGTTTTAAGGGTTTTTGAAGTGAAAACTTCCTAAGAATAGATGTGATTTAAAACTCAATTAAACGAAAAGGCGACGCTAAAAAGAGACAAATATATACATACATCTATATATAAACCGACATAATAGTTTTCTATTATGTCAGTTTTCTCTTTGTGTGGTGCTTTATAGATGACTAATAGAACTTTTAACTGTTAAAACAATCAGTTAAAAAATGAATTAAATAAAATTAACCATATAAAAGTATCTTAATGGATTGGCCATCGGTTTCATAACTTACCAATATGTAAGTTATGAAACCGATGGCCAAATTGAATTAGTAGTGTTTAGGCCATCTAGCGTCTATTTTACGTACCATCTTTCGAGTCAAGCAATTTTTCATCGACAAAATGATTTTGCCTATAGAACGAAGTAGATTTTACGATTTTACAAATCAATCTTGCTCAATTTTCTAAAGGTCCTGAACTAACAGAAGGAACTCCTGACTCCTAAAGGAACTCCTACCTCGTGTGAACTACACACATGATTTTTTAGAACAGTGACGACAAACACAGTCCACCTGGTGGGTGGCCCATAGATATTTTCATTTATCCTCGATTAAGTATCAAAATGCAGATGCGTTGTCACCCCTGAGGGCTAAGATGAAATGACTCATTTCTAGGAAAAAAGGGTCTCCTGTTCTCTACACACCATACGAAACACAACAGCATTAAACTGCCATTTTACGCTGGTATTCTGCGAGCGCGTGGTCCTACCCCGGTCGATCCGACCCATTCGTACTGTAACCATAATATAGCTGCTGTACTGTGTGGCTACCACGTATAAATATAAAACGTATGGTTTTTTAAAAAACAGTTTCAATCGAAGATTTGCGATTTTCATTCATTTCTATACATAAAAATCAATTGCTCACCGTTAGTCCAATTTTGATGACGTTTTTTGTGTGTATTTGAAATGGGATGGTTTAAAAAGTAAATTGGAGCCGGTAGGTGACACTGTTGCCAAGATATAGAAATCATCCATGCAAAGCCGGGGTGAGTCACTAGTCAATTATAAATTTATCGTAAGTAATAGAAAGCCTAAAAAGAAAGCATAAGATACTTACTACTCATATGTACGTAGTCAGTGTGTAGGTTCTTCAATCCCTAAAGTTATTATATATTATATTAATGTTTATGAAGTTTAATTTATAGAAACAAATTTATCACTTACTTTTTATACATTTAAGTTAAGTTAAGTTACAGCCTATATACGTTCCACTGCTGGGCACAGGCCTCCTCTCAGTTCTGAGAGGGTTCAAATTTCACGTCTTCGACATATTTTTGATACTTTTTGTATTTCTCAGGCATGCAGGTTTCCTCACGATGTTTTCAACGTGATAGCACTTAAAATTTGTAATTAACAATTTCATTGGTGCCGGCGGGGATTGAACCCGGGTTGCTCGCGTACTGCGAAATTTACGAGTGCTTAGCCTCCGAGGAACTACGGCTCTATTATACATTTAATTTTTTGAAAAAAAAAAACTATTACTGGTCCCTTGGTTAAATAAAAATAAATACGTCTATATTCTGCATTACATTCTTAATAAACTAAGTCAAAAGAAAAAATAATTTTACGCACGTTTATTTTCTTGTTGGTTAGTTTTGAGACTCCCTAATTGTTGGATTCCTTTAACCGTTACGCTTGCCTTGCCGGTTCTTGCCAAGCGTACAGCCCGTAGTACCAGACTCTTAAGACCCTAGACGCTCCTAACCATCACTGATCTGGGTATTTCATGTGCGAAACAAGGCAAATTCCATGGTCGCCTCTTAAAACACTCACGAGACGAAATAGTAAAATTTCTTATACCTCGTGGTAAAAGAAATTATTTTATTAATTCAGTTCTCACGAATAAAGTGTTTTATTTCGTCATCATCATCATCATTATAGCCTTTCACAAGTCCACGGCCGAACATAGGCCTCCCCAAGGAATGCTACAAAGCACGGTCCTGAGCCACCTGCATCCATCGACTTTCTGCGTGTCTTACCAGGTCGTCACTCCATCTAGTGGGGGGTCGCCCTACACTTCACCTACCGGTACGAGACTGCCACACGAGAACCTTTTTTCCCCATCGATGGTCGGTTCTTCGAGCTATATGGCCGGGCCATTGCTATTTCAACTTACTAACCTGTTAAGCTATGTCAGGTCACTCTGAACCTACTGCGGATATCCTCATTTCTAAGTTTATCACGCAGAGAAACCCTAAGAATAGCCCTCTTTATAGCTCGCTGAGCGACCTTGAGCGTCCTCATACGGCCAGCAGTGAAGGAAGTGTTTTATTTATGAGAACTAAATCTTTTGGGATGAATACTAATTTGGTAATGGATTGGAGGCGTGAGTTATATTGACAAAATATTTATGAGAAAGCTTTTCTAACCTTGAAATTTATCCAAAAATTCGAATAATGTAGCAAGTTTGTTCATAATGTGTTAATGATGGTATTCAAAAGTAATTTTAAGGCAATCTATACAAATAAATAAAATTGAAGTGTCTGTTTGTAATGTTAGAATAACAGCTTTTTTAAATGCATATGAAAATACACACGGTACTTTATAACAAAAATTTTTTTTTTAATTTTTCAATGTTTTGAGCAATTTTTGTTACCGTTCGACACAGATTAAATAGTAATTCAAATAAAAACTTCAATCTGACTCTTCGAACAGTTAAATATAATTCAAATAAAAACTAAAAACTCGCGATACCATCTATATAATCTGGATGTATGGCGGTCTACCACTGTACAATTTACACCTAATAAAAAATTTCCTTCCTCGCACGACTTCTTTGTGGAATCGTCTACTACTAATGCGCTTCCCCTAGCAATAAGAAAATCCCCTAACAAGTGGATTTTTAAAACAAACGTAAAGGAACATTATTTGGGTTCATCTGACACATAAACATATAAATAATCTATAACAATTAATCTATTAGATCCTTATATATATTTAATTAAGTTGCCATGAGCTACGAGTATGTATATGTGGTGTGTGTGTGTCTGTGTGTGTGGTGGGTGTGTGTGTGTGTGTGGGGGAGGGGGAAGGGTTGTATGTGTATGTGAATTTTATCAATTTTAGGTTTCATCCTAGCCCACTGCAGTACACACATCTCCCACTAACTTTCCGGTTGGCTGTTAGAAAATGCCATATGGCATTAAGTCCGCCGTTTGTACCGTTAGTACAATAAAGTGTAAATAAATAAATAAAACTAAACATTGCAAAAAGGTTTTGTTTTGCTTTGTATTTGTTTTCGAATGTACCTACTTTTTTATTTAATACAGTTTGTTACGTTATACGTAATTTAGGAGTCGAATGTTCGTGTGTACGTGGAATCAATACAGTTTCTGTAGCACTTTCCCCGCGTAGAATAATAATGTAGCAGCAGTTCTGCAGCAAACTCCGCTTTATCCGGGGAGTAGGGAGATGCGAAGCACAAAAAGGTGTAAAAGGAGCATCGTTAGAACGCGCTGACCCACTTCCGTGGCAGTTCGCACCAGGCCGGTTTTGTAGGGCTGAAAAATTATTTATTCAGCTATTTATCTAATTAATTTTATTAGATCAATAATTAAAAATCTAAATAAAAGAAGATGTCAAAACACGTTTGAAACAGGAGATGGACAGCAAATTTTTCTGATAACTACTCAAAATAGTAAAAATCTCCGATTGCGAAGCTTGGCAACTGTGCTAAATGTTCCACTATGATGTTCAGCACTAGACTTTTCGATAGCCTGTAATCAGTACAATATTATTAGAGAAAAATACTTATTGAAAGTCCTTTGATCTTTACCACATGAATTAAAATAACATAATAAACCTTTCCTAGGATGCGTCAGGTGGCATGCATTAATTTACAAGATTTTTCCCATATTCAATATGATGAGTAGGCGGGTAGATTTTTTTCCTAAGGTAGAAATGTTACCATACCCTACGGTTTTTTTAGAGATCGGGAGCCTGAATTATGATAACCAGTATATTATATTAAGGTAATCAATTAACCACGCAGTAAATACGATAATAAAGCGAATACGATAGTAAAAAGAAGGCAAACGAGCACACAGTCCCGCTAATGATAAGTGGATGCTGTGGCCCATAGACATCTACATCTATCCTCAATAAAGTATCATAATGCAGGTGCGTAGCCACCCCCGAGGATTAGGCATTACTAGGAAACGTTTTAAGTAAATAGGGTTTTCGGTTCTCTACACTCACCACACGAAACACAGTAGCATTGAGCTGCTATTTGACGCTGGTATTCCATGAGAGCTTAGTCCTTCCCCGGTCGAGCCAAACCATTCTTGTTGCAAACATAACATAGCTACAGTGTGGCTCTACCACGTACAAAATAATGTAATATAAATACTACTAGTACAGCTCTGAAAATTACAAATATTCTTTTTAACCACTCCTTGTAAGCTTAAAATGCTTGTAGGAGTGGAAGACTGTAGTCAAATATTGTACCCTATTGAACCCATGACCATTTGAGTTCGCGGTCCGCGCACTGCCATCAGACTACTATCGCTTAAATCGCATATTTAAGCGTATAAAGAATCGAGGATACACCAAATCAAAAGGACGCGGATGCAAGATGGTGGAAGTGGATCAGGAACCCCATAAATCATATCAAGTAATATTATGATTATTGTAAGAACTCCTGCTTTCCTTCACCTTGGGATAAATCATCACTTAAAATAATTTGTATTTAACAATTTCTTTGATGCTACCACGTTTAACTAAGTTTAGTGGTTTATTTAGTATAAATAACTACCCTACCTGTAAACTACTTGTAATATATTACTAAGTCTTACAAAAATTTATGCTTACTTTTGTTTTCGCAGCCCTGTTTAATTATAAGTATAGTTCGCAACCTAACGTTTCAGTGTGGGTTTGCGAAGCGTCATTATCATTAACCATATTTATCTCGAGGACTAAGCGATTTCTGCGGGACTTATCATTAGAACGGGAACATTTAAAACAGTTTGTGATTAACGAACTTGGCTATTTTTTCTTTTTTATATCAATAATGTTGTATTTTATATGTTTTTATAGAATAAATGTGACAAACGAGCTCACATTTCTACTGATGATAAGCGAATGCTAATATATCCCATAGACATCTACATAAGATACCACCTGTAAGGACCAAGATGGGACGCCTCGTTACCAGTAAAATAGGTCTCCAGTCCTTTAAATTCATCATACGAAACACAGCAGCATTAAGCTGATATTCTGTCAGAGCGTGGTTCTTCCCCGGTCAAGCCAACCCACATTGTGCTACAACTATAGATAATATATGTGCAGCGTAGCTTTACCACGTATAATAAATATATATATATATGTATATATATATATATATAATATTAGAGATGGGCCGAATATGGATTTCACCGAATACGAATATTCGGCCGAACAGTATTCGGCAGAATCGCCTCGGTAACTAACCAATTTATGTCTAAACTTGTTACTGTAAACCGCACGGGATTACAGTAACAAATTTAAAAACCCTGCCTCTCGCTCCCCCGCCACACCTGACATGTTATTGCATCATCTAGTACTGAAAAAATTGCTGGCACATGTTTATGTTTTTACTAGTTTTATGGATTTCTTTGTGTTATCTTAGTGAAAATTTACAATAATATGTATCCAGTTTAACCCCCAGAAGACACAAGTTTGCGCGTTAACCGCTAAAAAGAACCCCTTTGTCGTATCCCCTCAGTTTCAAGGCACTCCACTTGTTGCCTCAGCCAGTATCGGAATCCTCGGTGTCGACATATCGAGTGACGTGCAGTTTCGTGGGCACTTGGAGGGGAAGGCCAAACTGGCCTCTAAAAAGCTTGGCGTGCTCAGCAGAGCGGGACAGTGTTTCATGCCGGCACACCGCCTGCAACTTTATAAGCCGCAGGTTCGGCCGCTCATGGAATACTGTTCCCATCTCTGGGCTGGGGCTCCCCAGTACCAGCTCCTTGCACTTGACCGCATCCAGCGCAGAGCGGCTCGAATCGTCGACGACCGAGTGCTTTCCGATCGGCTCGATTCACTGGCGCTGCGAAGAGATGTTGCATCTCTTTGCGTATTTTATCGCATCTATCACGGGGAGTGCTCTGAGGAATTGTTCGGATTAATCCCAGCCGCCAAATTTCGTGAACGCACTACACGGCAAACGTCCCGATACCATCCACACCATCTGGATGCTTGGCGGTCCACCACTGTACGTTTCAAAAGGAGTTTTCTTCCGCGTACAACCTCTCTGTGGAATAATTTACCACCGGTGATTTTTCCGGACCGATACGACCTGGGGACCTTCAAGAAAAGAGCCTACTCCTTTCTAACGGCCGGCAACGCACTTGCAATTCCCCTGGTGTTGCGGTTGATCATGGGCGGCGGTAGTCACTTAACATCAGGTGAGCCACATGCTCGTTTGCCCCCTCTTCTAAAAAAAAAATAAATAAAAATGAGTGTCAGGAGATCTACTATTTCGACTTATTTTAGAGAAACTGACGACCAAAGTAAAGTGTAATGTACTAATGTAATGTAATGTTTCTTTGTTTGATTCAAAAAAAATTATCAAGCTTTCTATTTGCTATAATTAGAAATAAATTTACAGTGCCTCAAAACATAACACTGTACAAGTAAATTTAACCTGTAAATAAAATATACTGTCAAAAGTAAAATTATGAAAGACATGGCACTACTCAATTAGTACATTTCAATACAGTGGACACTTTAAGTACGTCTTTAACGAATGTTCGGTGATTTCGCCGAATATTCGGCCGAATACGAATATTCGGTAAAGCTGCCGAATATGCCGAATACCGAATATAAAACGAATATTCGGCCCATCTCTAATATATATAGATTAATTTGATACTGAAGCAAAATGTGTATATTGAAATTTTTTCTATTAACCCTGGATTTATAAAGATCCTGAACGATCATGAATTCTATTATAGTAATATTGTATGAAAAAAGTTCACAATGGAAACTAAATATTAGGTATCTCCAAAATTATATACATATGTAAAAGATTTCAAAAAAACAGATTTTATTTGTCAATGTTTAAAGACGTGAGAATTTCCATTATCCTATACCATACCGTGGGGTATCGATAGAAGCAACAGAGGAATACTAAATCAAAACGTGGGCAGCAGCTTCTTCCTGAAAGCAACAATAATAAAAAAAACTGCGATAGCTAACTCGCTTGCCAAGCGTGGCAGTGTATTTTGCATAGTTGCCACGTTTGAAGCAATTTATGGGAGAGGTCTATGTTCAGCAGTGGACATTGATAATGATATTGATATTGTAATGAATGAATGAATGAATGAAAAAGCTGAAGCCAGAAGAAAAGATTTATGTTTATGTATAAATAGATTAATGTAAGTTGAGAGGTGTGTCAGGATCGTGCCAAATGGAAGTCTGTAGTCTCTGCCTACCCTTCTGGGTGACAGGCGTGAGGGTTTATGTTTTTAGATTAATTTGAAACTGAAGCAAATTTCAGAAATAATAAAAGCTCAAAAACTAAACTAGACTGCATTTTCTTCCAACAAAAACATGAAAAGGTTTTCTTCAGTTCCATCTTAATAGGGAGTCGAATCACTATAAAAATCCCTTGCGAGGAAAATACACTCGCAAGCGGGAGTTTCACTTCCTTGTGCGAAAAGCTTTATGTCGAGTGACATCGCACGGCTTGCTACGGCTTTGAGTCGGGCTTTGCTGTAATTGATGCTGACATTCAGTTTAACACTGTACTTTAAGATTTCCTTGTCGGATTTAGGACTCGAGCTCTTTAGTAGGAAAAATACGCGAAGCGGACAATTCTTTCTTTGCTTAATGAGAGATGACGACGCTAGTATAATGACATTCTCACAACTGCCAGCACAATAGCCTTGCAGTCGTCTAATTAAAGTTTGAAAGTGTATAAAACGACGTAACGATAATTTGTTTCAAAGATTACTTTCGAAGTTTGTTTAAATAAATAAATACATTTTGTTTCACCGGCACGGAAACTTGGCCACTAGTGAATTTGCTGATTATTTGCACTGAAACGTTTTTTTAACAGTAAATTAAGGGTAGATGCATTCAATAAGTGTCTCTAATGGTTTTAGAACATAGAAATTTAATGTTTACTTCACCGAAATTTTTCTTTTCAAGATAACATGTTTTCACTAAAATTAACATCTTTCCATTGTCACTTTAAAAACACTACAAAGTTAAAAATTAAGTCTGTTTCTTTATTGTCTATCAGTTTTAATATCGGGTGTTTCCTCCTCTAGCCCTGATAACCGCTTGCATTCGATCTGGCATGCTTTGAATGATGTTTCTGACATCAACTTGCGGTATGCTGTCCCAAGCGGCCAGCGCTGCATTTCGGAGCTCATTTAGAGTTTGTGGCGGTTTGGAGCTGGACTTTATCTTTCTTTTGAGCATACCCCATACATGCTCAATTGGATTTAAGTCCGGGCTACGAGCTGGCACTGTAATTTTTGTATTCCAACCTCTTCCAGATATTCCTCTACACAATGTGCGACGTGCGGGCGTGCATTATCGTGCATGAGGAGGAATTGGTCGTGTCCAATGAATCCCGAATAAGGCATTACGTGCTCCTGAAGAACTTCCTCGATGTATCGAGTAGCTGTAAGCCGATTATCGACGATGACCAACTCTGTACGTGCGTCGGAACTTACACCTCCCCATACCATTATTGAACCTCCATGGAAACTCACAGTTTGGGTGGTGGTAATGGGTAGAAACCTCTCTCCTCTTTTTCTCCACACTCGTTCTCGACCGTCTGGAGCACGTAAAGCTATTCGACACTCATCTGTGAACAACACTCTAGCCCATTGCTCGTGGGTCCAATTGACATGTTCTCTTGCGAACTGAAGTCGGGCTACTCGGTGCTGTCTGAGAAGTTCTGGACCTCGTGCTGGTCTACGAGCTTTTAAATTCACTTCCTCCATTCGTCTTCTCACCGTACGCTCACTAACATTAACGCCTCTTGCGATTTGGAGCCGCTGGCGTATCTCAACAGGGTCAGGTAGCGGTTTCTCAAAATCTCCATAACAATAAAACGATCGTCCCGGGCCGATGTGCACCTTACGCCCCCACTGCCTGGCCTGCGGGTGTAGCGGCCTGTCTCCTGGTATCGTTTCAGTGAATACTGCATTGAGGACCGTGGTACGTTAAGCACAATAGCAACTTCACGCTGTGTCAGCCCTTGGTCAATTAATGCTACTGCTTGTGCAACTTGTGCTGGTGTTAATGGCATTTTTATTGGCTTTAAAGCACCTTTAGTTATTTAATTAAGACACAAGATCACAATAATTGAATAACCTTACAGTAAACTTTTCACAACACACAAATTTAAAATGTGAACTTAGTCGCTCAAATGACCCGATTCAACTAAAAATTAAAGAATTCGTCATGGTGCACTTAAACATAATGAATTACCCTCTTGAACTTGAGGGTAAACATTTTTTGACATACTTGCATAACAAACATTCATCAGAAACACTTAAAGCTTTTGCTTTCGCGAGATAACCGCTTGGCCAAGTTTCCGTGCCGGTGAGTTTAGATACCTACACAGGTCGATATAGAGATACACGAATTTTTTTACAGAGTAAGGGTGACAAACGAGCACACAGTCCACCTGATGGTAAGTGGATGCTGTGGCCCATAGACATCTACATTTATCCTCGATTAAAAACCAAAACGCAGATGCGTTGTCACCTCTGAGGACTAAGATGGAATGCCTAGTTTCCAGTAAAAATGGATCTCTGGTACTCTACACTATACGGAACACAGCAACCTTAAGCTGCTATTCTTCCCCCGGTCGATTATTAGATCAATTTTATTATATGTACGTTAATGTAAAAGATTAAAAAAATTAAAATATCAGCGACATACATTTCTATTCCGTTCACCTGTTACACCCTATTTTTCCAGACGGACACATAGACACCCATATATATGCCAGACGTAAAAGGCGAAAAGAAGTAAAGATGCAAGACAACTGTTTTTTACAAACAAAATTTTTTACTGTCGTAAATCCATCCTTTATGCATAAAGGTCTCTGTCCCGCTGTGTGCAAAATTACCAGTATTTAATAACTTTCCACTAAAGTTTATATATTAATATCTATGATACTGTATAATATGTATATAGCCGTGTATTGGCAACGCAAGAGAATCCTTTACCCCATATCATTCCGTGGGTGTTGTAACAGGCGACAGAGCGAAATGAAACAGAAGAAGGGCGCCAGTTAATTCGCCATGAGGCAATCTATGGGATGGTCTATATTCAGCAGTGGACTTTTTAGCTGTGATTATGATGATGATGATAGTGTGTAGTAGTTTTTTCTTTCGTCCCTAGTCTAATTTCATATTTTTCTTTTCAGGTAGGACTAAAAAACACACGAGCCAACCTTATGATGCAGATTTGGATTCAGTTGGTTATAGTAAGCTAATGACATTGAGTTCTCTATTAATTTTTTTGTAACATTTTCATTGAATATTTACTCGTATATTATCTATGTTCCAGTTTTTATTAATATGTCAAATTAATTATTCTATTTGGTATGCAGGTTTAATAGATGTAATAATTTTTAAATTTTCTACGGTCCATTTTTATTGTTACAATCTTATAAGATTTATATATCTAGCAAGCTAGATAACATCCTATTATAACCATCTACGGGGTTGAATTTTCCAAAATCCTTCCTTAAACACCCAGTCTACGTCGAGAAAGGAGTATGTATAATAATAAAAATAACATCTTACGTGATAGAGCCACGCTGTAGCTATATTATTGATGTAGCACGAATGGGTCGGCTCGGCTGGGGAAGGACCACGCTCTCACAGAATACCAGCGTAAAATAGCAGCTTAATATTGTTGTGTTTCGTATGGGGAGTGTACAGATCCGGAGATCCTTTTTTAATGGGAACGAGGCATTCTATCTTAGTCCTTAGGGGTGACAACGCATCTGCGTTTTGATTTTTGATCGTGATTAAATGTAGATGTCTATGGCACATAGCATCCACTTACAATCAGGTGGACTGTGTGCTCGTTTGTCACCCTTATTTCCTATTAAAAAATCAAGTCAATCGGGCGTATAAATTTTGACATCTGGTGATCGTAAGTGAATTAGATATCTAAATTTATTCTAGATTAAATATAAAGTGCATATGCGTTGTCAAGGATGAAGATGGAACGCCTCTTTTCTAGTATAAAGGATCACCGGTTCTCTACACTCAACACAACAGCCTTAAGCTGCTATTTTACGCTGGTGTTCTGTGAAAGCTTATTATAATGTAGATGTTCAAGTTAATTACGTGTCATCGTCATAAGCATCATCATAACAGCTCCATCATCACTTAACTGCTAAACATATATCTTCCCTCATGAATGCCACAAAGATGTATAGATGTAATAATGTATATGGTCCATCCATCCATTACAGCTTACAAAAGTCCACAGCTGGACATAGGCCTTCCTAAAGATTGCCTCACATGGCGGATTATGCCACAGGTGCCACGCCTGGCAGGCGAGGTGGTAACTGCAGTGTTTTATAACTTGAATTGTTAGAAAGATGCTGCTGCTTATCTCCTGGTTTATTTTCCACTGTCGCCTTTTGCGACACAAACGAGACGATATGAGGTAGTGAATATTCTTATGGACGCCACACACGGTCACTTCAACTGATCATTCCAACTGATCAGTTCAAATTAAAACTGTTGACATATTTTAAAATATTTGATTTTCGATACATCGATAATTATAAGTATATCACTTTCGGAGTTTTAACACATTAGTTTACATAAGTTTTACATAAGTTTATTTTTCGATATATCGAAAATTCGATATTTTAAAAAATATTAACAGTTTTAGTTGGAACTGATCAGTTGGAATGACCAGTTGAACTGACCGTGTGTGGCGTCCATTACACTGTCAGTTCACGGTTAACACATAGCACAATGTACGTTACTTATTACTCAGTTACAACGTATTTATGATGATGTATATTTGATAGATGTAATAATTTTTAACACCTAATTATATTTCTGCGTATTCTTCTTTTGATGTTTCTACTTATTTCTTTATGTTAATCTTGAGTCACAACCGTTATTTACTTATTTTTGTTGCTTATAGAATATTAACGAAAGCAAATTTTTGAGTGTTATATTACTCGATATTTCAGCTTTGACCTTTATTTCGATTTTTAATTCCATTAATACCCTTTGAAGACGATGATGCTGGTATATATAACAATAAACAGTAGAATAGGTACATTTTATATTCCATACTATGTACCAATTTACTAATTTCACTGGTAGAATTATTAATATATATATATATATATATATATATATATATATATATATATATATATATGACAAATACACATATGAATGCAATATACGGTACAATATATGTATATATGACTGTAGAAGTCCGACTGCTGATCATGAGGTCCTGGGTTCGAATCCCGGGTCGGGACAAAAAATTAATTATTGAGTTTTTGTGTCAAGAAATTCTCAGTAGTTGGCCGGAGTCAGGAAGTTGGCGGTGTCTCACCAACGTGCCTCGGAAAGCGCGTAAAGCCGTTGGTCCTACGCCTGATCTCTCTCCGGTCGTGTCGGTTTACCGTCCCATCGGATTATGAGAGTGAGGGAATAGAGAGTGCACCCGCGCTTGCGCATACACTTGGGCACTATAATCCTGCCCTGTATATATATATATATATATATATATATATATATATATATATATATATATATATATATATATATATGCTCGTATATCTTTTTTTGTTTAATGCATTCTAAAAATTTAATTTATGTTTTCATCGATATTTAATAAAAACATAATAAAACAATTTGATATAGAAAAACTGTTGTCAAATACTACATCCTACTAAAATATTATATTACCAATTTTTGGTTATCATAAAATATGTTAGTGTTCGTAATTATACTGAAGACGCTACGTAATAATGCGGAACTAGAACCACTAGAACGTTGCAAACTAGAATTTTTGGGTTACAAAATTTATGTGCGATATTCGAGTGATACCGTCGTTATTAACTGTTATACACATTTTGTACAAAGATATAATTAATTAAATAATTAATTTTTAGTAAAATATTGGCTGGGCGAGTGCCATAAAATAATAATATTGTCTTCTAGACTAAATTTCGGTCACGTTCAATCTCAAAGAAGATTAGATAACTGCACTCTCTTGTCTGATGGAATGGCAATTCGTCGCAATCAAGAGGAGAACCAATGACTTTAGGTGTTTTCCGAGGGACGGTGGTGGAACATCATCTACATCCTGACACCGGGCTGTAACTGAGAATTTATTGACAGAAAACCCAATAACAACATGATCATCTGCTCTGCCACCCATCTCCTGTTTCAGGTCCCCCTGTCGTCTCTAAGACCGCGTTTACACCTGCAAGAAATCTCGCGGAAGTCTTGCATAAGTTTCTTACAGTACTGTTTATATATCGAATGAATTCTTGCAATTTTTCTGCAATAAATATCTCGAGAGAAGCTCGCGAATAATTCTTGCGCAACTTACAGCAGCGGTATTTATACACGAGAGCTATAGATGTCGCGAAGGCAAATTATTATTTATTTTAAATAATTGTTGCAGATGGATACGTGGCCTTATTTATTTGCTATATCGCATGTTAGGTATACATATTATCACATAATTAAAGGATTGAAGAGAGTTGTAATAACTTAAAATAATAATAATAAATAAAACTTTTACTTTTTAATTTTTATAAAAACATCTAAGTACTTTTATTTCATTGTGAACATGAACAGCGATAAGGATCGCGAAATAATCGACCCGTAGTATTCGATATAGATCATGCATTCTATAAAGACATAGATGCTCGTCAATAATTGATTAGTTTGAATTCCTATATAGAGTACTTCTTGCGAGATATTCGAAGCTAGACCCATAAACAGCGAAATCTGTCGCGAGTCGATGTGAAATTGTTTACACTTGCAATTAATTACACTCACAATAACTACTCGCAGGAAATGCTTGGCGAACTGTCGCGCGGCTGTGCGCTGGCTACGTAGTTGACATCTGCAAGCTACTGTCTGATAGACTGTCGGATACTTCTTGCAGGTGGAAACGCGGCCTAACGACACTCACGGGACGACATGGGTTACGGATATTATTACGGATATGTAGTAGCGTTGTAGTTCTTGTAGCAACTAACTCAATATCTCTGTTTAGTAGTCATCTTCTTCAAAAACTCTATAATGCTGAACTAAGCTGTCTTCTTAACTATTTCTTCGTTATTTTTACCCGTTTTGTCAGATGAATGTTATTTATTTATTTATTTGCTTTTTAAGGGAAACATACAGTACAGTAAAAAATAAATTATAAAACATATAAAAGTAATGAAGTTTCCACAGATATCTAATACATATTAAAAGCTTGCAACCACAATATGTTTAGAGATTTAAAAAAATATAACTAAATGGTATTTATAACTAAACATTAAGAACTAAGCAGTAATAATAACTAATAGTTATCGTAGTAATAATAACTAATAGTTATTTCTTCTTAAATTGTTATTAAGTGGTGGTATAAAAATATCCGTGTCGATATGTAGACTAGGGGTTTCTATGCTTTTATAGTAATGCAACACTCTTCAAAATCCTATAGCTTCATGGAACTTTACATCAAATACGTAAAATAAGACAACGACAAAACAAAAACTTTTATTAAAAATATTTTAAAAGTGAAACTTTTATCTAAATGTATCGAAATAACATATTTTAATAGTAAAATTACAAATTATTACGCCAGTCACGAATGCTTGCTAACTTTATGCACCTTTGTATTTTACCCGTACCTCTACATATGACAATAATGTGTAAATTTCATCACATATTTTGGACTATTTAAAAATAATATTCACGTTATTATTATTACAGTTGAGTTATTTAAAAAAACAAAAATAAATAATTTCGCGGAACCCTGGTGACTTTTCCATGGAACCCCTAAGTTCGGAGGAACTTTAGGAATCTCAGATGTAGACTACCTTAAAACATATTACTGCTAATTGTAATTATTTAATACTAATTTTATTTTTGTAATAAAATTAATTTCGAGTCTTCATTTATTAAAAAGAAAAAAATTAAATGTTTTTTTATTGACAAAGTCTTTGAACATCTTTTTATAATTCCGCTGTCTGATAAGGGCATGAAGCTATTGTAATTCATTCTGACCGTCCGTCCCGATCTGTCCTAACTTGTCAATAATCATAACTTCTAGTGTGCCCTAACTGCCCATGCAACCTTTTCTTTGGTCATTTATTTATAATCCTTGAGCATTTTTTGTACTAGTGTTGTAGGATTAAACAATTGACGAATTTGTTTTTAATTACTCTTAATGTTTTACCGTCACATCAATTTATTTACCGCCAAAAATAATGCTACCGCTTGTTTATTTTTTTAACTAACCGCAATAATTATCCTAATAAATGAGTAGAAGTTGTAAAAATTTATTCCCATGGCAAAATTATTTTCATCCACGCCCGGTAATACACTCATTAAAATATTGTAATTTTAGAAATGTATATTTTTTCGCTTTCTAAAGTAGTGCCATCTATCTAGCTGTATGCTAACTAAATAGTTCATTTATCCCTCCATTGCAACCTTTCAAAGTCCGCTGCAAAACAGATACAAGAACAGAACAAACAGCTCCCCATAGTTTGCCTCGTAGGAGGAATTTTGCTATTCAGCTTGGTGGTTTATTATTGAGAAATTTTTATTATTATTGCTTAGCTTCCGGATTGAAATCGATTTTTAAAAGATTTGCTTCCTTATAAAGCTGGGCACATTGGTGATATTATATATATATATATATATATATATATATATAAGGAAAATATTAGATTTGGATGCGGTATATTTGGGTGTGTAGTGGTAGCGGGATGGGAGGTCTGTGTCGAGCAGTAGATTTTATCTATAGTGGGGATTTGAATTTTGAATAACAAATAATACCGAACCTTGAGCAGAAAAACTAAATTGACAGAGGAATTGCAAACACAATAATTTTTTTTATCGAGTACTATAAATCTTAATATATATAAATTACGTATCACGTTGTTTGTCCACGATGGACTACTAAACTTCTCAACCGATTTTAATCAAATTTGCACACCGTATGCAGTTTGGTTCAACTTGAGAGATAGGATAGTTTTTTTTGCCCACAATTTTTTTTTTTTGCGAATTTAAGTATATTTAATGGGACATGACAAAGGGTCGTCGAAAAGGGCAGAACAACGTCTGCCTGGCAAGCTAGTATATAATAAATTCTCGTGATAAGAGACTATGGGGTGAAGAGGGCTTACCTTGGATGACCAATAATTGTAAGCGACCGGACAAAAAAGACCTGTATTGCCCTTCGGGCATATAAAGAAAAAAGTGTTCTTTTGTGCCGGATGCCAAGATTTATTTTGGACGATTAAACCATCGTAGTAACTAAGTCTAAATATTAGAATAGGGCAAAACTTATATTTTCGGTCGTGGATGCGCTGTAATAACAGATGCATAAGGTTTTGTTGAAAAAAGGTCATTTTTCATTAAATACAGCCTATCAAAAGTCCAGGCCGTCCCTATTGATTGCCTCATTGGGAGGATATTTGTCATAGTTGCCACTCTTGAAAATGGACTAACTAACTAAGCAGAAAGATGCTGCCGCCTTAATCCTGTTTTATTTCCCACTGTCAATGCTTATGAAATCAACTGGATGATATGTGATAGTGGGATCTCTCACGCCGTCACTACACGGCACGGTGTTATCAAAATGATACCATGTCTTTACCCTCGTACTCGTATAATACTAAAGCAGCATTCTCAAAGGCCGGAATTCCTTTCATTGTTATTCATTTGTGAATATAATGAAGGCTGTATATTCATGCACGAGAGCACTCGCTATGCCTCTCGCGAGCCTCTCGCACGAGAAGCGCTTCACGAGTGTGACCTTGTACATTCAAGTTTATTCAGTTACGGTGAGGGACGGTGAGGAGATGGACGCATGATTTCGGACGAATGGATTTTTGTCTTTGTGGTAACGATGAGTGGGCTCCCACAAAATAGGTTCACTTAGATAAATTCAAGAAAATTGAGTTTGTTCTCTTGGTTCCACATGATAAGTTTGTGGTAGTAGGATAACTAAATATACTGCACGCTAAAACGTCTTGCGGTAGACTGAACGAAGCGCGAGTGTACAGTGACGCACTCGTGTCCACTCGCGAGGGAATGCGAGGCCTTTTGACTCGCGCACCAAAAACCGACACGAGCGCGAGAGCACGCGAGGCGAGGCGAGGGAAGGCAAGGCTCAGCGAAAGTATCCTGTACACTCTCGTCCTCGCCTTGCCTCGTGAGCCGTCGTCGAGAGTGTACAGCCGCCATTAAAGGCATTATAAATCAAACCTTGGAACAAATGGCAATTGCCTTTTGAATAATTGGCAAGACGTTTTAATTATGTATTACCGAAGAATACTATCGTCATCTCATTTCAACCTTTACATATAACTTTAAAGTTCAATTTATAATTATTTAGTACTATATATAATTATTAATTACGACCTGATAAAACATGGAGGAAGTCGATGGATGCAGGTGACTCTCGACCGTGCTTTGTGGTTGTGGCATTCCTTGGGAGAAGTCTATGTTTAGCAGTGAACTTGTGAAGAAGGGTTGTAATGATGATGATGATGATGATGATGATGATATATAATTATGTGGAGTAACGTTGATGTCATGTTAATGGATAAACACTAACGTCATTTTCTACGAATAACATTCATTGATAATTAAAATGAAAGTGCTTTATTTTTCAACTCAAATGGATTTCGAAGCAATTAAGCAGCTTGACGGCATGCATATAATTTCGATCGCTTGCTTAAGCCCAAAGACATTCAAATATTCAAGCCGCTAATGTACACGTCCAGCCGCATAAGCAAGCATAAGTGATTTTTTCGGGTGCACAATCACAAACAAAAACAATATTGGAAAGCAATGCTTGATCAAGCCTGTAATACTTTCAAAAACGTCGCGTGGGGCAAAAAATATAAAATCGCATCAAGCAGCGGGCAAGCAAGCACGTAGAATCTTGACCCTTGCATCAAGCAACTATTGTAAATGATTAAAACGCACCAACGCCATAGACTTATTATACTACTGCATAACCAACGCCCATTTTTTTAGTTCTTTTTGTAATTCATTATAGCAATAACCATATCGTACCAAAAAAAAAATTATCGATGATAACATCTATTTCAAAAATAAATGTAAAAATATTAATGATGTAGTAATATTATTATATTAATAAAGAGATTTTTAAACTTGTACAAATTGTCCGAATAAATCCGGGTAGCGTTCGAAAAATAAAATATGTAAAAATAAAAAATAAAAACTGCTGGATCGATTTGGTTAAAAACTTAATTAAATTCTAATTATATAATTATGCATCGAATGAATCTAGACTAACATCGATACCATTATTTTTTCTCGAAATATTCGCTGCAAAAATTGCGAATGAACATACTTACATTTATATACGAGTTGTATTAATACTAGCCATACGCCTCAGCTTTGCTCGGGTTTTTGAATCTCGGCAACGCGCCACCTACTGGATTTAATTGTAAATCTAAACCATCCAGGGTCCCACCCAAACACTCAAAAAAATTATCTAAATTGGTCCAGACGTTCTCGATGATGATATTTCATACATGCGGAACTCTGAAGGAAAATGAAAGGGGTCTGTGCGCAAGAATTGGACGTACGTATATAGAGTGCAACTTTTTTTTACTGCTGCTACGTCAATCTAAAAGCTATTAAAATAGTCGTTTAATTAGCTAACTTGATAGGGTGTATTGATATATTTTTTTTCTTGTCTTGTCTTTTTATAAAAACGTAATCCCTACACAAGGATTTTCTCCTGTATCGTGGTGGCAGTTTACAGACATAAATTGCACAAGGACAAACATCCAGACCCGGAACAATTATTTGTAGGCCTTACAAATACTAGTTCCGTGCGGGATTCGAACCCGCGACCCCCACTATTTATGTATACGCAGCCACTCATTGCTAAGGCACTGCGCCACGGAGTCGTCTCGTCATATTTTGCCTTTACTTTGTAGATTTTGTCACCGTTTCCCCGAGACACTAAACTTTACCTACTTCTGAAAGAAATATAGCATACATTCAAATGTATTAAAAAACATTAAGATGACGTCAAGGGTCGTATCCTACATAAATACAGTATATTTCTTGAAAACATCAATCAACCATGCTAGGAATATATCTCTATACGTTATAAAATTTATACTAATAAATGTATACGAAAAATATGTTTTTTGTAGAATAAGTGTGACAAACGAGCACTTAATCCACTTGGTGGTAAGTGGATGCTGTGGTCCATAGACATCTACATCTATCCTCGATTAAGATTCCAACTGCAGATGCGTTGTTACACTGAGGACCAGGTGGAATGCATCGATTCCAGTAAAAAGAGTCTCCGGTTTTCTACACTCAACATTTCAAACACAGCATCATTGAGCTGGTACTTTAGACTGGTATTCTGTGAGAGCGTGGTCCTTCCCCGGTCGAGCCGATCCATTCGTGCTACAAACATATTATAGTTGCGTGGCTCTACCATGTATAAAATAATTTACAATGTCGTACAATTAAATAATTCAATTGTAAATTTTATTTACATAACATAAAAATATATGTACAGAATATATTATAATAATGAAATAAACTAAAAATTAAATTATCATACAGTCTTGCTGTATGCCCCGCAGTATGTTTGTCGTACAATAAAAATTATACGCTTATGATTTTTATAACCACTTTTGTGTGATTATGATTATCAAAGGATGTGTAATGAATTTGCTTAACAAAGGTCATTAAGTACTTCTATTATATTTAAACAAAGATAATTTGACGAAGAATATAATTTATATGGGTACCTACGTCTTCGTTTGTTAGAAATACCTTTCACATATAATCTCCTAATGTTCATTAAACAAAATTTCACTTGTGCCATATTCATCTTCTCGCCGATTTTTCTGGTATTTTTGCTTCCCTGACTATTTTATCCATTCTTCCGTATAAAATCTCACTTAATACGAACCAATGGTCGCCCATTTCGGACAAACTAAAGAGATTATCACGTGTTGAACATGTAAAATGCGTACTTAAATTAAGTTGCTTAAAATAATTTAAAATTTAGTTAATTATTTGTTTATTAATGCTTTATTATAATTTATAGAACATAAAAAGATACTACATGTGTTGTAATAATAAAACAACTAAATATACCTAAAAACGAAACTTTTCAGTCCTACTCCACGCGCGCGGTACATTTTAATGTCATTGCCAAGAACAATACTTAGCCTTTTAGCGAGACAAGAATATTGTAACCAGCGGCGACAAGTGTTGGTAGCATTTCCTGTAGGAACTTCACTGCAGGTGTGGTCCACGGATCAATATAGTCTCCACAGCAAATATCTCAAATACTTTTTTATTCGAACCCGAAAAACTTGTTTCCATAAAACTGTTCGACGTATGTACCTCGCACGTCTTATAGAGGTAAAATTGGTTTGGTTAACTAATTATGTACTTGATAGGAACTAAAGCAATAAGCAGGCACAAAGCGCCGCGGATAAACCTTGGCCTTTTCAGTTCATTACCACTGTTATATTGTGCATTGCTTTGAACGAGCTACGTAATGGCGCTTCCCTTCGTAATATTTTTTTTAAACTGTGCTCTCGTTGTAAATTTTATTTCTTAGTGAAGACCGCCTTGTTTTAATCCTACTTTTTTATAAGTATTAAGAATGTGGATTCTCGTAGCCTTAAATCTGTGGTATGTAATAAAAATATACCACTTGGTTTTTATCTTGTTACCTATATTTATAAGAATTTAAGTCACGATTGCTCGTATTTATTACGATACGTTATCTGCTAAATTAGTAGGAAAAAAATGCTTATATTTAACTATTTTATATAATAGGTATGTATTTCGTAGAACCAACAACCGATGCGAAAAAGATATTCGAATGGAAATCTCGTACCTGCAAACGCTATCTATGCCGGATCCTCACTAAATGGAATGACGATCTGGAAAATTATGCGGGACGTCGATAAATGCATTTAGTTCAAAGAGCTTTATGATTTTTAAAGAGAGTTCTTTTTAAAAATTCATTTGCTGTAATAATGATGATAATAAATATTTTTCTGTTAAAAAAATTACAATAACAGCCCATACGTACCCATTGAACATGGAAGTATTTGCTTCGCTACCCAATGTTTTTTTCTCTTATGGTCTTTGAATTTAAAATATTTGTAATTTTAGACATGCAGATATATACAATAATTTCCTTCACCGTCAAGTACGTAATTAATCATTAATTCAAATTTCAATATAATCCACGTAATGTGCTCCACACCGTCTACTTTGATCCACAATGATGACCTTCTCGAATATTTTTTCTACTCTTCGACCCACTTGTGAATTCATTATTTTTTCTTTGGTCCTGTAGGAAAAAATATTTATTCCTATAGAAAATTAGTATTAGGCAAACATAACGTTGTGTAAGAGGTGGTAAGTTATTTCTATAAAAACCAAATTAAAACTGGGAAACATTCTCTCTTCTCCCTCTGCATGGCAGTGTTAGGATTTTTAAAGATTTAAAATGAGGCAAACAGCTATCTGTTATTTTCAGACCACACATTGACCATACCCATCGTTTTTACATCCTAAATACTCCCTATTAGAAGACTGTCCCCAGAAAATAGTGGCATTCGCAAAACGGAAGTAACGAGTCTATGGAATGATATCAAAAGAACCTGACTGTTAACCTTTTTTGAAAGTTGAGAAAGTGCATATGCGGATTTGCTGAGTCGTTTGCATAGATCCTCAACATGAGGCTTCCAAGTGAGTTGGTTATTAATCATTATACCTAGGAACTTAGCCATAATTGCTTCCTCAATATTAAAGCCTTGGAGGGAAATATTAATGTTTGGATTTTCACGGTGTTGATGGAAGTGCATAATTTTTGTTTTATTTAAAATTTATTACTAAATTATTATTATTAAGCCACTCTATAATTTCACGTATACAGGTATTGATATCACTTTCATAATTAACTATGTTTGTATACTTTACTATAGCTGAACTGTTATCTGCAAAGAGAATTGTTTTATGTGACGTTATTTTTGGGAGAACGTTTATATATATTAAAAAAGCAGTGGCCCTAGTAAACTACCTTGTGGTTCCCCGTATTTAATATGTCTTGATTTTGATAAATATGTAGTTTCTAATTTATTCTTTCCACATATTCTAGAAATTTCTGTGCATTGGATTCTATTATTTAGGTACAATTCTGAGATAGAGAATGTTCCCTCTTATACCATAACCATGACTGTAATTTGATCTTATGATCCACGAAATCAAAAGCCTTGGTCATGTCAGTATAAATGTGCTAATGGTGAGGTTATTTCTTTGTTGGTGTATTTAATCACTTTTGTAGACACGCCATCATATCCAACAATATTCGTATTTTCTAACTACGTACAAATTATTTCTGTTATGTCATTAATTGATACAGGTTGCATAAATAATGAATTCAATGTCAGATTTTAAAAAATTAGTGCTATTCAATGTGATGTCAGCTTTTACATTATTTTCAATTTCATCAATAAAATAATTATTAAATGCATTTGCAATGTCCATGACGTGTGTAAAAGACAAATTATCTTTTTTTACACACATTGTAGGCTCCTGTGGCAAACACAATTTTGATTTGTTTAGTATTTTCCAAGTAGCTTTGGATTTATTTTGAGAGGTTTTTATGAAATGGTTATTTTGCGCTTTTTCGGTTAGCTTGATAATTTTTCTATAGACTTTAGTGTAATTTTTAAAAAGTTTTTTATTATTTGCGTAAGGATTTAATCTGTATGTCCAGAGTAAGTGCCTTTGTTTTTTACTGCATATTTTTATTCCATGAGATTATTTGGTTGCTTTGCTAGCCTTTATGGTTATAATTTTCTCCGGAAAACATAATCTATAAAACATAGAAAAATCATTCATGGAATTGTCAAAAGCTTCGTTTGCATCCTTAGCATTGTATACTTGTGTGAAAGATAAGCAGTTTAAATAAGTTTTAATCCTAATTATATTTTCCATGGATATGTCCTGCTTTTTTGTTTTCCAAAATTTACGTTTACAAGTTTTATTAATAGGCACTTTAAGTGTTTGAGACGTGTGATCCGAAAAAACTAGATCTAAAACTTCTGTTTTGCATTCTTTTCGGTAATTGTGTGCAAAATTGTCGAAGCAGGTGTGACTATTTAATGTAGTGGATGTATAAAGTGCTAATTTTAAGTTTTATTGCATAGAAAGTATTCGAACTCCAATATAGTTTTGTTCCTTTTTAATACATCAATATTGAAATCTCCAAACGCATCAGGCAAACTTTTCTAAATATAATATCTATTTTTTCATAAAATAATGCATGATTATGTTTCGGAATTCTACATATACAAATATTGATAATTTTGTTAGCTATTATGTCTACCGTTCAACATTCGAAATCACACGAAACTGATTGTTTTGCTTCATCAGATAGTTCTCTATAGTGTAGTCCTACTCTAACGGAAATTCATGTAGTATTTCGCGAAAAGAATGCAGCTGAGCAGAAATTTGATATGTGTAATAAATCCTTATAACCCCATTTTAATAAAATGTTCTGTAACACAGATAACATCTATAATGGTGTCTTTGTTAAATAGTTCTTCTAATTTTACAGTTAGTGTATCCGATTTATTCATTAACCCTGCTATATTTTGATGAAGTATGCTAAGATAGTTAAATAAAATATTGAGAATTTATTTGTTGTGGGTCAGTAGGCATTTTGTTACGGTTTTGAAGGGAGCAGTCAGCTTATGGTTACATAGTATTTAGGTTGCTCAGGTCAAGAATTTAATTTCCTATTCTCAGTACACTGGGATATTAAACTAATAATAACTTGAATTGGCAATTCTGCTTCTCATTATCTGTTCACAAATTCTATTAAGTAATTTTAAAAAGACATAATGTAGTCGTTGACGGCCATCCGAAGCTCCATTCGCTAATTAGAAATTAAAATGTATTATTTATTCAATATGAATTATAAATAATGTAATATTGATAATCATTCTTATACTACTTCTTTATATCAATTCTTCTTAATTCTTTATACTAATTATTATACTTCTACCCTGGGATGAATCAGCAAGTATACAAACGGGACTTAAAAAAATGTATCTATCGAAAATAAGAGAAGCCAGGTGTGAGACATAAAACGAAAGTTATTACTCACTTTTAATATTATATATTTACAGTACCAGTCATTTGTTAAGTAATCACTGATATTGTGATAAAAATTATAATGCACTCCAGACCGAATTTTGGTCACGGCAGCCAGCCTCAACGTAGAATAGCTATCTGTGCAGAACAAGAATAGAGTGCACAAGTGTATGCGCAAGCACAGAACCAGTGGCTTTACGTGTTTTCCGAGGCGAAAAAAGGGTGAAACACCGCCAATTTCCTAATTCCGGTCTGTTACTGACAGAAAAACCCAATAAATTATTCTTCGTCTCGCTTTGTAAAGTGAGCAGACTGCATTGATCATCCGCCGGGACAAATATTAAATATTAATATTTTTATTTCTTTCTTTGTCAAAGTTTCAATTGACTACGATTCATATTACTAAAATAAAAGGCATTAGCTACTTTACTAGTCACATGTATAACATGCAGTTTTTGGATAAGTTTATATTTTCCTATTATTCACGGAGGTTTGCTTTTTGATATTGACATATTAAAATCTTGTTAAGGTCGAATTCAAATTAAATGTTACGATTGAGCAGCGTTTGCGCCATCTTCATTCGTTATGACCACGTTGACCGCAAGAATGTGGCTTTCAATTCGAAGGTTACATAAAAGCTTTGCTTATTTTATCACTGCAGAGCCTTAGTAGAACCGCCACAACGGAGGCGATCGTGCGCTTCAAATTGCGTACGCGCGTGAAAAGAACTATTTTTTTTTAATGTTTGTGTCTCTTTAGATAGTGACTAATAAGGTTGACTTAATGTGGTTATAAATGATTTTTTTAATTCAAATAAATTTATTTGCGTATATTTACACAATTCTAAAATAAAAAATATTAAATTAATCCCTTGTTAATAATTATACTTTGCCTACATATTTTGTGATCTTGACATTAAAGTGACAGTTGAATCGTTAAATATTTGGATTACTATGTGTAGTTATAAAATATCCAAAGTTATTCCTATGTTTATCAAAACCTTATTTTATATTATAAATTTTATTTTATATTTAAAATTAATTTATATTTACGCAATAATTACACCTATGATAATTTTATTATTATCAATTCTATGCATAAAGACATCAAACTTACCGTCAGTATAATGTACACCACCATAATGTAATTTGAGCGTAGAGGTGTTGCAAGGATGAAGGATTAATTAGGTCTAGCCTATAATTCTCTGACACTAATAAAATTAAATAAAACATTTTAATTAAAAATTATCCTGTATTATGTAGTGTTTATCTATTAAAATAATAATAAATAATATATACTGTTACAAATAGTTAATTATTGATAATTAAACCTCCAAATATTTTCCACATCCCGATAAGGCGTTATGGGTATGTAAGTAGGTAAATTTTTAGCTTAAAACAGTTTTTGAACAGACTGGAATAATATTATTTGGATTACAAATGAAATCGTACAATAATAAACAGGTTGTAACAATAAAAGTTCATATCATATATTTCATTCCTTAAAGTTTCTTATTAATAGTAATTAACAGGCTTTGTCTTCAGCATTAATTAATAAGCCTTTAATATATTATTAAAAATCAGTCTCTAAAGGTTTTCTTAACTAATAAGTTAGAAGCCAGTGGCTATATCATATAATTTTAAAATTATGTAATGTGCTAGATGTGAGTGCGTCTGTTTTCTAAACAGCGTCGAGCGAAGAAAGCCAATTTCCTATGAAATTGAATCGTTCGTCGAACTGGTCTTGCACTCGATCGGTATGAACCTGTTTTTCAAATAATTAATTATTCTAAAATTAGAGATTGTTAATCGCCAAACATTTTATTAGGTCACGTTTTCTGATAATAAGTAAAATCTTTTCAAAGTAATTATCTTTTTGTGCATCGAATGTCGCACGCTCACTTCATTCTGGGTCAATAAACATGCAGCGGAGAAGGGAACCCCGGAAATCCTCGCTCTTAAGAAAAATATATGACTGTTTGCGTACTCATATAATAAAAGTTCATAACTAGGTACTACACACTTAAATCATTCTCAACTTGGTAGAGCCGTGCTACATTATGCCGGATTATATTGAATTATATTATAATGTTAATATTAAAAATGGGTCGGGTCGACCAGGGAAGGACCACGGGCTCAGAGAATACTAGCATAAAATAGCAGCTTAATGCTTCTGTGCTTCGTATGGTGAGTTTATCAACCGGAGAATAAACATGGTTATTGTTAACGAGTAATCCATATTAGCGCTTAGTGATTACAACGCATATGTACGTTGATTATTAATACAGGATAGATGAAATAAGAAAAGATGAGGTGTAAATGCACCACAGGATCCGCTTATCAGGTGAACAGTATGTTCAATTTTCCACTTTTACTTAAAAATACCTTTTATATAGAATAAGGGAGAGAAACGAGCAAACAGTCCACCTGATGGTAAGTGGATGCTATGGAATCTACACATCTACATTTATTCCCAATTAACAGTTTTTTCGTACATAATTAGAAATAAATGTTTAAATTGTTTATTTAGACCAATATCATTCACGAATAAAGTGGCTAAATAACTTGATAAGTCTATTAATCATGTATTTAATAAAATAATATTATAATTTAATAAATAATAAAGAATATTTTCTTATTTTATGAATCTTTCCATTTGATTGCGTTGGCGGATAAAATGATGTCATGAATTGAATGACCCATAAAATTAATTTGTTAATATAATATGCGACGGCAATTTTTCCGGACCAATACGACTTAGGGACCTTCAAGAAAAGAGTCTTACTCCTTTCTGAAAGGCCGGTAACGCCTGAACCTGCAATTCCTCTGGTGTTGCGGTTGTTTACGGGCGTTGACAATCATTTGCCATCAGGTGAGCCGCATGCGCGTTTGCCCCCTCTTCTGTAAAAAAATAAGCACTGTGACTTCACATATTTTTGTTACCTTCTCGGCGGTGAAAGAAAGAATCGTGAAAAATCCTGCGTGTTTGAGAAATTAAATTGTTTCGCGAACATGTGAAGTCTGCCAATACGAAATGGAACAGCGTGACGAACAAATTGCTCTAGCCTCTCAGAAATGAGAGAAGGCCTGTGCAAATAGCTGTTGGACATATTTACATACGTTGTTACCTTATTTTACTTTTATTTTATTTACTACTCGTATATACGCAACTTGAGAAACTTAGTTGTTCTTTGAGTGCTTTCTTATAAATTAAAAAAAAAAAATTCTAATAATTAGCCCCTAAATGCAAAATTGACACGCATGTTACACTAGCTTGAAGTTTAATAATTTTGTCTTTATAGTTGGTGCTGATTTAGATGGACTCCCATCTATTGTTAAAAATATGAAATTTAGTTTTGTTTATAAACAAGCTTGTTTTTAAAAATTAAGTCCGTAAGCAAAAATCGTAATTTTTTAAACCGTTATATGTCTATCTCTGTTTAGCCTATTGGTTGACTGGGAGAAAATGCCCTATGCCATTAAGTCCACCATATGTACTACTTTGTGTATGAAAGCATTAATAAATTATAATTAGTAAAAAGTATACGTGGAAGAGCCATGCTGCAGTTATATTAGATGTATAGTTATAGCACGAATGGGTCGGCTCGACCGGGGAAGGACCACGCTCTCGCAGAACACCAGCGAGAAATGGTAGCTTAATGCTGCTGTATTTCGTATGGTGAGTGTAGAGAACCGGAGACCCTTTTTACTGGAAATGAGGCATTCCATCTTAGTCCTCACGGGTGACAACGCATCTGCATTTTGATTCGTAATCGAGGGTAGATGGTATGGTATGGATAGGTAGATGTCTATGGGCCACAGCAACCACTTACCATCAGATGGACTTTGTGCTCGTTTGTCTCCCTATATTATAAAAAAAATATAATTTAATCCCCTTAGAGCTTTTTTTCGCATTAACAGTTATGACGTAGTTTAGCGGAATGTTGCGAATGATTGCGTGCACTGCTGAAATTCGATAAGCAAGTAGTAACATGGCGACTCTTGCATTCCGAGACCCATGTAAGATTACGTCTGATCTAGTACACCAAATACGCGACATGTAGCAATCACATTTAAGAAATGCTGATTTACAGATTGCGTGCGTTAACTTAACGTTCTACTTCTATAGAAATAAAAGACTGTCACTGACAATCCTCCAACTATTCTGTAATGGGTGTTGTTATAAATATTTTTCCTGTCTTCGAAATATTTTTTAAAATTTTCTAGCATACAGTTTCTCATATGTGGTAGAGCCATGCTGCAATTAAATTAATAGTATAATTGTAGCACGAATGAGTCGGCTCGACCGGGGAAGGACCACGCTCTCACAGAATACCAGCGTAAAATAGTAGCTTAATGCTGCTGTGTGTCGTATGGTGAGTGTAGAGAACCGGAGACCCTTTTTACTGGAAACAATGCATTCCATCTTAGTCCTCATGGGTGACAACGCATCTGCATTTTAGTTCTTAATCGAGGATAAATGTAGATGTCTATGGGCCACAGCATCCACTTACCTTCAGATGGACTGTGTGCTCGTTTGTCACCCTATCGTATAAAAAAATACAGATTTCCGCACTTAAAATAAAAAATAATAATTTCATTGCTGCGAGCCTTCCGGGTTGCTTGCGTACTGTAAATTTTATACCTAGCACTTTCTTCCTGAGTTACCACGGCTTTATATAAAGACTTGCAAGTTTTTTCTTGTGGTCAACTCTTTGCTAAGATTTAATTTACAAATTACATATCACAATCGTCTTTTATGAATTAGGACATTTTTATAAACTTATTTAATAACATGTGGCTCTACCATATCATATTTCAGCGGCAGTGTTAATCGACCTTGTAAAAATATGACATTTAATTTTTTTTTATAAATCTGCAATGACATACGAAACTCCAGTTCCTTGATAGTAAGTGCAGCTAGGGACACCCTCAATTAAATTCAAATAAAGGAGATACTTCGTCACCTCTGAGAATTAAGATGGAATGCTTTTCAGCCTGTACTCGTATTAATACTAGCTGTCTATAACCTTCACAGAACACAACAGTCCATGCACTGCTATTAGGCGGCAAAAAACAAACAGGGTGGTGTCCACCCTGACGAACTCCTAGGCATAAATATAGCAAGGAAGCGATAATGTTTTACGGTACGGTTAACGGTTAATAAAATACAATATTGTTGCATGAATAAGTCAACTAGCGCCATCTAGTGTCAGGAACGAGAGCGAGGGGAGCATTGAGAAAATGACATCACAAATCACTCAACTGACAGCGCCTAGTCGAAACTCGAACGCTCGGTACCTTCCGCGTGTTTACTTGAACATTCTGGATATTTCTTTGCTAATTTAAATATATAGGCGCTGCAAGATGCGATGGAGGCAGTGTTGATTTGGGCGAAACAAGCGAAGCTTCGGAGTGGAATTAAGTGAATTAGTGTGTTTAAATTATTAGTGTTTTAACTTTAATTGTGTAAAGTAAATTAAAGTGTTAATTTAGGTAATTTTATCGGCAATTTTTATTGTCACGAACCTCAAGCTCGTAACAATTGGTGTCAGAAGTGGGATCTAATAATGCCGATTTTACCTAAGGAGGAAACGGAGGGTGTCCGTACCCGAAGTCAACGCCAACAGGAGACGGACCAGAGGAGATTTGGTGGTGCAACGCCGCAGATGTCTGAGGGCCAGCCGCCGGCCACGGAAGCCGGTCCGTCAGCAGCTTCTACGTCTGTGGCACCTGACTTAGGTGCTCTGATGGTGATGCTGCAGCAGCTGCGGGGCGGACAAGAGAAACAGGCCCGTCAGTTGAAAGAGCAGCAGGAGGAACAGGCCCGCCGACACGAGGAACAGGCCCGCCGACAGGAGGAACAGATGCTCCTCATGAAGGACCTTCACGCTACCTTCGGAAAGGAGATAAAGGAGGTGAAGGATAGGGTTGCTCACCATGACAACCGCCTGTCGGAAGCTGAAAACCGAATCGAGAAAGCTGAAACCCGAATCGAACAAGTAAACAATCGGGTTGAAAACGTAATGGCTGACACGAAGAAATCACTGGACGAACTCAAACTTGGAGATGGAGCTACAGCTCCCGTAGTAGCTACAACACCTTCGCTACGTGGGTTCAAGGTGCCACCGTTCGATGGTACCTCTTCCTGGTCAGCCTACAAAATCCAGTTCGAGGCTGTTATGAAGGCGAACGGCTGGAATAAAAGTCAGGCCATGACTGCTCTCACACTAGGCCTGCGCGACCAGGCCTTAACAGTTCTGGAAGCTCTCGGCGAGGAAGTGACTTATGAGCAACTCCTTGAGGCATTGGAGGCGAGGTATGGCGACGCTCACCTGGAACACGTCTTTCGTGCGCAGCTTAAGGATCGCGTGCAGCGCATCAACGAAAACCTGCAGCAGTGGGCTCTAGAGGTGGAGAAGCTGGTGCGAAAGGCATACCGGTCTGTACCTGCGCTCATTGGAGGGAACCTGGTGCAGACATTCATCGACGGCATCCGTGACCTGGAAGTCAGAGCTGCTGTGAGGCTCGGGCACCATGAGACGCTTAAGGACGCCTTGGCCCATGCACTGGAGGTAGAAGCCGTGCGGCAGGATCATCGTTCCCATCGCGTCAGGGAGGTTGCAGCAGCTACAGTTCGCGACCGCAACAAAGGATACAGCCCTAGGTGCTATGGCTGTGGGGAAAAGGGCCATCTTCGATCCAGCTGCCCTAAGCGAACCCTAGAAAGGGAAGGTGAACGATCCCAGGAGGGTAGTGCGGCCAACAGCACCGCCCAGCAGCAGCAGGGAAACGAGTAAAAGCCAGAACTGCGGGGCGGGTGCTGGCTGATGTTAAAAGAGCCCCAAGGATCTCGATCTCACAAACCCATGATGGGAACAGCCTAATCATAAAGGGCGAGATCAACGGAATGCCGTGTAAGCTGACCATAGACACTGGAGCCTCTCGTACGGTTGTTAGTTCCCAACTTATAAGTCAGTTCCTTGGGGACTCCGCATACAACCGAGAACGCCTTAATTTGGTAACAGCCACCGGTCAGCGTATACCCGTCCGTGGAGAGAAGGAGATGGAGTTGAAGCTAGGCAACGTGATCTACCTGCATAATGTCATCGTGGCTGATATAATGGACGACTGCATCTTAGGCCTAGACTTTATGAGGAATAATTGTTGTGAGATCGACGTTAAGCAAGGTGTTTTGAAATGTGGACAGGAGGAACTTTTTATGGAAGGTGCGTTACCAGGGAACGTGTACAGCATCAAGAAGATTGTTCTTCCGCCGAGATCGGAAACGATTGTTCCGGTTAGTCTTCCTCGAAACGCTTGGCAAGCTCACCGTTGTGTACTTGTGGAAAGGGTAAACAATAACCTTCCATGGAAAGTAGCTCGAACCTTGGTCAGGACCACTGACATCTCAGGAGTACGTGTGCTGAACCTTTGCGACCGGGAACAGGTTATAGAAAAAGGTACACTGGTTGGTACTTGTGAGGAAGTGGATTGGTTACGTCAGTGGCAATATATATCGAGTGGGACCCCCAGCAAGGATTCAGAAACGAGAGTGACCACACTTTTGGAAGACTGTCGCAGTGTTCTGTCCCCGAACGAATTGGTGAAGGCGAAGAAGTTGTTACTCGAGTACGCCGATGTATTCTCATCAAACGATGCTGACATAGGAAAGACTGGTTTAGTTCAACACAAAATAAACACAGGTGAAGAGTTGCCTATCCGTCAGCGGCCAAGACGATTGCCGGTAGCACGTGAAAAGGAAGTGGAAACCATGATTGAGGGAATGGTGAGGGATGGTGTTATTGAACCTTCATCTAGTCCATGGTGTTCACCCGTGGTACTGGTAAAGAAGAAGGATGGTAGCTTGCGGTTTTGTGTTGACTACCGCCGTCTAAACGACGTTACTAAGAAGGATAGCTATCCCTTACCGAGAATTGACGACACGCTGGACATGCTTACAGGAGTAAAGTGGTTTAGCACGCTGGACCTAAAAAGTGGCTACTGGCAAGTTGAAATTGACCCTAAGGACAAGGAGAAAACTGCGTTCTCGACGGGAAAGGGTCTGTGGCAATTTAAAGTAATGCCGTTTGGGTTGTGCAATGCTCCAGCAACGTTTGAAAGGCTGATGGAACTTGTACTTACCGGGCTAATTGGCGATGCCTGTCTGGTCTACTTCGCTGACATCATCATCGTCGGCCGTACGTTTGAGGAACACCTTCAAAACCTGGAACGCGTGCTCATGAAGATTAAGAGTGCCAACCTTAAGTTGAGTCCGAAGAAATGTTCACTATTCAAACGGCAAGTCAACTTTTTGGGGTATGTAGTGTCGGAAGAAGGTATCCGCACGGATCCAGAGAAAATCGCAGCTGTAAAGGATTGGCCGGTTCCAAAAGACAAGACGCAGGTTAGAGCATTTTTGGGTTTGTGCTCCTATTACCGGCGATTCGTGAAGGACTTTGCAGATATAGCCAAACCTCTGCACAAGCTAACCGAGGAGAAGCGACATTTCTGCTGGGATGAAAGTTGCAATATCGCATTCCAGGAGCTCAAGGACCGTCTGTGCAAAACACCTATTTTGGGATACCCTGATGCAAGCAAAGAATTTATAGTTGACACAGACGCAAGTGATATAGGACTCGGCGGTGTGTTGTCTCAACGGAATGGTGACCAAGAGGTCGTAATAGCGTACTTCAGCAAGTCGTTGTCAAAACCGGAAAGGAACTATTGTGTCACAAGACGCGAATTGCTCGCTGTGGTAAAGTTGTTGCAGCATTTTAGCAAATATCTTCTGGGACGAAAGTTTCACTTACGAACTGACCATGCTGCACTAAAATGGCTATTGCAGTTTAAAAATCCAGAAGGACAAGTTGCGAGGTGGATTGAACTACTGCAGGAATACGACTTTGAGATCGAACATCGCAGCGGAAAATCTCACGGCAACGCAGATGCATTGTCAAGAAGCCCTTGTCCTGAAGATTGCAACCATTGTACCAGGCAAGAGAGTAAGGAAGAGGTATCCGTGAGGATGCTCAGGACGGACCACCTCAGCAACGAGTGGAAGAACAGCTTACAACATGCACAGCAGGAAGATCCGGACATCAAGCCGATTCTGGAATGGATAAGGGCCAGTGCTCCCAAGCCTAAGTGGAGCGACGTCTCAGCAATGAGTTCAACCACTAAAAGCTATTGGGCCCAGTGGGACAGCTTGCTGCTTCAGGATGGAGTTCTGTGCCGTAAATGGGAAAATGTTCGGGGGACAGCTGTTATTTACAAATGGTTGTCCCTAAAGCTAAAGTACCGGATGTTCTACAGCTGTACCATAATGATTATTCAGGAGGCCATCTGGGAGTTAAACGAACTCTACTGAAGATCCGAGAACGGTTTTACTGGGTCCACTGTCGAAACGATGTCGAGGACTGGTGTCGCAAATGTACAAGTTGTGCGGCTGTAAAGGGACCTCAGATTCGTAGTAGAGGTGCATTGAAGTTGTACAATGTGGGTGCACCATGGGAGAGAATAGCCATTGACGTGGCGGGGCCGTTTCCGGAGAGTGAAAGCGGTAACAAGTATTTCATGGTTGTGATGGATTACTTCACTAAGTGGCCAGAAGTCTTCGCCATTCCAAATCAAGAAGCTTCAACAGTTGCAGATAAACTAGTTCATGAAGTCTTCTGTCGTTTTGGAGTACCTTTAGAGATTCACAGCGATCAAGGAAGGAATTTTGAGTCTCAAATATTCCAGGAAACTTGCCGAGTTATGGGTACTCATAAAACAAGAACGACTTCTTCGAAGCAAAAGTTGTAGACAATCGGCAACGAGATTGGGACAAGCACATACAACCGTTTTTGTTGTCATATCGAAGTTCTGTTCACGAAAGTACAGCAGTGACACCAGCTTTCGCAAACTTTGGAAGAGAATTACGGCTGCCTGCGGACCTGATCACCGGGATACCACCTGATGCCCCACGCAGTATAACCGATTATGCAAATGACTTGCGGAACAAAATGAATGACATTTATGAGCACGCCAGACAATCGGGCCAGCAAATGTCTGAGAAAATGAAAACCCGGTACGACCGCAAAATGAACAACAAAGGGTTCGACGAAGGTTCACTTGTGTGGTTGCACAATCCAGTCCGCAGCAAAGGGAAATCTCCTAAGCTTCAAGCTAAATGGAACGGCCCGTACCGGATTGTAACCAGGATCAACGATGTGACCTACCGGATACAGAAAGGCGCAAGAGGGACTCCTAAGATCGTCCATGTGGATCGCTTGGCGCGTTATTATGGGACCGATAATGCTCGGGACGAGCATGTCTTAGGAGGGGGCAGTGTTGCATGAATAAGTCAACTAGCGCCATCTAGTGTCAGGAACGAGAGCGAGGGGAGCATTGAGAAAATGACATCACAAATCACTCAACTGACAGCGCCTAGTCGAAACTCGAACGCTCGGTACCTTCCGCGTGTTTACTTGAACATTCTGGATATTTCTTTGCTAATTTAAATATATAGGCGCTGCAAGATGCGATGGAGGCAGTGTTGATTTGGGCGAAACAAGCGAAGCTTCGGAGTGGAATTAAGTGAATTAGTGTGTTTAAATTATTAGTGTTTTAACTTTAATTGTGTAAAGTAAATTAAAGTGTTAATTTAGGTAATTTTATCGGCAATTTTTATTGTCACGAACCTCAAGCTCGTAACAATATTATTGAAAAGTTTCCGTCGTATTTGTAAAGTGAAACAGAATTCGAAAGCCAGTCCATAAATATTGTAATGCATCTGCTGCTTGAAGCTGATAAATAATTCCATTCAAATGTAACACAGTGACCCTAAAAAATTATAAAAATAATGTTGTAAATGTACAAAAAAAAAAACAGTTATACAGTACACGTATTCAAACATTTCAAATAATTTCAAAACATTTGATTTGCAATATATTTCACATTTTATTTTCTTTTAAAAGGAAATAGTAGTACTTTCAACAATTCTTATTATTCCTTATATATTCCCGAAAGGAGCTGTGGAGCTGTAACTCGAGAAATCCGGCTTCGATTCCCGCCAGCGTTAATGAAATTGTTAATTGCAATTTTAAGTGCTAGTTTACCACATGCTCGGTAGTGAATGAAATAGCGTAGGGAAAAATAAACTTCTGAAAAAAAAAATATCTCGAAGACAAGTGAAGTCAGCAACGTGGACTGGAGCAGTGAGGACGACCTAATTGTCTTTCAAAAATGAGGGGAGGTCTCTGCCCAGCTGTGGACCGTATTTAGACGTATTAGACGCTATAATATTTTATTTCCCTTTACTCATTTTATGATTATTTATCGTTTTAAAATGGGTTTGTTTCATTTTTCAAAAAAAAATATGGTAACTAATGAACTGCAAAACCTTGAATTTGTAAAAAGAATGTGCTACATTTTTTGAGAGCGCTATCGCGAAATTGAACACCGTATCTTTTTATTAAGCAACGTAACTGAGACTAAGGAAATAACGGATTGCGTTCCTTTTACTTCGTTTCGTTTTAATCTCCTTATTTATTTGCAATAAAATTTTATATTCAAACGAAGTGTTCGGAGGCATAAGTCACCCCCCTTGAATCGTTTATTTAATACTTCCTGCTTGTTTTATTATTGGCGAGTAGGTATAAAAATGTGTATTATTATTTGTCCACATATAAATTATAAAAGAACTTTAAAAATCCCGCTAGAAAAAGTTTCGTAAAAATATTATCGTTTCAGGAAGTTAATTTACTAAATTACATTAAATGCATCTATTACACACATAAGAAGATATTTTTCTTAAAAAATAAACAAATGCATTAAACCGAACAACATGCTTTGAATTGTAACTATGATATTTTTAATTTTACAAATAAATAAAATGCTTATATAGTCAACCTTATTAGTCACAGTGTATGCGATGCTGACTTTTCAGGTCAATTTAATCGTCACAAAGCTCATTTTTATATATATTTAGGGATAAAATTAAATGATAAAAAAGTTCAATTTGGATTAAATAAGTATTATAATTAAAGTGAATAATTGCGTTAACAAACACTAAAATGTTCAAACGTATGTGCGCTTTTCTTTTGATGAGTTGGATAGCCGGCACGAAGACCGTGAATTTTCATCCACCGCCGTCAAACAGCATTGCAAAATCAGGTAAGAACTAGTTATATGACCAGCGCTACTTAGGGTTACGGTGTTAACGGGGAAAGGGCATAAAGATGGCGGCAACTTGTTTGGCGAAGATACGCTATACTAATAACAGTCGTTTACAACGCCCACTAACGCACATGCTTCAAAGTATCATTTTAATTTGGTTATCTCAAAAATGTATGTGATGCTTTAAATAGATTATATATAATAGACGCTTAATATGATAAATAATTTAAGGATTTTTAACACTTTGCCTGATATTTCTCTTTTCACCATTTATAGACGTCCTCTGCTGAACATATAAATTCTACAATTTATCTTCAATCTGCCTGGTTTCCTGCCATTCTGATCCAGTATTAATTGACTGACATTTGCAGCCTATTTTTCTCAGTTATCTTGGCAATATTTTCCAAATATTTTTCAATGTTTTTTATAAAAGTGATAAACGTTCTGACAGTCCACCTGATGGTGAGATGGTGAGAGCTACTGCAGATCATGTAAACCTGCAGTCAATGCTGTCTGTCAATGCAACCTGCAGGCTATGATGGAGAGCCCCACAGTCTTAATTTTCCGGCATAAATAGTTATAATGAATTTGCCTACCCAGATCGACTCCTAAAGAGAGAAAAAGGTACTAGGACACCTTGTGAATTAGTTATTTTAAATTATAATTTCGTAATTTTTAGAAAGTGCGAGGATATCGACTCAGCGTTTCCCAACTCGTCTTAGTGCTATAGGAATCCTATACCTTTAAACGAGCAATTCTTGTATATATATATAATCGGAATCTCGGAAACGGCTCCAACGATTTTCATAAAATTTTGTGTGCAGGGAGTTTCGGGGGGCAATAAATCGATCTAGCTAGGATTTATTTTTAGAAAATGTCTTTTTGTCCGTGTTTTTAGGGAATGAAAAACTGCTACAATATCGTTAGAATAAGAAGGTAAATTTTGACAGTTTATTAATGATTACAAATAGCTTAATTGGTATATTGGGCGGTCACAAAATTGTAATTCCATGGTTCGAGCCCAGACCGACTGACCGACTTTTTTTTAATTTTTTTTTTCAAGTTCCTTTCTTTTTTTGAGAAAAACTATTTTTTTCGAGCCATTTTTTTAGTATATTTTAAAAACACGAGAATTTAAATTAAACTAATTGCACTCATGATTTTTTATTCAAATAACCAGTTATTATGTCGCTAAGATCAAAAAATATTATTCGTATTTCATCAGTATGTAATTTGTATCTAAATATTATAATTTCCAAAACACACGAATTAAAAAATACCGAGCAAAGCTCGGTCAACCGGGTACTATATATATATATATATATATATATATATATATATATATATATATATATATATATATATATATATATAATACCTTTCGATATGGCGCTTTTTTACAAAGGTGGATATCCAGCAGTGACTTTGAACCTCTGCTAAAGAATATGTTTTATAAGTTAGTGTAAAGAAAAATAAGCCAACTCTTCAAACAGTGTACCGCGCTAATTGTCGAAAGAGACTGTAATGGCTCACTGATAGCAGAGAATTCATACAAAAGGCTTGTCTGGCGAATTTTAATAGTGACGAGGCAAAGCATATATATAAGTCCACAGATCCACTCCTGGATTTTGATGCTTAATCGAAAGTAGATGTGGGTCTTAGCATTATATATTAGGGATGGGCCGAATATGGATTTTACCGAATACGAATATTCGGCCGAACGTTCGGTAAAATTTATACCGAACCGAATATTCGGCCGAACATTATTCGGCAGGATTACCTCGGTACCTAACCAATTTATGTCGAAACTTGTTACCGCAAAGCGCGCGGGATTAGCGCCAGCTCCCCTGCCACACTGATATGTTATTGCATCATCTAGTATTGAGCAAATTGCCGGCACATGCTTATGTTTTGACTATTTTTGTGAGAAAAAAGTATTTTTAGTAAAAATTGATAAGTATGTGATGAAAATGAGTGGCAGGATATCTACTATTTGGACCAATTTAAGAGAAACTGACGACTGTAATGCAATGTTTCTTTGTTTGATTCCAAACAAAATTTTATCAAGCTTTCTATTTGCTATAATTGAAAATAAATCTACAGGGCCTCAAAAACATATCGACAAGTAGATTTATTAGACCCATAAATAAATATAATTTCAATAGTTAAATTATGAAAGACATGGCATTACTCAATACATACAGTGGATACTTTGAGGATTATTACTTAGGGATTTCCATACAGTGGATACTTTGAGTACCACTTTAACGAATATTCGGCGATTTAGCCGATTTAATATTAGCGATTTCTGGATCTCGACAACAGCGTTACCTACCGGTTCCAACTGAGTTTCTAACCATCCAGGGCCACTTCAATAAACACAAAAAGATCTTCAAAATCGGTCGAGCCATTTTCGAGTTTTTGCGAGAATAACGTACAACAATTGATTTTTATATACATAAATATAAACACACTTGTACTATTTCATTAAATAATAAACTAAATATTATTTATCGTGTCGCGTGGAGGGATATTTTCTCTCACAATGCGAGGTTCATTCAAAAATATATTGTTACTCTTTTCAAAATTAATTTCATATCGCTGCCGTTGCGCTCTTTGTATTTTTATTTAAATTGTGACGGCAAAAAATCAGGAATATAATGGTTTGAATTTCATCAGATAATATTCATAAAGTTACAAGTTGTTCAAACGCACTCTATCCTAGTTCTCGCCAATTTTACGCTATAAATATATTCTACCCACAGACATCTAAATAATAAGGCTATATTATTTAGATTTCTGTGATTCTACCAATAATGCGAGGTTTCCATGCATACGTTAGGATGAGCATACAACTCTACACAAAGCAAATATTTCCCCTGCTTGTAACATCGGTTCAATTCCATAGATAAGCGGAAAAGACAACATTCATTTCATTTTCGCGGTATTGCTATATTAATATAAGATGGCGTCACTTATTGAATGTGGGAAACCCATTGAGTATTAAATTTTAAGAGAAACTTAAAAAGCTGGCTTCAATAAAGACTAGTGTAATTTTACACAGGGCGGTAAAATTAAAAGCTGGTTTGTTATATGAATAATAGAAATATTTAAAAAGAAAACAGATATTGCTACTGGGTGGCCAGGTGTAAAAAAGATAAAATTGAAAAATAAAAAAAAGGTAACGCAAAATAGTGGGTATTTACTCCGAATATAAAATATTAATAAATGATTTCGCGAGGACATCCATTACAAAAAAGCCACTTTGAGGATGTCGAATCCATCTTTGCATGCTATTTGGATTATAAAGATAATGTGACTAGGGTAGCCACCATTACTTTATAGCAAAGTATTGTACGTTTTACATTATTTCGGGCAAATGTAATTTATGCTTCATGACACCAAAAAGGTACGTAAAATACTTTATTTTAGCTATTCTATAATATTATAGAATATATTATATTACCGGGTTAAATTTAAATGTTAATATTTTAATGCTAAAAGAACGAATTATATCCAGGAAAAATATTGTTCTATGTAGTAATTTTTTTTTGAATAAAAACAATATGGTTTGTCATGTCTGCTATTCATTCCCGTCACTTCAGCGTTATTTACAGAGTTTACTCTTTGATGAATGCAAGGTGATGGGACGAAAGCAACGGAGTACAATCTTAACTTCGTTATTTGAATGTAAAGATATTGTGTGTATAAAATAGCATGTCAAATAAATAATACTTTATTTTCACTTGTCGCACTTTAAGGTGGCAACCCTAAACTGTCGCTAACACCTTCACCAACGTAGGTACTGGCTGAGTCACGCTTTATATATTACTGTCGAAATAAACTTTGACATACATAAAAAATTTAACAATTTGAATTAAGAAGGCATTTGTTTAAATGACACTTTAAATAAACAATTTGAACACATCATACACGTTTTAAAAAGCCTCTCTCAAGTCATCACATTACAACAGCTACTATTTCCATGTTATATGTCATTTATTTGGCTGAATCTAACAGTCAACGTAATGATTTCATATCCTTGAAAAAAATTGTAGGTATTTATTATTTTCCTATTGGAGCTGACTTTGAATCTAAATCTTAATATGAAATTTGCAAAGATTAATGTTTCTGGAATTACTGCGTGTGCACTGCTGCGTGTCTGGTGCAGCCGGAAGTGTGCAGATGTATACGAATTGATTTGATGTTACTAACATAATTTATAGATTGCTTTACTAACCCATATGGACCATGGTGCGAAATCAATGATTTCGAATACGTATTATCTGATAATACTCAATTAAGAGTGAAATAAATCAGGAGACGGCCAGCAGTGTCTTCCTTATAATGACTGAAAATATAAAACTGTGGTTGCCAACCCGCTTGGCAACTATGGTAAAAATCCCCTTATGAGACAATGGACTTTAATAAGCTGTAAGGGTAATCAATTAAGTACCTGTCTCTATCATTTAGGCACTTGTCTTTAAATCCATGTTTACATCATTTAAACTTTAACACTGACTGAATTAAAAAAATAATATCATGTATCATTTAAAGTTCCTTCACATGTCATCTGCCAGAAATTAACATGATTATAATCAAATTGATCATTCAAAATCACTGCTTCACGGCTAGTGAGTAATGGCAAAAAATATTTTGAAACCACATTTTATATCTGACCTTTATGAAGCCTCTTTCCTAATGATTGACCTATTAATTGATTGGGAAAATCCCTGACAGAAATTGGTATTGCGAAAACAATTTTCTGTTTTATTTTCCCTAACTCATAAAATCTTTAATCGAGTACGTAACATTGGCTTTATAACTCTTTTTTGTTGCTGAAAGACAATAAGGTCCTAACTGATATATCATAGCCGCTATTATATCACAAATACACCTGTATTAGTATAACGAATGATGTAATACTGGACGCCTAATTATAAAGCCATTTGTTGTCAATGTGTTAGAAGTTTTCAACATTTTAATCAACTACGGGAATTATAGTTATTTTCACACGTTGGTGTACACAATTTATTTATTCTTATTACATTTTAAATAAATAAAACGGAATAGGTCAAATTGAAATGCCAGCAATGGAGCGGCACCGCTCGTAGTTTCTCTGCGTGATAGATTTCGTAATAAGGATATCCGAAGTATAACCAGAGTAACCGGATAAAAATGGCCCACCATATCTTTGAACTGAAGTATCAATGAGCCGGGCATGCAGCTCGAAGAACCGATAATCAAATTCTATTCTTCTATTCTAAAAAGGAAGAAAGGTTCTTGAGTGGCAGTCTCGTACCAGTAAGTGGAGTATAAGGCGACCTCCCACTAGATGGAGTGACAACCTGGTAAGAGATGCAAGAAATCAATAGAATCAGGTGGCTTAGGTCCGGATTTTGTGGCTTTACTCGTTGGAGGCCTACATTTATCAGTGTACTTGTCATGGGCTGTAACGATGATGATAATATGCTTTGAAATAAGGTGGATTACGTTTCGAAATTGTCACCGTTGTTGCGAAAATTATCTCATTGTTACTCCATTGCAACGTAGATAACAACTATGTGTTCCAGTTATTTCGATAAGTGTTACCACTTTCTCTAAATTATGTTTGAATTAAAAACATAATTTTATGCATCGCGTCATTGAAAAAGTCATTAGGATCAACATTTTGTTGAATGAAGCCACATTTTTCAAACCTTATTCGGTCGGTCAGTCGGTCTGTCTGAGAGAATTATTTGCATGCCATTAAAACAAGAAATTTTACGTGGTAGAGCCACGCTGCAGTGCAGTGCTATCTTATTGTTGTGGCACAAACGGGTCGTCTCTACTGAGGTACAAACACGCTCTCACAGAATATCAGCGTAAAATTGCAGCTTAATACGATACGTTTCGTATGGTGAGTGTAGAGATCCGGAGATCGTCTTTTACCGGAAACGAGAGTTTCCATCTTAGTCCTCCGGGGTGACAACGCATTTGCATTTCAATTCTTAATCGAGAATAAATGTAAATGTCTATGGGCCACGGTACTTACCATCAGGTAGACTGTGCGCTCGTTTGCCAACCTTATTCTATATAAAAATTAATTTTATTTTCTGTGTGTCTGCCTTCGCTAATCTTCATAATGACTGCAAAAATTGTAATAGAACTTCATAAACAGATAGAAAGTAACGCCAAGAGTGATTACGTGTATATTTTTTTTAAAAAATTGATGATCATCTGAACCTGACACTAATTGGTCTCTGATCTGAATTGGATCTGATCTGGGTCGTTAGTTATCATTATATTTCTAATCACTTCATCACCCATCAGATCTGCCGTTTAGGAATCCAAGAAACATATTTTATTTAATGGAGATGGACAGAACAAATTCTTAAAAGAACCTTGTGACTAGTAACTTGGATACTGTAATGGCGTTCAATAAACCTAAACAGTTACATCATAAAATAATTGAAACGTAGAATAAACCTGCTTAATGTTCACTAAATTGTCTACGGAAGATTTATTTCTGCAGGAAACGAAATCGAAGTCATTTGATTGACCATTTCATGTAATATAATTTGTTCATTAAACGACGAGATAAATTGAAATAAATAATCTATTAAGCTTAAACCTTTATTTTTGTTTGTTTGAACAAGCTGAGTAATTAATCCGTTAACATCGGCTGGTTTAATAAATAATTCAAGGCTTTATAAATGGCATCTAATTTTACGACGTAATTTGACCTCGTAGCTTAAGTCTATAAAATGTTGTTATATATTTCCGTATGATACACTTTGTCGTCATTATCATCATCATTACAGACCATCACAAGTCCACTGCTGAACATAGGCCTACCGTGATGAACATGTCCTATCACTATGCTACCTAGTAGACTTTGTAGAGCACTTTTAATAATGATTAATTAATAATTAAACTGAAAAAAATTACTGAAATACCAAAAATTATAAAATATTTTATATTATTTTTAGCTTCTCGTCGGTCTTTAATTCTTAGATAAATTTTACTATGTCTTAGTAAAGACTTCAAAAGCTGGTAATAGCCGAAGTTAATAATTGAGGTGTGTACCATGCAATATCACAAGCTTGGGGTAACAACTCGATTGTCGCCTAAATAGATACATCACTTATTTTATCCCTCGTTTCAATCCTAGGAGAAAATTCGCATAATGATTCCAATTTACGTGAAAATTAGAAATTATATACCTACATCTAATTTGAAGAATTTTATCGTGTTTAATTAAAACAAAATGTAACGGGAATTAAAAACGCGATTACTAAAAGTAATCGCGTTTTTTAATTCCCGTTACATTTTTTCAACAAATCAAACCCTGAGGTATTTTTCTTTAATAAAAATATTAATTAAGAATGGTTCATGACTGTCGAAGATACGCAAACGCAAAATTTACGGATTTTATCGCGTTTAATTTAACTAATTTACTTATTTCATCATAATAACAGGTCTGGGGGGGGGGGGCTAAAATGTTTGACGTTCCGATGTCATGGTCAGTCAAATAGCAATTTTCCTTTAAGACGCTAAGTTAGCTTTAACCGGGAAACCTAACCTAATTGAAATACATGCTTGTAAAGTATTTATATTAAAAACTTACCAATCATGAATTTTTAATAACACGTATAATATGTTTATTCACGTCATTACATTACTTGAAACTAATTGCACAAAACAACTTACAAACTCTACTTCAAAACAAACAAAATAAAAAAGTAAAATGGCTGATTGTGTCAGCGCTACTGAAGTTAGCAAACGTGTCCTGACCGAAAACTGTGTAGTTTCGCATTTTGCTTACAAGCGCTTCCTAACGCTTTTTTCTGCCAAACACAGCCATTGTCTAATATTCTTTTCAATATAAGAAATCTATATACAAAAGTAAAGTAGAATTGAAAACCACCTCCTTTTAAACTCGATTTAATAGAAACATAAACAGTAATACATTTTTTTTAATTTCAATATAGATTTTAAATAATACTTATTGAAAGTCACTTCTATTTACCACTGGTTCGGAAAAAACCTCTGTCCTGGGAAGAACCAGCAGGAAACCCAGTGGTGTTGTTATATGTTTAAAAGAAAATAATATCACTGTTTCAGAATGCTCCAGTTGCAACAATGACGATGAACTCGGCGTCACGCGGTGGACAATGCCGTTGCTGAAGACTGGCGAAAAGCGGTACTACTTAGGAATATTCTTTAAGGTATTTTTTATATTTACTTAATATCAAAGTGACGCTTAGTGTCCACATACACAGTATATTATATAATAATGGTGTATGTATGTCGTGTGCATGTCATGTCGGGTAATGATAATCTATTGTCAGTGAATTACAACTGACTGTATACGAGGGTGACACTGAAAGTTCTTAGAAAATCAAAAACTGAACAAACTAACAAGTTATTAGTTTTATTATATCTTTTCAAAATAGTTTCATTTACATTCATACATCGCTGCATCCGATGGAACCACTGAGAAAAGCACTTTGCCCACTCTTCCTTAGAGGTTTCTTTGATGGCATTTTGAAACGCAGCCACTGCTTTCTCGGTGTCCATAAAACGTTTTCTTTGAAGTTTTTCTTTTATTTTCGGAAATAAATAAAAATCGGATGGTGCGAGGTCGGGGCTATAGGGCGGGTGACCCAGTAATTCCACATCTGACGTCGCCAAGTAGTCGATTGTTTGATTGGCGGTGCGCGACGAGGCGTTGTCGTGGTGAAGGAGGATCCTACTGCGAAGTCGTTTCTCCCGAACTTTTTCCAAGTCAAGTGGCAAACAATTGTTAGTGTACCACTCTGCAGTAACTATTTTTAGATCCCCTGAAAAAACTGTTGCGTAATGACCTGTCCTTCCGAAGAACGAGGCCACCATCTTTTGACCCACGCTTCAACCTCTCTTCACTTGAGTTGGCAACTCCTCGGAAGGAAACACCCAGACAGTAGACTGTCTCGTAGTTTCACAATCACAACAATAAATCCAGCTGTCGTCACCCGTAAGTATGTCAAACACAGCATTTGAGTCACCTCCGTTAAATCTTTGAACCATTTCACGACACCAATCAACATGACGGAGTTTTTGGGCCTCTGTCAAATTATAAGGTATCCACCGGGCACAAAGCTTCCTGACCGTTAAATCTTCATGGAGGATTTTGTGCACTTGACTCATACCGATACTTTAGGTTGTCCGAATCTGCTGATAAGTCACTCTTTTGTCAGTCTCTATCATATTATGCCGCACAACACTAATGTTATCTTCAGTCGTCGCCGTAGAAGACCGTCCCTCACGTAGATCATCGGTGAGATTAGTGCAACCACGTTTAAAATCATTAAACCAGTTGTAAATAGTGGCACGAGATGGGACTTCATCGTGAAAGGCCAATCGAAGTCTGTCATAACTTTCTTGTTGACTTAAATGACATCGAAAGTCATAAAAAATCATTGTAAGAAAATTTTCTCGCGGTAAATTCATGCTGTCGTGACACAGACAATTTTAAATTTCCACCCAAATCGTAAACAAGTTACAAAAATAATAAAATACATACACATAAATATTGGCAAAGAGTTCCATTTTCAAAATTTGTACTTATTTTTTTATTATATCGTTTACAAGTGGCCAGTTCTAAAAACTTTCAGTGTCGCCCTCGTAATTTTGCGGAAGGCCGTAAATTATTTTTAATAGTTGCATTTTTATTTTAAATATAACTTTTTTACTCATCATTATTAACCAAGATTACAAAGAAAGGCGTAACATTTACGTAATAACATTAAAATGGCTCACAATTACTTCGTCGCATTATTTATTTCCCTGAGATATTTTGTCTATACGCATTCAAATTTTAATTTCTAAAACCGCGAGGAGGCTCTGACCTGAGTTTATTATCCCATTTTAAACGATGATTGTCTTATATCGCAACATGCACCGCAAAAGGCCGTGTCTTCTTACGTTATAATTTTATTATTAAGAAACGAAAATAAATGACCGTATCATACGTACTTAACGTTACGTTGTTATCATACAATGAATTTTTTGTACAGTAAAGACATTATATTGTTTATTTATTTTATTACTATTGTTGCAATGTTGACCGTGTTATGGTTGACTACTGAGTGACTCTGGGTTCGAATTTAAATCGAGACTTTTTTTGATAAAATATAGTAATAGTTCTCGTATTGTATTTTATTTTTATATTAGTTGATTGTTGACTTGGTTGATATTTTGATCCATGTAATGTTGTGTGTTTTTAATTAATAAGTATGGGTGACAAACACACACATAGCTTGCAACCTGATGGCAAGTGAATGGCTGCGGCCAATAAAAGCCCATATCTATCTTCGATTAATAATCGAAACACAGATGCGTTGTTACCCCCAAAGTCCAAGATGAAATGCCTTGTTACCAAGGGTTACTTATGACTCTTCGATTCTCGACTTACGAGTATTATAAGAAGTTAAGCAGCAATATTCCGCATATATTTTGTGTGCCGTTGACATTCAGTGCGGCGTTGTGCGCTGATATTCCCTAGCCAACCCATTATAAAACATTATACGTTTATTCATCGGATCCCGGTGCATTAGTACGAGTGTTTACATAATATTATGATATTTAGTAGGCATTTAAAATTATGTTCTTTATAATGTTATGTTGCATAATATGATTGAGAGTGCATGGAATTAGCTTCAATGTATAGCATTCTCGGATGTGGAAGCGTGCGTACGAAACAGAATCTATTTGACCTATAGGTCTAAGCGTGGGCGACCATTCGTCTGATTTGTTTTAAAGAACTGTTACTGAAGTATCACCATCATGATCGTTACTGAAGTATCCCTCAAGGAATGTCACATAACACGATCTTAAGCATCCATTGACTTCTTTTGTTTTGTCTTACCAGAGGTATTCTTCAAATGAATTCTTCGGAATATAGTTCTTTTGTATTAAAGAAAAAAAATGCATATTCGATAAGATATGCTATGGTAGGCAGGTTATCTATACCTAGACATAAATAACATTAAAGTGTCTGTAATCTCAAAATAACAGCTTTTTACTAAATCATATGAAAGTACAAACAATTTTTTTGTCTTTCTGTCTTAGCGTCTATCTATATGTGTAAATATAAGCCGGGCTGACAGCGTAAGAGAATCCGTCTCCTCATTTATATCGCAAGGTTCGTAATAGGTGGTGCTTATGAGAAGATCAGAAAAACTACATTATATTTATATCTTCTTCATCATCATTATCATTATAGCCCATCACAAGTCTACTACTGAACATAAACCCCCAGGGAATGCAACAAAGATATATAGCAATAGATACCAGGCATACGCCAGATGAGAAATGTCAAGACCAGCGATGGATGATAAGCCTGTTATACGTCTGATACTACGATCGCCAATCCCCTTCCAAGGGTAGCGATTACGTGAAATCCTTTCCATAATGGTAGAAACCCACCCGAATAATTATAAAAGTTGAAGAAGAAATAGATTAAAAATTTAAGATTAAAATATTATTTAATCGTTTATTAATGATTTAAAATTAAAATTTGGTACAACCGACTTCAATATAAATTATAAATATAACTGAAAAACTTATGGTGAGACTTTGATCAAATTTATATGGAATCACATGAGAAGCACCAGCTTTCTAATAAAAAAGAACCATCGAAGTTGGTTTACCTAGAAAACAGTTATGAGGTAACACACATAAAAAAGCACATACAGTCGAATTGAGTACCTCCTTCTTTTTGAAGTCGGTATATAAAATTTAGCATAAATGAGAAATTAATATGCTTAAGTCATTTTTATGATTATTAAATAATCTATACATTTTATTAAGTGACCGCAAAATGCTACGTTTAATATGGTAGATCGTTTCATCTGGCGCCTCGAATTTACGCAAAAACGTTTGGTACCGTTTACCTGTTAACGGAAGACCTACTTCTATACTGACAAGTGACAACACAGAAGCGCTAATAAGCTTATAACTCCACACAAGCGCAACAATTGGTCATCGACGAAAGCTAAAACGTCATCAGTTACATCACTATGGACGTATCTATTAGTAATGTGTGTTGTTTAGGGATTGACAAAATATAGCATGTAATTTACAGATAGTAAACGTGACAAGAATTGATAGGCTAATATTATGTAACAATTAAAAAAATATATAAAATACATTTTCCTGTTCATTCGTGGTTTAAGCACACGACATACTTACAAATTTATGGACACAGAAATGTAATATAAACAATAACAAAATGAAACTGTAGAACATAGGTATGACTAACAATAATAGCAATTTTAAGCGCTATCATACCACAGCATGAAAAATCAAAATGAACTGACTTCATTGAGTGTTAGGCTCGTTTTGCCACGCAGTGAGAGTATCACTGTGTAAGCGCGTACACTTGTAGACCTATCAAGTGTACACAAAGAACATCTCATATACGGTTGTTTCCGATAAGTTTACACGCTGTGGAGCACGAACGTGTCGATTTGACCGAGGAAAGACCACGTTTTCACGAAATACTTGCGTACAAGGAGTTTAATAGTGCTGTATTTCTTACTAGATTTTACCCGCAGCTTCTTTAGTTCCATTCCATCTTATTGTTCATGAATGTCAACGCATTTACACTTTGACTCTTAATCGAAGTACTAATGAATCAATATTTAGATATTTATGGACCACAGCGTCACCACCAGCTGGAGTTTGAGCAAATTTGTCAACCTTATTTTATAACAAAATAAAAAGTTATTTAGTTATTCGAAAATTGTAGACGTTACAGAAGGGGGTCATTTATATGCTAATAATTATCTACACTTTTAATTTGTCTATATGTGAGTTATAATTTTTGCATTAATATTTTTAATATCACTAAAAGTTAAATATCACTTTTAACTAACTATTCACCATCACTAGCGTTATCGCGGTAACGGTGTCGTGGCGTGTTTGATTAAGCGTGTAGAGAGATTTCTCTTTCATCTCAAGTATTTGCCACGCCTTGTTTTTACTGTGCATGTGTAACGTGTAAGTTTTATAGGTATTTTTTTGTACTTCATCGCGATAATAATTCTGCCATGGCATGGCTACAAATTCGTAATAACCGGATGGAATCAACTAAGCCGGAGATGTTATGTGTTTATGGGCAAACTTACTCGTTCAATCCTATCCTAGGACTAGGATAAGGTTTATGAGAACAATTACAACGCAACCGGACCCAAAAACCAACAATTTGTGTTATTGCACAAACGATGACACTAATTACTCTTATTATTAAACGGTTTTAAAGCTCACTTAAAAGAACACCTTTTAGCATTTCAAAAATCATGATTTCACGTGTATTGGCAGGTTATTTCATAAGTACCATTTAACAAATATATACGAATAATTAATATGTATATAGTACAATGTAAAATGTAATATATTTTTATGTGCGAGTGTGTATATGCACGTGTATGTATATGTATTTTTTAACACTTATGTTTATTCTTAAAAATGTACACTTTGAGTGAATGGTTGATTCACTATTTTTTTTAATGGAATGTTAGCACTGTTAACGACGCGGGCGCAATATCGAATTAATACTATTCAGGGCTCTGCTGAAAATCAGCGCTGCTGCAGTACCTGTGGTAGCATATGCTGAGAGGGAATACTTTTTGGCATCACATCACTCACTCTTGCCGAGACTTGTTTTAAATTATGTTTACCATCTTGTACCTTTTATGTTCTTATTTACTTATAAATGTATATTTTGTGAGGGTATTGATGCTAATGCGGCCGTGAAGGAAAAGAGGAGGTCTCCCGCCGGGCAAGGTGTTCTGCCCGGAGAGCGGCTGACACTTCAAGTGATAGTTCGGAGAAGTTCTATATATACTGTGATTGATTCGGAATGATTCTGAATGTTGATAGCGTGATTTAGGCTTCGGTGTATTTCGCTTGTGGCGCGACGACAGCGCCGCTACATCACCCCTCTGCTCAGACCGGAGGTCGATAGTGCAGTCTCGTTGTCGAAATGTGAGAGTGCCAGGAGAGTGCCTTGTAGTCTGCGGTGAGTCGAGAAGAAGGCAAGCAATCTGCGAGAGTGCCGTGAAGCAGAGGCGAGCAGTAAGTCTTAGGGCCGTCCCGAACACTGTAGCGCAGAGTATAGCTTGAAGCAACAGGAAGCATTATTATTCCAGTGCAGCGATGAACCTTGTGAAGCTAGATGGCTTGCAGGATGTGAAGACTGCAGACGATATCTGCTCGGGAGCGAATGGGGTATTCTATGACGATGATGAAGCTTGAAGTTTCCGAAGGTTGTTTTTGGTTGCGTGTTCAGATCACGTCGGGGTCACCACTGTGGCCGTGAAGGAAAAGGGGAGATCTCCCGCCGGCCAAAGTGATCTGCCCGGGGAGCGGCCGACACTCCAAGTGATAGTTCGGAGAAGTTCTATATATACTGTCTATGATTCGGAATGTTGATAGCGTGATTTAGGCTTCGGTGTATTTCGCTTGTGGCGCGACGACAGCGCCGCTACACTAATAAAACCTATGTCTATGTCTACTCGATTTCTTTAGTCTTTACTCGCGACATAGTAGCTAGGTAATTTGACGCCTTCACTAATAGTTGGAAGATGAGAACGAGGTTCTGCTTCTTGTGTCCGCTCTGATGCATGGAAGCATAGCAGTGATCGCATGGTCTATAGTGGTCGGAGTACCTGACTACTTTGGTGTTGATCCTGGGTTTGAATCTCAATCACAGCCAACATTTATTCCTCAGATTTAACTATCACTGTATATCACTGTATAGCATTTACAAAGGTTCAGTTTACAGCGTCCTAAGTTGTCGCTTTGGAGGTCATCAGAAAGTCATCATAAATATTAACTAAAATATAGGTGAAACTTAATATACATTACATTATTTAACTCACGTGAAAAATGTGGTAGAGCCATGATGAAGTTATACTAGTAATATAGTTGTAGCACGAATGGGTCGGCTCGACCAGGGAAGGACCACGCTCTCACAGAATACCAGCGTGAAATAGTATCTTAATGCTGCTTTGCTTCGTATGGTGAGTGCAGAGAATCGGAGATCCTTTTTACTGGAAACGAGGCATTTCATCTTAGTCCTCACGGGTGACAACGCATCTGCATTTTGATTTGTAATCGAGGATAGATGTAGATGTCTATGGGCCACAGCAACCACTTACCATCAGGTGGACTGTGTGCTCGTTTGTCACCTTATCCTATAAAAAATGTTTATTTCTTAAATCTTGCTTTTATTTTTATTCACTTTAACGTGTATGTCGTTGCTGGGTACAGGCCACTTCTTATTTCTGAAAGGAACAAAAAACGACTTCATCATCATTTCAGCCCACACAAGTCATCAGCTTAACATAGATTTATCCTAAGAGCCACCTGCATCCACCGACTTCATGCAACTCTTACCAGGTCCTCACTACATCTAGTTAGAGGTTGACCTACGTGTTAGTATTAGTTACTAAGAAAGCAATAAAAATGTATCGGTCTACCACACTAACAAATATCAACGCCACCAGTATTAATTTTACTCATTCAGAAAACATTCTAACTTTATAGCAAAATATTCAATCAACAGATGGGGTAATTTTGACACGTACACTCGAATGACGATGGTGTCCCTGGTTAACTACATTAGAAATACAGGTTCCCTTATAACCCGTTGCACAGTGCAATATATTAGCACTGTTAATAGTACAATGATAAATTTAGATATTTGGAACCTTTGGGATCTTATTTACTACTATAAAGTGCAAATTCCAGTAATAAATGTTAGAAATTTTTGTTGCCCACTTGATTTAACTATTTAAAAAAATCGTTCTATTGATACTTATCTTATTATATAATCACACATCAACAACTATTGAAATTAAAAGAAAATGTATAAATTATTTTAATATACCACGTTTTTTATCATACATATTATTACATTGTCGAATTTAAGCTATAAACATTCAAAATTTCAAATTTCGAATGTTTATATCCTATTAAAATTAGTTTAAAATTTAAAATCAATCACTAAATTCCACCCAAAACGACAGACAGACAAACAAGAAAGTGACGTAATAAAAACTGGGTAAAAAAATAATAATAAAATATTTCGGACCTGTTTTTTCGAAAATTGTAATTCTATTCTTCTTCGCCTTACTTTAAGACTTCCATTTTACCACATAGGTCTGTGTGACTTGATAACCATTATATGCTTCCATATATGATCATGTGATTTTTCTTCCAACACATTGAATAACCGCAATTTCCACATTAAGCATCGTTACCGATAACATAACATATTATTTTAAGTTCGTGTCATCGCAAAATTTCGTCTACTGTTATTAATCATTCATTATTTCCATAAAGAGTGTTATAAACTATGTGGTATATTCAACTGTTAATTTAAAAAATTATCACCTTGCGTATTCCTTATAGCTCACTTTTTATACTTGTTTGTGGTTACTCTCCATTATACTTAATAGCTATGCGTTTTATTATTCAATAAATAAATATATATTTTCTTCAAAGTATAATGATGCAGGTTGCTCCGTTGGTCTAGTGGTCGCAAGCGCGGCTGCTGATTATTTTGTCCTGAGTTCGAATCCCAGGTCGAACGGAAAACGGTTGTTGGGCTTTTCTGTCTTTATTACGTGGTAGAGCCATGCTGCAGTTATATTAGTAGTATAGTTCTAGCACGAATGAGTCGGCTCGACCGGGGAGGGACCACGCTCTCACAGAATACCAGCGTGAAATAGTAGCTTAATGCTGCTGTATTTCGTATGGTGAGTGTAGAGAACCGGAGACCCTTTTTACTGGAAACGAGGCATTCCATCTTAGTCCTCACGGATGACAACGCATCTGCATTTAGATTCGTAATCGAGGATAAATGTAGATGTCTATGGGTCACAGCAACCACTCACCATCAGGTGGACTGTGTGCTCGTTTGTCAATTTATCCTATAAAATAAAAAGATATTCTCAGTAGTGGTCTGAAGTATTAAGTTAGCAGTATTTCACCCTCGTACCCGCAGCACTTAAGTCGTTGGCCCTATGACTGATCTCTTTTTGGATTTCCGTCCCATCGGACTATAAGAGTAAGGGATGAGAGAGTGCAACTGTGTTTGCGCACACTCTCATACAGAATGATACTGTCCTGCACTGTGGCTAGCCTCCGATGAGTCTTATTATCTATGAGATGCCGTAGGACAGACAGACGTTAAAACGAATTTTTATAGAATTTTTATAAATCTTCTTTGTTCGATCGTTAGTGTTACAATGCGAAATGTAGTCAGATCAGGGGAAGGAAAGTTTTACTTAGTACTTGTTTGCTATAGTAACAAACGGGTCCAAGCTGATAGTAAGTTGCAGCGGCCACAGATTTCTCCAACTAGCTTTAAACTAAGAAGGCCGATTATAATGTCTTCAAGGTAAGAGTGAATAGGCTTTTCTTAAGTCTGTGCCTTTCCATATTCGGCTGCATCACCAATTACCAGCAGGTGGGAGTCAAGTACTGGCTTATTAAAGAAAAGAAGATGAAAAGAAATATTTTTTTTATAGAACAGGGTGACAAATGAGCACACAGTCCACCTGGTGGTAAGTGGTTGCTGTGACCCATAAACATTTACATCTATCTTCGATTACGAATCAAAATGCATATACGTTGTCACCCGTAAGGACTAAAATGTAAGCCTCGTTTCTAGTAAAAAGGGTCGTTTCCTCCGTTCCCCTTGGGACTAACATAAAATGCTTAAGAGGATAGAGTAAGTCAGCTCAAATTCTAATTTCGCCCCCACTTCCCCGCGCGTCGTATGCTATGTACCGATATGTTTGTAATCACTAATACTGTAAGTAGAAAGGTCGTTAGACACTTATTTCATTAGGTTTATCATATTTATGCCTGTTTCTTAACGCCAAGCCAGCCGCTTCTTATTTTTATCACGGTTATTTCCCATTTTAATTTTACGTCGTACTGTTGCGTTATGTATATTCTGATCGTAAGCGACACAACTTCTCCCTTCAAAAGCCTAAGCGATACTAACGGGGCGACAGGAATCAAGCTCAAGACGCCGATAGTTTAGGTAATTTCTTTTTTACAGTGAAAATAATGGTATTTTAAAAAAATTAAATAACATAAGCACTACTTTATAGTTAGTTCAGTTAGTATGCAAAGTTTCATGATCTTATTTAAAGTATTTTATGAATAACAACGGTTTATTGTTTATTTTGGAGGTAACTTTGGATTTTTTTTCTATCGAGAAAATTATACGAAATCGTGTTTTCGTCTAACATAATCATTAACATTAATCCTCAACTTTACCATATATTTATTTCAAAATTAATGCTGCAATATTTTCGGCATAACGAAGGATCTTGCTAAGCCATTTGACATTATATTTCCCCTTAACATCTGTTATTATATTGACACTTAACTTTCACATCGATACAAAGCAGTAAATACTCTACAGTTTTGTGGCTGAAATATAGTGAAAGGGTAGTACTACCACGACTTTTTCTGATCAGTCTGTATTGGAATGAAAATTACAGTTTTTCTTCACTGAAAACTAAACAACTTGGGCGACGCTATAACGTTTTACAAATAACTCCTTGATTTTCTTTTATAATTGTGATTATTCACCAACCTCAATTCACAAGATACCCCGGTCGTAAAGTAACATTACGGATTAATAGCAGGATGTTGGGAAACATAAGATTGTGTTAACTCTCACGCTATATAGTCAGTCTAAACTACGATGTACAGACAGCACGCAACTTATAATGCAACCATTCATAATCGTCACAGTTTAGCTGAAATAATTGCGTACCCAGTTGTTTTATTTAAAACATAAGCAAGTGGACAAATTAGTTTTAATGAAGTCATTAATATGAGCACGTTTACCAACTGAAATTCAACAACAAAGTGTTAGAAACCGGCAGAGCAACTGGTTGTACAATTTTTAGGGGGCAGCAAGAGATAAGTTACCTAGTTCCTTGATTCCATTCGCTAAAATGTATCCCGTAGAAAAATAGTGAGGAGGCTACCCTGTGATTATTACGCTCGAGGTTAACAAGATTCGTTTTAACCATAATGAGGTCATTATATGATTATTTGCACGCTTCCCCACTTAATCCAAAAATGATGGGATGCATTTTGCAGCACTCGTAAGACATTTATTCTTTTACTGTGTAAAGTCGAGTAGAGCACTCATATCGCAATAGTGTTACTCTATATTAGTAAAATTGAGCAAAGAAGTAGTCATGCAACGTCGCCCTCAGCCGTCTGTGAATGAGCGAGTGCTTAAGTAAATACCTACGGATCCTGATTACTATTATAAGGTAGTCGTTTTATATAGATAATTAAGGCAAACTGTTTGAAATAAACCTAAGGTAAGGTATTTCAATCTGAAGAAAAAACGCTCTACAAGTTCCAAAAACGTTAAATGTGTCTTACACATTTTCTTGTAAAAGATTTGTACCAATTACGAATACGGTCTAAAATATCTTATCGATTTTCCTTGGGAAATATTTGATTTCCCGAGTAAGTCGTGAGAGTCGATAACCTTTTGGAATTACATTTCTTTTAACACAGCTTCTGAGCTCGCGGTTTTACTAGATTATATGAATTCTTTTCTGCCTAGAGAGCCATCTGAGTAGGTCCCACTCCCTTGAGTGTTTCTACCACGGAATAGCAATGCGAGCACTGCTGTCTTCCAGCCTGAAGGATATACAGCATCAGTTTAATTACAGGCTTTGAAGCATTCTATCTTAGTCCTTAGGGTTCACGATGCATCGCTAGCCTTTTTGTTTGAAGTTGGCTGCAGGTTTTAGTTCGTTTGTCTCTTAAGATTTATAAAAAAAACAACGTGAACAGACGATAATTGCTGTGATAACATTATAGTTAGTAAAAATTACCATACAAATACTAACACCGACTACAATCACCCTCCCCCCTAATAAGACGTGAAAAATAAGTAATAGTAAAAAAGATAAAATCCAAATTTAGTTTTATTAATGTGTATGTTCCTATTTAAGAAATCATTATACATACGACTAATTAAGTGAAAGCTTTAGAGGAAGGTAATCGAATTAAATTTTAAATTAGGTATGTACCTCAACTTAATTCGGTTCTAAGCTTTATGTTTGGTAATGAAGGAAAACCTCGTGAGAAAATTTGCATTTAAATGAAGAGATGCATAAGGTACGTGAGGGTAATATGGTCATCCGGTTAATATCGTCACTTTCTTATAACTCAAACACTACAGCCTTATTTGCATAGAAGGCCATATGATTCGATAGCTCTTTATCAGTCAAATAAGTAATAAAGTGTCAAAAGAACGCTGCTTTATCGACGCCATTTTAACAGTTGATAGTATAGTAAATATTTTCGATATTAGTATGGCGTATTGTAGTTAATTTTCATTAAGTTGATTTTTTGAAGTGTTTCTAATTACTGCATCTCAATTATTGCTCTTCTTTGATTATTTTTTCTTATTCCTTAAAAAATGTACCCCACACTTGAAAATTATTTTGCATTGTAGAGGCTTTTAAAATATATATAAACTACATAATATAAATAAATGTAATATATCAACTATAAATATAGCAAAAATTTTGTAATATTCCGCAACCCGCCACACGAAGCGTTTAACTATTACATTACCGAACCGTCAAAACCCTTGGAATTATGTTGATAAGAGATTTTTAGTCAGCACCTGGTAATACTTCTTTATACTAAAGTGTGAGGATTCTTTAAGTCGGTATTTTTTACACGTTACCTCCACACTAGGATGTTCTCTTGTATCGACACTATAGGATAAACTTCCAGAACGGGAACAATTATCTTTAGGCCATACAAATACTTGTTCCTAAAGGTGAAAGCGTCAGGGTAGCCCGCGAAATTAAATTTTTTTGCCTCTTACGACACCCACGGAATGATATATGGCAGTGGATTGTCTTATGCTGCCATTACACCTACATTTAATATACGTGGTAGAGCTACGCTACAGCTATATTATGATTGTAGCACGAATGAGTTGGCTAGACCACGTTCTTACACAATACCAACGTAAAGTAGCCGAAACAATGCTAGGAGCATTGTTTCGAAAAACTAGAGACCCTTTTTACTGGAAACGAAGCATTCCATCTTAGTCCACATGGGCGACAATGCATCTTGTCGCCTATGGCTAGTGTAGAGATCCGGATACCCTTTTTACTGGAAACGAGACATTCCATCTTAGTCCTCAAGAGGGACAACGTGTCTGATACGTGATAACTATAAATAATCCTATAACGTGTCTATTTTGATACTCAATTGAGGCCACAGCATCTACTTTAATATCAAGTGGTACGTATCCTCGTTTGTCACTCGTGTTCTATAAAAAAAAGATGCTAGTTTCGTTCGACAGGTTTTATCGCCAAGCATGTGTTTAATTAGCATTAAAAATTCAATTTAACAATGTCATTGGTGGCGGTGGTGATCAAATTCGATTTGCTAGCATTCTATAACATTTTTTGGCAAGTGATTGTCAAAGTGATCACGGCTTCATAACTACCACGTTGTTTGCTAAACTGTCTAACAAACGATGCGTATTTTTAAATAGTTATAATTAGTTTAACGTCAACTAACAAGTCTAAAATTACGGAAAAAGATGCCCTCGGGCTTTCTAAAAACCTATATTCAATAAGAATGGATGTATCAGGGCCTCGTTCGTTTGTTTTCTTAGAAGAAGGGTGCGCCGCGTGTAAGGTTGTCATTTTGATAAGAAGTGGTTTAATCCTTCCGAACGGTACATAAAAATAACATATTATATTGAATAAAACAATTTTTTATGGATTTAAATTTAACTTTCTTTATTCTGGATGCTGTAAATCGCATAACAACACCCATGTTTATGAGGCGAGGGGACCTAATAACGCAACGTCGGGACAACCCATAGTAACACCATCTATTTGTTCGTAGAGCTCTTTCTTGCACAGTAGATAGCCAGATGTCAGGCAATATCTGAGTAATAAGGCATATTCAGCGACCGTGATGTTCTCTTCTAGCTTCATAGTTTCAATAGAGACGCAGTCTACGATAGTTACGTATGTTAATAGTGAGTGGACACCGAAATCTTGCTTTCAAAATGGAAAGAGCCAATTTATAAGTTATAACATCGATGTGGTTCACTGTTGGACGTAGACGAGCCTTTGGTTTGTGTATTTTGAACACAACCCAAACGCTCTAACGTAACGCAGTGTGTTAAATATTCGTATAAATGTAAGATATAATTTAATAATACTGATATTTTAATATCAAAGTTTTATAATATTCTATTTCCTATTAGAATAACGAGGCGTCGATGACATAATAAAGCAAAAAAAAAAATAACTAGGTGCGTGTGCAAGTTGTGTGCTGACGCCACGTCGCGGAAATTTGCCATTTCGAATTCGACATGTTCATGAATAACCTGTAATATAGCAATGTCGCTTGTTATGTCTTTGTAGTCCATTAATAAAAAACAACTGAAAATTCATAAAGGTCAACTCTTTTAAATATTTAAATTTATATTTTGTGATATAGTGATCATTAAATAAATAGATGCCTAGTTTGACTATATCGATGTAATTTTAATTTGCAACTTAAACTTTAAACTACATTATGTTGTTTTTTTATCTTTAATATGTTCTATCTTTATTCTTCAATATGAGGTTTTTATAATTAAACTAATGCCTAATTCACACTAAACACTTCGTTACCGTTTCGTTTATTCAAAGTGTACCTACTTTTAGTGCCGCGTAACCGTTTTTAAACAAATATGTCGTTCAGAAAAAGTATAAGAATTTCCACTAGCCCATATCATCCCGTTGGTGTCGTAAAAAACCTGCGGTTGCCAAACCGTCTGCCAAACGTGACTACTATGGCAAACATCCCATTAGAATGGCTACCTCCTATAGATTGTCTCATAGATGAGACAATCTGTAGGAGGTAGCTTATGTTCAGTAGTAAATTACTTTGATAGGCTATCACGGTAAAACTAATATAAAAGTTACAGCCTATGATATACATTCCACTACTGGGCACAGGCCCCTCACTTTTCTAAAAGGGTTTTAGGACAAGGAAATGTCCGCTGCGCTGCCCCAATGCGTGCTGACGAACTTTACATGTCTTCGATATATTTAAAACAACTTTAGGCCAACGTAAAAGTTTAAACAGTTTTTAATTTCTTTTAAAGTTATTTCGTGCATGTATTGCACTGAAGAATGAGATAAAAACCTCTGTTTTTATATATCAGGCAATAATGATGCTTAATATTTTTATAATAAGTACAAACAAGTACAACACAACATCTAGCAGCCTGTTTTACTGGTTAAAAATTGATGCCAATTACTTTTTGTAGAAATTAAAATTAAGCCCGTGAGAATATCGAACATACCTATCTGAAAATATTTGGTTTGCCGTAATGGTGGATAAGACACGTTTAAATTTAAAACTTCGTTCAAGCTGTAGTATGGCTGCATCACAATTAGGTCGGATCGGTCGGAGAAGAACCACGTCACCATAATAATAAATAAAAAAAAAAAAATATATATATATATATATATATATATATATATATATATATATATATATATATATATATATATATATATATATATATATATATATATATATATCGTTCACAGTATCTTCTAACCATCAGGTGAAGAGTGATACTCATTTGTCACCCATGTATGTTTTAAAAAAATTCTCGTCTCGTCATTATGTCGTCGTCATGAAACTTAGTCATGACTACCAATAGATAGTAGAATAAATATTTTATATACATATTGGCGTAATGCTAGAGTCGATTAATATAAATTTTGGACTAGGTGAGGAACTGGTTCCTCAAACATAGTTTTGCTTGCTCAGGGGCCAGGGTATCATTGAATTCATGTAGATCAAAAGGTTTTCCTGAGTCATTCTGTATCCATCGATTTCCAGTATCTCTTGCATCTAGCGAGGGGCTGCCTTATACCTTGCTTACCTTTACGAGGCTACTACTCGAGAACCTGTCTTCCTCGTCTGTTTACAATTCTTCTAGCTGTCTGTCCACCCTATTGCAAAGAATCATGCCCACTTTCCATACATTGATTGACCTGTCACTTGATTCCTTTAAGAGGTCGCGTCTACCTACAACTACTGTTGTATAAAACCAATTATTGTTTACAATAACACAATAACTTATCATCTTTTCATTTAGAGGCCAGGGAAAAATGCTATTAAGTAAATAAATTTTTGAGGTTATAACAGCTGTCAGATAAGGTCTGTACACCTATTTTTCTTTCCACACCGTAGTATAAACCATTAAAAATCGTATCTAATCATATATTAATAAGTTACAAAAATATAAATTGGTTATTTTGAACATTTATAAACCACATGACGAATGAACAAGTTTTACGTAGTCTGAAACGGAACGTGTAAAACACGTTTTTAATATATTTTGGCATGGCTTCTAGGGCTTTGAGCCGTTGTAAAACATCTAGTGTCTATTGAGAATGATAAACAAAGTAACATTACTTTTTTCCGGACTTCACTTGAAAATTCAATTATGCGATGCGAAATAAGAAAAAAATATACAATTTTATAAGATATTCTACACCACTAGAAGCGTTAGAAAATTTTTAGGTCAAAACTGCACATGATTCTTTGTGTGTGTGAAGTATAAGAAATATGATTTTGACGTTTATGTTCCTTTTTCTCTTGCATTTCAGGCAAACTGGTTCAAAGCACAGCAGTACTGTCGATTCCATGGCATGCACCTCGCCTCCATTTCGTCACAAGAAGAGAATGACAAGCTTGAGAAGTATGTGAAGGATTCGGGTAAGTTGCCTTTCTTTTTTTTATATGTCTAAAACTGAAAACATGATTTCATAATGACATAAATTGATAATTGATGATTATACATTACGATATATTTTATAACTTTTACAATAAAAAACATACATAATACCTATTTAAAGTATGAATTGGTAAGGTGCCTGGTTACCAAGCCATTGGTCCAAACCAGACTTTAAAAAGTACAATTCTAGTCAATATTGGGCAGGTAGGTATACTTAACTTTGCAAGTATCATGTAGATGCAGCAAAAAATGGAAAAGCGCATTGACTTACGAGTGTCTTACCAAAAGCCTATTCACTCTTGCCTTCAAGACACCCGCATTGTAATATGGTATACATAATATACTGACTACATCGTATTCTTCGAAGAAGAAGTTCGATACCACACAATTACCCAAACGGACTCCCAGTTAAAAAAGGGAGTTCTACCTATATATGTCCATTTAACGGAGTCTACTGTCTTGTGCGTCGTTAATAGCCTCTTTGTAATATTGGAGTATCAAAAAAGTTTATAGTCTACCTGATTATATTTGCTTACTACATCCCATGAAGAACTGCAATGAATTTAAAAAAATCAAAGTCAATGATGAGACCCTGGAGGACTAAGACGGAATGACAAACCTTTCAAATTGGAGTACAGTGAATGCACTGCTATGGTGGCATGCCCGGACATAGATAAGAGGGGCGCATTCTTAGGCAGACCAAGACATTCTACCTTAAACTTTCGATCATACACGGCACAATATTGTGGTAATTGTTAATGTACAATTTTTCTTCTTGCTTTATGGAATGTAAACAGATAAATGTAATAAACTGTAACCGTATAGCCGCACTTTCTTTTAACATTTTTGCCTTTTTTATACGACAGGATGACAAACGAGCACATAGTCCACCCGATGGTAAGTGGTTGCTGTGGCCCATAGACATCTACATCTATCCTCTATTACGAATCAAAATGCAGATGTGTTATCACCCGTGAGCACTAAGATGGAATGCTTGCAGTAAAAAGGGTCTCCGGTTCGCTACACTCACCACACGAAACACAGCAACATTAAGCTACTATTTTACGCTGGTATTCTGTGAGAGCGTGGTCTTTCCCCGGTCAAGCCGACCCATTTTTGCTACAACTATACTACTAATATAACTGCAGCATGGCTCTACCACGTATATGTGATAAACGCCTTGTGATAAACGTGTACATCGTCTACGTGATGGCAAGTGAATACTGTAGCGCATAGACAGCTATACAATATCACTTTTGAGGACCAAAATCAAATGTTTAGAAGTATCAATACAGAGAGTATCCCGCTTTCGAGACCCAACATACTAAACAGAGGATTATGCTACGATATAACACTAGTTATATCGTAACTTCAATATTTTTCCAAATTTGTCATCTGCTCTCGGGTTATAAATTCATCGTCTATGAGAAGTGACCAAAAGTGATAATTTAAAGTTTTAGTAAGCCTTTTTAACGATAAATAATTCCAACGATTACTTCACAGGTTATGGTCGAGAACACTTCTGGACTTCAGGCACTGACTTGGCCGAAGAGGGAAGCTTCTTCTGGATGGCCAACGGAAGACCGCTCACCTTCGTCAACTGGAACGCGGGCGAGCCGAACAATTTCCGGTATGAAAACGGTGAAGAAGAGAACTGCTTAGAACTTTGGAACAGAGACGACAAAGGTCTTAAGTGGAACGACTCACCTTGTTCTTTCGAGACGTACTTCATTTGCGAAGTGCGGACAGATTGATGATGGTGTTGCTTTTAGACGCCATTAAGTATTGTGATAGCAGATTTAGTGTGCTAGAAACCAATTTTCTTCTCTATTCCGTATTGTGTTGTATATTGTTATAAATCAGACAAACAAACAACGTTTCAAGGAATTGAACTGTAATGGAACGTACTTTCGAACTGTTATGTAAATTTAAATTATGAATGTTTTTTGCAGACCTCAAATATTATTTATCGTTCGAATCATTCGACTTATTTTTATCTAAAATATGTAGTTTAAGATTGAACAATCACTGCCTTATGATCTAGCTCTTTGTTTTACAAAAACCTCTGAGCCTTTGGTTCAACGGACGCTCTTGTCCATAGTCAACGTAGTGGGTAAATAAGCAATAGTTACCTTAGTAATAACTGTATAAATAGTTTTAAGGATCAATAAAGATGTAAGGTTACTTTATTCGTTTCATTTGAACCAATACTGATATTTTTTATACATAGATATAAATAAAGTTGAAGTGTCTATCTTTGATATTGAAATAACTGCCTTAGTGTCTGTAGTTATTTGCATGCCGTTACATGAACAAAAATTAAAAAAAAATTGTCCGTCTCTCTGTCTCTCTGTTTGTCTGTCTGTCTGTCTGTCTGTCCGAGCTAATCTTCGGAGTGGCTTAACCAATTGTGATGAAACTACACCAACGGATAGAGAGCAAAGCCAGGTGGTTCTAGCCTATATTTTATACGAAAACTTTTTTTCAAAATAACGTAAAATTGATAAAATAAATTGTCTTAAAACTAAATAACACTATACTAATGGATACATAATGGATATGATCCATTTGATTGCTAGTATGTTTAATAAGAAAGTAAATAATACTTTATCTGTTCAAAACGATTCGAACAACCAAACTCGTTTCAAGGAATTGGATATGTTGTGTTTCTGAAAAACAGACTCTTCTGGAAAAAAATAAATGATTCTGAATCTGGACTCGTGGGTCGGTCTCCGTTTCAATATGTATTGTCTTCGAAAATTAAATGCAAACTAGATAAGCATATATACGTCTGACTGCTGGTTGGACACAGGCCTCCTTTAATTTCTGAGAGGATAATAGTCCAAGTAGGCCGTTGTGATGCTTCAGTGTTTAAGGTTTCCTTACGACGTTTTCATTCATCGCCGAATATGCAGTAGATTAACACATAGAATTGCGATCTTAAGGCGCTACTCCTGATAAACGACCTTGAGCGTTCGGTCCTATACAATCCACGCGCTCTTGCTACAATATATAGCATAAGAAATACGCCCACATATTTGAAATTATTTCAATTAAAAAAGTAGAGCGAACTTAAGAAAATAAATAAAAAGTGAATAATATTGATTTTTAAATCATCTATTCATTAATGAAATGCTCAAATGATTAAAGCATTTCCTTTAGCAACAAATGCATGTAATCTAATTTTAGTCATTTTTTAAAAGTTGATTTTAAATAAATTTATAACACATAAAACAATACACAAACAAACAAATTAGAACGAGAAATGTGATGATAGGATATAGAACAGATACATAAACGATATGAAAACCTCGATGTAGTTTATTTCTCATAACTAATGAAATAATAATTATTAATTATTAATTAATTAAAATAGTCTCTGAAAAATGCACTTTCGCAAGATTTTGGTCGGGATATCGCCTTAAGCAATTTCAGTTGCTCCAATGGGGATTTGAATTACCCGCGTATAATAAAATCTACGAAACGCTCGGTCCTTGAGCCTACATACCTTTCTTCAGCTTCAAAAAATCCACTGCTATACATATGATTCACTGACCATCAGGTCGTCACCAGTCCCGACATAAACAAATTTTTTTATATAGTTGTTGTCAAGAAGCTCTCTTCCTCTTCCTTCATTTCTCTCTCACACACCCGGTACTTTCTCCTATCCCCACTCTAGCACATAGCACTTACTTTACATTACGTTTACAATTTATATCCGAAAATCGAAGACATGCATTCAAGGACATAGCGTACATACGTGGTAGAGCCACGCTGCAGCTAGGTATATTATGGTTGTAGCACAAATGGGTCGGCTCGACCGCGGAAGAACCACGTTCTCAGAGAATACCAGCGTAAAATAGCAGTTTAATACCGCTGTGTTTCGTATGGTGAGTGTAGACATCCGGAGACTCTTTTTACTGGAAACGAGGCATTCCATCTTAGTCCTCAGGGGTGATAACGCATCTGCGTTTTGATTCCTAATCGAGGGTAATTGTAGATGTCTATGGGCTACAGCATCCACTTACCATCAGGTGGACTGTGTGCTCGTTTGTCACCCTAATTCTACAAAAAAATACGCTTATCATTTAAGGATTACCATGTAGGTTAGTCGCCTTATATTTAAAATATCTTAGATATTACTTTGGATAATGTTTTATTATATTATGTATTTTCTGAACGACTTTAAGTTTTACCTTATGTGAAACAAATCGCGCCACCTGTCGGAAGCGATAGAAAAAGTGTGCCGGGTCGGCTAAGTTATCGACTACGTCCGATAATTACTGTTCCCGTTACAGCCTACTTAAGTCCACTGCTGAACATAGGCCTACCCCATAGCAGCCCTCTGTCCCTCTGCCCTCTTGCTAAATGCGTGAAATAATTACCTAAAATCGCAAGCCGCCCTAGGCGTTATACGCAGTCGGGGCTAGTGCGTTGTAGGCGATTCAATGTTGAAGTTTTATAACGCTGTTTACGTAAATAGTTTTATGTAAATATTTGTTGAAATAGTTTTTGTTTAGTGTTTAGTATATTTAATTGTAAGTAAAAATAGTTGTAAAAGTTTTAATGTATTTTAAAAATTATATAAGTATTATGTATATTACCTATTTGATAAATTATAATAACAAAACGTCGTTCCTACTATAACTGTTGCGTGGATGGATACTAAAAGAAACGACCTACGAAAGTTTTCATATCATTCTTTAAGTTACAGAAGAATTTTAGAAGGAAATTATGAAAGATGAATTTATTTAATTTTTTTGTTAATAGTTACTTACAACAAAAAAGAGTTAAACAAAAAACAGTTTTTCATCTCCCCCACCAAACAACATAAAAAAAACAAAAAAAAAAAAACCCAAACATTTTGTAAAAAAAAACACAAAATGAAATATCCAAAAATACTAACAAGCAAAAAAATTTTCTAGAATCTTTTTGGAATACCATGTAAAAGTTGCTTTATGTAATTGTAAATAATATACCTTAATATAAAAACTCTAACTCGACTGCTTGAACTCTCGCCATAGACTTGAAATTTCATTTTACAAGTTTTTATAGACGCGTTGTTTTATACACCCTACATACAAAATTAGAAATAAATGTTATATGTTATGAATGGAAATAATAAAATAAAGATTATTTTCATTAATAAAATAGTTTATTTTGAATGTGAATACAGCTTAAAACGTTATGTCTCTATGAATAATGTTATTTTTTAAAGCAGAAGTCCTTTTTTCTCTCAAACTTTGGCATGACTTTTCGAAATGCTAATTTAGATTTTTATGAATCCCTCTCTTCTTTTCTTTTCGCATACACTTAGAGCTGCTTCTTGTGTGGCAAGGCAGTCTCATAAACTCCAAAACTGCATCTTCTCCATTTTCAATGAGATCTTGCAACTGCTCATCAGAAATATTCTTTAGTATTGGCGGTTCGTATATATTTTGTTGCCAGTCAATCAAGTCTATATAACAACGTGAATTAAGGTTCACTTTTGGCTCCTCAAACATGCGCGGAACAGAATTTTTATTGTTGAATTTTTATTTGTGTTTGTTCCTTCACAGCCAACTGCCATTATGCTCTCTAGTAATATCTTTCAATCGTATCAAAAAGCTCCGGATAGCTCTTTCAATATTTCTTGCACTGTCCGATGATGGAACAACATACCCAACGTAAACAGAACCTGCTTCTTTTATAATCGAAATATGTTCCTCTTGTACAATCACTCTAAACCTCTTTGATCCTTTTAATACAGTTTTAGCCGTCTTGTCTTTTCTTCCATCGAAAAATAATGCAGGAATTTCTTTAACTCTTTCTTCTGTTAAAATTTGCTTGTGTACTTTCTGTCTTGTTCTTCTTAGTTTCATCCTGTCCACAACGTTAGTAGACTGTGCCTCGGAGTCGGCATCAGAAGCAGAACATAGAACAGATGATACGATAGCCGCTGCAGCTCTGTCTGATACTCCGTGCCTATCGCATACAGTCGTCAAACTATGAAGACTGGCATCCGTGAGCTTCATAGGCTTTTGATCCACTGTTTGAGTGGTGTCTATACCATCTGCGACCGACGAGCAAGAAGGAAGGTCGACATTAGAACAAACGTCAGATCTATTTAGCCGATACGAAGTAGAAGGAATTTCTTTAATTCTTATATTTGAATTATGCCTGATTTCATGTTTAAAAGCACGTTATCTTCTATTTTGCAATTTTTTACTTTGGACAAGATCCGTTCTTCCTAGAACCATTAGTCTGTTAGAGCGTTGGTCTTCTAAAAATATTTGTTCCTCTTTTGGTACTTTTTTTCTCTCACACAAGTACAGCTTATATATTTTTTACATTTACATGCAGCTATGTCAAAAAGCTTTCTACTTTGTACTTAAGTTTCTTCAAAGACTTTTTCAAATTATAACATTTTGAGTGATAACTTTTAATTAACCGCAAAACTCGTTTTTGAAGATTTTATCCGCAATTCTTCGATTTTCGTTGCAACTATTTCGGCAATTTCCAAAAACGTAGGTTCTTTTCTTGTGTAATTTCTTACTTTTAAGTCTTGTCGTACCCATTCATAGAATTTCATCACATTTTCATACGTAGGAAGAATATTCTCTTTCAACTCTCACCCAACTCTTAACTTTTGTCTCGTAGAAGACCTTTCACCTAGACACTAGTTAAAACAAAACACTGCAATTCGTAGATTGTCACGTGCCGCCCCTCGCTTCGTCCCGCACTTTCCTCCTCTGCCCCAGCGCCAAATTATATTAAAATAATGAAATGTTTAATTGCAACAGTTTGTTAACTACTATATTTGAATATGTTTTTGAATAAAATAAACGAATTGTAATGAAAATGTACTATTTTGTAGGCTTTGTAAAAAAGCCCCTAAATTATCATTTTTGTAAATGTTTGGTGTCTTGTCGGGGGCTTTTACCGCTGTCTGATAATAATTTTATTTTAAATGGAGCTAACTAATGTCATTAGGCAACATAATGCAACTATTCCAAAATAAAATTCTGATTTTTTTTATCGTTCCACCCTAATATATATACAAACCGTATGCTCGTTTGACCCCTATATTATAAAAATTATCCGATAATTACGGCTTTAGTAAAATATACTGGCAGCTATTTTGAATAAAAAAATAATGACAAAACAAATCCTTTTTTTCAACGAATTTTATGGAGTAAATATTAAAATTTTTAGACCTACACTAAAACATCCTCAAGCAAAATGCCCCGATTACCCTTTTCAGTTCATGATAAAGTAATTATACGCTCAATTGATGCATTCGGAAGTCGTGAAAATTTAAATGAAATTGCGCTTCCGACCGTTATGCCCTTTCCGCTCGTTAAAAATCTCATCAACGGGAAAACGACTTAACCGAGCGACCAATGCTCTCATTTCGTTGCAAATTTATTTAACAAACAATGTGACTTCTGTCGCAGTCGCTTTTGGTTTCATGACGAAATGAATCGCATCGATTATTTACAGTCTGACAGGCAATTAACGTGTTAGTTCCCATTGCTTAAATTCATACACCAATATTGTGTGGATGTCATCAGCATCATCATCATTATTACAGGCTGTTACAAGTCCAATGATGAGCGTCCGAACTTCCTGCATCTCTGTCCATCTATTGGGAGGGCCGTCGTACACTTTGCTTACCGGTACGAGTTTGCCACTCGAGAACCTTTCTTCCTTATAGGTTGTCGGTTCTTCGAGCATAGCTAGTGTAGTCAATGCTGCTTCCTATTGTTAGTTTCGGTATTTTAAAAAAAATAGTTTTGATCGATAAAGATTAATCGAACGTATTTTTTTTATATAGGATAGGGTGACAAACGAGCACACAGTTTACCTGATGGTAAGCGGTTTCTGCGGCCCATAGACTTCTATCCTCTTTTATTGCAAATCAAAATGCAGATGAGTTGTCACCCGTTAGGACTATGATGGAGTGCCTCGTTTCCAGTAAAAAGGGTCTCCGGTTCTCTACACTCACCATACGAAACAGCAGTATTAAGCTAGTATTTTACGTTGGCATTCTGTGAGTATTGAGGGTATTCCGTATTGACGCATTGTTAGAATATCCACTACCCTATATAGACCCATGGGCGTAAGAGGCATCAGAAAGAAACGAACTAGGAGATAGGCAGCATCGTCTTTCCAATAACAACAAAAATCGTCTCAATGGTTTTCTCGCTAAAAGCGATACCTTCCTGGTCAGGCTCACGGAGAACAGAAAACTTAATAATACACCCATATAATATATAAATGAAGTATGTAATATATTGATACTTCTTTTCGCACTCAACTTAATTGGCTACCTCGAATCGGATCCACATTCATGGTGAATGTTCAGAACTATTCGACAAAATATATACATTAATGTGTGAACCGAATAAAGATTATGAATTATATAGAACAAAGGCCTTACAGATAATATCTTTCTGTTTATTTCCACGTTTTTATTAACTGGATTGCGTGTATGTCTGTTCGAGTTGTAATTGATTTTTAACTACCTTCCTGATCAGCTGGAGAAATCTAATTTTCAACATAGATCAGAACCTGATGATAATGTATGAATATGAAAAGAAACATGGTATATTAAAATGTTAAATCACAAAAACAATCATTTTAATTTGTTGCTTACTTTAATAATTATGTCCACCAGAGGTAATTTCGGTCTCGGCGGTCAGTCTCAATGTAGACTAGCCATCACAGGACAAGTTCATAGTGCACGAGTGTGTGTGCACGTGCATTTCGCATTCTCTTACTCTCATAACGGATATGGAATGGAATACGCTGAAGCAAAATCTTACAGCATAAGGATGCGACGAGTTTAATCGATCTTCGTTCACCACTCTGTCTGCTCAGCGAAAAGAATATAGACAAATCTTCCAAGTATTTTAGGTAATATCATTTGGCGCATTCTTAAACATACCTATACTCTATCTAACAGTGGGTTAGAAGAGGGTTTTCAAAAAGTTGAAAAATACATTATAGAAATGGAATGATTTTAAATACGCTGAAGCAATATCTTACAAACTAAGGAAGTGACGAGGTAACACCATATTTACACCAGATCAAAGATATACACCATAGAGAGAAAAAGGTACACACCAGATCACTGACAGAGTAAAAGGTTTTGGAATGGCTTTTTTATAGAAGAGGGGCAAACGAGCATACGGTTGATGTTAACTGACTACCGCAGCCCATGATCAACCGCAACACCAGGGGAATTGCAGATGCGTTGCCGGCCCTTTAGAATAGATTAAGCTCTTTTCTTGAAAGTCACCAGGTCTTATCAGTCCGGAAAAATCGCCGGTGGTAAATTATTCCACAGAGAGGTCGTACGCGGAAGAAAACTCCAAGTGAAACGTATAGTAGTGAATCGCTTAGCATCCAGATGGTATGGACGGTATCGGGGGAATTGCCGCGTAGTGCGTTCATGAAATTTGCTGATAAATCCAATAAAATACGCAAAGAGATGCAACATCTCTTCGCAGCACCAGTGAATCAAGTCGATCCGAAAGCACTCGGTCGTCGATGATTCGAGCTACTCTGCGCTGGATGCGGTCAAGTGGAAGGAGCTGGTACTGGGTAGCCCCAGCCCAGAGATGGGAACCTGCACCTTGTAAAGTTGTGTGCCGGCATAAAATACTGTCCCTTGTTGCTCAGCACGCCAAGCTTTTAAGAGGCCAATTTGGCCTTCTCTTCACAGTGACCACGAAACTGCACGTCACTCAATATGTCGACGCCGAGCATTCCGATACTGACTGAGGCAACGAGGGGAGTGACTTAAAACTGAAGAGATACGACAAAGGGGTTCTTTTTTGCAAATTTGTGTCTTCTGAGGGTTAAACTGGACTAGATTTAGTCGCCCCCAATCCGAGATTTTGTTCAGCAAAGACTCGACTTCAGACACAAGTTTGTCCCGATACTCGGAGACGTTTTACCGAGAAATATTGGCACGGCAATATATGTTGCAGGTTTGCAACATATCATTGATATGCAGAAGAAACATGATAGCATGCAGCCTTGCGGGGCACCAGCATTAATAGGCTTGTAATCGGAGCTTGCACCGTCTACAACGACCTTGACGTTCCGATCTGCAAGAAAGCTGGTGTTGTAATTGCACAATCTCTCGGATGCTTACAGGAAGGGAGCTTCGAAAGAAGCGCTTCGTGCCAAACCCGATCAAAGGCTTTCGCAACGTCGAAACTAACGGCCAATGGACTAACGGCAAAGGGAGAGGCCCTTTTACTCTACTGCCGTCGCCCATCTATGAGTCAGGTAGACCAGAAGATCACCAGCTAATCGACCGCGACGAAAACCGTATTGGTGATCACTAATCAGGTGGTGATTCTCAAGGTACCTCATGAGCTGGCAGTTTACAATGGATTCTATTGTTTTGGAGAACAAGGAGGTGATGGCGATGGGTCTGTAGCTGGACGGGTCTGAGCTGTCGCCTTTTTTAGGGATTAGGTGGACGATAGCCGTCTTTCATGATTTTGGGACTACGCCTAGAGAGTAGGAGTACCGGAAAAGACGCGTTTAGAACGGTGCCAACTCTGGAGCACATGTCCTCGGCACAATTGGTGGACCCCTCCAAGGCCCAATCGACTTGTGGATGTCTGCGCGGAGCGCTGTGTAAACAGCACCTCCGGCATGTAGCACTCACACCGCGGGATGGTCGGCGGCGAACTCCCCCCGTCATCGAGTGTTGAGCTGGACGCAAATAAAGAGCCTAGCAGATCGGTTTTCTCCTTTACGGCATGGGCCTGTGAGTCGTCCTCCTTGTGCAGAGATGGAAGAGATGGCTGACAGAAATTTCTTTGGACAGCCTTGGCGAGAGACCAGAATGCACGGGTTCCAGAAGGAACGCGAACTAGTTTCTCGCCAATTCTGCCTATGTGCTCTGACTTTGCCATGGCAATGACTACTTTGAAGGACCTGGGGGCGGAATTATACTTCTTTTTTAGAGCACTGGTGTTTACATCCCGGGACGTTGATGCGTCAGCCTTAGTTTGGTAGCACTCCTGCTTATAGCATGATGCTATTTTACAGGAGCGACCAAACCATGGATGAGATTTGCCTCCGTTGGGCACCACAGAGGAAGGAATAAAAAGTTCCATACCCTGAAGTACCACATCAGTGACAGAATCAGCAACAACGTTGGGATCGTCCGGCGAGAAGCAAACCCGTCCCCAAGGGTAGGATGTCCTAATATCCCAATCGGCTGACCTATAGTGCCAAACACGGCGCCTGCCTGCAGAATGCAATCACGATTTTAGCGTGAGTAGCACCACACTCCGGACAAGACAATGGTCCGAGGTTAACATGACATACGCAGTAATAAAATTATTCTGATTAAATTACATTTTTATGAGAATGTTTTTGATGATAGTAATGAGTAACTATTAGGCGTAACTTGTTTTAATTTTATTTGTAACAACCGATACATTGTGATGAAGAGTTGCAGAAAATCAATGTACAAATATGTAGGTGGTACAGGACCGTACTTTGTAGTAATCCTTGGGAGAGACTTATGTTTAGCACTGAACTTAGGATGGGCTGTAATGATGATGATGATGATAACAAATAAATAATTTTTAAATTTAACAAAAATTATATTTCTTAAATACATAATACTTTACCATAAATAGGCACCTTTAACAGTCATTCAATATTTACCCTGAATTCTAACAATCATTTAAAAAAAATTAAATAATTTATTCCTTTCGGAGTTATTTTTTCATTCCGTATATACTTCAATTATTTTTAATTTATTAACATTAAAAAATAGTCATAATATCACATTTTTCTTTCGGCAATAACTTCAAAATGAAATCGTTTCCTATGTATTCCTTAATTAATAAATTGCGCACGGCGTACTTCCATCCAATCTCAGAACATTAATTAGCTAGTAGTTATAAAGAAAAACATGATTGCGTTTTGCGACACTTTATATATCAATAATAACAACATTAAAATTTTGTCCAATAAATTATTCATTTCTATAAAATCTTTACCTTAATTAAGAATTGTAGGGTCCAATCACTATGGTATGTGTACAAGGTTAGTTAATTGTGTGCCTTAAATTACTGTTTATGTATACCTACAATTAGGTTTTGTAAAGTAAAGTAGGTAAAACACGTCATTTTATTTTATTACACGGATGTTAGCTAATTAATTTTATAACAAGTTTATTATAATGGATTTCTGCATAGTAACATCTGGTTCTATTATTTAAATTATAGTATGACATTTGGCAAAAAGAATGAAACCAGATTAAACTAGTGCTTGTTCTATAAATATACAATTCAAAATACAAATATAGTTATTTATAAGTGTCAACGATTACCTACGCTTGCAGGTAAGCTATTTCTTATTTGTGTGTGGGATTGATTGAGTTATAATATATGTACTACGTACTAGGGGTATGTTCCAAAATAGAACCCAGTGTACTGTCCAATGCAAATGACGTCATGAATCTTCGCTACTGGTGATTCGTTCCAAAACATAGGACAGTTTAATATGACGTTATACATTTGCGCCATACTGGAAATGTGTTGGCGATTACTTTGTCATTTTGTGCTCCAAAAATCATTATATCCTCCTAATGGGTATACCAGCAATTATTCTATAATTTTTTGTATTTCAATAAATAAAAACAAATTCTGGCATGCTTCATTCAGCGCACACACAATTAAAAATTGTTTTATTATGTCCGGATATCCGACACGCCGGTACAATATAGTGTCAATTGATGACGTCATTTGTATTCGGCAGAATACTGAAAACGTTATTTTAAACGTATATTTCAAACAAAAATACTACCTACTGTCTTGTGTCTTCGCGCATGCGCGAGGGATGGTAGAGTCGCTCATGCGCAGTTGATATTTATAAGCGCGCGTTGCGCCTGCACGGTCAGTTTTTGTCATTATAAAATATACGTAGGTAGACTGATTACATACTGTAAAAATTATTTACTTAGATTTATATCAAGCTATTTTTTTAGTTTATCATATATTTTGCATATGGGCTAATTTTATATAATATCACATAATATTAAATCACACTTACATTTTAGTGACATATTTAATGTTTTAAAAGGTAACTATGTAAAATATAAAAAGGACTGTCAAAGATCATAATTATTGTATTTTATTTACAAATATATACTTTATTTAGGCTAAAATAAGAGTCGTTCGACAGTGCTGGGCGCGTGGTGGTCTAAAATGCGACTAAGGCTCCGGCTACACTGACACCTGATGATTCGCTGGCATTTCTTGTATGATACTCTTAAGTGTTGAAGTCTTAAGTCTTGTGCACAAGCTTGAAAAAATTGGAATAAGAGGGACTCCGCTTGCTCTTTTCGAAAGCTAACTGTCGGAGAGAAAACAAAAGGTAAAGCTTCCTGGGTTCATTAGTGAGGAAGCGGGGGTGTCTATGGGTACCCTGTGGAACGCCATATGATGACCATATGGCGTTCCACAGCATAGCGTTCTGGGACCGACCTTATTTCTAATTTATGTCAATGACCTGTGCAGTATGACCATACCAAATGCCAAAATCCTGTCGTGCGTCGTTTTTGCTGATGAATCTTGAAGAAACTGAATTTCTGCTGTACCGCATTTCATAATTCACTTTTATGTACAATATAATATAACAAAATAATTCTTCATAGACACACACACGCACACACACATACACGCATACACACGCACGCACGCGCGCACGCACGCACGCACATGTATATACAATTTTGTAATTTTTGACAATTTTGGTTGTTAAAGTCGAGTTTTTGTCATTTTTGGTTTTTAAATAAAAATTTAAAGGAAGGGGAAAAAGACAAAAATTAGTGTTAATTATTTGTAAGATACTATTAGTGTTTTTATCGTTGTAGAATGGTTAAAACTTATAAAACTAAAATAAATAGAGGGATTTACCTTGTTATTCTAGTTGGACTGATGACTCTGAAATAAACATAATACCAAGTACTGCACAAAAATACATGCAAAGCTTCTCACGTCACGGAAAATTATTATTATAACTTCATCGCCATATAAAAATAATTGCAGAGGAAGAAAAACAAAAAAAAAACATAAGAAAAAGCAGAAAAAAATCTGCGGTTACTAATAAAAGAGTGACCAAACCAAAAAAGTATCTAGGGTTAGCTCATAGACACGGAGCAGCGACAGTGAAATTGAAAATACACCATGTTTGTAACGGTTGTTATTTGAAGTCAAATGAAGGCTGGGTTCTGCATGCGGTAAGTGGGCTCACTGTAGCTGTGCTGGTATAGATGGCAACGATAAGAAGACGTTTGCTTGTCGATTTTGTCAAAAAAGCAACTGATTTTTGTCAACCCCATGTTACCCGAGGGAAGGGACAAAATAGTAAGATATGGATTTTTCTACTCTTTGTCAGTTTTAAATTTAATTAGTTATCGTAATATATTCCTAATTAGACTTGGTCATAGAAGACTGATTACCAAAGATAATTATTAAAATAAAAACATAATATAGACACGTAAATTTGAGTTTTATTGAGCATCAACATCGAACGTATATTACTAACATAGTGTTGCGTGAATTCTAAGTCAACGTCATACACTAGCGCCATCTAGTGTCAGGAACGAGAGCGAGGGGAGCTTTGCAGAAAATGACATCACAAATCTTTCAATCGGCAGCGCCATCTAGTCTCAAACCGAAGAACTAAGTTTCTAGAAAATCTACACTCGAACACTCGTCGCTGCGCGCATTTACTTGAATGTTCCGGATGCTTCATTGCTAATTTATATAAATAGGCGCTGCAAGATGCGATCGGGGAAGTATTGAAGTTGGCGAGCCAAGCGAAGCTTCGGAGCGGAATAAAGTGAATTAGTGTGTTTAATTATTAGTGTTTTAAGTTTTAATTTGTGTAAAGTAAATTAAAGTGTTAATTAGGTAATTTTATCGGCAATTTTTATTGTCACGAACCTCAAGCTCGTAACAATTGGTGTCAGTAGTGGGATAAAATCATGCAGATTTTACCTAAGGAGGAAACGGAGGGTGTCCGTACCCGAAGTCAACGCCAGCAGGAGACGGACCAACGAAGATTTGGTGGTGCAACGCCGCAGACGTCGGAGGGCCAGCCACCGGCTGCAGGCCCGTCGGTAGCTCCTACATCTGCAGCACCTGACTTAGGTGCTCTGATGGTGATGCTGCGGGAGCAGGCTCGCCGACAGGAGGAGCAGGCTCGCCGACAGGAGGAGCAGGCTCGCCGACAGGAGGAGCAGGCTCGCCGACAGGAGGAGCAGGCCCGTCAGTTGAAAGAGCAGCTGCAGAGCGGACAAGAGGAACCGGCCCGCCGACAGGAGGAACAGATGCTCCTCATGAAGGACCTTCACGCTACCTTTGCGAAAGAGATAAGGGAGGTGAAGGATAGGGTTGCTCAACATGACAACCGCCTGTTGGAAGCTGAAACCCGAATCGAAGAACATGAAACCCGAATCAACCATGTGAACAATCGGGTTGACAACGTGATGGCTGACGTGAAGAAAACGCTGAACGATCTCAAACTTGGGGATGGAACTACAGCTCCCGTAGTAGTTACAGCACCTTCGCTACGTGGATTCAAAGTGCCGCCGTTCGACGGGACTTCTTCCTGGTCGGCCTATAAAATCCAGTTCGAGGCCGTCATGGAGGCAAACGGCTGGAATAAAAGCCAGGCCATGACTGCACTCACCTTAGGCCTGCGCGACCAAGCCTTAACCGTGTTGGAAGCTCTCGGTAAGAAAGTGACCTACGAGCAGCTCCTTGAGGCATTGGAGGCGAGATATGGTGACGCTCACCTGGAACACGTCTTTCGCGCGCAGCTTAAAGATCGTGTGCAACGCAGCAACGAAAATCTGCAGCAGTGGGCCCTTGAGGTGGAGAAGATGGTTCGAAAAGCATACCAATCTGTACCTGCGCTCATTGAAGGGAACCTGGTGCAGACATTCATCGACGGCATCCGCGACCTGGAAGTCAGAGCTGCTGTGAGGCTCGGGCACCACGAGACGCTTAAGGACGCCTTGGCCCATGCACTGGAGGTAGAAGCCGTGCGGCAGGATCATCGTTCCCATCGCGTCAGGGAGGTTGCAGCAGCTACAGTTCGCGACCGCAACAAAGGATACAGCCCTAGGTGCTATGGCTGTGGGGAAAAGGGCTGAAGTGTAAGTCTAATATGTATGCTCCTTTAGTTTAGTAAGTGAGTACGCTACTTTATAACCGTATGTATGCTGAGTTTGCACTATACCTTATATGCATTATTTTAGATTATTACCAGGCATTCATTAAATAGTACGTAACTAATGTGGTTGTTTCCTTGAATAACACTCATTAGGAACCCCAACATTACATGGCGACCCTGCCAGGATGATTCTGCCAAGGGGATTGTTAGTTTTAGTATAGTTAAATAACTACTTAATAATATATTATAATGTGTCGGTCAACTGTGGAAAAAGAAGAGGTTTTCCTCAGCCAAAACGCGGCTGGAGGCAACAATGACGCCACGTTGAAAGAAATCGGAGGCCACGTGGAGCGGCTTAGCATTGTGACCTATATTGTTCTGGCCATTATTGGACTCGTAGCAGTTTATGTGGGCCTGCGGATGTACAGGAGCTGCCACCGCACATGGATCCAGCAGGAAATTGGGATGAGTACCATGCAGAGAATCAGATCATCCATCAGAGGGCGCACAGAAGGTAACCAGAATCAGTAATTAGAAGTGAATGCATAGTGAAAGTGAAAATAAGAGTTGTGGGTTGTTAATTTTTTCGTAAAAATAATAAATATCAGTGAGTGAGCCAGTTATGCGGTATCATATTTCATAAAGCTATAATTCTAAAGGTGCTAAAACCGCGCGCGGACATTCAGGAATAAGACACCAAACGGAAACAAAATGCAACGTCGGACTTTTTTTTTTCTTAGCATTTATGTAGAATGTGTTACATTTGTGCAATTCTATTATTAAATTAAGAATATTATGATTGATATTTTGGAAAAAAAAATTATGTTTGTTTAGTAGAAATACGTAATTATTTAGTAAAAAAGGGACAAACTAGATATAAGGGTAATGTTATTTCAACTAAGTTAGATCAAGCAAAAAAGCGCATATGAAAACTGTTGTAAAATATATTTAATTACTGAAAAAAGTAAAGATATTAATTTGGAATCGGCAATAGATCTTTATCAGAAAATAAAACAAAAGTACGAGGAAATAGAAAAATTGTGTACTTTTCCCGTTACAGTAGATTTAGGCAAAATGGATTTTGACATAAAGGTGGCGTGTAGTTTGATTTCAGTAATGGACGGTGTAGAAGCCACCACTAAGCGCCTAATAGACTCAGTGGAGATGTATGCTGACATGCTGGACAACCCAGGTAAAGTATTATTAATTACTTTTGTTTTGAAAAGTCGGTTGAATGAAAATGCAAAATTACGAATTGCAAGCTCATACAAAACTATCCAAGAATTAATTGATGATATGAGGAAATATCTTTTACCCAAAAAATCATTTATGGCTATACAGACGAAGCTTCAGAATATTCAACAAGGCTCGAGATCCATTGAGGATTATGGTACGGAGGTAGAAACGTTATTTACAGAGTTGACAATTACTCAGGCAGATGGAAAAGAGGAAGTATTCTCGATTTTAAAACCAATCAATGAAAGTTTTGCCATAAAACGTTTTTCAGATGGCCTGCGTAGCGCAAAAATGAGCACCATCATCTCAGTACGCGGCTTCAGCAGCTTGAAGGATGCCATACAAGCAGCAAAAGACGAGGAGTGCACGTCTTTCCAACCACCAGGTAACATTTTGTATGCATCTAAAAATGGACACCACTCGGTACACAAATTTAGACGTTCTCAAGGTCAAAGAGGAATTTACCGTAGTCAATATGGTAACAATTACCATCGTGGGCATAAATTTAATAACCACTACAATCAAGGACAAGGTTCTAGCGGAAATTCTAGAGCAAATTATCGTCCTTCATATAATAATCAACGAGGAAATAGAGGTTCTAGATATGTTAGGAACCGTGGACGAGGTCAAAACTCATTTCCAGTAGAAAAAGTAGCTGACACTCATCAATGCGATAAAGACGACAATGCAGGTACATCGAATCAGTTTTTTCGATCCTAAGCATTTTATATTATCATTACAAGGTGATGCGAAATATGTTACTTTTTATATTAAAAACATCAAATACTATTGGCTTATTGATACGGGTGCAACATTGTCAATTATTAAAAATGAAGTACTGCCAAAAGATATCATTGTTAATAGAGATAATACTATAATAAATGGAATAGGTGGTCAGCGACGATCTCAAGGTTCTGTAAATTTAATATTAAAATACGAAAATGCCACGTTTCAGCACAATTTTCTTGTTTTTGATTCGCTACCACTAAAAGCAGACGGAATCATAGGCTTAGACTTTTTAGAAAAATTTAGTGCGAATATTGATTTAGGTTCAAATAATTTAACACTTTTTAACAGTAATAAACAACACTATCTACATTTTGTTGATGAACATGATAGGATGAAAAATTCTATGATTATTCCAGCACGCTCGGAATCAATTCATTTTATTATTGTGAATGAGGATGTAACTGGAGAAGTAGTAGTATGCAGTAAAGAGTTAACGAAGGATGTCTTTATAGCAAACGCAATAACTACAGTTAGTAATAGTAGAATTCCAGTTAAAATACTTAATGTTAGTGACAAGGAAGTAAACTTGCCATCTTTCACACCAGATTTGAAAAGTTTGTATAATTATAATATTTGTCAATTTAATAAGACCAATATTGACGTTACCAGGGTTAAAACTTTGCTATCTGAATTAAATTTAAATTATTTAGACGGAGAAGAGAAACAATCAATTGAAGCAATTTGTGCAAAATATTCTGACATTTTTCATTTGGAAGGAGATAAGTTAACGACAACTAATATTTATGAGCCATCTATTGTTTTAAAACAAAACTCCACTCCAGTTTACGTCAAGCCTTATAGGTTACCACAGGCACTAAAACCAGAAATAACTAAGCAAGTTGAGAATATGTTAGAAAATGATATAATCGAAGAGTCAAATAGTGAATGATCCAGTCCAATATTATTAGTACCTAAGAAAAGTAGCAAAGGTAATGAGAAAAAATGGCGTTTAGTTGTAGATTACAGAAAACTGAACGAGGTTATTTGTGACGACAAATTTCCTCTACCAAATATTAATGAAATTTTAGATACGCTTACTGGAGCCATTTATTTTACTCATCTTGACCTTCACCAAGGTTACTATCAAGTAAGTTTAGAGCCTAGTAGTCGTAAATTAACAGCTTTCACTACAAATACTGGTCAATATTGCATGAAGCGTTTACCAATGGGTTTAAAGATCAGCCCTAATGCCTTTAGTCGTATGATGTCTGTAGCGATGTCTGGTTTAACTTACGATAAATGTTTAGTATATCAGGACGATCTCATTGTATTTGGAAGAAATCTGTCTTCCCATAACAAAAATTTAATAACTGTCATGGAGAGATTGAGAAAAGTAAATTTAAAACTAAATCCTCAGAAATGTGAATTTTTAAAGAAAGAAATTCTTTATTTAGGACATTTGGTTACAGAAAAAGGTGTTTTACCAGATCCAGAAAAAAACAAAAGTATTACGAAATTATCCTACTCCCAAAAATGCAGATGAAGTAAAACGGTTTGTAGCATTCTGCAACTATTATCGTAAATTTATAAGAAATTTTTCGGATATAGCAATACCTTTGAATAAGTTAAGTAGGAAAAATGAACCATTTATTTGGTCTGATGAATGTCAAAACGCTTTTGAATTTTTAAGAAATGCTTTAATATCATCACCAATTTTACAGTATCCCGATTTTTCCGAAAATCATGAATTTAGTTTACAAACAGACGCCTCGGGTACTGCTATTGGTTCTGTATTATGTAATAAAGATCTCAGACCAGTTGCATATGCCAGTAGACCCTTGAATAAAGCAGAAAGAAACTACCCAACTATTCAAAAAGAACTTTTGGCAATAGTGTGGTCCGTTAAGTATTTCAGACCATACTTGTATGGAAACAAATTCACCATAATGACAGATCACAAACCATTAATATATCTTTTTGGTATGAAAGATCCGTCAAGTAGATTACTTAAATTTCGATTAACTTTAGAAGAATATAAGTTTAAAATAGTCTATGTGAAAGGAAGAGACAATGTTGTGGCAGATGCTTTATCGAGAGTTTGTATAACGTCTGATGAACTTAAAAGTATAAATGAACAAGTAATGGCTGTAATGACCAGAGCGCAAAAGAAAAAGCTGAATGAGTTAAGTAAGAGTAAGAATGACGATGAAAAGAAGGATCTTAATAAATCCATTAACAATTGGCCTGATCAACCAAGAGTTGTGGATATATTAAGAAAACCGTGTGATTCAGTAGAAATGTGTTTGATTGAAGGCAACAAATTAAAACAAATTAGAGATAATGCCTTGATAACTGAAGAATTTGAATGTTTTACATTTATAGAGGGTAAAAAGACACTATACATTAATCTTGATTTCAAGGCGCATTTCTCGCGAGCCGAATTTGTGCAGAAATTAAGCAATTTTTGTGAAAAGATACGTATCACTGAAGTGTGTATAATTAAAAATAATGATAATATAGAATTTATCAAAAGTGTTTGTGATGAAATAACAACACTTAGTAATTGGTCCGGACCGCGAATATGCATATTACGAGGCGTAAAAAGAATAGATGACGACAACGAAAAGACACTTATTATGAATGACTTTCATTTACTGCCATCCAGCGGTCATGCTGGAGTGCGCAGAATGATAAATACAATCAAAAGTCGATACTATTGGCCAAGTATCGACAAGGATGTCCAGGAATTTGTTAAAAAGTGTACAAAATGTCAGAAACATAAATATTTTCGTAACATAAAAGAACCGATGGAAATTACCACAACAGCTTCCTCGGCTTTTGAAAAGATATACTTAGATGTAGTGGGACCCTTAGATAGAGACGAAAATGGTAATTGTTATATATTGACTATGCAATGCGAGTTAACAAAATTTGTACAAGCTATTCCTTTGCAAAACAAAGAAACAGTGTCCATTGCAGATGCATTTGTTAGACAGTTCATATTAAGATTTGGTATTCCGACGACAATAGCTACAGATCGAGGAACAGAATTTATTTCTGCAACCATGGAACAGGTTTGTAAAATACTTAATATAGAAAAATTATCTTCTACAGCCTATCACCATCAGTCGATTGGAGCTCTTGAAAATGCTCACAAAACTTTGGGTGCATTTTTAAGGATCCAGTGTGACAATCATACGGATACATGGAGCTATTGGTTACCATTTTGGTGCTTCAGTTTTAACAACACAGTCCATTCAGAAACAAATTACACGCCATATGAACTTGTTTTTGGAAAACCTTGTCAAATACCCGATAGCATAAGTAATACCGTAGAACCATTGTATAATATAGATAATTATCCATTATAATTAAAATACAGGTTACAATTAGCTCATGAAGATGCAAAGAAAAATTTGCTGATTAATAAGCATAAACGGAAAGAAATATATGATAAGTCTGTCAATTCTGCAAAATATGAGAAAAATGATTTGGTTTTGGTAAAAAATGAAGCACGTAGTAAATTAGATGCAATATTTAAAGGTCCCTATACAGTTATGGAAGATTTAGGTTGTAACGTAAAAATAATTAAAAATAATAAAATTGAATTAGTACATAAGAATAGGACTAGGCCTTTTTGTCAATAGATTTGAATGTAAGATTTAATTTTAGATAACATTGCAATGTATAATGATAAGGATAAACGTATGTACCATTTTATTTGTAATAAGTAACTTATGTCTATTAAACACTATTATTTTAAAAGATGATACTTCAAGTAAATATCTAGTAAAAATTATGTAAAAAAAAAGAATGTACCTAATTCTTTTTTTTTTCTATGTCCTCGGGAGGTGAAGTGTAAGTCTAATATGTATGCTCCTTTAGTTTAGTAAGTGAGTACGCTACTTTATAACCGTATGTATGCTGAGTTTGCACTATACCTTATATGCATTATTTTAGATTATTACCAGGCATTCATTAAATAGTACGTAACTAATGTGGTTGTTTCCTTGAATAACACTCATTAGGAACCCCAACATTACAGGGCCATCTTCGATCCAGCTGCCCTAAGCGAACCGCAGAAAGGGAAAGTGAACGATATCAGGAGGGTAGTGCAGCTAACGGCACTGCTTGGCGGCAACAGGATCATCGTTCACCTCACGCTAGGGAGGTTGCAGCAGTTACGGTTCGCGACCACAATAAAGGATACAGCCCTAGGTGCTATGGCTGTGGGGAAAGGGGCCATCTTCGGTCCAGCTGCCCTAAGCACACCCTAGGAAGGGAAGGTGAACGGTCTCAGAAAGAAAGTGCGGCTAACAGCACCGCCCAGCAGCAGCAGGAATACGACTTTACTATCAGACACTGCAGCGGGAAATCTCACGGCAACGCAGATGCATTGTCAAGAAGACCTTGTCCTGCAGAATTGCAACCATTGTAGTAGGCAAGAGAGTAAGAAAGTGGTATCCGTGACGATGCTCAGGACAGACCACCTCAGCAACGGGTGGAAGGACAGCCTACGACATGCACAGCAGGAAGATCCGAACATCAAGCCGATTCTGGGATGGATGAAGGCCCGTGCTACCAAGCCTAAGTGGAGGGACGTCTCAGCGATGAGTTCAACCACGAAAAGCTATTGGGTCCAATGGGACAGCTTGCTGCTTCAGGATGGAGTTCTGTATCGTAAATGGGAAAATGTTCGGGGAGTCATTTGCAAATGGTTGTCCCTAAAGCTAAAGTACCGGATGTTCTACAGCTGTACCATAATGATTATTCAGGAGGCCATCTGGGAGTTAAACAAACTCTACTGAAGATCCGAGAACGGTTTTACTGGGTCCACTGTCGAAACGATGTCGAGGACTGGTGTCGCAAATGTACAAGTTGTGCGGCTGTAAAGGGACCTCAGACTCGTAGTAGAGGTGCATTGTAGTTGTACAATGTTGGTGCACCATGGGAGAGAATAGCCATTGACGTGGCGGGGCCGTTTCCGGAGAGTGAAAGCGGTAACAAGTATTTCATGGTTGTGATGGATTACTTCACAAAGTGCCCAGAAGTTTTCGCCATTCCAAGTCAAGAAGCTTCAACAGTTGCAGATAAACTAGTTCATGAAGTCTTCTGTCGTTTTGGAGTACCTTTAGAGATTCACAGCGATCAAGGAAGGAATTTTGAGTCTCAAATATTCCAGGAAACTTGCCGAGTTATGTGTACTCATAAAACAAGAACGACTTCTTATCACCCGCAATCTGATGGAATGGTGGAACGATTTAATCAGACATTGGAGAGGTACCTAGCAAAAGTTGTAGACAATCGGCAACGAGATTGGGACAAGCACATACAACCGTTTTTGTTGTCATATCGAAGTTCTGTTAACGAAAGTACAGCAGTGACACCAGCTTTCGCAAACTTTGGAAGAGAATTACGGCTGCCTGCAGACCTGATCACCGGGATACCACCTGATGCCCCACGCAGTATAACCGATTATACAAATGACTTGCGGAACAAAATGAATGACATTTATGAGCACGTCAGACAATCGGGCCAGCAAATGTCTGAGAAAATGAAAACCCGGTACGACCGCAAAATGAACAATAAAGGGTTCAACGAAGGTTCATTAGTGTGGTTGCACAATCCAGTCCGCAGCAAAGGGAAATCTCCTAAGCTTCAAGCTAAATGGGACGGCCCGTACCGGATTGTAACCAGGATCAACGATGTGACCTACCGGATACAGAAAGGCGCAAGAGGGACTCCTAAGATCGTCCATGTGGATCGCTTGGCGCGTTATTATGGGACCGATAATGCTCGGGACGAGCATGTCTTAGGAGGGGGCAGTGTTGCGTGAATAAGTCAACGTCATACACTAGCGCCATCTAGTGTCAGGAACAAGAGCGAGGGGAGCTTTGCAGAAAATGACATCACAAATCTTTCAATCGGCAGCGCCATCTAGTCTCAAACCGAAGAACTAAGTTTCTAGAAAATCTACACTCGAACACTCGTCTCATTTACTTGAATATTCCGGATGCTTCATTGCTAATTTATATAAATAGGCGCTGCAAGATGCGATCGGGGAAGTATTGAAGTTGGCGAGCCAAGCGAAGCTTCGGAGCGGAATAAAGTGAATTAGTGTATTTAATTATTAGTGTTTTAAGTTTTAATTTGTGTAAAGTAAATTAAAGTGTTAATTAGGTAATTTTATCGGCAATTTTATTGTCAAATTTTATTGTCACGAACCTCAAGCTCGTAACAGTAGTAATACCTCAATGAGCATCGTTAAGTGCCCCGTCTTTCCCCCCTCTCCCCTACCATACTTAGTAATAGGGATGGTAATCCCACCTGATGGTAAGTGGTGATCCATTAAAAATTTGTAAAGCGCACTAACTTATCAAAAACCCACTCACTCTTGCCTTGAAGAACTTCCCTCTGATTCTTGAGAAATCCTGGGAACATATACGATATCCATGGGACAAATTGGGGTGGTAGATTATCTGAGGCCAACACCACTCGGCAAAATAACCAAAACATTTTTATTGTAAAGAGGACTCCAGCACTACGCGAATTATCAATATTAAGAAAGAATTTCAAAAAAATCGGGCAGTAATCATAAGATTATTTTTTTAACATTCTTTCAGTTCGTTAATAGGAATGATAAGATGATTGCGGTCGTCGGTCACCAATACGTTAGTATACGTGAAACACGTGAAAAACACAATCATTTTTATCAGGTTTTTATTAACTCGCTTTCGAGTAATTTTGTTCCGGTCGCATTTAGCATGATTTTAAACTTACTTCTCGATGAGATTCAAATTTTGAACATATCTCAGAATCGGGTGACATATAAGTATGTATAAAACAAAATTAATACATAATTTTCACTTGTTTCTGCTGATATCGTGAAAAAATAAAATAAAAACATAAATAATTATAACTAGTAATCAACTAGCAAATTTAAAATCTAATAAAAAATATGACAATTTCTTCATGTTTTAAATTACAATCGATAATCATTCTTTAGGGTCGTAATCATTTTTTTATTAGTCTCTCGCGGCTCGTTATGCCGAGGCGAGTAGGAATTTAAGATTGTTACGGAACTTTTTTCTCGTTATGACATGACTTTTTTATACGTAGTAGAGCCATGCAGCAGCTTTATTAATTGTATAGTTGTAGCACGAATGGGTCGGCTCGACCGGGGAAAGACTACGCTCACACAGAATACCACCGTAAATAGCGGCTTAATGCTGCTGTGTTTCGTATGGTGAGTATAGAGAACCGGAGACACTTTTTACTGGAAAAGAGGCATTCTATTATAGTCCTCGCGGCTGACAACGCATCTGCGTTTTGATTCGTAAACGGGAATAGATGTAGATATCTGTGGGTCACAGAAACCACTTACCATCAGGTGGACTGTGCGCTCGCTTGTCACCCTTAATATCCTATAAGAAAAATTTTTGTTTCGTGAAATTTCTAGTTAAGACGGGGATTTCCGACGTTAAAAGGTGCTCCCTTCTCAACGGCGTGCCTATTTGTCCAGCTCGAAGTAAGCGTCGTCGTGCATCGTCGGTAGACAAAAAGTTACTTTATTATTTTCTAGCTGATATCCGCTCGCTTAGCTTGGCGCACGAAAGTAAAATATCAAGAATTTTTTTTATTGTACTATCGTAAACCCCGTTCTTATAGTGAGCACCTACATTGCGAAGTGAGTAACTATACTAAATAGATGAACCTGATTCCATATAAGTCTAGGCTCAGCGTGAACAAAGTTCAAATATGTCTTATTTTGAAGATTTAAATATTTGATAAGTATGTCAATAAATCATATTCTTGCAGGACCTGGGGTTTTATTTTAATTTATATTTTATGATTTGTAAGTTATGTAGTAAAATCACCTGTTCTCGGAATAAGTTGTTTAAATAAATTGAAAAGGAAACAAAAGAATGCAGTTTTGAAAAAATTACCAAATAAAATCCGTTCGTTGAGTTGTCGTGAAATCTCCCAAAAGTCTTTGCAAGGTGAGGCATTAGTATATTGTAAAGGAAAAATCCATAAAAACGAAGATCCTGAAATAAATGAAGACAAGCATCCAAGTCAAAATTCTTAATGAAAAATTATATATAATTTATCTTTTTATTACCTACATACATAGGCTGCACTAAAAGTACCGGGAATGGAATATTTCCACTGTTCCTGTCATATTAAAATCTTTTTAATTGAAAACTCCTTGGTTTTAAAAATCGAATACCATTTATTTATTTAAAAAAAGATTCTCGGTCTTGTCACAAGGTTTTGTCAAACTTGTTTAGTCGTTGAGAAAATGGAATTGACTCGAGAAAATTCAAGAGCGATGATTTGTTATGACATTCGAAGTGGTTCACAAAAACAGTGAGTTGACCGGATGATTTCTGCATTTGGTGATGAATCCCCATCCAAAACCACAATTTATCGCTGGTTTGCTGAATTTCAACGTGGACGTGTCAAGCTCAGTGATGATCCCCGTCAAGGTGGTACAAAAGAAGCTGTCACCCAAGTAAACTGTGCTGTGCGTAAGCTGATTGAGGAAGATCGACATGTGACATACCGCGAAATTCAGGCAACTTTAGACATTTGCATGAGTCAAATACAAATAAAAATGGGTTCAGGATCATTAGTTTGGGTAGGTTATTTATTGGCAAGATGTTAAGGCCGAGTTACCAGTACTTAATCCCGTAAGCCCCCCACCACGTCAAGGTGATCCCACGGGGGGGGGGTTATTATTATTATTAATAATACACAATAGAATGGCTGTCATCCTTATTTTGTACGAAGATAGGCGTCGCTGGCAGCACACATACAAGCAACTACGTTGTATTATCAGTTAATCACTATTACAAACCCGATTCGCTGTGTTGACAGACGGATTTTAATACATATTTATTTGTAAATAGCGTGCAATTTGGCATTTTCTAAATAATTTGCATGTAATATTTGGAAACGACTGTAACCTCAAAACACATCTTGTGTCGTCATTTATACGTGTGAATTGACGTGTTAGTGGCATTTTAGTGTCTACAAGGGCTCCGCCCACTCCCCGTTCTATTATGTATGTATTATAGTATTTTATGGTATTGACAATCAGTAAGGCATTCCAACGAGTGATAGCACACTTGTAGCTTTTATAGCATGTTTTTTTTTGCGCCCGAAGCAATTAAAGGGCTACCCTATACGTAGGGAGGCGGAAAATGCATTACGCATACCACGATAGCCGGTCTATCGTGGTTATGAGGGACTCACTGTGCTACCGGGGACCCTAAGTGATACCCTCTAAAAACCGCCTTTGGGGACAGGCAGCCGGCTGATTAAGCTGTATTGTGCCTTATCGTGAGCGACCCTCTTTTGGGAAAAGAGGGCGCAGGCAGCTAAGAGCCGCTGAGGGAGTGCCTACGAAGTCAAATTAATATTAGTTAATACAATAATTTAATTTAATTAGAGTTGGCCTGAGCCGCCAGGAGGCAGTTCAGGTCGTTTGTCAGTTTATTAGGCGGGTCCGAGAGAGAGTTTCTCGGCCTGCGGACTCGATAGCGAGAGGGGGGTGGGGCTGCATAAGAAGCTGCCTTACGAATTAATTGGTTTAGGTGCGACTCTGAGGCCTTGAAGAAGTTCTCAGAGAGTTTTTAAGAAATTGTTGAATTGTTGGGAGCTCTAGGTCCCGATGAAGGTCGGCATTACGGACGTACCAAGGTGCGTTCGCAGCTCGACGACAGAAAAAGGTTTTGAACTATTTGGAGTTCATTAATAATATTAGGGTTTGCGTGGGCAAAGACGGGGCCCGCGTAGGACATGACTGGTCATATACAGACCTTATAAAGGGTACGCTTGTTTCGGAGGGACATTTTACTGTGTCGGCCCAGCATACTGTTGAGCCTACTCAGATAAAACCGTGCGTGACAGGTTACTCTTTTGACGTGGGGCCTGAAAGTGAGCCCTGTGTCCAGAGTGACACCTAAATATTTGGCGGTCGTATGCCAGGGGACAGGGGTCCCCAGCATACGTATCGATGGAGTATTTTTGAGACGGCGTCGTTTATAGTCGAAGTGAACGGCGGAGCTCTTCTCCGGGTTCACATCGATGCGCCATTTTTTGAACCAAGCTCCTAGGTCATCAACTGACTTTTGGATCTTGTTCCGTATGAAGAGCATTGAGACACCTTTGCAGTGTCGTCTGCGAAGAGGGAGAGCTGAACACCTTTCGACGGGATGGGAATGTCGTTGGTGAACAGGATGTACAGCAGAGGAGCAAGTACTGAGCCCTGAGGGACACCAGCCTTGATAGTTCGTTGTGAGGATAGCGTGCCTTCGTGTCTAAAACGAAAGGTACGGTACTCTAGGTAAGAGGCCACGAGACGTACTAGGCCACGAGACCTATTTTGTATAGTTTGTAGATAAGGCCTGTACGCCAGACCCTATCGAAAGCTTTGGTTATGTCGAAAAAGACCGCGATGGTCTTATGACGACGAGGATAGAAACCGCTGAGGATATTCCACAATGCGGTGAACTTGTTGGGGACATGAGTGTTGGCCTCGAAACCGGAATTGATGGGGAATGATGAGAGGGTCACCGTCTGTGGGAAACAGATAGCGCCTCATACGTGATTGGATGACTCTTTCGAAGAGCTTGCCCATTGTCTTGAGGAGGCTAATGGGGCGATGACTGGAGGGGAGGTTAAGAGGCTTGCCTGGCTTGGGAATTCCAATCACAGTTGCCTCTTTCCACGTAGTGGGAAAGTAGCTAAGGTTGAAGCAGGCGTTGAAGATAATAGATAAAAAGGTTAACACCTGCTCAGAAAAGTGTTTTAGGGCTTGGTTGGAGATGCCATCCGCGCCCGGAGCCTTTTTCGGCTTAAGTCCTTTAATGAGGGATGAAATCTCATCATTGGACACAGAGATAAGTTCGGAGGCCGTAGGGGGTGAGTTCCGCCGGCGGACCTCATCCTCCACTGCCTGGACGTGTGAGGGGTCGACGGGTTGAGAGCTAGGAGAGCATTGTGCGGCAATGCTATCTGCAAAGCACTCAGCCTTTTCCTCGTCCTCGAAGGCAACCGTGCCGTCGGGACGGGAGAGAGGGGGAGTGTGGGTGATAGCGTCTATGCGGAGGGCTCTGGCCATCTGATAGTACGCTGTATGGGATGGAGAGATATTCTCCAGAAGTTTACTCTTTTCGAGGTCTCGAAATTCAGAGAGGCGGAAACGGAGTTCTCGTTGGAGACGATTGGCCGCGCGCCTATATTCGGGGGTGGGATTTTGGTAGATTAATTTGATTAATTTGCACTGACATTGAAGTTAAGTTAATTAAGTTAACTTAACTTACAACGCTAACAGGAGATTATTGTGTTCTGCAAGAACGAGGAGCCGTTCTTGGGGGGACTTCGCAGCGCGCAGTTTGCGTGCTACTACCGTTATTTCCCTAATGTCTATATTCCTGATAGCGGAATAAAGTGTGTTGTAATCATCAGGTGTGGGCTCTGCCTCATGGGAGTAGGAGGTTGTCCGCGGTGGGTCCGCCTTTTTGGGGCCTCAGGGGAAGACTGGAGGCTGCATGGGCTTGGAGAAGCCCGGAGGGGGCCGAATTATGCCCTGAGGGGGGCCTAGGGGGACCCTGAGAGGGCCGAGAGAAGCCCTGGATGGGCTAAGAAGGACCCTGACGGGGCCGTTGGTAGAGGGCCGGGAATGAGCGGTCATTGACCGGCGGTGGAGCTTGCCTACTGGGGCGAGGTTGAGGCGCGCGGGGGCAGCCCTTGTAGTTAGCCGGGTGGCCTGTCTGCACAGGACACATGCGGGCGGGGATTCGGCGTCTTTGGGCCGGGGGGCACTCTTTAGTGTTGTGGGGTTCGAGGCACTTAACGCACCTGGGTGGGGCGGCGCAGTTGGCCGCCGCATGACCATATAGTTGGCAGCGGTGGCACTGCGCCGGGAATCCGGGCCTATGTGGGGGCTCAACCTTCACTCTCGACAGGCCACACACTGTGCGTACCTGCCGGAAGATGGCTTTTGCCTCCGGCACGTTGGATAGTATGACTAGGGCAAGGTTGAATCTCTTGCCCGTTCTGTTGTGCATTTTGTGCACGGCTTCCACGGGGAACCCTTGGGACTTAAGGTCCTCAAGTATCTTCTCGTTGGAGAATTCGAAAGGGACGCCTCGGATGACGGCCCTGACTTTACGCTCTTCCGGGAGAGCGTAAGTGTGGTAGGAGACTCTTTCGGCTGTGAATAGCCTGGTGAGTTGGCGGAAATCCTCGATCGAGCTGGGGATGATTTTGATAGCCTCCCCGAGGTTGACGGCGTGGTCGTACTTTATTCCTGCGTCGTAGCAGGTTTTGGACAGCTGGGTGAATTTTGCTTTGTCTCTTAGGAAGACAGAGGGCGGGACTTGCTTCTTAGCAAGGACTGGAGCACATCGAGAGGATGGTTTTGTTGGAGTTGGGATGTCTTTATAGCATGTCCTCAGCGACTCTTAAAATAGTACGGATCGACTCGTGAGACACAGAAAGTTCGGCGGCTATCTCTCTCAAACTTGAATGAGCACTTTTACGATGTTAACTTCAGTTGCAAACTGTAACGCTCGCCCCCTACTGTTATATATTATTATGTTATTATTTCCCCTTTTATACAAAACGAAAATCTATATATGTGACCAGGATAAATAAATATGTTTTGATCCTTCTAAAGGTTTAGTAATAGGCTGTTTGTAATATTTATGGCGTGATCGTCTTAGTTAGGACCCTTATTTACGTTATGTTTGTTTAGTAACTTAGTTCTTTAGGTGTCTTTTGGAAATCAAAAACTCAAAAGTTGTTGGTAGTTACAAGCTATGTGAACCCCGTTCACGATGGCAGAGCTCGAGAAAAGTTTAAGAACATTCCACTTGTATGTGCGGTGAGCACCAACCGACTAACGCGCTCCCGCCGAAGGGGACGTTAGGTTGGCAACTGGACCGTATTCCACAGCAAAATGATTGACGAACCAGTAAAAGAGGGCTCGGCTCTTTAGTAGTGCGTAAGTGCAAACATCGACCGAAGTCCCGCATGTCAATACATGTAAACGTCATACAAAATACGATCAAATCCAGCCACAGTGAATGTACGTCACAAAGTTTATGCAAATAGGCACACTGCCCATAAAAAGATCTCCGTGTGTTCCACCAACTGCCAGACCTCCGTTCCCGTAGACATGATGTACGTGTATGGCATCACCACCGATTTAATGATGTGCACGGCTACTAAAGGGAATGGGGACCTACGTTGTGCGACTTTTTGCCGCAGCCATGATAGTCTCCTCAGATCCTCCCTGCAATTACCACCTGCATGAGGTCAACACATATGCTCCACCAACCAACGGAAGATATAGCCAATAGGAAGTTATAAGATAATAATAATAATTTGCCATCAGAAAGGGTTCGTGTCACTGACGTTGAGTATATGCATTTTTCGATCATGTTCCTCTCATCCACTAACAAGTTGCCTTCAATTATTTAAATGTGACTGTATTTAATCTAAATAACAGATGTAACTTAAACTCCGCGCCAAAATGGAAACTGTTTTCTATTTTGGCAAAATGGAAAACAGTTGTGCCGATCTAACAACAACAAAAATTTAATTTGGAACCACAAACAAATCATCCATTCCCGATACTTTTTTGACTGGATGTATATGATCATTAAACCTATTTCATAAAAAGAAGTCATCAAAATCGGTCACAATTAAACGACAGTATCGCGTACATTCATAAAAGTCTAACGAAATGATTTTTTATGTTTACGCGAACACTACACATTGAATGAAACAATGTAGTTAACTATGACATTGGGACGTCGAACACCTAAGTCCTCCGTGACCATGCGTGCTGTAAAGTACGCCTAACGTCGGAATTTTAAATTAAGCTAATAAAACCTGATAAAATCCGTAAAACTAGTTTTATTCAAGACTAACGAAACGCCTCGGTATGTAATGGAGACACTGTGAATAAGAAGCTCCTTCACTTAAAAGTACTACTAGTCTACTTAAAAGTAGGGAATTTCAACGTTCTATCCCGTTTTCTCCCCTAAACAAAGTAGCCGAATACTTGAGTTCAGAGACTAACCGACTTTTAAAAAAAATTGACTATGTTTCTTCAAATAACGTAATATCTGCGCCGTTGCTAAACCAATTCTTTTATAAATGTTCTCAAATGTTAGAATTAAACGAGAATTGTGCTGTTAAATATTTTAATTATTTTCTGTTAGCGCTTTGTAAAAGCCACAATCTCCGCAATGGAGATTAATTACTGCTATTTAAATATTTTATTACGTTAGGTATATGTAATTGGCTTTTTTTATATAATATGTATATTACGCGATATCTTCAGCACAAGCCTAGGGTTTTCTTTTTTGACAAACGAACACACAGTCCACCTGATGGTAAGTGGTTACTGCGGCCCATAGACACATACACTACATCTATCCTCGATTACGAATGAAAATGCAGATGCGTTGTCACCCGTCAGGACTAAGATGCATTGCCTCGTTTCCAGTAAAAAGTTCGCCTAATAGCAGCGCATGGACTGTTGTGTTCTGTGAAGGTTATAGACAGCTAGTATTAATACGAGTACAGGCTGAAAAGCATTCCATCTTAATTCTCAGAGGTGACGAAGTATCTCCTTTATTTGAATTTAATTGAGGGTGTCCATAGACTGCACGTACTATCAAGGAACTGGAGTTCCGTATGTCATTGCAGTTTTATAAAAAAAAATTAAATGTCATATTTTTACAAGGTCGATTAACACTGCCGCTGAAATATGATATGGTAGAGCCACATGTTATTAAATAAGTTTATAAAAATGTACTAACTCATAAAAGACGATTTTGATATGTAATTTGTAAATTAAATCCTAGCAAAGAGTTGACCACAAGAAAAAACTTGCAAGTCTTTATATAAAGCCGTGGTAACTCAGGAAGAAAGTGCTAGCTATAAAATTTACAGTACGCAAGCAACCCGGAAGGCTCGCAGCAATGAAATTATTATTTTTTATTTTAAGTGCGGAAATCTGTATTTTTTTATACGATAGGGTGACAAACGAGCACACAGTCCATCTGAAGTGTGCCATCATCTGCAGTGGATGCTGTGGCCCCTAGACATCTACATTTATCCTCGATTAAGAACTAAAATGCAGATGCGTTGTCACCCATGAGGACTAAGATGGAATGCATTGTTTCCAGGAAAAAGGGTGTACGGTTCTCTACACACACCATACGAAACACAGCAGCATTTACGCTGGTATTCTATGAGAGCGTGGTCCTTCCCCGGTCGAGCCGACCCATTTGTGCTACAACTATACCAGTGATATAGCTGCAGCATGGCTCTACCACGTGTTTTAATTCTTATATACACTTTGTCTTAGAATCGACGAAATCAACTTTAACTTTTTTATTAAAAGCTAATTTTTTACCACATGACAATATCGATTTTATTTTTGTAACTGGTCGTTTTGAGCATTGTCTATTTATATAAGACCTAGTTTTTGAATGGTTGCATACATTAACGAATTTTACTTGTTTGGAATTCACTTATCCTTTAAATCCTCAAAATATTTTTGGTTAATTGCAAAGCATAATTATTATAAATTAAGTGCCCATCCATCCATTCCAACATAAGTCGCATAGGGGGATTTTTGCCATAGCTGCTACGCTTGGCAGGCGGTTTTGCAACCGTAGTTTTCATTATTTAGGAGTATTATTGGGAAGGTGCTGCTTCCCATCTCCCGTATCAAGTTCCTTGGGGGAAGCCTGTGTTCAGCAGTGGACTTGTGAATAGTGAATAGGGTATCCTTGTATTAGATTGTCCTATTGGATACAATTTGTATAATTTGATTATCCTAAGCATTCTTTTTGCATTGCAGATTACCTTGTATAATTGAATACTAAATCTGTATAATTTGGTTACTTCATTTATGTTGTTTTTATAACAGATTTCTTAGTGTGATTGGATACAATTATTATATCATCCAATATTATATAATAATTAAATTTTCTTATGTATATTGTTTATATAGCAAATTGCAATCCATAATTGGTACAAAGTAAAAAATTCAAGAGCCTTGTGAGAATTTATACATCGCTTTTACATGCATACCCTCGGTGAGTTCGGGAGTATTGAACGAATATTGAGAGAATCAAATATACTAATATATATACCTAAACATATATATATATATATATATATATATATATATATATAAGTCTTAGTCGTTGATAATAGGTTAGTATAATCGTTAACAATTTACTCCAATTGGTAACGGCGCTCTCTCGGTAGTACTGTTAACAAAAAGTACAATGATAATTATATTATTACAAATGATTTCTGGACAATTTCTTATTTGTATAATAAGATTTGATTTCGTATAATTTTGGAGATACAGTTTTTTAAAAAAATTTGCCCTAATGGCAACCCTGAATCCACCAACACTCATCACACGTCATTTTCCCGCTCTAAAAAAATTAAATTCCTCCATTTTCTTGAGAGGTGAATGTGCAAATGTGAGATATATGTAAGCTGTTTTTATATATCCTCATTGTATAAATTGATGTATATTCATTACAGATCTATTAAAAGGAGAGGGAAGCTTCACGCCCCTTTGTAGACCACGTGCATCATGTCCATCATCATTACGCAAATTTTACTTTAAATTTAATATTAGCGTTAATGTAACATTTAAAAGTTGTTTAAGCCTCCGTAACGACATCCACCGCAAGGATCGTAGCCCGAGGCAAACGTGCCATGCAACTGAATAACTTAACCGAACAAATTTTCCTGCTATTGTCGCCTTTCTTTATGAATACATGTATATGAATATGAATGTTTATGAATAAACTCGTATTATGGCAAAGGGAAGTGAACTACAATTATGCATAAAAGCTGTTATGCATAAATTTTAAAAGCTGTATGATAATCCCTCTTAATAATTTTTAACAAATATCTTATACATATAATTAAAAACAACAAACAATTCTAAAAATCTAAAATATCTGTCTGCCTGTCTGTTATATACGAATATTTTGTGTTTTATTAAAATATTTTTCTCCATAGTCATAAACCCTCTCAGAAATGAAAGGAGTCCTTTCCCCGTCAATGTTTACATATTATGTACGGTACATATATATACTATACAATATTTATTTATTTTATACGTTTTTTTTTGTCTTGCCGTGTAGTGGCGGTTAAGAATATCCACTACCCCATATCTTCCCGTGGGTGTCGTAAGAGGCGACAGAGGGAGACAGGCAGGAGATGGGCAGCAGCATCTTCCTGATAACAGCAACTGTACGACAAAAAAAACTGCGGTTGCCAACCCGCTCGCCAAGCGTGGCAACTATGGCAATATACCCCCCCATGAACAATTACACAAATAGACGGCCCCCAGTCCCCGGCGGCCCCGCTATTCCTGGCTACGGTGGCGACCATGGTAACGGCAGGGGGTGCTAAGAATCTCCGGTAGAGGTTCGGTTGCCACCTACGACGAATCAACCTGGCAACATTTAACGCACGCACCCTGAGGACTGACGAGAAGATCCTGGAGCTGGAAGAAGAGATAGACAAGTTGCGCTGGAGTATTATAGGATTATCCGAGGTCCGAAGAGAGGGGGGAGGACACGGTGATTCTCGAATCCGGCAACTTGTTCTATCACCGGGAGGGCGACCATCTGTCCCAAGGAGGTGTCGGATTTATCATCCACAAGTCTCTCGTCAACAACGTTGTAAAGATTGGGAGTGTGTCGACGAGGGTCGCGTACCTGATACTCAGAATCACCAAACGGTATTCGCTGAAGGTTATACAGGTTTACGCACTAACCTCGGCACATCCCGATTAGAAGGTGGAGGAAATGTATGAGGATATTTCCAAAGCCATGCATTCCGCCAAAACCCACTGCACGGTGTTGATGGGAGACTTCAAGACAAAACTAGGCACAAGAGAAAACGGTGAGCTGAAGTTAGGGAAATTTGAAGTAGGGCAACGGAACCGAAGGTGCCAGCAGCTGGCCGACTTTATGGAGAAAGAGGGACTCTTTATGATGAACTCTTACTTCCAGAAGCGGCCCCACAGGAAGTGGACCTGGTCGAGCCCCGACGGTTCGACAAAAAATGAGATTGACTTCATTATGACGACCAGATGCCAACTGTTCAGTGATGGCTCAGTGATCGCAAGGGTGAAAACTGGCAGCGATCACCGAATGGTTAGAGGCACACTGAACCTAAACGTTAAGTTGGAGAGGTCTCGTCTAATAAAGTCATCGCTCCGTCCCCCTCGTGCTCTAATCCAGAATCCCGAAAACTTTCAGCTCGAGTTACGTAACCGCTTTCAGTGCCTACAAGATTGCAATGCAGTGGACGATATGAATGACAAGCTCGTGTAAACTGTCCATGCGGTCGGAGCTAAGTTCTGCAAGACCCACCGCAGAAGAACACAAAACTCTCCGATCACACTCTTAATCTCATGGCTGTTAGACGGGAGATGAGGCTGCAATCGTCAACAGATTTGACAGCATACAGGCAACTGAACAGACAGATCTCCAAATGCATGCGGCGAGACTTACGCAACTTTAATACTGCTCGTATTAAAGAAGCGATCGAGCGGAACCAGGGCTCCAAAGTCTTTGCCAGAGATCTGTCTGCCAGTAAGAGCCAACTGTCAAAGCTGAAAACTGAGTGTGGCAGCATCGTTTCCGGGACACCTGAGATTTTGAGTGAGATTGAGAGGTTCTATGGGCAGCTGTACACATCATCTTTGGAGCCACACGCAAGTGTGACTAATGATCCAAGAGCAAGTCTTATCCGACACTATTCCGATGATATCCCGGACGTCAGTCTAAGCGAGACTAGAATGGCTCTCCAGCACCTTAAAAACGGCAAGGCCCCAGGCGAGGATGGAATTACAGCGGAGTTACTGAAAGCGGGTGGAACACCGGTACTTGAGGTCCTTCAGAGGCTCTTCAATTCCGTCCTCCATGGTGGCACTACTCCAGAGGCGTGAAGCAGAATTGCGGTGGTCTTGTTCTTTAAGAAAGGCGACAACGCTCTCTTGAAGAACTACAGACCGATTTCCCTTCTGAGCCGCGTCTACGTGCTGTTTTCGAGAGTCATTACGAATCGGCTCGCACGCAGACTCGACGACTTCCAGCCTCTCGAACAAACCGGTTTCCGAAAAGGCTTCAGTACCATAGACCACTTACATACCCTGCGGCAGATTGTACAGATGACCGAAGAGTACAATCTGCCACTTTGCCTGGCGTATGTGAACTATGAGAAAGCCTTTTATTCCGTCGAAATTTGGGCGGTGCTACAGTCCCTTCAGCGGTGCCAAGTTGACTGTCGGTATATCAAAGTACTGAAGTGTTTGTACAGTAGGGCTACGATGGCTATCCGAGTACAGAACCAGAGCTCGAAACCTATCCAACTGCAGAGAGGTGTAAGACAGGGTGACGTTATATCCCCGAAACTCTTCACCGCTGCATTGGAAGACGTTTTCAAGCTACTGGACTGGAAAGGATACGGTATTAACATCAATGGCGAGTACATCACTCACCTTCGATTTGCCGACGATATAGTCCTTATGGCAGAATCGCTGGAGGACTTAAGCACTATGCTCAATGACCTCAATAGTGCCTCCCAACGGATAGGTCTTAAGATAAACATAGACAAAACAAAGATCATGTTTAATGTCTATGTCACACCTATGCCGGTAGTTGTTGGGAGTACTATGCTCGAAGTTGTTGACGAGTACGTTTACCTGGGACAAATAGTCCGACTAGGTAAGTCCAACTTCGACCGAGAGGTCAATCGACGGATTCAACTCGGCTGGGTAGCGTTCGGGAAATTACGACATATCTTCTCGTAAGGTATACCTCAATATCTAAAAACTAGATTGTACAATCAGTGCGTGTTGCCAGTGATGACTTACGGATCGCAGACGTGGTATTTCACTGCTGGCCGTATGAGGACGCTCAAGGTCGCTCAGCGAGCTATGGAGAGGGCTATGCTCGGAGTTTCTCTGCGTGATAGACTCAGAAATGAGGATATCCGCAGTAAAACCAGAGTGACCGACATAGCCCAACGGATTAGTAAGCTGAAGTGGCAATGGGCCGGCCATATAGCTCGAAGAACCGATAACCGATGGGGAAGAAAGATTCTCAAGTGGCAGCCTCGTACTGGTAGGCGTAGTGTAGGGCGACCCCCCACTAGATGGAGTGACGACCTGGTAAGACATGCAGGAAGTCGATGGATGCAGGTGGCTTAGGACCGTGTTTTGTGGCATTACTTGGGGGAGGCCTATGTTCAGCAGTGGACTTGTGAAGGGCTGTAATGATGATGATGATGATGATACGTTTTTAAATTAGTACTAATACGAGTAGATGCCGGCTGCGTGGAGAGCACTTGTCTTAAATTTATTAAATGACGATATTGTATTAGTTCTGCCTATAAAAAATTTGCAAATTGCAACACTTCTGGAATCAATTTGGTATTCAGCCTCCTGTACATTTGTCTTGAGCCATTGTCTTCAAAACTGTTTGACGTAATAGTACGTAGTACTATTATTTATTTTCTGTGGTAATAGTTCATTACATCATTCAAATTATCACTGGGATCATATGTGCCTAATATATATATATATATATATATATATATAATTGCAAAGTTGGATTGTAAATGTGGCAAAATCACAAAATATTTTTTTACTACAAATATGATACTATGTGCTAATTTAGATAAGGTCCCGACCCGGACCCTCTTACCTGGTAAGAGATGCTCGAAGAGAGAAAGTCGATGGATGTAGGTGGTTTACCGTGCTTTATGACATTCCTTGGGGAAACCGGTTTTCAGGAGTGACCTTGTGATGGTCTGCTGTGACAGTATATATATAGGTCAGTGATAGACAAGCTCTCGGACTACATATAGCCTTTAAACTATATTATATATATTTAAAAAAAAATTAAAAGTCCCGCTGGGTTTCTTGCTAGTTATTCCCATGACAATTCCGAACCAGTGGTAAATGGAAAAAAATACTTTCAATAAATATTCTTGAAATTTTTTCATTTTTTAAATGATTCTATTCTATTCTATTTCATTCGAGCGGCCCAATGTTTCAAATCGCAAAAATATTGTTAATTGCAATTTTAAATTCAAATTTGCCGCAGAGTCAGTGTTGACAAAAACGTGGAGCAATAACCTGCATGTCTTAAAAATAAAATATTTCTAGGACATAAATATCAAGTGATGAGTGAGAGTAGTGAGTGACTCGAGCAACACAGCGGACTAACTGCTCCATTATTCTCTCAGAAATCAGAAGAGGCCTATGCCAACCTCTGGGACATATATAATAAATTGTAACTTTAACTTTTACCACAGTATATCTACGTACATAAGACATTTAGATATTACGACTATCGCTCAGTGGGGTCCACGCGTGGTAAATTTCCTAAAGGAAATGTATCCGGGACTGATCATCGATGCTGGTGATCACAGAGCTGATTCTTTTCCTCGCTCAAAGGCCAAGTATAGGCATTGGAGAAACGGTTCTTGGCGCGATAAAACGGGGAGGACTGTATAATAATTTGAGTTTATAGTTTTATTTTTTTAGCATAGTTTTTAATATTGTATATATACCTATTCATATTGTGTCAATGAATTGAATATAATTTAGATTAAGGAAACAAAACAATTATAAAAATTTAGATATTTACTGGCACACATTTATATCCTGTTTAGTTTAGTAGATCTCTTATAAAAGTAATAAAAGAAGCACCTAAAAACCCATGAGGCATCAGTGATTGACAAATTTAGGACAGTGTTTGAAGTAAACATAAAAATATCATAAAGTATAAAACTCAGATCAAATGTTACTTGTGTAAATGACAAAGAATATCTTTCAGAATCAATTAAAGGGTTTAGAATTCAAATATCAGTCGTAATTTTTTTGAAATTGGGAAGAATATAAAAAAACTATAATCAGCAGTTATGGACACCTAGGATCCAGTTGTCAATACCCAGTGACCGACAGTAACCAATCACCGACATCAACAGTACCCAGTTATTGAAAAAGAAATGTCATGCAGCAGCTATCTATGTGGGGCTTTTGTAACGAGCAAAAATTAAAATACAATTAAATGTAGAAATTATAATCATTCCTTATACAATTAACAGCCTGGAGTTAAAGTATAAAAACATTGAAGTATAAAAAAATATATACCTATCAAAATTATAGTAAATAACTTTCTTAAATACAAATCTTATGCATAATTAGTATTAACCCGTAATAAAATAACAATGCATCAGTCTAAGATTTAACAGCCAAACAAACAAAAATACTTATACAAAATGAGAATAAAAAACAAATTCTTATTAATTTGTGGAAACACAACATTCTTTCATACTAAGTATATAAATTATTAGGCAAATACTACTTTTCTATTTCCTTAATCTTAAAGAAACCTCTTTTATTGATGCACAAAGGCTCATCAATCTTTTCAATGACTTGGTCTCCTTTGTATCATATTTTGTCAGGTTTTTCAGGCTACCTGAAATAGTTTCTCGTCGAAAAAGTCATTGTGCTAACTTCATACTGGTTTTCTACCCTACCAGGGAAGTATTCACCTTCATACATTATTATTACGTAACATCCCGAACTAATTATATTTCTTGGTCTCGTTAGAGTGTTTGAAGTAGTTAATATATTCAAAGGCACATCCGTGTCTGAATCAGAGTTATCTTTAAGCGAATATGTTCTTTGACGCTTTGATTGCCGTTGTTGCCTTTTAGTATTTGTTTTTTGTTAATTTTTTGTATACAGGTAGATCTATTCTTTTTTCATTATCCGAAAGATAATCAACCTCAACACCTTCTCCTACATAGCTAACACCACTTTAAGCAAAATTGATCTCTAAATCGGAGTCTTCTGAAGAAAGGTTGTCAAAAATACCTTCCTTCTTTTTAGTTTCAAATCTGATTTATTCTTTTCTTCTTTGACTATTTTCTTTTTTGACATCTCTTGTTTCTCTTCATCCCCTGAATTTGATTATTTTGTGGTAGGTTCTTCTGAATTCACCTTTTTCTGTACTGATTTCAAATTGCATTTCTTTTTATTTTCTTCAGCAGTTTTCTCCTTTAATATTTTCTTTTCTTGCCTGTTTTTACTCTTTCATATTTTTTTCTTCTTGTTTCTTCTTTTCCGTTTCTTTCTGGTGATAATATTCTCTCCAAGCCTTGCTCGTTACCGCCGATAGTATTTTTTCCTCTCTTGATCCTTTTCCTCTTTTTGCTGTTAAAGAAAAGTTTCTTTTAAATGGAGATGGTACAATGACCCCTAAAGCAGCATTAGTAGACTGTTTTTTAAGGTGTAGTTAAGTTGCTTGAGCCTGGTATAGCAATACTTTCATCTAGACACCTTTATTTTGAGCACTACTGGAGATGAAACACTTTAGAAAATGTTTCTAGGTATACGATCTTCGTCGCCGTGTTCTTTAATTTGTAATTTGAATTGTCTTAGTTGTTTTGAAGTGTAACTTTATCGATATCGTAGTCGCTTGGTCCTGGTATAGCAATGTTTCTATCTAGAGACACTTTTTTGATACTGGTAAATGTGCAATACTTTCATAAACGTTTCTAGTTGTTGTTAAGGTTGTCTGGAAGAAATCGCTTTCAGCGAAGCACATTGTGACACTATTTTTTCTTCTTCTTCTTTCGTTTATGTATTGATTTGGTGTACAATAAAGGATTATCTATCTATCTATCTATCTAGTTATGTGATCATCATTATTCTGTTCTTTGGTTTGTGATTTTCTCATAAAAATTGATTTCAGAATTTTTTTTGAGGTTAAACTGGATCAATCCTAGAGTATTTGAATGAACATGGAATGCCAACAATTTTATCGCGAGGTACAATATTATCTTCAGTGACAGATGTATACTTGTTGACGACCTCAGGGGTTGGTGATCGCCGTCTGCTTGTTTGCACATTGCAGACTGAAACTGTATATCTTCTTGAAATATATTTAAACTACAATGGATAGTAGCTTATCATTAACATCAGTCGATTAGGGTCAATTACGATACGTTGGTGAGGAGTTCAGAATTTGACGGGCTATTGTCTATTACTGAATCAATTTGAGGATTGTAAGAACCACACTTTCTTTAGTTTTTGGCCCAGATAACATACAAAGCCATATCTTCATCGTTTGTTAGTTTTGCAACTGCCTTCTACAATACTGGTGCGAAAGTTTATTTTTTAAGAATTGGCCAAAGTTTTTTAAGTTCATTTTCCATTCATTGACAGATGACTTTCAATAGACTTTCAGCGGCCTGAATACTAACAAGTCCATTGGTTACAAAATATGTGTAGAATTTGGGTATAAAGCGATGACTTCTATGCCATTTTGTACACAAAAGTTTGACAGGTGCAACATGAGATATGATTTGTGGTCATCCAAATAAAATATAATGGGTTTCTCTATTTTCTTCTCTTCAAGCCACGGGTTGAAAACGTTTTTTACGTATTCAAAGAATGTGCTTGCAGCTTTCAGGTACACTGGCTACGATGTGCGAAGGGATTCGTTCGTAGTTAAAAACTATCATTCGGGGGGCAAGCAGCCCAGCTGCATTTTAGCGGTAAATAAAAATGTTAGATTATCTTTTTCAGCGCCACATACAAGGAGTTTCTCTCCTTCTTTTTGTCGAAACACGCCCTGGATTTGACGACAAAAAAAGCACTCTCGTCAGTATTGAACACTCGGTTGGGATCTTTTGCTACTTCTTTTAAATTAATTTCTTTAAAAGAAGTAGCAACCACTTTTTTATATCGTTTTCAGATACGTTGTCCTTAGCTATTGTTAGATTTTCCGGCGTTTTTTCAACCAAAACTGGGTGTCGTTTTAAAAATGATTTGCACCATTTCTTTCAATGTCTATTTTTGTTAAAGGGTTGTGGTAAACTTAGATTGTAAGCTATTATTTTAAAAAAAAATAGTCCCGCTGGGTTTCTTGCTGGTTATTTTCTCGACACGACAAAGTTTTTTTTGCGAACCAGTGGTAAATGAAAAAAGTGACTTTCAATAAGTATTGTTTATAATCTATATTGAATAAAAAAATCTGTTTCTGTTAGTTCAGTTATGATTTTTGAACACCGTCTTGTAGGCATAATTTTGATATAGGAAAGTGTTTTTCACTCAAGGCTAAGACTCACCGAACCAAAATGTCTTCTTGCTCATTCGAAAGGACTGTGTTAGGTCCCATTGTACAGTTTATTGGTGTCTTACCTACTACTTTACTATAAAGCATTATTCGAGGCACCACAAATGATTTAGCAGCATCAGCAAGCTTCATGCCATTACGAACAGCTTCAATTGCTTTGCACATCGGTTTGAGCAAATAATTTTTTTCTAAGAGCCATCTGAAATAGCCATGAAAACTATTTATGGACACTTATTAGATCCAGTGATTCTTTGTTTTTTACTGGTACATGAACTCCAATAAATTTAATTTTAACATACATATTAACTGCATAAAAAAGCTAAAATCATGTGCCAACTCAATATGTTCCTAAAAACATAATTATGGACACTTGACGATTACTGGAGAAAGTATTTATGTCAGAAACAGTAAATGACAACAGCCGTAACCTTAAAAAACACGTTGATTCGGCGGGATAAATAACAAATTATTTCTATCATTTCAATACTAAACTAAGAAATCAATTAGAATTCAGCTATAATACATAACAAACAAACCATTGAGAAAAGTATACACCTCTAGCCTCTTAATAATTTTGTTAATAAATGGATTCTTCTCTACGAGCACCAACACGGTTCTATGTTTACCTCGCCGTCTTCAAATTAAATGGCCCATAACAGTGACGTATTTTGTGAGCCTAATAAGAAGTCCGTTACCTATGGTTAGATGTTGTCATACCCAAATTTAAATCTGCAATGCTTGTTTGCTTTAAAAAATGGTAAAAAGTGTTCATCACTGGGTTTTTGTCCAACACTGGTTCTTCCACCCCATTTGGTTATACTTGCTGCCGATTTCAGAAGGAAACAAAAAATACTGAATTAAAACAAATATAAAAAAATCTGGCCTTTTTTAAATCTAAAAGAAAAAACAAAATTAGCTTCCCACAACAAAATACATCGGCGCGGTACAGCTTGTTATCCCATTTGCTACTACTGACCACTACAACGCTACAAATTGAGTGTTAGATCTGCATGAAATTTATAAATGTTTGTCCTTAAATAAACAAAGATCGTTTTAGGTACACTACTGTATTTAAAATTTATCACTTAACTTTTTTCAAAGTTTGAAGAGGTCTTAAGAGCGTAGACGGGCTGCTTTTTTTCCAGACAAATGTATTCCCCTATTCTCTTCCTGGATAATGCCTCTAGTGTAATCGTTTTTGTTTATAAAAATCTAGTTCTATTCACTGTCATTTATTTATATCCAAAAATTATTACAAAAAGAAATATGACTTTCCAAAAACCCAAAAAAATTCCCGTTTTTACCTCCGTAATGAAACGACAACCAAAGAAATTTGAAAAGTTTTTAACACTGTACCGAGGGAGACCAGAGATAGGGGAGGGTTAGACTAATACGTACACAATTACAACAAACTGTGGATCTAATCCAAGGTTGGATTAGATCCACAGTTGACACGCCTGTCGGCATTCTGCTGCCCATCACCCGTTTCTCTCTCTTCTCTTCTCGTTTTTCTCTGTCGCTTCTTACGACACCCCGGGATAATATGGGGTATTGGACATTCTCACACCGCCATCAAAAGGCATCATATCAGACACATTCAAATATAACCGTTTTCCATAACGATTTTCGCCCGTTATTATTAGTGACGTTATAACTCCCGGTAGTAAATCTGGGGTACATAAACCAATATTATTGTGTCCTCGGGTTAGTCGATAAAGTCTCTGAAGTTCAACGACATAATCGCTATTCGAATGACGACCTTCCGAGTGAAATCATAACTTTTCCACTGCAAAATACAAATACAGTAACTGACGAGCATCTGGCGATGAAGATATTATATCAATGCAAAATATCCCATGTTTTTATATTGATTCGTGAAATTGATAATTAGTGAACATAGTATATAGTATGTAAATAATAAAACAGTAACGAAAGAAAAACTGTACATTGAGAATTTTCGAGAAAAAATAAGTGGCTTTTGTTAGAAAAACGTAACTGATGACAAAAAGTGACTTTTTAGAATTTTTGTCTGTTTGTCTGTACGTAAGGTACGGCTTCACGCCAAAACTACTGTATAGATTGAACTGAAATTCAGCAAAAATGTTCTTTGTAAACCAAGGAAGGCTACAAATTATCACTCCTTATGTTATAGGAGGTAAGCAATATTGATTTTGAAAGGTTTTTCTTCGTAATTGAATGCACAAAATAATTGAATGCACAAAATGACATGTTATTTATTAGTTAAAATAAAAATAAAAATTTAACTCTGGGAACATAATAATCACGCTATTTTTATAAAGGAGCGGGGCAGTAATATTATAAATTGCAAGGGAACAGCTGTTTAACAATATGTCAACGGGTTTAGCAGTAAGGTCAGGCGACCGTTTACCGCATTAAATGGTGCGAGTTTAAATCCCATAATATTGTTTTGAAAAATCGTAATTTTTTTTTAAATTTTTGCATTTTAATGGGCATTAGGAAATCTGAGAACTTCACATGTCTTCTCTAATTGTATGGAGAGTTTCACACCAATATTACTAAACAGATTGATTGGTGGTACAAAAAGTTACACTATCATGAAGTCAAGTCAAACTTTTGGTTCTAAGTTATATCTTATGCTTGGTAATTCTACGCCTGGTATCTAAAATTTGTTGTAGGTTTGTGGTTGATTTAAGTATATAATTCTTAGTTTTGTTCCTTACTGCTGTTACCATATTTTTTAATGCAAAAATAATGTACTTGTCTGTTAAATTAGCAATTTAGTTTTAATTCATAATTTAACTAATTCATTTGGGTTAATAATATGTAGTTTCCGTTTTCTAACTAGATGGCGTTGGCGTCGAGTTAGATAGCGCTATGGTTTCGTTCCCAAAAAGTGATGTTACAGGTGCTGATGGGCTGCTCTCATCCTATAGAAACGGGGGTTACTTTTGTTGTCTGTGTTGGTTGATGTGTTTTATTTTCCTGAGAATAATTATTATTTTTATACTTACTAGCAATTCTTACGTACTTATTCAATTACTTTTCATTGTTTTAAATATCGTTAGTATCGTCATTAAGGAATTTTAGCTATGCCTTAAAAAAAAAGATCAAATCTGTCTTGAAATTCAAGGGTTTCTAAGATGCGCAGATTAGTTCGATCTCTCGAAACCTGTGCAGAGCGTGAACAACGGCTAGGTGCTAACCGTAAGTTTGTCCACAGAAACTAGCACGCAGCGCCAATTACGACTAGAATTTAAACGAGTCCGCACTACTGTTTCTCGATTTCAGGAAAGTGTGGAACAACGAGAAATTCGTTTGGCTATCGATCGGCATCGTCATTCCTTGTCTCGCGCATCCGAAACGGTTACACAAAGTGATCAGAGGGAGGGATCTGCAATGGCTAATAGAAAGCTCATGGAATCTTTACCAGTAGATGAGGAGCAATAGACATCTTTTGTATCAACATATGTTGATACATAAGAAAGTTTTTCACGCTAACCCACTGTCACTCCGACCTAAAGAAAACCAAACAGGACACGTGGCGTAACAAGGCTACTCCAAATGAACGTTCACATTGGAAAAATTGTCAGGACAGTATTATTATGAAAGTACGGCGAGAGACGAAATCATTGCATTGTTGTTAGAAACCAGGATTTTTTAAATATTTGTTCTAGAACCCGACATGTATGTTTGTAAGTTATATATTGAAGGTTTAGAACCATCTGCGTGAAAAAAAAAGTTGTAGTAATATCTGAGATAAATATGTTTTTTTCAGGAATAGTCGCAAAGCGAGCTTTGCACTTTTGCTATTTTCTTAAAAACTTCAGATCGGTTTTCCCAGATGTATTTGTAAAGTGATAAAAGCACTGATAACTTGTGAAGTGGCAAAAAGGTTACGAGAACTTTAGTACGCTTGCCTTTGAAATGGAAGTGCGCTATTAGTCTTATTGCTGCGATCGATGAATGCACTGGTTTTGCTGTAGGTTATATCAAAGGGGAAAGTCCTGTTTAATAAAATATATATTACTTAAATAAAAAAATATCATGTAAAAATAACTTTATTTATTGGTTATATAAAAGCAGTATGTAATGGTCGTAATGACCATTACATACTGCGTTTTGATCTTGATCTCTTATAAATAGTAGTCATATATTAACAGCGTTAGAGAACCAGCATCCCATATCATTTCGTGGGTGCTGTAAGGGACAACAGAGGGAAGTTAAATACGTTTTACGGAGTAGCGCCACGCTGCAACTATATTATATTAACTATATTATAATTGTAACACGAATGGCTCGGTTCGACGGGGAGGGACCACGCTCTCACAGAATACCAGCGTAAATAGCAGCGTAATGCTGCTGTGTTACGTATGGTGAGTGTAGAGAACCGGAGACCCTTTTTACTGGAATCGAGGCCTTCCATATTAGTCTTCAGAGGTGAAAACGCATTTGCATTTTGATCCTTAGTTGACGATAAATGTGGATGTTTGTGTGCCACAACATCCACTTACCATCAGGTGGACTTTATGCTCGTTTGTCACCCAATGCTATTAAAGTGGAGAAGCTGGTGCGAAAAGCATACCGGTCTGTACCTGCGCTCATTGAAGGGAACCTGGTGCAGATATTCATCGACGGCATCCGCGACCTGGAAGTCAGAGCTGCTGTGAGGCTCGGGCACCACGAGACGCTTAAGGACGCCTTGGCCCATGCACTGGAAGTGGAAGCCGTGCGGCAGGATCATCGTTCCCATCGCGTCAGAGAGGTTGCAGCAGCTACAGTTCGCGACCGCAACAAAGGATACAGCCCAAGGTGCTATGGCTGTGGGGAAAAGGGCCATCTTCGATCCAGCTGCCCTAAGCGAACCCTAGAAAGGGAAGGTGAACGATCTCAGGAGGGTAGTGCGGCACCGCCCAGCAGCAGCAGGGAAACGAGTAAAAGCCAGAACTGCGGGGCGGGTGCTGGCTGATGTTAAAAGAGCCCCAAGGATCTCGATCTCACAAACCCATGATGGGAACAGTCTAATCATCAAGGGCGAGGTCAACGGAATGCCGTGTAAACTGACCATAGACACTGGAGCCTCTCGTACGGTTGTTAGTTCCCAACTTATAAGTCAGTTCCTTGGGGACTCCGCATACAACCGAGAACGCATTAATTTGGTAACAGCCACCGGTCAGCGTATACCCGTCCGTGGAGAGAAGAGATGGAGTTCAAGCTAGGCAACGTGATCTACCTGCATAATGTCATCGTGGCTGATATAATGGACGACTGCATCCTAGGCCTAGACTTTATGAGGAATAATTTTTGTGAGATCGACGATAAGCAAGGTGTTTTGAAATGTGGACAGGAGGAACTTTTTATGGAAGGTGCGTTACCAGGGAACGTGTACAGCATTAAGAAGATTGTTCTTCCGCCGAGATCGGAAACGATTGTTCCGGTTAGTCTTCCTCGAAACGCTGGGCAAGCCCACCGTTGTGTACTTGTGGAAAGGGTAAACAATGACCTTCCATGGAAAGTAGCTCGAACCTTGGTCAGGACCACTGACATCTCAGGAGTACGTGTGCTGAACCTTTGCGACCGGGACCAGATTATAGAAAAAGGCACACTGATTGGTACTTGTGAGGAAGTGGATTGGTTACGTCGGTGCCAATATATATCGAGTGGGACCCCCAGCAAGGATGCAGAAACGAGAGTGACCACACTTTTGGAAGAATGTCGCAGTGTTCTCTCCCCGAACGAATTGGTCAAGGCGAAGAAGTTGTTACTCAAGTACGCCGATGTATTCTCATCAAACGATGCTGACATAGGAAAGACTGGCTTAGTTCAACACAAAATAAACACAGGAGAAGAATTGCCTATCCGTCAGCGGCCAAGAAGATTGCCGGTAGCACGTGAAAAGGAAGTGGAAACCATGATTGAAGGAATGGTGAAGGATGATGTTATTGAACCTTCCTCTAGTCCATGGTGTTCACCAGTGGTGCTGGTGAAGAAGAAGGATGGCAGCATGTGGTTTTGTGTTGACTACCGCCGTCTGAACGACGTTACGAAGAAGGACAGCTATCCCTTGCCAAGAATTGATGACACGCTGGACATGCTTACAGGAGTAAAGTGGTTTAGCACGCTGGATCTAAAAAGTAGCTACTGGCAAGTTGAAATTGGCCCTAAGGACAAGGACAAAACTGCGTTCTCGACGGGAAAGGGTCTGTGGCAATTTAAAGTAATAACGTTTGGAAGGCTGATGGAACTTGTACTTACCGGGCTAATTGGCGATGCCTGTCTGGTCTACTTGGATGACATCATCATCGTAGGCCGTACGTTTGAGGAACACCTTCAAAACTTGGAACGCGTGCTCATGAAGATTCAGAGTGCCAACCTCAAGATGAGCCCGAAGAAATGTTCACTATTCCAACGGCAAGTTAACTTTTTGGGGTTTGTAGTATCGGAAGAAGGTATCCGCACAGATCCAGAGAAAATCGCCGCTGTCAAGGATTGGCCGGTTCCAAAAGACAAGACGCAGGTTAGAGCATTTTTGGGTTTGTGCTCCTATTACCGGCGATTTGTCAAGAACTTTGCAGGTATAGCCAAACCTCTGCACAAGCTAACCGAGGAGAAGCGACATTTCTGCTGGGATGAAAGTTGCAATATCGCATTCCAGGAGCTCAAGGACCGTATGTGCAAAACACCTATTTTGGGATACCCTGATGCAAGCAAAGAATTTATAGTTGACACAGACGCAAGTGATATAGGACTTGGCGGTGTGTTGTCTCAACGGAATGGTGACCAAGAGGTCGTGATAGCGTACTTCAGCAAGTCGTTGTCAAAACCGGAAAGGAACTACTGTGTCACAAGACGCGAATTGCTAGCTGTGGTAAAGTCGTTGCAGCATTTTAGCAAATATCTTCTGGGGCGAAAATTTCACTTACGAACTGACCATGCTGCACTAAAATGGCTATTGCAGTTTAAAAATCCAGAAGGACAAGTTGCGAGGTGGATTGAACTACTGCAGGAATACGACTTTGAGATCGAACATCGCAACGGGAAATCTCATGGCAACGCAGATGCATTGTCAAGAAGACCTTGCCCTGAAGATCGCAAACATTGTACTAGGCAAGAGAGTAAGGAAGTGGTATCCGTGAGGATGCTCAGGGCAGACCACCTCAGCAACGAGTGGAAGGACAGCTTACAACGTGCACAGCAGGAAGATCCGGACATCAAGCCGATCCTGGAATGGATGAAGGCCAGTGCTCCCAAGCCCAAGTGGAGCGACGTCTCAGCGATGAATTCGACAACTAAAAGCTATTGGGCCCAGTGGGACAGCTTGCTGCTTCAGGATGGAGTTCTGTACCGTAAATGGGAAAATGTTCGGGGAGACAGCTGTCATTTACAAATGGTTGTCCCTAAAGCTAAAGTACCGGATGTTCTACAGCTGTACCATAATGATTATTCAGGAGGCCATCTGGGAGTTAAACGAACTCTACTGAAGATCCGAGAACGGTTTTACTGGGTCCACTGTCGAAACGATGTCGAGGACTGGTGTCGCAAATGTACAAGTTGTGCGGCTGTAAAGGGACCTCAGACTCGTAGTAGAGGTGCATTGAAGTTGTACAATGTTGGTGCACCATGGGAGAGAATAGCCATTGACGTGGCGGGGCCGTTTCCGGAGAGTGAAAGCGGTAACAAGTATTTCATGGTTGTGATGGATTACTTCACTAAGTGGTCAGAAGTCTTCGCCATTCCAAATCAAGAAGCTTCAACAGTTGCAGATAAACTAGTTGATGAAGTCTTCTGTCGTTTTGGAGTACCTTTAGAGATTCACAGCGATCAAGGAAGGAATTTTGAGTCTCAAATATTCCAGGAAACTTGCCGAGTTATGGGTACTCATAAAACAAGAACGACTTCTTATCACCCGCAATCTGATGGAATGGTGGAACGATTTAATCAGACATTGGAGAGGTACCTAGCAAAAGTTGTAGACAATCGGCAACGAGATTGGGACAAGCACATACAACCGTTTTTGTTGTCATATCGAAGTTCTGTTCACGAAAGTACAGCAGTGACACCAGCTTTCGCAAACTTTGGGAGAGAATTACGGCTGCCTGCAGACCTGATCACCGGGATACCACCTGATGCTCCACGCAGTATAACCGATTATGCAAATGACTTGCGGAAAAAAAATGAATGACGTTTATGAGCACGTCAGACAATCGGGCCAGCAAATGTCTGAAAAGATGAAAACCCGGTATGACCGCAAAATGAACAACAAAGGGTTCGACGAAGGTTCACTTGTGTGGTTGCACAATCCAGTCCGCAGCAAAGGGAAATCTCCTAAGCTTCAAGCTAAATGGGACGGCCCGTACCGGATTGTGACCAGGATCAACGATGTAACCTACCGGATACAGAAAGGCGCAAGAGGGTCTCCTAAGATCGTCCATGTGGATCGCCTAGCGCGTTATTATGGGGCCGATAATGCTCGGGACGAGCATGTCTTAGGAGGGGGCAGTGTTACGCGCTCAAATCGGTGGCACTAGCGCCATCTAGTCTCGAACCGAAGAACTAAACTTCTTGAAGTTTAAAACTAGAACTCTCGGTACCTTGCGCGTGTTTACTTGAACATTCTGGATATTTTGCTAATTTATATAAATAGGCGCTGCAAGATGCGATCGAAGTAGTATTGAATTGGCGATACGAGCGAAGCTTCGGAGCGGAATTAAGTGAATTAGTGTGTTTAATTATTAGTGTTTTAAGTTTTAATTTGTGTAAAGTAAATTAAAGTGTTAATTTAGGTAATTTTATCGGCAATTTTTATTGTCACGAACCCTAAGCTCGTAACAGTTATATAAAAATTAAAGAATTAATGTACCCAAATATTATGAAAATTTGGGACATTTCGTTTAATAACTTTTTACAATGTTAATGTTTTAGTAACCTTTATGATATACTAATAAAGTACCAGACTACCGATTTAATGATGTATAGCATGTTAGTGTAGCAATTAGTTTTGTATAGAGAATATTGCAATTTATGCCATTTGTATAGTGAAATGTTTATGCAATAAAGAGGCAAAACGGAAAATGGCAAGCGGCTCACTGTAAAGTATTGCTAAAGTCTACCTTAGGGGCTCGGGACCCAGTACCAGTAGTAGTGTGAAGAACTACCAGTGACAAGTGAAGTGAAGTGAGTGGTATCCGGTGGTAACTGAAGTGACTAGTAGCAGTATATAGTGAATAGTGATAGTGTTAGCTAGCCGAAAAAGGTCGTAACTGATATTCGCAGTTACATATAGTGAAAGTGTTAGCTAGCCTAAAAAAGGTCGTAACTGATATTCGCAGTTACATATAGTGAAAGCGTAAGCTAGCCGAAAAAGGTCGTAACTGATATTCGCAGTTACATATAGGTAAAGTGTTAGCTAGCCTAAAAAGGTCGTAACTGATATTCGCAGTTACATATAGTGAAAGTGTTAGCTAGCCGAAAAAGGTCGTAACTGATATTCGCAGTTACATATAGTGAAAGTGGTAACTGATATCCGCAGTTACACAAGTGATAAAATCAGCTAGTTTAGTTGATAATAGCTGCTAGTCAGTAGTGTTAGAAAACCAGCTACTACCAATAGATATTTGATACCACCGTACAATTTAAAGAAATCTTTTGAAATATACAGTGACCAACCAATAGTGAACAACCGTAGTTCAACCGTGGATTGACCACGGTTAATTATAAAATTTTAAGTTAGTTATAAAATTTCGCGACTAATTAATCAGTCGAACCGCTGGCCACTACCTTGCTATTTGTATTTATTAATCGTGCATTTTGATTTCAACCTCAGTCCACAATATTTCAGCGGCACCCACAAAGACGGCAGTGAAAGTACCCACCGGAACCTATAGGTGTAGGACGTGAGCGACTCGCGAAGTATCTTCGACAACATTTACTTCGGAGAGTTTCGCCCGTCCGGCACACCTCCAAAATAAACAATAAACCGCTGTTATTCATAAAATACTTTAAATAAGATCATGAAACTTTGCATACTAACTGAACTAACTATAAAGCAGTGCTTATGTTATTTACTTTTTTTAAAATACCATTATTTTCACTGTAAAAAGAAATTACCTAAACTATCGGCCACTTGAAGCGTGATTCCTGCCGAACGGTCACTTCGCTTCGGCCTTTGAACGGGGAGGTTGTGTCGCTTACGATCAGAATATACATTACGCAACAGGACGACGTAAAATTAAAATGGGAAATAACCGTAATAAAAATAAGAAGCGACTGGCTTGGCGTTAAGAAACAGGCATAAATATGATAAACCTAATGAAATAAGTGTCTAACGACCTTTCTACTTACAGTATTAGTGATTACAAACATGTCGGTACATAGCATACAACGCGCGGGCAAGTGGGGACGAAATTAGAATTTGAGCTGACTTACTCTATCCCCTTAAGTGACTTACCCATTGTAGCGTAGGCGGGTTTGTGAGGTAATAATATATAAATATAATAATGCTGCTTTTCATTTATTACAAAGTATTAAAAGTTCACTACTAACATAGGCTTGCCTTACATTATTATTTTTGCATATATAATTCTTCTGAGTGTGTGTATGAGACTGAACTCCTCCTAAATGGATGGACCGTGATTAAGTTGTTTCAATAATGGCTTACCGTCAGTTTGCACTGACGCGATTTTCACGAAAAAACATGTTTAAACACTGTTTTCTGTCAATGTATCAAAAAGCGTTTGCGTAGTCAAAGAACATGTTGTAGTGAAATATGTTTGACAGTTTATTATACATTTCATATTTTAAGTTTTAACTATATTATATCTTTATAACTACAGAAACAAAATGTTTGAAAACAAATTTGTAGATATATTGTCATATTGAAAGATAAGTTTGAATATCTGTTGAAAATTTTACACAGTTTTTGTGAGTCCGAAAGCCACCATCAACAAAACATGTTGTGTGATTTATTTTATGCAATTTGTTTCAAAGCATTACGTGTTGGATGTCCTCAGTGCAAACGTACTGTTAGATTCACAAGCGAGTTATAGACTGCTCAGATGCGATAATATTTTACTTCGTATAAAAACTTAATTATCTGAAAGTTTCACACACTACGCAGATACGATAATATACGAAATGATACACGTGTTTTTTTTGGAGCGAATTGTTTTTACAGAGTGTTATCTACAATGAGTTGGCATATATTGCTTTTAGATTTGCTAGGCAGCTCGTCAGAATAGTATTTATATTTTGATTTTGATGCACATGTTGCATTCGCATTTACTAAAAGGCGAGGAATTTGGATAGAAAGTTATATGAACCGAGAGAAATTATATCGCATTTTTTCAGGGACCAACCTGTATTTATCTGCAAGTAAAATCCTGTGCTATATTTGTATCTCGAAATGTTATCTGCAGATATATTTATATGAACAGATAATATTTAACTATCTTTCGATATATGTCGGTGCTTACAGATACTTAACGATAAAGTATAAATTATCAGCGCTGTGTGTTGATTCATTGAATTTCATAGAGAGCGGCGCCTATTAAAAGATATGCGTAGTGTGTGACACGCTTGAGACAACGAACTAAAGATACATTGGGCAACTGGCGTAAAATACTCCTGAGACATGTTTTTAAACATACTTGGAATGCTTAACACGAATATCAACTTAAATAATATAACCTGTTAAAATGCTAGTTGTTTGCTCTCCGTCGCTTATACAGGCACCATATACGAGATAGCGTACCGACATTTATCGGATGCCATGAAGTTTTCTGGCCTTACCTATATCCGCCTCTTTCGACACCAACGGAGGAGATTGGGTTGATAGAGAAACTTATGCCTCCACCGCATTATTTGTCATTAGTTATAATCAAACACTGTAAGTTGAGACGAATTGTGAAAGTTTTAATTTATTTTAGAACATTTAAATTATATAATTTTTATATATAGGTACTCGTATGTCCTGCATGACATTGTAATCAGGATAAGAATTATTTGCCACAGGTAATCAATTAAGAGATTTTATCAAAAGTTTTCACTTAACCTACCGCGGAGCTTTATGAATATTCGTTAGAAAAATCTTATCGTTTTATGAAATATTAACGAAGATCTTTTAAATTGTTATTGTATTACATATTGATAAGTATTACTAAACTTTAAATACCTAACATATTCTCCAATATATGAATATATGCTACATAATAAAAAAAACAATAGCTCTCTACTTCAACCGTCTAAAAACAATACCTGTAAAAAATAGACATATTGACCTTTTGTTACAGCTATCGTATGAGAACAAAACCAACAAAACACTTGTCCGATATAATAAAAAATACAATAAAGCTAGGTATGCGCAGCACTCCGACGTTCAAAGCAAGAAAGCAAAGCTATATGACAATAGGTACGGGCCTCGTTCACAGAATGACAATGACAAGTATACCTACCACTCAGCTTATTGCTGGCTGGTTGCAAAAGAACAAATATGAAGTTGTATAACACACTGTGTCGTCTGATATACTTATCATAAGTTTAATTAACATACACATTTAAATTCTAAGTTTCCGGGCGAACGAGCTTTGCTTGGCGTTAAGAATAAAATAAAATTTTATACATACACAAGTAAGTTTCTTTCACAAAGATGAACATATAATATACTAAAATACATACACAAGTTGTCTATAGAGGTGAATTATATTCAGATAAACTTGGAAAGGAAAACATTATCTAAATACGAGAATTCATCCAAATCGTAAGAGCCCTTTTCAGGAAAGCATTTACCTGTAATATAAGCTATGCAAAAACTGCTCAATTAAAGATAGGTACATAAGCACAACAATAAATATACTGTGGATTTCATTAATCCGACCTCGGTTGTAACGACTTTTTGGTTATAGCAACGTCAAACTTACGTCCCTTGAATTTAAAGCATACTTTCGTAAGAAATTCTCGTCAATTTCGGCATAGCAACTTGTTTTTATGAACCATTTATGACCGATTCCTAGAAATCCCTTGCGGATATTGCGACTAAGTCGGTAAAGGCACAAAGACTCATTCATAAAACTATTAAGCTTTCTTATCTTTTGTTTACATCCACAGATGGTCAAACTAATGCTTTGTTTGTATGTAGGATTACGTAGCATGTTTACGAAGTTAAATTTGTGATCAGTTACATAGAAATTCCAGAGAGTGAACAGTGTTTCTTAAACTTGTGAATATGGCTCCTAGACGTACATTTACTGTTAAGAAAAAGTGGACATCATTTCGAGACTGCAAAATAGAGAAAACAATGTTGATCTGTGTAAACAATTTGGAGTTTCACATTCTACAATATCAACGATGTGGAAAAACCGCGCTAAAGTTATGGAGTGTTTTGAATCAAAATCCCTGAAAATAAAGAAAAATCATAAAACAACCGTGTAAAACATAATTAAATAAATGATAAGTAAATATGTACATGTCTTTTTATTATTTCGGATATAGAGACCTCTGGATAGAGCGACGACATTAAAGTGGTCCCTCCGCCGTCGTTATAACCGCAATTCACTGTAGTACGTGAGGGTATTATAATCGTCTTGTTAATATGGTCATCTGGTTAATATGGTCACTTTCTTGCACAGTTTAATTATAATCTGTTCTTTCTTGTAACTCAAAAACTACAACGTTGTTTGCATTGATGGCTCTAATCGTATGATACGATAATCCTTTATCATTATAAGTCAATCAAAAAATAAAGGGTCAATAGAACGCTGCTTTATCGACGCCATTTTGTACAGTTGATATTATAGTTAATATTTTAATCGATTTTAGTATTCTGTATGTGTAGTTAGTATTTTTTTAAGTTGATTTGTCAAAATGTTCCTAATTATTGCCAAAGCCTGTTTGCTATTTTTTTTTCTCAATATATTAGTTATAGTCTACGACTTTTTGGTTTTGTCCCTTAGTTTTGGTTTTATAGGGCGGCAAAGCTCAAGGTGGTCATATTACTCTCACGTACCTAATAAGAGTTATTTTTATTAATTGGTGTTATAAAAATAACTCTTATAAGAAGATAGACGCTTAAAATTAAGCGTCTAACAATGAGTAATTCAATTTAACAATATACTCCATTATAACGGAAATGCGCTAAGACTAAGAGTGTTACCACACTAATCGATCGATCGTCGATCGATGCCGATTTACAATTAATCTCATTAATCATCGGTATCTTTCAAAGTACCTACGGTCGTTGGAACGGGGTGAGTTGTAGAATAATCAAGCAGCTCGATCGACGTCGACAAATTCATTCCACCGTCGATCGATGCCATCGATAGACGATCGATCGATTAGTGTGATAACACCTTTAATAAGGGACACAGGAACTAAACGAAAGACACAAATATAAATTAATTGTTGATTAATATTAAATAATAATAGAATTATTTTCAAATACATATTTCTTTTAATACTATAATTTTCTATAAGCCATTCAAACTTTTCCAAAACTTTTAACAGATTCTAGAAAATGTTCTGGTATTTTAATAAATCACGTAGACTAGGTCAAACTACTACACCGCGTGGATTTCGAGTGCTAATGGCAGCCAGCACAGGTTTTGATGAGTGAGTGTTGAGTGAAATATATGATATTTTGCAAATTTTTTTAGATTGCATTAACTTGAAGAGCATGAATTTTTTACATCTCCAAGGAATTGTGGACCTTATCACCGCTACCCGTTCCTGAGAAATGGGGTATTCCCTTTACTTTCCCCAAATTTGAATCAAATAAACAAATAATATAGCAGTAATAGCTCAGGGCATAAGTGCTCTCATAAAGTTTTTAGTTTCGCTGGCAAACCGGGTTCGATTCCCACGGGTACCACTGATATTGTTAATGGCAATCTTAAGTGCTGAATTTCCACATGCTCTGCAAATAAAAGAAACATGTTGTGAAGTACACCATCACCGGTAATTAGCTGGCAACTCTACCCTTTAATTATGAGAGGAGATCTGTGCCCAGATTGCCAGACATATGAAGGATGTGTTAATTTACTTATTTATAGATTATATAATACGTCTCGTAAACAGTATTGCAGTAGGATCGCAACATTAATACCATAATTTTCTCTTCTGAAAATAAAGAATTTTATACGTGATAGAGCCACACTGCAGCTATATACTAGGGTTGTAGCACGAGTTGGTCGGCCTGACCGGGGAAGGACCACGCTCTCACAGAATACTAGCATAAAATAGTAGCTTAATACTGCTGTGTTTCGTATGGTGAGTGTAGAGATCCGAAGACGCCTTTTTTACTGGAAACGAGGCATCCCATCTTACTCCTCAGGGGTGACAACGCGTCTGCGTTTTGATTCTCAATAGAGAATAAATGTAGTCTATGTGCCACAGTGTCCACAAGTCCAGTGTCGTCAAGTGTACTGTGTGCTGATTTGTCACCCTTATTCTGTAAAAAATAGATTCATTTTCCATCGCGCTTCCAAATAATGGTATTAAGCTACAGTCTAAAAAGCGCAACTCCTAGAAACATTCCAGTGCCAAATAGACCTCACCAATATTTGAAAGATTTACCATAATTGTCACAGGTGACATGCCGATAAATTTATCAATTTCCGTCGGAACAGTTCACGCAAAAAAATACTATCAATAATTTAAAAAAGCGTTGACATTGCCAGGAGAGTAGTTAAAATAAAAATCATTGTTAGATTCTCTACTTTTCTTCTGTAAATCCGCAAAAATTCACAGCTAGTCATCATCATCATCATTACAGCCCTTCATAAGTCTACTGCTGTAAATAGACCTCAACCAAGGAATACCACAAAGCACGGTTCCCGAGCCACCTGCATCCATCAACTTCCTGCTTATTTTACCAAGTCGTCATTCTATCCAGGAGGGTCACCGTACACTTCGCCTACCGGTACGAAGCTGGTCTACTCTAGAATTTTTCTACCCAACTGGTTGGGCTATGTCGGTTACTCAATTAATATTTTCGCGAAAAATATTGCGCGCTAATACAAAGCTATTAACTTACTACCTATTCCCAAAATAACGCCTGTGGGATAAGATCTAAGGTTGGCAGAAACCCGATAACTGGAACATGGGGTGCATCCATGTCACAGAAATTTAGCAATTTTTATATAAACCGACTAACCATCACACTCTCTTAATAAAAGAAAAAGATTCTACTTACTTCCTTACTTCACTGCTTATGCTGTATGACCCCTGGCGAAGGCTATGCTCAGAGTTTCTCTGTATGATAGAATTAGTAACGATGTTATCCGTAGTAGAACTTGAGTAACCGACAAAGCCCAACGAATCTGTAAGCTGAAGTAGCATTGAGACGGTTATAAAAATAATTTCCTCCAGACCGAATTTCAGTCACGGCGACCGGCCTCAACGGAGACTTGCCATCGGCGCAGGAAAGGATTATAGTGCCCAAGTATATGATCAAGCACAGGTGCACTCTCTATTACCTCACTCTCATAATCTGATGAGACGGTAAACCGACACAACCGGAGAGAAATCAAGCACAGGACCTACGGCCTTACGTGCTTTCCGAGGCACCTGGTTGGAACACCACCAGCTTCCTGATTCCGGGCAGCTACTGAGAATTTCTTGAAGGAAAAACTCAATAATTGATTTTTTTTTTGCCCAAAACCAGGACCTCATGATCCGCAGTCGCACTAATACAGCCACTAGACCAACGAAGCAGTCAAGAGCACGTTATATAGCATGACGAACCGACAACCAAGAAAGGTTCTATAGTTGCAGCCTCCTACCGGCAAGCGAAGTATATTACTCTATACTCCTACCATTCATTTTACTTTTGAAAGTTCAAATACTAACCAATTAGTGGTCCCAATGCGTTATCAACTCGATTTCTTATAACAATCCACTTTATTTATGCACATATACATATTTGCAACGAACTCCTAAACAATATAGAAGCGTACCTGTGAACACAATCCACAAAAATTCGCTCGTAGATGGAGTGATAACCTGGAAAAATATGCAGGAAATCAAAGAATGTAGGTGACTTAGCACCTTGCTTTGTGGCATTACTTGGTGGAGGCATTTGTTCGGCAAGGAACTTGTGTCGGGCTATAATGATATATATATATATATATAAAAAAAAAAAAAAATATATATATATGATATAATGATAATAGAATATATATAGGGAACAGTAAATGTTCATATACTAAGCCGCAGTACTTGATTGCAGGTATGCGTGTTGACTTATAAATTAATCCACAACCCTTTCATAAAATCGTTCCTTGAACTCGCTATCGAGCAAGCAACGCTTGACCTCTGACATTTATCAAATCACGCAGTGCCGATAGAATTTTCATTCTGTCTCAGTACCAGAGATCTAATTACTTTTTATGAAAAAAGATTTAATAGACTAATTTTTATATAAAGTAAAATTTCGTAGGGATTTGTTCTAAATTCAGTTTTGGTTAAATCGCAATTATCAGGTCAAATCTAAGATATACACTATACACTATATATATATAAATACATATATATATATATATATATATATATTAAATATGTAAAAGGATTTTTTGTATATAATTACAAAACTTAGTTTGTTCTGTTAATTGATGGTTCAAATAAAATGTAACTTTATACACCAGCTATAATGTCTTAATGTTAATTGCAGCGGAGTTCCACGACTTCTCTAAACGCACCTATAAATTAAATGGCCTCATCGATACAGAAACTTGTACAACAGATATGGTACGAGAAAGGTTAACGTCGCCGTCGGGCGCGAGGTACACCCCCTGACCTTTAGAGCCCGTAATCCCTCTGCATTACACGACATAGCCCCAAAGCTGTCTCATGGCATTGCCTTTCGGATTAGCGGTTTATTGCGAGCGCACCTGTCTAGATGGGTAGATCGGGCGCACTGCAGGGCGGCTGGGCGGCGCGGCGGCGCGTTACTCGCGCATGCGCACTGCGGCTACTAAAAAAGCGGCTCCTCGGTGGGCGCACTGTGCGCCGCACGCTCGTAGCGGCTCCGCGTACCGTTGCTGGGGCGAGGTCCCGAGTGTCGGGTGTGGTCGTGCGTGTGAGTTCGTGACGTGCAGTCGCGGGATGCGCCCGGCGGGCCCCTAGCGGCCCTATCATGGCGCACTCCGCCCCCCGCGCCCGCGGCCTCGCCTCCCCTCACGCACCATGAGCGACCTGCAGGCCACCTTCGAGTTCAGCGTCGAACTCTACAAGTTCTACAATGTCGATCTCTTCCAGAGAGGGTGAGCCATCCTGGCATCGATCATAGTTCATGGCATTTTATTACGCATGTGATACTGTTAAGTGATAAAAGGTCAGACGTGTAGACCGGACATTTCTTCATCAGTGATTAGCGTTATTTTTACAGCGTATTGCGTTTAACACGCACATGCTATTCAATTTTCTAAATCTTATTGAAGGCGTACTCTTTGAATTTTTAAAAAATATATATTATTTTACTTGATGCTATAATATTACACAAGTTATCGTGGAATCCTTTTTATTTTTTATTAGAAGATCAGAAGACTATAAGGATTACCGAGTATTTTACAACTTAAGATTATAATTTCTTTCATTTTGTGCAATACGTTAACGAACAACGCTTATAAATAAATTTTCACTAAAACGGGTTTTAAGCCTTTAAGCGTGACTTAGTATACAGTAGGTACGTAAACGTGACCAACTACCGGGTAAACGTAGATAATGGAGTACATTGATTTTAGTTATATAATGAACTAAACAGGAAATAAAAATTTCCTTATAAACCGCTACGAAAATATCTTGAGATCACTGAAAGATTGACTCTAGTTCATATTCCGATAAAAGTAATTAATAATTTCCACCTTTTGGACTTTATTTTGGATTTTCTGATAAACACTCCTTTAAAATTCTATAAAACGTATGTATGTATTAACTTATTTTAAGCGATGAAAGTATATTATTTGATACTATGATATTCAATTGACTACTGAATGACTATGTTAACAAGGTAGATATTATATTAGCAATATCATCACCATAATACAGCAATCGCTTTAAATAATGACAATTTGAATCCTGTGAGAACTTGTTTTCCACGATTAATTTTCAGAAGACCTTCCAGAGAATAGATTAATGTGTTATTAATAAAAACATTACGAAGATAGAAATATTGTATTAATCTGCGCGGTGTTCTCTTCCCTTTCTTTTTGAAAGAAATCCTGCTCCCACCACCATTAAGAAGCTCTTATTTAAATAAAACTAGTTTTTTTACGGATTTTATTGCGTATGATAACTTATTTTATATTCCCGACATTTCGAGTATTTTACAGCACCCATGATCACTGGGGGAAACTGAGGTGTTCAACGTCCCAACGTCATAAGCTTACCACGGCTACCTCCAGATTAAAATTATTAATTTTTTTCCGATCTACGTAGTATGAACTTATAGTACTTTTATCTTGAAGTCTTGAAGCTGTATGCTTGGGTTGGGATTTAATTTTATTTATTATAGGATCCCAAGCAGATGGTAGCACCCAGTCATCTTCTCTATTGAAATTAGGATGTTTTTTGATTTCAATAGCCTCGCGAATCATCCTTGGGAGGAATCGGTGTTCTTTAGCGAGAATTTGTGAATTGAATTTGTAACTGAACTACTATTTGTAACTGACTAAAAAACTGAAATTGTGAAAATGAATTTGTTGGTGAACCTGATGTAGTGAGGATCGCCCGGGCGATCCTGTACATATTTACAGACTGCAGATTTCCAAAAAAGACAAACGTCGGGTATATAAAATAAGTTAATATACGCAATGAAATCCGTAAAAACTAGTTTTATTTAAATATGCACTGTTCACGTTAATATAAGAAATCTTTAAGAAGCTGTTATATTTATTTTAACTCATATTCACGGAGACTTAAGTTGCTTAACGTTCTAATGTCATGGTCAAACCAGAGCTACCTTCAACTTCTAATTATTAACAATACCACAGCCAGATTAGTAGACTGAGTGCCTAGCTGCAGTCCTGCGCGGTTCCAGTCGTGACAAATACTCCTAACTGGAGACAAAAAGGACTTTAATTACAACGAATTAGTGAAAAAGAAGAAAAGATATTGTTTAATACTAGTGAATGTCTTGCCTGTTTCTTTTTTATAAAATAGGGGTGACAGAAGAACGTAGACCAACTGATGGTAAGGGGATGCTGTAGTTCTCAGACACCTTCGTTATCAGTAAAAACGGAAATACACCATTCTACGTCTACATATTCAAACACATAATTTTTACGCGGTAGAGTCATGCTGCAGCTATATTGTGGTTGCAACACGAATAGGTTGGCTTGACCGGGTAGGACCACGCTCTCACAGAATACCAGCAAAAAATAGCAGCTTAATGCTGCTGTGTTTCGTATGGTAAGTGTAGAGAACTGGAGAGCCTTATTACTGGAAACAAGGCATTCCATCTCGATCCTCAGGGCTGACAACGCATCTGTAGAACATAAATATAGATGTCTGTGGACCACAGCATCCACTCACCATCAGGTGGATCGTGTGCTCATTTGTCACCCTTATTCTATAAAACAAATAAGCTGCTTTACTAAGGATACTCGAAACGGTCAATTGCGTTTTCGACACTCCTTGACGAGAAAAATGGTCGTTTACTTTATGCAATTGTTATAATTACGGCATTGACTGCAAGTGATAAAATGATTGAGGCATATGACGTGACGTACAATGGTAGCAAATAACTATCGTTTTTTTTTTTCAATTAATGTTATATCTACTTTTTTATCTTTGTCATCACTGGCAACACGCAATGGTTGTGCAATCTTTTCTAGTTTTGAGGTACACCTGACGAGAAGATGTGTCGTTATCTCTCAAAGCTCCCCAGCCGTGTTGAATCCGTTAATTGACCTCTCAGTCGAAGTTACTGACTCGGACTATTTGTCACAGGTAAACATACTCGTTAACAGCTTCGAGCTTAGTGTTCCCAACAACTACCAGCATAGATAGACGTTACGTACGATCTTTGTTTTGTCCATGTATGAACATGGACAAAACAAAGATCTTAAGATGACTTAAGACCTATCCGTTGGGACAAATTATTGAGGTAATTGAGCATAGTGCTTAGGCCCTCCAGCGATTCTGCCATAAGCACAATATCTTCGGAAAATCGAAGGTGAGTGATGTACTCGCCATTGATGTTAATACAGTATTATTTTCAGTACAGTAGCTTGAATACACCTTCCAATGCAGCAGTGAAGAGATTCGGGGACATAACGTCACCTTCACTTACACCTCTCTGCAGTTGGATAGGTTTCGTACTCTGGTTCAGTATTCGTAAAGCCATCGTAGTCCTATTGTACAAACACTTCAGTTAACTTGGCACTGCTGAAGGGACCGTAGCACCGACCAAATTTCGACGGAATCAAATTCGTTTCTCGTAGTCCATATACGCAAGACAAAGTGGCAGATTGTACTTTTTCATCTTCTTTCCCCTCACACGTGCACAAACGGCATTAAATGTTGCCAGTTTGTTTATTAACATTTGTAAGTTTTTTAATATGGTTAGTAGGGAATCATAAAGTATTGTTACCACTTCCCTTATCTTTTACGATACTCACTACGTAACAGGAGTTATCGGTACCCTTAAGCCAACGTTACAAGGTAAAAATAAAAATGGTTAAAATATTTATTATAGGTATTTTATTAGCACTAGTCAAACATATCAAAAGTTCTTACTGTTTGATCACTTAAGAGAGCGCCATTCTAATCTCGTTCAGACTGACGTCCAGGATATCATCGGATTGTTGTCAGATAAGACTTGCCCTTGGATCGTTACTTACACTTGTATATGCCTCATCATCGTTGACGAGTACAGCTGCTCACAAGTCTTCTCAATCGCACTCAAAATCTCAGTTGTCTCGGAAACAATGCTACAACGATCGGTCTTCGGCTTCGACAGTTGGCTCTTTCTGATAGACAGATCTCTAGCAAAGACATTGACAGTCGCAATTGACCGCTTCGAGAACCACGCTGCAGCGTGTTATGGCTGTAGCACAAATCACTGACCTACGCTCTACTGGAGAATAATCATGCTAGTATGGAATACCAGCGCAAAATAGCAGTATAACTCTGCTGTGTCTTGTATAATTAGGCATTCCATCTAAGTTCTACATGATCACAACGCATCTGCATATTGATTTGTCACCGAGCATCAGTGTTACAGCATCTTCTCACAATCAGCCGGACTATGTGCTCGTTTGACATCCTTATTCTAAAAAATGCACTATTTGCAAATAAAAGTGATCTATCTAAAATCCAAAATCGACTTTATATTAGAAGTGGATCTTCATGGACTTTCCAAAAATAACTTTTAACAACGAGTAAAAACCGACTTCAAAGGATTAAATGAATTAAATTATTTCACATTCTGAAGTGAGCCGTGGTAGATCAGATGGTTAACGCTCGATATAAATATAACAGAATTCGAGTAACCCGGGTTCAATTCCCGCCGGCACCAATGAAATTGATAATTGCAATCTTAAGTGCTGATTTACCAGGTGCTCGGCGGTGAAGGAAAACATCGTGAGGTAACATGTCTGAGGAATAAGGAAAAAATATTTCGAAGACTCGCCAACACGCATTGGGGCAGCTTGGCGGACGCTTCGTTTCCCTAAAACCCTCTCAGAAATGAGGGAGGCCTGTGCCCAGTAGTGGGACTTATATAGGCTGTAACTTTACTTTTATTTTTGAAGTTGATTCTAAACCCTTAGGGTGCAGATGAATTAAGCTCCAACTAAGCAATATCACAATCAGGGCCTGACTTAACCACAGGCTAATTCAGCTTAAAGCCTAGGGCTCAAGGTCCGAGGGGGCGCCGAGCTTACCAGTGAAAGCATCACTTATTTAGATAATTAAACTTGGTATAATGTTCTTAATAAATAATAGATCAAGTGCTGCAAGCATTTTGTATGTTACTTTTTTCTTATTTTTAGTGCAAAATAAATAGATTGTAAAAATAAGTAATTAAATTATTTGATGCCTTTCGCCTTTCGTTGACTGGCTGTGATTCGAAGTATGTATCCAAATTGCTTAAGCTCTCTTTCCCTACTTCTAATTTAATTAGTTACTAAAGATCATAACTTAAAAATTTGATAATAAGGAATTAACATACAATTTAGTAAAAAAATTATATCTATCCACATAGTAATATAAACAAGAATGAAGTCGGTCCGTCTGACTGTCTGTTACCTTTTTAAACCTACTGCATTGATACAGTTAGGTAAGGAAAATCCTTTATTAAAGGTATATTTATTAAAGGAAAATACTTTATTGTCATGGGAATATTTATTAAATTAAATATTCCTGTGACAATAAAGTATTTTCTTTTAATGGGCGAAACCGTTAATTTAACATGGGCTTAAAGCTAATAAAATATAAAAATCTAATTAGTATATTCGTGGTCTGGGCAGTCACAAGCAAAAGTCTTTGCGGGCGCGAACTAAACATCTCACCAAAGATTCATCATAATCGGGTGAATGAAATAGGACTGCTTAAAAAACCAACAAACAATTTTTTTTTGTTAAGCTTATCTTACAGCACTGATTATAAAAATGTTATTAAGCAAACAAAAGACCACATTATTTTGTAAATGAAATAATAATTTTACCAAAAATGTGAAATGCAGACATATTGTTTTGTAGGAAATGAGTCTCTTATACCTTTTAGTTTTGTTGTATTTTAAAGCTTTCCGTATGGGACCTTTTGAGCTCTGGCTATAGCTAGAATGAACAAATACATATCAACACTTTTAAATTACCATTTTTGTTCACTACATTGTGTAAAGAAAATACTTATTTAATATTTAAATACTAGAAAAATCCTTTTTTACTTAAGATATTACTATTTTACTTACTATCCCTTCGTTTTGGCTGAGCTTGCGTTAAGAAAGCGCGACTTATCTTTATTTGGTATCGCTAGTGGTCAAAATTTTACCGCCTGCACAGCGTACAGCTATGATACATACATAAATCATCAAAAGCACTAAACAAATTATAAATAAGAATGAGGAACAGTTGGGTCTTGCGTTTTTCTGGGAATAAGTCTGGATGCTGGACTAACTGTAAAAAGATTAGAAGTTACATTACATAATGCCGAGTAGAATTATGGGGTAATGCGACTGATATACTGGTATGACTATTACATCAAATATAATATGGTTTGCACAAAAGAACCATATGAGCTTTTTATTACCTTTACATTTTGTAAAACTTAAGAACAAGCACAAGCACAATTTAAAAAATATTGTACATAAGGCGTTATACAACGTATATTATTATCGATATGTCTCTGAAGTGGGGTATAATCGATACATCGCAACATTAATCTGTACCGCAGATGTCAGTTCTAAACAAAGAGATTTAAATATAAACATTATAAAAGTTTTAAATATATACTACTTAAATGTCTTTGGTTCTAAAAAAGATAATTTGTCGTTCTTCATATTACTAAAAGTTGATCAAATGTTACTTAACGACCTTTTAGAGAACGCCAATATTTTCTGGGAATAAGTCGCCGAGTGCCGGAACAAACTTATATCTGTAGTCGAGTCTTTGTAAAACAAAATTTCGGTTTGGAGAAGACTTAATCTAGTCCAGTTTAACTCTCAGAAATTATAGTTTTGCGCGTTCACCTCTAAAAATCTTGAAAAATGGCCTACTCCCTTTTAAAAACCAGCAGCAAAATAAAATCCTCTGGTTTTACTTTTGTTCTTGGGTGGAAGCAGTTCATCCATCAGGTAAACTGCATGCTCGTTTACCCATTTTTCTTCAATAAAATAAAATAAAAAACATATTTTACACTAAAACGAAATGTATAAAGTGAAGCATTGTTTTTGTTTTATGCTATATTGTTATCTATCCTTCTTTAAAAATTTCTAGAATACTTTCAAGCTACTTAGTGCGTATACACCATTCGAAATAGAATTTTTATTCACTGTATTCACATTTTCTACCCATAACTACACTAAAGTGGTAAGGTTGTACTCCACATTGTTGTAAATATTCTGAATGATAAAAGTACTTATGTGAAAGTTTATACTTACGACTGCAATTTGATAGTGGGATTCCATTGTTAATTTAGAAGGGAAATGTATATTTTTGTAACTTTCTTAATGTATTTTGAAAAAGTGTGTGGATGAGATATTTTATACTCCGTAGAGCCACGTTGCAGCTATATTATGGTTTTAGCACGAACGGGTCGGCTCGACCGGGGAAGAACCACGCTCTCACAGAATACTGCTGTGTTTCGTATGGTGAGTGTAGAAATCTGGAGAGCCTTTTTTACTGGGAACGAGGCATTCCATCTTAGCCATAGTACCCACTTACCATCACGTGGACTATGTGCTCGTTTGTCAACCTTATTCTATAAAAAAATATTCCGATTTTTTTGTCAATAATGTAGTAAAGTAAAGTAAAGTTACAGCCTATATACGTCCCACTGCTGGGCTCAGGCCTCCCCTCATTTCTGAGAGGGTTTAGGGCAAGGAAGTGTCGGCCGCGCTGCCCAAATGCGTGTTGACGAACTTCACATGTCTTCGAAATATTTTTTTTTCTTATTCTTCAGACATGCAGGTTTCCTCACGATGTTTTCCTTCACCGCACAGTATTCCGCCGAGCACGTGGTAAATCAGCACTTAAAATTGCAATTAACAATTTCATTGGTGCCGGCGGGGATCGAACCCGGGTTACTCGCGTTCTGTTATATTTACAGCGAGCGTTGACCACTGAGCTACCACGGCTCAATAATGTGTTTAAAAATATTCTAATATAGAACTTTTAATAACCGTATTAACAGTTTATCATAGTACAGATATAGTTTTCTTAATAAAAGTATAGGAACTACATGAAGGTATAGGATTTATATGAGGCGATAATTTACTAAAACTGTAACAAAATTAGTACAATGACAAATATAAAAATATTATAAAAAGCGACTTTATTGTAAAACGAGCTTACAGCTCACCTGATGGTAAGTAACTTCTGCAACCCATCGACGCGTTACCCTATCCGAGAATCAAGACGGATTACCTCACAACCTGTAATTATACTGGTCTTTCTACACTGTAATGTAGGCACAGCTGCTTCACAACAGAAATAGGTAAGGTCATAGTACATATCGATACGGACTTCTTGTCAGAAAAGTAGTCTCACAACGAAACTTATCACATTGAAACCCAAGCTGCTTAAAAAATTGCTGATGCTTATACAAAATGTTATGTTTCAAACGCTCCTTGGAATACGCCGAACTTTCCTAGATTGTCAACCTCACATTAACGCATACACCCTTTTAATTGACGAAATAGGCTCTGGCAATCCAAACAAATGCAACAAACTGTCACGCTCCACTGCAAATTCCGCTCGGTGCGAGAACATCGACTCTGCGATGACCAGCTTCCCTGTCCAGCATGAAGAGTATAGGCCAATACCAGATTTCTTCCAGCCGTGGAATTATTTAAATAGAATGTTGATTTTTATTATATTACTAGTTGGTACCAGGCACGTTGCTGAAGTAAAAGAGATAATTGTGGAAGTATCGTTTTAAATTTTGAAGAGTTATATTAATAATTTAGTGATATTGTCATACATTATAAACTTCAGATAAATTTGTCGGTACGATACGTTCGTCACCTTTGTTAATTGTACTATGCCTATGACCTTCGTGAAGTGCAAGCAAAAAGTTGACAAAATTTTACCCCAATCTGACGAACGGTATGGCAGCGCATAAAATACGAATAAACATAAACTTTTTATGTAAGATATTCTCTCTATGAAATAGAAATCGCTTAACAATGAATTATTCTATCAACTTTTTTCAAAATTAGTATTAATTTGTGCATGTACATGACTGGGGATATTATTATCAAAAATTTAAATAAAGATTTTTTTTTACAAAAACTACATTGGTAAATCAAAATATTTGTATTAACCAGTGACACATTCTTACCATATTATGTGCAAGAAAATCGATGGACTCTTTAAAGGCGTTCTTTGCTGCTTTTTCCGAATTGAAATTTTCATCTATCAACAAGTTATCTAAACCTTCAAAAAAGTGGAAGTCTATTTTAGCAAGTTATAAAACTAATTTAACAGATTCTGTCGCGTTTAATTTTTACTTTCTTAATTCCCGACGTTTTAGACACTTTTTTTTATAGAAGAGGGGGCAAACGAGCATGCGGCTCACCTGATGTTAAGTGACTACCGCCGCCCATTATCAACCGCAACACCAGGGGAATTTCAGGTGCGTTGCCGGCCCTTTAGAAAGGAGTACGCTCTTTTCTTGAAGGTTCCCAGGTCGTATCGGTCCGGAAAAATCGCTGGTGGTAAACTATTCCACCGAGAGGTTGTACGCGGAAGAAAACTCCTCTTGAAACGTACAGTGGTGGACCACCAAGCATCCAGATGGTGTGGATGGTATGAGGACGTTTGCCGCGTAGTGCGTTCACGAAATTTGGCGGCTGGGATTAATCCGAACAATTACTCAGAGCACTCTCCATGGTATATGCGAAAGAAAATGCAAAGAGATGCAATATCTCTTCGCAGTGCCAGTGGTCGTCGACGATTCGAGCCGCTCTGCGCTGGATGCGGTCAAGTGGAAGGAGCTGGTACTGGGGAGGCCCAGCCCAGAGATGGAAACAGTATTCCATGTGCGGCCGAACCTGCGTCTTGTAAATTTGCAGGCGGTGTGCCGGCATGAAATACTGTCCCGCTCTGCTGAGCACGCCAAGCTTTTTAGAGGCCAATTTGGCCTTCTCTTCCAAGTGACCAAGAAACTGCACGTCACTCGATATGTCGACGCCGAGGATTCCGATACCGGCACTCGGAGACGTTTTTCCGAGAAATATTGGCTCGGCCGCTGTAAAGAGCATCACCAGTGCTGTCACCTGCATAGCAATGAATGTTACGGGTTTGCAACATATCATTGATATACAGAAGAAACAGCGTTGGCGATAGCACGCAGCCTTGTGGAACACAGCATTAATAGGCTTGCAATCGGAGCTTGCACCGTCTACAACAACCTTGATGCCCCGATCTGCAAGACAGCTGGTGATCCAATCGCACAATTTCTCGGGAAGCCCATAGGAAGGGAGCTTCGAAAGAAGCGCTTTGTGCCAAACCTGATCGAACACTTTACAACATCCATGGTCACGGGGGTGGGGGAGGTCATGTGTAGTATTCGAGTAAATATTAGAAATCATCTGTCAGGGCAAATTCGGGAGAATATATTGCTGGGCGATGTCATGAAGAAGCATTGGCGAATTGCAGTTCAACTATCTAGGTTAAATGAGTGCCAGCTTTTCCACCACCATTTGTGATTCTTGACAATGGTTAGCAGTAACTATGGCACTAAACAGCAAGAAGCTTTAGTGAATAACACCAACAGTAGACCCCAACAAACTATCACCATAAGCTTCTTTTGGTTACCCTTTCGTTTCGGGCACTATTTGGCGTGGCCCTGTGTCAAAACACTGTAACGGAGGCTTGCGATTGACGCAAGAAAGCCATTTCTCATCTCAGGTTAAAACAATTCAATTCAAAATTCCGTCCTTTCTTTGCCGATTCTGTAATCAAATATGAATTGCAAGTTTGGACGCGGGCCTCTCGCTTTGCATCGATCGGTTCGCGAAATACTCATTTATCAAACTTCTTTATTTTACTGATTTGCCGCAAATTATCTTATACTGGTATGACATGTACACTTGACTACATGACTTACATCAAAAGCTGACGCTAGCTTTATATCGGATCCGCTTCCGCTATCGCTTTCAGTTCTTTATATTAAGAGGATAGAGTAAGTCAGCTCAAATTCTAATTTCGCCCCCACTTCCCCGCGCGTCGTATGCTATGTACCGATATGTTTGTAATCACTAATACTGTAAGTAGAAAGGTCGTTAGACACTTATTTCATTAGGTTTATCATATTTATGCCTGTTTCTTAACGCCAAGCCAGCCGCTTCTTATTTTTATCACGGTTATTTCCCATTTTAATTTTACGTCGTACTGTTGCGTAATGTATATTCTGATCGTAAGCGACACAACTTCTCCCTTCAAAAGCCTAAGCGATACTAACGGGGCGACAGGAATCAAGCTCAAGACGCCGATAGTTTAGGTAATTTCTTTTTACAGTGAAAATAATGGTATTTTAAAAAAAGTAAATAACATAAGCACTACTTTATAGTTAGTTCAGTTAGTATGCAAAATTTCATGATCTTATTTAAAGTATTTTATGAATAACAGCGGTTTATTGTTTATTTTGGAGGTAACTTTGGATTTTTTTTTCTATCGAGAAAATTTTACGAAATCGTGTTTTCGTCTAACATAATCATTAACATTAATCCTCAACTTTACCATATATTTATTTCAAAATTAATGCTGCAATATTTTCGGCATAACGAAGGATCTTGCTAAGCCATTTGACACATATTTCTTTTTTTATATTGATATATATTTCCCCTTAACCATCTTTCCCGAGGTTCATTTGTAAGGTCAAAATTTCCCGGACGAAAGCGATTGTTCGTTTATTAGTAGTACTTATTTGTGTAGTGGATCTTTCCACGTTGTAGATATTGCGTGTTATTTGAAATTTTTCAGCTTTGTTTTCACGTCGGAAATTACATTCAAAAATAACACAAATTCTCTTAGAGTCCATAAAAGTAGGTAACAGCCTATATATACACACGTCCCACTGCTGGGCACAGGCCTCCTCTAATTACTGAGAGGGTATGGGTCCATGGTTGTAAATACAGTGATATTGCAGAAAAAAACAATACCCCCCCTCCCCCCAAATTAATAACTGCTTTTAAAAGAGGAATATCATACCTCAAAATAAAAATTATTTCAAATTTCAAGTCCAATTTACCAGTCCAGAAATAATCGGTTCTACAAAACGGCAACTTTTTGGAAATAAACCAATAAGAAATATGTCATATCTTCTAGAAGATTACTGGGTAATAGAATAATTTTTTTCCTAGCAAACTGTCCAGGTTGTTGTTGCCCTTTGGACTTATGACTGCTTATGATACGAAGTTGCAGTGCTTAAGTGATTATCATGCAAATATTTCAATGGTACTGGTACTGCTGAGAATTGAATTGGTATTGCACGTGTATTGTGAAATTTGAGACAAGTGAGTTTCCCTAAGGAATTGCGGCTCTCGCTATTTTATAATCAGCTACTTCTTATGTATAAATATGCTGTTAATCAAAAGCAAATTTCAAATATCCCATTTGTATATGACTATGTCTGCGTATACTCAGTTTATACGTGGATGTCTGTCGAAACTTCATTTCCTTTCCATCAGTTCAAAAGCGCACTGCGTCACAGCAAACATGACAGTCTAATTACAAAGCATTTTAATTAGCACTATCGACACTTTCAACCATTCAAATATATGTATCAGAACAAGGCTCATAATTAATATTTTAGTTTAACCTTTTGTTAGAAGAAAAAGATGTACAGTTTCAATGTTTCATTTGTAAGATGTCGTCAAATAGGTTGTGATTTTGTACCAAAATCCATGTTTTCAAGGACATTTACTTTTTTACCTTTACATTGTTGATCCTACTTCTAAGCCGAAGCTAATTAAAGATTATCAATTGCTCGAATTTTTAAATTCTACACACATAAAACAAACATAAATTGACTTGTTTTTTCAAACGATTATGTTCATGACATAACGCAATATGAAAGACTACCAGCAATATGAAGGACGGCATATTAGACCGGAATGGGAATAGCAGCAAAACCTCTCCCATCTTAGACGTTGCAGTAAATCTGTAATCTGGGTCATTCATTTATTTCAGGCATGGCCTCGTTGGTCTAGTGATTGTAATAGTACGACTGCTGGTCATGAGGTCCTGGGTTCGAATCCCGGGTCGGGCCAAAAAACAACAATTATTGAGTTTTTCGTTCAATAAATTCTCAGTAGTTGCCCGGAGTCAGGAAGTTGGCGGTGTCTCACCCCTGTGCCTCGGAAAGCACGTAAAGCCGTTGGTCCTGCGCCCGATCTCTCTCCGGTCGTGTCGGTTTACCGTCCCATCTGATTATGAATGTGAGGGAATAGAGTGCACCTGTGCTTGCGCATACGAGATTAGATTTTATTTATATTAGATTAGGGATTGCGTATTGCTTCCATTTGGTACAACCCTGACTCTATCTCTTGCCATAGTTGCTGCGCTTTGTAAAAGGGTTGGCAACCACAGTTTTTATTCATTTAGGTTGTATGAAAGACGCTGCTGGCTATCACCTGTTTCATTCATTTCATTCTGTAGCCTTATCGACGCCTACTAGATGATAGTTAGTAGTAGATAGTACAAGATCATCATCTTGTACTATCTACCTCTATCTGTGACCAGGATTAAGAAAGGAATGCTTCAGTGGTTTGGTCATATAGAAAGAATGAACGAGGAAAAACAAAGCAAATTTATACGGCAGATGTGAACGGCAAAGTCGGGAAGTTACGCCCTAGAAGAAAGTTTATCGACCAAATTGGCGATATTTTGAAATTTGGCCTCATTAGAAATACCCTTAACCGACGAGCATGTATGAATATATTATATATATATATAAAAAAATATAAAAAAAAAAATAATATATAAAAAATATAAGCTTATATATATATATATATATATATATATATATATATATAGTAGTGGTTGATCTTACGCCACCACTACACGTCACTTATATGTGTGTTTAGGATATATACGATTTTTAATCGCGCTATTTATATTTATTTGAAATTTTCATTAATCGATTTTCCGGAAATTGTACTTTTTATTTGAATCTGATATGATATTGCACGACGAACGATGGGAAGCAGCAACTAAATTGCTAAATGTTTTGTACCTTTGCCGATTACCAGCTATGCATAGTGATTATTACAAATCCTTACTATGTAAGATGCACATGTACAGCAGTCGACCGTTTACGGGCTGATGACGATAATGAACAGGTCAATAACTATATATGTCACCTAGAGATACACACTACAGCCGGAGCCAACATTTTCTTCGCTTTCTCATTAATGCGTTCATTTATATTTTTAAATTTTAGAAAAATGTCCGTCTTGGGCGACCGTTGCCAACTCTGCCACTCACTACTGCAGCATGAATTTGCTTTACCCCTCGTTCCTCATTCATTCTTTCTACGTTTCCAGATAACAAACGCATTCCTTTATTAATTCTACTCACGATCTTTTGCAAACCACACTTTTCACTTAACACACAATTTCTCGCCCTAACGTTCAATCAATACCAATACACTTTTTAATGACCGCATTTCTACAGCATTCTTTTACTTTCATGTTTCTACTTCTACACTCAACTTTCATTACCATAGATTAACTTAGGAACTAAGGTTGGGCAGCTTTGTGAACTGAAGAGCAACATTTACTCTGTGTCTCGCAATCACTCGTCGTTCTATATCCTTATTGTGTCTACGATCCCTGCTAAACACACATCCTAGGTACACAAACTCATCCACTTGCTCAACCAACTCTCTTTCTATTCTTATTTCACATATCGTTTTACTTTCTCCTCTTTAAAAACCATCACTTTGGTTTTATTTGCATTCGCTTCCAAAAATGAAACCACATACAATACTAAATAATAATGGGTATCAAATTCCAATAAAATATCGTCATAAAATTCTAAATAATCGGACCATGTCTGAGAATATGTATACTAGCACAAAGCCATGTGCTTCTTATAACAATATTGTGTACTTCATATTGTTAAGATAAACTTGCTCCCGACTACTGTTTATTTACTTTCCTTGATATTAAAAACATGGAATACATACAAGATTACTTTAACATATTACAAATATGTCTGTATTTATATTCGAGCCGAAGTAGCTCAGGGGCTAATAATATATTACAGTCGATAACTTGTAAGCTAATATTTGTGACTCGTAAACAGATCGGCTCGGCCAAAAATAGAATAATAATTTGGTACAGTAATTGTTTTAAAACACTAATGGAAAATCATTTTTAATTTGCCACTAATTTGGAAAATACATCTGTAATGGTAAGAACCGAAACAGAACAGCAGAAAGTTTTGCGTCAGTAAAACTAAGTTCTATGAATTCTTATATTTACGCGAACACTAAACATTTAAATAATAAAAGTTTTTACGGATTTTATCGCGTATGTTAACTTATTTAGACGCGACGTTTCTAGCACTTTACAGCACCCACCCGTCACGGGGGATACTGAGATGTTCAACGTCAAGATGTCATTGTTAACCGCGGTTACCACAAATAAAAACAGAAACTGATAACCTAACAAATTGTAAATTCTATGGTTAAATTTTTTATTATGAAATCTTTTGAACGAACCCTCCATCAATATCTATCAAGTTCCATGCATTTCAACCAATTTTTGAAACACTTTTTCCAGTCCGCCTCAGATACCATATCTTCCGGCGATAAAACCTGCACCTTTCAGCAGATTTTTTTTGTTTTAGGTAATAAAAGAAGTCAAATGATTAGATGCCAAATTAAGGCAGTAAAGATGGTGTGGTCAAAAATCCTGGAAGTATTTCGATTTGAACGAAGAGTGCGCGGGCGTGTTGTCTGGGTGAACATTGGTTGTCTTTATATGTACGGTGCTCCGTATTTAGTTGCATGTTGATCACAGCCGTGAACACTACTGGCAAGCATTTGTAGTATATACCATTAGGCAGAACACAGAACAGACATCTCAACATATTGTAAAATCTAGCAATTAAAATCTTCAACTTTGATAGGTAGGTTTATTTTGAAACAACCAAACCGACGACTGGCGTTTATTTTACTAGATCGTTTTGATAAATCCAAGCTTCATCACCTGTACAAATGTAGTCAACAAGCCGAGATGAGCTTACTGCAAATTTAGTGTAATGTCTTTCAGACTGAATTTCGGTTACGGCGGGCAGTTTCAACTGTGAGTAGCTACCTGCACAGGAGATGATTTTACGTGTTCGGTCTACGCTCTCACTTTCATAGTTTAATGGTATTCCGGCAATGCAGAGTCAGAAGCAAGACTAACGGCTTTACGTTTTTTCCGAGACATGGGGGAGAAACAACACCAAATTGCTTACGAGCTGCTTCTAAGAACGTCTTGATTTCTGTCAAGAAGTTCTGAGAACAAAACAACCGATTTTGGCCCGATCACTGGACCAACGAAGCAGCCAAAAACTAATTAAGTAATCATTTTAAATCACCATTCCATACCAGCCTGATTTTAAGCATCGGTGAGGTTGTGAACCCTCCAGCGATCCAATCTGCTATATCTGCTCAATCGCTTCATGCGCAATTCGCCTATTCAATTCGATTAAATTTTTAACTGCTAGCACGTTTCTTTTCGTAACAGCGGTCAAAGGGCTTCTTTCTACATCTCTGAAAGTTAATCGACGTACTGAAATTTGTTATACCAGCGGTGCGCGGTTGCCTCAGAAAAGCCTTTATTCATAAAGGTCACTTGAAGTCAATGAAACGATACGTCCGGTTTCAGGCGACATTTGAAAAACACGATATTCTAATTGAGCTCTTTTAAAAATTCGGTGGGAAACAAGATTTGTATTACTTGTAAATAATCTTACTTGTAAATAATCTTATTCTATACATACTTAAACATATTTTTTATGGAATAAGGGTAACGAGCACACAGTCCACCTGATGGTAAGTGGATGCTGTGTCCCATAGACATCTCTTTAACTACAAAAACATTAATTACTTTGCAACCTTCCGCTAACTAAATACAATGATGTGTCTTACCTGGATTGAAGAGCACCACCCGCCCTCCCTCAATTGCATGCACTAACTCCGTCACCACTAGTCCCAGCACTACTACTCCCGGCACCACTACTCCCAACACCACTATTCCAGGTAAGACACACCATCGACGATAATACGACACGAGTTTCCGCAAAGTAACGCCTGATTCTGTCAATTATCTCTTTAACTCTTAAACTCGATTAAGAATCAAAATATATAATTATAGTATGTGTCTATAATATTGAACGAACTGGCTAATAGTCTTATACAAATAAAAAATATTTAATTTTATCTGTCTGCTGTCTGTCCGAGGTTATCTTCGGAATCACTAAACCGATTGAGGGATAGCAACGCCAGGAGCGATCTAAGCTATATTTTATCCAAAACACTTGGAGATTTTTGTTTAAATATTGATATAATAAATGGCCTTTTACTATCTTAAATCTCAATAACGCTATTTATTTTTATTGCATTCCTTAAAACAAGAGAATACAGAGGGCGGACTTACTGCCTTGAGGCATTCTCTACCAGCCAACACATGGAGTGTTGAGAATTTGACGTAGGTGTGGCAATATAAAGTAAAAGAATACAAAACAAATGATAACTAACTACATAATATATACATTTTACTAATAAATAAACTATACACATGTGACCTATTCTTTTTTTTTTTATAGGATAGGGTGACAAACGAGCACACAGTCCACCTGATGGTAAGTGGTTGCTGTGGCCCATATACATCTACATCTACTCTCGATTACGAATCAAAATGCAGATGCGTTGTCACCCGTGAGGACTAAGATGGAATGCCTCGTTTCCAGTAAAAAGGGTCTCCGGTTCTCTACACTCACCATACGAAATACAGCAGCATTAAGCTACTATTTCACGTTGGTATTCTGTGAGAGCGTGGTCCTTCCCCGGTCGAGCCGACCCATTCGTGCTACAACTATACTACTAATATAACTGCAGCATGGCTCTACCACGTATATTCATAACATATATACAAATATATAAATACATGCATGTACAAATACTATCATACGATCCTACTCAGGCAAAGCCGGGACGGTTCGCAAGTTTCAAAATAAATTTTAACTGACAAGTGTCTCATAATCAGAGCAACAAAGATAAAGGAAGCGCTACGGACGCACACTCTACGCACTTTACTCAGCGTGGAAGACGCTGACGGCTATAACACAGTTTACACAGTTTTTAAGTATGGCCGTTTACGCTAACTACTTTGAAATGTAATTTTGAAATTTAAAATAGATATAATACATAAGTGTAATCTGTCAAATTGAGAGTCAAATAAATTATTATTATTATGTAAAAAATATTTTTGTTGATTGCAAATTATATATTTCAAATACATATAATATTGTAGGTGAGTGCGTATTCTTACAATAAATTGAGCATAGTTATGGCTTCGTTTTTTGCGTCGCTTGAAATCTACTCTGCGCTCGGTCTTTCTTTGTATGTTGATCTGGTCTCATACGAACAACTTTTTTTCGGTAGACTTTCTGCGTGACCTGTCATATTAACTGTATTAATATATGATGTAGATGTATGCATATGAATATATTATATGCTTGTTAAGTTAAAAACCGTCTTTATACAATCTAAATAAATGATCTATGTATAATATTAACATATTAAAGATGTATGTATTTTATTACAAGTGCTAGAGTTAAAAACAAAAATATAAATTTTAATATGGCTGAAAATAAAGGGTCGGACGTGAACAAAATTGCAAGGTCAAGTTGTTTATGAAAGAATAAAAGACTTTTATGTTTTTAAATACACCCTGACCTTAAAACTACATATTTTTAATTTATTGCGAAAGGGTTGTGATCGATTCTTGTAACAGTGACATTTGATATGGCCTATACAACATGTAACAAGAACCCTGTGGTTCCCGTTAACTGCGTTATCAGAATCAGTATCCAAGCATTTATTGTGTTTTTTTTTTTTGAAAAAAAATATTGTGTATCCTTGGATACTGATTCTGATAACGCAGTTAACGGGAACCACAGAGTTTTTGTTACATGTTGTATATGCACCTACCTTTGCAAAACCAAAACTGAAATGCATTGCGGCCTTTGAAGATCACATCGCTGTTAGTAGCTACGAGATATCAATACGAGAGATACCACTATCTGACTTCATGAACAGAAACAATTTTCGTGAAAAAGAGCATTCTCTCACACTTCATCAGATTTTTATCTTCGATCTTAGTGCATATATGTTACATCAGGCAAAGGTTGATGACGACAAACGAGTTAAGACGGGTTCATGGCGCAGTGGTAAGTATTGAGTTGCAAAGCTGAGGACCTCGGTTTCGGTACAGATAATTATTTCGGGTCTGGATATTTGTCGTTGTGCAAAAGAAGTTTTAAAAATAGGATAAAGAGAATAAAGTGTATTTCAAGAGCATCTCTGATTAACAGCGCGTTTTCTAATGACTCTATAATAACATATTGAACTGAAAACATCGTATGTATTAGCGGTAATGCGGACACAAAAGGGTGGTCTGTGCCCAGCAGTAGAATGTACATAGGCTATTACAAAAGCAAACATTCCTTTTTTATATAATATTTTCTTCCTATTATACTATTAATACTGTTAATCATTAATTCGGAAAATCTTAGGAAGTGTGTGTTGTTTTTTTATTAATATATAAGATAGTTTAGTAAATGTTAACTCCAGAAAATAACACTTATATTGAACGAAATTATTTTTTTTACGGATTTTATCACGTTTAACTAACTAATTTTATATTCCTCACGTTTCGAGTACCTTATACACCCACAACCCACGGTCACGGGGGGATTGAGGTGTTCACAGCCCAATGTCATTATCTTCACGGCAACCTTAAGTTTAAAATTATTAGTAAAAACCACTTACATTTAATGTTTCGTGCTCGCGTAAAATTATCTATTTATAGAATAAGGTTGACAAACATCTACACAGTCCACCTGATGGTAAGTGGATGCTGTGACGCATAGACATCTACCTCGATTCTCAATTGAGAATTGAAATAGTGACGCGTTGCCACCCTGAGGACTAAGATGGAAATCTCGCTTCCAGTAAAAAGGATCTCCGGTTCTATACATCCACAATACGAAAAACAGCAACTTTAAGCTATTATTTTTCGAAGGTATTCTGTGAGAGCGTGATCCTAAGAGGGTGTCAACGCATCTGCATTTTGATTCTGAATTGAGAATAGATCTAGATATCTCTGGGCCACTGAATCCACTTCCAATTAGGTGGACTGGGTGCTCGTTTGTTTTCTTCATCCTATAAAAAAATATGCTTTTCATATAGCCTTTAACCCTATCAAATAATTACGTATTCCACACCATTGTACCTGTTCGCGACGGCTTAACAACGCTAAGAAACAAAATGATAAAGAATATTGTTTTTTGTATTAATAGTGAAATTACCGTCAAAACTGGGTGAAAACGTGTATTAATATAGTTGTGTAGCATGTTTATAACTCTTAGTATATTTGTATAGAATGTCGTTTTGATAACAAGTGATATAAACAACTTTTATTATATTAAGAAAAATCGACAAATCGCAGCGCGTCTTATCGTGGAACTCTCTAGAAGTTTTTTTAATTAACTACGTAATAGTACATACTAAAAATAATGAAAATAATTTTATGTTCTAAAAGAGTTGTAAATATGATATTGAATTAGCATATGGCTTATAGATTAAGGAAGTGTAGGAATATTTTGTATAATTAAACGCATTTCGTAGTTATAGAAAAATCAAAGAATTAATGTATCCAAATATTATGAAAATTTGGGATATTTCATTTAATAACTTTTTACAATGTTAATGTTTTGAGTAACCTTTATGATATACTAATAAAGTACCAGACTACCGATTTGTTGATGTATAGCATGTTAGTGTAGCAATTAGTTTTGTATAGAAAATATTGTAATTTATGCCATTTTCATTATGAAAAGTTTATGCAATAACGAGGCAAAACGGAAAATGGCAAGCGGCTCACTGTAAAGTATAGCCAAAGTCTACCTGAGGGGCTCGTGACCCAGTAGGAGTATCTATCTAAGGATCTCCTAGGTGTGCGTTATTTCGTAGTTAGCAGTGGCTGCAAATAACCGCCGGTTCGACATACTCCGCCGATCGTTGAGTTCACGGGACTCAACGATCGGCGGATCTCCGTGAGGCGTCGAGGTCACCGGCCGCTAGGTCTGATTCTTGGCACTTTATGCGCTCCGAGCATCCTGTGCCCAGTCGCGTCGTAAAGTGCCACCTCCGCACTTCCCCCAACCCTTTTTGTTTAAAAGGGGTAGGCAGTGCCCACAGTGTTGAAAGTCTCTGTAACAGTATCACCACCATCCGCGTCGCGCATCAATATCATTAGATTACCGCTGACGCTGACTGATAGGTTAGGAAATGTCAGGGAACGATAAGGGGGGAACCTCCTCCGAGATCGAGGAAACCACCGGACCGGCCAGGCGTACTGGATAGACCCATCGCCTACCGCGATATTTTCAACCCGGAGAGGATGAGAGTTGTCTCATCCTACTCACAAATACCGACCCTTCGTCTCGTCTTCGTCGCCGGGTAAGGAGTCCGCACCTAGGGTTGCACTCTTGCCCATCGTACCTGAGTGTACGACTGGGCGTGAACCGCTGCCCTCTCAGCCACAGCGGCCTACGAAGACGCCACGAAGGCACACACCGCCCGAGACCGAGGCCTCCCTCTATGAGAAGAGGCAGCGCGTTGGAGGATCAGAACCATCATCAGCATCATCTGATGATGAGGAGTCCCAAACAGCATCTAGGAAGAAGGTCCACACCTCACCTCCTAGGTCGCCATCACCACCGCAACAGCCACCATCCATTTCTCCGGACCGACGTAGTCACGACTCGGCCCAATATGAGCAAGGAGGTGAGGAGTCCTACAGCTGGGGCTCAACAACGTACGCAACCCTAGCTGCATCAGCCGGAAAATCATCACCGGTACAAACAACCAACCCGTCCGGACTAGCTCATGACGATGGACAGCGGCCGTCAACGAGCTATGCCCACATGGCTGCGGCCCCTGCAGTACCACGACCGCAATCGGCGGAGGAGTCTCAAAAAACAGAGAAGGTGAAGGAGAAGTCCAGATATCCGCCGATGGTTGCAGAATGCCTCCCGGAATGGACGAGGCATTTTAAGGTCCTTAACGAGAAGTTGGGCCATCCTCCTAATGCCCGTCCATTCGGGAAGGGAGTCAGATTTTCTCCGCAGAGCCCGGATGAGTTCCGTACCATTCAGAAGTACATGGTTGAGCTCTCCGAGAAAGATAAAACTATGTCGTGGTATTGTTACACCCCGGCAGAGGAGAAGCCCACTAAAGTGGGCATCCGGGGTTTGCCAGTGGGCACCGATCCCAAGATGATCGAGGAGGCTATCCGGGCAAAAGGCTTCCCGATAAATTATGTTAAGGCCATACCACCACGTAGAGGCAGACCGGGTTGCCTCTGCTACGCACAGCTGGAGCATCTGAGCCTGGAGCAGCTCCAAGAACTCTACAATACAGACGAACTCCTCTACATGAGAGGAGTAGTCATCGAAGCCTGGCAAAGGAAAACGGGGCCACCACAATGCCACCGTTGCCAGGCTTTCGGACATGCCTCAGCAAACTGCTTCAGGCCAGTGAAATGTGTTCGCTGTGCTGGAGAGCATATTGCCAGCCTTTGCCAAGGGGTAGAGAGGAAGAACCAAAGTGCGCAAATTGCGCCAAGAATCATACGGCCAACGATCGCCGCTGCCCGGTCCTGAGGAGGATCGCCAGGAAGCAGGGGATCGTTCTACCTGGGCTACTCCCGGAGAACCCCAAGAGGATCCCCCAGAATCGCCCTAAGGCTGTGACTATACAGGAAGACGGGTGGGCTACCATCACTAGAGGGAAGGGTAGGCAACCAGCCCCCCCCCACCCCCCACCCCCAGTACCAATAGAAACGGTGGCTCCCACAGAGCAAAGGGCAACCACCGGGGCGACTCTCCGAGCTCCTGCCAACGACGCCATTGAGAGGCAACCCTCCCAACGGAAGAAGCGGAGGAATAGGAGCAGGAGAACGGAACAGCCTCCTCCTCAGGCTGTGACTACCTCTACCCCTACAACTACAGGACCGATAGCCTCGCAGGCGCAGGTTACTGCAAAAACACCAGCACCAGCAATGGCAAGTAGAGCGCCAGAAAGGGCCCTACTGGAAAGCAGAGCCCGTTCCACACATAGAGCGCGCTCTGCGCAAAGGAAGACCCTAACCAATGCCCCGAGACCAGTGCCTTTACAAAAGCGTAGTGCAGAACGCAGACCACCAACTTCCGACTTCGAGACGGCTGATGCTATCCACAGATTGGTAGGCATAGCCATCGAAGTCGGAACACAAGTCCTGGCCGACATTAGGGCCGGGACTGATCCCGTTACCGCCGTCATGAAGGCGCTGGCATCGCTACTGGCAAGGCATTATGGAGGATAATAACCTGCGCCTGCTATACCGGAATCCGGACGGGATTCGCCAAAGGACCCATGAACTCCGCACGGTCACCCTGCAACAGGACATCCAGGTGATCTTGCTGGGTGAAACCAAATTACGACCATCAACGCATCTAAAGCTGCCCAACTATACCATCTACAGGAGGGACGAGGTCGATCCTCAAGGGGTCGCTTATAGAGGGACAGCGATCCTGGTGAGGAGAGACATCGTCCACTAGGAGCTGGACCTGCCCGACTTCCAGACGATGCGTTCAATCGGCATAAAAATGGAGGTGGCGGGCGAGGAACTAAGGATCTTTGCAGCATACCGCCCGCCAGGGACTCCATTTTACTCCTTAGACATCCGGACGGTAATGGAAGGTACGGCACCCACCATCATCGCCGGGGACCTGAACGCCAAACACCCGGCGTGGGGGTCCAGAGTGATCACCCCGCCGGGTCGTGAACTCTACAAAGATGCGGAAAACAATGATTATGACGTTCTAGGTCCGGAGGAACCGACGCACATTCCTAGCGACCATAGGAAGCGTCCGGATGTATTGGACATCGTGCTCACTAGGAACGTCAACTATCCAGTAGTGGTAGAAGTGCTGTATGACTTGAATACACAGCACCTCCCGATTCTGATAACCCTTGGCACTAAGGCAGTGACTTCACCGCCCAGAGCCGTCAAGACCAAGATCGACTGGAGGCTCTACCACCAACACCTGCAGGAGAGACCTCCAGTCCATTCGCCGATCAACTCAGCGGACGACGTAGAGGCCGCTGCAACCAGAATATCCACGTGCATCAAGGAGGCCCTCAACGCGGCCTCTACGATCGTCCCTCTCACGGGAAGGAAAAAGGAGCTGCCGCTTAAGATCCGCGTGCAGCTAAACCACAAAAGAGCGCTGAGGAAGCTCTGGGCGCGTACTCGCTGCCCTAGTGTAAAAAGGAGACTCAACACCCTGTCAGACGAACTGTCGGTTGCAATACAGGCCCACAGAGGAGAGGCCTGGGAGCGGCGCATATGGAAGGCAGACGAACAGCATGCGTCGCTCTATACATTGAACCGACAGTTAACGAAAACTCGACCACCTGTTTGCCCGCTGACCAACAACGCGGGCATTCAACGTTACGATGCCAAGGGCAGAGCGGATATCCTAGCTGAGCACTTCGAGGAGCAGTTTATGCCGAACCCAGCAAGTGCGGAGTTCATGGAAATCCATACCCGGAAGGAGAGCCGCGTGCAGGAGCTCCTGTCGTCGCCCGCGCCACCGCTTGCAGGAGAGTGGTTTATATCCCCCGCTGAATTGCGGAGGACAGTAACCCGCCTGCAACCGAGGAAGGCGCCTGGGCACGACGGGATTACCAACGCTGCACTACGACAGCTGCCCAATAGAGTCCTTGTAGAGATAGGTCGGCTCTACAACGGCATATTGCGGACATCCCACTTCCCGGAGGACTGGAAGAAAGGCAAAGTCATCGTCTTGCCGAAACCCGGGAAGGACAGGCGTAGAGCTGCCAACTACAGGCCGATCACGCTGCTACCGCATATAGCTAAACTGTGCGAAAGATTACTGTTAAGACGTCTCCGCCCGTGCATCCAACTTCGGGCGGAGCAACATGGATTCAGGAGGGGTCACTCAACAGCAACACAGCTGACCAGAGTGCTGCACCTGCTTGCGGCCGAACACAACCGTGGCCGCATATCGTTGGGCGTCTTTCTCGATATCGAGAAGGCGTTCGACCGGGTGTGGCACACAGGATTACTCTACAAGCTAGACGCACAAACAAGTATCCCTCCTGCTATATTGCGGCTAGTGGCGTCTTTCCTGGAAGTAGTACGTTTGCGTAGAGGACGCCGTGTCCGCAATAAAGACCATAACAGCTGGTGTGCCACAGGGCAGCTGTCTGTCACCAGCCCTGTACGCGGCGTACACAAATGACATCCCTACCCTGGCAGGACATTTGCACGAGTGGGAGGACGACGTCGAGTTAGCGCTTTTTGCGGATGACAGCGCATACTTCACGTCGTCCAGAAGAGCCCACATTGCAGCTGCCAGGATGCAACGTCTGCTGGACCTGCTGCCACCATGGTTGGATGAGTGGAGGATGGCCGTCAATGTTAGCAAGACGACCGCTCTACTCACTCGCCGCTATAGAAATCTACCACCACCGCTAACCCTCGGAGGCCAGGAGATCGCATATGAGAAGGCCGTGACCTACCTTGGATGTCGGATTGACAGGATGTTGCGTATGACTGCGCACGTCGACTCTGCTATACGCAAAGCTCGATGTGCGCGGGCAATGCTCCGCCCTGTCCTGACATCCAAGTTACCGACAAAGTCGAAGTTAACTATCTATAAAACATACATAAGACCCCTGCTAACATACGCTGCTCCGGCCTGGTATGCACTCCTGAGCGATCATCAGAAGCGGCGACTTCAGGCCCAGCAGAGTTTGTCATTACGAACCATAGTCGGAGCGGGTCGCTACGTCCGTAACGACGTTATAGCGGCCAACTTGAAGATGGAGAGCCTGCATGAATTCGTGGTCCGGCTGGCGCGCGGTATGTTTGACCGTGCCGACAACGGGCCACATGAACACCTCAACGGCTTCGCGCCGTTGCATGCAAGGCCGCCGGACGGGCGACCCTATCCAAGAGAACTCCTCCCTATATAGATTAGGGAGTGAGTAAACCCCACAATGCCGCAGAAAGGCCAACTCAGACATAATAATTTGTGATTAAACACAAATTATAGATTACCATCTTTAATGACAAAATTAACCAACTGCGACAAAAGTCGCCCAAACAACGCCTATAACATCTAGGCGCCCAGGACCGGCACACTGTAGTGTGCCGTGAGGAACATCCGGGCAAAGGGGTACACCCCGAGGCCCGAGACCTGCACGGCATTATGCCCTGCAGAGGACAGCAACGACGTAGGAGTATAACTGCCGACATAATTCGTGAGCACACTTTTTATTGGTCGATACGACGTTGACCACGCTGACGTTCAACGTGATTGGTTCATCAGTCGATTCTCATCGTCTATTGGTTTCGAACGTTTCATTCGGCGTCCGTACACTTCAGAGCAATAATTTTAATGATAACTTTTTAATAAGTTTATTTTCCTTAATTGTTTTTGTCAGCTCGTTGTTAATTGCTGTTTGTGTATTCCTTGTTATTAATTGTTTTTGTTATTTCTTGTTTTTAATTATTTTTGTTGTTATAATTTGGGTGTTCAGATTTTGGTCTAAATATGCAGAGAAGGAAGAATTCGATGTTAAATAGACAATCCCGAGAAATTTTCTATTCAGTGTTTAGTTACATGAAAAAATTAGGTACTGCGAAAAACATCATAGACGTATATCAACAGACTGCTGAGGCGACTAATGTTGCGCCCTCCTTTCTGCCAAGGAGGGTCGCGTTCGTATACGGCTTAGAGATCTCTAGTCAGATCGTCAAGCCAATTCCTAAAAGGCGGTGTTTAGTGGGTAAAAGTCTCCACATAACCACGCAGCCGGCTGCGTGGTATGCTATGAGCATTCACCGCCTCCCTCCCCCGCTTTCCGGAGGGTTGCCCATATTTGCTTCGGGCGCAAAAAAAAGCGACTAATGTCTCAGTAATGATTTCTTATATTTACGCGAACACTACACATTGAAATAATACTAGTTTTTACGGAATTTATCGCGTATATTTAACTTTTTAAATACCCGACGTTTCGAACGCTTTACAGCACTCATGGTCACGGGCAGGACTGAGATGTTCAACGTCCATATGTCATAGTTAACCGCGGTTACCATAGATTAAAATTTAACTTTTGTTCCGATCTATGCAGTATGAACTTATGGTATCTTGAAGTCTTGCAGTTGTATGCTTGGGTTGGGATTTAATTTTATTTGTTATAGGATCCCAAGCAGATGGTAGCACCCAGCCATCTTCTCTATTGAAATTAGGATGTTTTTTGATTTCAATAGCCTCGCGAATCATCCTTGGAAGGAATCGGTGTTCTTTAGGATCTGCGGTCTATCAATTCTGATGTAGTGACGGGGGCGATCCTGTACGTGTTCACAGACTGCAGACCTCCCGGAGCGTCGATTCTTCACATCAGCTATATGTTCAACATATGTTCAAATAAATAAAATAACGGACATGAATATCTGCAACATTACTGTATCAAAGTAAAAGTTGATCTGTTCGAGTAAACATTTTCATAAAAGTCGACGAAAATATTAAATTACGGATTGAAATAATAAAGGTATCCAATAATTTTGCCCGACAGTGTACCTACCTACCACCACAGTTTATCTGTGCTCACCACTCGTGTCGGCAACTATAGAAGTGTGAAGAACTACCAGTGACAAGCAGTGGTATCCGGTAATAGCTGAAGTGACTAGTAGCAGTATATAGTGAATAGTGAAAATGTTAGCTAGCCGAAAAAGGTCGTAACTGATATTAGCAGTTACATATAGTGAAAGTGTTAGCAAGCCGAAAAAGGTTGTAACTGATATTCGCAGTTACATATAGTGAAAGTGTTAGCTAGCCGAAAAAGGTCGTAACTGATATTCGCAGTTACATATAGTGAAAGTGTTAGCTAGCCGAAAAAGGTCGTAACTGATATTCGCAGTTACATATAGTGAAAGTGTTAGCTAGCCGAAAAAGGTCGTAACTGATATTCGCAGTTACATATAGTGAAATTGGTAACTGATATCCGCAGTTACACAAGTGATAAAATCAGCTAGTTTAGTTGATAATAGCTGCTAATCAGTAGTGTTAGAAAAACAGCTACTACCAATAGATATTTGATACTACCGTACAATTTAAAGAAATCTTTTGAAATATACAGTGACCAACCAATAGTGAACAACCGTAGTTCAACAACCGTGGTCAATAGTTATAAAATTTCGCGACTAATTAATCAGTCGAACCGCTGGCCACTACTATTTGTATTTATTAATTGTGCATTTTGATTTGAACCTCAGTCCACAATATCTCAGCGGCACCCACAAAGACGGCAGTGAAAGTACCCACCGGAACCTATAGGTGTAGGACGTAAGCGACTCGCTAAGTATCTTCGACAACATTTACTCCGGAGAGTTTCGCCCGTCCGGCACAGTATCCATTTTGAGTCTAAATATTCTACAAAATATCATTTTTATATTCACGAAGTTAGCTTATTAGGAATGGTAGACATGGCAAGGATATAGACCGAAGGGTGAATGCAGGACTCTACTCTTTTGTGGGAAGTCAGAATGCGTCGAAAATGACATGACAATTTGGGTGCGTTTGGCAGAAAAAAGCGCTAGCAAGCGCTTGTAAGCAAAATGGCGATCGTAAGCGGTAAGCGCTGTCAAATCGTAAGTAGCTATTTTCCTCTAGTACGCGAAGTTAGTTTTAACCTGGGAACCTAACCTAATTTAAATATATGTTTGTAAAGTATTTATATTAAAAACTTACCAATCATGAATTTTTAATAACATGTATATGTTTATTCATGTCATTATATTACTTAAAACTAATATTGCACAAAACAACTTATAAACTCTACTTCAAAACAAACAAATTTAATAACAAAGATGTTTTATAGGTAAAACATCTTTGTTAAATAATCAAAATGGCGGATTGTGTCAGCGCTACTGAAGTTAGCAAACTTGTCAATTTTGCTTACAAGCGCTTGCTATCGCTTTTTTCTGTCAAACGCACCCATTATAATCCTGTGTTTGTCCCTTCCTTAATGCATGGTAGTGAAAGTAGAATGGGTCAGAAGAAATTTGAAAGTAAAATTAATGCTATGGAAATGCAGTCATTAAGAAGTTTGTAAGGGACGACTCTAAATGATAGGATGCCGAATTGTGTGATAATCTCTGAATGATAAGATGAGAAAAATTGATTTAATCAAGTTTTTGGTCCTAAATTCCGTCACAATTGTGACTGTATGCGATAGTGCATAATAGGCGTGCAAAATCCATTACTAGTTGTTACATAGTTCTAGCAGGTTTTGTCTGATTTCCCGCGTAAATGATTCAATACGTCAAAACAGTATTATTCATTAACCGTCTGTTTTCCGAAACAAATAATTTATGATGGACCAAACCACCAATATCGAAAAAAACGATGAGCATCACCAACTTTTGAGCGACTTTGACGCGGTTTTTTGTGTTTTGGTTCGCTTTTTGTCCTCCATTCCGATGCCGGTTTACATGTTTGCATATCAAATTTATGCACCTATATCTCATCACCAGTTTTGATGAGCCCAGGATTAGAGTTGACGCCATTTTTTGATTTCTATGTTTACAGACTAAAGTACCGATTTTGTTAAAAATCAAATCAATCTTTTAGAACAAACTGAGCGACGACGCGTCTCATGTCCAAAACCAAAATCAAACGATTCATGAGATATATTAAGGTCACGTGCTAGCTCTCTTAAGCTACAATGACGATTATTGAGCACAATTTCTCTCACTTCAACATTTTCTTCCGTTGAAGAATCTCGAAGTTTGAGGTTCTTTTGGCCCTATTTGAACGCTTCGTACGAAAAAATCGTCGGTCGTCGAAAAATATACAATATTAAAAGATTACGATCAAAAAAATGAAACTAATATCTTAAATCATGACACAGTTCTACTCCCCGTGGTATCGTCCCAAGAACGCTAGCTGCGTTTCTAAGAGACTCATATTTACGCCACTTAATTAGTTCAGCTGCCTCTGATGCCACCCTAGCTTTAAACGAGGTACCCCTGATATGAGACGCTGCCACAGTGTCTACGCAAGTAGCAACCCACAATAAGGATTTACATCTCTCCCAAGGGACCAGTGAAATACCGTTGGGTTTCTTGTCAAGATCTCTTAATATTCCACAAGGTTTAAAAGCGAGAGAACAATTATAGAAACAAGAGCTCTTGAGATGACATCGTTTAAAGAATCCTGCCGTGAAAACCTACCAGCACTTTTCTTACATAGTATTCCTTGGAGCCCAAACTCATTGACGCTGCTACCACAGGGCACTGATGAGATTGACAAACCACCGCTCCTACTTAGATTCTTGCGTCGACGCGCAAGCTTTCCCCATCAAGTAATATACCAAGATTATTTGATGTTAAAGCATGTAATCAGACAAGATTTCTTGCCCGAAACAGCTAGAAGGCGGGTCCGATTTTAGTCACTATAGAAATTATTCCTAATCTATCAATAGGACATTTATTTTTGTACACACTAGCACAGCGGAAACGTATAAAAATAATTTAAGTAACCCATTTCCAAAGAAGTTTTTGCATTAATAATTGGGTACCCAATGATATTTTTAGCCTGTGAGTTATGGAGTGTAGTACCTCTATACTCCATGATGTGAGTAAATTTATTAAAATGATATTTTGCACTAAAGTAAGAAAACTTCGAGAATAATTTCCCCGTAAATGTGAGTAGTCTCTAAGAACACGGATAGGAAAGACTCATTCGATTTTTTGCCTATATATGTAACGCATGATACACACGGTCAATTCAACTGATCAGTTCAAACTAGGACTGTTGATATATAAACTCATATATAAAAATCCGATATTAATATATTTATAATTTTTTATAGAATAAGGGTGATAAACGAGCACACAGTCCACTTGATGATAAGTGGATGCTGTGGCCCATAGACATCTACATTTAACCCCGATTAAGATTTAAAATGCAAATGAGCTGTCACCCGCTGTTCCCCGGTCGAGACGACCCATTCATGCTGCAACCATAATATAGCTGCAGCGTGGCTTTTTAAAAAATATCAACATTCCCAGTTTGAACTAATCAGTTGGAATGATCACCTTTAACGTCAGAATAATAAAATTGGCCAAGTGCCACTCGCGCATGAAGAGTTCCTTCCCATCGTACAAGATTTAATACACATCTGTATGGGGAGCATTTTTAATTTTTAAATATTATTTTATCCTATTACATTTAAGCGAATATAGGAATACACACTCTGTAAGCATTTCAAAAAAAAGTCTAAATAATCACGTTTCTAGTAGGGGAGCCCCCTTTAATTTTTAATTTAATTTATTTTAATTATTTGTTGTTATAGCGGCAATAGAAGTACACAATCTGTGAAAATTTCAACTGTCTACCTATCGGATCATGAGATACAGCCCGCTGGCCAACCGACGGACGAAGAGCAGAGGCTTAGTAGTACCGTTGGTTACCCGGGTACGGTACCCTATAAATAGGGCTCGAAAAAAAAACATTCTACTTCTTTAATCTTGACTTAAAATAACATTGTAGTCTGTAGAAACGTTATCGTAAACCTTTTAGATTAGCTGCAGAATATCTCCCTGTAGTACTGCTTGGGATGATCCTTTCTCGTTATTCCCGTATATATTTTAAATCGGATAGGAGAGTAGCATGTACTCTTGACTAAATTCATTTTAGCAAAATAAAAAAATATCGTAGATAAACCGATTTCACATAACGTCTCCTATACACTGTGGACAGTTCCTGACCCAGTTCCAAATTAAACTACCGCCACTCTGCATGTGTGACGCCTGTGCAAAATGCCAAAGATATTTAAATATAAATACAATTTAAATGTTTTATATAGCGTGTAATTATTTACCATATAGCTTATAATATCTTATTGATTAGTGACGGAATGATTTTAATTTAAAAGAAAATTGTATAAAAATAAACATAAAGTAAAGAAGTTAACACCTCTTTGGTCGCTAATATATACTGCCTCATTTGTCTAGTAGTAGTGTGACTGCTGATCATGAGATGCCGGGTTCGAATCTAAAAAAGCAGATCGGTCGGGTCGAGCTAAAAAATATCATTTATTGAGCTATTTTCCATTAAGAAATTCTTAGTAGCTCTAGTAGCTAAAACTCTCGGAGTCTCAATCCCGTGCCTTGAAAAGCACGTAAAGTCGATATTCCTGCCTTCTCTCTCCGTTTGTGTCGGCTAACCGTACATTGATTGGACCTAGTGAGTAAAGCGGGGAATTCACTAGCCGGGCGTGCCCGTGGGTTGTCTGTCCGGGCATTTTTTTATTATATGCCAGCAGCTATGCAGGTCTAGGGAAAGAGACCAGTATCACTGCGACCTATAAGATCTATTGTGATCGCTGCCATGGCTATAGTTCACGGCTAAGCCCTATGTCTTCAATGAATTGAAGGAGTTGCTTAGCCGTGAGCAATTTCACTTCTTCTGGGCGGAGTAGATAGTTTCCCAAATGAGTGTTACGTTTGCGCATTAAGGGTCCACAATCAGTTAGGATGTGCAGAGGCGTTTCTTCCGTTATAGAACAGAACCGGCACATCCTTGAGTTGCTTTTTCCCAAGATGGACATGTGCTTTTTAAGACAACAGTGTCCAGTTAGGGCTCTTGTCAGAATGCGCAATTTATTTTTACTTAATCCCAGGGCTTCTGAAGCGAATTTACGATCAAAAGCCCGGATTAAAGTTTTAGAGTGTTTTAAGCCTGGTGTGTCAGACCAGATCTTAAGTGATTTATTGTGAAAGAGTTTCAAGGGTCAATCGGGCTCTTGATATTCCACAAAATGGCTCAGGTCCAAATTGTGCTTTTTAACACTTTGAGCCCTCCCGTGCAAGTTTGTCGGCAAATTCGTTGCCTACAATACCCCTATGACCCGGAACCCATCTTAAAAGCACCCTGTTTTTACATCCCAGGGCGTTTAAACGGTTCACGCAGTGTCCAACTAGCTTCGAGTTCACTAAGTTTGATCTGAGCGCTAGCAGTGCTGCTTGACTATCAGAATTTATGTAAATTTTATGGTTGACGTAGTGTTTTTGCAGATTCATTTCCGCACACCGAAGTATGGTGAAAATTTATGCCTAGAAGATAGAGGTGTATCTACCCAAATTCATACTAAGTTTGAATTTGGGGCGTTCCCCGTAAATTCCAAAGCCTACGTCGAGGCCCATTTTAGACCCATCGGTATACCATATGAGGCTACCGATCTCACAGATAACCTGGCCATTCAGCCAGTCTTCTCTGGAGGGTAATTCCACTATATACTTTTTATCAAAAGTGTGTAGTGGACGCATGATATCTGAGATCATGCATAAGACCGGTGATTTCTTAATTGAATCGAGCATGGATCTCAATCTGTAGGAGAGCAAGCTCAGAACGCCCTGGGCGTTAATCCTGTACAAACTAGCCCTCGCCTCCTTGTCTAGATAGAGATCATGGGGCGTTAGGCATAGAAGTGCACTAAGAGCCGCTCCAGGCGATGATCGCATAGCTCCAGTTGCCATTAGGCAGACGGTCCTTTGTAGACTATTTAGTCTGTCCTCAGTCGTCTTTTGGTTGGCCTTGTTACACCAGACAATAGAGGCGTAGGCGAAAATCGGCCTCACTATGCTGCTGTACAGCCATAGGACCATACTGGGACGCAAGCCCCAGCTGTTCCCTTCCAAACGACTGCACGTACTTAAAGCAATTCTTGCATTATGGCATACGTTGCTAGTGTTCCACGTTAGTTTTTGGTCGATTGTTACGCCCAAGTACTTAACTTCCGTGGAAAATGGTACTTCTTTGCCATTAAGTTTTGGTTGGACTAATTTGTCTAACCGTCTCTTTTTGGTAAAGGGTATTATAACAGTTGTATCAGTATTAACTGATAAACTGTAATCCCTACACAAATTATTTATGGTGTATAGGGCTCTTTGTATTATTGACGATAAAGTACTTTGGCAAAAGTCCCTAGCAATGATCACAAGGTCATCAATCAGTATTACCCAATGTGTCAATGCGTAGGTCTGCCATTTTGTACAACAGTTGGTCAACCGCAAGAGTCCAAAGTAGGGGTGACAAAACACCTCCTTGTGGGCAGCCTTTTGTAGTTGCAACCTCAATCGAAGTTTGAAACAGCGCTATTTTTGCCTTTCTGTTTGAGAGTATCGACTTCACCCATCTGATGGTTGTGGGGTCAACATTTTTAAATGTCAGGCCCTCAATCAGCAGTGGTGTGGGGCTAATGTCGAAGGCGCCCTCAATATCTAAAAAGGCACAAAGAGCTATTTCTTTATCCTCCAGTGCTTTTTCGACCCTGTCAATGACACTGATCAGGGCTGTTTGCGTAGATTTGCTTCTGCGGTAAGCATGCTGGTTGTAATGTATGGGCCTCGTAGCTAGAGCTACATCCCTTATATATCTATCTATAACCTTTTCCAATGTCTTAAGAAGAAAGGAAGTAACTATATAGGTCTAAAGGACTTTGGTAAAGCGTAGTCCTTTCTACCAGCCTTAGGTATATATAGAACCTTCACAATTGTCCATCGTTCTGGAATATATCCCCATGCAAAACTTGCTCTGAAGATTTTCACCAGATAAGGAAGAAGGATGTCGATACCCCTTTGTAGTTGGATGGGAATTATTCCATCCTCTCCGCATGAATTAAATGGTTCAAAGGAGTCAACAGCCCACTGCACCAGGTTTGGCCTTATTATCTTTGCAGCCCTACTATGAGGACTGCTCATAGCAATGCCATCGTAGGGCTCTGAAAGAATTCAAGGCTGAAGTCTTGTGTGACCCTGGGAAATGGGTTGACGCTAGTAACTCCAATGTTTCTGTTTCACTATTAGTGAAGTTACCATCCGGCTTTTTAAGAAGCCCGATCTGATTAGTTTTAGCTTTCGATAGCATATTGTGTAGTCTTGCACTGCGAGGCAAAGACTCAACTTCCTCGCATAGCTTCCTCCACGATGCTCTTTTGGCTTCCCTGATTTCTTTATTATATATATATATATATATATATATATATATATATATATGTAATATATATATGTATATATATATATATATATATATATATACTATATACTATATGTACCTATATAGATAACCTGGATTTGCAATACTTATTATTTTTTTATTATTAATTTGGTGCAAAGAATGGTATAAAAATAAAAATGAGTTTAGCCATATCAATTTACATAAATAATTAGAAGTTGATGAACCAGGAGACCTGTACAATTACTTGCGCATAGATAAAGAGTCGTATAAGCTTTTCCTAGAGTATTTTATTATCATTAAAACTAATTGCAAATTAAAATATCTCCAAAGCTCGTTAAATAATAATAATAAAAGGCCGTCTAAACTCCTGGATGCTGTCGCTCTTGTGGCTGTGATATGTGAAAAGACTGCCCGTAGTAAGCATTCATGTCGGGCATGGTTGTGTCCCCGTAGACAAAATGAGATCGCGCGGACGTCAGCCAGACCAACTGCGATGGTCCTACACTATCAAACTTTGCACAGACCTATGGTAGCGAAGTCCGGCCGGCTGTGTCTGCGGACATGCCCGTGGGCAAGTCCGTCTAGTGAATTATCGCTTTAGGAATAGAGAATGCACCTGTGCTTGCGCGCGCATACACTTGGCCATTATAATCCTGTCCTGCGTCGATGGCTAGTCTACGTTAAGGCCGGTCGCCGTGACCGAAATTCAGTCTAGAAGACATTATTATAATTCGTTTAAATCTCTTTATAATTAATTATTTATATTGCGTACGTTTAATACTTTCGTTTAATGCTTTTAATATGACGTACGTGTTAAAAGTATGCCACTTAGGCATAATTTTGAACCCCTATCACCACTTTGAGCATTCACATCACAACACTCAATAAAAAAATATCCCGCCACGTGTCCATACAATTGTTGTGTATGCCACATTTAGTATACTACGACAGACGTAAACATGACAAAAATATTTTAGTATCTGGTCCACATGTAAGCTAGACCACCTGTTACAATTTAACTCCAACACCCACGCCATACGTCACTGAATAATACTATTATTTATTCTGTGACTGAATATTATACGGTTCTCAGTAGACCAATATCTTAACGTCAACAACTCAAGAGTACTCAACAATAAAAGATGCGAATTTGCAAATGGTACGTTTAAAACAGTTGCTATAACGAGAAATTTTAGGAGGAATGCTTATTTTTCTGTACCTGATATTTCTCTAATGTCTGATAAATTGTAAAATACTTATATAACTAATACTTTTTAAACATAATAAATATATGTGGAATATATGAACGACCATTTTTAATTTACAATGTTTTATGTTTTTTTATACGTGGTAGAGCAGCTATATATTATGGTTGTAGCACAAATGGTTCGGCTCGACCGGAGAAGGACCACGTTCTCACAGAATAGTAGGTACTGCTGTGTTTCGTATGGTGAGTGTAGTGTAGAGATCCGGGGACCCTTTTTTACTGGAAACGAGGCATTCCATCTTAGCCCTCAGAGGTGACAACGCATCTGCGTTTTGATTCTTAATCAAGGATAAATGTAGATGTCTATGGGCCACATCATCCACTACCACAAGGTGAATTGCGTGCTGTTTGTCACCTTTGTTCTATAAATAAAAAGTTTTGGCAAAAGCTACGGAACGTATTACGGTGACGGATTGGGCTTGCTTTCTGAGATTTTAACTAATATTTTTCTGAATCGTTCTACATAAACAACATTTTATTCGCTATATTTAGTGTGCCGTGCCAAATTCAGCAAAACGGTACATTTTTGAAATAACCTTGATGTGTGATGCTGTGTCCATCACAGAAAATTTTTTCTGAAAATATCTTTCGTAGATGACCCCAAACTCGCGTCCGGATTTTGAATTAATTAAAATTTTCTATTTAAGTGTAGTTTTGAGGGGTAATCATGTTTTTTTAATCACCATGTGTGTTTAATTACACTGTTAGCGCGTTGCCTGTTATTTCATTGGCGTTATGAAAGGCCATAAAATGCCTTTTCTTGTCATATCATAATCTTAGCAAAGAAACACCACATAACGATTACATAAAGATTAGAACTATTTTTTAGGAGTTTTCTTCCGCGTACGACCTCTCTGTGGAATAGTTTACCACCGGCGATTTTTCCGGACCTATACAACCTGGGGACCTTCAAGAAAAGAGCTTACTCCTATCTAAAGGGCCGGCAACGCACCTGCAGTTCCTCAGGTGTTGCGGATGTTCATGGGCAGCGGTAGTCACTTACCATCCGAACCGTATGCTCGTTTGCCCACTCTTCTATAAAAAAATTACTCAAAACTTGTCAACAGTTTAATCATCATCACAAATCCATTTCTAAACGTAGACCTTACCCAAACACCACAAAACATGGTCTTGAACTACCTGTATCCATATGTTTACTACTATCTGTATATTTTACTAGGTCATCACTCGTGAAAGGCATTCCTACATTTCATTTCCTGGTACCAAGCTGCCATTCTAAAACATTTTCTTCCTCATAGGTTGTCGGTTCTTAAAGTAATGTGACCAGCACACTGTCACTTTGCGTATTAATCCCTTTAACAACGTAACCACTATATAAACTCCATCATAAATCACTGTATTATATTAAACGTTTCAACCGTATGGCTATGTCAGAATATCTACTACCCCATTTCGTCCCGTACGACATATCGACCCATATTGTAAGAGGCAACGGAGGGAAAGTGTAACAGGAGATGGGCAGTAGCACATTCCTGATAACGGTTGAATAAAACGGCAAACTGTGGTAACAACCAGCCAGCTAGGCGAGGCAACTCTAGCAGAATTCCTCCCTATGAAGTATTGTATGGAGGAGGCCTTTGTTCAGCAGAAGACTTTAGTAGGCTATTATGAATAGATGAAATAGCAAATTAATAGGGGAACTGAGTTGTTCCAAAAAAGCAAGACGTGTAGACTAAAATGTTTCAGAAATTGAGTTACGTTCGAGCCTTTCTGAACGCTCATTTAAACTTCAATCTTATTATATACATGCACGTATTTAGTAGCCGGCGGCTGTGGTCGGAGCCCTACGTTAGCCACGCAATAAATTGATTTAGGTCGCGACCGACCGACAGGTGTAAATGAATTGGGGTGCAAAATGATTTTATCTTTGCGCGAAAACTCTATGCGCAGAATCGTTAGTACACGGTCGTTTTTACGCAGGTTGGTGATTCATTTAATTGATTTGCATTTGGGTTGTACACATTTGGCAACTGAACATTATGTTGATTGTAAGACTTTGTATAAATTACGCGGTGTGTGGAATGATATTCATTAGAAGAAATTGCAAAATTTCTACTATAGTTTTAAATTAAAAATATATAATTAATTCTGGATTTATACCTTTAGCCTTGTGAATTTTATAGCTTCATCTAAATTGGAACTGGAAATTATGAAAATGTTTGGCATAAAATCAAAAAAACGTATTTTGCATTCTATATAATAAGTTATACCGCAAATTACGGTCTTATTAATAAAAATCGACATTCATTTAATGCTTAACGTTACTTTCTCTCTTTTCACTAAATTACAATAGAAAAAGACAAGTATAGAAATAACTAATACTTATTTTAAGTACATAATATGTTAAACGAAATAAAGATATTACGACTTCTTCAAACAATGACTTTAAACTCAAATACATTTTCACTAATAGCTTAACCGACAGTAGACTATTGGTTAAGGAAACGAACTGCGTCGTGGCTTCGAATCTACTATGAAATTTTTATCGTGAACAACTAGCATCAACATTTTAGCTCAAGTTTTGTGGTTAATGATAAAATTATTAACGTTGAAAGAATTCTTTTTGCGAAAATATAAACTTATTACGGGCCGGAGTGGTATAGTTCGTGCCAAATCCATTGAGGAAAACGGACATTGACCTTTCGGTCGTCTAACCAGGGGCCACAAACCTTCAATATATATGCACTTTTTATATGTAGTCCTTTCTTTATTTATAATGATTTTTATTAGTTTTTTTATAATTATTGAGATAATATATAACTATTAACTATTATTAAAAAGTTATGTAAAAGATCGCTGTAGAAGAAAAATCATCTATTTTTATAAAGTATTTTATTCATTTAACAACAAAAAGCATTAATTTATTCCAGTGATAACGACACCGATTAAGTAAGTACCTATTCAAAATATAAAACTTTATTTTCAATATTATATAAGAACTTTATTTTTATTCGGTGCATGCGGGCCGGCCCAAAAAAGTGACGCATCTCTGACTGCCATTGCCACGTTTCTTTTAGAACGAACTGACGTAACGCGCGTTTTGTTTATTTTAAAGGGATGAATTTGCAAATGCTCAATATGGTGATTATATTGCTTCACATATTTTTTTATATGAAACTATTATTAAATGAATTGCTGCGTTACTTACCATAAATTGAAATATAAAATATAACACATTTTTCGGGATGTACTGTAAGATTTTACTATGTTTATAGGAACCACAGACAATATTATTTAAGAAACAAAAAAAACAAAACATATGTGCAGAACTAGAAGTGAGAATAATATCAATATTTAAATATTGTTTTTCTCAATCGATTTGGCACGAACTATAGTGACAAATAAATAATGATAGATAATAAGACCATATGAATATCACAAATCCACCATCCTACTTCGTGCTATTTCGTACGAGATAAGCCAGACTGATATTGTGACTTGTAATAAATGATATAATAAGATGATTTTGATGCCATGTAGGGGCGGTGTAAAAATACCCACTACCCCATATCGTGCCATGAGTGTCGTAAGAGGCGACAGAGGGAAATTCAAACATGTCATACAGCAGTAGCAGCTCAACAACTCGTAATAATAAAAACTGCGGTTGGCAATCCGCTTGCCAGGCGTGCCAACTATGGCAAAATAAAGCAAGAGGCAATCTATGAGGGAAGCTTTTTTCAGCAGTGTACTTTTAAGGGCTGTAATGTAATGAAATGGAATGGATATACCCACCATGTTTACACCAGACGTAAAATACTCATACTCGTGACGCGTAGTAGTATCAAAGGAGACACCTTCACCCTATATTGCAATCGTCAATCTACCTGTCGAGCCTGTTAAGCAATTCCAACATCAGGAGAGGCTCATATTAAGCAATAGACTTTAAGCTGATAAAAAAGATGAAGAAGTTTAAGCTTCTTTGAGATGTAGCAATTGCAGCCAACCTTTCCAACGGAAAGAGGCTTAGGATTGCTTTTACTTTATTATATATTATTATATATATATATATATATATATATATATATATATATATATATATTAATTTGCTTAGGATTGCTTTAAAGATATCGCAATGATGATATAACAATATTATTCAGATGATTAAATACATTTGCCATGTAGCGGCGGCATAGTAGAATACATCATCTCATATCTTCCCGTATGTAGCAACAGAGGAGAACTGACAATTTAAAATAATAAAAATTGCGCTTACCTACTCACCTTCCAGCGTGTCAACTATAGAATACTATAATACACAATAGAATGGATGTCAACCTTATTTTGTACGAGGTTCGGCGTCGCCGGGAACACACATACAAGCAATTACGTCGTGATAATTCACTACTATAAAACCGTTTCGCTGTGTTGACAGACTGAGTAAATTTACACATTTTAGACTTTTGATTAATGTCCAAGATCATCATTTAAAAAAATCGTTTAAATTTAATACATATTTATCTGTAGTTGGCATTTTCTAAATAGTTTGCATGCGAAATTTGGAAACGATTGTAACGTAAAAACACATCACTTTTTTTGTTTTTTGACATTTTAGTGGCTACACGGGAGCCCGTGTAGCCCAATCCCCCGTTCTAATATATATGTATTATATTACTCCAAGGTGTCAACTAAAGCAAAAATCTATGGGAGAGACCTACGAGACTTCGATAGTCTGTATTAATGATGATGATAGTGATGACTGTATAAAAATAATAAAAAAATAATTATCTAATAAGCTTAATGACAGATGACACAATCTCATTGGAAATGTTTCATTTGGAACTCAATCCAACTCCCAACACAAACGAGCGACAGGATCAACAAATGGATCTAATCACATTGGCAAATCGAATTACTATTTTACAGGGTTGCCACTTTTACGAGTTCAGATACATAATGTTAATGTGCGCCAAAGCAAATCAAATAAAACAATTTATAAAACAGCTAAAAAATCGGAGGCAACTATTTTAACCTGTTGTGTTATGATAAATTCAGCTAAAAGTAAAAATCTAAAAAAATAAACAATTCATAAAATGAAATTTAATATCGTTGGTAAAAGAATTGGGCATCGTCGGCAGCAGAAGAAAATGGGCAGTGGGCAGCAGAACCTTTTTTCTAATATCATTTATAAAATTTAAAAAAAACTGACTTTGATAGGCTGTAATGGTTATGAAAACTAAAAGTGCATATCTATAATGTTTCGTATACATGAAATGTACCTGTAGCTCGAAAACCGACAACCGATGGGGATGAAAAATGCTCGAGTGGCAGTATCGGTGAGCGAAGTGTTGCGCGCCCACCACTAGATGGAATGACCCAGTAAGAAATGCAGGTAGTTGATGGATACAAGTGGCTCAAGACCGTTCTTTGTGGCGTTCCTTGGTTCCTGTGTTCAGCAGTTACTAGTGATGAGCTGTAAAGACAATGATGATAATAATTCAAGAATCGTAATAACAACTATCGTGTGGGGTGTAAATTAAAAGCTCTTTAAACTACAATTTCGTAAATATATATTCTATTTTTATATATATGTACGTAAACAAAAATCGGAATGAATTTTTGAACATTGGAGGAATAGCTAAAATTTTTAGTAAACAATTTGATTACGTGATGGCACGTAACATATATTGCGTATCATTAGTATTTGACGTATAAATAGCATTCACAAAAATTGCTTTTTAATCTGTAATATAAAGAGCAAGGATTTTCGCAAGATAAATCCCAGTTCCTTTAACAGTTCATAAAACATTCTTCAGTTCTTTTTTACTTTTACTTCGGCCGTTCAAAGGATTTTTAGTAATATTCGGTCGATTTTTGTGGTTCCTTATTTATTTTAAGTAAACAGAAGTGACCATACGCTAAAACTTTGTCCTGTATATAATAATGCCATCGAAAACGTTAGTTTTTGATGGCATGCCATTTCTTTTTGTAGATAGTCCTAGTTTTTTTTTCCTTTCCGGTACCTTCTACTTCTTAAATACCAGAAACGTTCCTATCTACAACTATTACATATCGAGCCTTTTCAGGAAGAACATCGTAAGCGCCAAAATTCCCAAAAAACGGTTTTAATTACTAACCGCCAGATCAACTGATTTTGAATCTTTTTGTCACTTACTTGAGTTCAAAGTAGAAATGGTAATTAACTTTTTTTAATTACGAAATTTTCATCGTAAGTTACAACCCATTCAATTTTTTTAACGTAACCTCCACCGACTGACAGATCGTTAGTATAGTACCTGTCGCTTACGATATAATATTAGGTTAATAATTTTATTGCAAACATCCTACTTGGCACTTACGATAATAAATTATGCAACGTAAGTGAAATACTTGTCGCTTGCGATAGAAATAAAATGCGTTTTGCGTTTAGTTGTTCCTGAACTGTAACATTATAATAGTGTAATAAATTAAAATATGAATGCCATTAACTTTGGTAACTATAGTAGAAAACTAACCTTGACTTTAGGTTAGTAATAGAATTAACGAAACTGCTTATTATTTTATGTTTAAAAGCTCCGATCAAAGAAATAGTTTAAAAGAATCAACCTAATAGTTTAATAGTGAATCAAAACGCACTTGTAGAAGTAGTGTAGCATCAAGACAGGTTTCAACGTGTTTTAAATTTGAAGATTTTCGTCACTGTGTTATACCTTCTTCACTTACGTTACGAATATTTTGAAAATTAACTATTCCTAATGTGTATTTGCTTAAACTGAGTGTTCAAGTAAAAAAACACGTATTATCGAACGACAAGGTAAGTGAAACGTGAAACTAAATTACCTACTTGAATCGTGTGATGTGAACAAAAATAATTAGGTGGGCGGTATTTTAGCACTAGAGACTTAAGTAAAATAATATAGGTACTAATTATTTTTCTGGGTTTGATTAAATGCATTGACTTCATAAATAAGTTAAATTACCTACTGGATGTTATTAAGTTTGATGACAAGTTGTATCATTTCAATTAAATACGTTATGAGTGGTTATGCCTAAATCTTAAATTTCCTTTACAGTTTTTTATCTTTTTTCGTGCTTTAACTTTTGTTTGGGTGGCGGTGATTTGGATTTGTATAGCGTTTTTATTTCGCTTCCAGAAAATTGAGGAGATGGCTGAACTTATACCATCCAATGCTTTAGTTGACTACTCTGATTCTACACATTGCTCGTCTACCGACCAAAACTCTGAAGTAGAAAAGGATTTTAGTGGATGTGACTCTGACCAGTATTGGCATATTCCTATCAGAAGAAAAAAGAAAAGGCTAGTATTTACAAGTATGGACGACTACACTTGCCAATCCACGTCTGCTATTCAAATTCCTACGACGATAATTGAAAGTTCGGACTCAACCAAAGAAAGTTCTGATAGCACAGAAGAGGAAGACTCAGGTATCGTTGGTAAAAAGGGTATGCGGAAGAAACGACCACTACCGAAAAAACTAAAAGAAGGGTCTGAGAGGTGGTCTAGAAAAAGGAAAATCTGTCAAAGCTAATCCCTGCTTAGGTAAAAAATGCGGGAATGACTGCGCTAATAAGTTTACTGAAATCGAGAGAAACTGCGTCCATGAACTCTATTGGGGTCTTGGATCCTTACAAAGACAAAGAGATTTTATTTTATCTTGTATTAAGGAATGTGAAATCGGTCGAAAAAGAGCAGAAAGTGATCGTCGAAAAATAAGTTACAATTATTACTTACCAAAGGGCACTGAATCGGTTAAAATTTGTCAACAGTTTCTTTTGAAAACCCTTGATATTTCGCAAATGACACTGCGTTGCACTAAATCACATAAAATTGCAAGTTTTTGTCAAAACCTGACCAACGCGGCAAACGAACGCCTTTAAATAAATACAGTCAATCTCAAACTCAAAACGTCAATAATTTTATAAAAAAGTTACCTGGCGTTCAATCACACTATTGCAGAAACAAAAGTAACAAATTGTACTTACCAACTGAATTTAGGGATGTGACCTATTTATATAGAAACTTTTATTTGAAAGACGATGATACGAAAGAGTTAGGCGCAGTAAGTTATCAGAAGTTTAGAAAAATATTTAAGACTGAATTTAACTTAGGGTTTCACTTACAAAAGAAAGATAAATGTGATCAATGTGAGAGAATACAGAATTTAAACGATGAAGAAAGAAAAAAAGCGATAGAATCAGATGCTTACAAGAATCACATTAAGGACAAAGAAACATCATTAAAGCTATTTCTAGAGGATCAAAAAAGAAGCAAAGATAACGGAAACTTTTTGTGTGCAAGCTTTGATCTTGAAAAGGTCTTAACAACACCTCGCGGTCAAAGTGTAAATTTCTACTATACTCGAAAGCTTGCCTATTATAATGAAAGCATTTATGAAAGCGGTACCAGATCTGTATTTTGTTATCTTTGGAACGAAACGGAAGCGAAAAAGAGGGTGTAATGAAATCTGTACTATTATCTTTAAATACCTTAAAATGGTTGACGAGAGAAGGACCCAAAATGAAGTTGCATTATACTGTGACAGTTGCGCAGGACAAAATAAAAATAAAGCCAGGATTGTAATGCTCTATTATTTCATGCAATATCATGCGAGTTTTGTTGAAAGGCTGACTATAAACTTCCTCATTCCTGGACATACCATGATGCCAGTAGACTCTGTGCATGCAACAATAGAAGGATTTATACAGAAAAGAACTATTTACGCACCATCTGAATGGCAAACTTTGATTGGAAATGCTCGGACAAATCCCAAAAAATATGAGACAATTCTTTTAAAAAATAATGAAATTAAAGATTGGAATTCCTATGCAACAGCCTTTTTACCAAACAAAATTAAAATACAAACAAGCAAGCTGCGTAACGCTAGATTTGAAAAAGGCGACAAGTTCTATCTTAAATACGACTATGATGGACCCGAACAAGCTATTGATGTGTCTCTTATATTGAGGTCTCGGCAGAATCAACAAGCTATTCGTGAACCTAAAACTGCTTACACTGAAAAACTTCCCATCTCGAAGGCGAAATACGAAGATTTAAAGAAAATGTGCGAAAAGGGTATCATACCAGAATTTTATACAAAAGAATATCTGGATTTGCCCTGCGATAGAAACATAAGAGACGCTTTACCTGAGACTGATGAAGACGAGGACTGATGACTCTTTTTGTATTTCATTTTATTAATAAAGCTCAAATTCACTTAGAAGTACCTACAATTTTTTTTTTACTTTTTTGTATTTCTGACTCTTTGTCCTTCTCTGCCTGGCATGGTATCTCGTAAAAACAGTTAAAAAAAATAATAATGTTATTTTAGAAATATTATATAATAGAAATATTATTTCTACTATTTTATGATATTTAAGAATTATCGTAATCGACATACTCATATCAGCTCTACATAATAACGGTCATCAGTTTTAACGTAAGCGACAAATGTATGTGATTTTATAGCACTAAGTCAAATCTTAACATTTGAATTAATAGGGAGGTGCCCATATAACACCAAGTAAATATTTCAAATTGATGCTGTAAATAATTTGAGAAATATTTAAAAAAAACGTTCTCCTGTAAAATATGCAAAATGGCGGTTACGATCTTCTTCCTGAAAAGGCTCGATATATACAAGTAATCTGATTCATTCACTGCAAATGTAACTTTGTAATTCTATATATTAAGGAAAGATGTTTTCATTAAGGAGGAGGGATTAAGTTATTTATGGAGTTAGTGTATCTAGAAAACTATACCGAAATTAAAAAATATTTTAGTATTTCCTTGATTTATACACTAAATACTAATTGTATTCTAAATTTGAAGCTTCTATGTCTGCTAGAAATGCCTTAGGGTTTTGATGATCGGTCAGTCAGTGATTGACAAAATTAGGAAACTTTGACTAGTTATAATTCTTGAACTACTGTTTCAAATTGAATGAAATTTGAAATATACCATGTTTATACAATGCCTACTCGGTCACTGATATTAAAATGAATATATAATAATTAAATTCAGACTTCTAGTTTTATCGACAACGAAGTTATAGGGGGTCGAAAATGACGTGAATTGCTTCGAGAAAAGTATGGTATGGCCGTGCCGCTGTTTTGCTCGACTTGGCGATAAATGTATAATCGCTAATTGCAACAACGAATACTTTTAAGAAATCAATTACGAACCATAACATTTTTTTCCCTTGTTACAGTAGCCTTCCTTCCTTATAATTTTGTATAAAATGCTTTTTTATATATGATAGGGTGACAAACGAGCACACAGTCCACCTGATGGTAAGTGGTTGCTGTGGCCCATAGACATTTACATCTATCCTCGATTACGAATCAAAATGCAGATGCGTGGTCACCCGTGAGGACTAAGATGGAATGCCTCGTTTCCAGTAAAAAGGGTCACCGGTTCTCTATACTCACCACACGAAACACAGCAGCAATTTTACGCTGGTATTCCATGAGACATATGTCCTTCCCCGGTCGAGTCGATCCACTCGTGCTACAACTATACTACTAATAGTATAACAGCAGCATGGCTCTACCATGTTATAAATATACTCTAGATATACTGCTAAATATATTATACCTACTCGTATATACACCCTTTCTAGTATGCGGGAACTAGCGTTCAACCTTGATATATTTGTCCACATTGCGCTGGGCAAGCTCTGATTAGTAACGTTATTCTCTAACGTCTTCATGAGTACCTAATCTGCATCTTTTCTGATAGTCCCAGTGTATATGAAGTTTGTGAAGACTGTATAAATACTAAGTATTAGCAGTAATTTTTCCGTAATTTGTAATATTAGATTTATTGTCAAATTTTTGTAAGAAAAAAAAACAATTTTTGTGATAATTTACGGAATTCATCCGCATAAACAAAGCTGATGATTTAAGATATTTTTTCGTAGAGCTCTAGTGATTTATGTTTAAAAATTCTTAAAATATAAAAAATTATAAAAGTAATGCATTTTATTTCTAAAAGAAATCCACATAAATAAAATTAATAGATTCATTTTGGTAGAAACACAATATTTACAATAATAATCGCACTAGAAAATCATGCGCCTCTGGAGCGTATGGTTATCTTTTACGTACGTTGTCATATGGTTATCTTTCTAGGGTTAATTATATAGTCTCCCGTTAATGTAGGATAATCACAAATGCGGAAAAGTGGCAACATTGAACCTAAATGGCAATATCCGATAATTTTATTTAATTATTTGATGTTTTTACGTTTATATGAAAACAAGAACTAAAAATTATGTATTGAAAGTGATTCCGCTTGATTTATTACGTTTTTGTGACCTTGAATAGCATTCTTTCACTACGCATTTACCCATTTTTTGTCGCGGCTCAACTCTGTCGGCGTCACATTGAACACTGAACTGACGTTAGCTAGGCATATGGCTGTGGCCATATGTGCAGTGGCAACGCTTTGGCGCGGTAATTACAAACACACTGTCGAATTGAATACGCACACATTGCACATACGCATCCTTTTTTTGAAGTCGGTTGAAAAGTGCATCATTGAATATTTTTAAAAATAATAGTGTAAAAATGCAATTCTTTAAGCTTCTTAGGATTAAATAAAACATTAACAGTGGACCCTTAGATCCACACGTAACAAAAATGTTCATATTTACATACATAAGCCGATAAAGCCCTCTTAAGGAACTATCAGAATATAATGATGATTTCTTTTTCAGACAAATCTTTGATTATACAGATTTACTAATTTTGATCCCATTTGAACAAACCATCGCTTTATCTTTAGTTTATTTGGGTATAGCACACGGCACCTAACACAGTGCCAGTGAACACAAAAGTATTCATATTGCAATGGTAACATTCGAAATGAAACTAAGTATGACGTAGGGACGCTCATCTACATGTTTAAAACATAGACTTAGAATACAGTGGAATCTCTATAACTCGAATGTCAAGGGAAATGCAAAAAAATTAGAGAGTTAACGAGATTTCGACTTAACAAGAACTTCGAGAAGCGTGATTTCTAAGTATATTTTTCGATTTGTAAAGTTTTGTAGTATATTTTTTATTATTAAAATAAAATTTTAATGAAGTTAACTGTACACTAAAAATTATCTTCTTTTGATTTAAACTATTTGCAGATTTTTTATCAATTATTTTTTTCAAGCTCAGCCAAAGCCAAAATAAATACTGACGGACAAGCTGCGCTAAAAGTTATCGTATCCTGTGTTGACAAAGAACAAACATAACGTTCACAACTGTGTTACTTAGAAAGTTTTATGGATGTATTCATTCATTGCACGTGTTTAAGACAAAAACAATAGATTAGAAACCCCGAAACCGAACATTCATGTTGGATTTTATTGCTATTATTTCAGGGAAATCCAAGTAAGACGTCATTATATTTTACTAATTATAACTTACGGAGTATCCTTTTTGAAATTCGAGTTATAGACTACAAATATGTATTATTAATACTTCGTAGGGAAATAACATTTTGTTCGAGTTACAAAGTACAGTTACAAAATAATTCGAGATACCGCGTTCAGCGGAAGGGAATGGCAATTTTTTTCGACTTAACGAGGTTAAAGTGTATTTAAAACAAGTTCGTTGCGATGGCGGTGCGACGTCTGAGCCATAGCGGTGCGACGTCTGAACGATGGCGGTGCGACGTCTGAGCCATGGCGGTGCAACGCCCCGTTCTACATTAAAAAGTCCGTGTTATAACAAGAAGCACCGCATGTTGACGCGATGTGACGCTAGACCGCGACCGTGCAATGCGACTAACTTAATGTTTCCAAATGCCATATCCAGTTGTGTTGTTATAGCGCGTAGCAACACCGCAATGGCCGTGCACTCGTGCGACGATATCACTGTGTGGCTTCGTTCATAGGTTGACCTATCTGAGTGATAGGTCAACGTACGCAGAAGTAGGAAGTAAGTGTTGTAGATTATGTCAGTATTTGTACCGACAGCCGATTCGGAATAAAGGAGGCAACCCCTTCACTATATTATGGAGTGAAGACCGTAAAAAACATCGAGGAAGTCGATGGTTGCAGGCGGTTTAGGATTGTGCTTTCTGGTATTCCTTTGGGCCTATGTACATCAGTCGACTTTTAATGGACTGTAGTGAAGATGATGATGATGAAATTACCATATCTATTGACTGTGTTGACATAAAAGTTTGAATTTACACTTCCAATAGACTGTATTCCTTAGTGTTTGATATTGATTTCAACTTGATAGCTTTATAAAACCATTACTGCGAAAAAGATCAGACGGACGGCCAAAAAAGTAAACCTACAAGGATTCTATTTTTTTCTTTTATGTACGGAACCCTCAAAAGACATGTTAGTTGATCCAAATATATCCTACTTAATGTCAAACTATGCTATAACTCATGACAAATTTTAAAATCGGTACTGGATTCGGCAGTAAATATCACCATTTCTTATGTTAATTAAAACATATTTCTCTATAACTCTTAGAACTTAATTGTTTGAAGGCCGGAAAACCGTAGACCTACTTTAAATGGCATCCACCCATTTATCTTTATTTTTCCGAAATATCGCTTTTCTAAAATGGGTTCGACAGTGTACAAAGTTTGTACATAAGTAATAGTTTTTTTTTTCGCGAGATACCTATATAATATACATAATAACCCACAAAAGACGTAATTGTAACATAAACCATAAAATAAAATATATTATCGATACCTCTTTCGAAAAACATCTCAAATCCCTTAATTTTTTTTACATCGCAAGTTTTTTTCTTTTATGATGGATTGCAGGCCATTACGGGCTTTTAAAAAGAAGTAGGATATTTTCTTGAAGGTCCCTATTGGGTCAGAAAATCGCTGGTAGTAGCCGAATTCATGACATCGTAAAAACCGCATAGTGGTGGACCACCAAGCATTCAGATTTATTTATGGTAGAGGGGGCAAACGAGCATGCAGCTCACCTGATGGTAAGTGACTACCACCGTCCATGAACAAACGCAACACCAGGGGAATTGCAGGTGCGTTGCCGTCCTTTCAGAAAGGAGTAATTTATTTTCGTGAAGGTCCCTAAGTCGTATCGGTCCGGAAAAATCGCCGGCGGTAAACAATTTCAGAGAGAAATTTTACGAGGAAGAAAACTCCTAGTAAAACGCACAGTGGTAGACCGCCAAGCATACAAGATAGTGAGGATGGTATCGTGCATTTCGATGCGATGTGCTTTCGAGAAATTTAGCGGACTTAATTCCTTCCTTAATTCGAACAATTATTCACTTCCCTTGGTAGATGCGATAGAAAATGCAAGGGGATGCAACATCCCTACGCTGCGCCAGTCAATCGAGTCGATCAGAAAGAACTCGGTCGTCGACGATTCGAAGCGCTCCGCGCTGGATGCGATCGAATGGATGTGGTTCTGTAGACGCTGGGGTGGTCATCGCTGTATACGCGCAGCCACAGGATGGACAGGTCCATACCTTCAAAACTTCCGAGACGTCGAAAACAGACGTCCTCTCAGAAGTATACGCAAACTCCAGCCCGGTGCACAATGGAGTGTTCTAATTTATACCCCGGGTAGGAAAGATATGAAGTATCAGCCGGAGGGGACACCTGAGTCTCGGTAAAAAAAAGAAAGAGCAAGGCCGGCTTCGCCGTCTCTAGATGGTAGTGGACAGTATTAAGGTTGGAATGAAGTCCCCTGGTGTTGCAAATATTCACGGATAGCGTGTGAGGTCGCCTTGGTTGCTCCGCTTGCCCTGAGCAGTTTACGCCGGGCAGCCTGAGCACCCACGCTTAGGAAGTGTAGGATAGCTTGGTCGTGGATGCTTAGCGAGGAATTCTTAACCACCAGGGGTGCTGGTACCCTCCTGGGGTAATTTTATATGTGATGTTTTGTAGAACAAATTTCGGTCATATCGGTCAAAAAAATTCTCATTGAAGCAGGCCGTCTCCATCGGTGCAGGACAGGATTATAGTGCCCAAGTGTATGTGCAAGCACAGGTGCACTCTCTATTCCCTCACTCTCATAATCCGATGGGACGGTAAACTGACACAACCGGAGAGAGATCAGGCGCAGGACCAACGGCTTTACGTGCTTTCCGAGACACGGGGATGAGACACCGCCAACTTCCTGACTCCGAGCAGATACTGAGAATTTCTTAATAGAAAAACTCAATAACTGACATTTTTTGGTCTCAATAAACCGGAACTTCATAATCAGCAATCACATTACTATAACCACTAGACCAACGAGGCAGTCAAAAAATCATATAAACTGTAACACCCTATTTCACCCTCTTCGCGTTAGAATTTTCCTAAATACCTTCTTAATGGATGCCTACTTGTGCTGTCTGAGATGTGCGTTAATGAGTTAGTCACTCAGGACATCTTCTTTATTTAAAAAAAAAAGAATATTAACAATGCTGTAAACATTACTAATATTCCCCTTAACCACTCGTGGTAAGCTTAAATTGCTTGTGTTACGAGTGGTTCACGACCTTTTTGAGTTCGCGGTCCGCGCCCTTTTTTTTTTTTTTTTATTAACATGGGGAAATGCCTACGCATACCCGCCTCGCGGGGGCAAGGACGGGTTATGTCGGACTCGCACCGTCTAAAACCTCATGGTGTTCCACCTTCGTCGCATATTGGCAGGGCTGCGGGAACGCTTTCGCACACTTCCGCGGCCCTACCAGCGACTGCCACCCCATGGCAGCACCTCCTCGGGAGAGGAATATTCCTCCCCGTTCTCCTTCCCAAGTAAGGCGCACCAGAACACATGGCACGCCTTTTCTCCACGGCCTCCAATTGCATCTGCGCAACAGACGCCCCCGCGTCCGATGCGCGAAGGCCATGGGGCCAGAAAAACGAGCACTTAGAAGTACTAGCCTTCCCGACTCCAGCGGCGGATCTGGTCTATGGCTCCGCCGCCAACCAAGATTCGGCTGCGGAGGATAGGGAGAGCGGCGCCTCGCAATATCGACAATCCTCTCCCCCCGCAGCCCCATCACCAGCGCATCAACGGTGCGGCCCCTTTTGAGTCGCGGAGGATAGGGCGAGTGGCGCATCGCCATACCAACACTCCTCTTCCTCCGCGACTCCACCTCGGCTGCAGCGGTAGAGGGTGCGGAGTCCCCACTCGCTGCAGTCCACCAGCACACATCCCAAGTGGGCTCCCCAAGCCCACTCAGAGTGGCCACCTCAGGCCGGCCCTTCACCTCGGGCCAACCACGTGGGTTCCTCTTTGTTCACCGTGGGGGACCAAGCCACGGCTACTAAGCCCCCCCCCCCCGCCACGACAAGGCGGGAACCCGTTCGGGGGGGCGCGGTCCGCGCCCTGCCATTAGGCTACTGTCGCTTCTAATTTTATATAGATACACTGAAAGTTGTGCTGAAAACAAACATGACATTAAGGGGAAATATAATGTCAAATGGCTTAGCAAGATCCTTCGTTATGCCGAAAATATTGCAGCATTAATTTTGAAATAAATATATGGTAAAGTTGAGGATTAATGTTAGTGATTATGTTAGACGAAAACACGATTTCGTAAAATTTTCTCGATGAAAAAAAAATCCAAAGTTACCTCCAAAATAAACAATAAACCGCTGTTATTCATAAAATACTTTAAATAAGATCATGAAACTTTGCATACTAACTGAACTAACTATAAAGCAGTGCTTATGTTATTTACTTTTTTTAAAATACCATTATTTTCACTGTAAAAAGAAATTACCTAAACTATCGGCGTCTTGAGCTTGATTCCTGTCGCCCCGTTAGTATCGCTTAGGCTTTTGAAGGGAGAAGTTGTGTCGCTTACGATCAGAATATACATTACGCAACAGTACGACGTAAAATTAAAATGGGAAATAACCGTGATAAAAATAAGAAGCGGCTGGCTTGGCTTTAAGAAACAGGCATAAATATGATAAACCTAATGAAATAAGTGTCTAACGACCTTTCTACTTACAGTATTAGTGATTACAAATATTTCGGTACATAGCATACGACGCGCGGGGAAGTGGGGGCGAAATTAGAATTTGAGCCGACTTACTCTAACCTCTTAAGAGAAATTAAGGCAAGACACATCAAATTATTCCATGTGAAGATATATGTAAGGATGTAAGGCATGTGCAGCCGGAAGTACTCTTGTTCTATCTACAACGCGAAGCCCCTCCTACTTCCTACTTCTGTGGTATCGAGTCACATGAAACGCGACATTATAGACATTAATATTGGATGAATTTTAAAGGAAATTGAGAAGCTATTTCGGAAATTTCCATACATAAGATATTATACGTTAAATCGTTTACGATTTGTTAGCTATATGGCCTAGTGGTCTAAGTACACACTACAGCGCTTATTCTAAATTGGAGTCCCAGATAATAAAAACATTTGTGAATAAAAGAAAATTGACGCTTTTCATGTTTATTTGTTTATTACAAAAGTAAGGATAAAAAACAAGTGTTCAGTAAACCTTCTTGAACGGGATACACTGGCGACAACTACATCTATCAACAATTAAGAATCAAAATATAGATTCGTTGGTCATCCCTGCGGAATTAGGTGGAAACGAAACAAAGCAGCAATATGTTGCTATTTTACGCTGGTATTCTAGTAGTGGGCGTGGTTCTTCCCTGGTCAAGATGCAGACTAAGATGGTCCTCACAGCCATATATACCCTTCAGACCAGAAAACAGCTAAAGCTATAGCTGCTGCCTGGCGGCAAAAAAGGTGAGAGGATGATACCCATACCTGGTTTTATACGTGGTAGAGCCACGCTGCAGCTATATTATGGTTGTAGTACGAATAGGTCGACTCGACCGGGGTAGGACCACGCTCTCACATAATACCAGCGTGAAATAGCAGCTGAATGCTGCTGTGTTTCGTATGGTGAGTGTAGATTCGGACACCCTTTTTTACTGGATATGAGGCATTCCATCTTAGTCCTCAGGATAACAAAGCATTTGCGTTTTGATTCTTAATCGAGAATAAATGTAGATGTCTATTGGCCACAGCCTCCACTTACTATCAGGTGTACTACATGTGCTCTTTTGTCACCCATGTCAGAAAAGGGGTCTAAAATACTATATCCTGAGGTCCAAGTTACCCTCATAACCGCAATAAGCGTTACGTTAAAAACGAGTTAGCCCTTCAATGTTTACATATATATACTTTTGCCACTATAACATTTCCCATGCGGTTGATAGCTTCAACTATTTATATATCGCCGTCGTGGTCGGAATTTGTTCAAGATAATATCATATCATATGTCGTAGACGAGATCCTATAAAATTAATATCAATGAAAATAAATTTGCCCATTTTGGTTCCGTTTTTGTAAGAAATATTTGGCGAAAATAATTAAGGAATCAAAGACTCGCTGAGACAAGATGGCATTATTTTAAGGGCCCTTAAAGTGAGATAAGGGGCAAATTGATAAATTATTTAACATTTATTTTATAATGGATTGGGATCCTCAAAAATATATGATAACATCTTTAACCTTTTACGCTGTTTTTAGCAAATCAATACAGTCCATGAAGAGAAGTTATTTTTATAACTGCCCTATAACAATTTAAATTCTATTTTATTGCCAAACAAATATTTGACGATAAGTGTATAAATTCAGTTCGTGTTTGATGCGTGAGTGATGCGTCTTGCATGCATGACAAACCTACTCCTCCTCATCACTCATCCTAGTGGATGTTCTTTTATGATGTTTGTGATCTTAGCCAAGGCCATTGGAGCTTTATCAGAGTCAAGACTAACGGCAGAAATATATGCTTTGAGTGGCTGATGCTAAAAATTTTTACTTCACATGCTGCTTCGCTACATATCATGTCGAAAATTCTTCACAGTCAATCCTGAAGCTAAGGTTATAAATAGAGTATGTTTGTAATGCCCGGCCGTCAGGTTCGGTTAGGCGAGTAGCGTGATGGTGTGTTTACTATAAAAGGCCGGTAACACTCTTGCAATTCTCAATAATACAAAAACATGAATTCATTATGTTATGCACACAACACTCCGCCCCGCTGCATTGCACTGTCTCACTCCTAAGTTATTACAAAGATACATCATACTTTATAAACAACGTTCTGCCCTACGCTTTTGTTCTACATTCTCGTTAAAAATATATAAAACGACGTATGTAGTGTAATTTTTGGCAACAGGCCGACCTAGTTTTGCTCAGTGTAGGAATTTTTTTTTCTCGGGGATTAGGTACTCTAATTTTTAATTTAAAAATGATTATAGTCCTTTCCGAGAAAGCGAAAAATAAATATGTGTATAATATTTTGATTTTTTTTAATGATTAAAATAGTTTCGATTGTAACATATCGATGAAACAATGACTTTATGTAAAAAAAAACGAAATCAGACATTTTTCAACCAAAACTTTTAACATCATGGTTAAAAAATACTCATATTGCCATGAAAATGTGTGTAACTCCTTAAATAAAATAATTTATTAATCTATAATAATTTATTTTTACCGCGCTGATACTAAAGAACATAAAAACTGACTACATTGCCGGTCCGGTGTGATAGATCCCAGAGAAGATGATCTTTATGACGAAATTACCAATCATAGTCAACAAGCTTGACTTGCCCGAGCAAGTCACGATTATTGCCTTATGAGTAAATACACAAAGAAAACGATTTTCCCAGAAATGAGAACTAGTTTGATAGATTTTTCGCCCCCCGTAAACTAACACTATAAAGGACATTGCTTAGCGCCCATACATTGTTCGCCCTGGAACCAAAAGCATCGGAAAATTGTGTGTCGTATCGTCGATCATTAGGGAATTCCTATATGATCTTATTTTTACAGCGGACTAGCTGCAGAAGAGATATATTTCAAAAAAGTATCAGATTTTGAGATCATAATAGAACTACCACTATTATGGTTTTAATCATTTGGTGTGATTTTTAAAAAACTGAAAAACAATATCGTGTTACATTTAACAATTTTAGTAACGTCTTTCAACAACATAAAACCACTAGCAGAGCCGCAATTTACACAAACAATTTACGTATTTGGTTTATGTTGCAGTATTTGTTTTATGTGTTTATTTATTTATGTACATTTAAGTGTTACCAAAAAGTTAAAATTAATAATATAGTAATTTAAGTTTAAAATTTGAAGACATTTTAATGTTATTACTTTAAGAGTTGCCAAATAATTAAAAAGTACAGTTTTGTGTCGCTTAGCAACTGTCAGTTTTGTGTATATTTTAATACCACAATTTTTATCTTTAGTTTTAAAACCTTTATTTTATTTACATTAATATATAAAGTAAAAAGCTAAAGAAGTGATAATTAATAATATTTGACGTGCTTTGCGCCCAAATCCCGTGAACTACCCACAATGGTGTTGGTGAAGTGTGCTAACTGTAAGAAAAATATTACCAAAAAAGCACCGGGTCTGGTATGTAGCAGGTGTAACATTACTGTCCATTTGGATCCAACCTGCGTCAAGCTATCTAATAAACAGATTAATGCTATACGCAATTCGCCGAGCATCGAGTGGAGCTGCGATGAATGTATGAAATATGTATCCCGTAGGTCTTCCTTTTTCATTTCGGACGGAGAGGCTGATGACGATGACTCCGTCGTTATGAGTTCTTTGAATACCCAAATTGACTTCTATCATTGCATATGTCAAAAACCATCTCAAGTTTACACTAACACCACATAAAAGTATCATGTTCGAAAATATAACGGGTATCTTAAATCTGACCCCGAACGTAGATGTAGTTGTATGTGCAATTTATAAACCTCCAAAAAGAAACAAGGATTTGTTTGTAAAGGAGCTTGGCAGGTATATCTCAAACTACGACATTAATAAAAACCTCTTACTAATCGGCGATTCCAACATTGACCTTAAAACCATTTCATCTTACAGGGACACTTATTTTCAAACACTCCGCGATCGCGGATTAATGTGCGGAATTTCAAACTATACTAGAATTGAAACAAGAAAAAATAAAGTCACTAAATCTTGCATTGATCACATATTTGCAAGGTTCCCCATATCAGATCCGTACTCAGCTGTGTTGGACATTGCATTGGCTGACCATCGGGGCGTAGTGTTTACGTGTCTTGACGACTCGCCACATACACGACGCGTGCAGAAAGTAACACAAAAAACTACTTTTGATCATACCATTTTTAGTAATGCGGTGAGTATTACAGATTGGAAACAGACAAATAACATGAGTTCGTCAAATGATATACTTTCATTTATAAAAAAAATCGTTCCTAACAGCTATAAAGACTGCGACTATTAGTAGGTCTGTTAAGTATTCTAAAACTCGTAGGAATCTGCCTATAGCCCCTTCGATCAATAGAAATGTTACCCGATTATGTGAAAAAAGGGACTACTTATTTAAGCTTTGGAAAAATAGCTCTTTTGATCCTAAAATAAGATTAGAATATAATAAAACTAGAAATAAACTCAATAAACTAATAGAATCAAAACGAAATACATACTATCTTAATGAAATACATAATAACTTTAAAGATACAAAAAAAGTTTATAAAATCATTAACCAGATATTAGGACGAGTTACATTATCCATTGACGAGGCGATACTGAAGGCTTTTGACGGACAGGGCCTTACCACCAAAGCGATAGCTAACAACTTCGCAAACAGCTTTGAAAAGGCAGTTAAAGACATTGTTCCTCAATGCAGCTTAAAATTAACCAATCCACTAACTTATCGGAGACCGGTGGATTCAAGTATTTTGTTCAAAAAAGTTTCTCAGAACAATGTTAACGAAATTATTAAGAGACTGAACTCACATAAGGCTCCTGGACCTGACGGTATTAGAGTAGCTGATCTAAAAATGGTTGATAAACATATATCCTTACCCATTGCCAATTTTATTAACTGCAGTCTTGCGTCTGGGAAATATCCCGACGACCTCAAAATAGGCTGTGTGGGACCTATTTTCAAAAAGGTCAAACACGATGATTACTCCATCTATCGACCAATCACTCTGCTTTCTAATATTGACAAAATAGTTGAAAAAGCTATCTGTGAGCAGATTCATAATTTTTACCGAAAGCACGAAGTCATAAACAGGATTTCAAGCAGGTAAAAGTACTACGGACCTTCTATGTAAGTTTACAGAGTAAACCAGCATTTTAACCTTAAAAAATGTGTTCTGGCCTTGTTTATTGATTTTTCTCGTGCCTTCGACACGCTGCAACATCAACTCTTAATCCATAAACTGGATGATTGTGGTATCCGGGGTCCGTTACTTAATTGGTGGATACCTCCAAAATCGTACATTTATGGTTAAATTAAATAACGCGTTCAGAGACCCTAAGAATGTGACAGAAGGCACGGCCCAAGGATCAGTACTTGGCCCGTTGTACTTTTTATCTTATGTCAACGAGATGAATATCTGTCTGCAACACAGTTCCTGTTACCAATTCGCAGATGATACGTGTCTTCTTGTTTCGGGTAAGGATATCTCAAATGCGTGTAATGCTCTCCAGGCCGATTTAGATATGTTGATAAGATGGTGCCATGACGTTGGTCTAGTGTTAAATGCCAATAAAACCAAACTCATGATTATTAAATCTCCATATATGAGGTATCCTACTCCAAAACCATTAATTGCTCATAATCACGACTGCCTCCATCAACTATGAACTTGCCAATGCCCTACAATCGAAGTTGTGACCACACAAAAATATCTTGGCCTTATAATTGACTCTAAGTTTAACTGGAACTACCACATTGAACATGTGTGTAATAAGTTGCGTCAGTTTCTAGCCAATATAAAAATCCTAAAAAATCGCATACCCTTCAAAGTTAGACTTACGCTTTACAACTCCCTGGCGTAATCTTATATTCAGTATGGCTTGTCGAGCTATGGTCGGACGTACAAATCATATTTAAAACAGATCTATGATCTTCAATTTAGTATTCTCAAAAATATTATATCCCCTAATATACGTGTCCTAATTGATGATGATGAAAATGCGATTTTTAAACATTGTAAAATCTTACCAGTTTATGACCAAATTAAATTCATGTTATTAAAAAAATATTTCTTTTGCGACAGTTTAAAATCATATATAGAACATCCAGTACGTACGCGCGCTATGACACAAAGCAGACTCCGGCATATCACTGCTAATAATGTGTACGGACAACGGACGGCTGCTTATCAGGTACCGCATTTAATAAATAACTTACCTTTCCATGTACGCGAAAAAGTATCACAACAAAACATTAAAACTAAACTCAAAAGCTTTTTCCTATCTAAATTATAATTACATACTATATCTACTTAATAATAATGGCCGCCAGCATTTACTTTACCTTGCTCCGGCTTTAACTTAGTTGTTAACACCTAGTCTTTATATTCTTGTTATACCTTCTACCTATTCATATACCTAACTATTGAATTAGACTGTGTTTTGTACATAATTCGCTTACTTAAATTTAATTATTTAGCATCAAGGTAAACCTCTGTGGTTTTTAGATGTTAATTAAGCCTATATCGGAATGTAATTTTTGTTTGATCTGATAAATAAATTAAAAAAATTAATTTAAATATTGATTTAATTTAGTTACAATAATCTATGAACGAAAACAACAAATGGTGTTTTGTTTCTTGTAATATAAAGAAATAAACATGTAAGGCTGTTAAAATTGTTCCTCCTGTACGCTCTGACAGCACGCGACATGTTATACTCCCGTTCGCTCGGGACCTTAATGGCGGGAAAATTTGTAAGTTAGAAAATTTTTTTGCTATATTGCAAATTTTGCTATATTTTCACTTTGAGACAATATTTATGGATAAAACTTAGAGGAATTCTAATATATATATTATAGCATAGTAGTAGTATATACTTCAATTTTAGTGACAAAATTACTACTAATTTGAATTCTACACTTTTGTTTTTGGAGAAATTTATAGGAAAATGTTTGGAAATATGTATATTTTTATGTTTTATGTGTTTCTATTCGTTACTCATACCAAAATATTAAAATATTAAAAAATTAAAAAAAATAATAATATTTTATCTGTATGATATTTCGAACAATATTTCAAAAATAGTTTTGTGTGAATTTGAAATAAATACAACGTCAAGTTTTTTTGAAATATGTAAGAAAACTATTTTTACTTACATTTTACACTAAAAATAAATGAGAATTTGAAAAATAACACATTTATGACCCAACCGCCAAAATGGGCCTTCCGGAATTTGAAGTACTTTTGGCAATTTACTTTTCACTTTTTATACCACAAATTATATATCTACGTGTTCACTATATTACAAGGAATATAAAAAAGTATAATACTTTCGTTTTTAGTCCAGACACAAATATAAAATTCTATAAAAAAGACGGAGCACCTTCATCAAAGCGACACGTGGAACGCCGAAAATTCAGAGTGATTTCTTTTTTTTTCTAAGAAACATTGCCAGGTTATGGTTTAAAATAAAAGAGCATATCTTTGTTTTTGATACTATTATCTATTGCATATTGTCTTTAGTTTTGTTTTAAAGGAAAAAATAGTTTTTTCATAAGGCAGTACTTCTGATCCGACCTGATCTAATTCGACCCGTACCAGAGCCGTCGTAACGTAGGTATTGTATGATCTAATTAGATCCGTAGCCGAGTGAACGGGAAGTTATTATAACTTTTTAAATTTGAATTAAGATTTAAGTTCTTTTAAAATTAAAGTAAATATTGTTAATTGTATGAAAAAATAAAAAGTTAAACAAGTTTTCAGTTAATTTTATTAACTGAGTAACTAATATTGGGTTTATTTATCTTTTATTTGATATCTAAGAAGGTTTAAAGCAAAATTACTCACTTGTATTCAGAAGAACGATTAAACACACTATTTCATGCAACAAAAGAGGCTTAAAATTAAAGTTTCTTCTATCAAGTACGGAGTAAAATAGATTTTAATCAAGATGTAAGTGAATGAAAAAAGTATTGAAATATCAGGATTGAAAGCTCCAAAATCCGGGGAACTTACGCTTCTGGTCCTGGGATGCAGATTTTAGAGATGGCAGCCCTAAATATGATAGAGTTTGGATATAAACCTTGACTCCTACTAACAACAGTCTACACGCGCAAGCAATCCCAATTCGTAAACTTAAAAAAAAATTTAAAATATATTTAAAAAAAATAGGTTATAGGCTGAATTGTCACAAAGCAATATGCTTATAAAACGTCTAAAACTACAACAATATCGACACCATAAAGCTTTTGGTGCTAGATACAAAATATATAAAAATTGAGACACTTACGTGAGAATTCTATGTTTTTTTGGCGAGAAACAAACAAACCGCTGTCACACCTTACGCTCAAGCCGCAGCCACCGGCTAACTACTGCAGAGGGGAAGGGTGATTACGAGAAAAGTTTTAACACGATCGGTCGATTTGGCAACCTTGCAGTTTTTTCAATATGGTGATGGTTCAACGTTCCTGGTTGGTTCCCTGTTCAACTACGCACCATACCATAATACATAAATATTACTTAACCTACTGCCGGTAATATTACAAGATAGGTACGAACTTATATTAGGCACATCGGCTGAATATCATTCAGGCCGCTATTTGAACGTTTTTTAAAAAGACTAGGCTGTGAACTGAAAGGATAATCTAATAATAGAAAAACATTACCTACTTATTTTAAATTTATATATGGGAATAGTGTGGGGTAACGTTTATTATTAAAGCGAATGTTAAAAAATAATATAATTAATTTCCAGACTAGTAAAATGAAATAAATACGTGGAATTGGTAAGATGACACTGTGATCAAGATAATATTATTAGGACGACGGCACACAATCAATGTTAAATAAAATGGCAGATATTTATGGAAAGTTATTTAGCGCAGCGTGGGCCGGTTATAGCTTGTCACAAATTATTCAAATAAAAACATTGTGATAAAAATTTTAACTTTTTTCAAAGAATAAACTTTGTCATTTACAACGGCTGCATGATTTTTTTTTCATTCTGACATTCATTAATTGCAGCAAATCAGTGCATGCTAAATCATATCAAAAGTAAAACACAGACCTCCTCATATTTGCCATAGTTGCCATGATTTTCAAGCGTGTTGACAATGGGGACTTTTTGTTATGTTTGATTAGTTATCAGGGAGAAACTCTTACTACACCCACGGGATCATTTTGATTCAAAGTGATAATACAATCACTTTGAATCATTTTAACATTGAGTTATTTTTGTTATCTTTTTTAAAGCTTTTATCGCTTATTAATAAATATTTATCATCATCATAATTATAGCACACTTCACATGTCCACTGCTGAACAAAATCCTTTCTTCCCCAAGGAATAACAAAAACACCGTCCTAAGCCACCTGCGCCTGCGGTACGCGTGACGAAATGTATTACTTAGAATGATTCCGTCACTAGAAATGAACGATTGGCACATGTCTAAAATAATAGTACTACGTAGTACGTACAGAAGTTGCACTCCTCTTGTCGAACTGAATGTCGACTGCTTGCCAGTGGCGGATTTACAAACAGGCTTAGTTGGCTGCAGCCTAGGGCTGCAGCTTTATGGGGCGCCAAATTTGAGGGAATTTTTTTATGTTTTTACACAAATTAAAAAGATTTAAACATTAAAAGAAAAGCTAAAGAAATATTTTATTCCATTACCTCGGAACTCAAAACACTTTTGCGTTCCTTGCTCTATCCACTCTTTAAATTTATTGGCAACGGGGCTGCTGAATGTCGCAGAGAAGCTTATCGCTTCTACATGTTATGAACGTTATATTTAGTTTCTTTAATAAATTAAAAAGTATATCTATTCAATTATTAATATTTAATAGCAATTATACTAAGCTAAGGTTTAACACATTTAATTTAACGCATGCAAACTGCAGTAGACGTTACACCACCTCTACTTGCGGTCTTTGTTCCGGATTGGATATAAGTGGGGTAAACACAAACACTTTTTCAAACAGGGTTTTCACTGTTCTTTTAAAAATATGGAAATATTTGAGTCCAGTTTGATACGTCAACCTCATCATTAAAGCCAATCATCATGTCCACCACTACTACCTTCGAACTTTCCTCCATATCTTACCGGGTTGACTAGCAGATTCAATCCTAACACTTCACTTACCATTACGGCACTGCCATATAAAATTTATAAGCATTATTTGTATCTGGTGTTTAATTAGTTCACAAGTTTAATTAATCCAGTGTAGCACACAAATATCACGACAGCGAACCCTCACCCAGCAAACTAAGTAGAAACATGCCCGAGATTTATCTCCGTGATATAACCCGAAAGCAGAACACCTGCAGCATATTAAAGTAAACCAACATATCCAAACTTCATCATTTAAGACTATCTGACCAGGTTTTAAATACTATAGATATAATATACTCGTAGTCATCATTACGTAGCTACCTCTGTTTTAGTATTATGTATCTCATATTATGTTTTCTTATAATATATTTATCTATAAATTTGTGTATATAATTATATGTATGTGTGTATCTATGTTATTTATAGCATTAGTTTGGAACATTTATTTTAATTGTAAGTTACAAATTGTAACCGCCTTCGTAGTTTTATCACTGTCCAAAAGTTGACTGGCAAAGAATGCTTTTAGCATTAAGTCCGCATTTTGATCCTGTACTTATGTGATGTTCAATAAAGTTTAAATAAATAAATAAATATTATAAACTCTATAGATATATATAAATACTGTAAACATAATAATATTTTATTCAATTTAAAACAGACAGACACGTTATTGGCAGTTACTACATATTGTATATAGAGCACTACAGTCCAGGATTTAAATAGTTTGTAGCAATTTTTAATATTCTCGATAACCACTTCAAATAAGCTGCAAATGTTTGGTTTACCGACGTACAAATACACTCCATTCGTAAAATTAGTTTTATTCTATTTGTAGTATTCGCGGAAACATAGGAAATCCTAATAAAATTACTTAAGTAATGTGTTACAAAGAAACTCTACGCGAAAAATTGTCTACGTGGACGTACAAGAGCACGTACACGTGCTCTTATACGTCCTACGGTTACGGGTATTTTTCATAGCACATAGTCCATCTGATGGTAATTGGATGCTGTAGCCCATAGACATATACAAATGCGCAATGCACATGCGTTGTCAATCCTGAGAATTAAAATCTGGTTTCCAGTAAAAATGGGCCTCCAGGTACACTCATCGTACGAAACACAGCAGCATTGAGCCACTATATCACGCTGGTTTTCTGTGAGTTTTCCCCGGTCCAGCCAACTCATTCGTGCTATAATCATAACATAGCTAGCGTGGCTCTGCCACGTCTAAACTTTAACCATATAGATTTTTTGGCAATTGCCCGCAGAATGCGGTTGAATTTGTAATTAACCGAATTGCGGCTAGCCACATTCGGAACTGCAACATTCAGTTGAAAAAAGCTTGAAATGTTGTTATCAGGACAAAAAACTATGAAGATGGACATTGTAATAGTTCTGTATGCTACATTTACACTATATAAAGAAGAAAAAGTAGGGAAAGAAGTATCCAATACTTATGCACAACACCTGACTTGATAGCGGGTAACCGCAAACTAACACACAGTGCCAGAAGTAACAGTGTGGCTATCCAGCACTCGGGCCACAGCTACCCGACACACAGAGTATATTTTATAAATGGAAACTCCGACCAACCAGAACTGTAACGGGCTAATGGGCAGCCGCATCGCTGTGCGAATAGACATAGGTTTTACATAAAATATTTTTCGCTCTTAGTACCTTATGTACTCGTAGTACCTTATGTCAGGCTATAAGCTATACTATATATATAATCTATACCAATATACTCTAATATGGCTATAGCTATACTAATTATACTTTAATAAGCTCATATTTTTCGTCACGTGATGACGGTCTATGTATGGGAATCTATCACATATTTTTGTACCGTGAATGTCGTGATAGGCGGCTATTCTAAATATCAGAAAGATCTAATGGTTTACGCCAAAGTAAAATATCCAGATCCCGTGTAGTAGCAGCGTAAAAGTGTAGATACTAATTATGTCCCTCTATGGCCTCCTAGATAGGATATTTATTAGAGTACAGTGAATTTTGGATAGACTGTACTAATGATGAATAATAATTATAAGTTACCCAGACTGGTGAAGGGGAGTATTCTTTAAGGAACTGAATGCCCGGGACTGCAATATGCATATTAAAACATAAAATGTATGAACACTCACGCTTGTCAGCCTGAGGGGTAGGCAGACACTACGAACTTCCATTTTCAATATCCTGACGCACCTCTCTCGACTCATTTACACCCATATATCTACGCATACACGCTCGTCGGTTAAGGGTACACCTAATCTGACCCATTTTCAATATATCGCCAATTTGGTCGATAAACCTTCGTCTAGGGCGTACCTTCCCGACTCTACCGTTAACATCTGCAATATAAATTTGCTTTTTCACTCTTTCTTCTTCATTCCTTCTATATAATTAAATCACCGAAGCATTCCTTTCTTAATCCTGGTCACAACACCATCTTGCAAACGATACTTTTCTCTTATCACACAATTTCTCACCCTGTCATTCGGATTCAGCAATAGCATACTGCTTAATGACCGCATTTCTACAGCATTTATTCTACTCTCTTACTTCTTCTACCATACCTAACTTTTACAACCATAAATTAAATTAAGGACTAACACACCACAATGGATTGCCATACGTGCCTTTTTTGACTTATTCTGATTTTTCATAATAGAGTGTTCCCAACTACAACAACCTCATTCACTCTATTTCCTGCGTTCACACGTCGTCATACATCCGTATACGATATGACAATATAACTTGTGAGCTTTTACCTGGTGATGAAAATGAAGAAGAATAATAAGCTCATAAACGCATGTATATTTCACAGGTTGTACCAAATACGAGTGGGCCTTCGAGTATCCCCGAAATTGCCGGTACAAATCGAGACGTCGGTGTCGAGCGGCAATGCCACGGGCAGGTCCGGGCGGCCGACTGCCAACGCGTCACTCGGCGGCTTGGCTGCTTCGAGAGCCTTCCAGATAATGTACAGAAACGAAGAGGTCACATTGCGGGATATCGTGCAATTTCGAGCTCATTTGTTAGGTAAGACAATTAATTTCTCACAACGGTCCTAGACAAAAATGTGTACATTCCAGCAAAAACTCAAATGCGAAAAGGTTCAATTGCAAACGATAACTGAGGTTTGTGGGCTTCGCCGATAAAATAGTTAACATATGATTGAGCGCCAAATTCTAAAGGAGTTTCTTAAAATATAGAATCCATAGAAATATACAATGTTCTTGGAACTGCTATTGAGCTCGATGCCAAATTTTAAGTTTCTGAGTAACCTAGAAATGGCCTAGGTTTTTTATGATTGAACTTCTCATGAAATCTAGGATTGTAGATATTTAAGGAGTCCTTAATTTGTGTTTTGCACATCTATTCAGGACTATTTAAATACCTAAATTACAAGTGTGTAGGTCTAATACCTTGAATGGTTTGTGTACCTAATTATACGCACTGCCGGTACGTCACTTACTTTTTTTTTGTAAACTTAGCTGACAAACTCGTATTTATCGATAGTACCAAAATATTATCAGGAATTTTACGAGTGTGCTTCCTTGTCTCAAATCGATAATTGTTACACAATGAGCATATATTTTGATTCACGAAAACTGATGACAGCATACATGTTTCTGGCAGCCCTGGGGCCACAATATATCAGTTTTCGTCTGCTTCAAGCTTATACAAGAATATATTGTATTTTCTCCATATGTTTTACAAGGTTCTTTTTATATTTTTCAGTCGACAGCCGCAACCTCAAGGAGTCCCTGGAACGAACGGAATGGAGTCTAGGTGTAGAACTATGGTGCAGCGAGGGTGCTCAGTCCAGTACCTTGGCGCCAGTATCCTGCCGCGTGCTCAAACTTCATTTCCAGCCTTCTCAGGGACTGCATTACCACCTGCCTGTTTTATTCGACTACTTTCATTTGTCGGCCGTTTCCATAACCATTCACGCAAGTTTAGTTGCTTTGCATCAGCCTTATATCAAGTAAGTTACACAGTTATTATCATAGAACTATGTTACAATATTATACATTGGTAGATGTTGTCCTACTTTTTTTATGAACTTGAAGTTACAAACGAATTTACAGCCTACGTCGGCATCATTAAATATATTTGAGCGCATAATGTACCGAACTCGGTCTGCCAGGTTTTGCTCAGATCAGCAAAGAAGCGGTGTAACCTGGCCCGGTACTCTCTCTCCAGTTTCTTCCCCTTTCGCCCAATACGCTTCCAATGCGTTTGACAAAGTTTTTGTCCAGTGGTGGCTGCTGCTTACCGAGTCAGCGAGGACCGTGCCGACATCCAGACATCTGGTGGGGATGATGGATGCTGGTGGTGTTAGTGGTGTTGCAGCACCTAGTGCTCGGCTATTGATCCGAAAAATGTCGCGTCCAGCGATAACTCCAGATACGCCCCGGCATACCCCAGACGGCAGCCCTTTGCTCGTATTATTTTCTCTATCATCCTTAAAATAAGCGACAATTAACGGGAAACGCCCAGGCCCAGCACCGTTTCATAGTGCGGCCGTAAGCACATATGGGCCTTTGCGCCCTCAATTATTATTATTTTTATAGGATAGGATGACAAACGAGCACACACTCCACCTCTTAAGTGATTGCCGTAGCCCACATACATCTACGTCAATATTCGATTACTAATGGAAATGCGTATGCGTTGTCACTCTATTTTACGCTGGTATTCTGTGAGAGCGTGGTCCTTCCCCGGTCGAGCCGACCCATTCATACTACAACTGTACTACTAATAATAATTACTGTAGCATGACTCTATCACTCTACCACGTGGAAAACTGCGCTCACACATCTCGCTAAAATAGCAGTTTGGTCACTTAACTGTTACGCGAGCGTGATGGGGTCGTCAGTCGTCACTTCCCTACGTCGCCATTTTTTTATTCTTTTAATCTTTTTTATTGATAAATTAAGCAGCTGCTTCAGGCAGTGTAGTTCTAATATCTGAATCTCCAGGATCAGTAATGGCCAATATGCATACCTACCACATGGTGTACTAGAGTTTTTATTTCGTCTGAGCGTACTAAGTTCAATATTGTTTCCTCTGTAGTTGTGTACCTACTTCTGTTTCTGCCAAAAAAGCGTAATACTCTATTTCAGATTTTCTTAGCGAAGGAGTATTTTTGAAATGATGACAAGCTTGGCTTTTCCTTGACGTAATGTTTTTAAGGTTTGCTTGTACCCAAGGCAGTAGATATTTGCCAGATCTCATAACCAACGCCGCCTTGAGTTGTTTTCTTATTTATATCATAGTCTAATGCGGCTAATGGACACCTGCAGCCAACTTCAAATGCGTTTTCACCTCTGAGGATTATAATATACTGGCTCTCCATACCTACCCTTCAGACTGGAATATATCAATGCAGGCACAACAGTTTGGCGGCAGAAATTGATAAAAGGGACCAATGCGGACTCATTGACAGAAAAGAAAATCCACCACCTAGCCTTTCCATTCTATGGGTGACACGATGAGAATTTTTCCGAATTCACTCACGGCTTTCTACAGCGTAACTATAGAATATATTAAAATCTCGACCACAATGCTACCTATCGGAACATGATTGTGTCTTTCTTTTCTGGCACTGAACCAGAGTTATTTAAGTCCATAAATTATAGAGTTTGTTAATATCTTGACCCATCGGCATTGTCCTAGCGTTGCCTTACCTTTTATCATTGCTAAGAACCTTTGGGCAGAGGGTAATAGAGTTCTATGGTTCTGTGCTATATACTAACCATGGTACTCGAAAAACAAATATTTTATATAAATATGACCTTAATCGGTTGAGCAGTTCAGAAGTTATACGATCGCTAAATGCGTCTGTTAGCGATCGTATAACTTTCTTTGACGATTGAGGTTATATTTACATAATATATTTATTTTTCGAGAAACAAATTAGTATCAGTCACAGAAATCGTTATAATAAGACAATAGAAGTCGCATAGATGCGTGACCTTGTCGCCGCTATAATATGCTGATGAACATCATTCACCATTTTGTGATTTAGTTGCGCGGGGAACGTCGTACATGAATTTATGTTATTATAAATTTATAAAGGTGAACTGCAGCATAATCAGTTATAAAAAATCTTTAAGGACATGTAATTCTACTAATAAAGGCATAACATTTCATCGGTAAGTTGATTATTTACTAATTATCATTGTTTAACTAATTTACATCTAGATAAATACTTTACTATGATGTTTACCTTTGTAAACTTTTATTTATAACTTTTCGTTTTGTACGATTACCATTGCTGCTTTTGTTCTACCGTAATACGTGACGCACGCGACGTTGACAAACTCGCCAAGCAACATAATGTGAAATATTAGATATCATTGTGCATTGCGTATGTTTATAATACGGTAAGATGTGACGACATCGGTTTTGGAAGTAATCGAGCGCTAATTAATTTCTATTGTCTTATTATTACTACTTCTGTGATATTAGTATTAATTAATGCTTTCTAACTTCTGAACGACTTGACCAATTAAGGTAATCTCAATCGGTCAAGTCGTTCAGAAGTTATACGATCGCTAACTGCGTCTATTAGCGATCGTATAACTTTCTTTGACGATTGAGGTCATATTTACATAATTTATTTATTTTTCGAGAAACAAATTAATATTAGTATTAATTAATGCTTTCTAAGTGGAGTGGCATGCAGGTGGTAATTGTTTTTACTTTATTAAGGTTGAAAATAATCAGTCTGTAGGTTTTTTTACCCGATTTGGATGAACTTCCGCCACCAATTCTTTTTTTCTTTTAATTTTAAGTAAGTGATTATTAAATAGAAATAATAAAATGGATTTAAATTTTTTGCATGCTGCTACGAAGAAAAAGTATAATGCAATACGTTCAAAGTTGGTAAGTGGAAAAGTTTCTGAATAAGTTAATACATAATATATAACATAACATAAACGCCCACGTCTGTCACCGAGAGGGGTAGGCAGAGACTACGGACTTCCATTTAGCACGATCTTGACATACCTCCCTCGCCTCCTTTACATCCGTATATCTACGCATACGCGCTCATCGGTTAAGGGTACTTCTAATGTGGTCCGTTTTCAAAATATCGCCAATTTGGTTGATAAACTTTCGTCTAGGGCGTCCCTTTCCGACTCTGTCGTTCACATCTGCCATATAAATTTACTTTATCACTCTTTCTTTCCACATGACGAAACAAAATACATGTATTTTAATATATAAATAAAAAAGAACCAATGGTAGCAACATAAGAAAGAAATTTGATAATAACTATTTAAATTTTCAGTACCCCGCGCTCCAGCAAACAATGGGGAAAATTGATGAAGAACGCGGGTTCCAACTTCAACACGTCGGGCAGTTTCGAGAACATTCTTTTCGGATCGGGCGGGAAATGTGCCGGCGGTAATTCTAGCAAGATAGCACATGCCAGGTGAACTTACTTTTACTTTTTTTACAAGTATTTTAACCTCTTTAAACTACTGAAAATCAAATTTAATTTTAACAAAAAACTAATTTTGTGTTTTAACAAAGAAATGAAGAAGAATCGGTAGAAGTGGTTTAAAAATTGCTTGTAAAACCAACGCTTGCCAAAAAAGCATTTAGTTTAAATCGCTTTTTCCTTTTGACAAAGAATAATTTTAGGAGGAAAGAAGTCAACTCAAAAAATAAAATATGTGTTTGCCAACCCGCTTGTCAAGCGTGGCAAATATGGCAAATATTCCCCCTACGAGGCTATCTATTGGGGAGACCTAAATTCACCAATGGGCTTTAATAGGATGTAACAGTAAATGAAATAAATTTAATACGTAAAAGAACATCGCACAATATCAATTTGTTGTTGATTTCAGACAAGTCCACGCTGAAGTGTGTGGTATTCTCCTGGGATCTCTAGAGGGACTGCAAAGTGCACTTACTGTATGTGGCTCCACTGGCGTACTCCTTACTCCTGAGGAATCTTCTTCTAATTCTATAGTTGGAGAAGTATCACAGAGGATTAAAGATCTTAGCGATAATAGCAAAGTTAGTAAATATTGTTTTATATACAACGCTACATACACTGTTTGTTATTATTCCTTCATATTTTAATGTATTTTGTTTTAAATTCTGTAGTTAAATATTATAAATATGGCTTATCAGCTGCTGCTATAGAAGATAAAATATGATTCTATGTTTCCATATCCCATTTTCTAATCTTTTTTGTAGTAAAAGAATAACAAACAGGCACTCAGTAGTACTGACAGGCAGTCCACCTGATGGTAAGTGGATGCTGTGCCTCATAGATCATTAGATCTACATCTATTCTCGATCAAGAATCAAAATGCCGATGCGTTTTCACTGAAAACTAAGGCGGAATGCCTCGTGTGCAGTAAAAAGGATCTCCGGTTCTCTACACTCACCATACGAAAAACAGCATCACAAATCTTACGCTGGGAATCTGTGAGAGCGTGGTCCTACCCCGGTCGAACCAATCCATTCATGCTACAACAATAATATAGCTGAAGCGTGGCTCTACCACATATAAAAGTATGATAATCTAATGATTTCATATATTAGAAATATTTTTCAGATCAATTTTATCTGTAATTATATCATTCATGAGAAATATATTTGAATTTTTACAAACTTTAGCTCTACACTAAAATGATTCCTCTATTGTGAAAACGTTTTATCTACATAAATTATTTTCTTGTTGTTCCTTTGTCGGTCAAAAGCGTTATTTCGTTTATCCACCCTAAAAAAATCCACCCTAGGGTAGGATACTCTGAAACGCTATTTCAGATTAAATCGGAATAATAATTAATCGGAATTCACTTTTATTTGTTCTTCTGACTTTTTACTTCAAATACAGTCAACACATACACTTTAATTATTAATTAATTTTTAATAACTATAAACCTTATCAAAAAGCATTACGATTTGCTGATACACGTTACAGTTACAGTGCATTACGTATTGCATTTAAAACAAATTAAACTTTCTCGTTTTAAATAATATTATTGCGTAATTTATTAATTCTGCAATATATCCAGACAATACTTATTCATTATTGAGTATACGTAATTACCAACACTAATTTCATTATTGAGATAAACGTAATTAAATATTCTGGATGAATTCGTCACTTTCAAATGTACATTTGCAATCTATTTTTAAATTTCTTTGCTACTACAGATGTGTTAGCGAAGAACTGGGCGTTTTTGGCAAGCATTCCAAAAACGTTACTATTGGAAGTTTGTTATTAACTTCATTTTAAATTATTTTATGCCAAGATTCCAATGAATTTGTTATCCTGTGAGGTGCTCTTTTTATCTCAGCGTTGATCTTTCAAACAAGAAGTATGTATATATTTTTATAGGTAGGTAATGTCTACTGAGACTCTTGAGTCAGCTTTTATCATGTTTCTACAAATGACTATACACAGTCAGGGGGGGGGGAGTCGGAAGAAAATAATATAGACGATTCCGATTATTCACCCCGTCTGGAGTGGATAGATTAACACGCGTTTCCGAGTATTCACCCTAGGGTAGATTATTTAATGTGGATAAACGGAACATCCCGGCCAAAAAATGTCCACATCTGGACATGGGCCACTCCCGTGGAAGGGAGGACTTGCCATGATCGTTACGCTTGGCAGATGGATTAATTATCCCAGTGCCAGACGTCTCGTATCTTTGACGCTCATTCCCGTCACCAGTATGGGTATTTTATGCCTGATATAAGCAGATAGTTATACTGCCATCCTTCGAAAGCCATAAGATTTTTCGGGAATTTTCCATTGCCGCCTCTAACGGCATGCATGGAACGAAATGCGATGATAGTTTCTTTTATATGACATCATTCATTTCATACATAAATTTCACACAATAAAAATATCCAGAGCCGGAAAAATCATTTACAGGCTATAAAATTAGTTGTTCCGTGCGGGATTGATTCGAACATGCGGCCGCGGCGCCACAGCTAAACGCTTTGCTACTGATCCGTCAATTCCTTAATATCTTGTACCTTTACACATACAGTTTTGGGGTCTAGTCTGAATTATATTTATTATTATACACCATCGAGCTAATAGTACACAATATTTATTAATCAATACAGATTATACACAATACTGATCGAAAGAAAAAAAATATTTACTTTTGGTTCAGAAAACACCTATGTCCGCAGTAAGAAATCCAGCGGGATTTTTTTTTAAATATAAGATTTTACAATAATATGTAGTACTTATACAATTATTTATATGAATTGGATTAGAACCGCCATGATAACGATCATCTCATTTCCTGAGTTTAGTTTCTTTCTCAGTCCTTTTTATACAGTTCATTTTCAATTAAAATTTATAAACTTGTTGTTTGACAAACATTGAACATTTTCTGAGATTTTGTTGTAAAAGCATTTGTATTGCCTCATAAATTTGTTATTATCTATACTAATGTTAAACTCGGAATTATACTATTGGTAAACACTCGCTACCCGCAGTTCAATAAATTGAGGAAACAGGCCGCCGCCTGTTGCGCTCTGTGTGCCACTTACGGGCCTTACGGCAGGCCTGGCCTGATAGTCCGGTCACTTCAGGGTTTCACCTCGAAATTTAAGATAAAAAGCTGGAACTTCGTGTACAGCTTCATTTTGGCGTTCTAAAAGTTGTCTCAAAAGTCTCATATTATCTCGTGTCTGCGTCGTTAGTTATTCAAGGTCAAGAGTCACGAAAATAGGTTTTTTGCAATCATCTCCGTTTCTATGGTTCCAATCATTTCAACACAATAGGTGTTAAATAAAAAAAAGTAAAAAAATAAAAATACCTTGTATACAGTTACTAAATCATTAAAATATTATCACCAATAAATAATTTGTTTTATTTATTAGTTAATATACTGTATTGAAAGATGCTTAAATAAATAATATATATATATATATATATATATATATATATATATATATATATATATATATATATATATATATATATATATATATAATTTTATTCGCTAATAGATTGTAAATAAATACATTGATAGATAGATTGTAAATAGAAATAAATCAAGTAAATATACTTAATTTAATTTAATTTTTAATTAGTAGCTGTACTTTTGTTACAATTTACATTAAAATTAAATGCACATTTAAATTCTTCAAAAATCTGAAGTTTAAAAATATCAATTTCTGTGTGATTGACCCCTTTTTTTCCCTTAAGTGACTGGACTATGAGGCCCTCTTTTGCAAAACACTACTGAGATGGCCCTTCTCCGGTAAAAAAATAATTTGCAATATTTGCTATGCTTATCAGGCAAATTGGCGACCGCAGTAACCTAAGTATCGTATCCTGGACCTGGGTATTTTATATCAAGCATAAATGCGAGATGATTACACCGCCTCCTATGAAAAGCAAATTATGAAATTCTTTTTATAAAAATAAAAACACTCAAACTTATTTCGTTTATTTACAAATTAGAAACCGGAGGCAGGCTCCGAAGAAGAGTGGGCAATGGGCGCAGCACATGACATTGCCCGCCTCTGCGCAGAGGTCACACTTCGGTGGCGCGCCTTTTTACACCATACCACTGATCGTCCGCATGTCCATCACGCTTTAGCTGCTGCACATCATGCGCTACGGTATAATATTTCTTTTCTTTTATATTTTATAATTCCTCTTCCTCCTTCCTTTAAACCATCGTTCAATCAGACGCTCAACCGGTCTCCACCCCTTTCTTCTCGACTGACTCTCTGAATAAGAGTTTTTATTTCGTCTGAGGACTGACTACGCATTCAAACCGAACGGTTTTGTTCTTCGTTCGCCATCAGCAAAGATGTGAAACAATTTAGCAGCATGTCTTTCTATCCGAAGACACCAAGTCTTCGAAGCAAAAGTGAATACCCTTTTGCTAAACTAAGTGCGATTTATTAAATTCGGCTGTTTCACCACTTACCATCAGGTTAAGAATATGTTAATGTCGGAAATTTGTCGAAACTAGCACTATCGAAACATAAAAAAACCGCCAATGTATAGTACTTCTAAGGACTTGAAAATTAAGTGCCGTACAGACTGTAATTACACTACCTACCTTACCCCTGACTGACAACAGGGGTTGAAACACAATTACGACAGAAATAGAAAGAGAAGGGGTACCTACATAACCAGACAGACGAGACTCTTAAGCAGAAAACGAGCTCTACCATCTAAACGAAGATATATATACCTACGAATATCAATACCTCAAAAATACGTTATTTTATCCGACTTCAAAAAAGGAGGATGTATTCAATTCGACTCTATGTTCTTTTTGTGTGTTACCTCATAACTTTTCTCTGAGTGAACTGATTTTAATGGTTCTTTTTTATCTGAAAACTGGTGCTTCTCGTGTGGTTCTGTATAAATTTGATCAATTTCTGACCGAATTCCGGTCACGGCGGCCTGCCACAACGTAGACTAGCCGTCGGCTCAGGACAGGTTTATAGTTCCCAAGGGTATGCGCAAGCACAGGTGCACTCTCTACTCCCTCACTCTCATTATCCGATGGTACGGTAAACCGACACGACCGGAGAGAGATCAGGGGCTGGGCCAACGCGGCTTTACGTGCTTTCCGAGGCACGGGGGTGAGACACCGCCAACTTCCTGACTCCGGGCAACTACTGTGAATTGCTTGACGGAAAAACTCAGTAATCAATTTTTTGGCCCGACCCGGGATTCGAACCCAGGGCCTCATGATCCGTAGTCGCACTACTACAACCACTAGACCAACGAGCCAGTCAAAATTATTTTTAATAGTAAGTATTTAATTGACTTCGAATACATTGATTCGGTCGTATTGAAGTCGGTTGTACAAAATGTTTAATTTTACCACTTGTCAATAATAACCACTAATAGCATGGTTCCAATAAAATGTTGTCTTATTTTTCTATTAAAGGATAAATATAATACACGTAACACAATAAGAATATGTTATTTTACTCCCGCCAGCATCAAACGCTTCTCAGAATGCTTCTTCGTGCTGGACAACCCTCGCCACTCATTGGCTGGTTGCTATGATAGCAACTACCAGTCATACCAAAGCGTGGGTGAAGCGGCACGTCGCTCCCGCTACCTTGCTCTCTTGCCACCTCTACCAGTTCACTGCATTGCATTAGACGGTGATCCTCATATCATGCCTATTATATTTGAGGATAGGTAAGTTTATAAGAAATTTAAATATTGATGAGTTATTTTTGTTTAAGTGCAATAAAAATTAACGTTTGCATTTTTTTAATGCAGATATCAAGATACAGCGGAATTTGCAAGAAGACGTTCATTTTTAAATTCTAACACTAATAAATCGGGCAGTGGTGAGTAATTCTTATAATTTATATTCTTAGAGTAATAACATAAAATTGTTAGTTCTTACTCTGAGATTACATTAAGCTATATAACCTCTTTAATTTCATTTAAATTTCTAAATAAAATAATATTATAATAATTTTTCTCAAATTACAGATCCATTCTTATGTTCAGAACCTTCAAAGGAAGACTGTGCCTGTAGTGTAAGCTCAATCATGGACTCAAGAAGGCCTTCTTCTGAAGCTTCTAGAGTAACATTAACGTTACCAAAAACTATAATGGATGTTCTCGAACCACGATACAATGCGCCAAAAAGTAGTGCACAAAACGTAGTGCAGGCTACTTTGACCTTAGCACCTCAAAAATCAGCCCAAAGTTCTCCTAAAAGAACAATAGTAAAACAAAATTTAGTAGAAATAAATAAATCTCATAATAAGCAATTAGAACTAACGGGTCGAAACAGATACATTGTACAGAATAATCAAATAAGCGAAATTCAGCTTCCTCCTAACAACGTATTTTCTTCATGCTCTATTCAACAAGGACAACAGTTATCAAGATATTCGGCGTCCACGTTATTAGATATTAATGCTACAAAAAATAATGCAGGAGGGTCACGAACGGTAAAAGATAAATCTGATTTAAATAAAGTAACCAATCAAAAGCAAGCAATCACAAGCGGTGTAAGCACCTTACCAGCAAGACATAGTAAATCGTTGGATCAACTGAGAGTATCGCAAATGACACCGCTGAGTGTACAAACATTAACAAAAAACTTACGAAATAATTCCAATTCATCTGTTAATTACCCTAAACCTTACCAACCTCCCCAGCATGTGAAACCCACTACTTTGCCACGAAGTGTAACGACAACAACATATCCAACAAGTACAACGACTAGATGTGGCTCTAAAGGCGATGATTATAGACGAAATATTAACGAGTTTAGAGAGAAATACAAAAATCCATGTAATCTCAATGTGAATATTCACGGAACGAACAATGAAGTATTTCATAATGTAGGATATAAATATGATGGTAATATAAAATCTAATCATAACCAAGTTTATGGATACACTTTCGGTAATCAGGGTACTCTGCAAGTAAACAATGTAATTCGTAATCCTTTAGAATTTCAAAGAGGTTATAGAGTAAATTTACCCCGTCCTATGTTGCCTCCGCGTAATTCTTATCCACCAGTTAGTGGGAAAACTCAAGTAACTGATCAAAGTAGTTTAGTATCAAATAAGCATGTTCATAGATCTAATTCTACACACATATTTCATCAAAATATAGATAGTCAGCAGCAACAACAAATTGATATCGAAGCAGCACGCAATCAACTAAGGCATGAATTAAATTACTACCTTCAGAAAGGAGACTGGAGTTATGATTTCAATACAGGTAGCTTAATTCAAAATTATCAAAAGAAATCTAGTAAAAGCAGTGATGATAGTGGATTTGTAATGACTTTAGACAGAAGCAGTGACGGTACTTCCAAATCAACTTATTCTAAAACTCCACCATCGACTCCGCATTCCACTATGCCATCAGTGAGACATAAAAAGAGTCGATCCAAAGAATCTAAATTAAATAACAGTATTAAAGAAGGTACTAAATTGAACTCAAGTCGCGATTCGCTAAGTAGTCACCATTCTGTTATATCGAGGGATAGCAAATCTGATCGACAAACATCGAAATCCGACCGAAGCACACCAAAATCTGATAGAGCAACGCCTCGGTCTGAAAGAGGAATTCCAAAATCTGGTGGGATAACTCCAAGATCAGGATTAACAACACCCAAATCTGGAAGAGTGACACCAAAATCTGGAACAGCAACACCGAAAAGTGGCAGATCGAGTGGTAAGCCAGAAAAAAGAACAAAACACAAAGCCTCAGAAAAAATGACGCAGTTAATGTCTGAAGCGGCGTCATCTTCTAGTAACGACAGTATACCATTTGAACTCAGAAGGTTAGAATCTTCAGTCAGCGTTCCATATAGCCTCGGCCATGGAGCAGAATTAAGACACTGTAGAAGTGCTGCTTCAGTCTTGGATGAACCTCATCTTAACAATACTTTTGGTTCAGAGTCCTTACCAAATTTAGCGCCACCACCCGCATTCGAATCACCTCCATTAGACATAACAGATAAAGACTTCAAAATTATGCCTCCTGAAAGTTTTTTGAGTAAAGAAGAAAAACAAAGTAGTAACTCTACGTCTAGTTTGAGTGAACAAAGTGGTTGGGTTTCTAGTGGAAGAAGCTCAGGGCCATCCTCTCCCGATAATGGAAGTTGTCAATTAAATGAAAACCATACGCCACGTAATAAATCACCGCTTTCTAAAGTTTCCAATAAAGTGTACGATACAGCGACCGAATTTCAAAAACAAGATGGTGAAAAAATAAGTGATTTTAAAAGAACTGTTTTAAACGGTGAACAACTACGTGAAAAGTTGCTAAAACTTGCAGTAAAAGCTGCTCAAAGTTCGAACGAAAAAATAGAGTGCTGTGACAAAGAAGTATGTGAAGAGTGCACTATTTGTAGTGATTCCATTTGCACGGATAGTCAATGCGAATATAACAAAATATTACATAATAATGGCGTTGATACGGGATGCAATTCCGACACTTGTACAGCCAGTTGTTTCCAGCAATATTCTGAATCAAGTAGGAGTAAACTAAATCAAAGACACAACTCTTTTAGTGGAATACAAGTTAAATCTTTGAGTAATGTTCCCATTCCAGCAAATGAAAGCAATGTTAAGAAATCTCAGACAATTGGCGATAACCTGCATCCATATATAAGAAAAGAAATTTCACCTAAATTACAACCATTGCCTGCTAAATCCGATTCTCTGAAGAAAACGAAATTAAAGGACAGAATAGAGTACACAGAAAAACTTTTGGCAGCAGAAATACGAAGCCTTACTGTCGATCGCTCTTGTAAAAGTCACACCAAAAAGACGTCGCCTACAGATATGAGCTCTGCTGGGCAAAGATATCAAAATAAGGCCAAATCTGAAGTAGACCTTAGTCATTATGGTGCTGGCAATGATTATGAACACTTACCACCACCACAACAATTTAGAGATGCTCCTCCACCACCTGATGCATTTAAGGTAGATTATTGTTAACGTTTTTAAATATACTTAATTACATTTTATCAAATATATACCAAGGGCACTTTTTTTTTTTCAATTTTACAGGATCCCCCTTCAAAGTCACCAGAATTAAGTAGACAAATTAGTAGTAAATCTTCAACACCCTCCAAAACACAAAGAAAACAAGCAAGTCAACCCTCTACCCTACAATTAGATAATCCCCTATATCACGTCTGTGAAGGTAAGCTAAACGAATACACGTCTTTATGCTTCTAGCTTCTGCTTATAATAATACTAACCAAAACGCTGTTGGCACACCAGGAATCATAGAGAGGCGAAAATTAAGGCCTCATCAATCAGTCAATGCAACAGCCACAATTTCGTCTAGCACGCTTAACAAAAGTCAAAGCACTGGGGAACTTGCTTCTAGGAATGATAATGGAAATAATAAAGGTAAATAACATGTCTTAATTATTATTTTTTTTGAACTTCTTTTAACTAAACTAACTAACATTCACAATAAATTATTTAATAAAATATTATGTAATAGTTTAGTTTCGGGCCATTCAAGTGTTTAAAATTTCAGAGCCACGAGAAAGCAATCTTGTTAGTATATTTGGACTGGCAGAATCAGAGCGATTGTTCGTAAAATGTAGAGAAGAATTCAGGCAAAGCGTTAAATATCCTGGAGCTATATACTCAGATTTCCCGCCCATAGAAAATTCTCTACCATACTTTCATATCAGCGATGAATATCGTATGTTTAATCCAGAAGGTAAAATAGAAAACTTATTCCATTTTTATTAAGATTTTAATTTTATATCAAACAAATCTGGTACAGTTAGAACTATAAAATAATAACAAATATTCTGTATATATTCTAGGCTTGCATCTTATAATTTGCGTGCATGGACTAGATGGCAACGCTGCAGATCTGCGACTAGTAAAAACATATTTAGAGCTTGGCCTACCAGGAGCTAGGCTAGATTTTCTGATGTCTGAAAGAAACCAAGGCGACACATTCTCTGATTTTGATACTATGACTGACAGGTACGATTTAGTGTTACTATTTAGCATAATATAAAACTACTGTAGCCTAATCATAAACCATAGAGAAGCGAAAATTAAGGCATATCAGTATGCACACAATAATTTCGCTACACCGAAAGTCAAAACACTGGGCAACTTGCTTCTAGGAATGAAAATGTATCCTCCAGGATACTAATTCCGCCATTTGATTACTGTCTAAAGTTGTTATCGGGAGTATTAGTATTGTAAATAAAGTAACTACTATTATTTTTTATTATGTATTTTTGTTAAATATTTAATTTCGTTAAGAACTATTTTATTTTATTTATCTATTATTGCAGACTCGTTCAAGAAATTTTGACGCACATACAAAACTCGAGCGAGCCAGCTAGAATAAGCTTCGTAGGTCATTCCTTAGGAACTATAATTATTAGATCTGCACTTGCAAGACCACAAATGAAGGCTTACTTGGGAAAATTGCACACGTTTCTCTCTCTCAGCGGTCCACACTTGGGTACATTGTACAACTCCAGCGGTCTAGTAAATGCGGGTAACTATCATTGTTCGTAATTTATAAAGTAATTAATAAATTTATCACTTTTCCATTAATTGAAACTTATCAAAAGTCCATTTCTAAGCATAGGCTTCTCTCACAGAGTGCCGCATACATTAGACTGATAAATTGCAACGCTTAGAAGGCGATATAGCAACCTATATTTTCTTTATATTATTTTAGGATATTGTTAGGAAGATGCTAATCCCCGATCTCCTGTTTCATTTCTTTCATTTTTCTCTGTCGCCTCTTACGACACACCCAGGATGATATCAAGTAGTGGATTCTCTTACACCACTATACTGTTTCATAACAAAACTACCAACATACTCGTATTTTGCTTATAAGTTTAAAAAGATCATTAACTGATTCATGGTTCAATCTGTCATTGACTATTAATGTTTCTATAACTAATTACGTATGAATACGTTAATGTTTTGCATATTATGATTCATACCAACATATTTAGGAAACATCAAATCAATCAGAAAATGTCCAATAATCTCAGCTCGACGCTGTAATCGCTGTTTGGTAGATTAAATCCGCTCGTCGCGCTATGTGATACTGTTGCGCGTCTAAGTTGATGTCTGATACCTGGTACTAGCGCCATCTAGTATCGGGGAATAGAGCGAGGATCCAAAAATGCCATGCTGGATTATGGAAAATTCCAAATCGAACTTTCTAGTCGGACCTGGATGTTTCATGGAAAAGGCCTATTTAAGGCCATTGGAGGCCTCGACCGAGGCAGTATTGAATTAGCGATACGAGCGAAGCTTTCGGAGTAAAATAAAATGAACTAAAGTGTTAAGTGTGAATAATTATTAGTGTGATTTAAGTTTTAATTGGTGTTCGGTAATAAAAGTATCAATTTTGGTAATTCAATCGGCAGTTTTTACTGTCACAAACCCTAAGCTCGTAAAATACCTAAAAATACAGTGATTTTCTTTTATTTTATAAAATAGATAGTCACCTGTTGTAATATATCGTAAGGTGGAAAATATAAATTTACGCGAATGTGAGTCCATATCCGTGTTGAAAACTTAACTACGGAAATATTCACCAAAAATGTTGACGCTCGGGGCAATCTGTGACATCAGTAATCGAAGTATATAATAAATCTGTAGAAAAATTATTTGTTCACGATTCACGCAAAACTACTATATGAATTTCCATGAAATTTGTGACGGATTTCCATGGCATATGGCAACTTTTCTGCCGTTACAGACAACTAAAAAAGGAGGGTTATGATTTTCTTTTTTTTAATTTTATTGTTATGATGGTTGTGATGGTTCCATTTTTCATAAAGAGCATTTAGCTATACGTATTACGTTAAATAAGTTTATATAAGTGTGTGTGTGAAAATGAAACTCATCGCGTAACCAACCAAAAAGGGCAGAATGACGTCTGCCGGGCAACTAGTGGTTAATAAAAGTCAAAAAAATTGTTTTAGCAGATTGAAAAAGGACAGGAACGAGGGAAGCGCAGCGGATTCCCTAACCTCCTATGACACCTACGTTGGGTTCGGGAACAACGTATGTGAACCCCGCAACGGAGTAACACACAAGGGCGTCGACCTCTTCTTTTTCTTCAAATAGGTTCAGGCGGGGATTACGGGTCTTCCGAGGTCGTCCCGGTCCCAACGCCTTAATTCTTCAATATGTGCCGCGCTAGCGAGTTCCGTGAGAGAGTAATTACTTTCCCTATCACTTCCCTATATACTTTTCTTTCTTGATTATATTATATACTGGTAGCTGGTCCCGAACGATTTGTATCCAGTTTGTCGTCTACATGCACCAATGTGCTATGCAGGTATCGGGCCTCGGGGTATACTCCATTGCCCAGATATTCATCATGGCCCATAACTATGGGCCAGTCTTTGAAGCCTATTCTAGGCGTAGATGATTAGTACGGATTAGTCGGTAGTCAGATAAGATTTTTCCCGTAGTTAACCGACTACGGGGAAAAAAAAGAGGTTATCCAGTAAAAAAGTCTAAGTTGGCCTTTCAGCGGCATTGAGGGTTGTTACTCGACTCTCTAATCGATATAGAGAGGAGTTCTCTTTGAAGAGATCGCCCGTCCGGGGGCCGAGTGTGCAACGGCGCAAAGCCGTTGAGATGGTCATGTGGCCCGTTGTCGGCGCGGTCAAACATGCCGCGCGCTAGCCGGGCCACAAAGTCGGTGATGGTCTCGACTTTCAGATCGGCCGCTATGACGTCGTTCCGGACGTAGCGACCTGCTCCGACGATCGTCCTTAATGACAGATTCTGCTGAGCCTGCAGTCGCCGCCTCAGAGGGTCGCTCAGAAGCGCGTACCAGTACCGGAGCTTGGTCTTTATCGGCAGCTTGGATGCCAGGCCCGGACGGAGCATCGCCCGCGCACATCTGGCTTTGCGGATGACGAAGTTGACGTGCGCCGTCATGCGCAGCGCCCGGTCGATCCGGCACCCGAGGTATGTCACGGCCTTCTCGTACGCGATCTTCTGGCCGTTGAGGATCAGCGGAGGTGGTAAATTTCTTAGACGGCGAGTGAGCAGAGCGGTCGTCTTACCAACGTTGACGACCATCCTCCACTCGTTCAGCCATGGTGGCAGCAGGTCCAGCAGATGCTGCATTCTGGCAGTGGCTATATGGGCTCTTCTGGACGAGGTGAAATAGGCGCTATCGTCCGCATATAGTGCCAACTCAACGTCGTCCTCCCATTCTTGCAGCCTGCCTGCCAGTGTTGGTATGTCGTTAGTGTATGCCGCGTACAGGACTGAAGACAAACAGCTGCCCTGTGGGACGCCAGCTCTGATGGATCTTGTTGCAGACTCGGCGTCCTCTACGCAAACGTAGAACTTCCTGTCTTCCAGGAAAGACGCCATTAACCGCAGCATAGCAGGGGGGACACTGGTCTGCTCGTGAAATTTGTTTAGTAATCCTGAGTGCCACACCCGGTCGAACGCTTTCTCGATGTCGAGAAAGACGCCCAACGATATGCGGCCATGATTGTACTCTGCCGCAAGCAGGTGCAGCACTCTAGTCAACTGTGTGACTGTAGAGTGACCCCTCCTGAATCCGTGTTGCTCCGCCCGAAGTTGGATGCACGGACGGAGACGTCTCAGCAGCAATCTTTCAAACAGTTTAGCTATGTGCGGTAATAGCGTAATCGGCCTGTAGCTGGCAGCTCTACGCCTGTCCTTCCCGGGTAACGATTTGTATGTCGTTGCTGTCCTCTGCAGGGCATAATGCCGTGCAGGTCTCGGGCCTCGGGATGTACCCCTTTACCGGATGTTCCTCACGGCACACTACAGTGTGCCGGTCCTGGGCGCCTTGATGGTGAAGGCGTTGTTTTAACGACTATTGTCGCGGTCGGTTAAGTTTTTCATTAAAGTAGGTTATCTCGTAATTTGTGTTTAACACAAATTACTTGTCTAAGTTGGCCTTTCTGCGGCATTGTGGGGTTTACTCAGACTCCCTAATCTATATAGGGAGGAGTTCTCTTGGATAGGGTCGCCCGTCCGGCGGCCGAGAGTGCAACGGCGCGAAGCCATTGAGGTGTTCGTGTGGCCCGTTGTCGGCGCGGTCGAACATACCGCGCGCCAGCCGGACCACGAATTCATGCAGGCTCTCCATCTTAAGGTTGGCCGCTATGACGTCATTACGGACGTAGCGACCCGCACCGACTATAGTTCGTAATGACAAACTCTGCTGGGCCTGAAGTCGCCGCTTCTGACGATCGCTCAGGAGTGCATACCAGGCCGGAGCAGCGTATGTTAGCAGGGGTCTTATGTAGATTTTATAGATAGTTAACTTCGACTTTGTCGGTAACTTGGATGTCAGGACAGGGCGGAGCATTGCCCGCGCACATCGAGCTTTGCGTATAGCAGAGTCAACGTGCGCAGTCATACGCAACATCCTGTCAATCCGACATCCAAGGTAGGTCACGGCCTTCTCATATGCGATCTCCTGGCCTCCGAGGGTTAGCGGTGGTGGTAGATTTCTATAGCGGCGAGTGAGTAGAGCGGTCGTCTTGCTAACATTGACGGCCATCCTCCACTCATCCAACCATGGTGGCAGCAGGTCCAGCAGACGTTGCATCCTGGCAGCTGCTATGTGGGCTCTTCTGGACGACGTGAAGTATGCGCTGTCATCAGCAAACAGCGCTAGTTCGACGTCGTCCTCCCATTCGTGCAAGTGTACTGCCAGGGTAGGTATGTCATTAGTGTACGCCGCGTACAGGGCTGGAGATAGACAGCTGCCCTGTGGCACACCAGCTGTTATGGTTTTTATTGCGGACTCGGCGTCCTCTACGCAGACGTAGAACTTCCTGCCTTCCAGGAAAGACGCCACTAGCCGCAATATAGCAGGAGGGATACTTGTTTGTTCATCTAGCTTGTAGAGTAGTCCTGTGTGCCACACCCGGTCGAACGCCTTCTCGATATCGAGAAAGACGCCCAACGATATGCGGCCACGGTTGTGTTCGGCCGCAAGCAGGTGCAGCACTCTGGTCAGCTGTGTTTCTGTGGAGTGACCCCTCCTGAATCCATGTTGCTCCGCCCGAAGTTGATGCACGGGCGGAGACGTCTCAACAGTAATCTTTCGCACAGTTTAGCTATATGCGGTAGTAGCGTGATCGGCCTGTAGTTGGCAGCTCTACGCCTGTCCTTCCCGGGTTTCGGCAAGGCGATGACTTTGCCTTTCTTCCAGTCCTCCGGGAAGTGGGATGTCCGATATATTCCGTTGTAGAGCCGACCTATCTCTACAAGGACTCTATTGGGCAGCTGTCATAGTGCAGCGTTGGTAATCCCGTCGTGCCCCGGCGCCTTCCTCGGTTGCAGGCGGGTTACTGTCCTCCGCAGTTCGGCGGGGGAGCGACACCCCTCTCCTGCAAGCGGTGGCGCGAGCGACGACCGGCGCTCCTGCACGCGGCTCTCCTTCCGTGTATGGGATTCCAGGAACTCCGCACTTGCTGGGTTCGGCATAAACTGCTCCTCGAAGTGCTCAGCTAGGATATCCGCTCTGCCCTTGGCATCGTAACGTTGAGTGCCCGCGTTGTTGGTCAGCGGGCAAACAAGTGGTCGAGTTTTCGTTAACTGCCGGTTCAATGTGTAGAGCGACGCGTGCTGTTCGTCAGCCTTCCATATGCGCCGCTCCCAGGCCTCTCCTCTGTGGGCCTGTATTGCAACCGACAGTTCGTCTGACAGGGTGTTAAGTCTCCTTTTTACTCTAGGGCAGCGAGTACGCGCCCAGAGCTTTCTCAGCGCTCTTTTATGGTTGAGCTGCACACGTAGTCTTAGCGGCAGCTCCTCTTTTCTCCCCGTGAGAGGGACGATCGTAGAGGCCGCGTTGAGGGCCTCCTGGATGCACGTGGATATTCTAGTTGCAGCGGCCTCTACGTCGTCCGCTGAGTTGATCGGCGTATGGACTGGAGGTCTCTCCTGCAGGTGTTGGTGGTAGAGCCTCCAGTCGATCTTGGTCTTGACGGCTCTGGGCGGTGAAGTCACTGCCTTAGTGCCAAGGGTTATCAGAATCGGGAGGTGCTGTGTATTCAAGTCATACAGCACTTCTACAACTACTGGATAGTTGACGTTCCTAGTGAGCACGATGTCCAATACATCCGGATGCTTCCTATGGTCGCTAGGAATGTGCGTCGGTTCCTCGGGACCTAGAACGTCGTAATCATTGTTTTCCGCATCTTCGTAGAGTTCACGACCCGGCGGGGTGATCACTCTGGACCCCCACGCCGGGTGTTTGGCGTTCAGGTCCCCGGCGATGATGGTGGGTGCCGTACCTTCCATTACCGTCCGGATGTCTGAGGAGTTAAATGGAGTCCCTGGCGGGCGGTATGCTGCAAAGATCCTTAGTTCCTCGCCCGCCGCCTCCATTTTTATGCCGATTGAACGCATCGTCTGGAAGTCTGGCAGGTCCAGTTCCTGGTGGACGATGTCTCTCCTCACCAGGATCGCTGTCCCTCTATAAGCGACCCCTTGAGGATCGACCTCGTCCCTCCTGTAGATGGTGTAGTTAGGGAGCTTAAGATGCGTTGTAGGTCTTAATTTGGTTTCACCCAGCAAGATCACCTGGATGTCCTGTTGCTGGGTGACAGTACGGAGTTCATGGATCCTTTGGCGAATCCCGTCCGGGTTCCAATAAAGCAGACGCAGGTTGCTATCCTCCGTAGTGTCTTGCCAGTAGCGATGCCAGTACCTTCATGACGGCGGTAACGGGGTCTGCCCCGGCCATTATGTCAGCCAGGACTTGTGTACCGACTTCGATGGCTATGCCTACCAATCTGTGGATGGCATCAGCCGTCTCGAAGCCGGACGCTGGTGGTCTGCGTTCTGAACTACGCTGTGAAGGCACTGGTCTCGGGGCGTTGATTGAGGTCTTCCTTTGGGTAGAGCGCGCTCTGTGTGTGGAGCGGGCTCTACTTTCTGGTAGAGCCTTTCCTGGCGCTCTACCTGTCGTGGATGGTGCTGGTGTTCTTACAGCAACCTGCGCCTGCGAGGCTATTGGTCCTGTGGTTGTGGGGGTAGAGGTAGTCGCAGCCTGAGGAGGAGGCTGTTCCGTTCTCCTGCTCCTATTCCTCCGCCTCTTCCTCTGGGAGGGTTGCCTCTCAGTGGCGTCATTGGCAGGAGGTCGGAGAGTCGCCCCGGTGGTTGCCCTTTGGTCTGTGGGACCAACCGTTTCTATTGGTGCTGCAGGGGGGGTGGGGGGGGCTGGTTGCCTACCCTTCCCTCTGGTGATGGTTGCCCACCCGTCCTCCTGTATGGTGACGGCCTTTGGGCGACTCTGGGGGTCCTCTTAGGGTTCTCCGGGAGTAGCCCAGGTAAGACGATCCCCTGCTTCCTGGCAATCCTCCTCAGGACCGGGCAGCGGCGATCGTTGGCCGTATGGTTCTTGGCGCAATTTGCGCACTTTGGTTCCTCCTCTCTACCCCTTGGGCAAAGGCTGGCAATATGTTCTCCAGCACAGCGAACGCATTTCACTGGCCTGAAACAGTTTGCGGAGGCATGTCCGAAAGCCTGGCAACGGTGGCATTGTGCCGGTCCGGTCTTCCTCTGCCAGGCTTCGATGACGACTCCTCTCATATAGAGGAGCTCGTCGATGTGGTATAATTGCTGAAGCTGTTCCAGGCTCAGATGCTCCAGCTGTGCATAGTAGAGGCAGCCCGGTCTGCCTCTACGTGGTGGTATGGCCTTGACATAGTTTATCGGGAAGCCTTTTGCCCGGATAGCCTCCTCGATCATCTGGATGGTACGGAACTCATCCGGACTCTGCGGAGAAAATCTAACTCCCTTCCCGAATGGACGGGCATTAGGCGGGTGGCCCAACTTCTCGTTGAGGACCTTGAAATGCCTAGTCCAATCCGGGAGGCATTCTGCAACAATCGGCGGATATCTGGACTTCTCCTTCGCCTTCTCTGTCTTCTGAGACTCCTCCGCCGTTTGCGGTCGTGGTACTGCAGGGGCCGCAGCCATGTGGGCATAGCTCGTTGACGGCCGCTGTCCATCGTCGTGAGCTAGCCCGGACGGGTTGATGGCTTGTACTGGTGATGATTTTCCGGCTGATGCAGCTAGGGTTGCGTACGTTGTTGAGCCCCAGCTGTAGGACTCCTCACCCCTTGCTCATATTGGGCCGAGTCGTGGCTACGTCGGTCCGGAGAGATGGATGGTGGCTGTTGCGGTGGTGATGGCGACCTAGGAGGTGAGGTGTGGACCTTCTTCCTAGTCGCTGTTTGGGGCTCCTCGTCATCAGATGATGCTGATGGTGGTTCTGATCGTCCAACACGCTGCCTCTTCTCATAGAGGGAGGCCTCGGTCTCGGGTGGTGTGTGCCTTCGTGGCGTCTTCGTGGGCCGCTGTTGCTGAGAGGGCAGCGGTTCACGCCCAGTCGTACACTCAGGTACGATGGGCGAGAGTGCAACCCTAGGTGCGGACTCCTTACCCGGCGACGAAGGTTTCCGGGTCGGTATTTGTGAGTAGGATGAGACGACTCTCATCCTCTCCGGATTGAAAATATCGCGGTAGGCGATGGGTATATCCAGTACGCCTGGCCGGTCCGGTGGTTTCCTCGATCTCGGAGGAGGTTCCCCCTTATCGTTCCCTGACATATCCCTAACCTAACAGTCAGCGTCAGCGGTAATTTATTTAAGGCCCTATCTATCTTCCAAACGATCGGCAGCAGATATTGATGCGCGACGCGGAATGGTGGTGATACTATTACAGAGACTTTCCACACTGTGGGCACTGCCTACCCCTTTTAAACCAAAAGGGTTGGGGGAAGTGCGGAGGTGGCACTTTACGACGCGACTAGGCACAGGATGCACGGAGCGCATATAGTGCCAAGAATCACCTAGGGGCCGGTGACCTCGACGCCTCACGAAATCACGGGACTCAACGATCGGCGGAGTTTGTCGAACCGGCGGTTATTTGCAGCCACTGCTAACTACGAATAACGCACACCTAGGTCAGATCCTTTTTTTGATGAAAAAAAAGGATTTGTATGAAAACCAGTCTAATGGGGTATCAACAAAGCTATACTCGAAAGAGAGCCGCGCCCTCTGTGCGATTACGCTACTTAATTACATCAATTTTTACTATCACTCTTACGGTTTGCCCAATATCTTTATCTGTATAAGACATACATTTATACATTTTATTTACAAAGATAGCACAAAAATATCTATACTATGATATACATTACATTTTTATATCACAAAAAACCTTTTATTTATTCAACAAAATATGCCTATTTTACAACGTATGTACTAAGTTAGAATTCTTATATGTCTAACATATAAGGTTAAAACAATGTTCTTCATTTGAAATTATAAATATCTTAACTAATACAATAGTTTAATTTACATTTTTCCTTTACATTTTACTATTTAAAACACTTTTAAATTTCTTACACAAAACTATCAATATTACACCAAACCAAAGGAATTTTCACACACAGAATTCACCTATTTTGCTCATACAGTCAATCTGAAATATTTTACAAGTCAATTTTACATGAATTGCTGAAATTTACGTTTATAATATTTATACACAAAGTGATCATTTCGACCGGGGAACAAATCCTGGTCTCTAACTTTATTTTAATATTCCTTTAAATTAACAATATTATTGGAAAGGTGATTTCAACCGGGGAACTGAACCCGGAAACATAATTTATATCTTAAAAATTCCCTATATGAATTTATTAAGAAAATATTACTAAGAAAACGACAAACTAGTCCGGCCTGGGAATCGAACCCAAGACCTTCAAATTATTAATTCGATATTTCTTTAAGATTCAACTAAGTGTTTTCTTATTAGAATATTATTTCTCGATAATTTGTTTTTAGGAGCTGTTCGTAATCGGTTAACTAATAAATTGAAATATTCTTATAGACGCGTCGCCAACACAGATCGTTATCTTGATTGTGAAGAAACAAAGACTTCGTTTGTTAGTGTACATATATGAACGCTTAAGCATGAACAAGTAGCCGCACGCAGAGTACCATGGGTATCTAGAATGTTTGCGTATCTATATGCAGGAGAAAACGCTACTTACACAAGGCAATCTCGTAAAGGTTGCTATGGTGAAAACATAACAATGGAATTAGATTACGCCCCAGTACAAAACCGCCGTTACGATTGCTGCACTTCCAGAATTTGAATTACTTGAGCATTGTCCGTATTCATCAGACCTCACAACTAGTGATTTCTATTTTATTCTGAGATTGAAGGAGTTTCTGAAAAAAGATTTTAAGAAATTAAAACAGGATAAAAATTCTGTAGAAAGGGATTATTAAGCTTAAAGACATTTCAATTGCTCCTTTTAGTATAATACACACACTATTCACTACACACAAAAAGTGTACACTATGTTTAAAAAACAAAATAACACTTATGTATAAAGTAACTTCTAACCTCTCATTTTATTGGACACAAATAAAATTTAAACATACAAAAAAAACAAACAAAACCCCCCTTTTTTAAATATTTTTTTTTAGGAGGAAATTTTTTTTTATTATAATAATTTTTAATAAAATAAATAAAAATAAAAAAAAAAAGCTACTAATAAAAAACAAAAATAATTTAAAAAAAAAAAAAAAAAAAAAAAATTTACACCAAAAAAACAGCCCCCCCCCCAAAAAAAAATCTACAAATAACCCACCTACCTCCTTATTTTTTTAATTATATCCTAACCCTATTAATTTATTGCAAAGTAAACTAAATCCATTTCAGGTATGTGGTTCATGCAAAAGTGGAAGAAATCTGGTTCCTTACTCCAGTTATCACTGCGCGATGCATCCGACCCTCGTCACTCTTTCCTCTACCGGCTCAGTGAAAGAAGCCAGCTGCACCAATTTAAGCATATTCTCCTGTGTGGCTCTGGACAAGACAGATACGTTCCCTTACATTCCGCACGTTTGGAGCTCTGCAAAGCTGCCGCCAAAGACACCTCGTTATTGGGTCAAGCTTATAGAGAAATGGTAACTGTAACAAATAAGTTAATTATTTTATTTACATTACATTATACATTTTATAGGACAAGAGTAAAGTAAAGTTACAGCCTATATACGTCCCACTGCTGAGCACCGGCCTCCCCTCATTTCTGAGAGGGTTTTAGGGCAAGGAAGTGTCCGCCACGCTGCCCCAGTGCGTGTTAGCAAACTTCACATCATGTCTTCGAAATATTTTTTTCTTTTTCCTCCGACATGCAGTTTTCCTCACGATGCGATGTTTTCCTTCACCGCCGAGCACGTGGTAAATCAACACTTAAAATAACAATTAACAATTGCATTGGTGCCGGCGTTCTGTTATATTTACAGAGAGTGTTAACCATCTGAGCTACCACGGCTCCTATAGGACAAGGTTTTTTTTATTATTTTAACCTCGATTAAGAATCAAAATGCAGATGTGTTGTCATACTTGAAAACTAAGATGGAATGCCTCGATTCCAGTAAAAAGGTTCACCGGTTCTCTACACTCAACATACAAAACACAGCAGTATTAGGCTGCTATTTTACGCTGGTATTCTGTGAGAGCGTGGTCCTTACCCGGTCGAGCCGACCCATTCGTGGTACAACCATAATATATCCGCAGAGTGGCTCTGCCACGTATAGAATATAATACATAAATTATATGATATCATACGTAAAGATATGATATGATAACATCAAAAAATGTTTCGGAAGGAAAAATCGCAAATTAAAGTTTTAAGTAATAACTAGAAATAACGATACGCCGCATAAGAATATGAAAGGATGTATTTTGACCTAATTTATTAATATAAATTGGCTATGGGATTAAGGGTTATATGAATCCATAACACAGATGCCCGTCGTGACACCTGTTCTCTCTCCGGTTGTGTCGGATTGCCGTTCCATCGGACTATGACAGTGAGGGAATAGGGAGTGCACGTTAAGATCGGCCGCCGAGACCGAAATCGGTTTGGAGGACATTACTCTCGAGTCTTACTAGATGGGTTGTTTACCTAAGAGAACTTTTTTTTATTCTTTTTTAGATTTAGGGACTTACGTTATTTTCAACATGTTAGTCCCATTGTACCTGATATTTAAATAACACAAAGCAATATTTAATTACTTACACAAAATACTAACTAAATTATATATCATTTGAGTAGTATTTGACAGTGATACCTACCTAAAAGAACTTGCGTTTACCTGAAAGAAAAAGAATTTACGTAACCTGTTTTGCTTCCGTCCGCATAGTCGATCTATTTTCATTAGGTACCTGATTATCCGGATCTCATCACTGACTATAAAATACGGGGTTCTGACGAAGCATGTGGCGAAAAAGTGAACGTAGAATAAAAGAAATTACTGCCTATATATGTCCCACAGCTGGGAACAGGCTTCCCCTCATTTCCGCCGCACTACCCCAATGCTTGTTGATGAACTTTACATGTCTTCTTCTGTTTAAATGAAGCGCTTATTTCCCAAAATAATAATAATGTCCTCCAGACCGAATTTCGGCTACGGTGGCCTGCCTCAACGGAGGCTAGCCATCGGCGCAGGACAGGATTATAGTGTCCAAGTGTATGCGCAAGCACAGGTGCACTCTCTATTCCCTCACTCTCATAATCCGATGGGATGGTAAACTGACACGACCGGAGAGAAATCAGGCGCAGGACCAACGGCTTTACGTGCTTTCCGTGGCACGGGGGTGAGACACCGCCAACTTCCTGACTCCGGGCAGCTATTGAGAATTTCTTGACGGAAAAACTCAATAATTAGTTTTTTTTTTGGCCCGACCCGGGATTCGAACCCAGGACCTCATGATCCGTAGTCGTACTACTACAACCACTAGACCAAAGAGGCAGTCAGAATTTCCCAGAATAATTGTGAAAATATTAGGGAGTCTGTTAAATTTTCATTTCACATTAACTTACGAGTGAATAAATATTGTATCTGAGAAATATATACACACCTACTTCAAAGATATGATGTGTGAAGTCCGCTAACAAGCGTTGGAGCATCGCGGTATACGATTATTTTTATAGTATAAGGATTACAAACACGCACACAGTCTACCAAATGGTAAGAGGATGCTGTGGCCCATAGACATCTACATTTATTTTGTATTAAGAATTAAAGTGCAGATGCGTTGTCACCCCTGTGGACTAAGATAGAATGCCTCGTTTCCAGAAAATGGGGTCCTCGGTTCTCTATACTCACAATATCGCAATAAGCTGCTATTTTACGCTGGTATTCCGTAATAGCGTTGTTCTACCCCGGTCGAGTCAACATATTGGTGCTAAAGCCATAAACCCTCGACTAAGCGAATCTGTCGCGCCACTTCTGAAGGAATTCGCGCGATCGCAACACGTATGACTAAACTGACGATTTCTACGAATAAAGTTTTGTATGAGAGCTATTTATAAAACTTAAGTCGTTGGAATTTTTATGAAATACGCTAACAAATTACATACAAATCAGGACAGTTTTATTTTGTGATATAAGTTGTCAATTCGATTTTGAAATTAGTGTAAGCTATTTTTTTACCTACTTCATTGTACATAATTCGTTATAATTATAAAATCAAACCTTTATTTGTTAAATATTTTTTTTACTTAAAGATACATTCTCTAACATTAACCTAATCAAATAAAACACTTCCCCATACATTTTTTCACACCACAAGCCCTACAAGAAAATACATATACACTACATACATGTCTTATTTAAGCGACCCGAGCGCCGGACAAAAAATAAGGTAAAATGCTTCAATTCGGAGAGTATTGCAAAAGAAGTAGCTATTGTAAATAATTTATGCTCTAGTACGGCTCACATTCTTATCACAGACAAAGTTTTAACACTTAGTGCCGATTTCACCAACGACGTCGTTGTCTAAGATTAACTAACCCGAGAATAAAGATATTCCGTACTTTTACTCTCAGATAACTTACTGTACATTTCACCATGCAAAACAACAGATTAGTTTGCCTCAGATTAACTATTCTTTCGAATAACGGTTTTACTTATCTGTGGAAGACTATTTGAATGAGCAAGTGAATGATTGTATAAAGACTCCCTTTGATTTCGCCGAATTTCCCGTCGAGTATTCGGAAACTTTATGTACTCGTGGTTCAATGACGCTATGGCAGCACTAACGCTATGTATTATTCTGTGTGCTGTAGGTGTGCTGAGCCCACTAAAATCACCGATTGTTAATTGTGAATTATTGGTAGCATAAAACCTTAGTGTTGCCAAAAGCTGATTAATCGGCGAAATTGATTGATTCCTGTAAACCAAAACAGTTTTATTTTAGAGCAATTAATTGCCGTATTATGTACCTACGAACAGTATAAATAGGTACAAAAATGCACCTCTCAGATATAAATTCCAAATGATCAATTTTGATCAAAATATTATGAGCTGCTGATTTAGATAACCGAAATCTTATCCTAAAGTCTTCGTCATCATAGTCATAAAAATAATTATTCCTTTCTTTTATCCACCTTGGACGTTTTACAACATAATATGTTTCATCTTCACTATCATCACTGTCACTGTTGTTAATCATTCTTCTCAAACGTTGCATTATGTATAGCTATATACTCTCAATAATAATTAAACTAAAAATTTATTAATCAAACAGCAATTCAGGAACAAGAAACTTGGACGTACACGACAAACTATTAAAAATGTCAAATAATTAACAGCTGATAGCCTGTCGGCCATTTTTAACCGAAGAATAACTCCGTAATCCTTCAAAATCGGGAGTATAAATCTTATCTCTTGGTTAACTATTCTTGGGTTAAATTGTTGGTGAAATGTAAAATTTGATATCCTAGAATAACTTATATCATTACTCTTGGAATAAAACTTATCTGAGTTTGGTGAAATCGGCCCTTAGAAGTGCTCAGTTTACAAAAATCGAACAACACACCAAGCACTTAAAAATAAACGCAAAAAAAGACCTCTCAAAGTATAGATCACAGAACAAATTATGTTGCATTTATTTTAAATATAAATTGAAATACTAGAATTTGATGAATACAAATAGCCAATACAACAACAAATAAAATAGTTATGTTGTCTTACAAAAACATTCGAATAATTTATAACAAAAGGGATAGTTTTACTACAAAATATCCCAAGTACATGGTATAATAGTATGTACATACGAGTAATACTGCCGCATCTAAACTTAAAACGTACTCTACTTTAGATATAACTGTACTCGTTAAAATAACCAAAATACAAAATATTTTGGTGTACAATAAAGAGTAAAAATAATAAATATAAGTGTGAACATAGAAGTGTAATAAAAATAAATGAAAAATTAAGCTGCTTCATCAGAGGTCTTATTTTTTATTAGTCGAAAATGAAAAATAAAAAATGTTAGTAAAAAAATTTTAGGATTTGGAAGTAAATAACTTTAGTAGATAGTCGCAATGGTGGCAGTGCAGTGGTTAGATGGCTTAACATCATTTCTGCAGGTCCTTAAGTCTAGAAACGACCAAGAGTGTGTTAAATACATATACATATAGTGTTAGTACAAATACATATTTGGTATATATTATATTCCAAATATGTATTTGTAGTATTTTCAATGTTGTTACTACTATAAATGCATACAAATTATAAAAGTATGTAATTAATATTATGTTATATTTATATACATATATTGAATGCATAGTGGCAAAACAGGGGTCAATACATACAGTTTTGCTTCAACCAACACTGAACGTATGTACCCGTTTTTTGCAAACAATGCACACCCGACGGTAGTCAGCGAACGGGTGTTCAGCCAGACGGTGGGTGAGGTCCATGTGCCGGTTCTGTGTGGTTAAAGGTGGTTGCGGGGAGGCAGAACAATGTTTTGAAAGAAGTGATTTTAATAAAGCGATACGGAAATTACGATGAGTAAGAGAAGAAGAGTAATGATGGATGATGTAAGAATTTAATACAGAGACGTTTAGAAGTCTCCTAAACAATTTCTTGTACCAGACCCTTGTACGTTTCCGCTCGTAGGGTACATAGCATCTGGTCTTTTTATCCACCCCACCCATCATGATATTGTAATCCAATATCAATAAAAAGCTACAGCGTGGCATCGTAAGCCTCTTAGAAATAAGAGGCCTACGCCCTGCAGTATTTTTTTATTAAAAAAAAAAAGAACACTGCTATAAACATTACTAATATTCCCCTTAACCACACGTGGTAAGCTTAAATTGCTTGTGTTACGTGTGGTTCACGCCAGTAGTCGAATAGCGGATTCGACGAACTTTTGAGTTCGCGGTCCGCGCCCTGCCATTAGGCTACTGTCGCTTTATACTTTATACTGTCGCTTTGTATGACGTATTCGACGACTATGGATACGACCCACTGGGGACGTATCCATAGTCGTCGAATACATGTTGCAAATCCCATTTTTATCGTGTTCGAGTAGTAAAAGCTACACTTGCACACTGAACGGGCAAGCTAGAGAGCACAGATTTAGTGAGACAATACTCTCTCACGGAATGTTCCGTGAAAATTCGGTTCAGCGTTCTTGGGGATGGATATTGTTTCTTCAATCGATATCCGGAACGTCAATCAGTTCAGTTCAGGGTTCACCGCATGCAGGCGAAATCCAATTATTACTTTTTATTTTATTTTAACATTGCTTTTGAATAACTGGATATCGTAAACTTACTATAATGCCAGGGTGATTTGGAAAAAAAAAAAAAAAAGTTATAAAATATAGAAAAAATTGTTTTGCTATTTTACACAAAACTGTTCTTTTATCACTATTATTTAATCTTTCATCTCATAAAGATTTAGATGATTTAGAACTTTTTTACGTAAAAATAATAGATCTTCAATTTTTATTTTTATCTTTTTCTCATATACAACATAGCTTGTAATATCAAAACAAAATTTATGATATATTTTTAGATACTTGAGTGTATTTTCTATACTGGAATTAATTTGCCAAAGAACAAAGGTTTTTTTGTTGTTCTACGCGGGCGAAGGCGCAGAAAAAGCTATTAAACGATAAAATTAAATATACTCGTATACTTCTCATCAAAAAAATCGAAACACCTTGCAAGTTTATGTTTTGTAAGGATTATCAGTTTTTTTTTATTATTTACGAATAAATATCAAATGTCGCTTAATAGTGAGTTTTATGAGGTTTTCAAAGGTTTCATGCTTTCTTTAATGAGTCATTTTTATTTTGTATGGAGAACGAAGGCAATGAATGAAACAACAGACGTAGTTGAAAAAAAAACTGAAAAACTTTTATTAAATAACGTTTAATAACTAGTGTTTCCTCCTCCAGCTCTTATCACCGCTTTCATGCGGTTTTTCTTCGATCGGATTAGAGTTACGATGACATGCTGTGGGATGTTGTCCCATTCTTCCTGAATGGCACTTTTCAGCTGGTCAAGTGAGTCTGGGTGAGGATCTCTCGTTCGGATTTGCCTCTTTAGTTGATCCCAGGGATGTTCAATTGGATTCATGTCCGGGCTCTTTGCTGGCCATTCCATTATGGAGATACCGACTTCGATAAGGTCACGTACGTAATCACGTACGATGCTCGCGGTATGGGCTCTCGCGTATCGTGCATAAATGTGAACCCGTTGCCGATAAAGTGTGCATAGAGCATCACGTGAGGCTCTAGGCACTGTTCAACGTACCGATGACAGTTCAAAGCAGGTAGACCTGGCCCAGACACGAAGGCAAGCTCTGTCTTACCGTCGGCAATTCCTGATTCCTCCCCAAACAGTCCACGAACCACCACCATAACTGACCCTTTCTTCAATGCAGCATTTTGCAAAGCGTTCTCCATCTCTTCTGTAGACCTTGTTCCTTCCGTCGTTACCATAGAGCATGATTTTACATTCATCAGAGAAGAGAACTTTGCTCCATTGGAGGTATGACCAATTTAGGTGCTCGCGTGCAAAGTCAAGGCGCGCTCTTCGATGGACATTATTTCGGTCCATTTGCTGGCTTGTGTGGTTCTAGTCCACGTTCCTTCAACCTTCTTCTAATCGTAGAGTCACTTACAGCGACCCTTACAAACTGCTACAACTTGAAGCTGCTGCTGCAGTTGAAATGCATTAAGGCGCCGGTTTCGTAAAGAAGTTGATACAATAAATCGATCATCTCTCTCAGAAGTGACCCGATTCCTGCCAGATCCAGAACTGCGCGTGAACATACCAGTCTCTCGATAGCGGTTGTAGACTCTATGAACAGATGACAGGCTTAGATGCAGTGTTCGAGCCACAACACGCTGACTAAGTCCAGAATCCAGCAATGTCACCATTTGGGCGGCTTCTGTGGGCGAAGTATCCATATGTTTTAGGAAATAAAACTTTTTTCAGACGGCTTAAAGTCATAGTAAACAAATTAAAAACAAAAACGTTAAAGATAAACGCAAATTTTTAGTTTATAAACGTCTCCAACTGTAGACGCACATTTGTCTCGTCTCAAAATAGTGATTCATTTCATTTAGAGGATAAACAAATGAAATTCTAATTTCGAATTATGAATTTTCGCTTACCATTGTAAAGGCCAGATTACCAGCTATACAATAAGGTTTTTTTTTCATGGAATGAAAACTCTTTTGTATTAAATTAGGTTTTTCAATTTTTTAACAAATTAAAACGAAGGTGTTTCGATTTTTTGATGAGAAGTATTTTTACGTATCTATGGTATGCATCAACTATTTTATTTTTTCACGTTAGCTTTTTAAAGAATAAGTAAAAATCAGATAGTTCACTTTTTTGCCTCTCTATTTTATGACTATCTTGTCAAACACCTCTACCTAGTAACAGCATATCAGTACATAATAATTTGGTTGGTTTTCAGGTACATAATATGGTGTCACCGCTAGCATCACGTGCTTCCAATGTGTCCGTAGTCCGCTACGACGTGCAGCACGCGTTGCCGCACACCGCCAGCGCTCTCGTCGGCCGCGCGGCCCACATAGCCGCCCTCGACTCCGACCTCTTCATAGAAAAGTTTCTTTTGGTCTCCGCACTCAAATATTTCCGATAGTAAAACCCTTAGTTAATCAAATGTTAATTATTCTTGGGCATTAGTATGATAAAATATTTCAAAAATAAGCCATCTACACACTATCAATGATTATTTTCTCGTTCGAATATTTCATCGTAGCCAGATAACCAAATATTATTTTCAATTTTGTCTACGAAATTTTTGCTATACTGATGTAATTGAAAATTTGGCACTATAGTGTGTGACTAAGTCGATGGAAGCATGTAGTTTGGGGGCGTGCTCGTTACTTGCTGTAATTATATGATGATGATGATGAGTACTTGACCTGCGCTGTGCTATTTAATTATATAAAGATATCTTACACCATTAGATATGCAGTTCTTCTGTTATTGAATAACTTCGTTAATTGCTAGGCTTTATATTTTATCTCTTTGGTTGTGATTTTTTTCGTAATACAATTTATTTTGTAAAAAAAAACGAACTAATAAGTACTTATTCTATTGACCTATTTTTCTTAAATACTCTTCGATATTGCCTTTATTTTTTATAGAAACAATGTAAATTCAATGTGATTTATTGTAATTATTTAAAAGACTAGTTAAATTGGAGTCTCAAAAACTACAGTTTTTTTTTCGCTTTTACTTCTCACAAATAACACCAAACTACGAGGAATTTTCAATTTATACTCGATATTTTATCGATAGTTACTATGACGTTAATTGAAATGGAAATTGATGCCTAATCTTTCTAAAAGTGTGATAATTCGCCTAGTTTTTACTATATCCACACTCCAGAGCGACTATGAGCTACATTGAAAATCAATGAGGCAGCATTTTGAATTAAATAGCATTAAGACGGATTTTACACCAAATAATTAAGACTACAATTTAGCTAATGTAGATATTGTAGATGTTATCTGTATTAGTTATTACAATTGATTGTTGTGTCATAACTGGGATTATATTGGAAAATATACAGATGGAAACACATTGCATCGTTAGACAGTACCTAGAGTGTACAGATGTTCCATTTCAAAGCAACATGAGTAAACGTCTGTAAAGTACTGTACCTATCTAAAAATGATAATACTAATGTTGCAGCTCGTTCCTCGTCTATCTATGAAATCGATTTTGTTAGAGAAACGGTTGCTCACTGACTATATTATCGTAATTGAATAATTTCATGGTCTTTCTTTATTGTAAGGTATTAACCATGCGATCGAAGTCATGAAGTTTATTTTATTATATAATGTGGCCATTTCGAATCCCGATTCCGAGGTAATAATGTACTTATCTGAAATAATAATGTTTTCGTGAAATAAAATTAGCTAACGTCATTTGTACTTTTACCATACAATTTTGAATTCAAATGGCACATCTAAATATGAATAATTATTTATATTTTGTAAAATTTGGAAATGATGACATAGGTACCTACTCGTTATTTGCTTTGGAGAAAATATATAGAATCAATTTCATTTACATTTTGTACAAAAGATATTTTATTTATAAATTTATATATATATATACATATATATATATATATATATATATATATATATATAATGGAAAATGTTGACTTCGATAAGTCAAAATTTAATACACTGATAAGGTTATTTATATTATTATTATATATTATATAGTATATTCTCCCGCAACAAGATTTGATGTAGGACATTTGGTATGGCTATGTTTATACCTACTAATACATTATAATTAAATTTCTTTAGTTTTGTTTAAGTTTTTTTGTCTATTTCTTCAGGCCATTTAATCAGACGATCATTTAATATTATATATAATTTAAGAATTTCTTACAAACACTTAAAACTTTCTTGATAATAAAGAAATATTACTGCATTAAAGTATTATCCATTACTATTACTCCAAGTATTATCCTTTAAATAAACAAATTCAGTCCATCAAATTAAATTTTATTTGAATTATAAATCTATCAAACATTACTACAATATCTACTGAAGAGTGAATGATTACAAGAACTTTTAAAATTGTATTTATTTATCTATTATAATGTGGCAACTCTTTTTTTACAGTTTATATTTACAAATTAACGTCTTTTGTATTATTTAATTTTATAAAAGAAATAAACTGAATTCCTTACTGAAATTAACATAATGAAGTTTTTAAAATAACCTGATAGCCTTAATCTGAATGAAACGTTAGAAACTAAAGTTGTAAATTTTTATCGAATGTTAGACTGATCTTTGAAATGATACGATTATTAAGATATTGATAAGTTTCATAGATTATCTTTTATTGATCGTAGTGGTTATTGTTTTATATAAAAATGATCTTGCTCTGTCCACTTTTGTCGATTAATCTGTAGGTAAAATATTATACAGGGGCTTCACATTTCTAATCTTATTTTAAAAATAACCTTTTGGCGTATGATAAACAGTAAATTTTTTTACTCTGTTCTGGTTAAGGTTCCTCAACAAAATTATCAGATAATTACCACATTCTTAATTTAAAAGTTTTGAACCAAAAGATAATTAAAAAATCATTTCTTTCTACTCGTAGTTGCACATGCTTTACACAAAGGGAACACAGTTATAAGACCTACCGCGATTGTACCAATCATTAAATCGATCAAACTGTTTAGTCGAGTTGTGTGCTTAATGATGATTTTGTGATGATTAAAATGTTTGGGCGATGGTCGTGCGCATACAGTTGATTCCATTATTAATTTACTAGTTTTCTCTATCGAACAGTGGATTTCGCAGAAATCAATTAAACTTAATAATTATAAGTTTCATGAGAAAGTACTAGTCAACGGTGCTAGTTCACAACAAAATTGCCGCGGATCGATCCTACGGATTAGTGGAGCGTATGCGCCTCCCAATACATGTTAATATAGGAGTACAATGAATGAGCTGTTGGTCGATAATTGTTCAATTAGTTAATCAAAAACATCTAAACAGTTATATTTGATTAAATAATGTATAAGTATGCGCCTAGGCTTACACTCGGTGGACACATCGCGACGTTACTAAATTAGCCCCAACTTTTAATCATATACATGTGAAATAGATAAATTGCTAATATTAGTCATTTGTATATTACTTTTTTTGAAATATATGAACGTTTTTTTTAATCTTAATATCAAATGAAATTATTTTTTTCGTGTCATCGTTGTTTAATATGGAAAGCGATCGCTAATATCTGCTGTAAATTATTAATTCAATGATACATCATGTTATCGATCACCAATATTGTTTTATATCAGTGGGAGAGGTCTGACATTCTTTTGTTAATTGTATATCTTTGTTTATAATTTTGCTATAAGAGATCTAAAAATATTATTATTTTATATGCTTAGTAACTAGACACATAATGTATGAAGAATAAACATCTGTAAATAGAGGACTAAATTTTATTTGTAAATTAAATCCGTATATTTAATGGCAATGTGTCGATGTTATACACTTATTATAATAATAAATAAATAAATAAATAATGCATAATACTTTTCATTTGGAAAATGTATTTGTAAATAACAAAAATCAACTTGACACGTCTTTTATCTACTTTGTACTTTTATTGCCTTTTGCAATTCTTAATCAACATTCTCGAGCATTTTTCAATATAATATGTGATAGTTGAGGTTTCTGTTTCTCGCTAATAGAGGTTTTAATATATATATATACTAGCTTGCCAGGCTGACGTTGTTCTGCCCTTTTCGACGACCCTTTGTCATGTCCAATTAAAACACTTAAATTCGTAAAAAAAATTGTGGGTCACTCATGGGTAAAAAAAAAACTATCCAACCAACCAGACCAAACGCCACACGGTGTGCAAATTTGATTAAAATCGGTTAAGTAGTTTAGGGGTCAATCGGGGACAAACAACGTGACACTTAAATATATATATGAACATATATATAATGTATATATGTACATTGTAAACTCTATCTAACGACACTCAAGGGACTGTGCATATTTTGACGTTATAAAGAGTTCACGTAAAATGGAACGAAGAATAATCTGTTCCGCATGCTATGCAACTAATAATATGATAAAGTATAGATTAAATCCATGACTCCAACTAACAACTGTGCAAGAATCTACACGTGCAAGCCATCTCAATTTAAAAACAAAACAACGGATTTCTTAGAGAGTTTTATATGTATAATACCGATAGTCGAGTTTATTACGAGCTATTGTAGCGACAAAAAAACGTTTAACACAGCTGTGCAGTTTTTACTAATTTTTGCAACTTAAAAAGTACTTTTAATTATTTTATTGTTGTTATTACTTATAGAGAGACAAACATCCAGACCAAGTATTTAGAGGCCATATAAAACCTTGTTTCCTATGGGATTTAGAATCACGTCCTCTCTGTGCCACATCCAGACACTTAGCTACTGAGTTATCGAGCCGATAGTCAAAATTATAATTTATTAGTGTTATTGAAACCATGAGCGAAGAGGAGGTGATGCACTTTATGGTAAGGGAAGTAATATGATGGACTACAACCCACAGCTCCACTATCATAATGCTTATGCATCAGAGAGACCTTCTGTAACAATGCTTTTGTATCATAGACCTTACTATCATAAGTCTTTAAAATATGGGACTTCATAAGTGTCTACTCTAACGGCCATTGCACACTGTTCAGTACATATTGTACTTGTCCGTATCCAGTATATAACATAAGTAAATACTGGATACGAATAAATTCCATTTAGAAGACTGGACGGATGATAATGAGTAGATAGTTGCACATTTTTTTTACAGTATGAGGACTTTTACTACAAAAGAGCACGTAGTCACCCTGATGGTAAGCGGATCTTCTCTCGATTAAGAACCAAACTGTAGATGCGTCGTCACTCCTCAGTACTAAGAAGAAATGCCTCACTTCTAGCAAAAAAGTTCTTATGATCTTTACACTCACGATACGAAACAGCAGCATTAAGTAGTTATTTTAGGTTCTTATTTTTTGAGAGCGCGGTCATTCCCCGTTCGAGTCAACCCATTCATGTTATAACCATAATACCGCTTCAGCCTGGTTCTACTATGTTTAAAGGTTTAAAGGTATTCATTCGTAATTTGTTAAAATGAGATTTAAGACTTTTTATCGTCGTTATATACTGAATGAGATAATGTTATCAAAATATACGAGTATTTTACTTGTATATGTTAAAGTAATTTGTATTTGTTTTTTGTTAAGTATTCATTAATATTTGTACAAATAAAACTTAAATTGCCAAGGTAGCACGCTTAACGTCAACGCCGTATTACGCGCAGTGTGGCTCTACCACGTTAAAAAATAAAAATTTAGTCGTTTTTCATAATTTTTCATACAAACAAATAGCTAATGCCGGACTTATGGAGAGGTCAATTAAAATGAAATCATTACAAACATATTCTAAGCTTAGCCTCAGGATTGACTGTGAAGAAAGTTCGAAGTGATATGTCGCGTGGCAGCGTTTGGGGTAAAAATTTATAGCAGCAGCCACTCAGTGCATATATTATGTGCCGTTAGTCTTGACTCTGATAAAGTACTAATAGCCTTTTGGCGAAGTGCACAAACATCACAAAAGGACATCCACTAGGATAAGTGTTGAGGAAGAGTAGGTTTGTCATGCATGGGAATACATATACTACATACAAACAAATGTTTGGAAATAAAATTGTTATAGCGCAGTTATAAAAATTACGTCTATTTATGGACTGTATTAATTTGTTAAAAACAGGGTATAAGGTTAAAGATATTATTGGCAAATTTTAATGTTACTTGTGTTCATTATTATTTAAATTGATTATGTGCAACTTAAAATGATAATAAGTAAAACAAATGTATAAGAAGTGCCTAACTCGACGCAAATTATGCACAATTATTAGAATTCAGGCTAATAATACTGTAGAAGTCGTCTATTGAATCGCCTTTTGTTAGATGTAACCTAATAATATATCACTACCCCATATCGTCCCGTGGGTGTCGTAAGAGGCGACAGAGGGAAATTGAAAGAGGTGATGAGTAACAGCATCTTCCTCATAACAATTGAAAACAATAAAAAACTGCGGTTGACAAAATCCTTCCTATAAGGCAATCTATGGGGGAGGCCTATGTTCATAGGTTGTGATGAAGATTAAAATTATTACTTTAATTTGTACTATTTAATTTTAGTACTGTAAAATATACTAATTGTTATTATATTTTGTTCATTAATATGTATTTTATCAATTGAATACAATATAATTTGAATTACTAATTTAAATTTATAACTTCAATAAAATAATATGTTGTCATTATAAATGTTTATTAAACTTTAATAATATTTAAAAATCAACACATTTTAGCTGGGTCGTACATTTTGTCATGTGCGCTTGCACGCCCTAAAACCAGGACGTTTCTGACTATTATTATACAAAGGTACTCTGTAGTGACTAATGGTGGTTTGTTGGTCCGGTTCAACGCAAAACGTATTTTCTTCGTGTGGACAGCATTCTACCGACCATAATTATATTATACCGATTATAATTATTTCGTTGCTGCAAGGTACAACTCACTGATTGGCTCTCTAGTCGCATTCCATCCCCCGTACTGATACGTCATTCGCAGCTATCCCTTCACGTTTCGTTCAGCGCTAGAGTTACGTACCGCGAATTTCGATGTAATAAAACCAAAACAAGACGTCATTATCCATTAATTAACTATTAGTTACGAATGAAACGTCGTGGAGGCAGGTCCGGCTGGGGGGAGTAATATATTTTCTGCACAGGTCATTCTAAACGCATTTTCGAAACAAAGTATTAATTACCGTGACAAAAATGGAAAAGAAAATTGAGAATGTGCGAGAGAAGAATAAGGTAAATAAGTAATAAATTTTATTTTATTTATTTATATTTGATGTTAAGTATATGCGGTGCAGGAAAACATCGTGAGGCAACCTGCATGTCTGAGGAATAAGAACAAAAGTTTTTCGAAGACATGTGAAGTTCGCCAACACGCATTGGGGCAGCGCGGCGGACATTTCCTTGCCTTAAAACTCTCTCAGAAATGAGGGGAGGCCTGTTCCCAGCTGTGGGATGTACATAGGCTGGAACGTTACTTTTTACTTTACTATATGATGTGTCGGTATGAATAATATCATGCGTGTATTGTTGAAATTTCAAATTTGTGCTCTTTTTTGACACATGTAATGACAGTAAAAGTGGCAATTATCTAAAACATAAACTCCTTAAAACTATTAAATTTAAACTTCTTTAAAGCCCTTATCTGATCTATCTATCTTCGGTTTAACAGACTATATTATGAGGTGAAAGCCTAAGTATAATAGCCTAAGTTATATACTAAAGTTAGTCAAGCGGAACCCATTAATTTTCTTTCGTAATTGGGTCTCGCCTTCTACTAAACTTAACCTGTCATTTTTCTTCAAAACTTAAAATTATACGGTTCAAATTTTATTGAAAACCATTTATTTGTGTTGTTTTAAATGTGATTGGGCGACGCATATTAATAACTATTCTTTTTTTCATATAATAGCACGAGGTCCGGCACAAACATTGCACATTTTAAAAACCAGTTATCATAACTTTATAAACCAATTTATTGTTCCTAATAAAAAAAAATTTTGCGTCGTTATTCATGGGGGAATATTTGCCATAGTTGCCACGCTTGGCGAGCGGGTTTTTTATTATAACACAGTTGTTATCAGGAAGATGCTGCTGCCCATCTCCTGCCTGTCTCCCTCTGTCGCCTCTTACGACACCCACGGGAAGATATAGTGGCGGTTGAGGCAGGTATACCTCAATCTCTGAAAACTAAAGTGTATAACCAGTGCGTGTTACCAGTGATGACTTACGGATCTGAGACGTGGTCCTTCACCGCTGGCCGTATGAGGACGCTCAAGGTCGCTCAGCGAGCTATGGAGAGGGCTATGCTCGGAGTTTCACTGCGTGATAGACTCAGAAATGAGGATATCCGCAGTAAAACCAGAGTGACCGACATAGCCCAACGGATTAGTAAGCTGAAGTGGCAATGGGCCGGCCATATAGCTCGAAGAACCGATAACCGATGGGGAAGAAAGGTTCTCGAGTGGCAGCCTCGTACCGGTAGGCGTAGTGTAGGGCGACCCCCCACTAGATGGAGTGACGACCTGTAAGACATGCAGGAAGTCGATGGATGCAGGTGGCTCAGGACCGTGCTTTGTGGCATTACTTGGGGGAGGCCTATGTTCAGCAGTGGACTTGTGAAGGGCTGTAATGATGATGATGATGATGAATTAAATTTAACCATACAGCTTATATTCGATATTCGATAGGTTTGGTTATTTTTTATTAACGTATTATGCCCCATTTACATTCAGCCCTGTCGGGCAGGGAAGTGAGCAGGGCAGTGGGCAGTGCAGTATGTAAACGGGCTACTCGCGCTGACACTGCCGCTGCCGTTATTTCGACGTCTGCCATAGTCGAAAGCCGAAAGTGATGTGAGTGGTAGGCACAGAACACTAATACCCTTACTAATACACTTCCCGCGATCCTGCTACGGCAGTATTTAGAGAAGTATTGCCGGCAGCGCGAGGAGCAGTGGCAGGGGCTGAATGTAAATGAGGCTTTACGTACTATTTTGTGACAAAAATCAGCCATTTTGTTTATTTAAAAAATAGCTATCTAAGAAAACTTGGTGTTTTAAAGACGAATAAAATGATACCTTTGTTGAAATCCACCCGGCCGTTTGGAAGATACTATTTAAACATACCATTTTATATATTTTTGTAATCCCCCTTTAATTTGTTTTATTTTGATATCCTAGTCCATAGGTTTAGTTACTGTTTTATTAACGTATTATTGATAGAATCAGGCGTTACTTTGCGACAATCCATTATAATATAAAATTTATTACTTTGCAACCTTCCGCTAACTAAATACAATGATGTGTCTTACCTAGATTGAAGAGCACCTTCCGCCCTCCCGCAATTGCATGCACTAACTCAGTCACCACTAGTCCCAGCACCACTACTCCCAACACCACTATTCCAGGTAAGACACACCATCGACGACAATACGACACGTGTTTCGCCTCTACACGAGGCATCCTCAGGTGATGTAGACTCTACGACGACTGACCGCTAAGACTTACACACACTTGACACTTAGAACCTTTGTACCTTTTTTGTACAAGGTGGGGCACGATCTGACATTGTCCTTTACCTAGGCAATTACAACCATCCACATTTGAAATTTGAAAGAGTGGTTTATGAGTGTTAATACTCGCCTATTATAGTTAAATAAATTTTACATTATTTAAATAAAGCAACAAAAAGTATAGTTCATACATATTTATAGATCGTACATACCTAGTCATAAGTTAAATATAACATATTTTAGTACATACATGTTTTTATTAGTTAAGTAAACTTTTTTATTTCTTTTTTTAATTTCTCCCCTGCAAACATACAAGTACCTACCTATATGACCATCATCACCAACAACTCATAAATGTCCACTGCAGAACATGGGTCATTCCCGCTTCAGAGAGGGTATAAGGAAGACAAACGAGTACTTTACATTACGGAAATTGTAGTTAGGTACATACCTTTTAACTTAATGTAACCTTTAAATACTTTGTAAATTGCATCGCAGCTTTCGGGTATTATTTGTGAGAGTAGTTGTACTGATATACCCGTACTGAATTTCAGCTCTCTATACTCTCTTCCCGATGCAAGCTATTTTAAAGTTGCAATAAGTCAATCTTCAGCAGTATCAGTTTTCGTGATCAGAGGTTTAACCAAATTTAAAAGTTCCTCAAACCTCAAATATATTATTAGATTTAGCCGCAAATATACGAAAATCCTCGCCATCAAGCGATTTGATTAACTTAATATAACTGAATTCATCGCGATATTTTTAATAGAATTTTGCCGATTCCTTTATTTTCTTCCGTGATTTTGGTGGGGCCAATGACGTTACCGCTATAGCAATCGCAATTTTTGCGCGCTGTGCATACAAGATTTAGATAACTGCGCGATCCGTTCAAATCAAACCGCCAATACTCACCACAGAGTACCTTTGTGTAATGTTAGTCACGGTCTTTCAGTAACTAGAGAGTGTTTGTGTTCTGTGCTCACGATCAAAACTGATGGTAGAATGCGAGCGGGCACGACCCAGCTAATATATTTTGATTCTTAAATGCTATTATACCATTAATATTTAAGTTTTATAAACACACCTAATAAATACTAAAAACGTATTCAATTAATAAAATGCTAGAAAAATATAAGCATAATTAAATGAAAAATAATAGCTCTTCCATTTTTATTTTTATCTTTTTTTCATATTACATGCATCACAAAAAAAAATTCAAAATATTTATTCGACACGAAAGTATTTTTTTCGTTATTTGAACTAATTTGCCAAAGACCAAAGGCTTTTGTGTTGTTCTTTGCGTATGATGGTGCAGAAAAAGCTATTAAACGATAAAATTAAATACACTTACGTAGCTAATTATGTATCAACTATTTTATTTTTTGCACTTTAGCTTCTTAAAGAATAAGTAAAAATCAGTTAGTTCACTTTTTTGCCTCTCTATTTTATGACTGTCTTGTCAAACAACTCTACCTAGTAACGGCATATCAGTACATAATAATTTGGTTGGTTTTCAGGTACCAGGTCACATAATATGGTGTCACCGCTAGCATCACGCGGTTCCAATGTGTCCGTAGCCCGCTACAACGCGCAGCACGTGTTGGCGCACACCGCCAGCTCTCTCGTCGGCCGCGCAGCAGTCGTAGCCGCCATCGACTCCGACCTCTTCATAGAAAAGTTTCTCTTGGCCTCCGCACACAAATATTTAAGATAGAAAACAGATAGTCTATATCTTTCTTTTATAGAAGAGGGGGCAAACGAGCTAGCGGCTCACCTGGTGGTAAGTGACTACAGCCGCCCATGATCAACCGCAACACCAGGGGAATTGCAGGTGCGTTGCCGCAGAAAAGTCGCCGGTGGTAAACTATCTTGTATCTTGTAAATAAATTATTTTACATTGTTATGGTTAATTATTTTGCCGCAACAATATTTGATATAGGGACATTGTTTAATTTTGGTATGGCTATGTTTATACCTTCTTTTACTTAACTTTCTTTAGTTCTTTTTTTTGTCTATTTCTTCAAGACGTGTAATCAGATGATCATTTAATATTATTTATAATTCAAAAATTTCTTACAAAAATTTAATTCATTTGTTTATTTGTTTATTGTATTTCTTTATTTTTAATTTTGCTATCAGAACAAAAAACTGCAATTATTTTATATGCTTAGCTTATCTGTAAATAGAGGGCTAAATTTTATTTGTAAAATAAATCCGTATTTAATGGTAATGTGTTGATGTTATGCACTTATTATAATAATAAATAAATAAATAATGCATGAAACTTTTCATTTGGAAACCGTGTTTGAAAATAACAAAAAGCAACTTGATGCGTCTTTTATCTACTATGTACTTTTATTGCATTTGTTATAACTTTCACAGTTTTTGAAACCGAAACGTTTTGCATCACTAGCGAAGTGACTGATTTAATAACTGGTTATTCCTCTCTGTGTTAACTATATAAATAGCTTTTACATTAATATATCATTTGTTTAGATGCTTTCTGCCCATCTCCTATTTTTATTTTCCTATGTAGCCCGCTACGACACTCACGATCTGACATCAAACAGACTAGAGGTGTAATATAAATTAAAAATAATGGAAAAGATGGTGATTCCAAATCGTCTGCCGAGCGTGGCATAAATGGCAAATATCTCATATGACGCAATCTATGTGGGGGGCAGCTGTGGATTTCGACTTGCTATAATATGATGATGTTTATTATTATTATTACATACAGACCATTCAAGTACATTAGTATGGTATGGCAACGGAAATTATAGAAAAATAACAATATCAGTTTGTCGTGTCAATATTTACGTGGTAGAGCCATGCTGCAGTTATATTAGTAGTAAAGTTGTAGCACGAATGGGTCGGCTCGACCGGGGAAGGACCACGCTCTCACAGAATACCAGCGTGAAGTAGTAGCTTAATGCTGCTGTATTTCGTATGGTGAGTGTAGAGAACCGGAGACCCTTTTTACTGGAAACGAGGCATTCCATCTCAGTCCTCACGGGTGACAACGCATATCTGCATTTTGATTTGTAATGGAGGATAGATGTAGATGTCTATGGACCGCAGCAACCACTTACCATCAGGTGGACTGTGTGCTCGTTTGTCACCCTATTCTATAAAAAAAAATCAGTAGCACCAATGGAGGCCAAAAATATCACTATCGATGGCACTACCTCGAAAATCCTACGTACTGTTAGGAGGGCCGCTCTGAAGGTGTTTTTAAAAAAACTTTTTACACCCAATCCCTAGTTCTTTTAGTTTATTTCCCCAATATTAAAATAATACAAAAAAACGTACAAAAGCAGCGAACGGCGTATGCGATATGCACTTAATATGGGTTGGAGCTGCACTGTCTCGATTACTTCAAACTCTAGGCTTTTATACTAAATATAATAATCGAGTCAGCGCTTCTATCTAACTAGGGTTGGACATAACATCCCCCCTTTTGACGGAGCTCATCTTTCTTTTTAATAAGGGATGAGCAAAGTCTTACAAACAATACAGTGGAAGAAAAAAAATAATTTGAATACAAAAAAGAATTATAAAATAGTAAAATAGTATTAGTTTAATTATTTGCTATTATTATAAAATCAAATTGAATTGATGCAAAGGCATAGTAAGATTAAATTATTCTTAAAGAATATCTTCACAAAATTATTAGACTTATTTATTGATATTATGAACTAGTATATTTTTGTAAAATTCCGTGAATAGTGAAATAGTAAAAGATTCAGTGTTAAATTAATGCTAAGATTTATTTATTTTATTTTTATTTCAAATACAAACATTTAATAATATTAATATCTAAGACACAGTGTATAAAACAAAAATACGATCTACTTACGATCTTACTTACTACTTACGATCGGCATTTTGCTTACAAGCGCTTGCTAGCGCTTTTTTCTGCCAAACGTAGCCAATGTGACAAAATATATCGATAAAAATTCTATACCATACCTATACTTAAATAAATAGAATAGACTCTATGGATAGATGGCCTCTACCCGTAATGTCCATTCTATTTAACATATAACATAACATAAACACTCACGCCTGTCACCCAGAGGGGTAGGCAGAGATTACGGACTTCCATTTGGCACGATCCTGACATACCTCTTTCGCCTCCTTTACATCCATATATCTACGCATACATGCTCGTCGGTTAAGGGTACTTCTAACGTGGCCCATTTTCAAAATATCGCCAATTTGGTCGACAAACTTTTTTCTAGGGCGTCCCTTCCCGACTCGGCCGTTCACATCTGCCATATAAATTTGCTTTGTCACTCTTTCATCATTCATTCTTTCTACGTGACCAAACCACCGAAGCATTCCTTTCTTAATCCTGGTCACAACATCATCTTGCATACCACATTTATCTCTTATCACGCAATTTCTCACCCTGTCATTCAGATTAAACCCTAGCATATTTCTTAAAGAACGCATTTCTACAGCATTTATTCTACTTTCGTGCTTCTTCTGCCACACCCAGCTTTCACTACCATACATTAACGTAGGGACTAACACAGCATTATGAATTACCATACGTGCCTGTTTTGACACATTCTGGTTCTTCATAATAGAGTGTAGTGCCCCATTCACTCTATTCCCTGCATTTACTCGTCGTTCTATATCCCTATCATATCTACCATCCCTGCTAAATACACATCCCAAATACACAAACTCATCCACTTGCTCAATCAACTCTCCTTCTATTCTTATTTCACATACCGTTTTGCTTTCTTCTCTTTCAAAAACCATCACTTTCATCTTACTTGCGTTCACTTTCATTCCCCTTTCTTTTAATTCCCAGTTCATTAATGTAACCATCATTTGCAACTCAGCCGCTGATGACGCAAATATGACTTGATCATCGGCATACAAAAGGCATTTGACGGTTAACTCGCCCATTCTTAAACCACATTCTTCATCTTTCAAAGTTTGCAAACACCGGTCCATAAATAGGTTGAACAGCCAAGGGGAAGCTACACAGCCCTGTCTGACACCTTTTTGGATGCCAAACCAGTCCGAGTAGACCCCATTGATCCTGACACAAGCACTAGAGTCCCTATAAAGAGACCCCAATGCCTGTATCAAACCAGCGCTCAACCCATATGAGTTCAGTGTTTGCCATAACACATTCCTGTCCACTCTGTCATAAGCCTTTTCCAAGTCCATGAACGCACAAAAAACTTTCTGGTTTTTGGCCAAAAACTTCTCCGCAATCATGCGCATGGAAAAGACTTGATCTGTGCACCCCATTCCCTTTCTAAAACCCGCTTGCACATCCCAAATTTTTCCATCAGTTTCTTTCATAACTCTTTCAATTAACACCTTAGCATACAGTTTACCCACAATACTAAGCAAACTGATACCGCGGTAGTTTTTGCAGTCCTGCTGTGACGAGTGAAAGTGAAAGTGTGAAGTGTGAAAGGAAAAGGTCCTTTATATATTGGTACTATAACTGCTTTACACCAGTCATCCGGTACCCGTTTTAATTCCCAACATAAATTAAACAAGGTGTACAGCAGGCCTGCCACCACTCCCTCTCCAGCCCTTAGCATCTCGAGTGATACTCTATCATATCCAGCTGCCTTACCTGCTTTCATGCTTTTCATTGCTTTCATTATTTCATCTCTACTTATCTCCATACCCCTTTCCACTTCTTTCGGAATTTCTAGTTCATTTAATTCATACGACTCTTCACTCATAAACACGCTTTCAAAGTATTCCTTCCATCTGTTTAAATTCGAAACTTCATCATTCAGAATACATCCATTCTCGTCTCTTATAGCATTTATTATAGGCTGTTTTGTATTTCCCCTGGCAGTTCTTACGAGTTTCCAGAACATTTTTATGTTAGCCTGGAAATTATCAGATATCCTTCTATCATTCTTATCCATTCTTTCTTTCTTTTTCCTTTCAACAACTTCTTTTACTCTCTTATTTAGACGTCTAAATTCTGCCTTTTTCTTTCAATCTCATCATTCATACCAGAAGAATTACCAGCTTTGGTTGCTAGTAAATCTAACCATGCTTTCTTCTTTGATTCAACTTCCACCCGTACCTCATCATCCCACCACAACGTATTACTTTTCCTTTCATTTGTTCTTTTACTTACACCACATACTTCGGTGGCGGTATCCACCAAACCTTTCTTAATATTATACCACACAGTCTTCAAGTCTAAATCATTCATACACAACTCATTCAAACATCTAATATTTTCTCTCAGTCTACATTTATACTTCTCTTTCACATCTTCATCTTGTAACTTCTCTATTCTTATACGCTGTAACGCAGTGGTAGACATAGATGTCCGATGCCGCCAACGCTTGAAAAGACCATTAATTCGACATAAGACCAAGTAATGATCCGTCCCTACGTTGGACCCCCGGTAAACCCTTGTATCTACGACTGCGCTCCTCATTCTTTCATCCACAATTACGAAATCTATCATGCTTCTATCATCACCTCTTTCCCATGTATACATGTGAATCTTCTTATGACGAAAAAAAGTATTCGTCACAAAAAGATTCTTTTTCCGCACATACGGTGAGGAGGTCTTCACCATTCTCATTTATACTTTCATCACCAAACGTTCCCAATATCCTTTCATAACCAGACCTCTTCACCCCAACCCTTCCATTAAAGTCTCCTAACATAATAATATTTTCATTTTCCTTACATTTTGTCAACACCATCCTTACCATGTCCCAAAACTGCTCTCGAATGTAAGCGGGCTTAGACATGTCTGGGGCGTACACCCCTAGCAGGAACAGCTTCTTTAAGCCCACTTTCATTCGTATCCATAGCAGTCTCGGGCTTACACATTCATACTCTTTCACACATTGACCCATTCTTTCTGAAAGGATGAAACCGACTCCCTGGCATGCCCGTTCGGTCTCGCCTACACCAGACCAATACGCGGTATACGTGCCATGTGCAGTGGCATCCTTTCCCTTTCGTTTCGTCTCATTCACACATAACACATCTATTCCTCTGTCATTCATCATTTCGCATACTTCATCCATCTTATCATTCATTCCTCCACATACATTCAGCGTAGCCAGACGGGTTTCCGCAATCCACTTTTCGCCCCTCCGGGAGACAGAACGTGACGGGTGGCGAACCTCGTCGCCGGTTTTTCTCCCGGAGATTCTTCGCACCCCTGCCCCATTTAAGGGGCGCCGGGAACTCGGGGCCATTTCTTTTATTTCCTGAGTCATTCGAACAAGGGGTGGTGGTAGATTTTACGCAGCTACCATACAGCGAGGAGCCGAGTCTATTTTTTCGGCTTTGTCGCTCGTTTAGCACCACCCGGGGGACACGTGTAGGGTGGGCCTAAGGTTAGGTGGTCGGAGCCTACGGACGCGAGCGACTCATCCCCCCGAGCGACTCATCCCCCATTCTATTTATGTATCATATTAATATAAAACCATTATCATTCATCATCATTAAAGCCCTTCACAAGTTCCCTGCTTAACATAGGCCTCCCACAAAGCACGGTCCTGAGCCACCTGCATCCATCAACTTCCGTTGTAACTTCATCTAGTGGGGGACGTCCTACACTTCACCTGCCGGTATAAGGCTGCCACTCGAGAACCTTTCTTTCCAAGCGGTTATCGGTTCTTCGAGATATATGACCGGTCCATTGCCACTTCATCTTTAATTTCGTCTTAACACCTGCTACTTTAAAATAGCAATTATCATCGATTAAGTTATTAGTCAGACAGATGTCACTGTAATTAACTTTCTTCATAGTAGCTCAGTTTCTCCCTTATAGTAAAACATAAATACAGTCCCCTTAGCTCTCATCCCCTACATTTCTTTGTTTTCTTTTGTAGCCGTGGAAGGAAAAGGGGAGATCTCCCACCGGGCAAGGTGTTCTCTGCCCGGGGAGCGGCCGGCACTCCGTGTGATAGTTCGGAGATGTTCTATATATACTGTTTATGATTCGGAATGTTGATAGCGCGATTTAGGCTTCGGTGTGTTTTCGCTTGTGGCGGCGACGACAGCGCCGCTACATCACCACCCTGCTCAGACCGGAGGTCGTTAGTGCAGCCTTGTTGCCGACGAATGTGCAAGTGCCAGTAGATTGCCTTGTAGTATGCGGTGAGTCGAGAAGAAGGCAAGTAATCTGCGAGAGTGCCGTGAAGCAGAGGCGAGCAGTAAGGCTCAGAGCCGTGCCGAACACTGTATAGCGCAGAGAGTAGCTTGAAGGAACAGGAAGGATTATTATTACAATGCTGCGATGAACCTTGTGAAGCTAGATGGCTTGCAGGATATGAAGACTGCAGACGATATCTGCTCGGGAGCAAATGGGTGGGGTATTATATGACGATGATGAAGCTTGAAGTTTCCGAAGGTTGTTTTGGTTGCGTGTTCAAATCACGTCGGGGTCACCACTGTAGCCGTGGAAGGAAAGGGGGAGATCTCCCACCGGGCAAGGTGTTCTGCCCGGGGAGCGGCCGGCACTCCGTGTGATAGTTCAGAGCTTATCTATATATACTGTTTATGATTCGGAATGTTGATAGCGCGATTTAGGCTTCGGTGTGTTTTCGCTTGTGGCGGCGACGACAGCGCCGCTACACTTTCTCACTGATAAGACTTTACTGATTGAGTAAAGTTTATCAGTTGGAAACCTCCTTTTTTTGAAGTGCATTACTTTCAAAAGAGCACGTTTTGCACGTTCCACCTCCAACATTTTGGTTTTACTTGTCCCTCCCCAGATTGGGAAGCAGTATGTTAGTAGGGACTGTGCTAACGCCATATAGATCTTCTTGAGTATATTTCTATTAGGGTACTGGCTACCCGATTTCTCACCCGGCACCACATATCTTAGGGTCTTAAATATCCAGATCACTTTCCTAACCCTGTCTGTTACCTGTTCAAGATGTGGATGCCGGGATAACCGTTGGTCAACTATCACCTCCAGATACTTAGTTTTGTCTCCAGATACTTGTTTTTTAAAAAAAAACGGGATAAATACAGTTAGCCAATCCGGGATAGGAAATGATAAGTGAGTAATTTAATCTATCTTGTCATACTTGCTGTTCCTTAAATATTTAATATGCAGGTTCTTGTCTTTATTTACTGTTTCATATAATAAATCACACGTCAATTTTTTCTAACTACACTAAAAGCAAAGCCCTGACCAGTGGCGGCCCTAGGGCGGTGCGAGCAGTGCGACCGCACCTAGGGCCGTCATCGGAAGAGGTGGCACGTTCCAGCCTGCAGATATTAAAATTTCAAAATAAAAAAATCTCATTTTATAGATCACAATTAGCCCTTTCGACCTACGTTATTTAATTTATAAGCCCGTTTTTCGTTTTCCCAGGAAAAATAGAAATATAATTTTCGATTATCCTCTACTTAAAATAGCCATATCTCTTTGAAAAATGATTATTTTTTACTCTACCAAGCGTGAATAAATTGCCCTTGCGCTAATTTAATTTGCCCGCATGCTAATTCTTAAAAATATTCAATAATTATTATTGTAAACAATAAAAAACCGTCGCGGCATTTCCAAGCCAATTATTTGCGCATTGCGAATGCGCGACAGAATAAAGGTGAAACTCACATCATCAACTGCAGATCAGCTGATGCTACATGCACGGAAGGACCGCCCGTTAGGTCATATCTTATTTGATATAAATTTACACATACACATCAAACTACCAAAGTTACATAATAATGAATCCAATAGTACTGAAAAACTTCCTGAAACTGTAATATATAATAACTTTTAAAGTCCTTCCGTGCGTGTAGCATCAGCTGGTCTGCAGTTGATGATGTGAGTTTCACCTTTATTCTGTAGCGTATGCGCAATGCGCAAATAATTGGCTTGGAAATGCCGCGGCGGTTTTTTATTGTTTACAATAATAATTATTGAATATTTTTAAGAATTAGCACGCGGGCAAATTAAATTAGCACAAGGGCAATTTTTTCACGCTTGGTAGAGTAAAAAATAATCATTTTTCAAAGAGATATGGCTATTTTAAGTAGAGGAAAATTGAAAATTATGTTTCTATTTTTCCTGGGAAAACGAAAAACGGGCTTATAAATTAATTAACGTAGGTCGAAAGGGCTAATTGAGATCTATAAAATTAGATTTTTTTAATTTTGAAATTTTAATATCTGCAGGCTGGAACGTGCCCGGTCATCGGAAGGGCGCTGAAATCAACCGAAACGCTACCATCGGGCACTGGTAACCGACTCATATCACTAACATTCCGTTTTGTTGACACTTATGAAGTAGACAAGTAAGAAAGAGAGTATTTTGTTGCTTACATGTCGGTAAAGGACTCGGGAAGAAAACAAGAGCTTGACCTAGACATGAATGATTGTCGAGGTCAATGAAACGATAAAGGAGCGATCATGGCAGGAATAATTGAAGATGTCAAAACCAATATTCTTATTCAATATTCTAGAGCATTTTTCAATATATGTGATAGTCACACTTTGAATTTATTGATAGCTGATGCAGATTAACTTACGTTAAAACAGCTTCTTTATTCGGACTTTTGCAATCTGTTTGTTTTATTTGAAGAGATTTCGAAGCTTAAGGAAGGATTATTGCTGAAAAAAGTTAGCGTTTAGTTATCTTTATCTTTTGTCTGCAGCACAATGGTTTAAATAAAAGTTGTCAAACAAAGTTATTGACTGTGATTATTTCTCATCTATATGTCACCGCAGCAAGGCAAGCACCGTAGCGTTCTGTATGTATGTATATGTATATGTATATATATATATATATATATATATATATATATATATATATATATATATATATATTATTGCTTGGTTCACGTTTAACCGATCATGCGGGCATCGTGCATGCATCAGAGCACATAGGCATAATTGGCGAGACAACTAGTTCGCCTTCCTTCTGGAACCCGTGCATCTGGTCTCTAGCCAAGGCTTTCCAGAGGAATTTCTGTCAGCCGTCTCTTCCATCTCTGTACAGGGAGGACGACTCACTGGCCCATACCGCAAAGGAAAAAGCCGATCTGCTAGGCTCTTTCCTTGCGTCCAACTCGACTCTCGATGACGGAAGGAGTACGCCGCCGACCATCCCGCGGTGTGAGTGCTCCATGCCGGAAGTGTAGTTCACACAGCGCTCGGTTGGCAAAGCACTCCTCTCCCTGGACATCCACAAGTCGAGTGGGCCTGACGGAATCCCCCCAATTGTGCTAAGGACGTGTGCTCCATAGTAGGCACCGGTTTTAACGCGTCTTTTCCGGAACTCCTACTCCCCAGGCGTAGTCCCGAAATCATGGAAGACGGCCCCCCCTAAAAAAGGACCTCAGACCCGTCCAACCTATCCCCATCACCTATACATACAATATATATATATATATATATATATATATATATATATATTACTTACTTTTTGTCCGTCATGGACTCCTAAACTACTTAACCGATTTTAATCAAATTTACACACCGTGTGCATCTTGGTCCAACTTGAGAGATAGGATAGTTTTTTTTGCCCATGAGTGGCCCACAATTTTTTTCGCGAAAAGGGCAGAACAACTTCTGCCTGGTAAGCTGGTATGCATATATGTATAATGTATACATATATGCATACTATTACGTACATATACATATATTAATTTTCTACAAATATTTAAATTTATTTTTATCGTTGTAGATTGTAGATTTTGTTATTATTCACCCGAAAATTCACAAAACATGAACTTGAAAATGAATTCACAATTTTATTCACTTTAAATGTAGAATATTTAATGTATTGAAGAAAATATTAATTCTTAAAATTGTTAAAACGAAATAAAATTACGAAAAATAACTATCTATGAGAGAAAGAGAGAAAGAAAATGTGCGCGCGTACTACTCTCTCTTGCTTATATCAATGTTTCAGAAAAGTGATTGTAACGAAATACGAAGTACCGATAACTATTACTCCAAAAAACTGTACTTAAGCTATTGATTAAGTTAAACCTCAAACAATATAATTATTAATAAAAAAATTAATAAAACCATTCCAATTTTCAATATAAAACTTACTTTAATTCAATACCACAATAAAAAATAACCACAATTTTACATCAAAAATAAAATAACCGATTGAAAATAATTGCACTTCTGAAGTTCAAGTATATTTGAGTCGAGAGTACAATTTATTTTCGACTGAAAGACCATTCGCCTGTTTGTTGATTCGTAATTAAAATTTTTGGGACTGTGATATTCCTGCTAAATAAACCTTCTAACTTTAAAAATTTAGACATTATCTAACTTTGAGATATATTTTTTTGGTATATTTATTTTTCGGCGATATAAGATTCGTGATAATCATCGTTTGCAACTTTTAACATACGGAATTTTATAATTTCAAATAGTTGGTTATTTCGAAATCTTTGACGGCAAGCCAAAACATCGTTCATAAAACTTCGCTCATGAATAACCACATTTATGAACGATATAATATATCGATGTTTGAAAGAATTGATGTATCGTTTTCATCCCTAACTACCCTAGGTATTATTACACTACACGGTGGCAAGGGCACTGCAGACAGGGTGCACTTTGTCGCCCTAATTAGAGACCCTTACTCCCTTTCTCTTATTACACCACCCTGAATCAGGGCATAGGGAGCCTGATTCAGGGTAGTGTAATAGGGGTATCAGCTTAGTGTAATAGGGGTAATAGGGGACGCTTGCATGTGAGAGGTGAGAGGACGGTACCCGGTACAGGTCGTTCGGCGTTCATGCACGGTTTGCTCCTCAGCCACAGTGTTCGTTAAAAACTAATCTAAACAATTCCTGAGAACTACGCTAATTGTTATTATCAACTAAATTATTTATTTTTAATTAATTATAATTAAGCCGTTGTCAACTCAAAGGAATATTTTAGTTGATAATGGCTCAATGAACGGACTAATGAAACAGGTTGTCGGTAGAGACTAGAGCCAATTGAGTCTGTATTGATTTTTGTTATAATTAAAAAATGACATGTGCCCAATTATATAATTATGTTAAAAAAGGAATCATTACAAAACTAAAATCAGCCTCAAAACATGATAGAGCAAAAAATTATGGAATTTTAATTTAAATTAAAAATTGTTACTTTTTTATAGGTAATCAATGGTAATTGGATGCTGTGGCCCATATATCAAAATGCATTTTTTTATTTAACTGGCTTTACGGCTCTGGGTTCTAGCCCTTCTGAGCCTAACAATTCTTTCAGAATCTTCAATACAATACTCCTTATGTACAATAAACATAAATGTACCAACAAAACATAAATATAACAAATAATGAACAATGAGGGAAAAACAAAAGGCTGTCTTATTGCTACATAGCAATCTCTTCCAGACAACCCAGAAGAGGAAATTAATAAAAATAAAATAAGATTAACGGGTAGTGTGCAAATGACAACATACTTAAGGTATATTAGTGACCATAACTAAGAGGAGGAAGAGAGAGGAGTTAAAGAGACAAATAGTGTTGCTTAATTTGTTTCTTGAACACATTTAAAGATTGAGCACTTTTAATGGACTAGGGTAAGGAGTTCCAGAGTCTTACTCCAAGAACAGCAAAAGTTTTATCATAAAATGTCGAGGAGTGTACAGGACATTGGAGCGAACGGTTTTCTTTGGACCGTAAGGAAAAATCGTGACAAGAGCTATGAAATTTAAAACGTTCTTTTAGACAGGGAGGACTTGACACATTAAATAAGACGCAGTAGAGCGCAGAAAGTATATGAATATTCCGAAGAAGACGGATTGGGAGCCACTTGAGTTTAGTGCGGTATTCCGAGACATAGTCATATTTACGAAGCCTAAATATGAACCGTATACAGAGATTTTGGAGTCGCTCAAGTTTATTAAGTTGCTCCCGGTGATATCAAGGTAACAAATGTCAGCATAGTCGAGGATAGGGAGTAGCAAAGATTGTGCCCGCGTAATTTTGGTGGAAATGGCTAAAAAGTAGTTAAGTCTCCGGAGTGAAGCATAAGCCGCAAACATTTTTCGGCTCACTGCATTAATTTGGGGTGTCCAAGAAAGACTGGAATCCAAAAGGATACCTAAATTTTTAACTACCTACTTCATTATATGGAATAAGGATACCATTAAATACAACGGGTGGAAGGTGACATTTTTTAATTTTGGAAATAGTTCTTGAACTCCCAATAATTATAGCTTGCGATTTTAAAGAGTTAACCATCAACCCATAAGATCATGTCCAGTCGAGAATAAAAGCCAGATCCTTGTTGATACATTCAACAGCTTTGGGAAGATCTTCGATGGTTATTTGTAATTATATTTCAAGGGATGTAATCGTATTAATAAAGATTGCGAATAAAAGAGGAGATAAGACACCACCTTGTGGAATGCCAGCTACAGTATCAAGCCACGAAGAAAGTCTATCTTGTACACGAATACGTTACCGGCGCCCATGCATATAACTATGAAACCAGGAAATTTCAGTTGGAGATATGTTAAGAGAACGCAGAATCCCTAACAGGATATCATGATCAACAGTATTGAAGGCAATGCTCAAATCCAGCAACACCCAATACTGTGACTTGATGATTCTCCATACCGTGACGAATGTCGTCGGTGATTTTTAATAACGCCGTAGTCGTACTATGACCAGATCTAAAGCCAGATTGGAGAGGACTAAGGATGCTATTTCTTAAACAAAAGGAATTAATTTGTTGTTGGACAAGGCGTTCTAAAACTTTGGAAAGGAAAGGAAGAATTGAAATAGGACGATATTCAGAAAAACTTGAAGGATTTGCTTTTTTAGGTAAAGGTATGATTTGGGCGTCCTTCCATTGGGAAGGGAAAGAAGATGAGGATATGGAAAAGTTTAAGATATGGGTTATAATAGGTGTTAAAAAGTCCAAGAAGGGAATTATCATTTTACGACTGACATCATCACTTCCGACAGCGTCGGAATGGATAGAGAGTATGTGTTTCCTAACATCACAATCTGCAAATTGCCTAAACACAAATGGGGAAAAGTCAGGAGTCAGGAAAAGTGTTGCTGATTTTGCCATATTGTTCAGGCAAGAATCGGAAGAAAAAACTGATTAAGCAAATTTAAATCAACGTTATTTGGAATAGGACATGAACGTGTTTTCCCAACTAAAATAGACTTTAAGAAGTTCCAAATACGACATGGATCTTCGTTTTGTACTGATTTATGGATGTGGCGGCGTCGTAAATCTCTACACATCTTGTTGCATTGATTCCGCAGGAGTCTATACTTCTCCCGAATCCTGTCATTCTTCGGATCTGACTTGTAACTCGACTTTGCGTTATTCTTCCTGCAGATTAATCTTTTAAGATCTTTTCGGTCAACCACGGAGCTGGAGGATGACGTATTCGCACTGGACTGATAGGAGCGTGAGCATCATAAAGCTTCATTTTTATATTTTTTTCTTGACATTATGCTGATGGGTCACATTGCGAAGCCCTTGGAAGATTTTGTCGACAGCTCAACCCAGCGGACAGTTGATGACGACAGCCACTTAAGTTCATAAGGCGCCCAAGAGATCAAAATAACTTGAGGTTTATATCGACATCAAAGCACTTGTTTCGTCGTTTTCTCTAATAGTTCACACGCGCGGACGCTTAATTCACAAAATGGCATCACTTTTACGAATCAAAATCCACTTCAAACCATTATTCAAGCGACAAAACAGGAGCGACAATCTGTCTTCGGCTAAGTTCCCGCCAAAACTTATCAAAATGCAGATTCGTTGTCACCCCTGAGGACTAAGATGGAATGCTTTGATTCAAGTAAAACAGGTCGCCGGTTCTCTACTCTCACCATTCGAAACACAGCAGCATTAAGCTGCTTTTTTACTCTGGTATTCTGTGAGAGCGTGGTCCTTCCCCGGTCGAACCGACTCATTCATGCTACAACCATAATATAGCTACAGCGTGGTTTTAACACGTATAGAAAAATATTTGATTGCGATTTTTTTATTTGATTTATTTTATACTTTTGATGCCCACTACCATTGAGATCAGAGGGTAGCTGTCAAAAAATGCGTGTTTTGTCTTTTACGAGTACACATGCATGTTTTATTGTAGTTGAAATGCTACATTTCAGCGTAAAATATTATGTTAAATGTCTTTTGGGCATCGAAAATGTTAAACGTACTTTATTGGTTTCTGGAACCCTATAGAGTTGTTATACGTAGTAGAGCCATGCTGCAGTTATATTAGTAGTATAGTTATAGCACGAATGGGTTGACTCGACCGGGGTAGGACCACGCTCTTACAGAATACCAGCATAAAATAGTAGCTTAATGTTACTGTGTTTCGTATGGTGAGTGCAGAGAACCGGAGACCCTTTTTACTTGAAACGAGGCATTCGATCACCTGTAGCGTCGTTAATGGTACTCATGTGTCTCCTACACGACGCGCCGACGCTCGCTCGGTAGAGTGGTACATGTGTACCTTAAGAATTTATGAGGGCCAACCCGACAAAAAAAGGTTTGTCATTATAAACTATAACAAAGATATACTGAAATGTATAATACGGACATAGACAAGGACATACTCTTCAATTTGGTACCATAATCTGTCAATGTCAAGTAAAAATAAACATAAAAAAATCATTCTGACGTAACGGGTTTTTACACCACTAGTGCGTGGCGTGCGGTAGTGTGTGGCTAGAGCTTAAAAGAATAGAGAATAAAAAGGTGAGTTTTATACTTTTGTGTATTCCTTATAATATAAAAAACACGTAGATATATAATTTTTTGCCATAAAAAGTGAAAAGTAAGCGCAAAAATACTTCTAAATCGAGAAGGCCCATTTTAGCGGTTGGGTCAAAAATGTGTTATTTTTCCAATTGTCATTCATTTTTGGTGTAAAATGTAAATAATTTTATAACTTATTTCAAATAACTTGACGTATATTATTCAAATTACACAAATATTTGAAATATTGTTTGAAAATTCATACAAATAACAATGAATTTTGGATTTATTTTTTCAATATTTTATTTTTTAATATTCGGTATGAGTAACGAACAGAAACACATAAAACATAAAAGTATACATATTTCCAAACATTTTCATATAGATTTCTCAAAAAACAAACGTGTAAAATTTAAATTATTAGTACTTTTGTGACTAAAAGTGAAGTATCTACTACTACTATGCTTTAAAGGGTCATTTATGAATTTTATTACAATTTCTAGCAACTAAAAATAATTTTGTTCGATAGGTTATACATTTAACAAGAATTCCTGTAAGTTTTATCCATAAATATTGTCTTAAAGTAAAAATATTGTAAAATTTGCAAGTTAGCAAAAAAATTTGCAATTCTCGTCATTTTAAGGTCGCGAGCAAACAGAAGTATCAAATTACGTGACCATGCGAGCTAACAGGTGACGGGTGACAACGCATCTGCATTTTGATTCGTAATCGAGGATAGATGTAGATGTCTATGGACCACAGCAACCACTTACAATCAGGTGGACTTTGTGCTCGTTTGTTACCCTATCCAATAAAAAAAAGTTGTAAGCTCAACCCTTAACTATAGTTGTGGGTCAAATGGACCCAGGTTTAATTTTCAAAGTTCAGTATACGCCGCACCGAACATCATACTCCTTCCAGCTTCTTAGTACCTTCCTCCAGTACGCCGGGGCGCACGCCGTGAGAAGGACGCGTTTCGATCACCACTGCAAAGGTATCCCTCCAATACGCCGCATATTGACGTATTGGCGAGTCCAATGGACCAAGGACTATAAATACGTAACTTTTTTATTTATTTTTTTTTGTATTCCTTTTATCTTTTTAATTGTTTAGTCCACTACGATAGCAAATCGAAATAGTGTATCTGTAAATGAGGAAGACGTAATAGAACAGTGGCTGAATGAGGAATTAGATAGAAATAACGAACAAATTGATCAAAATTCCTAGCTTATTTTCTTCTCCTGGAACACGTTCTGACAATGAGTTCTAAGATAGTAATGAGAACTTCGTTATAGAAAGTGAACATATTAAAAGCTCTAAAATATCTAATGACGAAAGCGCTGAAATCTCAAGTGAAGAAAGCTTTGACGAAAATGAGGCGAGTGAACAACCAAAGGCAGTGTCGATTCTGTTGACCAAATGTGCGTAGTATACTCAAGCAGCCGCAGAACACGTAGTTGGCCTATGCCAGTTCTGTATAGACTGTTGGATATGATTGCGTTGAACGCTTATATCACTCAACAGATTCATGAAAGAAAATCTAAACTGACACGTACGATGTTCTTGAAAGGCCTGCTCAGTCCTTATGTGAACCCTATATGACATTGCGATGCTGCAATCAAAAGCTGGCTTTCCACTATGGGATATAATTTATATTTATCCCGAAATATAAATTATATCTCACGACTGCCCTTCACACTGTGAGATATATCTTTAAACCAGCGTGTGTTCGTCATTGGACGATCTGAGGACGTAGAGGAGGTGAAATATAATATGAAAATATCGCTCCGGCGATCGAAAAAATGTTTATAGTTTGGGATGTAATATATATTATATCTCAGTGGAAACGGTTCCATTTAAAAGTACAGTGAGCGATATTAATTTATATCTTGAGATGTAATATAAATTATATTATATCCCATAGTGGAAAATCGGCTAAAGACTACCAACACAACTGCGGATGAATATTGCTGTTGATTATCGTCTTCATGCGCCTAGGTGCATGGAGGTTTCGGGCCTCGGGGTGTGCCCCCATTACCCGTGCTGTCCTCGCGGTCCACCACTATGGACGGGTCCTGGGAGCCTTCTATTGGCATTGTAAGTCTTAAATCGGATTAGTCCGTAATCGGTACATTTTTTCGTAGTCGGGTAAGACTACGAAAAAGGGAGGTTATCTGGTAAAGTCGGGGTTGGCCTATCAGCGGCATTGGGGGTTGTTACTCAACTCTCTAATCACATATAGAGAGGAGTTCTGTTGGAAGAGGTCGCCCGTCCGGTGGCCGGGTGTGCAACGGCGCAAAGCCGTTGAGGTGTTCATGTGGCCCGTTATCGGCACGGTCAAACATGCCGCGCGCTAACTGGGCCACGAAGTCGGCGATGTTCTCGATCTTCAAGTCCGCCGCTATTACGTCGTCCGGACGTAGCGACCTGCTCCGACGATCGTTCTTAGTGTCAAATTTTGCTGGGCCTGCAATCGCCGCCTCAGAGGCTCGCTCAGAAGCGCGTACCAGGCCGGAGCAGCGTAGGTGATAATGGGTCTAATATACATTTTATAAACACGCACTTTTGTTTTAAGTGGTAACTTAGATGCCAGTACCGGACGTAGCATTGCCCGCACACCCCGTGCTCGGCGGACAACGAAGTCGACGTGTGCAGTCATACGCAGCGTCCGGTCAATCCGGCACCCAAGGTAGGTCACGGCCTTCTCATACGCGATCTTCTGGCCGTTGAGGGTTAATGGAGGTGGTAGATTTCTGAGGCGGCGGGTGAGCAGAGCGGTCGTCTTACCAACATTGACGACCATCCTCCACTCATCTAGCCATGGTTGCAGCAGGTCCAGCAGTCGTTGCATCTTGGCAGTGGCAATGTGGGCCCTTCTGGACGAGGTGAAATAAGCGCTATCGTCCGCATATAACGCCAATTCCGCGTCATCCTCCCACTCTTTCAGCCTACCTGCCAATGTTGGGATGTCGTTGGTATAAGCCGCGTACAGGACTGGAGACAAACAGCTGCCCTGAGGAACGCCGGCTCTGATGGTTCTGGTTGCGGACTCGGCGCCCTCTACGCAGACGTAGAACTTCCTGTCTGCCAGGAAAGACGCCACTAGCCGCAACATAGCAGGAGGGACACTGGTCTGTTCTTCAAGTTTGTAAAGTAGTCCAGAATGCCACACCCTGTCGAACGCCTTCTCGATGTCGAGAAAGACGCCCAACGTAGTGCGGCCACGGTTGTATTCGGCCGCAAGCAGGTGCAGCACTCTGGTCAGCTGTGTTGCTGTAGAGTGACCCCTCCTGAATCCGTACTGCTCCGCCCGAAGTTGGATGCACGGGCGGAGGCGTCTTAGCAACAATCTTTCTAGCAGTTTAGCTATGTGTGGTAGCAGCGTGATCGGCCTGTAGCTGGCAGCTCTACGCCTGTCCTTCCCGGGCTTCGGCAAGACGATAACTCTGCCTTTTTTCCAGTCCTCCGGGAAGTGGGATGTCCGCAGTATCCCATTGTAGAGTCGACCAAGCTCTACTAGGACTCTATGGGGCAGCTGTCGGAGTGCAGCGTTGGTAATCCTGTCGTGCCCAGGCGCCTTCCTCGGTTGCAGGCGGGTTACTGTCCTCCGCAGGGTCAGCGGGGGGAGATAAACCACTCTCCTGCAAAAGGTGGCGCGGGCGACGACAGGAATTCCTGTACGCGGCTCTCCTTCCGGGCATGAAGTTCCATGAACTCCGCACTTGCTGGGTTCGGCATAAATTGCTCCTCGAAGTGCTCTCCCAGGATTTCCGCTCTACCCTTGGCATCGTAACGACGTTCGCCCGCGTCGTTGGTCAGCGGGCAAACGGGAGGTTTGGCTCTAGTTAACTGTCGGTTCAGTTTGTAGAGCGACGCATCGTGCTCCTCCGCCTTCCATATGCGCCGCTCCCAGGCATCTCCTCTGTGTGCCTGGACTGCAACCGACAGTTCCTCCGATAAGGTGTTCAATTGCGTCTTGATTCTCGGGCAGCGAGTACGCGCCTAGAGCCTCCTCAACGCTCTCTTTCTCCTGATCTGCATTTTTATCTGTAAAGGCAGATCGTCTTTCCTTGTGGACATCGGGACGACCGTAGAGGCAGCTTGGAGGGTCTCCTGGATCGCCGTAGTGATGTTGTTAGCAGCAGCCTCTACGTCGTCCGCTGTATTTAAGGGATGGTGTGCTGGAGGTCTCTCCTGCAGGCGTTGCTGGTAGAGCCTCCAGTCGATACGTGTCTTAAATGCTCTGGGCGGCGTAGTCACCGCCTTTAGGCCAAGGGTAATTAAGATCGGGAGGTGCTGTGAATTGAGGTCGTACAGCACCTCTACCACTATCGGGTAGTTGATGTTCCTGGAGAGCACGATGTCCAATACATCCGGACGTTTCCGTGCATCGGTCGGAACATGGGTAGGTTCTTCGGGACCTAAGACGTCATAGCTGTTTCTCTCAGCGTCTTCAAAAAGTACATGACACGACCAGAGGGTTGATCACTCTGGACCCCCACGCCGGGTGTTTGGCGTTTAGGTCCCCGGCGATGATGGTTGGTGTTTCGCCATCCATTATCGTCCGGACGTCTGAGGAGCAAAATGGAGTCCCTGGCGGGCGGTATGCTGCATGAACCCTTAGTTCCTCGCCCGCCGCCTCCATTTTTATACCGATAGAGCGCATCGTTTGGTACTCGGCTAATTCAAGCTCTTGATGGACGATGTCCCTTCTCACTAGGGCCGCCGTCCCTCTGTAGGCGGCCCCTTGAGAAGTGACCTCGTCCCTCCTGTATATGTGATAATTGGGCAGCTTTACGTGCGTATTTGGATTGAGTTTGGTCTCTCCCAGCAAGATGATATGTATGTCCTGTTGTTGGGCGACCGTGCGGAGTTCATGTAACTTCTGCTGGATCCCGTCCGGGTTCCAGTAGAGGAGGCGCAGGTTAGACTCCTCCACCGTAGTGTCGAGCCAGTAGATTAGCCAGCGCCTTCATAACCGCTGTGATCGGATCTGTCCCGGCTCTGATATCAGCCAGGACTTGACTGCCGACTTCAATTGCTATGCCAACCAAACGTTGGATGGCATCGGCAGTCTCGAAGCCGGCTGAAGGTGTTCTAGGTGTCTGTGTAATAGTTGGCGCTGGTCTCGGGAGTTGGTTTGTTGCTCTTTGCGTATGGGTAGAGCGCGCTCTATATGTAGAGCGGGCTCTATTTTCTGATAGAGCCCTTTCCGGCACTCTACCCATTCTGGCTTTCTTGTCCTCCTTGGTAACCTGCGCCTGGGCTATCGTTACCGCTGGGGTTGGGGTAGAGGTTGCTGCCTGAGGAGGAGGCTGCACCTTCTTCTTCTTCTTCCTCCCCGCTTACTCCATTGAGTGGTTTAGCGCTCCGTGGCGTCGTTAGCGGGGGGGTTGAAGAGTCGCCCCGGTGGTTGCCTTCGATGTAGTAGTAGTGGGCACCACCGTTACTAAGGGTGCCGTGACGGGTGGAGGGGGGGCGGATTGCCTTCCCTTTCCTCTTACTGTATTCCACCCGTCTTCCTGGACCACGGCCCTGGGACGACTTTGGGGGATCCTCTTGGGCTCCTCTGGGAGTAGTCCCGGTAGAGTGATCCCCTGCTTCCTTGCAATCCTCCTCAGGACTGGGCAGCGGCGATCGTTAGCAGTATGGTTCTTTGCGCAATTTGCGCATCTCGGTTCTTCCTCTCTACCCCTAGGGCAGTTGCTGGCAATATGATCTCCGGCGCAGCGAACACACTTCACTGGCCTGAAGCAATTGGTAGATGCATGTCCGAAGGCCTGGCAGCGGTGGCACTGCGAAGGGCCCGCTCTTCCTTGCCAGGCCTCTATGACGACTCCTCTCATGTATAGGAGCTCGTCTATCTGATGGAGCTCGTTAAGGCGCTCCAGGCTCAGGTGGTCCAGCTGCGCGAAGTAGAGGCACCCAGGTCAGCCTCTACGGGGGGGGATCCCTTAATCGGGGACATACTTAATCGGGAACCCCTTGGCCCTGATAGCCCCCTCTATCGCAGTTGGGTCCGTGCCCACTGGTAGCCCCCGTATGCCCACTTTCGTGGGCTTATCCTCCTCGGGGGTGTAGCAGTACCAGGACATAGCTGGTACTTTTTCAGTAATCTCCATTAGGTATCTCTGTACCGTCCGGAATTCTTCCGGACTCTGAGGGGTGAATCTAACCCCCTTACCGAACGGACGAGCATTCGGTGGGTGACCCAACTTCTTGTTGAGTACCTCGAAGTGCTTCGTCCAGTCCGGTAAGCACTCTGCCACTATGGGTGGGTACCTTTTAGCCGATTCTTCCGGCGGTTTCTGAGTCTCGGCTGTCTTAGTCCTTGGTACTGCAGGGGCAGCTACCAGTTGGGCATAGCTGGTCGAAGGCCTCTGACCATCATCTGATGGCCGGCCTGACGGGTTGGTGGTAGGCACGGACGGTGAGTGTCCGGCAGATGTGCTCGGTGCTAGGGTCGCATACGTGGTGGCACTCCATCCGTATGACCCTTCTCCTCATTGCTCCAGATCAGCAGCATCCATGCTGGTGTGTTGTTCCGGTGTCCTGGGGGGGGGGGGGGTAGATTTAATCGGCGATGGCGATTTGGGTGGTGATCTCCTAATTAGCTTCTCTAGTTGGTGGTCTAATTCTCCCTCGGATGACGAATAATCCGAGGAGTTGGAAGAACCGAAGCATCGCCTCTTCTCCTGGAGGGATGCTGCTGTTTCTGGTGGCGTATGCCTTCTCAGGGTCTTCTTGGCCGCTGGGGTTGGGGGAACGGTTACCGCCCAGTCGTACCTCCAGGTACAATGGGCGAGAGCGCGGTCCTCGGTGCGGGCTCCTTCCCCGGTGAGGAGGGTTTCCGTGTCGGGATCTGTGAGTAGGAGGCCACTACTCTAGTCCTTTCAGGATCAAAGATGTCGCGATACGCGATTGGTCTGTCAAGTACACCAGGACGGTCGGGTGGTCTTCTGGGTTTGGGTTTAGGTGGGGGCTCCCCCTTGTCCTTATCGGACATGTTGAGAACCTGCCTAAGTCAGTCAGGTAATCTATAAGGCCCTGTCTAAAATTGCCAGCCGTTCGGCACGAAGCGCGACGCGGATAGCGAGGTATAAACGTATTGGCGTAATCTCACTGGGCACTGCCTACCCCTTTTGTCAACAAAAGGGTTGGGGGAAGTGCGACGGTGGCACTTTATGACGCGACTAGGCACTGGATGCTCGGAGCGCATAAAGTGCCAAGAATCACCTAGGGGTCGGTGACCTCGACGCCTCACGGAATCACGGGACTCAACGTTCGGCGGAGTATGTCGTACCGGCGGTCATTTACAGCCACTGCTAACTGCAAATAACGCACACCTAGGAGATCCTTATGAATATTGCAGCAGCTCTAAGAATTGAGTTGACAGAAGAAGGACTTTTTGGAGAAACCACAAAATTGGATAGGAAGAAGAGAAAGCGATGTTCATTCTGTTTGCCTGGGAAAGGAGCTAAAACTGTGCACTTATGCACAAAGTGCAAGCAGCCCATATGCATGACTTGTGCAAATATTGTTTGTAATTCGTGCAAGTAATTAAGTATGTATCAAATTTTTTCAAAAAAAAATTAGAATCTTTTTTTTTGTTTGTTTTATGAAGAAAGATTTTTATTTAGTTGAAAAAAAAGAAAACAATGTAAAACTTATTACTTTTTTGTTTTTATTTAGGTTTTTGTAAGCCAACTTGTTCTGGCGACAAGAAAAAACGACTGATTTTTTAATTGTCATTAAAGTAAGAAATTAAAATTCCTATTATTGATTTTGATAAATATAGATTCATTTTAAAACAAAGTATTAGTTTTATTAAAAAAATCTACAAAAAATATATACCATTTGCTTTTGTGGCCATTTAAAAATACATAGGTCCAACGGACCCACGACTATAGAAACGTAATTATTTTTATACGATACCTATTCGATACTTTTATTGATATAGTGTTTAATATCATTATTTTTTTACCATAAACAACTTTACCTTTCATACATTAAAATGTATACCATAAGTACAATCGAAACAAAAGTATCGACACCAACAAGGAATCGATTTTTTTTATCCCCAACCCTGTGGTCAACTGGTGGGGTTATCTCTAGTCTCTACTCTTGTCTATAGTCATGGGGTCGAGCTCTATAATAATCATAGCTTAGGGATGCTCGATGTTGCAGAAACATCGATGACATCGATAGCCCAACATCGATGTTCGATGTTAATCCTCCTCAAAACATTGATGTTGAACATTATCGATGTGTTTTACACATGTATTTAATAGGTTCGAATTAGAAGAATAAAAAATAGGCATGACGTTTATGGTATATTATTAATGAAATAAAAGAAATTAACAAACAATGTACTTATTTTAAAACAGTATGATTGCGCAGAAAAACGAGTACTCTCGCATTTTTTTTAATTGCTTAGTAGCTGGCTGGTGCCTCCACCCATCCCATCCGCATTCCTTCCACACGCACTGAAGGGGGGGGGGGAGTTGGAGTGTAGCGTCATCTGGCGGCTAATAAGAAGCACGCCCCGCTCGGATAGAAAGTGGAGATGGCCGACAAATATAAGGACGTCCACTGTCGCCGCTCACTCTTTTACAACGCAGTCGCAACACAAGGGGTATCGTCCTCGAGGCCGCTGAAGCAGTTAGAAACCCACCCCGGTAAGTGCTTCCTTTTAATTTATCTTGAGCTGCTCTTTTGTTTTCTCTTTACTGTATCCTTTTTTCCTAACAACTCAAATTTAACTCTCGTGTAAATAGTTAATAGCAAGTGTATTGCAGAAGCCTACCACGTGCCATATCAGCTATCTTGTTTTGGCTATAGTGAACCACGCGATTAACTACATTCGGACGGTATGTCGGCATGTAGCTAATATCGCGAATTTCGCGAAATCGATTTCGCGAATCTCGCTAATTTTGGCCCGATCTGAGAATCGAACCCGGGACCTTAGATCCGCCTTTTTTGGTTCCTTCGAGCAGAATTTGAAGGGGCAGCCTGTGGCTGCACCACAGTAATTAAAAAAAATTAAAATTAACATATATCTAGTTCATTTGTTATACAGTCCAATATTTTTTGCTATTTATGGAAGAGATAGTAATTTTGAAAAGAAGAACCTTTCAATATTTTTCTCTGTTAATAAAGAGTTGGGCCAGCTTTTAAAAATAAAATTCCAATAATCGATTATAGGTTCATTGACTTCGATGTTAGACATGTGGCAACATCGATGTTAAAACAGCGATGATTTCATTTTAACATCGATGTTCATCGAACATCCCTACTCTAGCTCAAGCTCTAGCTCTAGTTAGTCTGTGGTGGGGCACGGCACGGCACAGTTCGTTTTAATTAGAGTTTGTGTTATTGGTTAGGTTTACTTTTACATTAAATGAAACGATATTAAAAATAAACAATTGTATATTTTTGTGATTATTATATCAGTGCAAGTGATTTTGTATTAGCATTACCCTTTTAGTCATACATAATTCACGCGTAGGAAATGCTGTTATTGCTATCAGTGAGGTTTTTATAATACATAAATAAATCGAATTTATTTCTTTAAAATGGGAAAATTATTGAGTCTTTTGGCACGTGACGATTCTAACTGTTGTTCGTCGCCTCGATACGATATTTTCTTGGATTTCGAGAACGCTGCACCTACAGACACTGAGCGCGATGTTTTTGAAGAAGTTCAAAGAGTTCTCCTGGATTCAGAGAAAATCCTGGAAGAAATTCAGTGCTATAAAGGAGCTGGAAAAGAAATCCGTGAAGCTATAGCAGATCCTTCACGAGTTACTCAAGAACGAGCCTGGCGCGCCGTCAAACCTTTGGTGGATAAGCTTTTGAGATGTTACCAACACTCCGTGGAATTGCAACGGGTGAGTCACTTCGTGTGTAGCGTATAAGTATACCTAGTAGCGATTCTGGTTCTATTTCCTGTTGTTTTTTTTTCATTTTAAAGATTTTAGTGTAATTTCTATCTACCTTCAATTTAAAAATATTATGTGTGGTCTGATCCAACCACTAATCGGATGTCTTAAGCCAATATTCAGAAAAGAAAACTCAAATTTCACCATTGCCTATATAATAAATTATCTATGCTTCACAATCTACAAGTCTAAACTACACTGCACAAATTTTAACTTTTTAAAATGTAGAGTTTACTCAATATTGTCGCTAAATACTTAAACTAAATACTTAAACTAAGTGTATCATTTTTGTCAATTACTTAATCATTTATGCCCTTATTCACAACAATTTTTAAAAGCTTGATTAGTTAGTGTATTGTCTCATTCTGACATTTGCGAGACACTTGCTGCTAGAAAGTGACAAAACACTATTACTATTATTTATTCTATGGTTAAACTATTCAAGTGTTTAAAAATGTGTATGAATAAGGGTGTTAAGCTTTAAACAATTTTACTTTGACAACTTTATTATGCATTTCTTAAATAGATTGTGCTAAAATAATCAAATAAGTTTACTAAAATCAAATTTATTGTAATATATCAATAATCTTAATCAACAATAAGCACTTTTAATCCTGTAATAAAACTAAGACTTATGATATTAATTGAAAATCTGAAGGTATGCTTTAAGAGCACTTATCAAATTTAGAGTGTAGGTGAAGCCTAAATTGAACTTGCTTAGTACCACTTAGGGTACTTTTATTTTCTGAGAAGAATTATGGTTTTTTACAAAACAATGAAAACACACAAAATCCAACTGTAATAAACTCCATGTGGACATGTTGCAGGAAAAAGCTAGTTTTGCATAAACCTGAAATAATCACACAACAGTTTATTTACAGTAGATGTAAGTGTTTTTTCAATGCAAAATTAAAGTTTAATCTAGTAGCATAGTGCCAGTGCAGCCATATGATATGAAAATGACTTTGGGCACATGAAAAAAAATTTCCAACTGAACATAGGTATATTTGTACCCCTCGCTCATGAGTCCAGTAGCTTTGAAACAGCAGTAGCTGAATAATGTTAAATATCTATGTTGCATACCTCCATTCAATTCTATGATGATACTAAATATAGATTACAATATAGGGCTACTATAGATTTCATCTTATTTATAAAGAATGCACCTGTGTTTCTTTATTTTGGCGAGAGCTGCAGATGATCATGGTACACAGAGGCTTCTTACCATCAGATAGACTGCAACATTGTCTCAATGAATTTTTCTTGTGTGGAGATAATAATATTAATGCTATTTTACATTTATTTATTTATTTAATATAAAAATTTACATGGTAACAGTTTTACAGTCTACCAAACTACCTCACTTTTGTTGCTCAGCTTTTGTTGGCAGAAAAAAGCTCTCTTACTTCCTAACATGCAAAAAAAATTGCTTAATACAAATATACTACCTCAAATATAACAGACCAATAGTATTAATATAACATTGAGTCATTTAAAGTTTTAAAGGACAATGGCATTTTTATATATGAATAAATGTATGCATGTACACATACACATTTACATATATACACATGAATACATAAGTAATACAGCTTACCTATGTTGTTGTATAATGGATTGTCAGGATACATTCAAATACATGTAATAGTATATTAACATTTGGTCATCAATTTTTAACTAGTAAATTTAAGTTTTATATTTAGGAAAGGGACAGGAAATGTCAATCAAATCCATTGAAATAATAAACATAAAGACTATAACAGATAACATCTATTTGTTTTTTATTATTTTGCAGTCTGATATAGAGCCTTATCAAAGGATGTTTATCCATATCAGTATTGTGGGTGATGATGTCACATATTGATGATAGAAAACTTTCAAGATAATGGTGTTATCATTTATAAAACTTCATGCCCACTTTACTTTATTTATTAAATAAATACCTAAAACACCAATTCACTTACTGCTACTAACTTGTCAACGTTGATGGCTCGGTGGCACAATGGCTTAGCAATGAGTTGCAGTACTAAGGACTGAAAGTTTGATTCCCGAAGGAAACAAGTATTTGTATGGCTTACATATAATTGTTCAGGGTCTGGATGTTTGTCCCTGTGAAATTTATGTATGTAAACTGGCTCAATGATACGGAAGAGAATCCTACTATGGAGAGTGAAGTTGCTTAAAAAAATAAAATGATCCACTGCTTAACATGGGCCTCACCCATAATATGGATTGTGGTAATCACCATGGTTGGCAAGCGGTTTTGCCTATCTCATAGCAGCGTGGTTGCTAGTGAGCCCTTTAACTTTCATATATACAACCTCATGATTTTACTGTAAGTCGAATCTTATTCAAGGAAACAAAAAGAAGGCAGTTCTTTCGGATACATCATCAATTATAAAGAACATGTCGATGTTCTATTAACCATTTATCCGATAACTTACCTACTCCACAGCACTAGTCCAAGCCGGTCCATTTATTTTAACACTGTAGACACTAATATAGTGTTCAAATAATTAAGTAAAAGATATGATACAAATAAGTTACATATAACCTACATCATGAACCCAGAAAGCTGCATTTAATAGATTTCTTGAATTGAAAATTGACAAAAATGCTAACAATGAAATTTCTTGTTGTGTTTGTATTCCCTATGCTGATAGACTTCTAGGAAACTTCATGTAAAAGTAAAGCTAGTATTCAGGGTCAATTTCAAGTTTAAACTCAAACTTCACAATGTCAAAATTTGAGTCTAGACTTTTTTTTATACAATAAGGGTGACAAACGAGCACACAGTCCACCTGATGTGATAAGTGGATTCTGTGACCCATAGATATCTACATTTATCCTCAATTAGGAATAAAAATGCAGATGCCTTGTCACTCCTGAGGAATAAGATGGATTGCCTTGTTCCCAATGGTCTCCGGTTTTCCATGTGAGTATAGGAACATAGGAAATACAGCAGCATTAAGCTACTATTTTATGCTGGTATTCTGTGACAGTATGGTCCTTTCCCCGATCAAGTCAACCCATTCATGCTACAACTATAATATAGCTGCAGTGTGGCTCTACCACATATAAATAATATTATGTTACACAAATCTGGATCTCTATTAAATATAGTGGCCTTTGTGTAGATAATGTTTACAGGAAAATTGTGACCTTAAAATACCTGTGATATTTAGTGGTGTAACTAAGTGTCGGTTTATAAATATGGATTAAAGGGTGTGTTCATTCTACCATAAGCATGCTGTCACTTGAACCATATTGAAATGTGGTTGGTTGTTAAAGGTGATAAGGTTACCCGCCCACAGATGTCTCTCCCTTGTATTATATCTGTATTTATGACTGACGTAATTAACACTTGTTCTAAAATATTAATTGTAGTTTATTCCTAAGAATGAAGAATTAATGAATGCCAATTTTAAATAGGTGACGATTTTTATTTTTATTATTATTATTTAGGTACTTGGAACTAACCTTTTTGATTCACCTTTTTTTATCCAAAAACCACAGTCTTACCTTACCATCAAGCAATGTGTGCTCGTTTATCACCCCTTAAGTACAATAAAAAATTACTATTCAAATAAATTAAAATTAAAGTACTTAAAATTTGAGCACTGAATTTATTTTTAACATTATAATCCTTTCTACTGTACATATATAAATTGCGCAATGCTCATTGATAACCATCTAGCCCACAATTATCTGTAACTCACACAAACAGCGGGACACGAGCCCACAGCCCTGCAGCTCCACAGCCAGACATTTTGCCCTTGCGCTACTGAGTCGTCATATTGGGATCATATTTATTAATAATATCGATAATTGATATCTACATGAATTACTTATCTACCATGTTATGGCGGCGTAAAATTGCGTGTGTTATTAAAAAAATGCAGAAAATAACATAAGGGTCCATAAAATTACCAACTTTATAATATACATACCCATAGTTGTGTTTGGGATAAGCTCTTGAATCTGAATACATACATATGTGTTGTCATTTATATGTATGACGACTGCTTAGCGTGGTAGATATTGTGAGTCTGAGCATTGCATTTTACGTTTTGGACCCCTCGATATATACCTCATTTACTTTAATCTATTTAGCCGTTAGGATGCTTCGAGGGTATAATAATTCCACATACATACCCAGATACGCGTATAAAATATAACACAGTCTTTGCTGTCGCAGAGTCGGGTAAAAAAACAAAAGGTTTCAGTTAATTAAAGCATAACAGAATCACAACATACCTAATCATCCAATTTGGTTAACAGCCATACCCTCCCGCGTTCTCCGTCCCGGAGCACGATGCCACGTAATTGGACCGGGATTACCTCCGCCCCGCGTTTTATACTTTTATAGTGATGCAGTGACAATCATCCAATCAAACGATCACAACTCACATAGAAGTCGCGTGAGAATTGCTTCGAATAACTCATATTGCATCCTCTGGGGCCAATGTAGCTATAAATTGTGGGAGGACTGACAATAAATATCATTACAATCAATCGTGGGAATCTCAAAATTTAGTGAAGCTGTAATATAATACTATGGGTAAATAAATGGCACCTCTTTGGTACAAATCCCACCAATGTAAAGTGTTATTTCTTTGATTTTTTAAATTATTTAATATTGCTTCCTATTCGCTACTACTGTTTGCAAGTCTACTCCGTTGCAATCTATAAAAGCGTTTCATTAGAAATAAAGGAGGTTGTTATGCTTGCGCTTATGTTAAAGGCACTATAATCATAAGGTAATCAAAATAATTAATCACTCTAAATTATAAGATTTCTGTTAATCCTAAAGGGTAACCAAAGGCGTCGTACCAAAATGTGCGCCGCGGCGCCCTGGTGCATCGTAGAGAACAAAGACGGGCGCCGTGAGGAGCTCCTGTTTACCATTCTCACGAAGCTGAACTTGTGGACGACACACGCGGTCAGTTCAACTGATCATTCCAATAGATCAGTTCAAACTAAAAATGTTGATATTTTTTAAAATATCGGATTTCCGATATAACGATAAATAAACTTATATATAAAACTCCGATATTGATATATTTATAACTATTGATTTATCGAAAATCCGATAAATTAAAAAATATCAACAGTCCTAGTTTGAACTGATCAGAGTTGAACTGACCGTGTGTCGTCAATTAGGTATCGTGCGCGCTGCATACGTCACCCACTCGCTTATTGGTACTTACGTTCAGAAACGTGTCCAAAATGTTAAAAAAGTTTAAAACCTTAAGTTCAAAAGCTCTAAGAATTATTATTTCTTTTGCAACATCTGATGTGGAAGTTTTGTGCCTATCTACCTAGTACCAGTGTACCCTATTTCGACTAGCTAGGGCGCCAACACAAAATACTAAATCTGTAAGTTCGCCGCGAAATGAAAAAGCCTGGGAACCCCTGGTCTACTTATTGTATCTGACATATATGGTCAATAAAGTAATATTAGTACCTACATGGTCAATAATTAAATATTTTTGTAGTTCTGCATAAATTGAATACATTTTCGTTACCTTAAGCAAGAAATAAAATACATAACGTAAAGAAAACCTTTATATACTGCCTCATACGTATTGCTACATATGTCTTTCTAAAATGTTATGTATTCAAAACTTATATAACTTGAACATAAGATAGATCGTTGGTTTGCAGAGTAAATAAACGTTACATGATAATAATATGCAAAAGATATATACATGTTTAAACTCAATCTGATATAAATTTAATATAGTTGTGGATTTTTTTAATGTAGGGGATTAAAAGATTATTTTAATAATGCACAATTTACGTGTTTTATCAGTAATTTCCCAATAATTACTTAAAATTTCATTTAAAAGTTATGAAGTTAAATCTTAAAGTCAACAATGGCATTGACCCAATGACCTTAGGCTTGCTATGTGAAACTGACGTGTACTTCATTGACAATAGATACTTGACCTAGCCCTTGCAAAAACTTTACTGTCGACTTTAACTGCGTTTCACAAGAGTGAAAATAAAAGCTTTGTTTTTTATGAATCTAGGTAAATGTTTCACAATACTTCGGCGTACTTATTTTTTGTTTTAAAAGGGGCGAGTAGTTTGGTTTTCATTTCAGTATTAACATTATCTATTAATAAATTGCCTCAACGCGACGTAAGCGAATCCTGGTTCTTGTCGAATCGTTTGTCGCAAGAGTAGACAAACCGTAAGGGCAAGAAGTCACTGCGGTTATATGGCCATTTATTAGAGGTCACGGGCTCCTTTAGATTTTGATATGAAAACTCCACTAGTAAATTACAAATAGTCCTGACCCTCATCAGACCTTGGGTACCAGTCCATTACTGGACGAGCTTGTCCTGTATAAGGTAGCATTGCATTGCCGTGATCGAATTGGCGATATACGAGATGATTTTACCGCCATCTATTGGAAGTTACAAGAAATTCTAGGCGTTTCCTAGAAGATTTGCGGCTTTATTTGAAGGTTGGTTTCCTTTCTCTTCCTTTCTCGTTTTAAAAATGTTTTGAAATAGCAAAAAAACATCCTGAAACCTCCATCGCTAATCCAGAACAGTAACAAATGTTTATTTTCAAAGGACACATTTTAAAATTCGTTGTCCAGTCACAGCCAAGTTTCGGGAGTTATCTCGAATCGTGACTGGAAAACGCCAATCTCTGTGATAAGCATTCAATACACATACCTATTACAGATAAAAGGCACGCGGATGCGAGCTGTTTGTCATTACAACGTTAGCCTGCACGAATATTACATTCATATGAAATTTTCAAGGGACTGCTTATATTAAATATTGACAAATTATAACATAAAAAGAGAAAGAAAATCCATTTCTGATACGGCTATCGGTGTAGTGGTGTTGTATGAATATCCAAAACCCCATACGTCACGTGCGTTTCGTAAAAAGCGACAGATGGAAACAGACTATAAGAAGGACAGCAACGTCTTCCTAATTTGTGTGTATATATATATATATATATATATATATATATATATATATATATATATATATATATATATATATATATATATATATATATATAACTCGTAGGTAGGTACTAGGCTGCACTAAAAGTGTCGGGAATGGAATATTTCCACTGTTTCTGTCATATTAAAATCTTTTTAATTGAAAACTCCTTGGTTTTAAAAATCGAATACCATTTATTTATTTAAAAAAAGATTCTCGGTGTTGTCACAAGATTTTGTCAAATTTGTTTAGTCGTTGAGAAAATGGAATTGACTCGAGAAAATTCAAGGGCGATGATTTATTATGACTTTTGAAGTGGTTTAACACAAAAACAGTGTGTTGACCGGATGATTTCTGCATTTGGTGATGAAGCCCCATCCAAAACCACAATTTATCGCTGATTTGCTGAATTTCAACGTGGACGTGTCAAGCTCAGTGATGATCCCCGTCAAGGTCGTCCAAAAACTGCAGTCACCCAAGAAAACGTTGATGCTGTACGTAAGATGATTGAGCAAGATCGACATGTGACATACCGCAAAATTCAGGCAACTTTAGACATTGGCATGAGTCAAATACAAATAATCTTGCATGAACAATTAGGTGTAAAAAAGTTGTTTTCCCGATGGATACCGCATTCGCTCTGTGAAGAGCAAAAAGCGGCTCGCGTTACTTGGTGCGTCAGAACTCTCGAAAGATTCCACGCAGGATCCTCAAATGCTGTATACAACATCGTATCAGGTGACGAATCCTGGATATACGCGTACGAACCCGAAACAAAAACCCAGTCACGAGTTTGGGTGTTCGAAAATGAGTTAAAGCCAACAAAAATTGTTCGTTCACGGAGTGTTGCACAAAAAATGATGGCCACGTTTGTCTCCAAACCGGCCATGTTGCGACTATTCCTCTTGAGGGACAAAGAACGGTTAAATTCAGAATGGTATGCTGGCATTTGTTTGACACAGGTCTTTTCTGAACTCCGTAAAGAGAACTGCAACCGCCGCATCATCCTCCATCACGACAATGCGAGTTCTCACACCACCGCACACAGAACAAAAGAGTTTTTAGAGCAAAAAAAAACATAGAATTATTAGACCATCCGCCGTACAGCCCCGACCTAAGCCCTAATGATTTCTATACTTTCCCTAAAATAAAGAATAAATTGCGTGGACAGAGATTTTCATCACCTGAAGAAGCTGTGGACGCCTACAAAACGGCCATTTTGGAGACCCCAACTTCCGAATGGAATGGTTGCTTCAATGATTGGTTCCATCGTATGGAAAAATGTGTCGAATTTCGCGGAGAATACTTCGAAAAGCAATAAATACATTTTTAAATAGTAACGTTGTGTCACTTCCTTGATTCCCGAAATTTTCAGTGCCCTCCTCGTAAATACAGCTTTAACACGCACTAATAATTTTTAATAACGGCTCCAACGATTTTCATAAAATTTTAGTGTCCAGAGAGTTTTGGGGGCAATAAATCGATCTAGCTATTCGTTTTTAGAAAATGTCGTTTTATCCGTGTTTTCAGGCAATGAAAAACTGCTACAATATAATTAGAGTAAGAATAAATAATAGCTCAAATGGGTTTTCGGGCGGTCCTGAAACCGTTCTATTATGTCGGTAAGATTAAAAAATATTATTCATATTTCATCAGTATGTAATTTGTATCTAAATATAATTTGCAAAACACACGATTTCCAAAAAAAAAAAATTCCGAGTAAAGCTCGATCATCCAGGTACTAATCACTCGTGGTAAGCTTAAATTGCTTGTGTTACGAGTGGTTCACGCCAGTAGTCGAATGGCGAATTCGAACCCACGACCTTTTTGAGTTCGCGGTCCGCGCCCTGCCATTAGGCTACTGTCGCTTAAAAGTTAAAGACCGCATTTCTTAATAGTTAGAATAACGAAATACCGTATCGTATGCCCGCTGTTAAAATCTCAGTCGTACAATTTTTTGTAAAAATAAAATTAACTACATATATTTTTTCTAGAAACATGACAAAACAAATCTTTTTAAATAAGTCTCCAGGGATTAATATTGAGATAAAACTTAACCATTTCATTGTCCTGTGAGTCATATATGAACATTTCATTCATTTCAGACAGGGAAGTTTTTAATAGGCCACATTACATTTCATACGAATTTTATTTTATTGTAAGGACCCGACCCGTTTGCTGAAACAAACGCCTCCCTTTTGAGTGTTCCACAGCAGCTGGTCGAATATCACTCGAGCTAAGCCAAACAAGAAAAGAGTAATAAAAAAAGTAATAAATCTATGTTTATATCATTCGTTATTAATCACAAAACTCCTAAATTGAACATTGTGTAAATTCCATGAATAGTAAAAAAGTTGTAATATAAATCTGTCGCCCACGCTTGACCTGAATCAAAGGATGCCGTAGGTGTTACTCCGTGTTCTCGACGTACCTTGATCAAACTCCGTATATATGCGAACAATGACGGTAAATCGACGTAACGATGTAGGGTGACCAAACATTTAGCTTTAATGTGGATATTTCGAGCATGCAGAGACATTGTAACAACAAGTCAGAAGTCATACATGCAATTTATGTGTGTATTTTACGAAATTTTAGTTTTAGGTTGGTTATGAGCCGCGATCGGGAAGGTCCGCATTTTCAGTCATAAATATCTACGATAACATAAATAGCTTCTAAAACTAGTTTGTGCCTCTGTATGTATATTATAGACATACTGTAAGTTCGAAAATTTTGTAAGATTTTACTCTTTAGGTAAATTAAATAAAGAATGAAAAGAATGAATTTTTACTCTTTAGGTAAATTACTAATCCGTAGTGAAGTGAAATGTGGTAATGGGCCGGCCATATAGCTCGAAGAACCGACAACCGTTAGGGAAAAAAGGTTCTCGAGTGGCAGCCTCGTACCGGTAGGCGAAGTGTAGGGCGACTAGATGGAGTGACGACCTGGTAGTACATGCAGGAAGTCGATGGATGCAGGTGGCTCAGGACCGTGCTTTATGGAATTCCTTGGGAGAGGCCTATGTTCAGCCGTGGACTTGTGAAGGGCTGTAATGATGACGATGATGAGGTAAATTAAATAAATAATGAAAATAATGAATGGAATTTAATGTTATAAAAGACTAAAATCCATAGCGTACCTAAAATATCCAGGAAGTAACAAATTTTGTTACTTCCTGGATATTTTAGGTATGCTTCGTACGTTTCGGATAATTCACAAGTACAGGAGTGAGTTTTAGTTGAACATTGGTTGTAACATTCAATGAATACCATAAAGATGACTGTGACTGTGGCTTGGAGTGTGTCAGAGAACAGTAATATGACTGTTGTATAAAATTTAATAGTGCGCCATATTAGGTGCGGCTTGCAGCCTGTAAGGGTTTCGCAAGACATGACTTGATCACTCGAAATACCACTTGGAACACATTTACAGAAATATGACTTGAGAACACAAAGAAACGAAAACTTAACCTCAGGTGTATCATAACTGGTTGTATAATGCACAGCTGCTACCCCCAATACGGCAAAGGCAGATGCTACATTCTTCCTAATATTATGTTTTAGTCTCGTGAAATTTTATCTTATCTTTTAAGCCATAACGTTTCTTTCAGATCGAAAATATTTCTTTCTATACGCTATACTTTGATTACTTATTTGTTCGTGTGGGTGAACCTTTATTATATTTTTGTTTCACAAAACGACATTTTCTCTTTTACTCTCTACACATTTTTTAAGTCTTTTAGCCTTTTCTATTTGTAATTTTAATGTCCTTATCTAACTTTACTAGCAGGTGGTATGACTTCTATTCTACCTAGGAGTTCGGCTGGGCATGCACCACCATCTTACCTCTCTCCGTCGCTAAACAGCATTGCTTGCGCTGCGTTGCCGTGGTTCTGTCAGAAGGGTATGAGGACCAGTACGATTATATGCTGCGAGGCGTTCCATCTTAGTCCTTAGTGATGACAGCGCATCTGCAACCAGCCTTATTTGTTTGAAGTTTGCTGTAATTTCGGTAAATGAACTTACCGTCTTAAAACTTATTACTTCAGATTTATAAAAAAAATCACTCAGAGTGACAAAGCAAATTTATGTTGCAGAAGTGAACGGCGGAGTCGGTAAGGAACGTCCTAGGTGAAAGTGTGTCGACCAAATTGATGATATATTGAAAATGGGCCAAATTAAGAGTGCCATTAACCGACGAGCGTGTATCTGTAGGTACGAGTATATGGATGTGGAGGAGGCGAGAGATGTGTGTCAGGATCGTGCCAAATGGAATCTAATCGTGCAAAATGGTCTATAGTCTCCGCCTACCCCTCTAGGTGAGAGGCGTGTGTGCTTATGTATGTATATGTATTTATAAATTAAACTTAATTCTTAGTTACATTCAATTTTCTGCTTTCAATGCTTCAATTCTCTGATCTACCTTGTAAAATTTCAACAAGTATTATTCTCATTTTATTTAATTTCACGTGCCTGAACGAATAATTCTGAATGGCATTATCTTCGTTCCCAGTCTTCGTCCTTCGTCCGGAATGTTTTATTTCTTATTTCGGCCACAATTGACAAAATAAACTTCGTGTAAGGATGTAAGTTTAAGTCCAACGTAATGTTGAACATAGGTAAAATGTTCAACATTGTGTAGTTCATTACTTTACTGTTGTAATAATAAATTTTTTCTTACGCAACAGACGTTTTTAGTAAATACGATTATTTTACCGATCCGTAGAGTATACGATAGTTTTCTCTCTTGTCTTGTTTATTGTAAAATTTTCTATAAGCCTTATTTAACTTTTTTTCGCTATTTGTTCTATTGAAAATTATAAAACCTATATTATAATAAATTTTCCACAGGCTCAACGAATACTAAACAGCTGAAACCGAACCAAATGGAATCAAAAATGCTAGTCATAATAGCGCCAGGTTTTTAAATTAGGCGTGCATCATTATAGCAAAATGATGGTACGTTTTTTTTTTAATATAGCTTAGTTGCCAAGCAATAAAGCCTGAGCTGCCCTGATTTTTTATACGTGCACATTGTTCGTACAAAAAAAAATGCCGTCGACAAAAGTGCTATCAATTTTGTGCCCGCCATGTCGTTCCGTTTAAGAAAATTCAACGCTGTTGTTAATATCTTCATAAGCCACGAGGCATTTTGTATTTGCGGTAATGGGGCTATGCAAATTATACGAGCTTTTTTAATATTTGTTGGACTTTAGACTTACGGAACCAAACAGTTTTTTACTTAATACGAATACGAACTGATAATGATAACAAGTCAAGGTAAATGAAATTTTGTAAATGTGTAGTGCTTGCTCCAACTTAGAAAAATAGGATAGTTTTTTCTTCCAATGAGTGACCCTCTATATTTTTATTGCTAATTTAAAGATTTTTTTAGGACTCTTTTTTTTAGGATATATATATATATCATCATTACAGCCCTTCATAAGTCCACTGCTGAACATAGGCCTCCCCCAAGTAATGCCACAAAGCACGGTCCTGAGCCACCTGCATCCATCGACTTCCTGCATATCTTACCAGGTCGTCACTCCATCTAGTGGGGGGTCGCCCGACACTACGCCTACCGGTACGAGGCTGCCACTCGAGAACCTTTCTTCCCCATCGGTTATCGGTTCTTCGAGCTATATGGCCGGCCCATTGCCACTTCAGCTTACTAATCCTTGGGCTATGTCGGTCACTCTGGTTTTACTGCGGATATCCTCATTTCTGAGTCTATCACGCAGAGAAACCCCGAGCATAGCCCTCTCCATAGCCAGCAGTGAAGGACCACGTCTCAGATCCGTAAGTCATCACTGGCAACACGCACTGATTGTACACTTTAGTTTTCAGAGATTGAGGTATACCTGACGAGATGTGTCGTAATTTCCCGAACGCTGCCCAGCCGCATATATAATATATAATATATAAAAAAAAAAAAAAAAAAAAAAAAAAAAAAAATATAAAAAATATAAATAATATATATATATATATATATTGATATTTCCAAACACACGGGACATGCTATTGCCACAAGTGCACGCGCAAATACTTAGGCGCTTATCCATAACCAAGGGTACATTTTAAAATAAATAAGTGGGTTTTAAGCTTAATAAACAAAAAAATAAGTAAACATAACGAATTTAGACTTGTAAGTACAGTGGTAAAAACACTCTCAAAAATGAGGCAGCAGTTGTACCCAGGAGTGGGACGTATTATACATATATAGGTTGGAAATTTTAAGAGGATAGTGTGTATAGTGAGCAAGAAGATTTGGATAGTGTTAGAGGCCCAAAGAAAAAAGAGAGTACGTATTCCGAAATTAAAATAACGTGTGTTTAATGAACATTGGCTCCATTTGGTAATTAGATTCTAGTAACTAAAACCTATAGGAATTATGTTCAGTCGGCAAATGCAAATACGCATTGTTTGCCATTAAATGTAACGTATTCCCGCAAACAACGCCAATATTTGTTCGAACTTTGTCTCTTGTAATAAATATTTTCCTTGACCAAGCTAATCATTTATGTAATTATTATTGTTTATATTGTTTATTAACAAATTGTGTTCACAAAGGACATCTAATTTCAATAAACTGGCTTCATTTTCAAAAAAAAATGATCTATCTTCTAGTATTTTGTTTATATTTGCATTTTGTGTTGTAATTTTGATATAAATAATATATTTTATAACAACTTTTATAAAAGCTTCGTTGAACTAATATATAAAAATTAATGTTCGTATTTTATGCTTAGTCAACTTGCGCAAAAGTTATAGGTGTAATAGTTACTTCAGATGTCAAAAATCTAAATATCAATGTAACTTTAAATGGGGAGAAGCTGAGTCTTGTCGATACCACCATTTTTCTATTGATCACTCTAGACGCGAAGCTTCAATGCTTGCTAGTTTTGATATTATAGAGATATATCGCAACTAGCAAGCAGACTTCGTTTTGCATCGTATGGTGTAAAAAAGATTAGAAGTCTTACTTGCCAATGTTGAAATAGCTAGACAAGTTTACTCAAGCTACTTCCATAGCATAATATCTTATGATATTTTGATATGGGGACACGCGACTGACACTGAAATTATATTTGTTTTACAGAAGAGGGCCATAAGAGCAATATATGATTTAAAACTTAAAGAATAGCTCAGATAAAAATTCTTACCAGTGTTGAAACAGCTAGTTTACTTTAGTTATTTCCATAGCATAATGTCATGGTATTTTGCTATGGGGACACGCGACTGACACTGAAATTATATTTGTTTTACAGAAGAGGGCCATAAGAGCAATATATGATTTAAAACTTAAAGAATAGCTCAGACAAAAATTCTTACCAGTGTTGAAACAGCTAGTTTACTTTATACATAAACACTCACGCCTGTCACCCAGAGGGGTAGGCAGAGACTACGGACTTCCATTTGGCACGATCCTGACATACCTCTTTCGCCTCCTTTACATCCATATATCTACGCATACATGCTCGTCGGTTAAGGGTACTTCTAACGTGGCCCATTTTCAAAATATCGCCAATTTGGTCGATAAACTTTTTCCTAGGGCGTCCCTTCCCGACTCGGCCATTCACATCTGCCATATAAATTTGCTTTGTCACTCTTTCCTCATTCATTCTTTCTACGTGACCAAACCACCGAAGCATTCCTTTCTTAATCCTGGTCACAACATCATCTTGCATACCACATTTATCTCTTATCACGCAATTTCTCACCCTGTCATTCAGATTACACCCTAGCATATTCCTTAAAGACCGCATTTCTACAGCATTTATTTTACTTTCGTGCTTCTTCTAGTTTACTTTAGTTATTTCCATAGCATAATGTCATGGTATTTTGCTACGGGGACAAGCGATCGACACTGAATTTATATTTGTTTTACAGAAGAGGGCCAAAAGATCAATTTATGATTTAAAACTTAAAGAATAGCTCAGACAAAAATTCTTACCAGTGTTGAAACAGCTAGTTTACTTTAGTTATTTCCATAGCATAATGTCATGGTATTTTGCTATGGGGACACGCGACTGACACTCAAATTATATTTGTTTTACAGAAGAGGGCCATAAGAGCAATATATGATTTAAAACTTAAAGAATAGCTCAGACAAAAATTCTTACCAGTGTTGAAACAGCTAGTTTACTTTATACATAAACACTCACGCCTGTCACCCAGAGGGGTAGGCAGAGACTACGGACTTCCATTTGGCACGATCCTGACATACCTCTTTCGCCTCCTTTACATCCATATATCTACGCATACATGCTCGTCGGTTAAGGGTACTTCTAACGTGGCCCATTTTCAAAATATCGCCAATTTGGTCGATAAACTTTTTCCTAGGGCGTCCCTTCCCGACTCGGCCATTCACATCTGCCATATAAATTTGCTTTGTCACTCTTTCCTCATTCATTCTTTCTACGTGACCAAACCACCGAAGCATTCCTTTCTTAATCCTGGTCACAACATCATCTTGCATACCACATTTATCTCTTATCACGCAATTTCTCACCCTGTCATTCAGATTACACCCTAGCATATTCCTTAAAGACCGCATTTCTACAGCATTTATTTTACTTTCGTGCTTCTTCTAGTTTACTTTAGTTATTTCCATAGCATAATGTCATGGTATTTTGCTACGGGGACACGTAACTGAAACTGAAATTATATTTGTTTTACAGAAGAGGGCCATAAGAGCAATCTGTTATTTAAAACTTAAAGAATAGCTCAGACAAAAATTCTTACCAGTGTTGAAACAGCTAGTTTACTTTAGTTATTTCCATAGCATAATGTCATGGTATTTTGCTATGGGGACACGCGACTGACACTCAAATTATATTTGTTTTACAGAAGAGGGCCATAAGAGCAATATATGATTTAAAACTTAAAGAACAGCTCAGAAAAAAATTCTTACCAGTGTTGAAACAGCTAGTTTACTTTAGTTATTTCCATAGCATAAGGTCATGGTATTTTGCTATGGGGACACGCGACTGACACTCAAATTATATTTGTTTTACAGAAGAGGGCCATAAGAGCAATATATGATTTAAAACTTAAAGAACAGCTCAGAAAAAAATTCTTACCAGTGTTGAAACAGCTAGTTTACTTTAGTTATTTCCATAGCATAATGTCATGGTATTTTGATATGGGGACACGCGACTGACACTGAAATTATATTTGTTTTACAGAAGAGGGCCATAAGAGCAATATATGATTTAAAACTTAAAGAATGGCTCAGATAAAAATTACTGTACTATACTATGTAATGAACGTACACAAAAAGATAAGTAGTTTTGTAAAAGTAAGTGATGTTCATTCTGTAAATACTAGGAACAGACAGAACCTAGTAGTACCAGTTACTCGACTCCGCCGAGTTAATAATTCATTCTTGGGGCGATGTATACGCTTGTAAACTAAAATCCCAGAAAATATACAAAATTTGACCCGCTCAAAGTTCGTAAACTTTATTAGCAAAGTTTATTTGGAATTGAAATATTATTAAATTTATGGATGATAATAACCCCTGGGAATAAGATGATCGCTACCCACCTATTTCTAAGTTGTTTTGTGTTGTTAGTTGTGTAACACACATGATTGTGAGGTGTTATTTAAATTTCTTGCTGAATATTACCAGGTCAAAAGTATTTTTTTCGAACCAGTGGTAATTTAACAAAAGTGTAACTTTCAATAAGTATTATTTATATAATATATTAAATATATATATATATATATATATATATATATATATATATATATATATTGAATAAAAGTTTCTGATTGTTTCTGTAGGTAGCGCGCGTGTCGTACCAACAAATTTATTTGAAAGTTGTAATATCCATTCAACTTCAATAAATGTATTTATTGTTCTTCAAATTTAAAACTATATATTGACGTTTATTTATTTTCTTCTGCGTCTGCAACACGCCGGGCCAGCTAGTATTGTATAAAAAATATTTAGAAGGTAGATAATTTATTATTATCGAAGAATGAAAAAAAAAACTCGGGATTACATATTAGTTCCTTCCTCAGGGGTGACAACGCAGAGATGTCTGTAGGTCAACTATCAGGTGTGCTGTGTGCTAGCCTATCACTCTTATTCTATAAAAAAATACTTACTTACTCTACACTTATACGTGGTAGAGCCATGCTGCAGTTATATTAGTAGTATAGTTGTAGCACGACTGGGTGGGCTCGACCGGGGAAAGACCACGCTCTCACAGAATACCAGCGTCAAATAGCAGCTTAATGCTGTTGTGTTTCGTATGGTGAGTGTAGAGAACCGGAGACCCTTTTTACTGGAAACGAGACATTTCATCTTAGTCCTCACGGGTGACAACGCATCTGCGTTTTGATTCGTAATCGAGGATAGATGTAGATGTCTATGGGCCACAGCAACCACTTACATCAGGGGTGCTGTGTACTCGTTTGTCACCCATGCTATAAAATTAAAAAAAATTGTTTCTAACAGGAAAAGAAAAGTTTATAAGGTTTACTGACGATTTTAAAACCGTTTACACTTTGTCTTAGCTGTCACAAACACACTACCGACAGACACTACTATATTAGGGCCGATTCTTGATTGATCGTTATTACATCGATGCAATAAGCGATGGGCATAACGAATCGACGTCAAATGCGTATTTAAACAATAGAGAGTTCTCCGCCCACCTTACGACATTCAATTTGTGTCGCATTGTTATTTATCGAATGTCAAAATATACAATGAGTTATTCGCAAATTATATCTTTCTATGTTGCATGTAATTCCAAATATAACTAAAAATCACATTCTCCTCGGTACTTGACAGTATATTGTTAGGAATAATAAAAAATATCAAATGATTCTATATGTAATAAGAAATATTATCATTATATCTATACATATAAATAAAATTAAAAAGTGTTCAATATCAAAGAAACAGCCATATATTGACGGAGCGGGTTTTTTCAACATAATTAGGACGTATGTAACCATTTTTAAAATGTTTGTCTGTCTATCCGTCCTCCAGGCCAATTTTTGGATTGAATGTATCGATTATCAACACATCTATCTAGGCTATATTTTATCCAAAAAAACTGGAAGTTTTTTGTTGGTAAAACGAAAAACTTATACCTAAAATAAATGGTCTTCATGTCATATAATATCAGATCCTACCCAGATGAAGACATAGCGGATCGATAGTCATCGCATATAAATATTAACATTACAAATGAAAACTTATTCCTGAAAATTTGTATTTTACTTGGAAGCGCAAAACCAACAGCTGATGACACCTCCGATCTGGACAAGGTCGGCGTTGTCATACAACTAGCATAAGTATAGTTTTATTTCATAGCATGTCGATAGACAGTTCATAAATTAGGACATAGTGTTATCGATTTTGTTACTTATTCGAATTTAAAGGGGGGAAATAGATAGATAGGCTGGAAATAATTCTTTACAATTTACTGAAGAAAAAACAATGAAACGTTCGTCTATTTTTAAAACAACGGGAACGGTTGACGAATTTATCATTTTCTTTTTGTTTATATTTCGAATTTTAAACATTAAGAAGGAAAAAGGAAAAACTAGTACAGTTAACGCTGTAGAAATGGACAGTTGTTCGTTGTGTGAAACCGAGTTAATGGTGCGTGCAGAACATAGCGCACTCGGACTGTGATCGCTTGCTCTTGCCGTGGTGCCCGGAAATGCATACCTACTTGCATATTTTTATAGGATAAGGGTGACAAACGAGCACACAGTTCACCTGATGGTAAGTGGATGCTGTGGCCCGTAGACATCTATATTCATTCTTGATTAGGTATCAAAATGCAGATACGTTGTCAACCCAGAGGACTAAGATGGAAAGCCTGATTTCCAGTAAAAAGGGTCTCCGATTCTCTACACTCACCGTACGAAACACAGCAGCCTTACGCTGCTATTTTACGCTAGTCTTCTGTGAGAGTATGTCCTCGGTCGAGCCGACCCATTCGTGCTACAACATAAAAGCCGTCTTCAAAGAACTAAAAGGAATTAAATAATATCCACATAATAGCTTCACAAGTTGGTGCTAAGACATGTTTTTTATTAAAGATTGACGCTATTGAACACTATGGTGACAAGAAGTTGCACTAAATTATTAGTTACCGTTTTTAGGTCATCTATTGGGCTTAACTATTTTATTACCCACTACCGACAGTCGGCACATCTCTGTTAATTAATAAACGTCCTGCAGGCGCAGGGCTCGGTATCGGTGACCGTGCTATTCAACGTTACACTAGCTAACAATCTATCAGTTTGATTATAAATAACACTTTCCTAAGCTGCATTAAGTGACACACGACGACTGTTATTTTAGATTGTGTGAATGTTTTGTTTTTTCTTTCATTAGCATTTTTAAAATACTGAAATGTGTGGCGGACGGGATTTTGAAGAGAATAATAATTGTAAAATACCGAAGCTTCGTATCATTTATATTGCATTGGCTCTATATCTAATATTTTTATTACTCAACAAAATTCCAAAAGCCATATTGCAGTAGAAAATAGAGTGTCTCTGAAATTTCATATTGCCGCATATAGTAAGGGTCGCCAGAGGAAACGTAGAAATCAGAAAGTGGATGCTTACAGACTTGAGTTCATTCATAACTGTGCCCAGACCCATGCTACTAATTTCTGAGGTTAATGAAACTTTCGCGGAACTTAGCGTATTAGATGGTATTAGCGGACTATAAATTTTCTTAATTCTATAGATAGCTTTAAACCGAGTTCAAAAACTAGAAGTTTTTTCTACGTACCTATGATTGTTGAACTGATTTAAGTGAATCTTCTTTTATTAAATTGGTTATAATACTTCATGGGTTGTTCCATAAACATTTGAACGTTAAATCAAGATGAAAGAAAAAATACGACCTTCTATTTATTACTTGAACATGTGAAATTCCTAGGTCAGATATCAAAAATTAAAAAGAATAAAATAATTTTCAGGTAGTAGCGTTTGAAGTCTGCGCTAACTCGTATTGTATCGAAAAATTCTAACTTCAGATGTTAATATGTAACAATTATTATAGTATTTTTACTAAACGACATGTTATTGAAAACCTAAAAGTTGAAGAAGTTTTCAATAACGTGGTGCTTGTCTCATGATGTCGTCTTCCTAATTGCAAACTAACACATTTATTTTAAAGATTTTAATTTTTAAAAATAATATTTAAAGAAATACAACTGATCTAAACTAATTATTAACCGCATTATTTTTTATAACATTATATCAATTTTAATTACACTTAACTTACGCCTATATGGTGATTTATTCTACCCCTTACTGCCTTGCGTTGAATTACACACGTACTTAATGTTAGTAGCTACACGAAATACCAACCTACGTCGGGAACGATAGCGCAATACTCAGCTAAGTTGCTTCAGCGCTATTGAAGTCTACGTTAAATATTCATGAATTGGGGACAGTAAATGTCGAAGAAAACAACTGTATGAACGTTCACTAGCTAAGTATATGATAAACTGTTAAAAGAACGGTGTATGTTCTCTTAGCATGTAGCTATAATATTCTGACTTTAACGTATTACTATTTATGTAGACTACTTGCGTGGTATGTCAATATTTCGTTTTCCAGCCCGTCTATATGTACTTCACTGGTGGATATGGGCCTGTCCTAATAATAATCTGATCGTCACAGTTGGCTGTTGGTTTAGCGATTGTGGTGTCAAATGTCTACGTGGTAGAGCCATGCTGCAGTTATATTAGTAGTATAGTTGTAGCATGAATGGGTCAGCTCGACCGGGGAAGGACCACGCTCTCATAGAATACCAGCGTAAAATAGTAGCTTAATGCTGCTGTGTTTCGTATGGTGAGTGTAGAGAACCGGAGACCCTTATTACTGAAAACGAGGCATTACATCTTAGTCCTCAAGGGTGACAACCACTGACCTCTATATATACAAGTACGCTGGACTGGCTATACCATACAAAATGACTGTGCCAATTTGAAGCGCCGCTAAAGGATGTCTTGAAAAATAAAATTGACATAATATGCCAAAGTCTGCTGTCTTATTTATATTGTCATATTTAAAAAGTCTGTATTTTGAACTTATATACTGAAAAAATGAAAGTATTTTATATTGTTTGATTGTGTATAATATTAGTTACATATTAAGAATTATTTTTAATAATAATGAGAGTGAGCGTAATCTGTAAAGCTCGTTACCAAAAGGGAAGCCATATAACATTACACAAGTAAGTGAATTTACAGCTAATATTTAACAAATTAAAACTATTTGATAATGTAAGTACTTAAAATTTTGTTACTAATCTTAATATCATATATACCAACATGTTTGGCTGTATATTACTGAGTTTTGATAAACAATAACATTCAATAGGGTTGTCGAGTTCCTTGTCTATAATACTTATCGATGTTCTTTCCTACCCATATCTGTTAACAAACAAAGTCGCCAACAACAGATGATTATCAAATGTTTATTAATTAACTGGTTTCCAACAGAACCTAGACTAAAATTATGGCTTATAAGCATAAATATTGTGAATTGGCGTCCGAAACAAAATGATACATATTTGTTCCAAACATTTCACAGACGACTGTTTTATTAGATATGAGAACTGCACCACTTTGAAAAAGTGCAGTATACCGAATATATTTTCTGGTAGTATCAGTACCAGTAAGTATAAAAGTATTAGATTATTATTTGGAATGTTTTTTATTTCTTCTTTCCTCATTTTCCACCAAAATCAAGGGCCATAGCCAAGTGTCGAAAGGTCGCCTGTTGATGTCGAGCCACGTTGGATGTGTGTTAGTGGGCTGCGGCTAGAGGAGATTCCTCTCCCTGTACCGCTGTAGTTGAGGTGGAGTAGTAAGGGAAGAGGAGTGTTGGTATGGCGATTGGCGATGCGCCATTCGACTATCTTTCGCGACTTTAGTGAGGCTGCACCACTTGATGTTTCCAAGTGCTCGTTTTTCAAAAAGTGGCCATCTGTAAGGAGTAAATAACAGCTCAAAAACTCTCTACAACAGCGCTGGATTAGCTACTGGGATAAAATGAACTTAGCAATTGTCGACGGTTTAGGTGTGGTGCTAAACTGCTCAGTAGCTCTAAAATCTAAAATAATATTATTTAGTAAATATAACCTCGAAAAATTCGTCTATCCCACTAATATTTTTCGGTGCGTTCTTTAAAATTTACCTCGTAGTTATAGTGGCGTCACCCTTATTTAATGGTTTTTATGGACACTTTTTAATACACAGTCTGTACTCCTTACTTCTACACTCCATAGATACGGTATTAACCTCAATGGCACGTACGTCACTCACCTTCGATTTGTCGACAATATAGTCCTTATGGCAGAATCGCTAAAGGACCTACACACTATGTTCAATAACCTCAATAATGTCTCTCAACGGATAGGTCTTAAGATGAACATGGACAAAACAAAATTCATGTGTAATGTCCATATCACACCTATGTCGGTGGTTTTTGGGAGCACTTAGCTGAAGTTGTTGACGAGTATTTTTACATGGGACAAATAGTCCGACAGGTAGGTAAGTTCTACTTCGACCGACAGGTCAATCGACGGATTCAACTCCGCTGGGCAGCGTTCGTGAAATTACAACACATCTTCTCGTCAGGAATACCTCAAAACTAGATTGTACAACCACTACGTGTTGCCAGTGATGACCTATGGATCTGAGACGAGGTCTTTCACTGCTGGCCGTTGCGGAAGCTCGAAGTCGCTCAGCGAGCTATGAAGAGGGCTATGCTCAGGGGTTCAAACCTAGGAATGAGGATATCTGCAGCAGAACCAGAGTGACCGACATCGACCAATGGATTAGTACGCTGAAGTGGAAATTGACCGGCCATATAGCTCGAAGAACCGAATACCGAAGGGGAGAAAAGGTTCTCGAGTGGCAGCCCCGTACCGGCAGGTAAGGTAAGGCAGGTAAAACCTGGTAAGACATGCAGGAAGTTGATGGATTCAGGTAGCTCAGGACCGTGCTTTGTGGCATTCCTTGGGGGAAGCCTATTTTCAGCAGTGGATTTGTGAATGGTTTTAATGATGATGCATGATAATGGCGTTATATTAATATGATACATAAATAGAATGGACGTTACGGGTAGAGTCCATCTATCCATAGAGTCCTTTCTATTTATTTAGGTATAGGTAGGGTTTAGAATTTTTATCGATATAATTTGATACACTGTCTTATCCCTATTATTAGTTCCGTGGACGTGCACTTTTGCTGTCAGCGCCAAAATGGCGGAAATCAAATCGCTTCATCATGTCACGTCTATAGCCTGTCCAGCGTACTTGTATATATAGAGGTCAGTGGTGACAACGCATCTGTATTTTGATTCATAATCAAGGACAGATGTAGATGCCTTGATTGGATCTTTCACATATTTTTAACCTGTGTCTAAAAGAAGGTTACTACCCGGACGAATGGAAAGTGTCCCGAGTGAATCCTGTGTTGAAAAGGGGATCGGGTTCCAAGGTGGATGAATATAGACCAGTAGCCGTATTGTGTGCAATAGCTAAGGTATTTGAGTCTATTATTTATAAATATGTTTATAATCAAGTGAACTCGCAGCTTAGTTACTTACTGAAGCTCAGCATGGTTTTCGGCCAGGTCGAAGTACTAGGAGTAATTTATTGTCTTTTATAAATTATGTGGTGCCGGTAGTGAATGCTGGGAGCCAGGTGGACACCGCATATTTCGATTTTCAAAAAGCCTTCGATACCGTTGATAACGATATCTTGTTGGTAAGGCTTGCGGAGTTAGGTTTTACACCTAGCTTACTAGATTTCTTTACGAATTATCTGAGTGGATGTCAACAATACGTAGACTTCGCAGGTTTGAATCGCAACCGTATTGTACTTATTCTGGAGTGAGTCAAGGGAGTAATCTTGGCCCTTTATTATTTATGTTAAAGGTTAATGATCTTCCTACGGTCTTTGAAGAGGCGCATTGTTTGCTATTTTTGCCGATGATCTTAAAATTTTTTTGAAAGTAAACAATGCTCCTGACTGCCAAAGTCTGCAAAGGGACATTGACAGATTGGCACAGAGGGGAATGGAAAACAAATTGAATTTCAATGTGAATAAATGTTGTATCATGAGTTATGTGCAAAATCCCCTCAGAAGTATGCTTATGAAAATCGTAATCCCGTAATTCCGGGATCGTAAACTCGTAATCCCGGGCGTTACATATATTAGAGACTTAGGCGTTGAGATGGTCCCAGAACTTAATTTTCGTAAGCACATTTTAAATATTTGTAAAAAAGCTTTTAGGAGTCTCGGCTTTATGTTAAGGCAGTGCAGGGATTTTCAGAATTTATTGACTATTAGAATTTTATATAATGCTCTCGTAAGAAGTCAACTTGAAACGAACGCAAGTATTTGGAATCCACATGAAAGCAAGTATAGTGTCATGATCGAAAAAATTCAAAATAAATTCCCACGATATTTATACTTTAAGTAGTACGGAATCTATCCTTGTTTTCCACTGATGTATCCGAGTCTGTTTGTACTGGGGACGGTTGGTTACAGCCGCCTGAGTGTAAGGAGAGACATCACGCTTATTAAATATGTGTGGAAAGCGGATGGATATATCACCCAGATGGGCTCGCTGAGTTAAAGCTGCGGGTGCCTAATGATTACGTGTGTTCCCGTCGTCGTCCCCCATTACTCCTCGTGCCCGCTGCTAGGACGAAGTTGCTTCAGAATGCACCATTGTCAGGATATTGACATATTTGCATGTAGTGCCGACGGCTGTAACACAGTTTAGTATGGCCGTTAACGCCAACTACTTTGAAATGTAATTTTATAATTTGAAATAGATATAATACATAAGTGTAACCTGTCAATTGAGAGTCAAATAAATTATTGTTATTATTATTATGTGGGGTATCTATATAGTTTTCTCATCTGGTTGGGTTCTATAAATATTAGGGATGGGCCGAATATGGATTTCACCGAATACGAATATTCGGCCGAATGTTCGGTAAAATTTTTACCGAACCAAATATTCGGCCGAACATTATTCGGCAGGATAACCTCTCGGGATCTAACCAATTTTTGTCGAAAGTTGTTACCGTAAAGCACGCGGGATTAGCGCAGGACCCTGCCTCTCGCTCCCCGCCACACCTGACAGTTATTGCATCATCTAGTACTGAGCAAATTGCCGGCACAATCTTATGTTTTGACTATTCTTGTGATAAAAAAGTATTTCGTTGTTTTATTCTTTGTTAAAATTATAGCCTATATACGTCCCACTCCTGGGCACAGGCCTCCGCTCATTTCTGAGAGGGTTTTAGGGCAAGGAAATGGACGCCGCGCTGCCCCAATATGCTTGTTGGCGAACTTCACATGTCTTCGAAATATTTTTTTTCTTATTTCTCAGACATGCAGGTTTTCTCACGATGTTTTCCTTCACCGCTGAGCACGTCAATCAGCACTTAAAATTGCAATTAACAACTTCATTGGTGCCGGCGAGAATCGACCCCGGTTTGCTTGCCGCACTGTGAAATTTACAGCGAGCGCTAACCATCTGAGCTACCACGGCTTTTTATTCTTAGTGAATAAAGAGCCGTAAGAATTTTATTCTTAGTGAAAATTGATAATTATGTGATAAAAATGAGCGGCAGGACTTATTTTAGAGAAACTGACGACCAAAGTAAAGAAAGTAGAAATAAATCCATAGTGCCTTAAAAACATAAATGTATAGATTTATGCATTTGAAGCACTCTAGAGTAAGTAGATTTAACCCATAAATAAAATATACTTACAACAGTAAAAACATACAATTCGTACATTTCAATACATTGGACACTATGAAAACGAATGTTCGGTGATTTAGCCGATTATTCAGCCGAATACGAATATTCGGTAAAGCTGCCGAATATGCCGAAAACTCTAATAAATATATAATTATAAATTAAAATGAAAAGATAAATATACATAAATATCAATAAAATAAAATAAATACAAAAATACATAAATAAATAAAAGCCCAATCAAATGGAAGCCCTCGGCAGGCTATTATTTATTATTATTATTATTTGCATGTAGTGAGACGAAATTCATAATAGCAGCATACAAATGCGTTGGAAATTGTAATGTTTTTAATTAGTATTTTATTTTACCATCAATTTGATAGATTTCATACTAGATAGCATTATTTATTAGTCAGCAGTTTCTTATTTTTAGGTTAGTTATAGCATCTCATTGGTTTAATAACTAATGATGTTATAATTGTGTAATAAATAAATAAATGTCAGTGGTCCACAGCAACCACCTATCAGACTGTGTGCTCGTTTGTCACCCTGTCCTATAAAAAAAAAAATTGGGTGCGTTTGGCAGAAAAAAAAGCGCTAGCAAGCGCTTGTAAACAAAATGGCGATCGTAAGCGGTAAGCGCTGTCAAATCGTAAGCTAGCTATTTTCCTCTAGGACACGAAGTTAGTTTTAACCGGGGGAACCTAACCCAATTTAAATATATGTTTGTAAAGTATTCATATTAAAAACTTACCAATCATAAATTTTTAATAACATGTATATGTTTATTCATGTCATTATTTTACTTAAAACTAATATTGCACAAAAAAACTTATAAACTCTACTTCAAAACAAACAAATTAAATAAGCAAAATGGCGGATTATGTCAGCGCTACTGAAGTAGCAATCGTGTTGCACTATTTCAGCTTTAGCGCTTGCTAGCGCTTTTTTCTGCCAAACGCACCCATTGTCTAACATTTAATTTGCTGGTCCCCGTTTGGTGACTGGGTATTTTACGTCTAGCATATTCGTAACGTTATTTATCGAAGGCCACAAGTTCTTTCTAGTCTATCCGATATTCTCCTCTAACTTATCTAATGAAATGGGTTGATAGATTTGCTTATGCTGGCACAACATAATAATGTATCTATAGAAAGGCGTTACTCATTTTTTTATAGAGAGAAAAATATTGCAACTCAATAATGCGTTGAACAACAAAGGTATTTTAAAATAAACTAACGTACCTGTTTCCAGCCGCCAAGTAGCAGAGTGAGTCACTAGACATAGGCCACTACTTATCCCGGTTTGAAGAATATGAAGGCCAGCATAATTGTAGTCTATGAGCCAATTTATCACTTCTATTCATTGACTTATATATCACTAGCGTAAGGACCGGGCCGACCGAACAACTAAAACGGACCAGCGCGCTGGCCCTAAAATTGCAGTTTAGGGACAACGCGAATCGGTCGACAGTGGTGCGCGCGCAAGACAGATTTGCCTGTCATAAATATATCTAGTTGCATGGTAAAAGTATGCAAAAATTACGATACAAAGATTAAAAAGGAACATGAGATATCGTATCATCGATAAATAACCTTATGTTAATTTGGTTACAATAAAATTATTATATAAACGCATTTTTAAAGTTTTACAGTTAGCTTAGTTACGTTACCAAAATTAGTCCAGGGTTGGATTTAGATCCTCAAAAATATTGTACTTACATGAAAAATAAAATTATACTATTTTAAAAAAAATGTATCACGTTTGATGTTTCATGTTTATTTTTTCCCATGAGCCGGGATTTTTGCGTCCCGCGTCTAGTTTATCTATACGTTTCGTTTTTTAACGGTTTTATTTTTATCTAAATAACTTAGTGTAAGTAAAATTTTGAATATTGGTACCTAATATATTTTATATTCAATAAGGGTAAAACGAAAAGAGTACAAAGGAAACTATATCTGCTTAATTGAATCTGAAACTTTGATTTATAAAATATTTTGAAATCCTTTTTTCAAACTGATTGCTTCTGGAGCATAGTTTTTATCAGGGTAGCCCCTCATTATAGTTGTATCAAGGATGCAACATATATGCATCGATCGAGCACCGATTGACCAGAACGGGAGCTAATTCAAATTGTATTTAAAAAAACGCGGTACTCATGTACAATTCAGAAATTCTCGATATCGTAGGATTAAAAACTAAAAGGACCCAATAATAATACAAGTCGACCTTTAGGTAAAATTATGATATTTTCGCTTAGTATTATTACGATACTATATACTAAAAACTATGAAATAATGATACAATTAGGATAATTATACTACGAAATCCGACCCTGGTTACGTCGTGTTATGATATGACGTTTGTATTATGATAGATGCGCTACTTTTTCTTGTATGAAAAACTTATGAGTAAAGTATGTATTTAGATGGGCCTATCCTTCTTTTTGAAATCATTGCTTCTATTATATTTAGATGAACATTTGTTTATTAGTTTGTCTTATATGCGTACTTATACCATTAATTCGATTACGATAAAATAGTGGTTGTGGCGCGAATTCGCCAACATTCCTGTCAAGAAATTATTAAGTACCACAACTCCATCAATCAAATTGTGGATAATGGTGTGTGGTGGTATAACATTTTTTATAATATGTTTGTTGTTCCAAATAAATAAAATAAAAGAGAGACGTGAGTTGCAACGCGTGACGGATACAGCTATCAGGTATAAAAGTAATTTGTAAATATGTAGTGAGCTGTCAAAAAATCCGTTTATGATTTCACCAACATTTTGTTTAAAGCACTCATTATAGAAAACGTCTGACCCAATTGTTAACGGTTTTGCAAAAGTTTCGTCGCCCTTTCATAACTGCCTAATTAATTACCTTAATTTTGGGGTCAAACGTCTTGGTTCATTTCTCCTGAACACGCTCACCGCCTTGTATTAAGAATAAAGAGGACGAGAAAATATCTAGTACCACGCATTTTCAATGAGATATTTTCTGAAAACGAATGTGGTAATAAAGGAATATTTAAAAAGAAATTGAAAGCGTGGTTGCTGGATAATTATATGTGTAATAATTAATATTGTCTTAATTTAAGTTATAGTTATAAATTAATTTGATTTTAAATGTGTTTAATGAGTTTAAATATTAATGAGGTTACATATAATAATGTATGTAACAGTAGTAACAGCGCTTAGTTTTAATTAGTTTAAATATTCTAAATTAGTGTAAATTTCATTTTCTATTTTTAAGTTTTTAAGGATTGCAGTTAAAATCTCAGTAGGTACAGTTTATGTGTATTGGAATCTTAAGGATCATAAAATTTACAGTAGGCACATATAATGTAAGAGGGTGATGTATTCTCCAACAAATTGCCCTGCAGTTTGGTGAAAGTTGTATAAAGAACAACCGACTGTATTTTTGTGTAATAAATAAATTTAAAAAAACCTACTGCCTTGGAAAAAGATTCACCATTACCCTTAAAGAGTAATTAATTTTGGAATCTGTTAAGGATACACAAATAGAAGTATATTTATTAAAGAACAGCAAAGTAATGTTGAAAACATTTGTTTTAAACTGTTTTTAAACGATTGCAGAGAAAAACGAAATATTATTTACTATTGAAACGCCATACAATAAGGAATATTTAAGCGTAATACAAAAAATAGCTACATTTTCCACAAAGAAAATTTAATTACAGGAATAACATCTTAAAGTTCACTACGGCTCATGGGACTCTCCCGATAAAAAGGAAGGATTTGCCCGCTTGGCAAGCGGATTTGACGATCACAGTACCAGACGTCTAGAACCTTTGACGCTGGTGCCCGTCGACGGTCTGCACATTTTACACCTGGTGTTAAGGAAATTAAAAAAAAAAAAAAAGCAACTTTCCGCTAAACAGTTTCCTTTTTAGAAAGTTGCAAAGAAATTTATATTTTTATTTTTTATTATAATTGATTTCCGCAAAGTAACGCCTGATTCTATCAATTATCTTAAGGAAATTATTTCCTCCCTTCTCCGTTGCATGCATATTTGTCCAGCACAAAGTAAGCAAACGTGCTACAGGTGGACAAAAATACTTTGTTTGAAACGTCTTAGCTTTATTATCGGGAAATAAAGTTTCTAAATAAAAATGTTGCGGATTAATAATCTCAGGGATCTTCAAGAAAAGAGCTTATTCCTTTTCTTAAGGCCGGCAACGCAACTGCAATTCCCCTCGTGTTGCAGTTGTTCATGAGAGGCGGTAGCCACTTACCATCAGGTGAGCCGTATACTCGTTTGCACCTAATTCTATAAAATAATATCTTTTTCAATGACATACTCCAAAACTACTAAATCAAAAATATGAAAGACTTTTGAAAAAAAAATTACAAACGAAACCGTGAACGTTAATGTTTCTCCCGACGATCATTTTTTATTTCGATGAATATAAATTATTCTAAAAATCCATTCGATTAAAAATTAATTGAATATTTCATGAATGTTTACTACTTTCTAAAAGGCCGAGAACGCACCTGCAATTCCCTTTGTTGCAGTTGTTAATGGGTGGGTGTAAATGCAGTAGGCGCTTACCATTAAATGAGCCGCATGCTCATTTGCCACCTATACTATAAAAAATGCTCATATTTTTTCCGAGCATAGAGTATTTTAAGAAGCATCATTTCTCGCGCGGCAAAATCGTGTCTAAATTACGATTTTTTGTCCATCTGATTTGTTTCATAGTAAACAAGATAAATACGCATATATGTCAGTGTAATGTAACCCATCACCCTGTCTAGTCCCGTAGATAGTGTAACATTTGAGGAAAATTACAGAAAACTTCTAATAAATGACGGGATAGCCCTTAACCCTTAGATACTATTGTTATATTGAAAGTATGTTCAACAAATGGAATTCAAAAAAAGGAATGCTTCGGTGGTTTGGTCATGTGGAAAGAATGAATGAGGAAAGAGTGACAAAGAAAATTTATGTTGCAGAAGTGAATGGCAGAGTCGGTAAGGGACGTCCTGGGCGAAAATTTATCGACCAAATTGGCGATTTATTGAAAACGGGCCAAATTAGGAGTACCCTTAACCGACGAGCATGTATGCGTAGGTGTATGGATGTGAAGGAGGCGAGAGAGGTGTGTCAGAATCGTGCCAAATGGAAGTCTGTAGTCTCTGCCTACCCCTCTGGGTGACAGGCGTGAGTGTTTATATATATATATATATATATATATATATATATATATATATATATATATATATATATATATATATATATGTTCAACAAGTATATCTAATACAAATAATTTTTATATGGTAGTGCTTGCTTTTTACATGGCAGAGGCATTCCATCGTAGTTCTCGTAACCCATCTGCACTTTGATTTTTAATCGAGCATAGATGTAGATGTCTATGGGCCGGCAACATCCACTTACCATTATTAGGTGGACTGTGAGCTCGTTTGTCACCCTGATTTTATAAAAAAAAAAACTGAAAAGTTTTTTTTAGTTTTATTTATATGATAAATATATAACTAATTAAGTGCATCATGAAATTTTAACCAGTATTTTAACAGGTTATCAAAATGTTAAAGTGTGCTTCTGGATAGCGATGATTATTGAGGTATGATGGGTAAAACAAAAAAGAATCAAGTGATAGGAAGTATAATATTTATAATAAAAACTAACACAAAGGGAACATAAACTTCATATAAAAATAACAAAAAAATACCTAGTGTGAGGGTAACGTTTAAAAAAAAAGAAATATGTACATATATTCATTTTATTACTTACAGAATTTACATAAAACTGTAGTTTATTACCTGTTTCATATATTTTAGCGAGACCAGACTATTAGATCTATCATAATAGCGATTATAAACTCTTGGGACTTATCAGCAAAACCTTGGACTCTGGGACACACTACATTTTATCTATGTAATGTATGCTAAACTACATGAATTTTTTCTATTTATATGGTGAAAAATTTCTTTTGCATTTTGCTTACTTTCGACAGCCGAATGTTTTGAGAACCCGAATCAAGAAACCGCTTTTAAATCAGACGCTTAGTTCTCAAGTTATGTCTTAGGTAAACAAAAATAACTTGACACCGTCGCTTGATTATTGAACTTGGCTTTTATACCCTCCGGGAAGCGGGGGAGGGAGGTGGTGAATGATCTAAGCATACCACGCAGCCTGCGTGGTATATGTGGGACTCACCGAGAAACATCAGTGCCTACCCACTAAACTCACTTGAGCCAGTTGCAACTTAAGGACATACTGAACGCGCTTAAACAACTTAAGCCAAAGAAATATGCAGGACCAGATGGAATACCACCTTTTATCTTTAAAGATTGCCATTCTGTGCAAAACCACTACTTCACATTTACAATAACTGTTTAAACCAAGCTAGATTTCCGGAAAAATGGAAAATAACGAAGGTGGTTCCCGTTCCAAAAGGAACCACAGGGACCAGTGTAGAGGACTTTAGACCGGACTTTAGCAGTCCTATCTACTCCAGCCAAGGTATTTGAGTCGGCTATATACAATGGCTTATATCAACAGATAAACACACAGCAGTCAGAAGCGCAGCACGGGTTTAGACCTGCTCGCAGCACTGCAAGTAACCTTCTAGCGCTTGTGACCGATATAATACCGGTAGTAGATAGTGGGGGACAAGCTGATACTACTTATTTTGATTTCAAAAAAGCATTTGATTTGGTTAATAATGACATATTACTAAAAAAAATGGCAAAATTTGGTTTCACCCCATACTTATTGAGTTTTTTCGCTAGCTACATGACAGTTAGGCAACAGTATGTAGAATATGAGGGTCATAAGACAAAACCATATTTTACATGGTCTGGTGTGAGTCAGGGGTCGAATCTAGGACCTTTGGAGTTTTAATCATGATAAATGACTTACCCAATGTTGTGAAGAAATCAAGATATTTGTTATTTGCAGACGATCTTAAGTTATCGATGGATATAGTTAGTTTGGAGGACTGTGACAGTCTCCAAGATGATATAAATAGAGTTGTTGAATGCAAAGCAAAGATAATAAATTACAATTTAATATCACTAAATGCTCAACAATATCTTTCACGCGCAAACATAAGCCCATAGAGTATACATATTACATTGACAGGACACCTATGTCTAGGGTAATGCAAGTCAGGGATTTAGGAGTAAAATTTTCTGCTGATTTAACGTTTAAGGATCATGTTGTCAAAATATGTAAAAAGGCTTTTAGAACTCTAGGTCTTACGTTACGTACAGTTAAAGGTTTCACAAATGTGCAAGCTATTATAGCTATGTACAACACACTAGTTCGGAGTTATTCGGAGTGTAATTCAATAATTTGGGCTCCTCATGAGAAGAAGTACGATCTAATGCTGGAGAAAGTACAAAACAAATTTGTAAGGTATTTGTAACTTAAGTTATATGGTTTGTACCCATTTTACCCACTGCAATATCCCACATTATTTGTTCTGGGTATGGTGGGGTACAATCAGCTCAGGGTAAGGAGAGAACTTAGACTAGTTTCATATATTTTTATGGTTCTTAGAGGTAGGATTATTAACGAGAATATGTTGAAGAAGATTAATATCTGTATTCCGGCTAGGTATATATGGCGGCGGCGTCAGCCAGACCTACTGGCCGTCCCTGGATGTCGCACTAACTTACTGCGAGAGGCACCCCTGACGCGAGCGTGTCGAACATTAAACCTGATCGACAGAGAAACAGAATTATTCTTTTGTACTCTGAACGAATTCACAAAACTTGCGTTATGGATAATTAGCTATAAGTTAATATAGTCACATAGATAATATATGATTGTAAATAGTGCTTTATCTATCGCATTGGGTGGAAACCTGTAATGTTAGATATAAGTTGTATGTAAATAAATAAACACCACCACCTTAGTGGTGGTGTTTATTTATTACAAACCAAACCTGGTAAGATCTTTTAGGCGTATCGGAGGCGATACCCCTTGGGAAAGGGGGGCGCAGTTGAACTTGGCCTGACGGAGTTATTAAAATACCGTGGTCTTTGAGATTAAATAGTTTGATTAAAACTACTTTTACGGATTTTATCGCGTTTATTTTTACTTTTTATTTTTAATTCCCGACGTTTCGGGAAGTCTGCAGTTTGTGATCATATCCTAGACGGCCCCAACCATTACATCAGATTTGATAGACCACAAATCCTCGCGAAAGAACACCGATTCCTACCAAGGATGATACGTGAGGCTATTGAAATTAAAAAACATCCTAATTTCAATAGAGAAGGAGGCTGGGTACTACCACCTCCTTGGGATCCTATAATCAATAAAATTAAAACTAAACCCAAGCATACCACTGCAAGACCTCAAGACATAGTCAGTTCATTTTGCATAGATCGGACCATAAACAATAATTAAAAAAGCTGAAGGTACTCCGGGTTTAACAATGACATCGGGACGTCAGTCATCTCAGTCCCCCGTGACCATGGGTGCTGGAAAGCGCCCGAAACGTCGGGAATTAAAAATAAAAAGTAAAAATAAACGTGATAAAATCCGTAAAAGTAGTTTTAATCATGTGCAATGTTCGCGTAAATATAAGAAATCATTATTAAATAGTTCATTCGAATATAAAATTAAATTTTATATAAGGACAATATATCCTTAATATATTCGAATAATTAATGCAAAACTGACGACAATATCTTTATTGAATTATATATTCAATATATAATTCAATAAAGATATTATACATACATACAAGGTAAAGCATACATAATATATCCTAATTTTTATCGCAGTACAGTGTGAGAAACATCACAATCACATATTATAACGACCGCTATCCGTGGCAAACATCTGGCTTAATTTATTGCTCAAATCTCACAATTGGGCGACAACTGGCATTAATTCAATAAGCAGTTATGCGGTTCATGTCTGGCGTCATAATTGGAAATAAGTCGCTGTGTTTACTCACGAGTTTTATTGCACTACGCTCAATAACTTTATACCGTTGTCATGCTTATTACGTTTTACTATTGTAAGTCTATTGGACGTAAATATGCAGTAAATCATACTTAAGTCTCTTGGGCGCAAATATAAAGTGAACCATTCATGACAGTGTTTTTTATTCAGTTACCTTTACGGCCTATTAAGGTTCAATGCTGAACACATTTGCCATAGTGGCCACGTATGGCAAGCGGGTTAGCAACCACAGTTTTTTTAGTCGTTATTAGAAAGACTCTTCTGACTTGATTCCATCTGTCGCCTCTTACGACACCCACGGGATGATATGGAATAGTTGATATTCTTACACCGCCACTACACTGTATGTTTATTGAGTAGCACTATTTAAATAAGTAGTCCTCCACTGCGGGCCGTATGAGGACGCTCAAGATCGCTCAGCTATGACCCCTGACGCGAGCTATGGAGAGGACTATGCTTGGTTTCTCCGCGTGACAAACTTAGAGATGAGGATATCCGCAGTAGAGAGTGACTGACGTAGCCCAACGGATTAGTAAGGTGAAGTAGCAATGGGCCGGCCATATAGCACGAAGAACCTACAACTGATGGGGAAAAAGGTTTTCGAGTGGCAGCCTCGTAACAGTATGTGAAGTGTAGGGCGGCCCCCCACTAGATGGAGTGACGACCTGGTACCTGATGCAGGTGGCTCAGGAACGTGCTTTGTGGCATTACTTGGGGGAAGCCTATGTTCAGCAGTGCACTTGTGAAGAGCTGTAATGAATTAATGACTGAAAAATGTTTTGAGCGTGATGACAACTGTTATCTCCGATCGCATGATTTTATATATTTTAAATATTCATTCTTACATAATATTGAATATAATATCAATTCTTATCCATTTCTTATCCTCAGTTAGGTATTATTTATGAGTTTAATAAAGAAGATAATCTATAAATAGCAGTTCACTGAGAGATTTGACCCTCTTTTTACCTCTGTTTGCCCTTCCTACGCGGCTCCGTGTAAGTCTTTTTAAACGTTTTAATATCAATTTCCATTTAAGCCACTTCTTTTTGCATCTTCTTTGTGATAGAGTAAACAAATAAATCCAGTTTAACATAAATTAATTAATAATTTATCAAATTAGCCATATTTTTTCAGTGTAATGAAATAAAGTAAGTTGTGCATTTGGCAAACTAGCTGCCTAACATGAATAAGAATTGTGTTAATATTTTTAAAATTACTGCAAGGTTGTTTTTATTAGTTGCCTTAAAACTTAACATCATAAACTACACCTATTTCAAGTAGTCTTTCTTCTTTTCTGTTCTTTTTTTTTTGTTTTGTTTGTTATCTCATTTAAACATTCTATTTTCTTAGTGACTGTGTTGGACCTTTATGACATATTCATTTCAATTGGATTTGAATCACATTAATGCAATGTTATGTCAAGGAAAATAATTAACTTATATGATTAATTGTGTTATTTTCCTATAATGTAAATCCCTACTTTTAAACAAAATATTCCACACACTCAACACATGGTTGACTTGTAAAAAAATATCTTCTGAATATAGCTCGATTCACATGTGAATTTAGCTTGAATTTGTATACATATAATATTTTCTTCAAAATCTTTACAATAAAAATATATACTGTATACCACACCCGTCGCATTAGATCATACTTTATCCGAGAGTTATCCTCCATTCCTGCGGGATGACTCCAGCAACCGAAATTCTGAAGCCTGTATGAGTCAGCCGAATCTCGTGAATCATCACAATTAATTTATGACACAACTTAGCAAATAGTGTACCAAAGTCACGTTGATACGAACGAAAATATCCTCCGCGTTAGATGCGCTGTGAAACCTCACGCGTTGTTGGACATTCAGGGCCGCCTAACGATTTAATAAAAGCAAATATGGACTTGACGTGTTAGCATATGTAGTGTAAATATAACGTTTCACATGTAGCCGTGAGGTGATTAATATTAACATCGTGTTAACATTAATAACCGTAACCGGTTACTAAGATGTTTATTGGCATGATTGTTTAATTGAGTGCAATTTTTTTCTATAACCCTAGGGTAACAAACAACTACTGCAATTTATGGACAACTTCAAACAAAGAGGAATGCGTTTTCAGCAAACTAGGTATTCCTTATTGGCTCTGAGTCGTAGGCCCGAAGTCTTAAAAAAGCATTTTTTTTTCATGATATAGGAGGTTGGAAAAAGGGAGAGGGGCCGCCATTCCGCATCCTAGAGGCACATCTCTGGCTTCATCTTCACATCTTCTTCTTGTCTAAGTTTAAACAAACCCTATCAAAATCCTAGACAGTTAAATGAAGTCCTCACAATTTTGTTTGCATTACAACCTATCAGTTTTCTGCTGAACGTATGTCTCATAGCGTTGGCAATCACTCATTTTTTATTTGCAACTAGTAATTAGAAAGACACAGCTGCCGATCTCCTGCTTTATTTCCCTAAAAGCACCTTGAAAAAGCTTCTTTAGATACTCACATCTAATTACTAGTAATCTTGATAAGTCGAGGCTTAAAAATAAATAAAAATAAGTGTTTTTGAAAAAGAATTCATCCGTAGGTGATGAGGCGTATTGCTTCTTTCGAGCTCATGTTTATTTCTAAAATTAGGTGTAAACCATTAATGTTCTATTTTGAAAACTTTCAGACGTAGAACCCATAGAAGAAGTAAACAAATAGAACTAATCTGATATAAAACATATATGTATTTCTTTTTTTATTTTATTTTACTAAGGGAATCGTTATTTTTAATATATCAGTTCCATTGTATAACTAAATATCACAAAACAATTTATCAATTACTTATTACGTGACACAGAACAACGTCTGCCTGGCAAGCTAGTACAATATATTAATTACACCACCATTAATTAGATCATTTGAGCAGCATTTCATAGTGATTTAGAGAGAATGCTTTGATATTCACCTATGTATCATTTTAAAATGTTAGTTTTAGCGACCAATATTCTAAAAAGTATACAATTCATTTTGCACGTTGATTAAATATTTGTAATAGATAGACTATCTCCTTACGAAGAAATGTTTTTCTCTCAACTGTACGATAGTGTTTTAACGGGAAGCGAACAATTTGTTCTTATACTCGGTAGAAATAAAAGGCAATATTATTATGAACAGGCGACTGAACAATTAGGGCATTCTTGTCACAGTTGAATCGTTATTATGCAAAGAATGTGACCAGATGCCGGAACAATAATGCAAAACAACGAGTACTAACCGCGATCTGCAAAATGCACAACATAATCAAGCCGTCCGCTCATAAACTCTGCCATGCATGTATCTCATTACGGGTTGAGCGGGACGTCAGATATAGGGTTACCACACGAGTTTGGTGCTAAAAGTATATTTTTATGAGAGTTTAGCCCGCGATGTTCACAGTAGCTTAATGCTGCTGTGTTTCGTATTTTTTTTTTATAGGATAGGGTGACAAACGAGCACACAGTCCACCTGATGGTAAGTAGTTGCTGCGGCCCATAGACATCTACATCTATCTTCCATTACAAATCAAAATGCAGATGCGTTGTCACCCGTGAGGACTGAGATGGAATGCGTCATTTCCAGTAAAAAGGGTCTCCGGTTCTCTACACTCACCATACGAAATACAGCAGCATTAAGCTACTATTTCACGCTGGTATTCTGTGAGAGCGTGGTCCTTCCCCGGTCGAGCCGACCCATTCGTGCTACAACTATACTACTAATATAATTGCAGCATGGCTCTACCACGTATAGAGTAACTAAACTAACTAAACGTGTAGAGAACCGGAGACCCTTTTTAAAGAAAACGAGGCATTCCATCTTAGTCCTCACGAGTGACAACGCATCTGCATTTTGATTCGTAATCGAGTATGGATGTAGATGTCTATGGGCCACAGCAACCACTTACCATCAGGTGGACTGTGTGCACGTTTGTCACCCTATCCTATAAAAAAAAAGAATTACAGTGCTAGTAGATGGCTGCAATAGCTAATGGAGGAACTCCGGTATATGTGTAAGTTGTAGTCAAGGTAATTACTACAACTTACACAGTAGGGAAATTATGTACATATATTTTAATGCGCTCCGTAATTAAAGATAAGTAGGTATTAATTGTAATTAATGGTATATTTATTGTAGTAAGCTTATAATTTTTAACCAATAACCTACCAACCAAACACGCAAGAATTAGGCGTGACACGGTCAGTTATTTTTTCACAGCCGGCTTCATTCGCGTGCCGTCGAAGTTATCCTACTGTAGCAACGTCAGTGTTTAGTTCCCCAAATAGATAAAATAAATAAAGAGGAATAAACGACATTATTTTTTCCGACTAGCTCACAAATGTCATCGAAATTAATTGTGACATAGTTTCTGTTGTACATTACAATTAGCTCGGCTGGTATAAATCTCTCCGACCTTCGACAAACAACGGAATTATCATATTTTATTTTTTATTTTTTCTGTGCAATAGAATGCGTTTGAGAACATTTACAACAGAACCAGAGAAATCAACTTAGCTCATAACTTGAAGTAGTAAAGAGGTATTCCATGTTAGTCCTCAGTAATGAAACATTCCATTTTAATCCTTCAGGGGTGATAATATATCTGCATTTTTTTTTCAATCGTGGAGACCACAGCATCCACTTATTAGGAGGACTGTGTGCCGATTTGACACACTTATAAGAATAATATGTTTAACCTTTAATACAACTATAAATTTTACGTTCAATATAAATATATTGAAACGAAATCTTCTATCAAGTAACAGGGCACAATCTTTCATGTTTCAGTTTGAACTTTAAAAATTTCAGATTAGTCCTAAAGAGATAACAACTCATCTGTGGCCTCATTAGTTGCCGTTGTCCATAAGTTGCGGTAACCATTTATCATTAGGGTAGACCATTAACTCCTTTATTACTCCAATTATGAAAATCATAATATTCGGCTCCTAATTCTGTTATGATCGTCCCATTGGGTCGGACTTTGCATCATAGCCCATCTCCGACCATCACATAAGCGTAAATGTATGTATAGTCTCATTAAAAACGTTTGCAATTTTGCACGTTTACCGCTGAAAAAAACCTTTTTATCGTTTCTCCTCTATTTCAAGGCACTGTCTCAGAGCCGGTATTAGAATCCTCAGCGTCGACATATCGAATGACGTTCAGTTCTGCGGTCACTTGGGAATGAAAGGCCAAATTAGCCTCTGAAAAGCCTATGCTCAGAAGAGATGCCGGGCACACAATGCCAATTACAGTGACTCGAATCGTCGACAACCGAGTTCTTTCAGACCAATCTCAGAGATGTTGCATCCATATTTGCATTTTCTATCTCATTTATCGCAAGGAGTGCTCATAGGAAATTTTCGGATCCACACCTGGATGCTTGTCGGGTGCGATTTGCTAGTAATTTTCAACTTTTTTTGTGGAATAGGCTACCACTATTTATTTTTCAGGGCTGACACGACTTAGGGATCTTTAATAAAAGAGCTTACTCTTTTTTGAGAGGCCGGCAGCTCACCTGCAATTCCCCGTGTGCTGTAGTTTGTAAATAAGCAACAGTCATTTACCCTTGTATAAACAAGAGGCATATTATGATGACAATGGAAATGATTTAGTTTCATTATTGTCACTTCTTCATATATAAATGGAAAAGTCAAAACTGTCTGCAGCACTATGCTAACCCTATTGCTATTGCACTTTTATGCAAAAGAACCAACGGCACTGTATAAACTGAGCGTCGAGCGACGGTAAAGTAACAAAGGTGACAAAGCCTTTGTACTGGGAAACTTTGCTTTTAATAACATAAACTAAGTTTTATTTTTCTTAAAATAAAAACAACTACAAACTATATTACAGTATATCAAGCTATTTTTGACGAGTAACCTCTTACATAGGTATCGGATGTTTTTAGTACTGTCAATTAAAGTATAGTAATGTACCTAATAATTTTGAGTATAAAGTACATAATTTGCCCAAAAGTAATATTTTCTTTAAACCTGGCAGTTGTGTTATAATTTTAGACTGTTATTTATAGAAAACCCTTCTCATAATTTCATTATTTATTTTGGGTTACATCACAAAATTCTTTCTTTCTTTAAATTCTTTTTTAAAAACGTCCCCCTACAAAATTTTTTCTTTGTTGTGGGGTAAACACAAAATAAAAGCTAAGTAAAAGTGAATCGAGGATATATGTAGATGTCTATAGGCCACAGCATCCACTTACCATCAGGTGGACTGTGTGCACGTTTGTCACTCTTATTCTATAAAAAAGTAACACCACAAAGCGCCCTACTCTATACCCAATTCTCCGTCCACTTTTTAGAAAAAAAAACTGATATCAAAAACCCATCCAATTACTTGACGAAGTGACCTTTAGGTAAGGTTAAAAGTTTGCACTTACGCCACAAATTTTGTTGAAAGTGTATAAAAAAAATATATGTACAAAAATCCCGTGTTACGATGTTCGTTCACCGTAATCTCCGAAACCGCTCAACCGATAAAATTTTGTAAATGTGTTTTGCTTGCTCCATCTTAAGAAGATAGTTTTTATCCCGATAAGTGACCCTCAAATATTTTTTATTGCGAAATTATAGATTTTTTTATAGGACAAAGGGTCGTCGGATATGGCAGAACAACGTCTGTATGGCCAGCTAGTACCTATTATGATTACTTACGTGTTTAACTAAAGCTTGTGTTTAAATAAAACCAGCGCTTGGATAGCAGAAGTATCATTGATACCGCTTCTACGTCTTATCAGTGTGTATCATATCCAATGTCATTAAATGCACAGTGAAAACACGCTGCCATCAGTACGATGAGTATGAGAACACGAACAGAGAGTAGTAGTTGAAACGAGGCTATACATAAAATATTATGCAACATATTTTTTAAGAAATTCTTTTCAAAAGTAATATTATTGTTTTAATTGCCTTTTATGTACTTACAATTCTTCACAATTTACTCGACGAAAGTTATAGTAGAAAAAAAGAAGAACGAAAATATCAATTTTCCTCAGTAGACCCGATCCCATAATTATAATGTGGCCAGTGTTCGAAGAAGTAAAAGAACTGCTTAAGATTGCTTAAAAGGAACCAATTTATCGTATCTTCGCATTTTCAGAACACTTCCCTTATTGCCTCAGCCAGTATCGGAAACCACGGCGTCAACATATCGAATGACAAGCAGTTTCGTAGTCACTTGGAAGAGAAGGTTCAATTGACCTCTAAAAACCTTTACGTGCTAAGCAATGCGGGACAGTATTTAATGCTGGCACACCGCTTGCAACTTTACAAGGCGCAGGTTCGGTCTCTTATGAAATACTGTTCTCATCTCTAGACCGGGGCACCCTAGTGACAGCTTCTTCTACTGTGCCTCTGAACTGGAGTTCTATCCGATCGGCTGGATTCACTGGCGCTACGAACAGATGTTGCATCTCTTTGCATTTTCTATCGCATTTATCATGGGGAGAGCTCTGAGGAATTGTTCGGATTAATCCCAGCCGCCGAATTTCACCAATGCAAATCGCGACAAAACTTATTTTACCATCCAATTCATCTGGATGCTTGGCGGTCCCCTATTATGCGATTGATTAGGAATTTTCTTCCTCGCACGACTACTTTGTAAAATCGTTTACCATCGGCGATTTTTCCGAACCGATACGACAGGATCGAAGAACGAACCGATTCAAGAAACGACCTTACTCATTTTTACTATGGTACAGTTGTTCATGGGCGGCGGTCGAGACTTACCTCAGATGAGCCGCATGCTCGTTTGTTCCGTCCTTTATAAAAAAAAATATGTCTAACTAATAAATGTGATTAAGTAAGTGATGAATTAAATACATAGTTTTTTTTACATATTTTTAATATAGTATTATATTTTTTATATTATCGTTTCTATTTAAATATCCTCTTTGGAGTGATTTTACCATAATTGCCACACTTGCCAGTCTTTGGGCCTTATGTTCAGCTGTGGACTTTTATAGGCTGTAATGGATGGATATATTTAAACATCCAATGATACGAGTGATCAAAACAGATCCAACTCGATTATTACATACAATCTTGTGATGATTCAGACTATACAGAGTTTGACATAATATGCGACTGTGTTGACGCAATTTTGATTTGCAATGCGCAGCGCAGGCGGCGCTCCCGTGCACGATATTTTGGCATACCATAACTAATAGATTTATTAGCAAAATGTATTATTCTTATAATATCATTTCCAACATTCATATTAGAGTGTTTTTAAAATAAATTATTATAGTTTGTCAATAGCGTTTGGTTCTTGTAACCGATCATCGTTGTTATTCTATTTGATTGAACAACAAGCCGTACCTGTAACTTTGTACATGGGTCTTTAAAATACACTAGTATAGGTAGTAATGATAATAATAAAAATATAATTTGAAGCAAATCGAATTTGAGCATAATAAAAATATGTTCTATTTTAATTTTCTGCAAATTTAAACATTTTGTATTTACTCTTGATTGTATATTATACAATATAAATTTATGATAACGTCATAATTTCTCGGCACAATACATTTTTTAAAATATAAAATAAAAAAGCTGGTGTATAAGGGTAGTTAAAATATACCGTACATTCGTATAAAATAAATTGGAAAGTACTGAACCATTCGATATTTAAAATGAAGGAATACATAGCTGTTTGAAGTGCAACTAGTGTTAGGATTCATGATAAGCTACGACAGTCTATTGCTAGACATAAGCCTTTGCCGTGAAGACCGGATTGGCGATTACAATAATATATTCAATGATTTCTTACATAGTTTCAGGTGCTTTGCAGCACTCATGGTCAAGGGGTGACTGAGATGATTCGACGTCCGGATGTCAAAGTTAACCCGGAGTGCTTTCAGCTTTTTAATTATTACGTTTGGTCCGATCTACGCAGAATGAGCTTACTGTGTCTTAAGGTTTTGCAGTGGTATGCTTGGGTTTAGTTTTAATTTGATTAATTACAGGATTCCAAGCAGTTGGTAATAGCTTGGAATTCTGTCATCCTGTTGTTACGAGCTTAGGGTTCGTGACAATAAAAATTGCCGATAAAATTACCTAAATTAACACTTTAATTTACTTTACATAAATTAAAACTTAAAACACTAATGATTAAACACACTAATTCACTTAATTCCGCTCCGAAGCTTCGCTTGTGTCGCCGAGTTCAAGTCTACCCGATCGCATCTTGCAGCGCCTACTTATATAAATTAGCAAAATATCCAGAATGTTCAAGTAAACACGCGCAAGGTACCGAGAGTTCGAGTTTTAAACTTCAAGAAGTTTAGTTCTTTGGTTCGAGACTAGATGGCGCTAGTGCGCCGATTTTAGCGCGTAACACTGTCATAGATTCTTATACTCAGCCGCCACATGGCAATCACTTCAGATCTCGTAAGAGTAACAAATTTACTGTTCGATTTCTAAACAAAATAGTAAGACGATAATCCGTATTCCTTGGTACATTGAACGGAGAGTGGGTCATTCGTTATCCATGCTAACGGCTGAAGTCATAAATATGTAAGTTACATCTGATCGGCTTGAAAAAATTTAAATACTAAGATTAAATTTATTGTATATCTTCTAAATATCACCTAGAATTATCAACTGCGTGTGATATGTTAAAATACGTCAACAGTTTGTACAAACACCAAGACACTCAATCATCCTAACCTCGGATAGGTTCGGATGATTGATTGCGGTAAAATCAAAAGTGTTGGGTTAAAGTTAAAGTCAAGTAAAAGTCATCTTTTTACGTGAAATGAATAGATCTTCAATTTTTTATCATAAAAAATCTCCCATTAGCACATTTTTTTTTCGAAACACCAGCAAGTTTTTTTTAAAGTTCTATACATACGATTTCGGGGTAAAAACTAGTTTAAAATAATCACACATGTATTAGATAATATATTTAATATCTGATGATTCTTCAATAAGTGCTCACGAACCAAGTTTATGTAGTTCTTTTTTGAATGTACCTTTAATCTATACGACAAACCTGCAAAATGTTTTGGCGCTGCACCAACAAATCTCATTGTATAGCGAAAGCCTGTATATATTACTTCGCGTTTTATCTAATTGATCTTTACCATATAAATAATTGTCCCTCGTGAGTTGTCATTTCAAAATTAAGTTTGGGAAAGTTGCGCTGTTTCTGATTTTGATAATAGGCCGTCTTTTTAACAATTTGAATTTTTAATATATATGTATTTAACAAATTGAAACGCAATCGAAGCGTAATATGTCCTGCGTACCCAAAGTAACTAGCCTTGTGTTTAGGACAAAATTTTATAGATTATATATAGTATATAGTAACAGGAGATTGGCACCAGCATCTTTCAGATAATATCTACCCGCCTACCAAGTATTACAGTTTTAGCAAATATACTACCTACGAGGAAATATACGGCTGAGGCCCGTGTTCAGCAGTGGAGTGTTGATAGTATATAAGCATTTTATGTAGTTAAGGAACATTTCAACATTGCATTGGTTATTAATATATTTACTCAAACTTTTTCCTCAAACTTTAACCCGTGAGTTTGCACGTCCTATTGCAGCCTGAGTGTAACTGAATAAACATCCATAAAACTATGAAGCATTACGAATATGATGTTAGGAACACCGCACTCCTGTACTGCACTCACCTGTATTATTATTTATACGGCTCATCCCGGGTAGGACCACGCTCTCACAGAATACCAGCGTGAAATAGAAGCTTAACGCTGCTGTGTTTCGTATGGTGTGAGTGTAGAGAACTGGAGACCTTTTTTACTGGAAATGAAGCATTCCATATTAGTCCTTAGGGAGAGACAACGCATCTGCATGTCGATTCTTAATCGGGGATAGATGTCGATGTCTATAGGCCTAACCATCCACTTACCTTTAGGTACACTGTGCTGCGCTGGGAGCCGCGGGTTCGAATCCCGCATGGAACAAGTATTTGTATGGCCTACAAATAATTGTTCCGGGTCTGGATGTTTGTCCTAGTTCAATTTATGTTTGTAAACTGCCTCCACGATACAGGAGAAAAACCTAGTGTGGGGGGTAACTTTTTTTTTAAATGAATTTTTATAGGTACACATTTCGGTACATTTTGCAAACAAATCAGCCACTATAATTAGTGGTATCGATCCAGTATTTCACCGCATTTCGCTCTCGACACCACACTAGACATGTGCTTTCCGTTGTATGAGAAAACCCCAGTAACTGACTTTTTAGACCAGATTTGGATCTCATGATCAATTGCCGCGCTTACCACCACTATACCAACGAGACAATCAATGACTGCCTTCGGCGATATACAACATGTAACATAATTAACACACTTTGAGAAAGTAGTTTGTTCAGAATCATTTACTGAATCGATTCCTATCATTTTTAATATAGGTAAGTTTTTATCCCAAAAATAATTAAAACTACGTAAATTACAGTCACACTAAATCTGTACAGTCAAAACAAACTGAAATGGATCGTAACTTAAGGCAATAAGACTTTTAAGAGTGCAGTTTTATTTGTATTATTACTAATTCTGTCATTCAATAAAAATGAAGAAAATTATTTCAAGCACGTTAAAGTATTTGCGTTCGTGGATTTGTACTGTGACCACAACATTCTTCCGGAATTAGTACAACTAATTTGATAAATAATCAATGCATAAAAATGTTTAACTAAAAATTCAGTGTATGTATTATGATTATAACATAATATACTAATTGGGGTGTCTGAGGGTGTGCCTTAATTACGTTACATATTGTATATGGTGATGAATCACCGCATTCGACGTAATATTTAACATTTTTCATACTTCCAATCTCTCAACGAGCATTAAAGTATTAACACCCAGAAAGATAATATCAACAATTTAGTTGCTATTAATAAACGAACGTTAATTCGATGAAAGGTTTTCGCTTTTTTTTCAAGGTTGGGCAACTATTTACCAATGTTTAAATTGGTACTAAAGCTTTAAATCTAGTATGCTATTAGTGCTCGAAGATTTGAAAAAAGCGTTTTTGAAGTGAAAACTTCTTTAGCATCGTTTTGATTTGAAAGTCTATGAAACGAAAAAGCGACAGTAAAAAGAGACAGACACGTAAATTCATAAGATTTAACGTGGGCGAAAATGAGATAGAAAGCATTATAGATTATAGCTCAATACTCGCGAGAAAAAAGTCGTAAACGCCCCCGAAACGGCGTCGCTTACGGCCTGGCCACGGGGAACGTCGGCGCGAACGGCGAAGCGATAGGCGGGGCGAAAATTCGCGCGGCGCGATTTTGAGGGCCACGGGAAGTCACGTTTGCCGCCGCGACCAGATAGGCCGAGAGTGAAATGTCTTTATCAAAGTTATCTCGATATTGCTTAGAAAGTAATTGTTTTTTGATTTCAATTGAAATTCAAGACATAATATTTGGAAAAGATTGCGGAGTACATGATTTGATTAGGAATCGGGTTATAAATGGAGAATTCCACAACAAATAGAATGCATCTAGAAAAAAATTTCGAGTAAATACCAGAATGAGTGTGGAAACCTGCGATTATATTCTTGTTAATATTCAACCAGAATTGGAGATAAAAGTCAATGCGGATAGAATTTTAAGTTGTTTTTGTCGGCCCGGCATTTTTCGTGGCGAAAACAACTAAAATATTTTGTTCCTTATACTATTCGCAGCGTCTGCCGCCCGACTCCGTGGCTTGCACCGCACCGTACTGATTCATCATATTACAATTGTTTCATTCGCCCGCCGCGCCGCCAGTCGCCCGCGCGATTCGCCCGGTAAATTTCGCTCGCCGCTACGCGTGGCTTGCTCCATACATTTCTATACATTTGTTTTAGTCGCTAGACGCCTCGCCGTTCGCGCCGCGCGAATTTTCGCTACGGCGAATGTCCCGTGGCCAGACTGTTACGTTTTGTTCAACAAGGTACGAAGGTGTCGTGCGTGACTATGGATTAAACAAGCAGTGAAGAACGGCCAAACCTTAACTTCGTAATAGGTAAAATTTATATAAATCTTTTTGTAATTAGTGATTACTATATAAGGTTTATCGAAAAAAGTAATAAAATATCGGTGTCTCTTATATATATACAATATGTAACGTAATTAAAGCACACCCTCAGATACCCCAATTAGCATATTATGTTATAATCATAATACACACTGAATGTTTAGTTAAACATTTTTATGCACTGATTATTTATCAAATTAGTTATACAAATTCCGGAAGAATGTTGTGGTCACAGTACAAATCCACGAACGCAAAGACTTTAACGTGCTTGAAATAAAGTTCATTTTTCTTTATTTTTATTGAATGACAGAATTAGTAATAATACAAATAAAACTGCACTCTTAAAAGTCTTATTGCCTTAAGTTACGGTCCATTTCGGTTTGTTTTGACTGTACAGGTTTAGTGTGACTGTAATTTACGTAGTTTTAAGTATTTATACGTGGTAGAGCCATGCTGCAGTTATATTAGTAGTATAGTTGTAGCACGAATGGGTCGGCTCGACCGGGGAGGGACCACGCTCTCACAGAATACCAGCGTCAAATAGTAGCTTAATGCTGCTGTGTTTCGTATGGTGAGTGTAGAGAACCGGAGACCCTTTTTACTGGAAACCAGGCATTCCATCTGAGTCCTCACGGGTGACAACGCATCTGCATTTTGATTCGTAATCGAATATAGATGTAGATGTCTATGGGCCACAGCAACCACTTATCATCAGGTGGACTATGTGCTCGTTTGTCACCCTATCCTATAAAAAAAAATTTTTTTTGGGATAAAAAATTACCTATATTAAAAATGACAGGAATCGATTCAGTAAACGATTCTGATCAAACTACTTTTTCAAAGTGCGTTAATTATGTTACGTGTTATATATATATATATATATATATATATATATATATATATATATATATATATATATATATATATATATATATATATATATATATATATTAAAAGGATCGTTGCATTTATTTACTATAAAATATTCTTACATTTTATGCCGAACTTGTAGTTTAAATAATAATTATAATGTTAAATAAATTATTTTAAGTATTCGCATTTTATATTTCATTTCATATGAAGGTTTCACTTCAGTCGCGTGTGAGCTACACGCAAGTTATTTTTATTTAACCGATTCCACGACTTTTAAAATCATCCACAGCAGAGCACTACTCGACTTAAGCCGTTTTATGAAGATTGTTATAGATGATTAATTAACTGGCCGCCAGTGTTGCCAACAATTATATCAAAAATGAGGTGTCTGTCTGTAATATTTAAAATAACTGCTTATTTGCATGCTACTAGGACATTAAAGACCACTTTTAAAAGTTTTTTCTTTGGAGTGTAGAGATAAGGAGTACAGACTCTCTATAAAAAAGTGTCCGTAGGAAAGCGCTAAATAAGAGTGGCCACACTGTAGCTACAGTCTAAATTTTTAAAAACTTTATATAATTTTTTATTGCACAGACTTTCACCATAATTCATTTTACAAAAATATTTTATTGCTTTAAAAATTTTTGTTTTCTAAATCACTCAACGTATTTTACTATCTATTAGGGCTATTTTTCATACCCCGTAGCTACTAGAGCGCTGTTGTGAAGAGTTTTTGAACTGTTATTTACTGCCTACAGATGAACACATTTTCAACTATTCTCCTATGGGAGTCTTCTAGTATTTTAACTCCAAATTCTCGTTAATTTTCCTGACTTCCTGGCATTTACTCTATTTCCCGCATTCACTCGTAATAGAGTAAATAGAGTAAATGGGGCCCTGCACTCTATTGTGAAGAGTCAAAATGTGTCAAAAAAGGCACGTATGGCAATTCACAATGCTGTGTTGGTCCCTACTTTAACGTATGGTAGTGAAAGTTGGGTGTGGCAGAAGAAGCACGAGAGTAGAATCAACGCAGTAGAAATGCGGTCGTTAAGGAGTATGTAAGGGCTGAATCTGAACGACAGGGTAAGAAATTGTGTAATAAGAGAAGAGTGTGGTTTGCAAGATGATGTTGTGACCAGGATTAAGAAAGGAATGCTTCGGTGGTTTGGTCATGTGGAAAGAATGAATGAGGAAAGAGTGACAAAGAAAATATATGTTGCAGAAGTGAATGGCAGAGTCGGAAAGGGACGTCCTAGGCGAAAATTTATCGACCAAATTGGCGATTTATTGAAAACGGGCCAAATTAGGAGTACCCTTAACCGACGAGCATGTATGCGTAGGTGTATGGATGTGAAGGAGGCGAGAGTGGTGTGTCAGGATCGTGCCAAATGGAAGTCTGTAGTCTCTGCCTACCCCTCTGGGTGACAGGCGTGAGTGTTTATGTATGTATGTACTTCCTGGCATTGTGTTTGTAGAAGTAGGTATATTTACTCCGAGAAAAAATAATGTACTATTGTCCGCCACTGTTGTGTATGCTGTTCATATGTACAGATTTGTATGAACGGGGCTTGCCGTTATGTTGTTTCTTTATTTTGTTAGTGCCTTTACTAAATAATAATCACAACTAACAAATAAGGAAAAAATCACTTACAATAAGAAATACAGTTTACTTATTTTTGAATTACATATAAAGAAAAAGGAATTTTGGGTAGCAAAGACAGTGGGTATTATTACTATATTAATCTCCACAATAGCTAAAATTACATTTATTTTATACGTTAGACAAATATTTTTTATTGTGCAAGTAAAAAATAGCTAAAGGAACCTATTAAGTATTACTGCAATTATCATTATCATCATCACCATCATTAAGTTCTCTACTGAACATATGCTTAAAAACAATTTAAGTTACAGCCTGTATACGTCCCACTGATGGGCACAGGCCTCCCCTCATTTCTAAGAGGGTTTTAGGGCAAGGAAGTATCCACCGCGCTGCCCCAATGCGTGTTGGCGAACTTCACATATCTTCGAAATTTTCTTATTCCTCAGACATGCAGGTTTCCTCACGATGTTTTACTTCACCGTCGAGCACGTGGTAAATCAGTACTTAAAATTGCAATTAACGATTTCATTGGTGCCGGTGGGGAGCGAACCCGGATTACTCGCGTTCTGTTATATTTACAACGAGTGTTAACCATCTGAGCTACCACGGCTCTTCACTGAACATAATATGCTTACTATAAGATATATATGGTAGATTTGGGCAAAATAAAAAATATGTCAGGCGTTAGCACATATTTTATCCCGTTTCACCCTCGTCTCAATCCGTTAGATTTGACGGGCAATTCGTCAAGTCGGCACTGTTTACTGTGATATATTTTATTATTATGAATTACACTAGCTTTTATTGAAATACTAAATTTATTTTTCTGTTACAGGTAGTGCCTCGACTGTTGGGATCACTAGTGGGAGGCGCCATGAGTCCTACTCAACATCTGGAGCAACAGCAAGCCTTGGTCAAACAATTCGCCGAAATATTGGAGTTCGTTCTAAAATTCGACGAACACAAGGTGAGTGTGTAAAATTATATAGAGAACACTTTATGTAAATAAATCGTCTTTTATAAACACCAAGAAACAAGAACAGAATACAATCGACGGTTAACGTACTCGTAGCTAATAGTTATTTATATTTTTTAATCCGTGATGATGCCGTATGACGTTGTTTTATAATGTAAACGAATAACAATGAAAGAAAAAATTACTTGTCCTCCGTTAAAATTTGTTCATAGAATAAAATACAACATAATCAAATTAAAAAATACATTTGGATGAATCAGATAGTCTCACTTTTATATTCAGTGAGGTTATAATTTATTCGATAAATCACTGTTCTTCTCATTTTTGACTATTGAAAAATCAGTCCTAAATTAAATAACTTGAATTGTGCTCTTAAAATTATACATAGGCTGGCTAATAGTATAGATAGTAATAAAATGCAACGTTTCACAATATCTTTTTATCTGTCATCATCATCATCATCATCATTACAGCCCTTCACAAGTCCACTGCTGAACATAGGCCTCCCCCAAGTAACGCCACAAAGCACGGTCCAGAGCCACCTGCATCCATCGACTTCCTGCATGTCTTACCAGGTCGTCACTTCATCTAGTGGGCGGTCGCCCTACACTACGCCTACCGGTACGAGGCTGCCACTCGAGAACCTTTCTTCCCCGTCGGACATCGGTTCTTCGAGCTAAATGGCCAGCCCATTGCCACTTCAGCTTACTAATCCGTTGGGCTATATCGGTCACTCTGGTTTTACGGCGGATATCCTCATTTCTGAGTCTATCACGCAGAGAAACTACGAGCATAGCTCTCTCCATAGCTCGCTGAGCGACCTTGAGCGTCCTCATACGGCCAGCAGTGAAGGACCACGTCTCAGATCCGTAAGTCATCACTGGCAACACGCACTGGTTATACACTTTAGTTTCCAGAGATTGAGGTATACCTGACGAGAAGATGTGTCGTAATTTCCCGAACGCTGCCCAGCCGAGTTGAATCCGTCGATTGACCTCTCGGTCGAAGTTGGACTTACCTAGTCGGACTATTTGTCCCAGGTAAACGTACTCGTCAACAACTTCGAGCATAGTGCTCCCAACAACTACCGGCATAGGTGTGACATGGACATTAAACATGATCTTTGTTTTGTCCATGTTCATCTTAAGACCTATCCGTTGGGAGACACCATTGAGGTCATTGAGCATAGTACTAAGGTCCTCCAGCGATTCTGCCATAAGGACTATATCGTCGGCAAATCGAAGGTGAGTGATATACTCGCCATTGATGTTAATACCGTATTCTTTCCAGTCCAGTAGCTTGAAAACGTCTTCCAACGCAGCGGTGAAGAGTTTCGGGGATATAACATCACCCTGTCTTACACCTCTCTGCAGTTGGATAGGTTTCGAACTCCGGTTCTGTACTCGGATAGCCATCGTAGCCCTACTGTACAAACACTTCAGCACTTCGATATACCGACAGTCAACTTGGCACCGCTGAAGGGACTGAAGCACCGCCCAAATTTCGACGGAATCAAAGGCTTTCTCATAGTTCACATATGCCAGGCAAAGTGGCAGATTGTACTCTTCGGTCTTCTGTACAATCTGCCGCAGGGTACACATACGTACGTGGTCTATGGTACTGAAGCCTTTTCGGAAACCGGCTTGTTCGGGAGGCTGGAAGTCGTCGAGTCTGCGTGCGAGACGATTCGTAACGTGACTCTCGAAAACAGCACGTAGACGCAGCTCAGAAGGGAAATCGGTCTGTAGTTCTTCAAGAGAGCGTTGTCGCCTTTCTTAAAGAACAAGACCACCGCGCTTCTGCTCCATGCCTCCGGAGTAGTGCCACCATGGAGGACGGAATTGAAGAGCTTCTGAAGGACTTCAAGTACCGGTGTTCCACCCGCTTTCAGAAGCTCCGCTGTAATTCCATCCTCGCCCGGGGCCTTGCCGTTTTTAAGGTGGTGGAGAGCCATTCTAATCTCGCTCAGACTGACGTCCGGGATATCATCGGAATAGTGTCGGATAAGACTTGCTCCTGGATCGTTACTCACACTTGCGTGTGGCTCCAACGATGATGTGTACAGCTGCCCATAGAACCTCTCAATCTCACTCAGAATCTCAGGTGTCCCGGAAACGATGTTGCCACACTCAGTCTTCAACTTTCACAGTTGGCTCTTTCTGGCAGACAGATCTCTGGCAAAGACTTTGGAGCCCTGGTTCCGCTCGATCGCTTCTTTAATACGAGCAGTATTAAAGTTGCGTAAGTCTCGCCGCATGCATTTGGAGATCTATCTGTTCAGTTGCCTGTATGCTGTCTAATCTGCTGGCGATTGCAGCCTCATCTCCCGTCTAACAGCCATGAGATTAAGAGTGTGATCGGAGAGTTTTTGTGTTCTTCTGCGGCGGGTCTTGCAGAACTTAGCTCCGACCGCATGGACAGTTTCCACGAGCTTGTCATTCATATCGTCCACTGCATTGCAATCCTCTAGGCACTGAAAGCGGTTTTGTAACTGGAGCTGAAAGGTTTCGGGATTCTGGATTAGAGCACGATAGGGACGGAGTGTTGACTTCATTAGACGAGACCTCTCCAACTTAACGTTTAGGTTCAGTGTGCCTCTAACCATTCGGCGATCGCTGCCGGTTTTCACCCTTGCGATCACTGAGACATCACTGAACAGTTGGCGTCTGGTCGTCATAATGAAGTCAATCTCATTTTTTGTCGAAACGTCAGGGCTCGACCAGGTCCACTTCCTGTGGGGCCGCTTCTGGAAGAAAGAGTTCATCATAAAGAGTCCCTCTTTCTCCATAAAGTCGGCCAGCTGCTGGCCCCTTCGGTTCCGTTGCCCTACTCCAAATTTTCCTACCTTCAGCTCACCGCTTTCTCTTGTGCCTAGTTTTGCGTTGAAGTCTCCCATCAACACCGTTAATGGGTTTTTGAGGAATGCATGGCTCTGGAAATATCCTCATACATTTCCTCCACCTCCTCATCGGGATGTGCCGAGGTTTGTATGACCTTCAGCGAATACCGTTTGGTGATTCTGAGTATCAGGTACGCGACCCTCGTCGACACACTCCCAATCTTTACAACGTTGTTGACGAGAGACTTGTGGACGATAAATCCGACACCTTCTTGGGGCAGATGGTCGCCCTCTCGGTGGTAGAACAAGTTGCCGGACTCGAGGATTGCCGTGTCCTCCCCCTCTCTTCGGACCTCGGATAATCCAATAATATACCAGCGCAACTTGTCTACCTCTTCTTCCAGCTCCAGTATCTTCGCGTCAGTCCTCAGGGTGCGTGCGTTATATGTTGCCAGGTCGAGTAGTCGTAGGTGGGAACCGAACCTCCACTGGAGATTCTTAGCACCCCATGCCCCGCCGTTACCATGGTCGCCACCGTAGCCAGGAATAGCGGGGCCGCCGGGGACTGGGGGCCGTTTTTTTGCGTCGTTATTCATGGGGGGATATTTGCCATAGTTGCCACGCTTGGCGAGCGGGTTGGCAACCGCAGTTTTTTATTATAACACAGTTGTTATCAGGAAGATGCTGCTGCCCATCTCCTGCCTGTCTCCCTCTGTCGCTTCTTACGACACCCACGGGAAGATATGGGGTAGTGGATATTCTCAACCGCCACTACACGGCTAATGTAATTTATCTATACAATTTTATTTTAATTTAAACTTTATTAACATAGTTCTGTGCTATAAATGCCCAAATAAACGTAAAGTGACTCGTTATTTTTTGGATCGTTGCGGATTTAGTATTATCATCATTATCTTTAGAACGTCCGGCGGATACAAGCCTAACCCAAATTTTAGAAAATTTGCAATTATCGCCCTACTTCGCAGGAAAATGGTGATTGTAGTCACGCATATTAGGTGCTATGCAATAAATACAGTAAAAATTAACGGTACGTGAATAATATTCATTTTTTGATAAAAAAAAACTTATAAGTACATCTAGGTAATTGATAGAATCAGGCGTTAGGTACTTTACTGGCGGCTGACCGCTACCGCCGTAGAGTCTACATCACCCGAGGATGCCTCGTGTAGAGGCGAAACACGTGTCGTATTATCGTCGATGGTGTGTCTTACCTGGAATAGTGGTGTTGGGAGTAGTGGTGCTGGGAGTAGTGGTGCTGGGACTAGTGGTGACGGAGTTAGTGCATGCAATTGAGGGAGGGCGGGAGGTGCTCTTCAATCTAGGTAAGACACATCATTGTATTTAGTTAGCGGAAGATTGCGAAGTAATTAGTATTTTTATTACATCTAGATATCCATCCATCCATCCATCCATTATAGCCGTGAAGGGGGCGTGAATGGCACCACACCCGTATTAGACAATGATTCGAAGAGCCGCGAAGGGCTTCGACAGAAACATGATATCCGTCCGGATAAGAGCTCAGCAGAATGACCAACAGGGAAGGTGTATGATCTTCCACATCTGGAATCCGCGTAAGCGAATTAGCCAGTTGTGTCAGACCATACGCCAAGGCAAAGTTAGTGTAGCAAAACTACTTCACGCTTCACGCACTAAGTATTTTTCCTAAATTAATTTAGAATTTTACATAGGTATACATTTCATAAATCATGGTCGGAATTATAAAGTTAACTATAATATTTACTTCCGCAGTTATGTCACTGAAGTAATGAAGTTATTTAATTGAGCGCGTATATGATAAACGGAAGTTAATAATTTATATTACTCTTTCAATTGCCGTCGATTTATTTGCAAGTACAACATAAGTGATTACAAAGCTATCTGAGAGCTAGTCATCGTATATCGGACGTACTAATAAGGCCGCGAATCGATTAACAATTTGTCGAGTATTGTAATAGAAAGTGAGGCTTGGCTTGACCTCGCCGCGGGGTGACTCAGCCCCTTTATTGTTTTGTTTGTTTATACTATTGTACAAATATCTTTTTTCTGTTACGATCTCAATAGCAGTGCTCGTAATTTAAAGTTTAAGTTAAAGTTAGAGCCTATTACAACTCGGTTCAGCTAAATTTGCATTTGCGGATGACGTAATAACAAAAATATTCCAAAAACGAAACAAATAGAAGACGAAAATTAAGGCGTATGTAACAAGGTTGCAAACCGTACATACGATTGATAATTGAGAGCGGGGAAACGGACTTGCATTGCAGTGAGGTGCAAACTTAGCTCAACTGAGTTGTGTCACGCGTCCCCAAAAAGAAAAATAAGATTTTAATTTCTAAGACATGCCGGTTTCCTCACGACGTTTTCTTTCTCCGTATAGCACGTGCTAAATCAGCACTTAAAATTGTGATTAATTTTTAAAAATTTCATTGGTACCGGCGGGGTTAGAACCTGGATTGCTCGCATAGAATACTATAATACATACATAACAGAGCAGGGGAGTGGACGGAGCCCGTGTAGCCACTAAAATGCCACTAACACGTCAATTCACACGTTTAACTGTCAACACAAGATGTGTTTTGACGTTACAATCGTTTCCAAATTTCGCATGCAAATTATTTAGAAAATGCCAAATTGCATGCTGTTTACAAATAAAGATTTATTAAAATCCGTCTGTCAACTTAGCGAATCGGGTTTGTAGTAGTGATTAATTGATAATACTACGTAATTGCTTGTATGTGTGCTCCCGGCGACGCCTATCCGCGTACAAAATAAGGTTGACAGCGTACTGTGTTATTTACAGCGAACGCTTAGCCCTTGAGCTACCAAAGCTTATAATTTATTTTGACTGAAAGTTTTTACGTGGTAGAGCCATGCTGCAGATATATTAGTAGTATAGTTGTAGCACGAATGGGTCGGCTCGACCGGGGAAGGACCACGCTCTCACAGAATACCAGCATGAAATAGTAGTTAATGCTGCTGTATTTCGTACGGTGAGTGTAGAGAACCGGAGACCGTTTTTACTGGAAACGAGGCATTCCATCTCAGTCCACACGGGTGACAACGCATCTGCATTTTCATTTGTAATGGAGGATAGATGTAGATGTCTATGGGCCGCAGCAACCACTTACCATCAGGTGGACTGTGTGCTCGTTTGTCACCCTTATTCTATAAAAAAAGTGATTTGAACTTGAAACCATTTTATTTCATTAACGCAGATGAAAACACCGGCCATTCAAAACGACTTCAGCTACTACAGACGTAGCGTGTCCCGCGGCGGTCTTATCAACTCCGAGCTGCCTCCAGACGCAGAACCGCATTTAGGCGCCGAAGTAGCAAACAGGATGTCTCTGTTCTACGCACAAGCAACTCCAATGCTGAAAGTTCTATCCGAGGCTACGAGCCAGTTCGTCAACGACAACCAACAAGACTTGGAGAACACGACAGAGACCCTCAGTACCATGGCTAAAGTTTGCCTGAGGATGCTGGAAAATCCGTAAGTAAAGTATTAATTATTTCTATGTTTGTCTATTGGTAAGCTCGTCCATGCTTAGTTACCCCTATTTCTCAATGGTCTGACAATCACTAACTGATTGTCAGACCACAATGATATTCGTCGTCATTAGCTCCTTTATTGAGCACTTACTTAGGCATACTCATGTTGATGGTATAAGATTAAATATAAATTGTAGACTTATATCGCATATATACAATTTATATATACCATCACAAGCCATCAATTCCATTGCTGAACATAGGCCACCTCCATAGGTTACTTTATAGTAGCTGCCCATCTCATGTTTCTCTTCACTCTGTTGAATCTTACACCTACGAGATGAAATTGTGTAGTTTCATAGATTCTCTTACACCGCCACTATACGGCAAACTAAATTTATATCTATAGAGCAGACTTATATACAAGTGGTAGTTAATACAATAACAGCTGGATCTTGGTCTATGGTTACATATTTCCTCACGGTTATACTATGTTATGTGATACACCTGACGCATTTATTGCTTTCTTATCATTCTTATATACAATAACTGTATACGTTAATCATTGAATCCTCAGAACGACAAAGAACGGAAGACGGAGTGTTACGTACATTGCAATTGATGCAAAAACAAAGTCAATTCGTGCTCAATTTATTGTAAGAGAACCCACGCACGTATGTACATATTTGCATCTAAAATCATTTGCAACCAAGTAACCAATTTATGTGCATGTGTGCAGCAGTAAACGTTTACAGCTTGTTAAAAAAAATAAGAGGAATGATGTGTGTGTGTGTGTCAAAAACATTTTTTTATAGAATAGGGGTGACAAACGAGCACACAGTCCACCTGTGGCAGCAAAACACAGCAGTATTAAGCTACTATTATACGCTGGTATTCTGTGAGAGCGTGGTCCTTCCCCGGTCGAGCCGACCCATTCGTGCTACAAACATAATATAGCTGCAGCATGGCTCTACCACGTATAAGTTGGGCACAGTTTAAATGTATGCAGCTTTAAGTCAATCTTTCTTTGTTAGTTTGAGACTGAAACGTATAATAAGAATAAAAAACAATGTTCCACTTGTTCATGTCTTTACTGTCCCAATTTCAAATGTCACTCTTTTGTCGGTATTGCCTTCTACTTTCTTATTGTTCACAAACCAATACCGGCTTGCTACTAGCCAAAAGCATATATATAATGATTTGTGAGTCTCGAAAAACTAAACTAGGAAATTGAAGTTATTACAAATTCCATATGTAAGTTAGTTTTTAACACAAGCGTCTATTTGGAGGTAGCAAATAAACTAGCGATCCCCCCGGGGTTTTACCTGGATAGGTCATATTATTGTAGCGTTATTTAAATTAAAGATAACCAAGGATCACATTTAGCTTTCATTATAAATTTTTCGATTTATTCAAAAATTCTCGATTTTAGACAAATGTCCGGCATTTTCGAAGATTTTGTTTAATAGTCAATAGGCTTCTCGTTTTGTATTCACATGCAACTTATAGGATCTGACAGCTTCTATATAATAGGGGAGTTTGTTCTATGTACTTACTATAAAAGTAAAAATCTCACAACCACATTACGTCGTTCTCAAAAAGTAGACACCGCCAAAAATCCCGAAACAACTACGTGATCTACTTCGAGAAACTACTACTGATCTACTTCGAGTTTGCTTGTTTATTTAAAGTTATGTATTTTAAGATAATATTATTTACGTATGAAATGCAAAATGAGTTCGGAAACTTACAAGAACTAGTTTCTTCGAGTGCGCGTACCACGCTAGTAGCGGATGCATAAATCAGTGATATCGCCTTTACGCCAAATTTAGCATGACCCACATAATATCAAAGTTTGCTTTTACATTTTCGCCACTTTAGATATTCATGGACCAGTCTACTGAACGTTGAATTAATACACTTCAAATTCTTTTATAATTTGTAATTATAAAGTAAAACTTTAGTATTTCATAATGAAATTAAATCATAAAAGTAAAATTAAAAAAATATCCCGTTATTTTGTATTCTTCCGAATCGTCATCCGGATTTCAGCTTTATTCAAAACTGCCGATCAGCCCCGGCTTCAGCCAAGTAGCAGCGCTACCTACTGGTTCCAAATGTGAATATAAACCATCTAGGGACCCATTCAAACACACGCAAAAAATCATCTAACGGATATAGGTAGAAACATTTCTGGTGTTTTTTTATATATATAGATAGATTTCAAGTTTCCAGCTCATTGGGAAGCTTAAGTGGTGGAGCCACGCTGCAGCTATATTAGTTGTAGCGATTAATAGCGACGAATCGATCGGCTCAACCGGGGTAGCACCACGCTCTCACGGAATACCTTCGTAAAATAGTATCTAAAGGCTGTGTCTTTCGTATGGTGAGTGTAGAGAGCTGGAGACCCTTTTTTACTGGAAACGAGGCATTCCGTCTTAGTCCTCAGGGATGACGACGCATGTGCATTTTGATTCTTAATCCAGGATAAATGTGGATGTCTATGGGTCACAGCGTCCACTTTACCATCAGATGGACTGTGTACTCGTTTGTCATCCTTATTCTATAAAAAAAAAGTTAATTTAAAATCAATTAATGAATTACATCCGGAAAGACAGACAGACAGTCAAACAAGAAAGTGACTTAATAAAAACGTGGTAAAGAGACTGTTGTCTTTTTTATTACCTCATCTCACGATCTTGAGTGAGGTGAGCGTGACTTTTTGAGTTTTGACTTTGGTGAGAGGAGAGTGAGTCACAGTTTTAAGGCGAGGAAGTGTCCGCCGCGCTGGCCCAATGCGTATTGCGTATTGGCGAATTTCACATGTCTACGATTTTTTTCCTTATTTATCAGACATTCGGGATTTCTCACGATATCTTCCTTCACCGACCCACCGAGTACCTGGTAAATCAGCTCTTAAAATTGCAATCGAATACCTTCATTGATGTCGGCGAGGATTGAACCTGGGTTGGTCACGTACTGTGAAATTTACAGCGAGCGCTAGTCATAATATGAGCTACCACGGCTTCTTAATCTGATTAATTCTTAATCAAACATTTAATATCGTTTATATTCACTGTGAAATTGTAGGTTTAATTTTTAGGAGCGAGTCAGTATAAGTCAATTAGCTCTGGCTGAGATTCGAACACTGGGTACTCATAAATATGACTACTAAACCACGCAGTCGTAAGCACACACAAAAAGTGCTAAAAGTAGAGTACTTATACATTTTATTTTATTTTTAATTATTTACAACTGGGTTTTTTCGCTTTTAAAATAAGCTTTACTTTTTCAATAAAAAGGTATTTAGGAATTAATTAGTTTATAATTTCAGTAGTTTTAAAAATATAAAATCGTTTCAATTCTCACTGAAAGATATAGTTCATGAATGCAATATTCATTGTATTCATCATAATAACATTGAACATTCAATGCGGCGGCAATAATGCGTATATTTTGCGAGCCTTCGGATATATATATTTTTTTAATTTTTTGTTAAGCGATTTGAATACTTGATTTGTTGATTCAGTCGTGGTAAAAAATTACGGTAATAATAAATGATAATATTTTATCCGTGAATCGAAAATATTTTTACGTGAACGTTTATTTCCTTTCTGCGCACGCTGTAAGACCTAGCCTAATTTGAAACAATTTCGTCTCCAAAAAATAAATGTTAGCTCCGTTTTCTATTGAACATTTTGTACTTGTATATATATATAGGTGTGTGTGTGTGTGTATATAATATATATTTGACGTGGTAGAGCCATACTACAGCTATGTTAGTAGTATAGTTGTAGCAGGAATGGGTCGGCTCGACCGGGGAAAGACCACGTTCTCACAGAATACCAACGTCAAATAGTAGCTTAATGCTGCTGTGTTTCGTATGGTGAGTGTAGAGAACCGGAGACCCTTTTTACTGGAAACGAGGCATTCCATCTTAGTCCTCACGGGTGACAATGCATCTGCATTTTGATTCGTAATCGAGGATAGGTTTAGATGTCTATGGGCCACAGCAACCACTTACCATCAGGTGGACTGTGTACTCGTTTGTCACCCTATCCTATAAAAAAACACCGTAGGAAAAATTACATTAATGGGTGATATAAGAATAAATTTTTAGTGTTTCTTGTAAACACTTATTTATTAATTATTTCTGTTTCCTTTTTGTAACTATTATAAGTCAGTAATTGAATTCTATTTCACCTGATAGTAAGTACTAGTGATGCAGCCAAAGATGGTAAAGCTCACTGACTTAAAAAAAGCCCATTCTTGCCTTGCGACACCCATATTTTATTTGGATGGAAAAACTGATACTAGGAAATTATACTCTTCTTTAGACTGCATTAAATGGTTTGCTTTTTAAATGATTTATTTACAACGGCTACAATTTAACCTTATAAAATATATACATAAGTAAAAAATGGCCCTGGAAGCTCATTATGTCCACGTATTCTTATCTTTTAAATAGTCGTCTAATTGGTCATATCCTTTCGTCATAAGAATGCTTTTACACGTGCTTTGAATGTATGTAAAGGCGAATCGGTAATATTACAAGGAATCTGAATCTGAATTCCAGCGTAAAATAGCAGCTTAATGCTGCTGTGTTTCGTATGGTGAGTGTAGAGAACCGGAGACCCTTTTTACTAGAAACGAGGCAATCTATCATAGTCCTGAGGGGTGGCAACGCATCTGCATTTTGTTTATTAATCGAGCATAAATGTAGAGGTCGCTCGCCATTAGGTAAATGGTGTACTCAATTGTCACCTTTATGCTACAAAAAAAACTTATTATAAGTAGTTTTACATCTACCCATAAATTAGCTAGCTTTATGGAGTCTGTACTTTAGTCTTAGCGTGTTCAAATTATGAGCTTTACACATTTTAAAAGACATTAAAATAGATCCTTACATTAAGAATATTATCCAAAGTAAATTTCGATGCAACAGTTAAGTTGAGTCCCTTGACTTAATATTGTATATAGCACGTACAGTCCCTTTCAATATCCATAGAACGTAACACTGTAGAAATAGCTAATACAAAACAAACTTTCTTTATCCACATCTGTTAATAGTCTTATCTTTTTTACTGCATACAACGGAACTAAGTTTTCTTGACAAAACCTCAATATGAGGCCCCTATTGTATGTAATGTTTGCGTATTATAAATAAAGTTAATAAAGTATCGCTTCATTGCTTTCAAACACGGCTCTAAGCCATCTGCATCCATCAACTTCCTATTTAATCAGGTCGTCAATACATCCGCGTGCAATGTAGTGGGTCCACCCCACAACACTGCACGCCGGTTGTCAATGAGGTCTAATAATCTCCCTTTCACCAGATGTCGTTGATGGGACTGAGGTGAAGTTTTTTGTCACATAATGTAATATTACTGAGAAGTTGCGTTTTAAATAAAATTGTATCGTTTTCTAGAATATAAAATAAGTATACAAAGTAATGTTAATTAATAATATACATAATAATAATGTTAATCACAGCGACAGAAGCCTAATGGCAGGGCGCGGACCGCGTACTCAGAAAGGTCGTGGGTTCGAATCCACCATTCGACTACTGGCGTGAACCACTCGTAACACAAGCAATTTAAGCTTACCACGAGTGGTTAAGAGGAATATTAGTAATGTTTATAGCATTGTTAATATTCTTTCTTTTTTTTAAATTAAAAATAAAAATGCCTCAGTAGTTTGCTTCTCAATGTCTCATACATATTTTTTTCTCTTTTCTTATTTCTTTTTTATCTTTGGAATATCTGTAGTTTGGTTTATCCGTTTCTTATCTAATTGTAATAAATATAAAATAAAACTAATTTTATTGAAAGAAACGTTAACCATTATATTTCCTAGCATATTAACTTCCTCGTCATGTCATCTGTCAAATATTTCACCACATTTCTAAGTGGCGCTGCCAAGCCAAGCCATGCCATTCGTGTATCATAGTACCTTAATTGTAACTTCATCAAATTGCAGGAAATCGGCAAATTAAAAATAATTTTAATATCTAATGGGTTTTTTTTATAGGATAGGATGACAAACGAGCAAACAGCCCACCTGATGGTAAGTGGTTGCTGTGGCCCATAGACATCTACATCTATCCTCGATTACGAATCAAAATGCAGACGCGTTGTCATCCGTGAGGACTTAGGTGGAATGCCTCGTTTCCAGTAAAAAGGGTCTCCGGTTCTCTACACTCACCATACGAAACACAGCAGCATTAAACTACTATTTGACGCTGGTATTCTGTGCGAGCGTAGTCCTTCCCCGATCGAGCCGACCCATTCGTGCTACAAATACTAATAATAACTGCAGCATGGCTCTACCACGTAAAGATCTAAATCTACTTTATCTTATGACATAGATTCATAACCATGAAACTAAATCAAAGCTACAACATTGATCTTAAAGACGTTAAAATATATTTTATTACATGTACCTATGCAATAAGATATCACAGTGAAACAAGTTCTCATTTCTTGTCGACAATGAATTCAACGTCGGTCCCATTGTATCCTAGATGGAACAAGGGCGTGTTTATTGTGTTACGCACGGATCGTATGCCACCGCAAGCCCGACATTGACGTCGGTGTTCACTTGAGTCACAAATTGATTATAACACGTAGCTGTGCTATAAAAGTAAAGTAAAGTAAAGTTACAGCCTATATACGTCCCACTGCTGGGCACAGGCCTCCGCTTATTTCTGAGAGGATTTTAGGGCTAGGAATTGTAGGCCCTGCTGCCCCACTGCGTGTTGGCGAACTTCACATGTCTTCGAAATAATTTTTTTTTATTTCTCTGACATGCAGGTTTCCTCATGATGTTTCCTTCACCGCAGAGCACGTGGTAAATTAGTACTTAAAATTGCAATTAACAATTTCATTGGTGCCGGCGGGGGATCGAACCCAATTTGCTCGCGTACTGTGAAATTTACTTCGACTAACCATATGGGCTATATATTACATCTACTATATATATATATATATATATATATATATATATATATATATTTCATAGGATTTGGGTGACAAAAGAGCACACAGTCCACCTGATGGTAAGTGGTTACTACGTCCCATAGACATCTACATCTATCCTCGATTATGAATCAAAATGCAGATGCGTTGTCTTCCGTGAGGACTAAGTTGGATTGCCTCGTTTCCAGTAAAAAGGGTTTCCGGTTCTCTACACTCACCATACAAAGCACAGCAGCGTCAAGCTGCTATTTTACGCTGGTATTCTATGAGAGCGTGGTCCTTCTCCGGTCGAGCCGACTCATTCGTGCTACAACCATACCAGTAATATAGCTGCAGCATGTCTCTAATACGTATATAATAAGTGTAATCTATACATATAAATTAAAATGAAGCATCCGTTTTATAATATTGAAATAACTGGCTTCTAATAAGCTTAGGGGAAGCTTATTTGCATGTTATTAAGAAAAGACATTATGTAACCATTTTTAAAATCTTTCTCTGTCTCTCTGTCCGGACTAACCTTTGGAATGGCTGAATCGATTGTGATGCTTTACGAACGGATAGAGGATAAAAAGAGAGCATTGCCATAAGGATATATAGCAATGTAAAGCCTGCTGTAAGTTAGTTCTTCGTATGGTAAGTGTAGAGAACCGGAGACCCTTTTTACTGGAAACGAGGCATTCTATCTTAGTCCTCAGGGGTGACAACGCATTTGCATTTTGATTCTTAATTGACGATAAATGTGGATGTCCATGAGGCACAGCATCCACTTACCATCAGGTGGACTATGTACTCGTTTGTCACCCAATGCTATAAAAAAAGGGATACAGACTGTATTTTGTGCGATAAACTGAAATATTAATAAAAACAATTTTATTTTATTCGATTAAGTATATAAATTTATTGTTTTTGGCTATCTTAAATTAAATAACGCCACGCTAATAGAAAGTGATGTAACAAAATTTCTGTACGATATAATTTGTAATTAAACCATTCAACCTAAGTGGTCTAAGAATTTGTATTGTTCTCAACTGCAGAGTGAATAATTGATTATCGTTATCGGCCATTTTTAACCGAATTCAAAAAGGAGGAGGTATTCAATTCGACTGTATGTTTTTTTTGTGTAATATTGCAGCATTAATTTTGAAATGAACATATGGTAATGTTGAGGATTAATGTTAAGTACTATGTTAGACGAAAACATGATTCCGTAAAATTTTCTCGATAGAAAAAAAATCCAAAGTTACCTCCAAACTGAACAATAAACCGCTGCAATTCATAAAATACTTTAAATAAGATCATGAAACTTTGCATACTAACTGAACTAACTATAAAGCAGGGCTTATGTTTTTTTTAAATAAATTACCTAAACTATCGGCGTCCTGAAGCTTGTTTCCTGCCGCCTGGTTCCAAGCTTCAGGACGCCGATAATTTAAGTAATTTCTTTTTACAGTGAAAATAATGGTAATTAAAAAAAAACATAAGCCCTGCTTTATAGGTAGTTCAATTAGTATGCAAAGTTTCATGATCTTATTTAAAGTATTTTATGAATGGCAGCGGTTTATTGTTCAGTTTTGAGGTAACTTTGAATTTTTTTTTCTATCTACAAAATTTTACGGAATCATGTTTTCGTCTAACATAGTACTTAAAATTAATCCTCAACTTTACCATATATTTATTTCAAAATTAATGCTGCAATATTTTCGGTATAACGAAGGATCTTGCTAAGCCATTTGAGGTTATATTCCCCCTTAAGTAACATTTTATGTACGAGGGTGGATTGAAAAGTACTCGGCCTAACCAAGAAAATAAACACATACTAAATCAGTTATATTTTTATTTTTCTACATAATCACCATCAAGTTCAATACACTTTTGCCACCTCCCCTTCTAAGCATTTAGATCGTTGAAAAAAAAATGATTCTTCCTTAGAGTCAAAATATGCGTCTACAGCTGCTTTGACCTCGTCGTTTGTCGAAAATCTTTGACCTCCCAAGTGCTTTTTTAGGTTAGGGAACAGAAAGAAGTCTGATGATGCCAGATCAGGTGAATACGGCGGATGCGGTAACAGTTCAAAGCCACAGTTGTGAATTTCAGCCATTAACTGTACTGACGTGTGAACACGGGCGTTATCTTGATGAAACAGGACTTTTCTTCTGAGCATTCCTCGACGTTTTTCTTTTATTTCCTCTCGTAAACGACGTAGTAAGGTGCAGTAGTAATCAGAGTTTATAGTCTGACGCCTTTCAAGATAATCAATCATAATCACACCTTTCGAGTCCCAGAATACTGAAGCCATCACCTTATTTGCCGACAAAATCGACTTAGCCTTTTTAGGGGGTGGTGAACCAGGTCTTCTCCACTGTTTTGATTGTTGTTTTGTTTCCGGTGTATAGTAATGAACCCATGTTTCGTCCATAGTAACAAAACGATTCAAAAAATCATCTGCATCGGCTTCAAATAACTCCAAACAGTCGCGTGAAATAGTCAGTCGCGTCCTTTTTTGTTCAACTGAAAGCATTCGCGGAACCCACCTCGCAGACACCTTGTGGAAACCCAACTCGTTGACAATTATGTTTTGAGTTCGTTCATAAGAGATGCCTATAATCTCGGCTATCTCTCTAATTTTTAATCTGCGGTCTCCCATTATTAAATCAAGTACTTTTTTAATATTTTCGTCAGTAGTTGACGTCGAAGGCCTTCCAGAGCGGGGTTCATCTTTCACACTCTCTCTACCACGCTTAAATTCTGCTATCCATTTTTTGACTGATGAATATGACAGAGGACAATCGCCTAATGTACTGACCATGTCATCATGGATGGCTTTTGATGATAGCCCCTTCTTATGGAGGTACTTAATGACGGCACGCTGCTCGATTTGCTCCATTCGCGGAAATTATGTCCGATTACTTTGTTAATAAATTTATAAAATCACAACTAATTATCGCACACGTTTCGAACTTCACACAATGAACTAGTCTGAACTGAACTAAATAATGTGGGTAGATTTGATTTTTAGAATTGAATGGATCTGTGTTAGGCCGAGTACTTTTCAATCCACCCTCGTACGTCCCACTCACAGAAATCTAAATAAGTACACTACAAGCAACAAGCCTCCTCTTATTTCTGGGAATCTGCCGCGTTTAAGGCTGACAGATGAAAAAATAAAAAGGTGACCCGTTTAGGGCTACATCGCAAAATAGGAGCATTGAAAAAAAAATTAAGACATTCTACTTATATGAAAATATTAACTCATCTATTTTTTATTCGTTTATCAAAGTCCACTGCTGAACTCAGACCTCCTCGCGTAGATTGCCTAATAAGTGGTTGCTATAGTTGCCACCATAGAATATTATAATACACAAATTATGTTATTCTATGGTTGCCATGCTTGGCAGCTGAGTTGGCGACCACAGTATTGTATTTTCTAGTTGTTATCAGGAAAACGCCGCTGTCTATCTCAGAGTTTAAATGAAACTCACCACTACGCGGCTAAAATGAAACTATTATGTTTTTTTTATTTTATTGGTGTCTATTTTAAAAGCAAAATATTTTAAATAAAAGATGGTGATTATTTAATATATAGATACATAATGATTCAAAATCTTGAACACTTACCTCTATAAATATATCACGTCCTAAAAATACGTACGAAAAGTTAGCAGTGGAACCGTGGCGTGTGGGTGGGTATGTAAAATGTAAATCACTACGATTTTGTGAGGTCAAAGTACTAAGTGATGCAATACGTGCGGCATTTGAAAAAGTAAAACATTTTATTTACATTGCCCAAGCAGACTAATGGAGTACGAAAGAACAATTTGAGTTGGCACACGTACCCCTAATAAACTATCCCGACCATGGTGAAGCCGTAAAAATCTGCCTAAGGACGAAGATAAAGTATTTTTATTTAAAAAAAAAATTATACAGTCACAAAGAAAAATATGTTTCGAAAAGTGTGCCTGGTGACAAAAAGTAGGTAAGTAATCTAATCTAAGTCTTTCGCACTGCGGGACCCGCACCATTGAAACTATGTCACGTTGCTGCAAGCAAACCCAGTGGTGGTTAACCTTAGAGTAGCGTGCATCATCATGCGTGTTGCACTCGTGAAGCAGTCAGTCAGCCGTTATAACGTAAATCTTGTCGCAAAACCCCCTAAGATCAACCAACTAACTCCTAGTGTTTCACGTACCCTACTTTAAGAAACGCTTCCACATTGCAACCGTAACGTTACTCCAGTGCATTTAGGCGGACTTCACGTATTCGAAACATTTTTTCCGAAGGTGGTATGCTGCAGAAAAATTAGCGCTTAAAATTTCATTTAACAATTTCGTTGGAGCCGGCAGAAGTAGTACCCGGGTTGCTCGCAAATATTTATGCTTGATAGAAGCACGCTGTAGCTTAATAATAATATCCTTCAGACCGAATTTCAGGCAAAACGGCCAGTATCAACGGAGACTAACCACCTACGCAGGACTATTTTAGTGCCAGAGTATATGCGCAAGCACAAGTGCACTCTATTCCCTAACTTAATAAGATCAGGCGCAGCGCTACGGCTTTAAGCGCTTTCCGAGGCACTAAGGTGAAACCCAATAACTGATTTTGACCTGATCCTGGATTCGAAACCAGAACCTCATGATTATTAATTTTACGACCACTAGACTAACGAGGCAGACGAAGTAACGCTGTAATGTATTGAGGCTGCAGCACGAATAGCTCGGCTCGAACGAGGAAGTAGGAGAAAGGAGGAAGACCACGCTCTCACAATACCAAAGTAGTAGAGTAGAAGTGGATTGTAAGTAGCGGCATAACACTGATAATTTCTAATGGTCAGAGGCGACTGCCGGAGAATCTTTTTATTGGTAAAGAAACATTTCTTCTTAGTTCGTAGGGATGCCAACACATCAGCATTTTCTTGGTGACCATCCATCATGATCGTCCATCAAGTGTATTTTACTCATTAGTCGTAGTCTATAAAAATGAAACGTGTACTCTATTTCTATTCGCATAAAGTTTTTGTTTGTGACTGTAATAATTTACGTAAGTTATAATTAAATTTCTAGCAGTGAATGGAACAAAACAGTTTTATTACCAACTACGCTCTTCATAATAACAAAAGCCTAGCTCTTATTACGATTCCTTACGCTTCTACAATTTCCGTCAAGGCGTCATCGTTCGCTAAATTTTAATTTACAGACGCACATATGTTTAACTCAGCTGTGATAACGAGTTATAAATTTTCGTTTTTTGGTTTTAATATCTGTGGTAGGCGGCGAAAGTAGCATGTCGCCATCCCGCCCCGTGAGTATCGTAAGGTTGTGAGTGGGGTTGTCAACTGTTATTGAAAGAAACATAGTATTTAATGAACGTTTTAGCAAAACTTAGGAAGAATTTATGAAAAAAGAATCTTTAAGACGTTAAAATTTAGTTATTTTACTTCTTGATCAGCAGTCCATAACAGTTCACTACTGTTACTACAGTTACTACCTGTTATTATTCGTAAGGAGGATTTGCCTTAATGGTGTCAAGCTTGCCAGGTGACCATACCACGAAAAATATTGTCTTAAATCATTTCGTATCGTCTTCCTGGTCATATCTGATACAAGCGTATTATAAAAATTTTCATGAAAATCCCTTCCACATTGCCATTTGTTTGAAATCAAAATTATCGGCACTAAAATCCCAATTTTAACCGACTTCTAAAAAAGATAGTGGTACTAAATTCGACTGCATTTTCTTTTTATGTGTATTTACCTCAGAACTTTTTTCCAGATGAATTGATTTTGATGATTCTTTTTTTTTTTTTTTTGAAAACTAGTGCTTCTCATGTGCTCTCGAATTAACTTGTGACCTCGTCTACATTGATGATCTTCTCATTTTATTTATATTGAAATCGGTTGTACAAAATATTTAATTTTACCTCTTGTATAGTTTTCAAACAATCTGTTAGGTGATTTTTTTCGCACAGAAGTGCCTGCAATTGCTTATCAAACATCAGCCGTTCATTGCATGTTCGTAATTTCGTCAACACGTACCGGCTCATTGAATAGAGCTCACATACTCGCATACCTTATCCGGATAGATTAAATTGTAATTCGGTCTTTGTTGATGGACTTTGTGAACATAATTTAAATTTTTCTTCGTCGATTCTTCTTCATTAACAGCCCGCAATAGTATTTTACTTAGTTGTCGCCCGTTGTATATAATTAATTATAATCGCCACGCTTGGCATGCGGATAAGCGCTTTGTTAATCGCCACGTTTATCGAATCCGCCTCGTAAGGCGGTTTAAACTGTGCCTTTGCCAACGATCTAGGTTTGGTGTCTGGCGTAAAGATGATAATTTTATCGCCTTTCGTCGAAAGTCGTTCTAGTTCTTTCTGACTTTACCGATAGTCGTATCTTACATGTGACAAAATAAATACATCACTCATGTGATACCGCCACAACGCAATAAAAAATGAAAATTTTAATATTTTTGTGAAAATAATACCCGCCAAATCGAATGGCGGCCAGCCTCGACGTAAACCAGCCATCTGTGCAGGACAGGGTTGACGCAAGCGCTGGTACACCGACACGACCCATCGAAAAATGGGAGTGGAACACCGCCATCTTCCTGACTACGGGCTAATACTAGAAATAAAAACCCAATAACTGATTTTTGAATTGACCCAAGACCATATGATCAGTAATTACGATCAATCTCATCGGAGTACCAGACGTACTGTAGGTTACCATTCACACTTGGTTGATACACACTTGGTATGTACCTAAGTCATCTTTCATAATGCGCACAGACAAGGACCGGAATGCCCAGCCGGCACCTGTTTTTCCGAGTGCCTATTACCTAAACCTCTTCAAGGTGCGTGCAAACTTGCTCCATCGTAGACCTTATCTTTGCCCTAGGGCCAGATGGAGGTCAAGAGTGAGTCCATTAATTTAGAAAAAAGGACAAACGAGGCAGTCGACCTAATGCAAGGACCCAAAATGGTTCCCCATTTTGTGACTGAGTGTTGGAATGTTATTCGATTGAATTGATAAATATTTCCGTTACGTTAAGGAATGTGAGGGGGCCAATAATCGCTGCAATTGTACGAAACCTTCCACAGCCATTATACTATTATATTATATTATATCATAAGATAGACATCAATTTTATCACCAACTCTAATAATGGAAAATACCGTTCCTATTATAAAGATCTTATACAACAACCATCAACAACATGGCTTGAAATTGGTTGTAAAAAAGCGACAAAACTTTGAAGGCCCACTACAAATTATTCTTAACCACTAGTTTGGGAGTTTGGAACATATTCAGCCAGAGCCATAATAGGTGGTCGTCGTGATAAACGGGTGCCGTCCGTGCGCAAGCACTTCCTTATCAAGCGCGGTTCGATGATACATCGGCCCGTTCCAACATTGAAAGTGACAATGGACTGTACAGTGTGAATGACAACTACCGCCATTCTAAATTACAATGGATATTATTGTGTTCAAGGACTTGGTAATTGGAAAAAGACTTGCAAAAGGCAATTTATATTACCTCCAGCTTTCGAGAGGCCGAACGAATAGAGATGTTTTAAACAATTCTATTCGTCATATCGTCAATACAATTACACAACGTACAATTTCACGTATCAAGTCAAGAAATAATTCTCCCAATAACCTTATATGTACGTATTTTATTCATAGAATTTATAGAATATGGGTGACAAACAAGCATACAGTCCACCTGGTGGTAAGTGGATGCTGTGGCCCATAGACATCCACATCTATTCTCAATTAAGAATCAAAATGCAGTTGCGTTATTACTCCTCAGGATTAAGATGAAATGACTCATTTCCAGTTATAAGAATATCGGTTCTCTACACTCATCATAGGAAACAGAACGGCACTATGAAGCCGCTATTCTACACTATGCTACGCTGGTATTCTATCTGTGAGAGCGTGGTCCTCCCGCGGTCGAGCTGACACATTCATGATACAACCATAGTATAGTTACAATGTGTCTACCACGTATATATAATACCCTTCTGATTGACTAAGGAGACTTAACATTGTCTGACAACGGAAAATATATGCAAAAAAGCTAAACCTTATATGCTGGCGTAGCGACGGGAAAATAAAATTACCAGTGTACGTGAAATACATTTGGTAGACAATTTTGACATCTGACGAGTCTAATGTATGCAATGACACGCTTTGCTTTCTTTAATCTAATGTTATAATTATCAAGCAAAGATGTTTTATAGGTACAGATACCGTGTACGCGCGCCTAAAACGCTTCCATTTAAAAGGCGCCAATATTGGCGTATTCGTTCGATCGTTCCGCCATTACGCCAGCGACGTTCACTGCGAACGTACATCACGCACCAGTGTTTTTAATTTCACAAAATGACTGTTTGTGCTGTGAAATCATGTAAAAATTACTCTTGGAAAAAAGATAAGGATAAGAACATCACTTTTAATAAGTAAATATACAATTTTCTGGTGTATTTCTTGATAAAATAATACGGAAGCTGAATGTCAATGCAAGTAATAATACTGCGCAATAATATTCGAGTGTTGCCTACCGTATGAAATGTTTTTCCCTATTTTAATGTCATTAATAGATGTAAAGCAACTGTTGACAACGGATATTTATCTAAAGCAGCCGATACGCAACCGTTGTGAACCGGTTGTTTAACCGGTTATTTGATCTAGTCATGAAACTGGATCGATATATGAATTTAAAAAAAACATTTGCTATCTCTTGGCTGAAGTTAACTTTTACGGTTACACTTAATCAAACTTACTTTTGTACGTCATTTTACTTAAGATTAAAAAATAATTAATGTCTTCGTAAAAGCGACAATATTTTGGGTTCTAAGGTACGAAAGTGTAGTACTCTATATATATTCAATAATAATAGATTAGTTTAATATATCTACTGTGATTTTTTATTTATTTTTAACTGTTACATTAATTATATCTAGGTTTTATTACTTATTTCACTATTTTAGTGCGATTTTCGTACCTACATAAAACACATATAACCACCCATATCCCTTCTGCGTGTATATCCCCATTCACATACGGACACAAATGCACACGCCTCGCACACACATTTTACACTCAGGTATGTCAATATGAATGAAATATAAAATCTCCCAAATTTTTGGGCAATCGATTCGCACTATTATTACCGAAGTCACGCACGCTAATGCAGGCATGGTACGTAAGATATGCGCGTCACGTGGTACTCACGCACACATGAATCAAAGACTGGCGTCACTGTGAACGGTGCGAAGTGTTAGCAACACGGTATCTGTACCTATAAAACATCTTTGTTATCAAGTTTCTACGAGGGTGGATTGAAAAGTACTCAGCCTAACACAGATCCATTCAATTTTAAAAATCAAATCTACCCACATTATTTAGTTCAGTTCAGACTAGTTCATTGTGTGAAGTTCGAAACGTGTGCGATAATTAGTTGTGATTTTATAAATTTATTAACAAAGTAATCGGACATAATTTCCGCGAATGGAGCAAATCGAGCAGCGTGCCGTCATTAAGTACCTCCATAAGAAGGGGCTATCATCAAAAGCCATCCATGATGACATGGTCAGTACATTAGGCGATTGTGCTCTGTCATATTCATCCGTGAAAAAATGGATAGCAGAATTTAAGCGTGGTAGAGACAGTGTGAAAGATGAACCCCGCTCTGGAAGGCCTTCGACGTCAACTACTGACGAAAATATTAAAAAAAGTACTTGATTTAATAATGGGAGACCGCAGATTAAAAATTAGAGTGATAGCCGAGATTATAGGCATCTCTTATGAACGAACTCAAAACATCATTGCCAACGAGTTGGGTTTCCACAAGGTGTCTGCGAGGTGGGTTCCGCGACTGCTTTCAGTTGAACAAAAAAGGACGCGATTGACTATTTCACGCGTTTGTTTGGAGTTATTTGAAGCCGATGCAGATGATTTTTTGAATCGTTTTGTTACTATGGACGAAACATGGGTTCGTTACTGTACACCGGAAACAAAACAACAATCAAAACAGTGGAGAAGACCTGGTTCACCACCCCCTAAAAAGGCTAAGTCGATTTTGTCGGCAAATAAGGTGATGGCTTCAGTATTCTGGGACTCGAAAGGTGTGATTATGATTGATTATCTTGAAAGGGGTCAGACTATAAACTCCGATTACTACTGCACCTTACTACGTCGTTTACGAGAGGAAATAAAAGAAAATCGTCGAGGAATACTCAGAAGAAAAGTCCTGTTTCATCAAGATAACGCCCGTGTTCACACGTCAGTACAGTCAATGGCTGAAATTCACAACTGTGGCTTTGAACTGTTACCGCATCCGCCGTATTCACCTGATCTGGCACCATCAAACTTCTTTCTGTTCCCTAACCTAAAAAAGCACTTGGGAGGTCAAAGATTTTCGACAAACGACGAGGTCAAAGCAGCTGTAGACGCATAATTTGACTCTAAGGAAGAATCATTTTTTTTCAACGGTCTAAATGCTTGGAAGGGGAGGTGGCAAAAGTGTATTGAACTTGATGGTGATTATGTAGAAAAATAAAAATATAACTGATTTAGTATGTGTTTATTTTCTTGGTTAGGCCGAGTACTTTTCAATCCACCCTCGTATTCTTAAAATAGCATTCAAAAGTACGACACTGCGATGTTTATAGTGGTTACCTACGTTCGGCGAATTGATTTTCTGTCAGGGCCTAATTGCTTACGTTCCCGCTTTCTGACTTGTAAATCTAGGTTGGCATTTAGACTGCCTAACGCTATTGCAGTAGTTGAATTTAGTAAACAATTTACTTTTTTTAATGCTTGTACCTTTAGAATTGTTAATATGTTAGTAGTTATAAACTATGAGTAAAACATACTATAAATACATATTGAATTACGATTTTCAAGCTTTGTGAAATATCGTCCAGAGTAACAATAATTTGTAGTTTTACATCTTTATCTACTGCTTTTTAAACTTTATAAAATGTTCAAAGCTAAAATCTTATTTATAACCTTACGATTAACTATAAAATGTGTATTATATCTGGTTTTAATTTTATGAAAGCACAGCCAAATGATAATGAACGTTTTAGATCTAAGCGGGACATTCGTACAATACTTTTCAGTACATAACGTTTTTACTTTCCTCTTTTATTTAATTACTGATAAAACTTAATTTTATTTGTTTTACTAACATAAGTGGTGACAATATTTTCATTTATAAAAAATATTATATAGTAAGAATATATGTATATAATAATAATATAATCGGCCATCGAGGTGTGCACTTTTAGATTTTCCAAATTTCTTTTATTAAATTTTTTACATTAAACTTTCGTAAATATGTTGAGAGGCCAAAGTTTACTTTTTATGTCAGTAGCATTACCCCATAGCAAGAATCCATATGACATGCTATGGAAATAAATAAAATAAACTAATATTAGCTGTTTCAATACATGTAATGCCTTTTTGTCAGCACATGCTGCAGAACTAAGTTTGCTAGCTAGTTTAGATATATGGGGCCCCATAAAAGCTTCCCATCAACTGTAATTCCGAGAAAAATAGTGGATTCAATAAGACAGATTCAGCTCGTTCCCATTTAAAAGCACACTGGTATTTACCTATTTAACATTTGGTGTGTTTAATTTAATACATTTCATTTCATTACCGTTAAAAGCAAATTATTGACGTTAAACCAGTGTATGTACTACTTTTGATATAGCATTATACACTTCGTGATATTTTATTAATTGCCTTTTAAGTCGGAAAATTAATGAAGAATTTATATGGTAAATAATATCAATAAGCAAAATCTGTAAACTGATCCCGAAGATATTGCGATATGTCAATACAAAAGAATTGTAAAATTAATTTCGGTTAAAATTCATTATATACTTACTATACGTAGAAGGGCAACATAACAAGTTTTGCACTGATTTCATTGTATTAGCTGTAAAGAAATCGCTGAAAGCTGATGGCCTTACTTGTTATTCGTTTGAGTTAAATAATTGCATTAAATTGTGTTTACCAGTGTGTTTGATCCTAACATTCGCATATTTCGTTAAACATCTATACCAAATATTTTTACTCTGGGTAAAACACAAAGTACAAAACAAACTACACAAAATTCAGGGCACGCCCTGTTGAGAATCTTGCGACCCGGATACACATCCGCGTGCACACATAGTTTTATTGCCCGATGTTTGAACAAACATAACATTGACTATCCAAAACATCCGCATTTTCTCTATCAATATGCGTATAACACCTTTTTATTACGTTAGTTACAGGAAAACGTGTTTTACTAACACATAAAAATCATATATAATATGTATTGCTTAAATTCAAACATCTGCTACATGAGGCTACATAGGTTTGTACGATAAAAACGTATATTATATGCATTGAATTATTGTTTTGCGAATTGGTTGATGGAATTGATTGAGGTTGGAAAGTCTTACCAAATACGGGAATGATAGTGTAAACTTTTTTGAACAATTTGTTGTAGTTCATATTGATTCTAAAATAAATGATGAAATCTATTGTAAAGCATTAAAATTATCAAAAAATTCTACAGACGTGTCAAAAAAAGACATTCTGGTTTTTTAGTTACTGTTTTGACCATAGGGCTTATTTTTAAATTACTGAATGATTAAACTCAGTTAAAAAATTACATAAGTATTAAAAAAATACTTCAAAAAAGTAAAAGTCGACTTTAACGATCTAAAATGAATTAAATGAAACTCATTTTTACGGATTTTATCGCGTTTAATTTAACTTTTTAATTTCCGACGTTTCGGGTGCTTTACAGCACCCATTGTTACGGGAGGGACTGAGATGTTTGACGTTCCGATGTTATAGTTAGCCCGTCTACCTTCAGTTTTTGATATTGAGTTTATGATTGCAGTAATCACCAGGTCACGGTAATATTATCTATACAGTATTGTAACTCGGCCGTATCTTTGAAATAAATGCCTACAACTGCGCGGTACGTAAACACGCAATAGGGCTGCCTGCCTCCAGCATTAATTACATTTGCCTACTTAGTGTTTCCATTTAGTTTTATGATTGTAAATATACTTTTTTTATATAATCAAATATAATAGGTACTTTGTAAATTGAGTAGGAAGTGTTCAATAAAAATGCGTGTCGTTTTTTGATTGGTAGATTTAATTATAAAACCATGTTTATGTTTGAATAACAAATCGGTCTTATGAATTTGCGACCGAAAAATATTTGCGCCTCGGCTGAGACGTACGAATTACTTTATTATTAAATTTTTAAGTATAAAAAATCCGCATTATAATATAAAGCTTAATTAAAAATTATTTTGGGAAACATGGACAAGGTGGAGAAAAGTAATATCATTTACTTGGATAAAGAGGTATCTATAACCAAGTAAAAGATATTTTATAATTTATATGTTTGGTTTTAAATGAAGTTCGGATTTATTATTTCTTTATTTCTATTCTATTATTTATTTCCTCCATTTTTTTTATATATATTCCACAAAATCATCACTGCGGCACAGTCAAGACTGTCTGCATGCCGAGCGCATGCCGAGATCGAGGCGCGTAGGCATAGCTCTCGCTTCGTCCGTTTGTATGAAGTTGGAATACTGTATAGATAAAATTACCGTGACCAGGTGGTCAATTCTTTTAATAGCGATATTAAATTACGTGGTGGATTCTTAATATTAGCTAAAAAATCCATATCGTGTAAAGAACGTAAAGATATTGTGAGCCTATCTGTTGAGCGAACTGTAGAAATGGCTGTAGAAAAGGAGTTTTGTTAGAAAACATTTGCTTAATAAACAGAATAAATCTCTTGTTGGAGACTTTAATATCAATCCCCTGGAACCTTCTTTCATCAGTATTAAATTTTGCTCATTGTACAAATCATACAAGCTTGATAATTTGTTATTTGAAGCTATACGTACTGCAGGGTGTAGTGCAACTTATATTGATAATATTTTACAAATGTTGTACCAATCAAGAAATTCATACTTCAAAAACTAAGTTCAGATCACTGTGAACAACTGGTTTCATTACTGTATATGCACAAAAAACAGGAAATTGAGAAAATTGTTTGTTCCGATTAATACAAAACACCTGGTGAGATTTAGAAATAATACGGTAAAAAATACTTCCATCACTTTCTTACAAGAATAATTCAGACTAATTAATTATATGGACTATTATTTACCCTTATAAACAATGAATTTAATAAATCCTTTACTTCTAAAACATTCTCCAGGAACAGTCGCAAGATATTTAATTAGTGGGCGACAGTAGGAATTCATAAGAGCAGACGAAGATTATATGAATTTTACCATGAAAGATCATATAATCCTTCCGATGTTTTTAGATAAATTATGTCAAAAATTATTCTAAAATATTCGAAAGAGTATGCTCCACAGCCATACAAAATTATTGTATAGCTCGCACTCATATTGCCAGTCCTTTGTCTCGCGCCCTAAAAACTGCAGGGAGCGATTGGCATGTCCGAGGAGCATAACGTGCGGCATGACGAGTATTGTGTCACACTACGTCTGCCGCCTTTCCTCGCTATTTTCCATGCCACTCGACGAGTGTGTGGCCGGGAGGATACATCCCACCGCGGGAAACACGCCTCTAGAGGCTGAGGGAGAGAACCCAGTCACGCTGATCTCACAATCTCTCTAAATATTTTAGTTCTAAGATCTCTAGGTTTCCTTGCGATCCTTTTCTCCAACGCCAAGCGCAAGCGCATGGTAAATCAAAACTTTAAATTTAATTGACAATTTCGGTAGTGCCGGCGGAAAGTGAGCGCTTCCCTTGTAATCTACCGTGGCTTAAACTAAGTGAATTTTATTTTAAATAATTCTTTGAATTAGTGATGTACATTGTACAAATGTAATGTTAGTAAATGAAAAATAACTAAATCCATGATTTACTGTGCTTAATCTTGTGTAATGTATTTATTATTAGTAATACCTTATTACTACCTCGTTGATCTAGTGGTCGTAAACACGGTTTCTGGTCATGAGGTCCTGGATTTGAATCCGGGTCGAGTCAAAATCGGTAATTGGGATTTTTTCTGGTCTTTTTTTATAGAATAAGGGTAACAAACGAGCACACAGTCCACCTGACAGTAAATGGATCCTGTGGCCATTTGGGTAGGAATCAAAATTATGAGATGCGTTGTCACCCCTGACGACTAAGGTGGAATACCTCGTTTCCAGTAAAATGGGTCTATGGTTCTCCTTTACACTCCCCATACGAAACACAGCAGCATTAACCGATTCAGTGCGGATGGCTAACTGTGCAAGGCATGCCATCGATTATTGGTCTTTGTGGCGTATGACACGCGAGTCGTATCATTTTAAAAATAGTTATAACTCGCTCAAATTACGTTTTTGGAAGATTTATCCAGAACAAAATATTCATTATTTTGCAAGTAGTTCATGCATACAGCTTCGTTTCTGAATATTTTGAGAATTTGAAATTTTTAGGGGTTGACAACATTTTTAAGTTGTAGATGGTACTCTTTTTACTGTGTGGGTTTTTTTTTAAATCATGTTGTCGAAATATACTCTAATGACAAATAATAGCACTGATTGCGATCGCTAACAAACTCAAGTTGTAAACAAGTTTCTGCAAAAAAATGCGCTTGTCTTATTGTTTAATTTTGCTTAAAATGGTTGAACTGCCGTCTTATTACTATCTGGCTGAATACATACGAAGGTAGGCTGAATGGACATACGAAGTACCATGTGCTCTTATGATATGGTATAAGGTTTTTTTTGCTTGAAACAGTTCGAACGCGTTCATGTTTAAAAAAGTTTTTTCGTTTTGAAAATACTTTTGTTTTGCTATTCTTACTAATTAGATGTTTTCAGATCTACTTAACTTTTCATACTGTTGACCTTACCGACGATTCGCGTGTGTACTGGACATTTTTTAAGTATTGGTTATAATTAATGCCCGGTATATGGCGGGTGATTATTAGCGCCATCTGGTATCAAGTAGCGACAGTAGCCTAATGGCAGGGCGCGGACCGCGAACTCAAAAAGGTCTTGGGTTCGAATCCGCCATTCGACTACTGGCGTGAACGACTCGTAACACAAGCAATTTAAGCTTACCACGAGTGGTTAAGGGGAATATTAGTAATGTTTATAGCATTGTTAATATTCTTTTTTAAAAAATGAAAAAAAAATTATTAGTGTGATTTGAGTTTTAATTGGTGTTCGGTAATTAAAGTGTCAATTTTGCTAATTCAATCGGCAGTTTTTATTGTCACGAACCTTAAGCTTGTAATAGTATCAATGAATCATATACCTTCTTTTTTCCAAATTAAGGTTCTTGATTGTTTGATATTTAGAAACGTTATTATTAGGTGAAAATTTAATTTAATAAAAACCAAGGTTTTCCAGGGTGATTTAGCTGTATCTACTTGTATAAATGAATTTTTTAATATTAAAAAAAAATAGTACAAAAGTTTTGTGTAATCTCTGTATAAAAACGTCACTTTCTCTCCATTTCAAGGAAAACACGTAGTTAGGCACTTAAAACAAGTATCCTTCCGTTTGCAACTGATGTTTGATATCAACTAAACTTAATCAGTGAATGAACGAATTTCTAAACGAGTGCAGAGTATAAAAATGAAACATTATTTTTACACATAGCTGATGGCACAATAGGCGTGTCATGGCGCTTGACACGAAGGCGTGTCACGAAATATTTGTTCGGCACCACAGCTAAAATTTGTATCGCAAATAATCTGTTAAGCTGCCATTTTACGCTGGTTTTCTGTGTGAGCGTGGTCCTACCGTGGTCGAGCGGACCCATTTGGTATAACCATAATATTGCTGCAGCGTGGCTATATAATAATTGGGATCAAATAAGTACCTTTACAAAATTTTGAACTTAGGGAAATGTATTATTAGTAATCGTCCAAAAACTGACTGAAGCTAAATTTAAGTTCAAGTTAGCTTTTAAGATTAAGCTAGCCAACATGCACAACTTTAAAACATTTGAGCTACTTCAGCTGTTTCCACTATGCTAGTTATAATCAAGGCTATAATTTTCTCTTTCCAGAAAACTCGTCGCACAATTCAGCCGCGAAGAAACATCGCTGCTGGTACTCCGTGTTATGGTTGGACTCATCATCTTATATGACTGGGTGCATCCCTCGGGCGCCTTTTGCCGTTCCTCGTCGGTAGACGTTAAGGGTTGCGTGAAGTTCCTCCAACAGCAGCCGCCGGCTAAAGCGGAGCCCCTACTTAACGCGTTACGATATACCACGAAGCATCTTAACCACCAGTCGACGCCGAAGAACATTAAAACCCTCCTGGCAGCGTGAGGACACCATTCAAGCCTTGCATGTTGCTGTGGGGAATGATTTGACAATAAAATACCTGTGGGGATTTCTCGTCGGCATGCATTTTTACGTTGCTCTAGTGACTTGTCTTTTTATTGTAGTACAGTCGTTTACATTTTTTTATCGTACACAAATTGTCAGTATTTTGTATGATAAAATGCCTTTGTCTTTAGTATATTATATAATGTTTCCCACGTCGCGTAAACATAGGGCAAAGGAAAAATTGCTTAGTTTTTATTATTGTAAAATATAATAAAAACTTTTAAGTGTGTGTCCAGCTTAAAAGAGTTAGTTATAAACGACAACATATAATTTCTTTCATACATAAAATTTTCTTTGAAAAACATTAATAATGTTATTTTCATTGTTTTGTTCTTCTTTTTTTGTGTAAAAATGATAGACAATAACCATTTATTTAAATATACTTCTGAAACACAGAAGTTTTCAGTTTAAAAAATATTATAGATTTATTGAATGGTTTTTATTAGTTATATTTTTCTACAATAAATAGACAAGGTTTAGATAAATTAGTAATAATGAATTAGTAAATATTCAAAGTATAATAATGTTAAATCATCGTCTTCGTTTGGAACGAGTGTATTTCCTATGCAGAATAGTAACATTCTATTTTGGTAATTTCATAAGCCCATTTTTAATCGAAATAATATCACGTTCTCGTAAGTAATTAAGAGTGTGTGTATGATTGGCGTATGAGTTGTATTTTAATATTTAAATGTAAAGTTGCGACGATTAATTAATTTTATATATTATCCTGTCTTTATTGTTATACAAAGAAATTTAAAAATCGATTTTAGCCTCGCACTATATAGGGAACATGCGGCTATCTTTCACCTGCATTATATTAAGTAACCACTGTCACCAGGACAATTGAGGTTAGATTTCATTTTGATTTATTTAGTTTCGAATAATACTGTAATGGAATGAGTACATATTACTAATGTGTAAGAATTAAACGTAACGCCATTTTTGCGTACAGCGTGAGAGTGGAAGAAATCGGCGCAACTTTACGTGACATTTCAACTATAACTATAGATAGCAAAACAATTAATATTTGTAAATTATATATTGATCATCTTTTAGAACTCAATATATAGATATATTTATGATATAAAACGCTTCAAAAGCAAAATATTATCCACGAACAAATGTTTCTGAGAAATCTTTCCCTTACCCCACTCATATGCAAGGTCCGTGTACTCTGTAACTCTAAGTTTGTATATTACAACTCACACCAGAATTTATAGAAGTCAGTCGCAAATTGTAAGTTAGAATATAACCTACTATTCTATATGAAAATTTATTATAAATAAGTTTAGACGCAAGTATTATTAAATATTATCAAACATGAGCATAACTAAGAAATCTTTAGTAAATTGGTCTTTAGATGATAAACTAAGAAGATATTGTTTTTTAGTTATGCTCATAGCAAAAGTTTATTCTGTCTTATTCTATTAATCGATCATGTATATATATATATTGTTTGCATCTATTGTTATCATTCACATTACTATATAATTGTTATGAATTATGTTTTATTACCAGATAGAATAATTCCTTAATATACAATGAAATAAATGTATATTTATTTTACAGATTCAATAAGTGTTGTTTACGCTACACATTCTGAATGAATTATGTTCCGTATATGAAAATGCACCAGTATTAAAAAAATTAAGCATTTCATATTATTATCCACGTTCTTTAAGACTGATTTTAAATTATAGTTCTCAGACATTGACCTTATACTTTATAATGCATTTCAAAAAACAATTAACCCTTACAAATCCACTCTCGTGATTATTGCTGACTAAAAATTTACGTATTCGGCAAAATGAGGCTCATATAAAATACCAAAAATATACAACAATAGCTTACTTTCGTTAACATTTTATATTATGCATGTATACACTGCCTTCGAGTTATAATTGTGATTTTGAATGGAGTTTATATGTTTTAATAATCATGTATAAATAATACGTATAAGCTATAAATAGTTTAAAGTTATTATACTTGCGTTATTTGGGATGTATTTACAATCATATAATTTTAAAGTTACATTTAGCATGAATTAGAATTATATAATAAATTAGTATAATTAACAGCCGCTATGTGCGCTCAAAGTAACTACTCTAAAATTAGGTATGCTGTTGAGAATTCTGTTAAACTCATCAGATATTTTAATTGATTTGTTATTTATTTCGTGTAGGTTCTAGAATCTTCATTCGTGTATGCCAACAGTAAAGGTATAAATAAGTCCGCCCTTTGTATTCTTTTTAATAGAGAATTCAATGAAATTAATAAATCAATAAATAAACACTACTTACAACATACATTAGACTATTAATTACATTCATTATGATTTTTTTAAATCCATCGATGGATCTCAATTACTCAAATCTATGAATATACTTATAATTCGAATTTAATTCTTACCATCCTGTCACAGTAGCACAAATATTCTATCCTTAGTACATAGGTTATTTAACCTTTTAGTAAATAAACTAAGTTACATGTATTACTTGCACAGTTAGCACAAAATTATAGTTATTTATAGATTAATTCTAATATCTTGTTGACGTATTTCCATAATTTTAATCATGGCTGTTAATTGCAATCATCTAAATATCGTCATACATCAAGTTGCATTTATTATAAGGAATTGATTTAAATCGCATTGTATAAATAAAATCCAAAACAAACACTGCCCAAAGACATATATCTATTTTTATAAACGACATTTTACGAAGGATGTGACAGTATCGGATTCCTGACTACTAAATTGACACTATGTCGAGTCTAAAAACGTACTATGTTAGAATCGACATAAATTAATAATTAACAAAATCAAATTCATGTTATTTAATAGTGATTTAAGATATTATGGAAAAAACACTGTAGTCAATGTTAGTCAAAAGCACAATTACGAAAAATTTATTTTTATTGATAATCGTATGTCCTACTTGTTTGGATAACTTCTGTAGATTGTATGTTTAAGATCGATAATTACTGTATTTTATTTTATTCAAAGTTAGCCATATACCAGCAAATAAACTAATATTAAACTTTCTTACATTTCATCCTTATTCAACCAATAACCTCTTTATTTTAATGTTTCTTGTTTGACCGAAATATTACATATAGTCATTTATTTATTGTATATAATAAACACACCAAAGTTATAATAAATAAAACTTTAACTTAGTATCTTTGTTTTATTTTTAAAAATTAACACAGCATTTAATACTTATATAATATTTACAAATTACAAATGTCTAGGATAGATAATAAATAGAACAAGTAAAAACTTAATTGTTCGCAGGCCTTGGTTTTAATATTAACTTGCCGGTCTCATCACAAGACATGTTAAAGTCATTTAGAACAGAACGAGTACGTGCCGTTATTATACTAGGAGCTATAACCTTCCTATGCACTCCCATCATAAATAATAGAACTGAAAAGAAAGAAACAACTATATCAAGATATAAACTCAAATATATTCTTAACTAACAATTGATTACAACTACAGGGTCTATGGCTACACTCCGACCACTTGACCAAATGAACGGCGCATCATAATACCGACACTCCGCTCCCCACGCGTCCCAACCCACCTGCGGTGGTCAGGGAAAAAGACATAAGCCCCTACCCCTCCCGTCACAGCGTTCAACAACATGCACCGGGAGATGCTAGCTATGTAGGTTCCTCTTCGCTTACTGTCGCAAGGCAGGGGAGCGGTACTATGCTCTAACTCCTTAATCAGTAGATGAGACACCATTTACATTGTTAAATTAAATGTGTGATGGCGACGTTAGAAAATTTGTCCCATAAATGTCTTAAGAGGCAACTTTGGGTAATCGGACGAGAAAATTAATAGATTTCAACAGATGGCGATATAACAATCTCATTTACGCCAGACGTAAAATACTCAGATTTGAAACGGGAAGCAGAGTCAACGGTATAATATTTCCAAATTATATAATCCATTTGCCAAATTTAGCAACTATAGCAAAATCTCTCTATAAAAGAGAATGTACTTTAATAAAATGATTAAAAAATCGGCTGAGCACAGCCCTGTTCTTACTGAGAAGGATATGGAGCGTTGCATGTTGGTAGATTTAATATGTCCCTACGTTATTCAATAAATCATGTCACCGTTACCATAACAGACTTTCAAAAGTCCACTACTGAACATATGCCCAACAGATTTCCCAATAGTTTGATACAGAATATTAGCCACAGTTGCCAAGCTCCATAGACAAGAAGGCTACCACAGTTTTTATTTATGCTAAACACTACTGCCCATCTGGTTTACTTCCCACTGTCACCTCTTAAAAGACTTATGAGACAATATGTAGTAGATATTGTTACAGTACCTACACTGTGAAAACATGTAATTGTAATTTTCTGTAAAAAAAAAATATAAAAGCTGCAATTACCTAAGAATGTTGAAGTGAACGCAAAGAATGGGTGATTCCATAGTGACTGTGTAAGAGAAACCACTGGCGTGAGGGGATCAGTCAACCAATGCCACGCTGCTATTGCAGTACACACAGATACAACTGCCAAAAGGACTGGAAAATCATATATTAAAATTAGAAAAAGATAAAACGACTAAAGGTTAAAACAGTAATTTATAAAACCTGACAGTAAGTGTACTGAAAAGAGAAAAAAATTATACTCTACGTCACTTCCACAACTATGACAAATCAGGATACAGACATACACACACTTGACAAACATTACCTTCCTAGAGCAGTCGTAAATATTTAGACAAGTGGAATACTTTGATTGATTTTGTTAAGAGTATTAAGAGCTATTACTTGAACAACTAATATCATCATTCGTTTAATCATTCACACCCTCGTATATTATGTGAAAAGTCTATACATACATTTTTTTAAGTGGTAGAGCCATGCTGCAGTTATATTAGTAGTATAGTTGTAGCATGAATGGGTCGGCTCGACCGGGTAGGGGTCACGCTACCACAGAATACCAGCGTCAAATAGTAGCTTAATGCTACTGTGTTTTGTATGGTGAGTGTAGAGAACCGGATACCTTTATTACTGGAAACAAAGCATTTCATCTAAGTCCTCACAGATGACAACGCATCTGCATTTTGATTTGTAATCGAGGATAAATGTAGATGTCTATGGGCCACAGCAACCACTTACCATCAGGTGGACTGTGTGCTCGTTTGTCATCATATCCTAAAAAAAAAATATTTTTCTTAACCTAATGAAAAGCTAATAAAAGTGATTAATGACTGTAATGCTTTTCATCAAACCTATTATCATCTAATATTGTGGTGTACAAGAGTGACAAAATAATTGTTCTCAGAAATGAGAGGAATTGCACCAAGCCACTACTCACTCACAAAGTATAAAGGCTATATCTTTAACATAACATTTAACTGAATTTCATAGTTTTTGTCAAAAAATAATTTGATTGAGATTGAGTGAAAGAGTAAAGTGAGAGTTTGAATTGTTATCTTTACTTGCTACTAGTGCTAAAAAAATCTAAGCACAATTCAACCATTAGCTTTGATTTAGGCTGAAGGTTGCAGCAAAAGCTGAACAATCTGCTTCGGCTATAGCTGTAAATAGACCTTTATTATCAAATACTACACATGATAAAAAATTATAAATAATATTTGATAGATAGATAAAAACCTTTATTTGTATCTCCTATCACACACGTAAATTCAGTGATTAAACTAGATATACAATCAAAGTATTATGAAAAAAAAAACATAAACTTATGATCTAAATGTACATGTGTGTTGCATTTAAACAAATGGGTCATAGCTCAGCGATTAATATTGCTCAGAGAGCAAAAACTGATTTTCAGCTAATACCCTCGAGGTGGCGAGAAGAAAATGAGCACAATAGTACAATCAGAAAGAAATAAAGAAAAAACTATTTTTTTTTGCACGTTAATATTATTGTAGTGTAATTATGTCTGAAAGATGTGTCCTTTCAGCTCTATGATTTATACCTTGGGTTTAATTTAGTAAAAAATGACGGAAAAGATGTGTAAGACTCCGTACCCAATTAAGGCTAGTACCTAAATGACTTAACCAACCATGATGAGTTAGTAAAAGAAAAAAGAAAAAAAAATAAAAGAAAATGCCATGGTTTATAGCTGGCAAACGAAGTGTTTGGGAATTACCTTGTTTTTGTTTATCTAGAAGATAGGTTTTGAATTTATTTTTAAACTTGTAGTTGGTGTTAAGATTTCTTATTGGCGGTGGGATGTTATTCCAACACTTCGTTTGCCATATATCGGAAACTGCCAGTAAATGCCGCTGTTTTATGGCTGTAATATAGGAGTGCTGATCTTATGGACCTCAATTGTTTTCCAGAATTTTGCTTAGCAAACTTTATCTTTGCATGCAAGTACTCTGGTTTCTTAAACTTAATAACACTAAAGACTAGTCTCCCTAAGTTACCCTCTACGTAAGTCCATATTGAGCATGGAAGCATTGTTCAGAAAGGGTGTAATGTGATTTCTGGGAGGTACATCAAAACAGTACCGACAACATGCATTTTGCACGCGTTGTATTAGTCGCTTTGTTTTGCTGAAAATCCGAGGTCCATAAACAACATCCCCGTAGTTGAGCCTAGACAAAAACCAATGACTCGCAAAGAGTAATGCGTGATGGTACAGAATTTGGTATAAAACCTTTAGGCGATAAAAACAGTTTTTTACCATATTAAGGACATGATTTTCAAATCTGAGATTAGTGTCGAAGGTAACGCCAAGGTTTTTGGCTTCATCCACGCGCATTATATGTTTACCATGAATCTTAACGTCTAGGTCACCACAAATTCTATTTATTTGCGTCTTTGTGCCCATGATCATATATTTTGACTTTGAAGAGCTTAAAACAAGGGCATTTCTTATTGACCAGTCGGCAATTCTGTCCAAGTCCTCATTAAGCCATGTGACAGCTTGCGGTAACTTATCTGGTGAGTCCGACACGTATATTTGCACATCATCAGCGTAGCAGTGGTACGTAGAATACTTTATAACTTTGACAAGATCAGGGCAGTAAATTATAAAAAGAACTGGACCAAGTATTGAACCCTGAGGAACACCACGATTAATAAGCCCTGGGTGAGAACTTACTATAGACCCATCACTTTTTACCAATTTTACTGATTGGTACCGATTATTCAAGTAACTACTGAACCACTTGACCGAATTTTTGTCTAAACCATAATATGACAGTTTAACAAGCAGTAGGTGAATATTTAGGCAGTCGAAAGCGCGGGAATAGTCTAATAGCGTTAGAATCGTACTGTGTCCGGAATCTTGTTCAGCTAATATATAGTCTGTGACATCGAATAAAGCAGTCGACGTGGCACGTCCTTTGCGAAACCCAGATTGTAAATGAGATGAAAGATGTTGGTCGTTTCAACAAATTTTGTCAACTGTTAGCAAATAGCTTTCTCCAGCAGTTTCGCAGGGAATGGCAAAATGCTGATGGGCCTAAGATCTTTTAATTCGATCGGGTTTTCATTTTTGGGTATTGGGGTCACTAGTGCCTCCTCCCACTTATCAGGAACTATACCCGTCATAATCGACTTATTAATTATAGCCGTGATGGTATCCAGAGTGCAAGGAAGAGAGAGTAATATCATATCCCTGCTAATTTCCATCGTGTCCAACAGCATTCGATTTTATGGACATTATATATTTAGAAATATCTGTTGATTCTACGGGAGCTAATTTAAATACCTCTGTATGGAATTTGTTATGTTTAAAAAATATTATATCTGCATTGGAAACTACATTGTCTCCCGGAATATTCAAGAAATGATCATTAATTTTGTTTGGGTCATTGAAATAGGGAGGCAAGGATTTGTCTTTCAAGGGGTCAACCAAAAATTTTTCCTTCAAATTTTTCCAAAATGTTTTGCTATTTTACTTGAGAATTAACTAAACTTTTGAAGTAGGCCCGCTTTTCTCCTGCAATACTTGTTAACACTAGACTTTTGAGCTTCTTGTAACATTTTTTATGTTCGTATGATTCGGATTTTCTATAGACATCGTGAGCCATATTACTCTCATCGATCATCATTTTACAGACATCGGTTACCCACGGCAGTGAATAAAATTGGTTTTAGAGTTATTGTTTTCACCGCTGCATGCTTATCAAAGAGAGAGACCATCATTGAATTAAATTTTTCCACCATCATATCCACTGAAGGTAACTCAATTACATCGTCCCAGTTGATTGCATATAAATCATTATTAAATTCATTTAGATTTATTTTATTAATTGGCCTGAAACGAAATTTTTTTAACCTTTTTAAAGTTAAATGTAACATTAACCATTGCGTGTCCATTGGAATCCATTATATTGTTGACAGTGACATCACGAACTGGTGCATTCGTACAAACAAGATCTATCAGAGTCTCAGTATACGATGTGTAATGAGTCGCCTCACTAACAACCTGACGGAGGTTCATGTAATCAAGGAATTGAGTAAGTTTGACAGTACTACTATTACTTTCCACAAGCATGTTAATGTTAAAATCTCCCAACAATACAATAAAATCATACTTTGAAAAATAATTAATGGAGTCAGTTAAAGCGTCAATAAATATATCTATATTGATCCATTGTGGTCTGTACGCAGTACCTATAGCAACACTATAACCATTGACCCGAGTCGATAACCACATCTGCTCAATTTGCACATTAGGCCTAATCAAATATCTCACATTAACGTCGCGTTTAATATAAAAAGCAAGTCCAGCCCCCCCCCCGGCCACCGCTCATATGTAGTGGGCGCGGAGTGACTCGGAGTAGCCGGGCACGGCCGGCGCACGAGCATCTTGCCCACTTTGGATCCATGATTCGTTAATTGCAACTATATCTAGACTATAACGTCCATAGGAATAAGAAAATGATCATGTCCTGTATTGAGTGATCCCGCATTATAAAGACCTAACTTAAATAGCTTTGACTGTGGTTTTATTATAACGTAAAATAAGTTATTGTTACAAGAACACCGCCCACTAAATGAGCGGGGACGCAGGATAAGTGTAGTAAGAATGTTCTGAGATAAGACATGTCATATTGTGCTGCATTTTTTCTCGATTTTGGTTAACTATTGTCACTGCAAGAACACCCACACAACACCCGTATATTAATAACAAATAAGGCACATATATTAATACATAGTTAAGATAAAAGGAAGTTGAAAATATGTCATGAACTTCATCATACAAGTCATACAAATCATTTAACAAAGTATATGTTACATTCCATTGCTTTTCATTTATATTTGATGATTTTAAAATGCTAAGATTATTATACAAAACTGATGAAAATGCAATGACTAAAATATTAAGCCTATTAGAAAACAACCAGAAGAAGACACAGCTAACAAGTAGCAAGTGGTAATAGATTTATGCAACAAATATATATTAAAGTAATACCATGTAAATAATAAAAAATACAGATGTAGTTAATCATTTTTGATGAGAGATCTACTAACGGCATCAACCCCAAAAATTCGGCTCAAGTCCCTCTCCGTACGAATACGCTGACGCGGGTACTCTGCTTCCTGGTGCCGGCGTGCGTATATCCTGCCTTCCCTTGTCCATATGAACCGCCAGCCCAGTTTACTTCCGATTTCACGAGCTTGCCAAAAAAGTCGCCGGTTGACTTTCGTCAGTCTCTCATTGACGTAGAATCGACGGTGCGGAGCCGGTAAACCGCCTTCAGTAGTGATGCCGCGACGAACGCGAGTCGCCATCAACACTTATCGCCGAGCTTCACAACAGCCCGTACGTGACTCCGGCACAGTTTCCGAGGACACATTTTGTTCCCACGCGTGTGGCGCTGACTAAATCATTCTCAGAAAGCTTGACACCCATCTTCACGGCCAAAGTGGTAACAATGTGTATTAAGTTTTCACCCTTCTCTTCAGGGATGCTAGTGATCTCTATATCATTACACAATAGTTCCTGATCACGCTCATTCAAATCACACTTAAGTTGCTCAATTGTATCCAGTAAAGAACAAACATTAAAGAACGAACAGTGGTCGACGTACTACTATCAGCATGACGATCTTCGAGAAGATCCACACGAGCTTCTAGCTTTTCAATTTTTTTATCGGATTCATTAATTCTGAGCACCAGAGCAGCTAAAGTACCATTAAGTAATTCCATTTGGAGATGTGTGGCTCTCATTTCTTCTTTGAATTGACGTACCTCCATTATAAGCAGTTGTCGATCATACTTTCACTCTGTGCTCTGTCGTCGACTAATAAGTCCTGAGGACTCACCACTGCTGCACCTCTATTTCTATTGACCCCTTCTACGCCCACATGTACCGGGGTATCTGTGTTATCGGTTTTCGGCTGTTTACTAATACATACCACACATTTCCATTTAGCCCTTTGATCTTCTGACATGCTATTAAAATTGGCTCAATTTAATGTTTGCACATTGGAGGTCGTAGGGCTGTTGACACCTACTGCATTGAAGATGTTTCTTTGCCACAATTGGGTTACGGCAACCAGCACAATGAATTTTATTCGGCATAATGTTTATACTTATATTTAGGACAAACAAATACCAAAAAATAAAAAAAAAACGTAAATAAGCTAATAAACATGTAAAAAACAAAAAAAAAGCGCAAGAAGCTTTACGGATCGGGACTAGATCCCCCGTTGATAGATGATATTACTACATTGAACCGCTACGCCAAGCGACCTGCAGCGAAAATAGCCAATAAAAGCATAAAACACACTAGTCAGGTGTAGGGTGGGTAACCGGTTTAACTTTCAAGGTGACACGGCATGAATATATTGTTAAAGCACAGAAACACAATTGCTGGAGTTATTTAACATTTATTTCCGTACTCTCACTCACACATTCTGAACTGTCACATACACAAATCGATAGATAATTTTGTAAGGATCACACCGATATATAGTTTACTGCATAAATACTGTTACTAATGTATGATATGATTTTTAAACTAAATCTCAAGTATACACATGTGCGGTCGGTAACTCATTCAACTTGCCACTCCCAGGCGTCCATTTACATATTAGCACAGGAAATAAATCTGATACTTACTTCTCCATCTCATAGTGGCTGGTTGAAGACATGCTATAACCTCTGTCAGTCGACGTTCAAAAGCCTTCAAGTCTGTAAGAGCACCTAATACATCAATCATTTATATTAATGTAGATGTTAGTATTATCCATCAAAGATTCTGTATCAAATTAAGCTAGAATACAATAACTGTAATTAAAAATTGAAATTAAATTTTTTTCATACTAATGTTTGAGTTTCATACCGCTTATCACTTGGGGTTTTCTTTTGTTTAAAGAACATAGTATATGGTATAAAAAGGATACCACTTCAAAGGATGAATGGACGCAGTAGACCCATAGGCAGACATTGCAGATGGATAATGTCCATGGTGGCTCAGTTCAATGTAGGGGGACCAGATCACAAAATCCTATTATTTATACAAAAAATCTTTTTGATTTGTTTCACCACTTTATGTGAAGCTGCACCAAGTACTTAAATGCACAATGGTAGTACGACTAATTATATGAAATGCTACATACTAGGGAGGCCCTACCTAACAGCAGCAGCTGTATATCAAAAATGTGGCTTTATTCAAATAAACCCCAAGTTGGAACTATTACTAGTGCTCTTATTAAGCATAGTTCCTTTAACAAACATGTATTTGGCATAAATGTCATAATGATGAGATAGCGGCTCACCTCCCGCTGAAGTAGTCCATAACCAAAAGCTAATAGATATAGAACCTTGACACTCCAGGGTCATTTTCCAAAATTTTTAGTCACAAGAAAATGCTTGACTGACTGACTTGATGACTCCACAAGAAGCTAGCTAGGTTTGAATAACTATAATTTCTATTTTTATGTAAAATATGTGTTATATTAACGAGTAGTGGAATTCAGCCCATAATTAACCTTATCAAATTATGCTATTATAATTACAAGCAAAATATACTCTATAGATGCTATAAGAGATTTTTAATAAACTAAATATTGTTGACAAAGAAAAACCAAATATAACATAACTAGTCCACTGGCAAACGTGGGCCCCCTCCTTAGATTGCCTCATAAGGGGAATATGACTTATATGAAATTATATATTTTTATGTTGCTCCTTCATACTACTGCATTATATGCAGTATTCTTATGAGTTGCAATAATAATAAACTATTATTAGGATGGAGTATTGGTTATTAAAAATAAAAAAGGTATTGACGGAATTTATGGATAATAAAATATAAATCTACCGAGGAACTTCAAATTATGAAATTATAATCAAAGGATCTGTTATACTCCATGAATATAATACACTAGACCAGTAGCTAAAGGATCAACTGCACATTGACCTTTACCTGATGTAGAAATACTATTGAATCCAAAGAAATGCTTATCATTGTTCATATCATCCAGATTTTCACTCTTAGTATTCATGATCATCTTGATATGCAGTATATCTTAAAACAACTTCAGTTATGATTTCTGAACTATTATGTACTTATGTTTGGTAAACCTTCTCATCAAAATCATATTTTTTTGTGTTACATAAACAGTTTTGTACTTCAGGCCCAAATTAGAATAACAATGATAGTAAACATAACATAAAACTTAGAATTATTAAACTAAAACCTACCATCACAAGCCGTTTGTTCCAAAGACATTTTCGATAGAAAATATTCTTAGTAACGTTTCTTAAGGAAACAATGTTCGTAATGAATTACTTCCACATAGTCCTCAAAACGTTTGACCTAATCCTGATTTCAATTCAAAGCAAGGGGAGTTTCCCTTTTATATTATTTGGTTACTCTTACGTTGTACAACTATGTTGTTCAACTTTCAAGCTTTCAACAATTTTATTTATAAATTCGTGAACTGAATTAAAACGACTGTTTGTCTGCAGTTGTCAATGTCATTGTCATTTTTTTTATTTAACTGGCTTTACGGCTCTGTGGTGATTTGTTTATCGATATAAATATCGACATAGTCCACGCCTTACATTGCTTACGCATTCAGCCAGCGTTATCAGTGTATTGTATCGACACGTAGACAGAGAAACCTATAGACTAATGATCCGCGTGGCCTTGAGTGAGAAAGAACGATAACAAATTTTTAGGTTATAGAATAATCTTTATGACTTTTAAACACATTTAGATAAACATTTTAATTGTTCTAAGAACTGAACTGAACAAGATTCACCAATCTTAAGCTCACAAAATACTTTTTCTCACTTAAATCAACTTGTAAACTCCTTAAATCGCTACGCTGTCAAAGTTGTTTAGCAAACTGTAGAGTTTGCTAAACAAAAAAAACCGGCACGGAGAAAGGGACAAACAATCACACCACTCTATCTCATTTCTATGCAAGACGTATGCATAAATCTATCTTTTTCGTGTGCGAATGCGAAAGAAGGCGTCAATTCGTCTATAGGTTTCTCTGTCTACGTATCGACACGTGTACAATTTGATGGTATGCGTAAACGCGATGAACACAAACACAAATGTTGTAGTGTGCGTTTATAGTGACACGATTTAATTTTGCATTTGTTGTTAAGTATACAGTTGTGTGTTTTTCTTGCGCCCCCCTGATGTTGACAGAATTTTTGTTTAGGAATTAACGCGCATGGCCTCTTCAGTTGGTTGAATACTCAAAGTTGAAACGATGTGAAGTAAAAAAGTTGATACTGGTTATTTTTTTAATATTTTGCTTTGTTTGACAAATTTAAATTTAAATTAGTGATAAAAAACTACACACGTTGTAAAGAAATATAGATAACTTCATAATTCTTTACGTAAAATTTCTCTTTGGATTTACGTAAAATGTTATTTTAAATCGTGTGAGTACGCTTGTGCAAAGTTATTGCGGAATGATTAATGTGAAACGTCAAAAGGTATTTCTTAGATTTGGTTGACTATAATTCTACGTAATTTTCTAGTCTGTCGTAGACGTCTTTTGCAAAATCCGAGCTGGCAACACGTCAAGCGTCAACGTCAATTTTTTTAACAAGGACAAGGTTCAAAGTTCAAACTTCAAAGTTTAAAAGTATATCAGGTATGCAAGACTTAGAATTTTTTATTTACTTGATATTTTAAGTATAAATAGAAAAGCAATAAATTCTTATATTTCACGCAAAATTTAATGTCAAACGTGATTACTTGTTTGAATAAAATTTGTCTTTTAAAGGGGTTGAGATTTTATTATTTTCGTTAGGTATTTTAACTTCTCATAATTACTTATGATTTTACTTTGCGCTCATTATAAAAATCACGCGAGATTGCTCATGTACTAGCGCTCGCCGTAAATTTTGCAGTACACGAGCAACCCGGCTTTGACTTCACCGGCGCTAACCAATTTGTTAGTTGCAATTTTAAATGCTGATTGATCATTAAGTGAATATTTACTTTGCATAGACAAAATGCTGAAATGGGACTACATAGGGCTAACTTATGGCTTAAACATAATCTACTGACCATAAATATAACCAAAACCTCATTCGTATAGTTTATTAATTCTCGAATAAAACAACAGAACACGGATATTGGTATTCACACATGAAAATTTTTACAAACCATCAATGTACATGTCAACCAATAAGTAAACACCTACAATGAAGTATCTTGGCGTACTATTGGATGAGGAACTCATCTGGAAACCACATATGGACATGATTGTGTCACGAGTTAGGAAATTAACATGGTTGTTCAAGAATATTAGGCATATTGCTGACCTTGAACTTCATCGCACTGTATATTATGCACTAGTTCAATCTGTTGGCTATTGCATCAGAGACATTAAAAACACACTTCTTACACCTTGAGAGAGCTCAATGTTCCTTGCTCAAAACAATGACATTTAAACCTTATAGATCACCACCAATACCCTTTTTGAGAAGTGTCAAATTCTCACAGTAGGGCAGTTATTTATATACCACATCAACACCTTCTAACTCTTATAGACCTAAATAAATCATGTAACAAGCATTCAATTACTGGTATTATTGATCCCATAAGATGCTGTACTGCATAAGCAGGATGACAAAGAATTTTTCTTTCTGGATACATTTAAATAATAAAGTTAACAAAATTCTAAATTTCTATCCACTATCACTTCACAAATGTCAAACTAAAATAAGGAACTGGCTAATAACATTTAACTATGAGGATACTGAAAAATACAGATTCACATATAGGTGAAGGATATATGTGATACATATATTCCGATTAACATGACACACACACACACACACACACACGAGCACGCACGCGCGCTCGCTCGCACGCATCACGCACGCACGCACACACACACATGCGCGCACACACGCACGCGCACACACACACACACACACGCACTGGACAATCGTCTTGACATAAATTAATTCAACTAAGAAACATGGGAGAAGCTGCTGAATCCTGACTTACAGGTTCTTACTTAGTTTAGGATTCAGAGGCTTAATAGGATAATTGTAACTCATATGTGTTAATAAAGATTATTACTCAGAAACTCAACTGACATCAGACATTAATTAAAAATATAGAATTTAGTTAATGGTAATTATCAACACAATATTTTAGTTCATTAAAGAGTGAATCTCAAATTATTTTAGTGTATAAAAACCCATACAGAAGAGGGACGTTAGAACACTGGTTTAAAACCTAAAGAGTTGCTCAGACAAAAATTTAAGGAAATTAAACTTTGGCCTCTCAATACATTTATGAAAATGTAATGTACTTAAGTACACAAAAATAAAATTAGTTTTACAATAATAATTGATATTCATTCTGTAAATACCGGCAACAGACACAAGCTAGTAGTACTAGTTACCTGACTCCACAGAGTCAGTAAATCACTCTTGGGGCAATGTATTTGCTTTTACAACAAAATCCTAGAAAATATACAAAATTTGACCTGCACATAGTTCAATAACTTTATTAAACTAAGTTTGCATAAAAATAAATTTACGGATTTTATCGCGTTTATTTCACTACTTTTACTTATTTTTAATTCCCGACGTTTCGGGTGCTTTACAGCAACCATGGTCACGGGGGGACTGAGATGTTTGACGTCCCAATGTCATAGTTAGTCCGCCTACCTTCAGTTTTTGAATATTAATTTTTGGTCCGATTTGCGCAAAACGTGCTTATAGTATCATGAAGTCTTGCAGTGGTATGCTTAGGTTTGGGTTTAATTTTGTTAATTATAGGATCTCAAGCAGGTGGCAGCACCCATCCATCTTCTCTATTGAATTAAAAATAATAATAATTAAAAATAATATTGGTAAGGAAGATTTGGAGGCTATACGTCAAGATATTTCGTCCTTGTTACGTCGTAGTTCAGTGCCGAAACCAAACCTTCCTAAAGACGAATTTACAGCGTTGATTAACTTACGGAACAGACCAGATCTAACGATTCTCTGCTCGGATAAAGGAAATGCTACGGTAACAATGGACACGTCAGAGTATAATTTTAAAATACTACAGCTTTCATCGGACGAAAGTACATACAAAAAGGTCAAAACAGACCCCACAACTAACACGCTTAAAGCAACTAGCGATTTAATAAAGAAACACTCCGAAAAATTAAATCTCGACGTGAATTCGCTAATACCATCATGTACCAAACCACCGAGGTTGTATGGGTTACCAAAGATACACAAACCAAACGCTCCACTACGTCCGATAGTGAGCCAGATCGATTCACCAACTTATAAGCTGGCACAACACTTGGCAAAAGTACTGTCACCACTGAGAGGACATACCAGAGCACACACAAAGGATTCATACCATTTTGTTAGTGAGATAAAAGACCTACATCTCGCTAACAATGAAACTATGGTCAGTTTTGATGTTCAGTCACTATTTACATGCCTACCTATTGAAGACTGCATATCAATTGTAACTAGGAAGCTGGAATATAATAACATGCATCTATTGTGGAAGGAAGAGTTCTACAAGCAAGTAGATGGTGTGGCGATGGGCTCACCTGTATCTCCCATAGTCGCTGATATTCATGGAGGACTTCGAGGAGAAAGCCCTTCTTACTGCTCCTGTAAATCCAAGATTCTACAAGCGGTACGTAGACGACACTTTCACAATTTTACCATCTGACAAAGTAACTGCATTTTTAAACCACCTTAATTCTATAAACTCTAAAATACAATTCACAATGGAGTTAGAGGCAAATAATTCTTTAGCTTTCTTAGATGTTTTAGTCATTCGAAATCCTAATAACACAATTGGTCACACTGTGTATAGAAAAAAGACCCATACCAACCGATATTTAAATGGTGAATCTCACCATCATCCTTCACAGCTAGGGTAAATCTTTGTTTCAGAGAGCACGAGGGATCTGTGACAGAAAACATCTGGCCGCCGAACTTCAGCACGTCAAGCAAGTATTGCAAGACAACAAGCTTCGGGTCCCGCGCCTACGTCACAGTGACCGAGTAAAGCCGGCCACAGTCGAGCGTGTACCTGCTGTACTACCATATGTCAGAGGAGTCACAGGCAAGGTTGGCTACATCTTGAAGCGAGCTTCTATTAAAACATACTACAAGCCGCCGAAGAAGATTAGTCAATTTTTACCATCCGTCAAGTGTAATATCCCTCTACAAGATGCAGGAGTGTACAAGTTAGATTGTGAATGTGGTCTCTCTTACATAGGTCAAACAAAAAGATCCATAAAAACCCGCGTGAAAGAACATATAGCTGATGTGAAGCACCGACGCTCCGGGAAGTCTGCAGTCTGCGAACATGTTCAAGATCGTCCCCATCATTACATTCATTTTGATAAACCACAAATTCTCGCAAAAGAACACCGATTCCTACCAAGGATGATACGCGAGGCTATTGAAATTAAAAAACATCCAAATTTCAATAGAGAAGATGGATGGATGCTGCCACCTGCTTACGGGGTACTGCTTACTGGGTGCTGTCACCTAAGCATACCACTGCAAGACTTCATGATACTATAAGCTCGTTTCGCGTAAATCGGACCAAAAATTAATATTCAAAAACTGAAGGTAGCCGGACTAACTATGACATTGGGACGTCAAACATCTCAGTCCCCCCCATGTGACTTGTGAAATGTGACCATGGTTGCTGTAAAGCACCCGAAACGTCGGGAATTGAAAATAAGTAAAAGTAGTGAAATAAACGCGATAAAATCCGTAAATTTAGTTTTATTCAATGTGTAGTGTTTGCGTAAATTTAAGAAATCATTATGTAAACTAAGTTTGCATAAAAAGGGTTATTATAATATGAAGCAATTTATAGATGATAATAACCCCTGGAAAAGATAATTGCTACTTGTGTTGTTAATTGTAACATACATGATAGTAAGTTGTTTTTTTTTAAATAATCCTGCTGGGTTTCTTGCTGGTTCTTCCCAGGACAGAGGTTTTATTCCGAACCAGTGGTAAATTAAAAAAATTACTCAATAAGTATTATTTATAATCTATATTGGCTAAAAACTTTCTGTTACTGTTTCATAGTTATAAAATTTCATAATGTAGAGAAGACTAACATATTTTCAAGATGTATATATCTTACGTTTTGTTTTCAATATTAAAAACTTAACACTATTTTGCAGGATGTTGTTAGCCAGACCTTTTGTAAACAGTATGAAGCAATTGGTTCCTAGGACCAGGACAATGGCAGCTCAGGCTGGACCTTTAGTGGACTTATCTGTTGATAATGATGGTATAGCAATATTAACTATGAATCGACCACCTGTTAACAGCCTTAATCTAGAATTGTTACAAGAAATAGGCAAGTCTCTGGATGAAGTGGCAAAAAATAAGACAAAAGGCATGATCTTAACTTCAGTAAGTTTGAATAATTTTTAGTTGCAGTTTAAAGAGAGTAATGACTAATGACCTACAATTTATATTTTTTGTGCTAGATATATATTCATTGCAAATTTGTAATATATTTTCCTAAAATAACATCCTATAAATATTAGTGGTGCCTCTATTTGCAGAATTATGATAATTTGGCAGTAAGCATATCTTTTGTGACTTATTAAAATGAGTTCGGTGTAGTAACCGTCGGTGTAGTAACTACCTTAAATTATATATAGAGCTACAAAATAATGGAACACTTACACACACCTGTGTTAGGCCTCATATTTGAAAGCCTCTCTTTACATTCATGAGGGTTATGGTAAGAACAATAATAAGAATTTTGGTTCATTCATTCTAAAATTTTATATCTCTTGTTCTTAGTTTAATTCCTAGTTGCTATTTTTATTGTCTGTACCACACAAAAATAAATATTATTATTACAATTTTATTAACTACAATTATCATATTATTTTTAACTTTAGTCATCTTACTACAATTTTTTGCATTACTTAAATTCATTGAATAATCCATTAACATATTTTTAGTCATCACCAACAGTATTTTCTGCTGGATTGGACATAATGGAAATGTACAAACCAGACTTAAAGAGAGCAGAGATCTTCTGGACAACATTGCAAGATGTTTGGATAAAATTATTTGGGTCCAGCTATGTAACTGCAGCTGCTATTAATGTAAGATTTGCTTGCTTTTTGCTCTTAAACTACATCTAGGGTAGAGTGACATGAATTAGGCTATAAATTGTTTATCTTCCCTTGTATATGATGTGCTCTGAGTAGTTTAATCTCGTATAATGATTTTCACTATATTATTCTTCATCCTTATTCATTAGCTCATAAAAGTTTTAAACTGAAAATGGGTCTTGATTCTGCTTCCATTTGCCAGTCTGGATATTTTTTTGGTCTGGTGTAAATTAAATGCTTATAATACCACCTATCTGAAGCTATTACATTTTTCCGGCATTTTCAATAGTCACCTCTCGTTACACTCACAGGACAAAATGTCACAGTTAACACATAACTTATTTATTAATTAGGTAAATATAAAAATATGTTAGCGATGTTATAGTTTACTATGTAGTTCAAACTATACTTGTGTCTTTATTATAAAAACCTGGCTGGATTTGTAAGTTTCACCTTATGACAAAATTTATATAATAAATATAAGGGTGACAAACAAGCACACAGTCCACCTGGTGGTAAGTGCATGCCCATAGATATCCTTGGTTGAGAATTAAAATGCAAATGCTTTGCTGAGGACTACAGTGGAATTCCTTATTTTCAGTAAAAAGAGTTTCAGGTTTTCTTCACTCATCATGGGAAACTCAGCAGCATCGAGCTGCTATTTTACGCTGGTATTCTGTGAAAGCACGGTCCTCCCCTGGTCGAGGTTCGTGCTACAACCACAATATAGCTGCAATATGGCTGTACCTTATAACAAGTATTATAAGAGGACACACACATTTGAGCAAATAATTTACTTTATTTTTATTACTTTTATCTTTTCAGGGCCATGCACCAGCTGGTGGTTGCCTTTTATCAATGTCCTGTGAATATAGAGTTATGGTGGGAGGTAAATACACTATTGGTCTTAATGAGACAGCTCTTGGCATAGTAGCACCCACTTGGTTCATGGATACAATGTGCCACACTATACCCACTAGACAGGCTGAATATGCTTTAACCACTGCCCGGATGTTCACAGTAGATGAAGCTCTAAAGGTAGATGGATAATTAAATAATAAAAGTAGGAAAGCAGTCGAAGTATTACATAAATATATTTTTTTTAAACTAAGATTGTGTGTAGCGGCGACATTCATTAATTAATTATTGATTACAGCCCATAAATAATCCACTGCTGACCGTAACGTAGACAGAGTGCAAAAAGTTAGTAAGTGAAGCCAGGAAGAGGAATATCAAAATGAATATCTAGTATTCTTTATAGATTGGCTAATAAATTATTTATTAGACAATACAACATACTTACAAAATTTTGTTGCAGCGATTATATTACGTACACTTCAAATCATGCTAGTGCACACTGCGCTACTTTTGTTTTGCTATTTTGGTATTCCTTTTTTTGGCTTTACTTCATTGTTCTACTCACTCATCTTGTTGGTCTTAGTGCTGAACATAGATCTCTCCTGAACACTGCCTCATGGGAGGTTATATTTATTTGCCATGGTTGTTATGCTTGGCAGATGGGTTGGCAACTGCAGATTTTTTAAATTATTTTAAGTTGTAATCAAGAAAATGCTTCTGCCCATCTACTGTTTCATGCCATCCATTTCTTGTGTACTAAGTGTATTACAACCTTTTCCTAATCTGTTAACATCCACTATATCCTTTCCGTATCTCCCGTTCCATTCCCCGCCCTCTAATGACGGCAGTGTATCAGAAATCAAAAAATAATTCAGGTTATAATCTTATAATATAATAATAATCTATACCCATATTTATTGGCTAAACAATTGGTCTAAATGGCTTGCTGCTCTTTGGGTCTGCCTTGAATTATAAGCCTGATGTATATGTATGTAGTATGTAAATGAAAAATCGACTCAGTGTATATTATGTTTGCATTAAATATTCAATATTACCATTTGGTGTAAATTATTAACGACATTAATATTTCTCCAAAAGCTGGTATCACATACTTCTCTAGGACACCAAATTGCCTTGATTTTATCATACATACTTATCTATAATCCCAGTCACGAGAAGCTATAAATTTTGTAAATAAAGAACTTCTACTAAGTTATGTAGCGACAATTCAATCAACAAATAATCCAAAATTCAATCATCTTAAAGTAACAATACAACACAATTCAGAGCAATTTCACTTGGTCGAGTTATATTTTAGCGATATAAAGGCTTTCGTCTATTGGTTTGTGGTACTGGAACGCGTCTGACGCATGAAAGGTAAACATTTGGACCTCTATTAATTATATTTATGTCATGTCATATTTATATCGTCTTAAAGCTTCCGCCTTATCATTGCGAGCTTAATCTTATTGAGCTTGTTTGGGCCAATGTTAAGGAAAGGGATATGTTGCTCCCAACAACACAAATTTCAAATGTGTGAAGGTGAAATCGCTGCTCCAACAAGCACTGCAACAGATCACTGTTGAAATGTGGAAGCATTGTGTAGAGCACGTCATCAAGCAAGAAAGTAACTTTTATGACAAACTTGATGAAAGGATAGATAGCACGGTATACAGTCTTATTGTCCATGTAACTGATTCTTAAACAGAATACTCATAATCGTCTGACGACAGGAATTATATGTATTGTGTTAACAAAATAAAATTTACCCAGTTCTAACCTTTAAAAATGCAATAGTAATGTTTTTTGATTAAATAAATACATTTTCTATTCTATTCTATTCTAATAGTCGGATGAATGCTAATTATATCTCTGTATAAAAATAAAATCATTACAAAATTGTTTTTTTTTTCTATTTGATCCAAAAGTTGTGAAACCCTGAATGTGTGTTTACAAAATTTATAGCTTCTCGTGACTGGCACTAGTAATAAAATTAAAACAATACCCATGAAAAAATTTTCTGTACGACACCTAAGAATTTTGCTACTCCAAACCTTTAAAACAGTCATATCCCTAATTTGTTCATTAGTTGCACATCACAAGTTGCTGCAGTGCGATTCTGTAACACTGATGGGAATCAATTGCCAGTGAAAATCACTGCAATGTCGGCTGAGATATGTGTGCAATTCACCTCTCAATTCTTTCAAAGTTAAACGAAGTCTTGCGGCAGCTAACCTGACTTCAAAAGCACCAGTTACATTAACAAAAAATTGACAGCAGGTCATTGTCAAGTGTGAAAGTTTGTTCTCTGATGAAACCTGTATTTTGTTGCAATAGAATTATACTTACATTATTATTATTACAATGGAAAAACTCTGGCACACAAGTGACCTGAAAAGTGCTATTCCCATTGTTGCATTTCCGAAACAGTGACTGAATGCCCAAAGGCAGGAATTGAGACGGAGGCGAAAATCTGTATTTTGAGACCTTTGAGCCGATTTCGCTCAAGAATGTAGTTGCCACTTTAATTATTTTCAATGGGAACACTAAAAAACTATACTGGACACGCAGATTGGTGTTCACAACGATCGTTTTTTCAATATTGAACCTGGAACATTTGAGATCTTTGTTGCACCATTTCTCTTAGTGCCTTTTAGCCTTTTTAGAAAAGTATAATAATACATTGTTTGTGTCTACATTCATATGAATTTGTTTACAGGTTGGTCTAATTGATGAATCTGCCAGTGATAAAGCAGATGCCATTGATAAATGTAAAAAGTTTATTAGGAAATTCGATAAAATCCCTTCATTAGCCCGCGCAGTAACCAAACAAAAAATAAGAGAGGGACCTTTGGTGCGATTGCAGAATAATCGCCAACAAGACACCGCAGAGTTTCTTGGATTCCTCAAGAACCCTAAAATCCAACAAAGTCTAGAAATGTATATACAGTCCTTAAAGCAAAAAGCTGCCAAATAATATGTATGATGTATGATGTAGTATGACGTAGTAATGTAGCGTGTGTGTACTTTTATTACCAAGTTATAAATTTTATATCTTGTGTATATTAATATTTTTATACATTTAAATAAGTATAATTTTATTCTAAGCGATGTTATAAATAAATTTTTCTATTTTTACATATTATTTTCTTTTATTAATTTAACTTTTGATTTAACATCAGCTTTTAGAACTAAGAAGCCGCGGGACTTGATTTCCAATCCGTTGTCACAGATTAACTAATAGCACAGTTTAAAGAGAGTATAATGTCTATCATCATCATTACAGTCCTTCACAAGTCCACTGCTGAACATAGCCCTACCCCAAAAAATGGCACAAAGGACGGTCCTAAGCCATCTGCATCCGTCGACTTCCTGCATGTCTTACCAGGTCGTCACTCCATCTAGTGTGGGGCCGCCCCACACTTCGCCTACTAACGAGAAGTACGAGGTTGTCACTTGAGAACCTTGCTTCCCAACGGTTGCCGGTCTTGGCTACATGGCCTGCCCATTGCCATTTCAGCTTATCCGTTGGGCTATGTCGGTTAAACTGGTTCTACTGCAGATATCCTCATTTCTAAGTTTATCACGCAGAGAAACAACGAGCCATAGCTCGCTTTTGGAAGTTTGTTTTTTATCTGGGTTCCCTTAAATGTTATTTTTACTTTAGTGATGATTTTTTAATTTATTAATTGGAATGGACAGCTTTGTCCATTCCAATTAAAGGACAAAGCTGTGACCATAGATTACTGTACACTTATATACTAGAGAGCTGTCACGAAAAACTAATATTACACGCCCGATTCTGTTTCTGACAACGCATCTGATTTTTTCTTTTGTTTTTTCTGCCTAGCCGACTTCAAAAAAAAGGAGGTTTCAATTTCACTGGTTTTGTAAGTACAAAAATATATTTTAAAACTATTACATATTATAACATAAACGTGCAATAAATACAAATAGCGTTAATAGATAATAGTAGAATAATTACATGATGATAATAGAAATAAATTAAATAGAATCAAAAATGAAAAGAGTAATCATGTACTTACATGTCGTTTAAAAATCGGGGAGATTGAGTTTTTACTGAATAACGGCAAGTCATTCCATAATCGGACATAGGGTTGCCAGGTTTTAAAACCGAAAAGCCGGACAGACCAGGGGACTTAGCCGGACACCTTTATTTTTTTATCTTATTAAAACGACATTTTTTAGAGTCAAACAATGCTTTTTATCATTTGCCATAAAATCTTAAGTTCTAACGAAATAACTACAATAAAATAAATCAGTCTTCTTTATTATAAATCGTTCAATATTAATTACAATACTAATTTCAATAATTGCATAAGTATGTATGTAAGTACATGAAAAATATAAAGAAATGGTCAAATTTAAAAAGCCTAACAAAAGCCGGACGCCATCTAATTTGGCCGGACACGCAACCAAAAAACCTGACTGTGTCCGGCTTTATCCGGACGTCTGGCAACGCTAATCGGACAGTTTGTACCGTAAATGATCTGTTCAAAAATTTGGTAGTGTGAGTAAACATTTTTAATATCAAATTTTCTGATGATCTCAAATGTGAGTCATTTTAGGTAAGAAGGGTAGAAAGGATTAAAAAGAATGTAAAGAAGTGAGAGAATTTGAGCATTCCGGCAAAGGCGGATTGGCAATCACTTGAGCCTGTTACGAAAATCCGACACATGATCATATTTTCGCAAACCAATATGAATCATGTTTGCAACTTGATTCATTTCAGTGAGATCAAGATAGCTAACATCTGCATAATCGAGGATTGGAAACAGAAGAGCTTTTTTTGTGTTGTTCTATCCTCAATTAAGAATAAAATGGCAGGTGAGTTATCATTCCTGAGGACTAAAATAGAATGCATCGTTTCCAGTAAAAAAGGATCTCCAGTTCTCTACAGTCACCTTACGAAACATAGTAGCCTTAAGCTGCCATTTTACTCTGGTATTATGTAAGTCCTGCTCTTGCCCCGGTCCGCCGACCCATTCGCGTTACAACTGATATAGCTACAGCGTGGCCCCACCAATTATAGTGTTGTGAAATTATTTTATTCTTCTTAGTTCTTTGAAATCGGCTTTTATTTTTTATTGCCTAAATGTTTTTTTTTTTTCAATTTTTATATCATCTGCACAAAAAAAAAATGATCACCGCGCATTTGTTCGAAATCCAACATAATGAAATTCTGATTGATAAAGTAGTGGTTTTCGTCTACTTTACTGTATTTTTTATATACTGAAGTGCCAAGCTAAGCTAAGGGTCCACCTAATGGTGACCTGGACAAGTGCAGCCAACTTTAAACGAACCATGCTTCACAGCCTTTAGTTATATTGGCTCTCTATACCTACGCTTTGGACTGAAGGACAGCAGTGCTTGCAATGATTTTCAAGCGACAGTAGCCTAATGGCAGGGCGTGGACTGCGAACTCAAAAAGGTCGTGGGTTCGAATCCGCCATTCGACTACTGGCGTGAACCACTCGTAACACAAGCAATTTAAGCTTACCACGAGTGGTTAAGGGGAATATTAGTAATGTTTATAGCATTGTTAATATTCTTTTAAGATAAAAAAAAGAAAATATGCTTAGAACTAGCCCGATATCTATTCTACAAAAAAAAACATCTACCAAGATGGACTCCCAGGTAGGAAAATAGTTCTTCCGCCTAGAAAATTTCAAGTAAGTATTGTTTATTTGTTATCCAATATGTTATTACTTGTTATAGAGGTCGTTTGGTACGCTTAATCTTGTTTTTAATAAAAATCAGAAATTAATAAAAATCGTGTGTAATATTTTATTTATATCAATGAATAAAATGAACAGCTTAATGCCGGTCAGTCACATAATATGTGCAAAGATTTGTGCATATGAATGAATTTAGAAATGAATACAACGCTGTTTGTATTTTGATTGCGAACTTTTATGCGCATAATTGGATTCTTTCATTTAATTATCTACCGGACATCATTGTTATTGACTGTTATTAAATTTGTATGAAATTTCTATTAACGATTTCTCAGGGCGATTTCACCACAGAAATGCCCAATAAATTTAAATACGTGGGGTGTTTGGCTTTTATTATAATATTATTTACTATGCGAATGTACAAGAATTGAATAAAATAATTCACAGACACACATCAAAGCAGCTCAGCCTATTGCAATTATTGTCAAAGTTTTATTTATATCAATTATTCAAAAAGTCAACGATTCATAATTTCCAACACTTGTAGATTTGTACATTGGCCGTGCTTTGTGAGTGACCGGTATAATTATTTATTTGGTCAAATAGAATTTCACTTGTAGCGTTTTTCTTTTAACTATAATCTTCAGAAAATAACGCAGCTGCCTCTGGGTCGACGGCTTCCGTCAAACTCATTTGCATATCCATCCATGCTTCCCTCTGATTGTCCATAAAATAATTTATTTCTAATATCCTGTCTCTGTTTCGCTTTATTTCGTTACTGTAATAATACATTTAGGGTTCAAAATCATTTTGGATTCACGTTAAAAAAACCTTAATTACAATTATCTTTATCGCAAGCTTCGATCAACAATACCAACTAGATGGCAGGTCGGCGCAAGAAATCCATCTCAGTAAATAAGAGCGCACATGAGACGTGAGCTCTTGCACGTGAGAGTGTAGCTCGCAAGGCAATAACGGGAAAAAGAACTTTATTTATTACAACTTAAGGTTGATTTCACACTAAATGTTATTTAATTTATGTCTTTTCATAGTTTATATTCATGCGGACAGTATTTAGCTATGATTTTGTACGTGACCCGTTATCTAGTTGGTATTGTTGATCGAAGATCGCAAGCCAACACAAATCTACAGCTGACCAACCTCAGCCATCGATATACTCATGAGGTACCCGCATCCATCGACTACTTGCATGCCTGTTTAGGTCGTCACTCCACAATACCTACCCTACGCTGTACTTACCAGTAGAGAAGGCTGATGGTATTTGACCCTTTTGATACTTTTGTACTTATTCTTCATCTAATGTGGATTCTGAGGGCTACAACATACGCCACGTTGCATTTTTTTTCCAATTATCCCCGCAACTGGACAACTAGTTGGAAGTTGAAACTACATCTACTTTTTATCTATGGTTGGAACGCTGTCAGGTTTTGTGATTATTTTCGCCAAAAATAACATAGGTAAACAACGCTTTATGAACAAAAATTAACAAGCTTATAGACAGCTGAAGCATAGTGGTGATGAAATAAAAATCGACAAAAAATAAAGTACGAACAATAAATATCCTTTATGCTGAAATTTGCATTTTACGCGTATTCGCATTATAAGTAGGTACACATTGCGTTACATACGTTCTATGTCTGTAAAATGTTATCTTTAGACTTACTCGTTAGTTCCACTGATGAGCTGGTCACGCCAGTTATTGGCGCGTGATATTAGCAGATCTTCGCGCGCGTCGATGAAACGTATGTGATTGTCCGACGATTGAGCCACCACGTTCATCATCGTGTCGCGGTCCATCATAATCTGTTGGTTTTTTTTCAAGTTTTATTCCTCATCCTGTTCTGCCCGTAAAAAGCCCACTATTCGACATAAACCCTTAGTTAGCAGGGGCAGTGGGAGGGTAGATAAGTCGTAATCGCCGCGATTGGCATATGGATAGACGTTTGTAGTAGGTACCTAACCAGTGCCTGATTTAGATATCCGACAGCCCAAAGCTAAGTATGTACTCCCCCCCCCCCAGCCGTCTGTTCTCTGTTCCTGCCCAGCCCATGTAGGTACTCGTGAAGTGTAACCATCAAGTGAAGTATAAGTTCGTTTTTCCCTTCGGTTTTATATAAAAAAAAACTATAGAAGAATTACCGATTTTATAGGTTTATAATACTTTTATTTAAAAGTCTCAATTTCTTAAAAAAAGGACGAATGCACAAAGATAAATATCATATTCTGGATAAGTATCGACACAATTACTCTCTATGTTTCCGTACATCGGTAAATAAAATCAATAGGTGAAGTGACCACAAACAGTGCCAGTGTCGAACATCACCCACGTAAAACTGCAACACCAGGAAAATTGCAAGTTCGTTGCCGACATTTTAAAAAGGAGTATCTAGTTTCTTAAAGATCTCTAAGTCGTATCCGTCCGGAAAAATCGCAGGTGGTAGATGATTCCACTAAGTAGTCTTGCGAGGAAGAAAACTCCTAGTAAATCAGACAGTCATGGTGGACCACCAAGCATAGTTAGGTGTGGATGGTACGTAAGTTTTGTCCCAATGTACGTTTTTAACAATATGTCTAAGTACTTCTCTTGGAAAATGCGAAAGAAAATAATTTTAGATGCAATATGTCTTCACAGCGCCAATGAATCGAGCCGCTCAGAAAGAACTCAGTCGTCGACGATTCGAGCAACTCTTCGCTGAATGCGGGTAAGTTGAATGAGAGCTGGAGCTGAAGAAGCGCTTAGTGCCAAAGCCCATCGAAGACCCTTCACTAAGTCCAAATTAACGACAAATGAGACTCTACCGCTTCCGCTTATCTATGAGTCAAGTAAATTAGAAGAATAGAACTAGGACCAGCTGATTAGTGACCGCCAATGCGGTGGTTCTCAAGATATTTAATGAGCTGGCAGTTTGTAATGGATTCCATTAATTTGAAAAACAAAGAGGCGATGGTGATTAGCCTGTTGTTGAACGGATTTGAGCGGTTGCCATAAGTCAGGATTATGGGAACCGGTGCTAACTCCGAAACACCCATCTTCAGCACAATAAGAGGAACTCCATCAGGCACACTGAACTTGTTGACGTCCAAGGAGAGAAGTGCTTTGCACACTGAGCACTGTGTAAACCGCAAATCAAACCGCAAAGCATTGTGTAAACTCGATTACGGGGGTGCAAAAGGTTTGTGCCCCCGTAATCGAGAATCGAGTTGGACTCAAAAAGAGAACCTAAAAGATCGACTTTCTTCTTTACGGCATGGGAAAGTGGGTCTTTTTCTCTGTCCAGAGATAGAACAGGTGGCTGACAGAAGTTCCCTTAGATAGCCTTAGCAAAATACCTTAATAAAATTATACCTTAATAAAATTGGAGGTAAAGAAGAGTGAATCACGTCCAGTCAGTCCACGAAAGACAAAAGGTACTGAACAATTCAAAGCCTTATTTTTACAATCTATTTGTTTTTACCAGAAATAAAGAAAGAGAACTAGTAAAATACTTGCGGCACTTACTCTATTATTAATTGAAGATATACCAAAATATATGTATGTAAGTGTTGCTTTAAAAGGCAAGCTCAGTGCCTCCCCGAACCTTGCGCCCTAGGCTTCAGCCTGCGTAGTCTGTGAGTAAATGAGGCCCTGACCATCAACCGTATTTTCGGTACATCTTTCTTTACGGCGGCGTATCACCCACCAATAGCGAGTTGCCAAGTACCATAGGCTAACGCTCTCTATCTTATTTCTACTTACACATACCTCTACCAAGTCTGGCGGTGCGTCGCCCAACAACAGCCTATTACCGAGCATGTTGGCGAGTGTGTCGGCTTGGCGCGTACTCCACACTAGTTCGCTCTCGCGCCACGCGCCGAACGCGCCACGCGACTCATCCAGCAGCTTGCTCACCATCTCCGTAAGATTCACCGCGAACTGCGTTCGGGACTCCTGGGCGCAATTACTTTAGGTTTACAATATTGTTTCACAGTAAAGCTCCGCTGCAACACGAATATGTTGGCGCTGTTTAAGTTGATATCAGGAAGATGCCCATGCCCATCTCCTGTTTCAGTTTCCCTGTGTCGCCTCCTATGACACCCACAGGACGATATGGAGTAGTGAATATTCTTACACCAGCCCACGACATCACACAGTTACCAGCACGGAATACTAGCGTAAAATTGCCGTGTGATGGCGGCGTAAGAGGTGACTACAAAAATGCTATCAAAATGTTATGGCCCCCGATAAATGGCGGTATCCATCTTGTTCACGCCTGACGTAAAATTACCAGATCGACAATCGTCAATCGTTCTAACGGAGAAGGCCCATCCTCCGTTGTAAGAAGACCATATCCAGGAGTGGACTTCTACGGGCTGTTAAGATGAAGACCAGCGTAAAAATGTAGCATAATGCAGTGCTCTTTTGTATGGTAAGTGACAAAAATGGGAGGCATTTTGGCCGCAAACTGACTTTACAAATAATATTGTAATTACAACAAGATTCAAAGAAATAAGTTTTCACACACTGATTGCAATCTTATAACAGACAACCAAAAGCACATAGGGGAGCACATGATACTAAATGGGGGTTTACTCGAGCGTCGTGGAGACTTATTAGATTTTGTAGATTAGTTAATAGGAAGAAAAAAAGTTACAGAATATTTTCCCTTCCAGTGGTGGGGGAAGCGTCTACAGTTTTTCAGTTTTAGTAAAAACTACTACAAACTTAGTTACGTTACGTTAGTGGGTAGTTACTACTACAAACCACAACAGATGTTCAAAAATTAATTTCAGCGCGTCAGATATTCAAAGGAAGGGGGGTTAAATGAATCCTATTCAAAAGACTGACGATTCGGACGTGACGCAAGCTCGTAGCGAATTTTTGAAATGCGATAAAAATCGTCATATTGAAATACTCGAGCGTGTCAGGATTATTTAAAGAGGTTCAGCTTGATGTCACAGTTATGGTAGCTTCAACGATTATTTTGAGTGATATTAATTATCTGACACGACCGGGAGAGAGATCAGGCGCAGGACCAACGGCTTTACGTGCTTTCCGAGGTACGGGGGTGAGACACCCCCAACTTCCTGACTCCGGGCAGCTACTGTGAATTTCTTGACAGAAAAACTCAATAATTAATTTTTGGCCCGACCCGGGATTCGAACCCAGGAGACCTCATGATCAGCAGTCACACTACTACAACCACTAGACCAACGAGGCAGTCACAATCATAAGTATATTCTATGGTCGATACATAGGATCAGCGGGGAACGTAAACAGAGGTGTCCTCCCTCTACGACGGGAAAGCCATTGAATAGAGCAAAGCACACCTAAATATTTTTAAAATGTTATTATTTATTTACTACAGCTACATTGTTTCTTAGCAGAATAAGTGCGGTATTCTTGTTCTTTAAAAAAGGCGACAACGCTCTCTTGAAGAACTACAGACCGATTTCCCTTCTGAGCCGCGTTTACGTGCTGTTTTCGAGAGTCATTACGAATCGTCTCGCACGCAGACTCGACGACTTCCAACCTCCCGAACAAGCCGGTTCCCGAAAAGGCTTCAGTACCATAGACCACATACATACCCTGCGGCAGATTGTACAGAAGACCGAAGAGTACAATCTGCCACTTTGCCTGGCGTATGTGGACTATGAGAAGAAAGCCTTTGATTCCGTCGAAATTTGGGCGGTGCTACAGTCCCTTCAGAGGTGCCAAGTTGACTGTCGGTATATCGAAGTGCTGAAGTGTTTGTATAGTAGGGCTACGATGGCTATCCGAGTACAGAACCAGAGTTCGAAACCTATCCAGCTGCAGAGAGGTGTAAGACAGGGTGACGTTATATCCCCGAATCTCTTCACCGCTGCATTGGAAGACGTTTTCAAGCTACTGGACTGGAAAGGATACGGTATTAACATCAATGGCGAGTACATCATTCCCCTTCGATTTGCCGACGATATAGTCCTTATGGTAGAATCGCTGGAGGACCTAAGCACTATGCTTAATGACCTCAATGGTGTCTTCCAACGGATAGGTCTTAAGATGAACATGGCCAAAACAAAGATCATGTTTAATGTCCATATCACACCTATGCCCGTAGTTGTTGGAAGCACTATGCTCGATGTTGTTGACGAGTACGTTTACCTGGGACAAATAGTCCGACTAGGTAAGTCCAACTTCGACCGAGTGGTCAATCGAAGGATTCAACTCGGCTCGGCAGTGTTCGGGAAATTACGACACATCTTCTCGTCAGGTATACCTCAAACTCTGAAAACTAGATTGTACAACCAGTGCGTGTTGTCAGTGATGACTTACGGAACCGAGACGTGGTCCTTCACTGCTGGCCGTATTAGGACGCTCAAGGTCGCTCAGCGAGCTATGGAGAGGGCTATGCTCGGAGTTTCTCTGCGTGATAGACTCAGAAATAAGGATATCCGCAGTAGAACCATAGTGACCGACATAGCCCGACGTATTAGTAAGCTGAAGTGGCAATGGGCCGGCCACATAGATTTAAAAACCGACAACCCTTGGGGAAAAAAGGTTCTCGAGTGGCAGCCTCGTACCTGTAGGCGAAGTGTAGGGAGACCCCCCACTAGATGGAGTGACGACCTGATAAGACATGCAGGAAGTCGATGGATGTAGGTGGCTTAGGACCGTAATTTGTGGCATACCTTGGGTGAGGCCTATGTTCAGCAGTGGACTTGTGAAGGGCTGTAATGATGATGATGATGATAATGACATTGTTTCTTTATTTATTAAGCAATTTGTTTTCAAAAACTACATAAAAACGCGCGCATTGAAATGCAACATTGTCAAAATTTCAATGCAATCGCTGAAGAAATTTCAAAGATTTAATATTTTGAACAAATAACTAGATAGACCGCCTCTGGATAGAGTGACTATCTGGTAAGATACTTAGGAAGTCGATAAAAGTAGGTGGCTCATGACCGTAGTTTGTCGAATCCTTGGGGGAGGCCTATGTTTAGCAGTGGACTTGAGAAATGTGAAGGGCTGTAATGATGATAATGATGATGATGATGACGAATGACAAACGAACTTTTACATTCTTATCTATACAGAAGAAAAACCACATCATACCTCGCATTGCTCGAACAGCTGCATTTCTATTGTCATAAGGTTCTTCCAAAGTTCAAACAACGTGTCATTGAAGGTCTCTCCGAGGTCTACGATACTTGGCTCCAGTTGCTCCAGAGTTGCTTGTTTTGCTGCGAACTTCACAATTATCTCGTTCATCTGCTCTACAAGTCGTGCTTTCTTATCTTCAAACTTCTTTACTACCCTTTAATTGTAATTTTTAAAATCGATTAAATTTATTCAGCATTTATTCATTGTATTGTTACAAGTATCCATTCTCAAATCCATTTAACATTTTATTTATTCTTAGAATATTGACGATCTGTAGATTAGCTTTTAGAGCGACTGACTAGGTAAAATAAAATAGTGTTCCGTGAATTAGCTATTATAAGTGTAGGAGTAATAGTGTTCTGTGTATTGACTACTAAGGCGAATCAAACCTACATTTTAAGTTTTTATTGTGATGATTAAAACTACTTTTACGGATTTTATCGCGTTTATTTTTACTTTTAATTACTTTTATTTTTAATTCCCGACGTTTCGGGCGCTTTCCAGCACCCATGGTCACGGGGGACTGAGATGACTGAAGTCCCGATGTCATTGTTAAACCCAGAGTACCTTCAGCTTTTTTAATTATTGTTTATGGTCCGATCTATGCAAAATGAACTGACTATGTCCTGAGGTCTTGCAGTGGTATGCTTGGGTTTAGTTTTAATTTTATTGATTATAGGATCCCAAGCAGGTGGTACTACCCAGCCTCCTTCTCTATTGAAATTAGGATGTTTTTTTAATTTCAATAGCCTCACGTATCATCCTTGGTAGGAATCGGTGTTCTTTCGCGAGGATTTGTGGTCTATCAAATCTGATGTAATGGTTGGGGCCGTTTAGGATATGATCACAAACTGCAGACTTCCCGGAACGTTGATGCTTCACATCAGTTATATGTTCTTTTACGCGGATCCTAATTGATCTTTTTGTTTGTCCTATATAAGAGAGACCACATTCACAATCGAGCTTGTACACTCCTGCATCTTGTAGAGGAATATAACACTTGACGGATGGTAGGAACTGACTAATCTTCTTCGGCGGCTTGTAGAATGTTCTAATAGAAGCTCGCTTCAAGATATAGCCAATCTTGTCTGTGACACCTCTGACATATGGTAGTACAGCAGGTACACGCTCGACTGTGGCCGGCTTCACTCGGTCACTGTGAAGTAGGCGCGGGACCCGAAGCTTGTTGTCGTGCAGACTGCAGAACTTGCTTGACGTGCTGAAGCTCGGCGGCCAGGTGTTTGCTGTCACGATCCCTCGTGCTCTCTGTAACAAAGATTTGCCCACGGTAGCTAACTGTGAAGGATGGTGGTGAGATTCACCGTTTAAATATCGGTTTGTATGGGTCTTTTTCCTATACACAGTGTGACCAATGGTGTTATTAGGATTTCGGATGACTAACACATCTAGGAAAGGTAAGGAATTATTTGCCTCTAACTCCATAGTAAATTGAATTTTAGAGTTTATGGAATTAAGATGTTCTAAAAATGCAGTTACTTTGTCTGATGGTAAAATTGTGAAAGTATCGTCTACGTTCCCCTTGTAGATCCTTGGTGTAACAGGTGCAGTAAGGAGGGCTTTCTCCTCAAAGTCTTCCATGAATATATCGGCGACAATGGGAGATATAGGTGAGCCCATCGCAACACCATCTACTTGCTAGTAAAACTCTTCCTTCCACAATAGATACCCAGATGTAAGGCAATGTCTTAGTAATACTGCATATTCTGCTGGCATGTTATTTTCCTCTAGTTTCCTAGTTATAATTGAGATGCAGTCTTCAACAGGTAGGCATGTAAATAGGGACTGAACATCAAAACTGACCATGGTTTCATTGTCAGGTGTAGGTCTTTTATCTCACTGACAAAATGGTGTGAATCCTTAGTGTGTGCTCTTGTGTGTCCTCTGAGTGGTGATAATATTTTAGCTAAGTATTGAGCCAATCTGTAAGTTGGCGAATCAATCTGACTCACTATTGGACGTAATGGAGCATTCGGTTTGTGTATCTTTGGTAACCCATACAACTTCGGTGGTTTGGCACATGAAGGTATTATCGAATTAACGTCCAGATTCAATTTTTCGGAGTATTTCTTAATTAGATCGCTAGTTGTTTTAAGCGTATTAGTTGTAGGGTCTGTTTTGACCTTTCGATAGAAGTAGATGGTGTTGCGATGGGCTCACCTGTATCTCCAATTGTCACTGATATATTCATGGAAGACTTTGAGGAGAAAGCCCTCCTTACTGCACCTGTTACACCAAGGATCTACAAGCGGAACGTAGACGATACTTTCACAATTTTACCATCAGACAAAGTAACTGCATTTTTAGAACATCTTAATTCCATAAACTCTAAAATTCAATTTACTATGGAGTTAGAGGCAAATAATTCCTTACCTTTCCTAGATGTGTTAGTCATCCGAAATCCTAATAACACCATTGGTCACACTGTGTATAGGAAAAAGACCCATACAAACCGATATTTAAACGGTGAATCTCACCACCATCCTTCACAGTTAGCTACCGTGGGCAAATCTTTGTTACAGAGAGCACGAGGGATCTGTGACAGCAAACACCTGGCCGCCGAGCTTCAGCACGTCAAGCAAGTTCTGCAGTCTGCACGACAACAAGCTTCGGGTCCCGCGCCTACTTCACAGTGACCGAGTGAAGCCGGCCACAGTCGAGCGTGTACCTGCTGTACTACCATATGTCAGAGGTGTCACAGACAAGATTGGCTATATCTTGAAGCGAGCTTCTATTAGAACATTCTACAAGCCGCCGAAGAAGATTAGTCAGTTCCTACCATCCGTCAAGTGTCATATTCCTCTACAAGATGCAGGAGTGTACAAGCTTGATAGTAAATGTGGTCTCTCTTATATAGGACAAACAAAAAGATCAATTAGGACCCGCGTAAAAGAACATATAGCTGATATGAAGCATCAACGTTCCGGGAAGTCTGCAGGTTGTGATCATATCCTAGACGGCCCCAACCATTACATCAGATTTGATAGACCACAAATCCTCGCGAAAGAACACTGATTCCTACCAAGGATGATACGTGAGGCTATTGAAATTAAAAAACATCCTAATTTCAATAGAGAAGGAGGCTGGGTACTACCACCTGCTTGGGATCCTATAATCAATAAAATTAAAACTAAACCCAAGCATACCACTGCAAGACCTCAGGACATAGTCAGTTCATTTTGCATAGATCGGACCATAAACAATAATTAAAAAAGCTGAAGGTACTCCGGGTTTAACAATGACATCGGGACGTCAGTCATCTCAGTCCTCCGTGACCATGGGTGCTGAAAAGCGCCCGAAACGTCGGGATTTAAAAATAAAAGTAATTAAAAGTAAAAATAAACGCGATAAAATCCGTAAAAGTAGTTTTAATCATGTGTAGTGTTCGCGTAAATATAAGAAATCATTTTTATTGTGATATTTCCCGCTGCACCATCTAAGCAAACCCCAAGCATCATCTAATTGCATTATTTTTTATTTTAAGAGACGGGCGCAATCCTAGGCCTAAAATGTTTATAACCTAGAAAACTGTAGTTCACATTTAGCTTAGCTACGAATACGTGTTAGTCTGAATTTCTCGTATTCCTCTGATCTAAACCCAGCAGTGTGTACACTTACCTTGACGACAGTGATAACAGTTGAAACCTAGCTTTATTCGTGGGTATATCTTCACGGATACTTTCTGCTGGAATTACACTACTAGGCATTTAGGGCCTCTGTCCGCAACCCCAGAGATTATCTCTCTGCCTTTCTTTTATTGAAACAAAATAGTCCCTTTTATGAAGTATGTATAGACTTAACGTATTATTTTTGAACGTATATAATATGTTAATGTACGAAATTGTTCATCCCTGGAAATCACAAACCTCTACTGTTAGTTCAGTACGCCGTTACCTAGTTCTTCAGTAATATAAATAACTTACTCTTTACTTTTATTCACGCTGTCTGCCAATGCGTTATCCACAAGATCTTTAAATAATTTAATTTCGTACTGCCTCTCATTATAAGCCTGTTGAGCGAACTCTACTAGTCCAGCCATCGTGTCCACATATTGCTCCTTGTATCTAAAACACAATATATTTAAACAGCTTTTCTGTCTTGAAATTTCATACCTAGTTAATATTTTTAATTATTGAACCCTTGCATTGGCATGTATGTAATAGAATTAGATATATATAAATACAAAGGGTTCAAAATGCCTGCGCACGTTTTTGCTTCACAGTCCCTAAGAGATCACACATCACCCCATTTTTAAATCGACACGACCTGATGAGTATGGCTGCTCGGCGTACCCCCCACCTTGCGTCATTGCTTTTTGGAGCTATAAATACCAGGGAACCATCATACTTATACCAAAAACTTATTTTCTCGCAGCGTGCGGTTAGGACATCATCACTACAGACTCACATACCCTAAGCATCACACAGCTGCCTTCCGTGGTAGTTTCCGTTTTGCCGCCACGAAGTGCTGGAATGATATACCACCACCGATCAGAAATAGTACCTAAAACAGTTGCCACATTTTAAAACTTTATTAAAAAAGTTTCTGATTTCCGTATAAAAATCCAGCAAATAGGCATATATGGTATGATTCAATCTCAATGCTAGTACCGTACATGCACATACGAACGCACTCGCACACGCATGCACACATACACATACACATTTTTTTTCTGTATGCATACCACCGTTTGTTCATCTCTACACTATCAATGTTGCACTGTTTTTTTTTTCTCATTTTATTTTATATTTATGTTTAGTTCATTTTTTCTCTTGCTGTTACTTGTAATCTGCCTCACACTCCTGCCTCCACTGAAAATCAGCGTTACGAATTGATGTATTTGGGCGTTTTTCAAAAAAATTGTCGGTGACGTAGTTAGAATTCCACTTATATGAGTTTTAACATTTAGCTTCAAAATGTAATTAAATTGATAAAATATAGTATGAGCAGTATGAAAATAGTATTTTTTTAAGAAAATAATAATGAATTTTGAAAATAATTACAATTTTAATTAAATTATGTTCTCAAGAAATTCCATTACGTTACTAATTTTAAAATAGTTTTCATGAAAACTAAAAGAAGTTCAGTATTTTTTAACTTTATTTATGAAAAATAAACACAATCTGTTTTCTAAAAAAATATTGATAATTCAGCATATTAGATCTAATCAAAAAATGTTTTAACAAAGATATTCCTTACGCTACTTTTGGGTACTTTGTACTATATTTTTTTCATCCTAGAACGTCAAATATGAGAAATATTCTTTCAAAAGTTTAATTATATCAAATTAAAAATTTATAGTAAGCTATATTGAACAAAAACAGTCAAATTTCTTTGAGATCTATTAATTAGTCTTAGAAAATAAATCACAGTAATAATAGGACAGTGACGTTAATGTAATTCGAAAATAACGTTTAGGAACTATAAGGCAACGTCTATATGACTCTCAATTATGACAACAATTATGGTAACTTGTACTTATCGTATTAAACATAATATTACTAGTATGTCATTTAAGAGCGTTTAAAACGTACGGCATTTCATACAAACTTTCAAGTCCTTGTTTTCGAAATGCATGTACCGATTTTAATGAAACTTCACACGCATAAGCAGGACACATAGTTCTAAAAAGTTAGTAAAGAACATTTTTGAAATGTCTTATTTAAAACAAGATAATTGGAAATATCTGTTTCTATGGAAAATTTAAAATCAGCTGAATCTAGCTGTAACATTATTTTTCGAAATAGTTCTCATTAACTTTTTGGACCTATATATCCTGCTTATGCATAGGAAGTTTCATTAAAATCGGTTCATTTATTTCGAAATATAAAGACTTGAAAGTTTGTATGAAATGCCGTACGTTGTAAACGGTCTTAAACTGTAACAAAAAACTATTCATCAGTCCCAAGACAAATCGAACAAAGGTTGAAAAGGTTGTTCCGCTACATATCAGGCAAACCCAATTTTTACATGCATTACATTTTACCATTCTTTGTATAACAAAAGGCTCATGGCAATTGTTATCTGAAACAGATACGAATGATTGGGATAGATTTTTCCAAAAAAATTACATCACAATGTAAAGTGATCGTGTTTTTGGAGGCACCAAAGTGCATTGATTGGACTTCTTCACTATATTTACATTCAAAATTCTCTGAAAAGTCGCATAAAATGAGTATCTCGTCATCTTACATGTTCTTGATACAATTTCTGTATTGACGTTGTTGTTCAATCCAAAAAGAAATGAGTTTTAAACGCCGGTAGCTCGTTCTGAAAGTTGGTGATGAAAGTACAGTTCCTTTTACTTGTTGTTTGGTGGTCTTTTTAGTTGTATATACTTTGCCAGATATTTCATATTCATGGTTTACCCTAGCCCATTTGAACCATGATATAGCAGAATCGAGGTTTTGTTCATCATATGAAATACTCTTACAATCTTTACATTTATTGTACATGCAGTCATAACGCGTAATATCACATGCAACGATGTTCAAGAGCTCCTTTATATTCTTGTAAGTTATGACATCTTTACACTTCAATGCATTAAACATGTACTCAAAGTTACTGTGCTTAATACATAAGCAGGTTTCTCTATTATTGATACTTGGAGACAGTACATAATAAGGCTTGTATCTGTAAAAGGTGGTGAAGCCGCATGACCCACCGTCTTTTTTTATAAATTTCGTATACGTTTTTCAGTGTGTCGACTAAGTATCTTATTTGTGCTTTTTGTTTGTCTTTGGACCTGGTTTCCTTCTTACCAGCTGTGCTTTTACTTATGTAGTCTCTCAAATAAAAAAGTTCTATTTCTTCCTGAGTCTTCTTATTTATTGGTCGTTGTAAATTAATCCTTTTCCTGATTCTTTCTTTAAGACCTAAAATCTTACTTTCAGGTGCTTTTTACAATATATGCGCCTGTTTCCTAATCACGTTTTTAACTAATTGTTTTTCTTTATTTTTCTTACAATTCCTGTACGTACTACGAATTGATATTTCCATTATTTCTTGTCTTGCTTTCAATTTATCGTTTTCTGTGTTCAATAAATCAAATTCGGTTTCATGTTTTTTTTTCATTCGGCGTAATTTCTTTCTCAGAGTCTGTGTTGTTGTATTATATTGACGAATCGTCTTGAAAGCCTTTTTGTAGTTATTTAACAATTTTCAGTACCTAATTTTCAATGAATGTGGAGCTGAATTATTGGATGCGTCACGTGATTGCCCTGATTGTGGATTCGGTTGAGTGTTTTTGTTTTCGTTTTTGTTCTCTCCAGAGTTTTCTTTTTTCCATTTTCTCGTCCTCAGTGAGCTTTTTAATCCTCTTTTGGTGCTTTTTTTGTCTTCGTAATTCCTTCTTCTTAAATTCTTCATATTTTTCCGGGTTTTGTTTGATTTTTTCTCGGTACCGTTTTGACTTTTCTGCAGCCGTCAAGGGCATATTTAAACCTAAAATCAATAGTGAGTTATCATAATGTACCCCGTACGAAAAATCTCAAATTTTTGTGAAAAAAATTTATATAGATTTACAAAAAGCGTTGCGTGAAATATTTGTCAAAATAAATGTGATAACTGTTTATCAAATATATTTTCACGCAAAAACAAAAAAATTTTCATTCAGGATACCATTAAAATTAAACACTAAATGCAGCCATTTCAACAATATAACGTAATAACTATCGTTATTTCACTGTTATTTTTCTAATGTTATCCTGAATGGAGTGTTTTGAGCTGAAATATCTAGTCGAAAAATCTTGTTTGATTTACACACGAAATTAAGTAATAAGCAATTCATTTAAAAAATTCAAGGCATTTTATTATTATTTTAATCATACTTAATTTATTTAGACTTTAGAACACTAATTAAAACAATGACTTTATGAACCGACCTTTAGGATTCCATTACGTCACTTTTGAGTTCCATTCATGCGATAGTAGCGCTAATGGAGGTAACGTAACCATGCCAATAAAATTTTCAAATGAATTTACTAATTAGTTATCAAACTTTTGTTCAATATAACTTAACATTTCAAATAACAATAAATTAACATGTTTAATAGAAAATAGAATGAAATACACATGAATACGTTACCTGGAGAAAAGCAGTATCGTTTGTGGAATTATTTTTTTTACATGAGTCGAGACGACCACTTCGATTACGTTTTGTTGGCGAACTGGCTGTCAAAAATTAAATACAGCAGCCACCATAGACTAATAATGTTGCTATATTTGGGAAAATGTATTGAATTGGTGGTATTTTTTGTTGGAAGTCGTTGAAAATGCGGTCACGTACGCGGAAATTCCATCATACGCGATTTTGCAGGACAACACAAAATCTGGTATTTTAAAATAATTTTCAACCGTAACATGTACATTTCAGGTTTAAAATTGAAGTTACGTTCATAAATGACCAGTCAAATGCAAAAAGTTTGAATAATAATATAACACGACCGTATTATGTGACTCTGAAGTTGACACAGTAGATGTGGGACATACCAAAAACATCGACCCCATTTTACTTATTTTGATTTTATTTTTGATTTATAACAGATTCAGACCTTATTTTTATTTGATTTATGAGACTATATGTTACTTTATTATTAAAATAAATGATATGTAATAAAAACTTTTATAATATTTGATAATTTATTCTGAAAGTGGCCGGACACTGACTTTTTTCAAGGTACAACTTTTTTGGAAAACGCCCATTTATATCTTCAATTCGTGACTTAAAGCTGAGTGGAGAACATTTTGGTGCATATTGTGTTATTCCTTTTTTAATTATTTTTGATAAGATATAAAAAATGTTTTATTTTTATTCTTTTTGTTATAATGTATGTACCAAATAAACTTTTTCTTTCTTTCTTTCTTTCAGATATGACATACATAAACCCTCACGCCTGTCACCCAAAGGGATAGGCAGAGACTACGGACTTCCATTTTTGTTCCTTTACATCCATATAGCTACGCCACAGAAATCTAAATAATAAGGCATAATATTTAGATTTCTGTGTCCTACGCACACTTGCTCATCGGTTAAGGTTACCAATTTGGTTGATAAACTTTCGTCTACTCTAGGGCGTCCCATCCCGACTCTGTCTTTTACTTCTGCAACGTAGGTTTTCTTTCTAATTCTTTCCTCGTTCATTTTTAACAACTTTTACTACCATACATTAAAGTAGGGACTAACACAGCATTGTGAATTGCCATGCGTGCCTTTTTGGACACATTCTGACTTCCAACGATAGAGTATAGAGCCCCATTTACTTTATTTCCTGAGTTCCCTCGTCGTTCTAAGTATATCCTTATTATATTTTCCATCCCTGTCAAATACACATCCCAAATACAAAAACTCATTCACTTCCTCAATGAACTCCCCTTCTATTCTTATTTCATATGCCTATCGTTTTACTTTCTTCCCTTTCAAAAACAATCACTTACGTCTTAGTTGCGTTCACTTTAATTCTCCTTTCTTTTAATGACCCTGTTCATTAATGTAATCATCATTTACAACTCGACTGCCGACGACGTTGATATGACTTGATCACCGGCGTACAAAAAGCATTTGACGGTTAACTTGCCCATTCTTAATCCACATCCTTAGATAGATATTAGATATTATGCAGTGAAAAAATAAAAGCAAACAAGTATACAGCCTGGTAAGTTTTGAAGGGTAACCAAAAACCGTCTCATATGCGGAGTGGTATTGAGGTATCCCGGCCTAGAGATCAAATCAGTATACCATGTGAGTCTGAGCTTGCACCTTGTAAAGTTGCAAGCGGTGCACCGGTACGAAAATACCACCCCACTCTTCTAAGCACGCTAAACGATTTAGAGGTTAATTTGGTCTTCCCTTACAAGTTCGAACCGCGGAACGGATATTTTGACGTTGAAGAGTTGCCGTCTGAGACAACAAGGGGAGTACCCTGAAATTGAGGAGATTCGACAAAGCGTTCGTTGTAATATAATAATATAAAAAACTATTTACTGATCATAGAAGTTCAACAATTCTCCGCCCAATTGAAGAAGTAGTGATCCGTCCGGGTCTTTCTCAAACATGGACTCTAGAAGCTCCGGCCCGCTCAAGTACTCGACAAATGAGAGCGCGTAAAACTCAACCTTGGCTTCGTAATCTTCTTTAGAAATCCTTTCATTTTCTGCCTTTTCATCTGCCTCGTCCAATTTCCGCAAAAGACCTCTTCAAATATAAAAGTATAATTTACGTATATAAGAGATTTAAAACCAATGATAAAATTGATAGACACATTGATACTTGTATTTATTTTTCCCCATTCCGACTGGTAAGAAAGCTCAGCTATAATCAAAATAACTATAATGAGTTAACTAACCATCTGGTGTCATAATAATGTGGGAACTTTATACTAATTGAAATATTATACTGTGCGAAAGTAAATACTTCCAATGATTAAAAACAGCGAGCGTAGTTGACGATGCTCTAGGCACAAAATAGTAGCGCCACGGCAATCGACACACGCTACGATAATATCAAAACGAGACGGAGCGCGCGAAAAATCAAGTGACACAGATCCAATTTTGACGACCGCGACTCGTGCGGTAATGCATAGATTGCTGTGTATAATTATGCGGTAATGATTTCAGAATGCCGGCGCAGGGAAATATACGGTAGTTTTATTTAATTAATTAGAAAATAATACTAATGATTTAAAAAGTAAAAATCATAGTGTAGTTTAAGCAAATGTTGATGATTATTTTGATATAAATTTTACGCCAAAATAATGTAGAACTTCGGAGATATTGGGGCTTGTATCGAAGCTTTTTCAGTCGTTAATTGAATTATGTAGAATTTTTGTGAAATAAAAATATTTTTTTTGATGGTCGATATTCAATAGTATCTACAAAATATAGCTCCCAAATCATGACTCTCAGAGTTTTGGCCTAAACATGCCTCGGGAGAATGATTATTACTAAATGAATAAATAAGTTATATAAAATTTGGCTTGATGTTATTGTATTAGAGAAAACGAACTATTTTTACCAAGTAATTGTTATTTCAAACAACGAGTTTTCGCGTTTTTCTTTTTGTAATACTCCTCTTAAGCTTTACCGCCCTATAAAAACAAAACTAGGAGGACAAAAACAAAAACACAAAGTCGTATATTATAACTAACATATTTTAAAAAAAACAATTGATTAAAACGACTTTTACGGATTTTATCGCGTTTATTTTACTTTCAATTACTTTTATTTTTAATTCCCGACGTTTCGGGCGCTTTCCAGCACCCATGGTCACGGGGCACTGAGATGACTGACGTCCCGATGTCATTGTTAAACCAGGAGTACCTTCAGCTTTTTTAATTATTGTTTATGGTCCGATCTACGCAAAATGAACTGACTATGTCCTGAGTGGTTAAAAGTTGAGTGGGAAGGTCTTGCAGTGGTATGCTTGGGTTTAGCACTGCAAGACCTCAGGACATAAATGTCTACTGTGAAAATGGCGTCTATAAATCATCGCGCTTTTGACCCTTTATTATTTGATTGACAGATGAAGAGCTATCGTAGCACATAGCTATCTAAGCAAATAAGGCTGTAGTTTTTGAGTTACAACAAAGTGACCGTATTTACCCGATGACTATTTTCAGTCTTCCGCTGGCATTGGCGCGTGCCGTATGTGTCAACATGCCGCTCGTACGATCTCCTAACTCTGACGAAGTTACAAGTCGAAGTAACGAAATATGTAGTGAATTGTGATGTAATAAGTGCAAAGTGGTAATCAATGAATTGTTGGCCTTTGTTGGTAACAAGGTCGACACACTGCCGGAAACAGGAATTATACAAATTTGTATGAGTGCCTACTCTGCCGATGAAATTGAGAACGCAAGATCAGTTGCCTATAAGTTACTGGCGCCTACGAAGAAGTACATGAGAAGAAAGGAGGGGGCTGAGCAATAAAGCATTCAAGATATCAAAAAACTTAAACAAACTTCAGCCTGTATCATTTGATCACGTCGATGTGACAACTTTTCTTAAAGAAATGACTTTACTTAAGAGAGACGTAGCCTGTTTGAATGCTAAACAATCTGTGATAAGTAATGAAGTAAAATTATCGGTGGATATTGATTTAATACGAAAGGAGATTGATGATGTCAAAAAAATTATGTTGGAATTTCGCGAAGTCCGCCATGGCAGCAGTAAACGACAAGACGATCTGTTTCTTGGGTCTCATCATAATGATAAGAACACTAGAAACAAGTTAAATAATAGTTACGAGAATACTAAAAATTTAAATGGAGGTATCGTTGAGATTGATATCGACATGCCCCGAACGGACGTAAACAAACACGCATTATGTACCTACCTATAGAGATATAGCAAACACGATTCGCACGTAAACGAAAAGATGACGAAGGTTTTACGATTGTTACTAAAAAAGGGACATGTAAACAGGTATAGAAACAAGCGAGGTACTTTACAAAACGCGAATAAATTACAGGCTGCGGAATCATTTGCGTATGTCTAGCTCTCACGTACGAAAAAACACATAAATGAAAATGATATTAGAGACCATATAAAAGAAATGAAAGAAGAATGTATTGACATAGAAATGTTGAAACATACACGTGAAACTCATTTTAATTCTTTCACGATAACTGTCCTAACATCCAAAATTAACAATTTCTTACAAAAAAAGTTTTTGGCCAGAGGGTTTAGTCTTTCGAAGATACCGTAACCAGCGTTCTATTAAGGGCGATACAGTGGTGTCTAATAAATAATTGTGGTATACACAAAATAAAAATAATTTAAGATTAGTTTCGTTTAACTGTAAATCAATTAAGAGGTCTGTACAGCACGTTCGTGATTTGTGTGAGATATCAGATGTCATTGCTCTTCAAGAGACATGGCTGATGCCACATGACTTGGATTTCTTGAATCAAATCAACCAGGAATTTAGTTACTATGCTAAATCCTCTGTGGATACGTCAGTAGGTGTGCTGCGAGGGACTTATTCGTACGGTGGTTGTTCCTATTATGAAAAATAAAACCGAGGATATCTCGAGCTCGGTAAACTATAGGCCTATTTCTTTGGCCACTATAGTGGCCAAGGTATTTGAACGAGTATTACAGTTATACTTAAATTCCATAAATTACGATGATGGGCAATTTGGTTTTCGTCCGAATGTATCAACTGATATGGCTATATTTTCTCTAAAGCAAGTTATAAGTTATTATAAACAGCGGAATACTACTGTATACGCTTGTTTTCTTGATTTAAGTCGTGCCTTTGATACAATTAGTCATGAAATACTGTGGAAAAAGCTCCGTGACACTAGCAAAGGTGTCCTGGCTGAGGTTGTTGATCTCCTAGCGTTCTGGTACGGTAATCAGACCAACAACGTTAGGTGAGGTGGTGAAATATCGGATTGCTATAAGCTATCTCGTGGCGTGAGACAGGGAGGTGTTACCTCACCCGATCTTTTCAATACTTATATGAATGATTTTATCGTGGAGCTGAGCAGATCCCCGGTAGGGCTCAGACTGGACGACAGATATGTTAACAGCCTGAGCTATGCTGACGATATGGTGCTGCTCAGTCCCTCGATTAAAGGCTTGAAAAAATTAATTGAAATCTGTGAAAGATACGCGGAAGAACATAATTTGACTTACAACTCCAAAAAGTCAGAAATGATGATTTTCAGATCAGGGAAGTTACCTCAGAGCGTGCCCGAGATTCGTCTTAATGGAAAATTTATTAAGATAGTACACAAGTTCAAGTATCTTGGCCATATTGTTACTTCAGACTTAAAAGATGACATGTACAGATGTTAGGTGAAAGTTGCTGGGTGACGATAGACTTTTGGAAATATTGCAACATGTCTATTCTTGCTATACATATATATATATATATATATATATATATATATATATATATATATATATATATATATATATATATACTATATTATATTTTCTTGTAAATATGAATCTTTGTGTCTGCAATAAAGGATTATTATTATTATTATTATTATTATTATATTTTGTACGGATGACGTGGTGAGGAATTTGCGTGTGAGTCGGCAGGTGGTGAGAATGACAGCTTTCTGCAGGGTGTGAAGTGTGTGTTGGGGTACTTGCAAAATATCTAGACTGCGTTGTAGGCTTTTAGGTATAACTCCGGTAGATGAGATAATTATTGGGACTATATGGATGGTTTCTGCTCTCCATTGACGCTTGAGTTCTATAGCTAAATCTTGATATTTTGTAAGTTTTTCAGCTATGGTGGATTGAATGTTATGGGTGTTTGGTATGGCAATGTTAGTAAGGTAAGTAGTTTTGTTATTTTTGTCATACACTGTGATATTAGGCCTATTGAAGTGAATAATTTTATCCGTGATAATGGTCCTGTCCCAGTAGATTCTATGATTATTGTTTTCTAATATGATGTCCGGCTTATATTTGTAATATGGTGTCATTTTTTGTATGAATTTAAATGTAAGGGCAAGATATTGGTGTATTACGGAGACACCTGGTCAAGCCAATGCTTATAGTCGGTTTGTGCAAGGGCTCTACAGGCGGATGTTATGTGTTGTATGTTTTCGGGGCTAGAGTAGCAATGTCTGCAAGTATCAGAGGGGAGGTTAGGTGCACGTATTATGTGTCTCTGGAAGTTTCGGGTATCGATGACCTGGTCCTGGATCGCTAACATGAATGCCTCCATCTCTGGGAAGAGTTCACCGCGCCTCAACCAGGCGTTCGGCGCTTTTTTGTCGACATGTGAGAGCTGCAGGTCGTGGTAGTGCCCTCCGTGTAGGGACTTCTGTTGCCATGAGGCCATCTTCTCTTTTACGTCAGTGATCCGTTCACTGCGTTGTGTGTTTCGGTCCGCGAGGTTTAGTGGTGTGAGGCGTTTGTCGGCTATGGTTACTATTTCGTGGAGAAGTGAGTGTTCTGAGCGTTGATGGAAATATTGTCGAAGGGATTTGATTTGTTTATTGTGCAAGTTGAGGACATCTATTATACCTCGTCCTCCCTCGGATCTTGAAAGAGTCATCCTTTGCACGCATGATCTAGGGTGGTGCTTGCGGTGAGTCGTTAGAGTGGTATTTATAATACGTTGCAGATTGATAAGGTCACCTTGAGTCCAGTTTATTATACCAAACGAGTATGTCAGTATGGGGATTGCGTAACTATTGATTGCTTTTGACATGTTGCGGGAGTTGAGTTGAGACCGGAATATACTATTGAGCCGATGTTTAAATTTCTTTTTGAGACCTTCTTTCGTTTCCTTTTGATGGATCTGTCGCGCTTGTTGGAAGCCTAAGTATTTATATGAGGCGTGGGGTTCTAGAGGTTCAATCGTGTCTCCTGTTACTAGGCTATAGCTGTTGGGGTTAATTTTTAACCGAGAAAGTTTTGCACTTGTCAATCCCAAACTCCATATGAATGTCGTTTGAGAAAGATTGGGTGATGTCTGCGAGGCGATGCAGTGACTGTGTAGTGTTACTGTATAGTTTTATGTCATCCATGTACATCAGGTGTGTTAGAGTGGTGTGTTGTGTGTGGTGTGATGATAGAGTAACCATAATTGGTTTTGTTCAGCATTTGCGAGAGAGGGTTTAATGCGAGACAGAACCATACAGGGCTGAGCGCATCCCCTTGGAAGATTCCTCGACGTATTGGAATTTCTGATGTTTCTATACAAGACGTTCCTATGGTTTTTAATGTAGTTATCCAGTGCTGCATTGATTTTTCTAGAAAATGTATAAGTTGTGGGTGAATTTTATAGTGTTGAAGTACATGTAGGAGCCAGCTGTGCGGTACAGAGTCGAATGCTTTTCAGTAGTCAATATACATTGTATTGATGTTCTTCCTTTTAGAAATAGCGTGTTTCATTGCTACGGAGTCTATTATGAGTTGCTCTTTACACCCCTGACTACTTTTTTCGACATCCTTTTTTTTTCTTCAGTAAGGATGTTGTTTGTGGCTATATGTTGATGTAAGAGTTCGGCTATACATGCTGTAAGTAGTTTATAAATGGTTTGGAGACATGTGATAGGTCTGAATTTGGCAGGATTTTGATGATCTGCGTCTTTCGGAATCATGTATGTGAGGCCTTGTGTAATGTATCGGGGCATTATGTCTGGCTTTTGTATAAAATCATTGATATGGTTATGAAGTAGAGGGTGAATTGTTGAAAGTTTCTTATACCAGTAGTTATGTATACGGTCACTTCCGGGTGCTTTCCAGCTATGGGTTTTTTTAGTATATGCACAAATACTTCCAGAGGTATTTGTTCAAATGCCATTGGTGTGATAGAATCAGTTTATTATTATTATTATTATTTTACCCTCACGTACTATAATATTAAAAGAATATCCATTACCGCATTACTTCATATCATCTCGCGGATGTCGTAAGAAGCGACAAAGGAAACTGAGACTGGAGACGGGCAGCAGCATCTTCCTAATAACAACTCAAAACAATTACAAACTGCAGTTGCCAATCTGCCTGCTTAGCGTGGCGTGACACCTACTGGAGAAGGCAGAACGCTGCCGGGTCAGCTAATATACTATAAGATCTACAAAATGTGAAAATGTTGATTACAAATTACTTACATGGAAGTATAATCCACTTACCTAAAAAGAGCTCTCCCACCTTCTCTCTCTTCATCCGTGATAATTTTATAATCAAGGTAGGTTACCCTCACTAACGCTGATTTCATAAACTGATAAGCCATGGGATCATCGCAGCATGGATTCCCTTTGAAGCTCACTGAGCGAAGGAATCTGAATCTCCTTAAATAAGCCATCTGTACATAGCAATAAGACAGTTCTTTATTTATATGACGCAAGCTTAGAAAGTGTAGCCACTTCAGCTGTGTGTGATTAAATTTCAATCCCCTGACCCTATTGCGACAATGTTAACTACGAATAGTAATCCAATCCAATATCTGCGACGTAATACCTACTCGTAGTTACTCCGATTACTAGGCCACTTGCAGAACGTATTATTTAGTATCTACTCTTTAATATAGACCTCTTCATATACGCTCTCCAAAGAGAGCATTACCTACGTACCTACGTTAGGTATGTACGTGCTAGGTACTTAACTTAGACATGCTATTTGCTGACACGCTCCCACTCAAAATAAATCTAAGCCTGCAGGATTTATTATATTGCAAAAATTATTATGTTAGGTACCACGTTTTTATTAAGTCACTTTCTTGTTTGCCTTTGTCGGTCTGTCTGTCTCTGTCTGTCGTTACGGGGTGGAATCTTGCAACTCATATTTCGAGCACTTCCTGATGAACTAGAGCAGCGGTTCTCAAACTTTTTTGGTCACGGAACCCTTTTGACAAGCAAAATACTTGACGGAACCCTACAATAAAACAATAGTTTTTAAAAGTGTATTCTTTATTATATAAGCATAATAAAAGTACAATGTAACAGTTACTAATTATTACTTACTTTACCACATGGCAAGTACAGTAATAGAAGATATTAAAAATGAACAAAATCATAACTAATGGGAGGTATGAAACTGTTTTTTATTTTTCATCAATTGGTTGATATCAGGTTTGATAGAAGACATTTGAAGTCTCATATCAGGTTCGGCGTCCAGTCTATTGCGATATTTTGTTTTCGTGGCTGCATAGGTTGAGAATCCTGTTTCGCACAAATATGTTGTTGGGAACGGGAGAAGAATATTCGGAGCCATTCTGCCAAGCATTAGATATTCATCACGGATTCTGCACCAAAAATCATTGAGAGGCGTCGTTTTGAACAGTGACTCCCTACTTGTGTCTGATGACATTTCTAAAAGAGATTCATATATCTCGTTTGACATACTTTCGGGTTTTTGCAAGTTGGGTAAAAAAGAATGAATCCATGAATTCAGCTTCATTTTGTATTCTGTTCTTAATACTTTTCAAAAGATGCGCGCATCGAAGTGAGATATTGGACCAATTCTTCAAACACATCATATTGAAACATTTCTGAGTCGTTATCGCTAACAAACACACTGAGTGACGTAAAGCTTTCTATTTCTCTCTTACCAATGCAAATAATCCAAAAATCTAATTTTCTTTTGAAGGCAGTTATTTTGTTATAGGCCTGGAACACTGCTGTCTGTTTACCTTTCAAGGATAAATTCAATTCGTTCAGTTTTTGAAAGATATCCGCCATAAAAGACAATCGGAACAACCAAGTTTTACCATACAAACGGTCTTTCAAATTAAAAGAAACTGTATCTGCTGAAAGAAACATTTGTAACTTGGCTCTAAGTTCAAATAGTCTTGTTAAAATTTTACCCCGAGACAGCCATCGCACTTCTGTATTCAGCACCTGTGTTTTATGTTTGCTGCCATAATCTTCACACAATAATGAGAACAATCGGGATAGTAGTCGTGATTTGATAAAATTAATTATTTTTACCGCTTCATCCATAACTACTTTTAGATTTGACGGCATTTGCTTCATCGCAAGTGCTTGTCTGCAGAATACAATGGCTGGAACTACAATTAGGCGCTTTACTTATTATTCGTGATACTGCTCCTGCTGTTTTACCTGTCATTGCCTTGGCCCCATCTGTACAAATGTCAATGCAATCGTTCCAACTAAGATTATTTTCTTTAAAAAAATATGTTTATTTTATTAAAAATTTCTTCCCCGGTGGTGTTTGTGGGCAGCGGTGAACACATAAGCATGTCTTCTTCAAAAGAACGTTCATATGGATATCTCACGATAACCAGCAAGATAGACCAGTGACATCAGTTGACTCCATTTGCAAGGAGAATCGTGTTTTTTGTAGACGTGCAACTATTTCTTGTTTGACGTAGCTTGCCAGATTATGGATTCGCCGTAAACTAGTATCGTTTGATAGCGGTACAGTAGAAAGATGCTTTGCATATTTTTCATCGTAAATTTTGTTATGTCTATCTAACACATGGCTTTATTAAATTCTCAGCGATAGTGTGCGCTTCACCTGCTTGTGCAATGCGATAGCTAACTAAATATGATGCCTCCGTGGCCTTTTCATTGATAGTTTGTGCTACATGCATCATATTTTTTTGACTTTCCAATAACTGTTCTTTTTTACGAACAAAAAATTCTTTATTCTTGTCTTTAGACTCGGGGTGTACAGTTTCTAAATGTCTGCGCAATTTGGCTGGTGCCATGGAACTATTAGGAAGCAGTTTACTACATAACATGCAGAGAGATGAGTCGTTGGAATTAACAAATCCGAAACTGATATATGATTCATCATACTTCCTTTTTTTCGTCTTTGAAACCGTGGAGCTTGACGTCGTGGCATCATCGTCTGGATCGGTAATTGCTATATTCTCTGCGCGTACTGCTTTTGAACATTCAGCGTCATTAGAAGATGTTCTTGCAACACGTTTAACACCTTTAAGCCAACGTTCCATTCTTCTTTATTAATAATGTTACACGTCAGGATGGTGGGGTCAAAATAATACACAATCGTTACTGCGTTTATGAGACAAAGTTTAGTCCAAAGAAGAAAGGTACAAAACTGATACAATCAGAATACAGCAGGCAGTAGAACAATGAACACTAGTTTCATATCACGTTTAAACTCCGCAATTCGCTAGCTAGCTTGTAAGTAGGTAGGTAGGAACGAGTCAACTGACTGACGAGGCGCGACTTTTTTTTTTGCGCCCGAAGCAATTAAAGGGCTACCCTATACGTAGGGAGGCGGAAAATGCATTACACATACCACGATAGCCGGTCTATCGTGGTTATGAGGGGCTCACTGTCCTACCGGGGACCCTAAGTGATACCCTCTAAAAACCGCCTTTGGGGACAGGCAACCGGCTGATTAAGCTCTATTGTGCCTTATCATGAGCGACCCTCTTTTGGGAAAAGAGGGCGCAGGCGGCTAAGTGCCGCTGAGGGAGTGCCTACGAAGGCAAATTAATGTTAGTTATTACAATAATTTTATTTAATTAGAGTTGGCCTGAGCCGCCAGGAGACAGTTCAGGTCGTTTGAAAGTTTATTAGGCGGGTCCGAGAGAGAGTTTCTCGGCCTGCGGACACGATAGCGAGAGGGGGGTGGGGCTGCATAAGAAGCGACCTCACGAATTAAATGGTTTGGGTGCGACTCTGAGGCTTTGAAGAAGTTCTCAGAGAGTTTTTTAAAAAAATTGTTGAATTGTTGGGAGCTCTAAGTCCCGATGAAGGTCGGCATTACGGACGTACCACGGTGCGTTCGCAGCTCGACGACAGAAGAGGTTCTGAACTATTTGGAGTTCATTTAAAATGTTAGGGTTTGCGTGGGCAAAGACGGGGCCCGCGTAGGACATGACTGGTCGTATACAGACCTTGTAAAGGGTACGCTTGTTTCGAAGGGACATTTTATTGTGTCGGCCTAACATACTGTTGAGCCTACTCAGATAAAACCGTGCGTGACGGGTTACTCTTTTGACGTGGGGCTTGAAAGTGAGCCCTGTGTCTAGAGTGACACCTAAATATTTGGCGGACGTATGCCAGGGGACAGGGATCCCTAGCATACGTATTGGTGGAGTGTTTTTGAGACGGCGTCGTTTATAATCGAAGTGAACGGCGGAGCTCTTCTCCGGGTTCACATCGATGCGCCATTTTTTGAACCAAGCACCTAGGTCATCAACTGACTTTTGGATCTTGTTCCGTATGAAGGGTAGTGAGACACCTTTGCAGTAGATGGCAGTGTCGTCTGCGAAGAGGGAGAGTTGAACACCTTTCGACGGGATGGCAATGTCGTTGGTGAACAGGATGTACAGCAGAGGAGCAAGTACTGAGCCCTGAGGGACACCAGCCTTGATAGTTCGCTGTGAAGAAAGCGTGCCTTCGTGTCTAAAACGAAAGGTACGATGTTTTAAATAGGAGGCCACGAGACGAACTAGACGATCGGGGAGACCTATTTTATAGAGCTTGTAGATGAGGCCTGTGTGCCAGACTCTATCGAAAGCTTTAGCTATATCGAAAAAGACCGCGATGGTCTTATGACGACGAGGATAGAAACCGCTGAGGACATATTCCACAATGCGGTGAACTTGTTGGGGACATGAGTGTTTGGCTCGGAAACCGAATTGATGGGGAATGATAAGAGGGTCGCCGTCTGTGGGAAACAGATAGCGCCTCATACGCGTTTGGATGACTCTTTCGAAGAGCTTGCCTATTGCCTTGAGGAGGCTAATGGGGCGATGGCTGGAGGGGGAGGTTGAGAGGCTTGCCTGGCTTGGGAATTCCAATCACAGTAGCCTCTTTCCACGTAGTGGGGAAATAACTGAGGTTGAAGCAGGCGTTGAAGATAATAGATAAAAAGGTTAACACCTGCTCAGGAAAGTGTTTTAGGGCTTGGTTGGAGATGCCATCCGCGCCCGGAGCCTTTTTGGGCTTAAGTCCTTTGATGAGGGATGAAATCTCATCATTGGACACAGAGATAGGTTCGGAGGCCGTAGGTGGTGAGTTCCGGCGGCGGACCTCATCCTCCACTGCCTGGACGTGAGAGGGGTCGACGGGTTGAGAACTAGGAGAGCATTGAGCGGCAATGCTATTTGCAAAGCACTCAGCCTTTTCCTCGTCCTCGAAGGCAACCGTGCCGTCGGGACGGGAGAGAGGGGGAGTGTGGGTGATAGCGTCTATGCGGAGGGCTCTAGCCATCTGATAGTACGCTGTGTGAGAAGGAGAGATATTCTCCATGAGCTTACTCTTTTCGAGGTCTCGAAATTCAGAGAGGCGGAAGCGGAGTTCTCCTTGAAGACGATTGGCCGCGCGCCTATATTCGGGGGTGGGATATTTTGCTGCTCTCCGGAAAGCAGCTTTTATGGCTTTTAATAGGTTGCTAATATGTAGGGGAAGCCCACTATTGTTAGCAACCGGGAAGACCCTTTCGTTCTCCTTAAGGGAGGATTTAATAAGGGTGGAGAGTGAATCGACCGCGGTGTCGATTTTTTCGGGACTATCTAAGTCCGACGGTAGGGAGATGGTAGAGTCCTGTGAGTCCAAAGCTTTAGCTAGGGACTCCTTGAATCCCTTCCAGTTAGTGAAGGTTTTCGTGTGTGTTGGGGGAGGTGGCTGATGGCCAAGAATGAGGGAGACCGGTCGGTGATCTGATCCTAGATCGTCTAGTGTCTCGATTGCTCAGAGGTTGAGAGAAACTCCTTGGAGTAACGCAAAATCTAACACATCGGGGGCGTGATCGGTGTTATCGGGAAAGTGAGTAACTCCGAGAGGACTATGGACGGTAATATCAAGAGACTGCGTGATATCGAGCAGTATCTTGCCACTAGGGGACGTAGTGCGGCATGTCCATTCAGTATGCTTGGAGTTAAAATCTCCAAACAATTGCCTAAAGATAAAATGGCCTCAAAATCCTTTTTGAGGGGATAGGTTCCTGAAGGGATGTAACAGGAAGCTATGAGAATGGACTGATGTCCAGTCATAGCTAGCCTGCATACCGTGGCTTCCATGTTGGTAAGCTGCGGAGTAGAAATGGGCGAGCAATGAAGTGTCTTCTTGTAGTAGATGGCCGTTCCGCCGCCTCGGCGGTCGGGTCTGTCGTTACGAAGAAGAGAGAAGTATTTAATAGAAAGGCCTCTAGTGTCCTTAGCTTTGAGATTAGTTTCCTGTAGGAGGAGGAAATCGACTTCACGATTCCGAAGAAAGAGCTTGAACTCTGGGAGGTTATTTCGCAAGCCGCGAATATTAAATGATACAAGCGATAAACCCTTAGGTTTGATACGACCGTGAGATCTTGGTAGGTTAATTCGCTCAGTCATTGAAGTTAAGTTAATTAAGTTAACCTAACTTACAACGCTAACAGAAGGTTATTGTGCTCCGCAAGAACGAGGAGACGTTCTTGGGGGGACTTGGCCGCGCGCAGTTTGCGTGATACTACTGTTATTTCCCTAACATCGATATTCCTAATAGCGGAATATAGCGTGTTGTAGTCGTCGATTGTGGGCTCTGCTTCATGAGCGTACGAGGTTGTCCGCGGTGGGTCTGCCTTTTTGGGCCCCCAGGGAAAGACTGGAGGCTGCATTGGCTTGGAGAAGCCCGGAGGGGGGCCGAATTATGCCCTGAGGGGGGCCTAGGGGGGACCCTGAGAGGGTCGAGAGAAGCCCTGGGTGGGCTGAGAAAGGCCCTGACGGGGCCGTTGTTGGAGGGCCGGGAATGAGCGGTCATTCATCGGCGGTGGAGCTTGCCTACTGGGGCGAGGTTGAGGTGCGCGTGGGCAACCCTTGTAATTAGCCGGGTGTCCTGTCTGGTTGCACAGGACACAAGCGGGCGGGGATTCGGCGTCTTTGGGCCGGGGACACTCTTTCGTGTTATGTGGTTCTAGGCACTTAACGCACCTGGGTGGGGCGGAGCAGTTGGCCGCCGCGTGACCATAAAGTTGGCAGCGGTGGCACTGCGCCGGGAAACCGGGCCTATGTGGGGGCTCTACCTTCACCCTTGACAGGCCACACACTGTGCGTACCTGCCGGAAGATGGCTTTAGCCTCCGGCACGTTTGATAGGATTACTAGGGCAAGGTTGTATCTCTTGCCCGTTCTGTTGTGCATTTTGTGCACGGCTTCGACTGGAAAGCCTTGGGACTTAAGGTCCTCAAGTATTTCCACGTTCGAGAACTCGAAGGGGACGCCTCGGATGACGGCCCTGACTTCACGCTCTTCCGGGAGAGCGTAGGTGTGGTAGGAGACTCGTTCGGCTGTGAAAAGCCTGGTGAGTTTTCGGAAATCCTCGATCGAGCTGGGGATGATTTTGATAGCCTCCCCGAGGTTGACAGCATTGTCGTACTTAATTCCTGCGTCGTAGCAGGTTTTCGACAGTTTGGTGAATTTGGCCTTGTCTCTTAGGAAGACAGGGGGCGGGACTTACTTCTTAGCAAGGACTGGAGCACATCGAGAGGAAGGTTTAGATGGAGTTGGGATGTCAAGGGACATGAGCGGGATGGCGGCAGCGGCGGGGGCTGCGGAAGTTGGAGGAGCGGCAGGGGCCGCTGAGATAGGCGGGGTGCGTTTTATCGCGGCGCGCTTTCCGTTGCGCTTGGAGTTGACGGCAGTGAATGTGGACTCCCCGGTTCCGTCGGAGTCAGAGGACTCCGATGAACCGGAGCCTGTAGTAGTGGCGCGCCTCTTCCGGGAGGACGGCGCCGAGGACTCGGAGCATGCGTACTCCATTTCTAGGGGGGCAGATTCGAGCGGGGTAAAAGAGTTCCTCGTTTCAAGGTAAGATGCGATTACCGGCGGGCGAGGCGCGACGCGCGATCGCCGCTTTTATACTTAGTCCTAGACTTGAACTCGAACATTCAAACTCAAAAATACTCGAGTCGGCGCCTTTGATAAATAAAAAGCGGAAATAAAAATAGAAATACAAAAAAATGCGTTGTAAACAATCTCGACTTTATGTTTTTGAAGATAGAGCCGAAAGTCGCTTGTTCACAACTATAGCGTCTAATTCGGAGGCGGCTTTTATCAAAGGAACTGTGCTCTCACAAGTATACGCGCGGCGGGCGGAATCAAAACGTTCAACCAGTGACCAGAGAGAGGTGCTTTGATTTTTTTCTAAATTCTTGCGGAACCCCTACAGGGGTATCGCGGAACCCTAGGGTTCCGTGGAACACACTTAGAGTACCGCTGAGCTAGAGACTTGAAATTTTGAACTTAGCTCAAATCGGATGACAATGTAGGAATATGAAAAACGTGGTATGTTACATTTTTTTAATACGAAATTGTAAAAAACATCCCTTGTTTTTCATCATCATAAATCCGTTATTTCTAATACTGTATTTTTTTTAATTTCATTGACATCCTTGTTTTCTGGTTAGAAATTAGAATATCTTTCTTGCGTCGATATTCGAATTCCTAGCTATAGTGGTTTTTTTAAAGAGAACAAGCACAAGAATAGAGACAAAAGGTTAATTCAAAGGCGAGTTCAGTTGCCGTGGTAGGTAAAGATTATCTGTATACACTATAAATTTATGACACGAAAAACAGGTTTTTAAGAAACATGGCCCCTGTCTACTACCCTAGATTTAACGTTGTGTTTGTGTCCAAATTATTGCAGGGGTACGTCATATTATATGAGACTGCCTGACGGGAAAGAAGTTAATAAATGACGAAATTATGATTTTATATACCATTTTGGTTTTCGGCTAAAGTGATACGCGTGCTTGTGCTATTACTCCACACGCAGGAAACATTAATTTGGAACCACTGTTTTATAGTACTTAACATTTTACTTTATGTTTAACTAGCTATCCGCTCCAGCTTCGCACAGGTGATTTCTGGATCTCGACAACAGTGCCACCTACCCGGTTCAATTGTGAATCTATATCATCTTGGGTCCCACTCAAACACTACGTGACTAACGGACAGTAATTGGTTTCTATATCTTAATATATATAAAGTACGTGTCGCGTTGTTTGTCCGCAATGAACTCCGAAACTACTAAACCGAATTTAATCAAATTTGCACACCGTGTGCAGTTTGGTCCAACTTGAGGGATAGGATAGTTTTTTTTGCCCATGAGTGACCCACAATTTTTTTTGCGAATTTAAGGATTTTTAATAGGACATGACAAAGGGTCGTCGAAAAGGGCAGAACAACGTCTGCCTGGCAAGCTAGTATATATATATATAATAAACGTGAAATTCGTTTTAGCACAATAAGTTCACTACTTCACATGAACAATAAAATTGTGTTTTATTTTTCCTCTTATTAATAATTTATAATGTTTTTAATAAAACTGTCTTACTTTTAGACTAGGATAGAACTAGGGATTATTTAGTAGTATGACAAAAAGAAATAACAAATGGTGAGAGTTTGGATCATCGATAGTAGTAAGCATGTTAGTTAAAACAAGTGTTAGGAAAAAAGTGACAGTTTTGTATTGTATTCACAATAAGTCGATTCATTTCTAGGTGGTACAACTTCTTTCTTGCCTAAGAGCCCGTCTTGGTAGACACCACTCTCTTCTCTATCTCTCCTGACATGCATTACGTGCTCTGTTACAGTCTGAAGGGTGTATAGAGCCAGTATAATTACCTACAGGTTGTGAGGCTTTTCATCTTAGACCTCAAAGGTGGAAGTTGTCTGTAGGTGGCCCTGAGCTGTAGCAGCCACATACCATCAGGTAGACTGTAAGTTTATTTGTCACTTCAATTTTAATAAAAAATACTTCACTATACAAGTCGTTATAAAGTTGCAGCCTATATACTTCCCACAGCTGGGCACAGGCCTCCCCTCATTTCTGAGAGGGTTTTTAGGGTAAGGAAGTGTCCACCGCGCTGCCCCAATGCGTGTTGACGAACTTCATATGTCTTCGAAATATTTTTATTGTCTTATTTCTCAGACATGCAGGTTTCCTCACGATGTTTTCCTTCACCGCCGAGCACGCGGTAAATCAGCACCTAAAATTGCAATTAACAATTTCATTGGCGCCAGCAGGAATCGAACCCGGTTTGCTCGCGTATTGTGAAATCTACAACGAGAGCTAACCATCTGAGCTACCACGGCTCTCAGTAGTATAACAAGTCGTTATAATTAATTATTTTTGAAAGAAGTGTTTGCAAGATAATGCCTTAGTTTAAGACGCTTCTTCTAGCGAACGAACTTGAGCGTTCAGTCCTATACAATTCACGCGCTCTCGCTACAATATATCGGGTAAAAATACGCCCGAATTTTTGGAATTATTTCAATTAAAAAAAGAAAAGCGTACTTAGGAAATTAAATAAAGCATGAATAATATAGATTTTTAAATTGTCTATCCATTAGTGTAATCCTCAAATAATTAGAGCATTGCCTTTAGCAACAGATGCATCTAATCAGTAATTTTAGTCGTTTTTTTAAAAGTTGATTTTAAATGTATTTATAACGCATAAAAACAAATTAGAACATGGAATGTGATGATAGGATATTGAACATTAATAATGTTCTTTTAGATGTAGCTTATTTCTCATAACTAATGAGATAATAGTCTCTGAAAAACGCACTTTTGTAGTACCGCCCCGCCTAGCGACCAACAAATGATAATAAAATGTACACGAAAACGTACGTGTTAAAAATGTACACGATGAAATACCAAAATATTATATATAAACAAGTATTTCTCGTTTTGTACATTACATACCTCCTTATAATCTTCAATTAAATTATCTCCAATGCTAAAAACTAGTAACTTATTTAACTTCTCCATATTCTCCAGTTTTCTTATTTTATTGTGGAAGAGCGTTAGTACTTCCAAATTCACTAGAGCATCTAAATTTTCAATTTTTTCTATTTTATTGAACGATAAATCTAATTCGTTGAGACCCGTAAGTTGTTCTAGGTTTTCGATTTTTTCAATCAAATTGTGGGCTAACGTAAGTTTCCTAAGTGACTTTAGCATCCAAAGATGATCAATTCTTAAAATATTCTGAAATTCAAGTCTCACTGTTTGCGTTTCATCTAAATGAACACCTTCTTCTGCGAATAATCTTCCCGCTTCTTCTTTTGGCCCTATAATACATTTTATTTTTATTATTTAGGTACAGCTATATAACGAAACAGAAAACAGTATAGCATAAGTTTAGCCTTAGATTGAATATGATGAAGATGTTTTTACGAACAATTTCGATTACGATGACTTCCAAATATTTCCAGATATTATCTAAAAAATTATAAAATGTACAATCACCAAGACGTGAACGTGACCTTTTACTCCTGGCTGTTGCGAAGAAATTTAAAATCGCTCAGCGAGCCATGGTAAGGGCTATGCTCGGGCTTGTTTTGTTCGATAAATAGATAGATAGAATACGTACCTAATGAATATATCCGCAATAGAACACAAGCATTCGAGATAATTATGTTATCCGCAATATAATTCGAGCATCCGGCATCGAGCATCCAGCGGTGTTAGAGTACCCACTACCATATAATCATCTCGTGGGTATCGGAATGATGCATGACTCAATGATAATAAAAAAACTGCGGTCCCAAACTCCTTTCCAGCGTGGCAACTATAGCAAATAGGAGCTGCAATCTATGGGGAGGCCTGTGTTGAATGGACTTACACTTAACTTGCAGCAGACCTATGTGGCAGAAGTGAAAGAATAAAAAAAATACCAAGTTAACTCAATGGATCTAAACGCCAATGGGCAGGTCGTATAGCTCAAAAATCTACGACTGTTGGGAAAGAAAAAAAGTTTCTCGAGTGCCAGGCTTGTACTGTCAATCATAGTTGACAGTACAAGCCTGCCTCGAGATACAGTACAAGCCTGGCACATCGTCCAATAGATGGAGAGAATCTGATGAAACACTGCATCCTTCAGAACTTCAGATTATATATAGACAGAGATTAGAAGCGTTAGGAGCTAGACACTTCTTGACAAGATATTGAGAAGGATTGTGTTCACTTCAACAGGAGCTATGGTACATAAAGAACTCAAACTTACCGTGTTCTAATATGCATCGTGTGAGCATAGCATTGTCTATTACACCGGGTTCAATGTCAGGATGAATTATCATTTTGTTCAAAGATTTCGTTTCAGTCATGTTTAAAAGAATCCTGAATTATTAAAGGGAGAAATGTTACGTTACTTTGATAATAATATAAAACTTTCCATAGCAACTGATAACATTAGGTGATCTGTGCATAGCAACCATTATACTCGTACTGCAGCGTCATGTAGGGTTGCCCATGCTTGATTTTTATAGGACCATCAGCGGGCCAGACTCAAAAATAGAACATTAATTACAATTAGAATTTCCTGATTTCAAAAAAGGAGAAAGCTTAAAATTCGACTGTGCCTTTTTTTTTTCGAAATAAAATCCCGATAAAACGATGTCTCAATACACCATTAATAAAAACTCTATTTTCATTAAAAACAACACATAGCGTTCAAAACCTAAACAATGGAATTCTAAAACCAAAATGTATACATTCCTAAACGCGATCTCTTCATATACATTCCTAAATACTTCGGTAACACCTAAATTGTATACAATTCCTAAATTCATACATTTCCTGTAACATATATATTTATGTTACGCGATATATTCGAAAAGTGAACATCTTGTGATGATTTATAGGGTTAGTCAACTAAGAACCCTTATAGTTTCGCCATGTCTGTCTGTCCGTCTGTCCGTCCTCGCTTAATCTCTGTGACCGTTAGCAATAGAAAGCTGAAATTTGGTACCAATATGTGTATCAATTACGACAAATTAGTAAAATAAAAATTGGAAAAAATGTTTTCTTAGGGTAGCCCCCCTATATATGATTTGAATGTTTCCAAGTGTTTTGCTATGACCTTTTCTCGTAAATTTAACCCTATAAATTATCAATATAAAATCAATAATAAGTCACTTAACAAAGTTACATCTATGAAAGACCTGGGTCTCATTCAAGATTCTAAACTCTTATTTGATAAGCACATTGATTACGTAGTGAAAAAGGCCTCCAAATCTCTTGCTTTCATTATAAGGTCTACATATGAATTTAAATCTATTAAACCGATTAAAGTACTTTATTGTGCTTATGTGCGCAGTATCCTTGAGTATGCCTCTGTGGTCTGGAATCCACAATATAACGTGTATACTTCCCGTATTGAGTCCATACAAAAAAGGTTCTTGAGATATCTACAATACAAGTGTAAGCAATTGGACCATGGTTATGAAACGAGATGCAATAGATACCACTTATTACCTTTAGAAAAAAGACGGCAACTCTTCGATATTACGTATCTATTAAAAATTGTCGGAGGCATCATTGATTGCCCTGCTTTGCTGGAAAAGGTAAGCATCTGGGTTCCGCGTAGATTACCAACTAGACGTACTCAGTCACTGGCTATTCCTAGAGTCAATACTAACTACCGCCGCAATTCATTTATTATTCTTGCGAGTAACTTTTTTAACAAATTGTCAATAAATAACGGCGAATTAGAACTATTCCGTACCAAGCCTCATAATGTAAGTAGATTGTTTGCGTTGGAGTTCTTTGGCCCCCGCGCCGTGGGTGCAACAAATTCTTAAATACTCTCAAATTTTAAAAACACTCCTCAACTTCGGGGATTTACTTGTTTATTGTTACTGTTGTCATGGCCTCTTTACATTTAAATAACCATATGCGAATACCTGTAAATGGCTTTGTCGAAATGACCAATTTGTATTCATGTAACGTTTATATGCTGTTGGTGTTCCAAATAAAAAAAAAATAAAAAAAAAATAAAAAATAAAAAAAATATGTAAAGTGGGAAGTGATTTTTTTTAATTTCAACCCTAACATGTGATATATTGTTGGAAAGGTATTTAAAAATGAATAGGGGTTTACTAAAATCATTTTTTAATAATGTCAATAATTTCGGAAATAATCGCTCCAAAATTAAAAAACAATGTGTCCCCCCCCCCCCTCTAACTTTTGAACGATAAGTTTAGAAAATATGAAAAAAATCTGAAAAGTAGAACTTTATAAGGACTTTCTAGGAAAATCATTTTGAACTTGGATGGAAACAACAGTACCCACTACCGGGAGCAGTTGCAGGAGCGCGGAGCGCTGCTGGAGCGCGAACATAATGGATACCCACCTTTAAACTCATAAGTGGGAACACTTATTGTGACGGACGGGAAACTACGGAACCCTACACTGAGCGTGGCCTGACACGCTCTTAGCCGTTTTTTATATCAATAAGTAGAATATACTTAGGGATGGTCCCATATAAATTTGTAAAAAAAACATTAATGCTCCTATTTAGAAAATATTGTTCCTTATATTACATATTTTTCTTAATCTACTCAAAGGGGTAAAAATAAATAACTTTAAAAGAGTAAAAGCCGACTTCGAAGAACTAAACTAAGTTTTGGCAAATCGAAATGTGCATGCCTTAAGCGCTCATGTAATACGTCATATTTTTAAAGTATTTTAAATACACCCAAGTTTAAAAAAATTATTACTTCAAAATTTCCTATAATTTCATGTCAAACGCCAATAAAAAAAATTATGTAGGTAAAAAAGATGTGCCCGAGTATAAATACCCAAAAATTAAAGTAATATTAAAGTTGATTTCTGATCGTTTTAAGATAATTCTGTTAAGAGCTTTTACAATTAACAATATTTTTTTAAATATTTATTAATAACTATTATTTAACTATTTATAAATAAATTAAGAGCTTTTACAATTAACTTTTTTTTTTAAATTTGTTATAATATATTACCTATATATATAACATAAATGTCGGAAAGATCTTACGACAGATTTCCGTATAAACATCCCATTCAAGCTTGACTTAAAATACCTATTCAGACCGATCTGATGGTTTACCATCTCGTTCATGAAAATAATTTCGGTCTGCAACAAGAAAAACGTATGTTCATTAATCAAAATGTTCGTGCCGACAAAGAAGAAAAGGTTAAAATTAATCCGCATATCATATTCATTATCCATCATCTATGAACACAACACATAACTTGGTGGGGTTGACTACTCGTATTTAAAGAAATAATATTAAAATTTAGGAAAACTTAAAAACCACGTATTGATCTTGGGCTGTGATGATTCTAGAGACAATTATCCTGGCGATCCTGATCAGGATAGTTATTAAATTATTGTTTTGACATTGTCCTTGATATGAGTGAAAATTTTCAATCGGCCGTCTGCAAGTTGGTGAAAAAAGATTGTGTTACATAGATAGATAAATAGATTCATGTAAAGCTAATAAAGCGTGGTAAAAAAAAGATTAAATTTTAAACAACACTAAAGAGTATACAGTGTACATAGACATTATACTACTGCATATTTATATCGATGACATTGTACGACATCCCTGAGGACAACCCACAATGTGCAATTTTTTCATAGGTGTGATGTAACATTAAAATATTAGCTTCCATTAGCTTAACTAATGTAGGTGTTGCCTGTTTGTTCTTTATATGTCGCATTTATCTTTTTTATGTCGCAGTGTTAAATGAAAGGCAATTCAATATGACAAATTTCTTATTATAATGATTTCTTAAATTTACGCGAACACTACACATTGAATAAAACTAAATTTACGGATTTTATCGCGTTTATTTAACTGATTTTACTTATTTTTAATTCCCGACGTTTCGGGTGCTTTTCAGCGCCCATGGTCACGGGGGGGGGGGACTGGGATGTTAGACGTCCCAATGTCATAGGTAGCCCGGCTACCTTCAGTTTTTTGATATTTATTTTTCGGTCCGATTTACGCAAAACGAGCTTACAGTATCTTGAAGTCTTGCAGTGGTATACTTGGGTTTGGGTTTAATTTTGTTAATTATAGGATCCCAAGCAGATGGCAGCACCTATCCATCTTCTCTATTGAAATTAGGATGTTTTTTAATTTCAATAGCCTCACGTATCATCCTTGGTAAGAATCGGTGTTCTTTTGCGAGGACTTGTGGTTTATCAAATCTGATGTAAATTTAGTTTTATTCAAAATTTCTTATTTTCACGCTTTATATGTATATATCTATGTATGGGTGACAACATATTTAATAATTGATAACAATACAGTAATTTTATTACTATGACCTACTTTTGTCACTTGGATCAGCATAACAATGCGTGTTCTTGAAACTTTTTTTAACTCTGATATTATTAAATAAAGAAAGCTTTTTGAACTATGATTATGAGCATGACAGTTAGTTCCGTTAATAAACAGTTTGCAGGAATTTTCCCTGCATGCTCTTGGACTTTTCATGTGTACTACTCGAAATCAAATGAAATGAGTGAATTTTTTGAATGTGAATTGAATTAAAAGGCCAGTTGTAGGTCAAGAGCAAAACGCTTACGATAAGTTTATTAATACGCAAGCAACTCGAGCTCGATTTCTGCTGACCCCACTAAAGTTGTTAATTGCAATTAACACTTAAGTGGCTCCTTGGCGCAGTGACTTAGCAGTGAATTTGGGCGCTGAGAGCAACAGGTTCGAATACCTCACGGAACAAGTATTTATATGGCGTATAAATAGTTGTTCCGGGTCTGGATGTTTGCCCTTCGCGAAATTTATTAGAAAACTAAACTAAACTGCCTCCACCACACAGGAGAAAATCATAGTCACTTGTTTGGATGTGAAGGAAAACATAGGAAAACTAGCACGGCTGAGAAATAATATAAACACTGGAACAGCGCGGCGGACTATTCTAATAACTGCTTCATAACCCTATCCGAAATAAGAGGAGTCCTGTTCTAACTGTGGGACGGATTTAGGTTGTAACTTTTTTAACTTTTAGTTGATTTTCCGTTTTACCATGTTCGTATCTTTCGTTCAGGAACTTGTAAATTTATTTTAAAGAACAGTTATTCAGAATACGGTCGAGTATTTGTTTATGCAATCTGTTTTCGCACACGCTAACTGTATCGTTATCTATATCTCAGAAAAATTTCGCTATAGCATTTATTACGATTATTTTCTTACGTTCCTTGACTACTTTGATATATTATGTAGTTTCTTTTGTAAAAATTACCCCGGATTGCTTTTACCACAAATCATTTAAGGAATTGGAACCTATTTTCAATTTATTTCACATTTATTTTTTTAGACATACTTACGGGTACCAGGCAAATGTAAAACTGATAATATTAATTCTTAAAAAATAATTTCTTATTATTAAAAAAAGTTACCTCCACACTTGGACTTATCTCCGTATCATGGGGGCAGTTCACACATAAATTTCACAAGGGCAAATATACAGAGCCCGAATAATTATTTGTAGGCTATACTGCTTGTTCCGTGCGGGATTCAAACTTATCGCTGCCACTCACCACGGAGCCTTCAAACTGATAGTTAGATATGTTGTGATTTTGGTACATTCGTATGTTCTCTTAATTTTTAAAGTCATCTAATAAAAATGTCCTTCAGACTGATATTTAGTCAGACATTCCTTAGTCATCTGATGGGAAGTTGACAGTGAGGACAGTCCGAATTGCACCCACCTAATTTCGAATAGTATTTGGTATTCTTCGCACCATCTCTAGTTATAATTACGAAGTATCTACAAATAGGGATATAATCGAGTTTTATCTGATAATGACCTTAGCTTAATGTATAAATTCCAATTAATAATCGTTTATGGAATTAACTGATAACATTTTTATAAAAATGAAGTGAAAAAATAACAGGAAATAGAGTAAATGGAGTTCGACACTATTTTGGAAAGTCAGAATGTGTCAAAAAAGGCACGTATGGCAATTCACAATGCTGTGTAGGTTCCTACTTTAACGTATGATATGATAGTGAAAGTTGGGTTTGACAGAAGAAGCACGAAAGAATAAATGCGATGGTTAAGGAGTATGTTAGGCCTGAATCTGAGTGACAGGGTGAGAAATTGTGTGATAAGGGAAGAGTGTGGTTTGCAAGATGATGTTGTGTGGTAGAAAAGGAATGCTTCAGTGGTTTGCTCATGTAGAAAAAATGAATGAGAAAAGTATAATAAAGCAAATTTATGTTGCAGAAGTGAACGGCAGAGTCGGAAAGGGACGTCCTAGGCGAAAGTGTATCGACCAAATTGGCGATATATCGAAAATGGGCCAAATTAAGGGCACCCTTAACCGATGAGCATGTATGCGTAGGTACGCGTATATGGATGTGGAGGCGGCAAGAGAGGTGTGCCAGAATCGTGCCAAATGGAAATCTGTAGTGTCTGCCTACCACTCTGGGTGACAGGCGTGAGTGTTTATGTATGTATATGGAGTGACAAATGTACTTACAGCACACCTGTTGGTAAGTGTCTACTGCAGCCGATGGACATCTGCAAACAATTTTAAACAAAGAAATATACAAATACGTTTTCACCTCTGAGGACTAAAACGAAATGTGTTATAGCATGTTTTTATACTGGCTCTCTATACCCTTCAGACTGGAACACATCAGTGCATGTACTGCCGTTTGGTGGCAGAAATAGGCAAGAGCGTGGTAGCTAAACAAACGGACTTCTAAAGGAGAAAAGGAGTCCTATCACGTAGTATATACCCAATATTGTGTAACACGTGCAATGGGTTACTAGAGGAGGAAAGAGTATTTAACAAAATGTCATCAACATGGATCTAGAAAAAAGGATGGACGCCGGCTCTTAAAACAATTACTGACGCATCCATAGTAAGTCAGTTCGCTAATACAAACAAGCCGGCACGCACACATGCACACCATAGTAAGTCTACCGCCCGCTATACACGCCAATCCGCGCTCGCGTAGTTACTCACACATAGTTTAACGGCCGCCATTGCGGTGCGTCAATAGTTTCTTAGCGACACTCTGTCCGCCCTTTTTTCTAGGTCCATAATCATCAATTATCTTAAAAGCAAATCGTAGTATTCTATTTCCTAGAATTATACGTTCCTCTTCATTTTAATCATCATATAGCAGTCATTGGCCTCTCCCATTCTAAAAAGGATTCGCCAAGCTCGCCGTTGCCGGTCAGGGTACATTTTACATCTGACATCTCCAAGTTTTCTTTCACGTGGTATAGCCATGCTGCAGCTTTATTATGTTTGTAGCACGCATGGGGCGATTTTACCGAGGTAGGACCGCGCTCTCACGTGCTCATGTATTGGTGTTTCATGATGGTGAGTGTAGAGAACCGGAGACACTTTTGACTGGAAACGAGGCTATTCCATCTTAGTCCTCTACGCAACTTGATTCTTAATGAAAGATAGATGTAGATGTCTATGGACCACAGCTTCCATTTACCATCAAGCGAATTTTGTGCTAACTTTCAAACTTTGTACTTTTTTTGCAAATTTAGACTACATATGTATGCCACAATAGCCGTCTGTAGTACCTATTTTCACAGACTGACTGAGTATTGTTTTTGCAGCCCAAGACGTCTCATCTATGAGACGTCATATAAGGGCATGACGATGGAGGACGTGGGCATTTGCCGTCGGAGGCGCCGGACGCTCGGAGGCTAAGCGATGCACTCACGGCTCTATGTAGAGATAATTGTCCCACTTCTCCGTAAGGTTGGTGCTTGGACTATATAAATATATTTAATTTAGCTTTCTTAAAAACTACTTTTAGATTTGCTAAACGAATTCTAAATAAGATTTCATCTAGCTTTCTTTGTCATACATTTTAATAAAAACTTTTGGTAAATCCAAATGTGCATGCCTTAAGCGCTCATGTTATACGTCAATTTTTTAAGGTATTTTAAATACACACAAGTTTACATAAATAACCTTCTTTTTTAACAATATGGCCATTATATTGTCGTTATGTTACAGTAGTTCTGCCAATGTCCAGTCTTCTGTCTGTCACACCTTGTCTTGAGGCTTCTCGGTGGGAAAGGAGTTGGCGGTTATTAGGTGACAAAGTGACTAAAAACACAACTAAATATACAAGTTATGAACAACACATAGTAGAACAAAAATTTAGCTATAGGAGGGAAATAGTCTGAGTGGTGAATAGAGAATTAGGTTAAACTAAACCAATAACCTTATTACTATTACTTCTAATTTCTCGATAATTTTATGTCAAACGACAATTTAAAAAAAGTTTGGAAAATCCAAAAGTGTACCTAGTGTAACTTATAATTCTCATATGATCGTGAAAAAATGTAGAAAAAATTATTAATCAACTATAGAAATAATGTTATTATTATTGAGAATCAATTTTTTTTATTATTGTTAATTGAAAAAACTTTTAACAAAATTATCTTAAAGAGATCAGAAATCAACTTTAATATTGCTTTAATTTTTAGGCATTTTTAAAAGTAAAGTAAAAAGTTACAGCCTATATACGTCCCACTGCTGGGCTCAGGCCTCCCCTCATTTCTGAGAGGGTTTAGGGCAAGGAAGTGTCCGCCGCGCTGCCCAAATGCGTGTTGACGAACTTCACATGTCTTCGAAATATTTTTTTTCTTATTCCTCAGACATGCAGGTTTCCTCACGATGTTTTCCTTCACCGCCGAGCACGTGGTAAATCAGCACTTAAAATTGCAATTAACAATTTCATTGGTGCCGGCGGGGATCGACCCCGGGTTATTCGCGTTCTGTTATATTTACAGCGAGCGTTAACCACTGAGCTACCACGGCTCGAGGCATTTGTACTGAGGTATTATCGTAAAAACCACTTAGTCTTTTTTACCTGAACTTTATTTCGTTTTCAAAAAGTTTTTCATCTATTCATAACCAGTATTTTAATTTAGCATTCACCAAAGTACACCTTCAGGTCACTCTATCAAGTCCGGAGGTAAGATCTCATAATCTCACCTAATTCTACTCTTTGAGGAGTTCCAATAGTAGATACCGAAGTACACTTTCAGGTCACTCCATAAAGTCCAAGACGTATAAGTATATTTATATATAAATCTGACGTACTTTTAGCGAAGCAATATATGTATTGTAATGAAAATCTGAGATTATAAAAATAATTTTTCAAGTGGATTGTATCAAATTGAGTTTTTGGAATATTTTGTATTTCTACAGAGAACGAGATTTTTCCTAGAAATCTTACCTCCAGACTTGATAGAGTGACCTGAAGGTGTACTTTGTTGTTTGTAAACAAACACAATAACCCACTCACAACGGCGACCGAGCCCGGAGTGTGTCAATGTGTATCCGTATTTAGTAAAATATATTACTACAAGGCTGCTCAAACCCCGAAAATTTCAGAATTTCTCAGCCGAAAAAAATGATTATAACTAAACAAAACCAAATTTAACAGCCATTTACATTCCTTAGCTTCCCACATGATAGATGAAGAGATTAAAAATAGATTGAGTTGAACAATTGATATTCGTAAAAGTTATGGTGTTTACCCGTCTACGCGTACTTGATAAATCTACACCATTAGCCAGTAAAACCATTTTTTTAATACAAACATAGCAATTAATGGATTTAAAAAAGTAATAAGTTGAACAATCATGTATCTTTCTGATATTGTGCTTATTATATATTTATGTTCAATATGAATGTTAGATACGATTTCATGCGACAAAACGTCGGATTCTTGATTTGTAGACGCTAGTAGAACATACCTAAGCGTTTTGTGCTTAAGGCATGCAATGAATAAAATAATTTCACATTCTGAAGTCGGGGCTTTAGTTCCTCTATGTCTTAGCATCGACTTCCATCCATCCATTACAGCCTATAAGAAAGCTACACAATTGCTGTCACAGTAATAGTGGCCGCCACTATTGCCGCCATCGCCACGTGACACGGCGGGCGGTGAGTAAGAAGGTAATTTTTTTTTTCTTTCAAGGATGTTGTCATTTTCTTTAATATGTTATTTTGCCACAAAAATTAAAAACGCGATCTTACAAGATTGATTTCAATCAAATCAAAGTTACCAATAAACGTTTTAGCATGTTTCTCCACTTAGTCCATCGCTACTAGGTGGCATATTGCAGGTTCAGCTCCGCTTTGCGTCTAGAATCCGTAATGTTTTGAAAACCTTGTTGGTGATGCGGATCTCCAGCATATAGGTATCGCAATGAGGCTATTAAGACGAACACTGTTGCTACTGTCTAGACGCAAATAACAAGCAAAAAGAGTAGCAAACAAGTTCGCTTTATCCTAAGATGTATGCGCCAGTGAACTATCTGGTTTGATCAGCGGAGGCAGTGTAGGCCGGCAGAAGTTTGTCTCGACAACTAGACTAAAAAGTTCTACTGTCAGATGGTTTGGCAGAGAGCTTCGCGCTGATTTGTAAAACTGTGTGACGAAACTGGCTTTCCATAACGCCTTTTTAGAGGACTTGACGGCTTGGTTAAAGGCTCGCTTCTAACGACTAACATCTGGAGCTCTGTGGTCTCGAGTATTGACTTAGAATAAACGTAATGTGCTAGTGCATTTTAGCAAGGATTCGACGTTGATCCTTGGGTGAGGTTTACCTACCACCGATAGTTATGTCAGCAAAAGGCATAAAATACCTCATTGCTTGACGTATCACATCGGTAATAGCATTCGCGCAGCTCGACGGATCTTCCGACGAGTCAGACCTGCCGCCAAAGATAAGATCCATAGTCCAATATTATTGTGGCCTCTCTCGTATTTGTCATATCATAGTTTTCTTGTCTTGTCCGGTATAATATTATGTCAGTTCATGTAACTGTTTATCATATTTATATACAAAATATTTAATTTTAATTTATTTCACATCATATCTTCATCGGCGGTCGCCATGTAATGTTGGAAAGGTGTTAATGAGGAGACGTGTTGTTGGTACTAAAACTTTAATTGGACTACATACTCTTAATCTAAACTTATCACTAACATATATATCCATGGGGGCTACATTACAAGATGTTTGCCGTAAAAAATAATAAGAAACAAATTTTAAAATTTTAAATGTACATAATAAATTAAACGCACGAAAACGGTTGATTTATTTAAAGATTTACCAACTCCGTGATGTTCCATCATAATAGCTATCTTAAGTATATTATTTTTCATTGATTTTCATACTAGTATTTATGCAAATACTAAGATAAAATCTATCTTATATTATCTTATCACTATTAATAAATCTGTCTGTTAAAAAAAACGTCCGATTAGCTATACTTAGTTTATCGGACGTTTCACCTTTCTGAAGTGAGCTGTTTGAATGCGCAGTGGATTTATTATCTTAACAACGTTTTAACACATTGGATTGTTTGCAAGAGATACATTTATGGTTTTCGTAAATACGACTTTCTATCTATCTTCTATTCGTGTTCAGTTTAATGAGGGCAAACATGACTTTTTCTGCCACTAGAGCGGCGTCACTTAGGAATGAGATGAAACTTTTGACAGATTCCATAGCAGGGGATGTTAATTTGTTAGGAAATTGTAAGGGATAATGTTCCTTTAAGTAATATTAGTTTTATTTTATATTAATTAAATTAAAAATGAATGCACCAAACTACGGATATTCCTAACGGCAAAATTTTGTTTTAAAGTTAAAAAATATGAAAAATATTAAGGAGTAAACCACTGAGGCATTGTTTTGTATATTTATATAATCTATAACTCTTGAAACCGATAAACTTTTATTTAAAACACAACCTCCCAATGAAATGACATGTGTATCAAATATCGTCACCTCAGTCTCAGCTAGCGATATCTGGTGAACGGAAGATTGTTTTCACTATTTTGTGCGATCCTTGTGCTCTGAATTGTTTTCTCCGTTCTTTGAGTAATCTAATTTTTTTTTAATTTTTTTTAATTCTTTTTAATTTTTTTTTAATTTTTCGCTTTTCTTATCTTTTACGGCTGTACAATTCTGGAACGAAATATCTCTTGACATTAAAAAAGCTCCCAACAAGTTTCTTTTCAAAACTATGTTTCCTGACACTAGAAAATCATTGCAAGTGTGAATTAAGACTTTTTACTAAAGAATGATTCTATGATAGCACGTATCATGTATTCTGATTTATTTATTACTAGCTTCTGCCCGCGACTTCGTACGCGGATCCTGTTGCTTATGCCAGCGACAACGGGGTCGTCAAAATCGAAGATTTGAAACGTATGATGTTGAATTCTAAGAGCCCGGGGACGGAAAAACAACGTGATTCGTGATACGATTCGAGACGTTCTAGATCTTTCATTTTTGTAAGTCAACAGGAAATGCCCATCAGACTAAACAACTTTTGCTAAGACGTCTTTCCTATATATGTTATAGTGTCGCTGGGCTTTGGATGGAGTGTAACTCCTTGTCTGTTATTAAGTTAATTTTACCTCCAGAACAACAGAAACCAGCCGACTCCTTACTCCACTTTGAATCATTACAAAAAGAACATACTATGTACGTTTATCGCATTACACATTGTAATCAAAGCAAACCCCCCCGCCACCCAATTTTATATTTTTTTTTTTTTTTGACTATGTCGAAATCTGTCTGCAGTAAGACGGGCCTCTCGCTGTTCGTCCGTTTCAAGAGACCGAATATTTTCAATTCTTAATCTTTCATTAGACAAACTTATTAATCGTTCTTGTCTCAAAGAATTGTAATATTCGCGTCCCGACTCTAGTCGTTGTTTATGCTCATGTTCATCATCAAGAGATCGAATAATATTATGATGCACCCTATCATTTGTCAAACGGTCTTCATATTGAGTAAAAGTTTCAGATTCTCGAGATAAAATATGACGTTCGCGATCAGCTGTGAGACGTAATTCTCTCTCAGTGTAGGTTTCGGACTCGCGAGATAATGTATGCCGTTCGCGGTCAGCTGATAGACGTAATTCCCTCTCAGTGTAGGTTTCGGACTCACAGGATGGTACATGCCGTTCGCGATCAGCTGTGAGACGTAATTCCCTTTCAGTGAAGGTTTCGGACTCACGGAATAGTACATGCCGTTCGCGATCAGCTGTGAGACGTAATTCCCTCTCAGTGTAGGTTTCGGACTCGCGAGATAATGTATGCCGTTCGCGGTCAGCTGTGAGCAGCAATTCCCTTTCAGTGAAAGTTTCGGACTCACAGAATAGTACATGCCGCTCGCCATCAGCTGTGAGACGTAATTCTCTCTCAGTGTTGGTTTCGGATTCGCGAGATAATGTATGCCGTTCGCGGTCAGCTGTGAGCCGCAATTCTCGTTGTGAAGCAGTTTCAGCTTCTCGGGATAACACATGTTGTTCTCGGTCAATGGTAAGCCTTAGCTCTCGTTGAGAAGAACTTTGAGACGCCCGGTATGTAGCTCGTCTCGCTCCGTCAGCTGCTAATCGCATCTCTCTTTCTGGAGAGCTTTCATTGGCTCGAGAAGTTGAGGCACTAACTCTCATAGAGTTTAACCGATGTGCTCTTTCCTCTGCCGATTCTTGAGAACGCACATTTCTCATTCTCTTAGCTTCTCTCGAATTTCGAGATAAAGATAATCGTTTTTAGGTGGCATTGTGTATTTTATTTTTAATCGACGGCATTCAGTTACACAACAAAATAATCTACGTTAAAGTTCCTAACTATAGCTACCTGGGTGGACCATACACTTGAAAAGTACTCAAGGCCTAACACAGATCCATTCAATTCTAAAAATCAAATCTACCCACATTATTTAGTTCAGTTCAGATTAGTTCATTGTGTGAAGTTCGAAACGTGTGCGATAATTAGTTGTGATTTTATAAATTTATTAACAAAGTAATCGGACATAATTTCCGCGAATGGAGCAAATCGAGCAGCGTGCCGTCATTAAGTACCTCCATAAGAAGGGGCTATCATCAAAAGCCATCCATGATGACATGGTCAGTACATTAGGCGATTGTGCTCTGTCATATTCATCCGTCAAAAAATGGATAGCAGAATTTAAGCGTGGTAGAGAGAGTGTGAAAGATGAACCCCGCTCTGGAAGGCCTTCGACGTCAACTACTGACGAAAATATTAAAAAAAGTACTTGATTTAATAATGGGAGACCGCAGATTAAAAATTAGAGAGATAGCCGAGATCATAGGCATCTCTTATGAACGAACTCAAAACATCATTGTCAACGAGTTGAGTTTCCACAAGGTGTCTGCGAGGTGGGTTCCGCGACTGCTTTCAGTTGAACAAAAAAGGACGCGATTGACTATTTCACGCGACTGTTTGGAGTTATTTGAAGCCGATGCAGATGATTTTTTGAATCGTTTTGTTACTATGGACGAAACATGGGTTCATTACTGTACACCGGAAACAAAACAACAATCAAAACAGTGGAGAAGACCTGGTTCACCACCCCTAAAAAGGCTAAGTCGATTTTGTCGGCAAATAAGGTGATGGCTTCAGTATTCTGGGACTCGAAAGGTGTGATTATGATTGATTATCTTGAAAGGGATCAGACTATAAACTCTGATTACTACTGCACCTTACTACGTCGTTTACGAGAGGAAATAAAAGAAAAACGTCGAGGAATGCTCAGAAGAAAAGTCCTGTTTCATCAAGATAACGCCCGTGTTCACACGTCAGTACAGTCAATGGCTGAAATTCACAACTGTGGCTTTGAACTGTTACCGCATCCGCCGTATTCACCTGATCTGGCACCATCAGACTTCTTTCTGTTCCCTAACCTAAAAAAGCACTTGGGAGGTCAAAGATTTTCGACAAACGACGAGGTCAAAGCAGCTGTAGACGCATATTTTGACTCTAAGGAAGAATCATTTTTTTCAACGGTCTAAATGCTTGGAAGGGGATGTGGCAAAAGTGTATTGAACTTGATGGTGATTATGTAGAAAAATAAAAATATAACTGATTTAGTATGTGTTTATTTTCTTGGTTAGGCCGAGTATTTTTCAATCCACCCTCGTACCATACACTTGAAAAAACCTACTCAAATAATAAAAAGGATCCTAAATAAATCCTTAAATCCAAAATTAAATTCTTAAAAATTTATAAGTAGGTACCTAAACTACGTCTAATAGAATGAAATAACCTATTTGATACCTAGGTACCTATTTAAATCTACAGCTAAATAAAAAAAAGTTTAATTTATAATTAAGCTAATACTAAGAAATATTTAAACACTACCAAAATAACTAATACCTATTTTATAAAATAACAACCAAAGAAATCTAAAAATAAATTATTAAACGTAAGAGTAGACTAAAAGTCGCGCATTGTTATAATATATATATATATATATATATATATATATATATATATATATATTGTCTGTCAATAAGGTCGAACAATCTGAACGTCTATTCGCAACAACAGCCAAATATTGTATGAAGCTCGTACATTTTTTTGCGCCCAAAGAAAATATGGGCAACCCTCCGGAAAGCGGGGGAAGGAGGTGGGGAATGCTCATAGCATACCACGCAGCCAGCTGCGTGGTTATGTGGAGACTTTTACCCACTAAACCCCACCTTTTAGGGACTGGCTTAACTCGTCTAACTAGAGATCTCTAAGCCGTATACGGACGCGACCCTCCTTAGCAGAAAGGAGGGCGCAAGCGGCGAAAAGCCGCTTAGAAGTGTGCCTAACTAAGGCAGATTAAGGGATGTGTTATGTAGGCTCGGCCTGAGCCGCCAGGAGGCAGTTCAGGTCAGCCGAAAGCTTGTTGGGGGGTCCGAGAGAGATTTTCTCGGTCTGCTCACACTATAGCGAGTGTGGATAGGGGCTGCATAGGCAGCTGTCTCACAAATGAGATGATTTGGGTGGGACTCTGAGGCTTTGAAAAATCTCTCAGAGAGTGATTTAAGGAACTGCTGGATTGTTGGGTAAGTCTCGGTGTAGGTCGAAGAGCAAAAAAAAGACACCCCACCCCCGACCAACCCCCGGATAGACCTGGCGTCGTTTATATTCGAAGCAAACGGCGGAGGTCTTCTCCGGGTTTAGTCCGTCAAGCGCGGCGACCGTTACACAAAAATAATCCTTATAGCATGATTCAGTATTCACGCGCGATGGCTTATTAGCGTATTTCATGTATAACTTTGGTGTTTCTATACCGATTTCTATGATTCTTTTTTTTTGTTGAATAGATAATAATGTTAACTTTTTTTAACTAGGGATGAGTGAGAGTGTTATAGACGTAAGAGTATACAAATATAATCAGAAAGTTCAGAACTGCTAAGCTATCGGGAGTTACACGTGTTATTGTGAGTCAACCGTAAAAGATAGACATATTCTGTCGTGAGATATTTTTTATACAATTTTAAGGAGAACATTTCCATTATACACGATTTCCGTGTAGCTTTAACCATTAAGGCTGCACACGCGACGGAAGCTTAAAAATGGAGTAATTTCTCCCGTTTCCCTGACATTTCTCCTCACTGATCTGCTCCTATTGATCGTAGCGTGATGAAAAGTATACTATAACCTGCCCAGGAGTATGAAGAATGATTGTACCAAGTTTCGTTAAAATCCGTCGAGTAGTTTTTGTTTCTATAACGTACATACAGACAGACAGACAGACGAACAAAAATTTTACTGTTTGCATTTTTGCCATCAGTATCGATCACTAATCACCCCCTGATAGTTATTTTGGAAATATATTTCATGTACAGAATTGACCTCTCTACAGATTTATTATAAGTATAGATTATATCTATACTCCTTCAACATTTATAATTTTTTAAAGTTTTTTTCCCATATGTTTATCTCCGCTTAGCCTTTCATCGTGAGGATTCATTTCACCAGTCACCATTTCAGGGAGTCATTTCACACACGCACACACACACACAAACAGTGTGATTGTGTTAGTGTTGCCAATTTAGCATATTATATGCTAAATTTGACATATTTTCTTCTTGTTTAGCATATTTTTTTTTGCTTTTAGCATATAGCATATTATTTCAGCATATTCTTATAAAACATGAAAAGAATGTAAATTACAATCTTTCTTGAAATAAAATTTGATATCGATACCTACCTCAATCAATTTCCCACTTCACTACTAGTGATTCACTAGCATGGCAACCCTTTTTTGAAGCGAATATAATATTCTCTGTGCTACGGGATTCCCCTTAGACATAGAGAATGGACTGAGCCCTTATTCAGGTATAAAGTAAATATGGACGAAGTACAAGAGAGAGAAAGCGAATGTGCCGCCAGTTATTGTCTCTTTCTACGCCTTACCTGCGCCTTGCAGAAAATACACATGTATTGGCCGCGTATTCACTTTGTCTCTTTCTAGAGAGTGGTCAGTTTTGTGAGGGTGATGTCTATGGGATAGAATTCCCTTACTATTATCCATTCCCCAGCGCCTACGTCGCTTTCTGTCAAAAACATTGTTTATTGTTGTGGATGTGGACTCACTCATATCGTCGTCTCGTCTTATCCGTGTTTTCGTGTTCCTTTTTTATAATTTGATATTTTTATTATGGTGCCTAAGTATAGTCAACATTACCGGGCAGACTGGGAGAAAATGGCAGACTTTAAAGAGTGGTTGCAGCCCGTTGAAAACGATACTTCGAAAGCGTACTGTAAGTATTGTAAATGCGAAATGATTGCAAAATTGTCTGTTTTGAGGCTACATATTTCATCAGCAAAGCACAGAAAAGCAATAGAGCCAATGAAGAGTCAAAAAAAAATTAACTTCCCTAAAGTAAAAAAAAGATCTGAATACCCAGAAAGCAGAATCTTCGCTGGCTTTGTTTGTTTGCGAGCACTGTGCAATTATGGCTGTAGATCATTTATCGGAACTATGCAAATACCGATTTGTCGACAGCAAATACAGCGACATCAAGTTACATCGAACCAAATGCACGAATATTATTAAAAATGTTTTGGCACCACACTTCATTCAAGAAATTGTGACAGATTTAGGAGATCAGGAGTACAGTCTCTTAATCGATGAATCGACAGATATATTGGTACTTAAAATGCTTGGTGTTTCGATAAGATATTTCAGCCGATCATTAAAAAAGATAATTTCCACATTCTTGGGATTAGTTGAGATTGAAGACGGAACTGCAGTCAGCATAGTGAACGGCATTAAAGGATTGTTGGCAGAAATAAAAATAAATTTAAAGAAATTGATCGGTATCGGCACGGATAACGCTTCGGTCATGACAGGAACTAACAGTGGAGTGCACGCATTGTTGAAAAATGCAACTGGTAATGACAATTTAGTGTTAGTCCGCTGCGTGTGTCATTCGTTACAGTTGGCTATGTCTCATGCTTCAGCAGAAACCCTACCAAGAAATGTTGAATTTCTTATAAGAGAAACCTACAACTGGTTTAGCCATTCATCAAACCGAAGACTCTTTTACAAAAACATGTTTCAAACGATCAACGGTGGCTCCGTTCCATTGACAATTCCACAGATGTGCAATACCCGATGGATATCAATTGAACCAGCGGTCTGCCGTATTCTTGATCAATGGATAGAATTAAAAACCCTGTTTGAAATTGCCAGGCGAGATGAACACTGCTATACGGCAGAAATACTATATAACATGTATAATGATCCACAGAATCATTTGTACTTATTATACATAAGACCTATCTTACAGGAAGTTCAAGTGGTAAACAAGTTGTTTGAAAGTAACGATGTTGACCCAACAAGATTGTACAATGATTTGATTGTCTTAGTGGAATCGATAGGTCGGCGTATTCTGAACCCAACGGCAAGGGTAGATATTTTAACAGAAGACATAGAAAGCTATTTAGATCCGAAACCATACATGGGATATGCTTTTGAGACCAAATTACTTGAATACAATCTTCAGCCTAATGCAGCAAACTATTTACGCCAACGTTGTAATAATTTCACACTGAAACTTGTGACAGAACTACGTTCGAGATTACCGGTTAATTTTAAAATACTTCAGAAGATATCCATGTTTTCAGTTCAAGAGACTTTAAAAGTAGTTAAGCCATCCATTGTCGAAATAGCCCAAGAGTTCCGAGTTAATGCACCTATGATTGAAAAACTGGTATCTCAATGGAGAAATATAGTTCACATTAAATGGGAATCCTTGACTTCCACAGTAAAGTTCTGGAATGAAGTCATGCAATATAAAGATGCAGCTGATAATAACCCCTTTGCAGAGTTATGTGAGTTTGCAATGTCTCTTATATCATTGCCACATTCAAATGCGGACGTTGAACGTGTATTCAGCCAAATGAGTCTGGTAAAAACAAAACTCCGAAACCGTTTGGCGGTGAGAACCCTGAATGCCATTTTGTACGTTAGGTTCGGCCTAAAAAGAGCAGGAAAGTGCTGTTACTCTTACACTGTTCCAGACAATGTACTACGCAGTATCGGAACCAAAGAGTATTACGACTCCGGCTCTCAGCCTTCCACATCAGCTGATGTTGATGAAGATGAAGACCTTAATATTCTATTCCCTTGATTTAATTTCTCAATAAATACTGATACTTCTTAATTATGTTGGCATTTTTTTTGGCATTTTTTAGAGAAGGTAAGCATATTTTTGGCATATTTTTTACACCAGTCTAGCATATTTTGAAGTAGTTGAGTTGGCAACGCTAATTGTGTTCATAGTTCGTCAGTCACAGATCTGGTTATGACATTAATTTTTCTCAGGTGGCAACACAAAATTGTGTTTGATAAACTAAACTTTGACAATAGTGACAAGGTGACAAGTGAAATCGGAGAAATTTTTGTTATTTATTCGATTTTACAGAAAAAATGTCTTTTTTTGGGGTAGGAAATCCTTTTGCGACCCCGGTTGGACAAAAGATAGGTTTGTAAAAATTGCTGGTATTTTTATTTTTTCTTAGCACTATAAAATTTTAATCCTTATTTTTGATTCTTTTGTTGGACTAAATAGTATTTCTGATTTTTATTTTTTGATGGGGTTGAAACTTATTGGGTAGATGTTTTTTGCTTTATATTTTATATTTGTAACAATACCTAAAATAGTCTAGAAAATATGCTCTTTGTAGACGTAACTACGACACATTTTAATTTACATTTGCATGACCACAGAACAAGCTACGGATGGGTCTCTTCCGTCGGAGAACTGGGCGCTCAATATGGAAATATGTGATATTGTGAATAGCAGTGCTGATGGGCCAAAAGATGCAATTAAAGCTATTAGAAAAAGACTCACTCAGAGTGCTGGGAGAAATTATACAGTGGTCATGTACACTCTGACTGTGCTTGAAACTTGTGTGAAGAACTGTGGGAAGTCATTTCATATTTTGGTCTGCAATAAAGAATTCATATCCGAATTGGTAAGCATTCTTATTACTTATTTTCTATTTAATCTTGGCCATTGAGTGTATATAATATTTACAAGGAATTTAAATGCATGTATTTTCGATCTGACTCTATGATGATCGATATGAATCTATTTTCGATCTATCCAATCATTACAGCCGAATAAAGTCCACTGCTGAACATAAGCCTCTCCCATAGATTGCCTCAAAGAAGGATTTTGCCATAGTTGCCACACTTGGCAGATGGATTGGTAACTGCGGTTTTTTATTATTATTATCAAGAAGATGTTACTGCCCAACTCCTGCTGCAGTTTCCCTCTGTCTCCTCTTGAGACACCCATAGGACAATATGGGGTAGTCGATATTCTTATATTGCCACTAAACACGATCTTTTTTTCTATAGCTATAAAAAAGAACATTATTAATAAAATTCAAAAGACATAAGGGTATAGTTAGTAGTACTATAAGTACTGTATCTGCTGTTGAAGAAGGGTTCCCAAAAGTCAAAGCCCAAACTGGGCTGCACTGGGAATAATATTGACATATTATTTAGTCATTAATAATATTTATTAAAATTTTCTTACAAATATCATAATATTGTTTATTATTTTGTCATTACAAATTCATTATTGTCAGTGTCAAAAAAATTTTTACTCCAAAATTGTTAAACAATTGTGGGAACTCAGGATTTCTTTTGTATCATGGAGGCAGTTTACATACAAAAATTGCACAACAAAAACATTTAGACCTAGAACAATTGTTTATAGGCCATATAAATACTTGTTTGTGCCAGAAATTAATGAGCCACTGTACCTATAATCTAAAGGTTCAAGCTTTTATGAGGGATAGATCTCATCTTTATTAGCCTTATTCTAAAGTTTTATATTGCTGAAATACATAGTTTCCAAGATGTTAATACTATCCTATAAAAGAATAATGTCAACAAATCACTATATAAATGTATGATTTTTATGATACAACAGTATTGGCTGGTTAAAGCCAATCTTGGCAAGAAGTGTGGAGCTTAGGTGCAGAGTAGCTAGCTATTTTAGTAAGTGCACAGTAATAACATGATTCTTCTTCCCCTTTTGTACCATTGTACAAGGCAAGGTCAAAAGGTTCACAGACAGAGAAAGGGGTGAAATTAAACATGAAATTATTTTTCCTTTTTGATATATTCTCCATTACACTTTTCAGACTGTTCCAATAGCTTATAAGTAAGCCGTCAAAAATATTTTTTTATCATGGGCCTCAAAATAGGCAGAAAATACTGAAGCCTAATCTTTCCAGCCATTTGAGATACCTTGAATACTTCTTAGGAAGTGCTGCACCTTTTTTTGCTACTGCGTGGACTACTGCTTTGATTCAGTTTCATACTGATGAACCCAAGTTTCATCCTCAGTCACCTTTCGGTTCATAATTTTGTCCCTGTTCTCACTACACAGGTCCAAAAGCTTGCACAAACACCTGACCTCCTGCTGTTTCTAAAGCAGTGTGAGCATTCTTGGCACTCATCTTGCCTTGTCCTTAGACATACCAATATGGTCGTGGAGAATGCTTAACACGGTTTAAGTGTAAGTGGTGATGCAGCCTTAGATGGTAAATCGCACTGTCTTACCATAACAAAAGCCTGTTCACTCTTGCCTTAAAAACGCCCAGATTGTATTTGGACGGAAAGATGAATGCAGGCAAATTATTCACATCCTCTGCTGTACACATTGAAAAAGTTGAAGCAGACCGTTTGGTTCGAATGTATGGAATATAGACAACATAGGGGTGAAGACCCGCTGATCGCCTGGTCGTCCGATGGTGGAAAGGAGAGAGAGGAATTAAAGCGTGCAGTTCCTGAAACACACTCACTGAAATGCATCCTATAGATTACTGAGAGGCTGACTCTGCGCATGTGTTCGAGGCTGATAAGGTTGGTTTCAACCAAATCAAGGTCACGCCTCTTAGCATGTCTCTCCACTGAGTCCAACGCTGCCAGGTGGCATTTTGCACCACCAGCCCATATGTGATAGCAGTATTCCATGCACAACCAGACTTGCACTTTATGTAAGGATTCCAACCAAATTGTTTGTTTTGTCATAGACTAATTTTTTGCAAAAATGAGGGTGGCAGCTATATTATGATTGCTAGCAGGTATGGGTCGGCTTAAATGGGTAAGGGACAACTCTCATAGAATATCAGCCTTAAATAACAGCTTAACGCTACAGTGTTTTGTATGGTGACAAGGTCAAGGACAAGGTCTTAGCCCTCAGGGGTGACAATACATCAACATTAAATGTGTAGTGTTTGCGTAAATATAAGTTCTTAATATATCAACATACTGATTCTTAATTGAGGATTTATGTATGTTTCTATAGGCTACAGCATTAACTAATCATCAGGTGGAATGTGTTCTCATTTGTCACTAGTATCTGATTGAAGTTTTGGCTTTGACTTTGGCCACCTTAAGCCCAAAAAAGCCCCTTTGGCTTCACATTTGGGCTTCAACTTAAATCCGTCAAAGGTTTGGCCAAAACCAAAGCTTTGATTAATCAAATAAAATTGTAAGAATTTTTACAAATGATGTGGGAGAATATACCCTTGTGTGAATAGTTTCACAAGTTGTGCAACTTGTGAAACAATTTACACAAGTTGTGTCTGCATTATGTCAACTAGCACACATTAGTGTTTTGTAATTAAATTGTGTACTAATAGAAAAGTACAGCAAAGGCTTATTATTCAGTCTAGTACTTCATTGGGACTGTTAAGATCATGTTTTTATTTTATTGTATCGCTCAATTTATTTTTTTAAATATTTTTAGGTTGGTTGTTCACAAATTTATTTTATTTTACTACTAAACCAATTCATTTTCTTTCTATATATAAATATCATTATTTTACATGACATTTTATTTTTCATAGCTAATGCAATAGCAGAGACAGAAAGACTTTAGATTGAAAATTTGGCAAAATTTCTTTAGGGTGGTCTTCATTTGTAATTTTTTATCTTATAACTAATAAGCTAGAGAATGAATTAATGTGCGGTAGTCTAAATGCATAATGTCTGAAAAGTTTGGTGGAAAAGGGGGAAAACAGAAGAGAAGATCTTGTGGGAAAAGAGCCTTTTCGGATAGTCCGACGTTATAACAAATATACTTACTATGCTACTAAACATATATTGAAAAGTGAACCTTATCAATGTGTATTATCAGTTTGATAGTTTGTTACCTTTTTATAGGCAAGCAAGTAGTCGAAATAACTGATATAACCTTGTATTTAGGTTTCAAATTTGTAGTTTTTCTAGTTTAGTTGTTTATCAAATAATGTTCTTAAATTTAAATAAAACTAGTTTTTACGGATTTTGTCGCGTATATTAACATTTTTATATTCCCGACATTTCGAGCACTTTACAGCACCCATGGTCACGGGGGGACTGAGGTGTTCGACGTACGGATGACATAGTTAAATGCGGTTATGCGATTAAAATTATTAATTTTTGTTCCGATCTTACACAATATGAATAAAAAAGTTGATATACGCGATAAAATCCGTGAAAACTAGTTTTATTTAAATGTGGTGTTTGCGTAAATATAAGAAACCATTATGTCCTTAAATTGTTGTTAATGTCACTTCTGATGGCATCTTTTTCTATGTTTCAAATACTTTGACTAAATAAGTGCTTGTGTGGGTTATTATGTGACACGGCTTTTATCCTCTTTGAGAAGATGTGTATTGTTTGGGTAATGAAATAATAATTCGTCCAAATTTTGACGGGAACACATCAGTGCCATTTTTATTTGCTGACAGAAGTAGGTAAGAGGGTAGTGCCAGTACATAGACAGACTATTTCCTAGGCAGGAAAGAAGTCCTAGCACCTAGTATCTAGTACTTTTATCTGTTTCATTCAATCTCAAGTCTCCCCGTTCTCTACGTTCTTTTAGTCGTAAGTTTTTGTATTTTCTGCCTTTCCTCATATGGTTTGTTTTTCAATACTTTAGCAACTTCCGAAAATCTACATTTTACCTTCTTTTGAGTAACTCGATATCTTTTTTTTAAAGGAGAGGGAGCCAACGAGCATACGGCTCACCTGATCGAAATGATTACCGCCGCCCATGAGCAACTGCAACACCAGGGGAATTGCAGATGCGTTGCTGACCTTTTGAAAAGGAGTAGGCTCTTTTCTTGAAGGTCCCTAAGTCGTATCGGTCCGGAAAAATATCTGGTGGTAGGCGATTCCACAAGGAAGTTATCCGAGGAAAATAACTTCTTTTAAATCGCACAGTGGTGGACCGCCAGTCATCCAGATGGTATGGATGGTATCGCGATGTGCGATGGTGAAATCGTGCGGCTGGAATTAGTCCGAACAATTCCTCAGAGCACTAGTACCATACTAAATGCGTTAAAATACGTAAAGAGATGCAACATCTCTTTGCAGTGCCAGTGAATAAAGCCGATCGGAAAGAGCTCGGTCGCCAACGATTCGAACAGCTCTGCGCTGGATGCGGTCAAATGGTAGGACTGGCATTGGGGAGCCCCCAGTCCAGAGATGGGAACAGTATTCCACGTGCGGCCGAACCTGCTCCTTGTAAAGTTGCAAGCGGTGTGCCGGCATGAAATACTGTCCTGCTCTGCTGAGCATGCCAAGCTTTTTAGAGGCCAATTTGGCCTTTTCGTGCAAGTGACCACGAAACTGCATGTCACTCGATATTTCGACGCCGAGGATTCCGATACTGGCTTAGGCAACAAAGGGAGTGCCTTGAAACTGAGGAGATATGACAAAGGGATTCTTTTTTAGCGGTAAACGCGCAAATTTGTGTTTTCTGGGGATTGAACTGGACTAGATTTAGTCGTGCCCAATCCGAGACTTTATTCAGCAAAGACCCGAGTCAGACACAAGTTTGTCCCGGTACTCAACGACATTTTCCCGAGAAATATTGGCACGGCCGATGTATAAAGCATCACCAGTGCTGTCGTCCGCATAGCAATGAATGTTACTGGTTTGCAACATGTCATTGATATGCAGAAAAAACAGCGTTGGTGATAGCACGCAGCCTTGTGGAACACCAGCGTTAATGGGCTTATAATCGGAGCATGCACCGTCTACTACGACCTTGATGCTTCGATCTGCAAAAAAAAAACTGGTGAACTGGTGAAAACTGGTGGTTTTTTGAAATAAGAACTACAGATGAGATTTTGAGAGATTCATGGAATATAAATATTTTACACTGAAACAAAATTATTATTTTATCCCTTACATGTTTGTGTTCAGCGACCTTCAAGTCCTTGTTAAAACATTTTTATTTTAAGTTTCTCATCAAGTGAAATAATGTATTTCTTTTGACAAAATAAGGTTTCCTTAACCATGTATATTACTAGCTGATATCCGCACGTGTCGCTGGGCGCACGATAATATTTTATTGCGAAACCTAGATGTAAAATATCAAGATTTTTTTTTTTGGATGGGACTATTGTAAAATCCGTAAATCATTCTTAGTGATGTGAATGTCTGTATTGCGAAATCAGAAACTATACTAAATTTCAAGTCATTCGGGTGTATAGTTTTAAAGATCTCGTAATGTGTTAGTCAGTCAGTGGTGTTTCACTTCATCATCATCATCATCATTATCATCATTACAGCCCTTCACAAGTCCACTGCTGAACATAGGCCTCCCCCAAATAATGCCACAAAGCACGGTCCTGAGTCACCTGCATCCATCGACTTCCTGAATGTCTTACCAGGTCGTCACTCCATCTAGTGGGGGGTCGCCCTACACTACGCCTACCGGTACGAGGCTGCCACTCGAGAACCTTTCTTCCCCATCGGTTATCGGTTCTTCGAGCTATATGGCCGGCCCATTGCCACTTCACTTATATGTATATGTATATATATATATATATATATATATATATATATATATATATATATATATATATATATATATATATATATATTAACATCGTTTCTGGTGTGTTTTGTGACAGCTTTCCTCAAAAGATAAATAAAACTCTTCGCTTTTTTGTCACTATGATGTGATTTTCCCATATTGGATCCTATCTACCGAAGCTTCGGCTTCGGGTCGGCTGGTGGATGATTTGCTTGTGGATGTTATGGCCCATAGACATCTATATTCTTCCTCAATTAGGACCGATCCTTCCGTTCCGTTCACAGTTCGTTGTCGGTCCGATCTCTCTCTCTCTCTCTCGATCTGTATTATATTATTGGAATGGGATCAGAATGAAACTTTACTGTTATAGATAGTATGAATGCACACACATATTTTTTACTTGATAATATTTTATCAGACCGAGATCGGACCGAGAACGAACTGTGAACGGCAATATAATGTGGATCGGCTCTGAAGAATCAAAATGCAGATGCATTGCCACCCCTGAGGCCCAACATGGAGTGCCTCTTTTTTCCAGTAAAATGAGTCTCCGGTTCTCTACACTCACCATACGAAACACAGCAGCTTTAAGCTGTATTCTGTGAGAGTGTGGTCCTTCCCCGGTCGAACCGACCCCCTTCATGTTACAACCATAACATAGCTGCAGCGTGGCTCTGCCACGTACGAATTCGCTTTGACCGAAGCCAAAACGGGCCGAAATTTTGGCCAAATCCAAAGGTTTCTAGCGAGCGCGCCGAATTTTAATGAATTTAAGAATGAGCGAGAGCGCGATAAAACACGTATTTTTTAGTTTTCAAGCAAATGCCCAAATATCGATTTTTTGTCGATCCACCTTTGAAAAAAAAAACATTTATTTCTCGCAAACTGTACCTTGTCTTAGTAACACAATATTTTTGATTTTCGGAAAATGAAAAAAAAAAACTGCGTATTTTATTATTTAATTGTAAGTAATTATTATACCAAAATTTTGTATATAAAATTATAAATATTTATTACTATATATTTGTAGAAACTTTGTTTTAAACACCTATTAGTGATATTTTTAAAAAGTAATGTTTTTTTTTTTAAATTAAGAATATTGACGTCAGTTTGCGAATTAAATAAATATTAATTATTTTGTCTCCATACAATTGAGCATCCTCTGGCTTCCCCGTAAGGAGTTGTTTTTAAAAATCGCCCCGTAAAATAAAAAAGATTCAAACAAACGTAACACCCTATTTCATCTTCTTAGGGGTTGAATTTTCCAAAACTTTCTTAGTGGATGCCTACCTCATAAAAGGCAACTACTATCGAAATTTCACACTTCTATGTCTAGTGGTTTGGGTTGTGCGTTAGTAGATGAGTCAGTCATTTTGGACATCTTTTATTTAAATATATATTTTGATTATTACTTTGAGCTAATCTTGAGCTGAATTTTTTAGGGTTTTTAAGGCTTCGGCTTAAGCTTTGGTCGAAGGTCGTGACGATAGCTGATTAATCGGCTTCGGCCGGAAATCGACCTTTGGTCAGACTAGGGTTGCGGCCTTTTTCTTGATCAAATATAGTATTTTTCCCAAAAAACATGAAAAAATATAGTACTTTTGAGAAATTCAAGAGAAAAATGGAACACATTAATTTTTAATCTTTATATATTTTTCCATATACATTTGTTATTGCTCTTTGCTTTGGCCACCAATGATCTAACCACCCTACCTTTAAAATAATTATAGGTCTGAGCAATTTAGATCACATTCTTTTAATTAAATTAATACTCGCTCTTTTTCTTTCTTCTTTCAATTTTACATTAGTGATGAAAAAAAGGTTTTCCGTAATACTTACTTTTGCCAGACACAGTTCACAGTTAATATAAAAAAACGGGACACTTGAATTAAGGATAAAAATATAGTATGTTTCGTACTATATTATTTTTCTATATTATATAGTACGATTGACTGAAATATATAAATACGCAAGAACCCAATTGACTTCTTCTAGAGGTACATAATCGATTTTATAGGTCAATTTGTGATTTCGACTTTCTATATGGAGGACTGTGCAGTTACAATCTTATATTTAAATTATGTAGGTCTGCTTTGAGGCTATCAAAGTCTATTTGCGAATTTTTTCGTGTCATTAGGGTCCATGCTTTTTTATGCTAATAATATATATAACATCATTTCGTGTCATTAGAGTACAGGCTTTTGAGTAGATCAAAGGTAAATATTCGTTCCGTATCGCATAAATAAGTCCTAGTGTTATGCTAAATAATGTTTTTAGATAAATAGAACCTCTCTGACATTTAATTTAATATTAAACATCATATTGAAGAACTTTTGTTGTTATTATAAGCGAGTTTTTTATTATTATATAACAATATGATACGCTGCTTTGTATTTCTTTTTATCTGAGAATGTAAGAATTGTAATGTATTCATAAATTAAATGTATTGCAAATCCTTGCCCTGATGGTTTTTAGTCGTAAAAAGCATCAAAACAAGCTTACAGTTTACCTCCAATTTATTTACTAGTCTACTACTAGTCTAATTTTGATGATGACCCAAGATGAATAGTACGATTGAATATTTTTGATAAACCATGTTGCTGATAGGCGATTATATCAAGTGCCTAACCATTTTCTTCTCCATAGACTAAATTGAGGCAGAATAGCATTTTTTTTAAAGAATAAGGGTGACAAGCGAGCACACAGTCCACATGATGGTAAGTGGATGCTGTGTCCAATAGACATCTACATTTACCCTCGATTAAGAATCAAAATGCAGATGCGTTGTCACCCCTGAGAACTAAGATGGAATGCCTCGTTTCCAGAAAAAGGGTCTCCGGATATCTACACTCACCATACGAAACACAACAGTATTAAGCTGCTATTTTACGCTGGTATTCTGTGAGAGCGTGGTCCTTCCCCGGTCGAGCCGACCCACAGATTACTTAGGAGGTAATCTGTGAGCCGACCCATTCGTGCTACAATCATAATATAGCTGCAGCGTGACTACCACGTATAAAAAAATTCTGGATTTACCACTGGGCGGTGGGATATTCTTTTTTATTAAACGAACATTGGTGGTTGACTAAGCACTTTCGTCTTTGCTAATACCATAACCTAGCTTTTCAAAAATGTATACGGAAGTTTGAATTTATTCGTGAAATGAAATATTTTGAAATTTGTCATTGTAATAAAAATTTGTACCTAGTGATGAGCAAAATCGATCTTGGTCTTGCGATTTCGCAAGACCTATACCAATACCACGATCATAGATATACTAGCAAGACCAAGACCCCGACCGAATGAACAAGAACTAGACCTAAACCAAAACCGAGAATACAAGACCAAGACCAAAGTGCAAGACTAAACTAAAAATTATAACTTCCATTGTAAATAGGATATGAGAATATTTGTCACAACTAAAATTTCACTCCGCTTGTGAAACAGTTACACTAACTAACCTAACTGACTAACCAACTAATTTGAACTTAATCCTAGACTGCCCAAACAGATGGAACTCCACGCATGACATGATTGGCGTAGCATTAAAATTAAAGCAAGGTGTAACATTATACAACAGTGTGCCTGAATTGAACGACTTTAAATTTTGGAAATAAGAATAGACAATTTTTGAAAAAAATATAAATTTTTAATTAATTTCAAATATTTGACGACCAGACTTGGTAGTGACAAATATGTAACGCTTCCTTTTGTTATAGTTTCGTTCCATCTTTTGCTGGATCGGATAGAATCTTGACAAATCAACTAGATTCTAAAGTTGAAAGCACTGCAATATATGAGCAGCTCATCTATTGCAGTGGGTCCTGGGTTTTCAAGCTGCGAGAGATAAAACGCTCAAGTATTATACAAAAACTAATTGTATCTATTGCACAACACTTATTTTATATCCTAAACATAAAGTAAAAACATTTGATTTAACACCTTGGGGATTGGAGAACTAAAGTTAGAGCCAAAAACTATTGAGGGTATTCATTGTTGATCATTTATTTTTGTACTTATGTGCCTGTATGCCTTGAAATTTTTTCAAAACGATGTAAGTATATATAATAACAGACTGAATGAGCAAGACTAAGATCAAGACCAATATTGAATACGCGCGACCATGAGCAAGACCAATACCAAGGCCGGACAAGCAAGACCGAGACCGATACCAAGACTGTTTTTGTCTTGGTATTGCTTTGCTGATCACTAATTGTACCAATATAACTTAACTATTGCCCGGTCGCCGAACTTATAAAATTTCATACAATGACCTGACGTTACTTATTGAATGTGCTACCGCCGTGCTCGCACTTAATCCTTACTTGCATATACCGCTATCAACAGATATCGTGAAACCTTTAAGCCATAAAAATAATAATGGTTCCTGTGCACGTGTTTCTTTAATTTGACTTGACATTGGTATTCATATTTAAACATTCTATATTGGCATGATTACTCGGTTCTCGGTTAGTTTCTGCGGTTGAGTTGTGTGGAAAATGACAAAATAGTATGTTACGTTAAAAAGAGAACTGAGTCAAAATTGGATATATTGTTTTTTTAACTATGTGCGAGCAGCTTTGCGGGTCTAGAAAGACCAGTGTTACTGCGAACTAAAAGATCTATTGTGATCGCTGCTATGGCTATGTTCATGCAAAGCCCTATGTCAATGAATAGGAGTTGCTTAGCTGTGAGCAATTTCATTTCTTAGCGAAGTACGTAGTTTCCCACATGAGTGCTACGTTTGCGCATTAAGGGTCCGCAATCAGTTAGGATGTGCAGAGGCATTTCTTCCGTTAAGGAACAGAACATGCACATCCTTGACTTGCTTAGTCCCCGGATGGAAATGTGCTTTTTAAGACAACAGTATCCAGTCAGGGCTCTTGCCAGAATACACAGTTTATTCTTACATAATCCCAGGGTTTCTGAAGCGCATTTACCATCATAAGCTCTGATTAAGGTTTTAGAATGTTTTAAGCCTGGTGTATCAGAGCAGATTTTTAAGTGATTTATTGTGATAAAGAGTTTCAAGGGTCAATGGTGCTAGGCTTCTTGAGATTTCACAAAAAGGCTCGGGTCAAAATTGTGTACTCTTAGCCCTCCCTACCTACCTACAATTATACCCGTGTAGCCCGGAACCCATCTTAAAACGATCCTGTTGTTATATCTCGGGGCGTTTAAACGGTTCACGCAGTCCCAACTAGCTTCGAGTTCACTAAGTTTGATCTCAGCGCTAGCAGTGCTGCTTGACTATCAGAGTTTATATACATGATATGGTTCACGTAGTGTTTTTGCAGATTGATTTCCGCACACTGAAGAATGGCTAAAATTTCTGCCTGAAAAATAGGTAAAACTACTCAAATTGATATTAAGTTTGAATTTGGGGCATTCCCCATAAATTCCAAAGTCTACGTCGAGGCCCATTTTTGACCTATCGATATAACATATAAGGCTACCAACCTCATTCAGCCAGTTTTCTCTAGAAGGTAGTTCCACTATGTACTCTTTATTAAAGGTGTATAGTGGCGCATGATATCTGAGATCATGCATAAGGTCGATGTTTCTTTAATTGCGTCGAGCATGATCAATCTATAGGAAAGCAAGCTCAGACTGCTCTGGGCGTTAATCCTATACAAACTAGCGCTCGCCTCCTTGTCCAATTAAATATCAAGGGGCGTTAGGCATAGAAGTGCATTAAGAGGCGCTGCAAGCGATGATCCCATCGATCTTGTTGCCATTGAAGAGGCAGTCCTTTGTAAACTTACCTTTTTTTTTTAAACGTTACCCCTACACTAGGATTTTCTCCTGTATCGTGGGGCAGTTTACAAACATAAATTGCACAAGGACAAACATCCAGACCCGGAACAATTATTTGTAGGCCATACAAATACTTGTTCCGTGCGGGATTCGAACCCGCGACCCCCAGCGCAGTCACTCATTGCTAAGCCACTGCGCCACGGGACTATTTAGTCTGTTCGCAATCATCTTTTGGTTGGCCTTATTACACCAGATAATGGATTATTTAACCAAATATATAAAACTATCGATTCATTCATCTCAAATGTAACAGGTTACAGACATTTGTCAGTTCCTCAGCACCAAAATAGAAACTGATTCTAATTAAATATTTATTTCAAAGAACAGGTTTCAGGTTTCTGTTGTTTTCTCGTAAATGCTAACAGTTATACGTTTTACTGACGAGATTCAACGATTTGTCTGTCTTATTCTAAGTCAGACCAAGCCAAATTCGATAGCCGTTGCTCTATAGAATTATTATGTATACAGAAAATATTGATATACATTCAATAAAAAGCAAAATAAATTTATTATTTTAATTTTTATAATCTTTCTATTCGCATCTTTTTACTATTTCGCAATATTTGCAAATGTGCGAAGTTCTTCGTGCGACCAGATTATAGTTTAATTTAAATACAAATACAAATAGAAATACAAAGTCTTTATTTGCATTAATTTGTTGTAATACAAAGCTCTTTTTGTTTATCACAAAGATTTATTAATGTAAGATAAATGACATAAATTGATTGATAATTTGCGTTTTTGTGTAAAGTTAAGTTTTTTTAGGTATTTGATATGAATTATCTCAATGTTTGTTTTCACAGGTAAAACTTATTGGACCTAAAAATGACCCTCCCACAGTAGTGCAGGAAAAGGTACTAAGTCTCATTCAATGCTGGGCTGACGCTTTCCAAAATCAGCCAGAGTTGCAGGTAAATTTTATGATTTTCTTTTTTATCGTTAATATATTGTGAATATGAGTCATTTTGGTCAATAAATATAAAATTTGTTAAAAGCTAGATTAAAGCACCACCTATCGGAATGCAGCTATGAAACATCGTCTCGAGTCTCGACAAAACAAATATAATTTGTCAAATATGACTTTAATCCATCAAGTACCTAGTTCAGAAGTTACACAATCACTAACAAACACACCAACAATTATTGAATAAAGTTTGTACATACCTACTTATTAAGTTCCTCTCACAAATTTATTTACTTATGTAACGGACCGTTTTATAATCCTTAATAAATTGAGAGAAAAAACACCTTTTTTACATTTATGCGATAAATTAATAGCTTAAATGAAACAATTTTTTTATGAATAGTATCGCGTTTGGTGAACGGAATCCGTAAAAACTAGTTTCATTCAAGTCGTGTAGTGTTCGTGTAAATATAAGAAATCATTATTATTTAATATTGTGTTCGGATAAAACTAACTCCATAAAAACAAAATTAACTGAGTCTGTAATAAGCCACAATTTCTGTACTTCACAAATAATAAGTCACAGCAAGGAGTCGAATTGAGGACTCAGGCGGGTAGGCTTTGAGACATATCATCTTAGTCCTCAAAGATGACAACGTATCGGTAGCCTTCTCTTTTGAAGTATGCTGCAGATGTTTATAGGCCGCATCAGCCACATACCATCAGCTGTAGGTACGTTTGTCACTAGTTTTATTAAAAAAAAAACACAACTAAAGAGGTTAATACCATTGAGCCACGCGATTGTTGTATGGTATATGCTTATGATTCGTGCTTACCGTGTAGTGGCGGTGCAAGAATATCCACTACCCCATATCATCCCGTGGGTCTCGTAAGAGACGACAGAGGGAAAGAAATCAGGAGATGGGCAGCAGCCTCTTTCTAATGACTAAAAATAAAAAACTGCGGTTGCCAAACCACTTGTCAAGCGTGGGCAATTATGGCAAATATCCTCCCCTATGAGGCAATCTATGGAGATGTTCAGCAGTGGACTTAAATAGGCTGTAACTGTATGTATTTATGATACAGTCGCAATTTTATAAGGATGCAAAACATATAAGAATAAACTCATTAACAGAAATCTAAAGTAGGTAGATCTATTTGATTTCTGTTCTTCTAAATCAGCGCGTAAAAGTTTACTGCTTAAAATGAGCCTCTCCAGTTGTAGGGAGGAGGTTGTAGGTTTTATTCAGTGTAGATTATAAACAACACTTATTGAAAGTCCCTTTTTTCATTTACCACTGGTTCGCAAAAATGCCTCTGTCCTGGGAAGAACCAGCAAGAAACCCAGCGGGACTACTTTTTTTTTCAAGTAATAGCTTACAATCATGTTTACAATTAACGACATAAGACAAATTAGAAATCGCTTGGTAGCGATCCCCTTCTCAGGGGTTACCTATTATCATCCAAAAATTCCTTAATATTATAATAACCCTTTTTATACAAACTTAGTTTAATAACATTTTTGAACTTTGCGTATGACAAATTTTGTATATTTTCTGGGATTTTGTTGTAAAAGCTTATTGTTACGCGCTCAAGTCGACGATACACTAGCGCCATCTAGTGTCAGGAACGAGAGCGAGGGGAGCATTGAGAAAATGACATCACAAATCACTCAACCGACAGCGCCGTCCGAAGAACTAAGTTTCTAGAAAATCTACACTCGCACACTCGTCCCTTTGCGCGCATTTACTTGAATATTCCGGATACTTCTTTGCTAATTTAAATAAATAGGCGCTGCAAGATGCGATCGAGGCAGTATTGAAGTGGCGAAACAAGCGAAGCTTCGGAGCGGAATAAAGTGAATTAGTGTGTTTAATTATTAGTGTTTTAAGTTTTAATTTGTGTAAAGTAAATTAAAGTATTAATTTAGGTAATTTTATCGGCAATTTTTATTGTCACGAACCTCAAGCTCGTAACAATTGGTGTCAGAAGTGGGATAAAATCATGCCGATTTTACCTAAGGAGGAAACGGAGGGTGTCCGTACCCGAAGTCAACGCCAGCAGGAGACGGACCAGAGGAGATTTGGTGGTGCAACGCCGCAGATGTCTGAGGGCCAGCCGCCGGCCACGGAAGCCGGCCCGTCAGCAGCTTCTACGTCTGTGGCACCTGACTTAGGTGCTCTGATGGTGATGCTGCAGCAGCTGCAGCGCGGACAGGAGGAACAGGCCCGCCGATTGGAAGAGCAGCTGCGGGGCGGACAAGAGGAACAGGCCCGTCGGTTGGAAGAGCAGATGCTCCTCATGAAGGACCTTCACGCTACTTTCGGGAAGGAGATAAATGAGGTGAAGGATAGGGTTGCTCAGCATGACAACTGCCTGTCAGAAGCTGAAACCCATATCGCGAAAGCTGAAAACCGAATCGAGAAAGCTGAAACCCGAATCGACCAAGTAAACAATCGGGTTGACAACGTAATGGCTGACATGAAGAAATCACTAGACGAACTCAAACTTGGGGATGGAACTACAGCTCCCGTAGTAGCTACAGCACCTTCGCTACGTGGATTCAAAGTGCCGCCGTTCGACGGGACCTCTTCCTGGTCGGCCTACAAAATCCAGTTCGAGGCCGTCATGGAGGCAAACGGCTGGAATAAAAGCCAGGCCATGACTGCACTCACCTTAGGCCTGCGCGACCAAGCCTTAACCGTGTTGGAAGCTCTCGGTAAGAAAGTGACCTACGAGCAGCTCCTTGAGGCATTGAAGGCGAGATATGGTGACTCTCACCTGGAACACGTCTTTCGCGCGCAACTTAAAGATCGCGTGCAACGCAGCAACGAAAACCTGCAGCAGTGGGCCCTTGAGGTGGAGAAGATGGTTCGAAAAGCATACCAGTCTGTACCTGCGCTCATTGAAGGGAACCTGGTGCAGACATTCATCGACGGCATCCGTGACCTGGAAGTCAGAGCTGCTGTGAGGCTCGGGCACCACGAGACGCTTAAGGACGCCTTGGCCCATGCACTGGTGGTAGAAGCCGTGCGGCAGGATCATCGTTCCCATCGCGTCAGGGAGGTTGCAGCAGCTACAGTTCGTGACCGCAACAAAGGATACAGCCCTAGGTGCTATGGCTGTGGGGAAAAGGGCCATCTCCGATCCAGCTGTCCTAAACGAACCGTGGAAAGGAGAGTTGATCGATCTCGAGAGGGTAGTGCAGCTAACGGCACTGCCTGGCGGCGACAGGATCATCGTTCACCTCACGTTAGGGAGGTTACAGCACTTACGGTTCGTGACCACAATAAAAGATACAGCCCTAGGTGCTATGGCTGTGGGGAAAGGGGCCATCTTCGGTCCAGCTGCCCTAAGCACACCCTAGGAAGGGAAGGTGAGCGGTCTCAGAAAGGAAGTGCAGCTAACAGCACCGCCCAGCAGCAGCAGGAATACGACTTTACTATCAGACACTGCAGCGGGAAATCTCACGGCAACGCAGATGCATTGACAAGAAGACCTTGTCCTGAAGATTGCAACCATTGTAGTAGGCAAGAGAGTAAGGAAGTGGTGTCCGTGAGGATGCTCAGGACAGACCACCTCAGCAACGGGTGGAAGGACAGCCTACGACATGCACAGCAGGAAGATCCGGACATCAAGCCGATTCTGGGATGGATGAAGGCCCGTGCTACCAAGCCTAAGTGGAGGGACGTCTCAGCGATGAGTTCAACCACGAAAAGCTATTAGGCCCAATGGGACAGCTTGCTGATTCAGGATGGAGTCCTGTGCCGTAAATGGGACAATGGTCGAAGAGACAGCTGTCGTTTGCAAATGGTTGTTCCTAAAGCTAAAGTGCCGAATGTTCTACAGCTGTGCCATAATGGTCGTTCAAGAGTCCATCTGGGAGTTAAACGAACTCTACTGAAGGTTCGGGAACAGTTTTACTGGGTCCATTATCGAGGATTGGTGTCGTACATGTACAAGTTGTGCGGCCGTGCGGGGACCTCAGACACGTAGTAGAGGAGCACCGAAATTGTACAATGTTGGTGCACCACGGGATAGGACAGCCCTTGACATTGCGGAGCCGTTGCAGAAAGGCGCAAGAGGGACTCCTAAGATCGTCCATGTGGATCGCTTGGCGCGTTATTATGGGGCCGATAATGCTCGGGACGAGCATGTCTTAGGAGGGGGCAGTGTTACGCGCTCAAGTCGACGATACACTAGCGCCATCTAGTGTCAGGAACGAGAGCGAGGGGGAGCATTGAGAAAATGACATCACAAATCACTCAACCGACAGTGCCATCCGAAGAACTAAGTTTCTAGAAAATCTACACTCGCACACTCGTCCCTTTGCGCGCATTTACTTAAATATTCCGGATGCTTCTTTGCTAATTTAAATAAATAGGCGCTGCAAGATGCGATCGAGGCAGTATTGAAGTGGCGAAACAAGCGAAACTTCGGAGCGGAATAAAGTGAATTAGTGTGTTTATTTATTAGTGTTTTAAGTTTTAATTTGTGTAAAGTAAATTTAGGTGTTAATTTAGGTAATTTTATCGCCAATTTTTATTGTCACGAACCTCAAGCTCGTAACATTATATATACATCGCCCTACGATTGAATTACTGACTGAGTGGAGTCGAGTAACTGGTACCACTAGCTTTTGTCTGTTCCTAGTATTTACAGAATGAATATCACTTATTTTTGCAAAAAATAAATCGCCGCGCTTGACAAAGGCTATCACTATAATGAACTTCTCGCAACTTTTTTTTTATATGTAATAGAGCCATGTTCCAGTTATAATTGTAACACAAATCAGTCGGCTCGACCGGGAAAGAACCAAGCTCTCACAGAATACCAGCTTATATAGCAGTTTAAATATGCTTTGTTACGTATGTGTGTGAGTGTGGAGAACCGGAAACTCTTTCCTAGAAACGGATGATAGCGCATCTGCATTTTTTCTCTGCATTCAAAAAATGCAGATGCGCTACATTATCTGTGTCTTCGTTTGTCACCAATATTCTAATAAAAAACTCTTTGACGTTGGCCTGTGTATTTTACGTCTAAAATGAACAAGATGATACGCCGCCACCGCACGATCCATAAATTATATACATGTGTTATGTATATATAAATTTAACTTACTCTTATATACTGCATGAATACCTGGGCGACCGAGGTATACTCGACGTTAGAAGAAAAATTTACACCTTTACACCTATCTAGATAAACAGTTTCTGAGAAACTAATTACGTACCTATTTATATATATATATAATAAGGGAGACAAACGAACACACAGTCCATGTGATGGTAAGTGGATGCTGTGGCTCATAGACATCTACATTTATCCTAGATTAAGAAGCTATTTTACGCTGGTATTCTGTGAGAGCGTGGTCTTTCCGCGGTCGAGCCGAGCCATTCGTGCTATTACCATAATATTGCTGCAGTGTGGCTCTACCACGTACAAAAATGTATACGTACCTACATACATTACTGATGCAACGGAAGTGTCATAACGTAAGCAGAAACAGTAAAAAAAGTCAAAAGTAAATTTAAGCGGAAACAGAAATGGAAACGGATACAGTGATAATATATTTTTTTATTAAATTAACATTTATTATTAAGTAGCGGTAAGTTATATTTTATGACTTAGAAATCTGTTTCGGTGTTCTTCATGTCATCATCATCATCGGTGTTGTTCATAAGAATAGCTTCGTTAAATAATTGCCCACTAGTGGCACTGCTTGGAGGAACTTAAATATTTGCGAACGAACGGCACGATTACTATATTTGTGTGCATTTCTTTTCCACCACATACTCCTGTTGGTGGATTACGTCTATAAAAGAGATTTTCACTCTTGTTACTGGTATAACATGGATTCTAACATTTGTAATGATGAATTCATGATGTAGGTTGGACTTCATTCTCAATTTGAGATCGACACCTTTGGGGAAAGGTATGCCGTCATCAAAGTTTCGATCAAATTCCGTTATAAAATTGCGGAAACAGAAGCAGTAATGAATCACAAAAAGTGTGCAGAACTTCTGCAGTTGCGGATGCAGAAGCAGCATTGTTGCATCACTAATATACATATATTAGTTATTATATTTAACTACTGCCTCATTGGTCTAGTGGTTGTAGTAGTGCGACTGCTAATCATGAGGTCCTGGGTTGGAATCCCGGGTCAGGCCAAAAAATCAATTATTGAGTTTATCTGTCAAGAAATTCTCAGTAGCTGCCCGGAGTCAGGAAGTTGGCGGTGTCTCACTCCCATGCCTCGGAAAGCACGTAAAGCCGTTGGTCCTGCCGCAGGACGGCAGCCGGTAAAGCAGGACTCCTGCGCCTGATATCTCCCCGGTCGTGTCGGTTTACCGTCCCATCGGATTATGAGAGTGAGGGAATAGAGAGTGCACCTGTGCTTGCGCATACACTTGGGCACTATAATCCTGTCCTGCGCCGATGGCTAGCCTCCGTTGAGGCAGGCCGCCGTGACCGAAATTCGGTCTGGAGGACATTATTATTATTATATCTAACAATATGTTTTTACTGTAATTAAGTCAAAGGCAAAAGGCAAGCGCACTGTATTAACTTGTGTACCTCCATATAATATGATATAAATTAGTTGTTATAATTTATTTTCAGGGCGTTGGTCAAATTTACAATGAACTTCGATCTAAAGGCGTAGAATTTCCCATGACGGACTTGGACGCTATGGCTCCTATTTTTACACCGCAGAGGGTATGTTAATAAAGTATAACACTTACCTCATAGAAATATATATGTTATTAAAAAAAAAACATGCGGTCCTTTTTATATTAATTCATCAAATTTGCGTATAATTAAACGTGAGGCAGCATAAGGTTTAAGCGCTATAAACTATAAAACTTACCTGATATTAAACGAAATATTATGTTTTAAAAAAATACATGGTTATAATTAAACGTGAGCCAGCAAATATATGGTTTAAGCGCTATAAAATACAAAACTTAGCTGATATTAAACAAAATATTATGTTATTAAAAATACATCTGGTCCATTTTAAATTATAATCAATCAAAGTTGCTTATAAATAAACGTGAGGCAGCTTATGGTTTAAGCGCTCACTGTAAATTTTACAGCATGCATGTAACATGGTTGATCCCCATGGCATAAAATGTAGGTTGCAATTTCAAGTTCTGATTAACCACGTGCTCGGCGGTGAACGAAAACATCACCATGTGAAATCAACATGCACTCACGACACGAGGTCAACAAGCATTGAAGCAATGGACTAATTGCTTCAAAACCATTTCAGAAATGAGAAGAGGCATGTAATGTAAGATGTATATAGGCTTCACTTTATTTTCTAATAAACCTAATACTCATTTTAATAATTAGGCGTTATTTTAATAGTAAAATTATTCCGCAGAGCGTTCCAGATGGTGCTGAGCAAATAGTAGGATCTCCACAAAGATCTGCTACATTGCAGCATTCACCCACTCGGCAGACACAGGAGCCTGTTACCACAACGGTAATTCATTACTCACCAAACGAAATACATTTCTTCAGTATTTATTCAAGTTTGAGAGAACCTATTTCTTATACAGAGCATATTTACTATTTCGGTTTCAGGTGACCTTATCGGAGAGTCAGACGACCAAGCTCCGAGCGGACTTGTCGGTGGTGGAAGGCAACATGTCCGTGATGAATGACATGCTTAACGAGCTCACCACTCAGCCGCACACACAGCACCACGATAGTGACATCGAGCTGCTAAATGTTAGTGCAATATTACTATATTAACAATTACTTATTGACCATGGTTTTATTAAGTGGTGGTGGTGAGAAATTCTTTTCTGCCAAAGCGTCTGCTTATTTCAGCTGCCAAACAACAGTTTGAACACTGTGGTGTTCCGATCTAAAGGGATAGAGAACCAATATAATTACAGGTTATAAGGCATTTCATCTCAGTCCTCATAAGTAACAACTCATCAGTCTTCTTTGTTTATAGTTAAATACCACTTACCATCAGGTGGACTATAAGTGCGTTTGTCACATAAATACTGTAAAACATGTAGTAAAATTAAAAAATTGTATAACCGATTTCAATATAAATAAAATGAGAATATCATTAACGTAGTTGAACTCAACTAAATACGAATTATTAAAGATAACCCAAAAACTACTGGTCAGATCTTGATCAAATTTTATCTTGGTTCTACCACATGGGAAGCATCAGCTTTCAAATAAAAAAGAATCATCAAAATCGGTTCACCTAAAAAGTTCTAAAGTAACACACATAAAAAAAACAGTCTAACTGAGAACCTCCACCTTTTCTTGAAGTCGGTTGAAAATGGTGCGAAATCAGCTCCAACATGCAATTGGAATTTACTCCTTAAGGCCGAATACGAAGAGAACTGGCGAAATTTAATGTATTTCTCTTCACTACAACTTTGACCTGAAGTAATTCTAAGCGTTAAAACATTTTTTGTAGGTTTGTTCGGTTCCTTCACAAGGTGCCCGCAGTTTTAAAATTTTAAAATAAATGAATGTACCAACAAATAAAAAAATGTTAAGAAATGGTATTTAAAAATGATTGTTCTTCCAAAACTCTGTGAATTTTAATTTAGGAAAAATTCTTTTACGTAAAAAATGTTTGTATTGTGATTCCGAAGGTATTAACATAATTCGTTTTAATTAAAAACACCTAATAATAATATCGTATATCGCCAGATAAAAGTTTGCCGTAATAAATTATCAGGCGCTTCGACGTGTGACGTAAGGTGACAACAGTCGTTGCGTCTGTAGCGAAAAGTTAATGATACTTATACTATAAATGTGAATATGGATAGGAAAAGAAGTAAATGTTACCTAAGTGGTAAAACAAAGAGAGTTTATCGCATGAACGCTGCTCGAATGTTGTATTTTGAGGTTAATACTTATATTTTTGTAAGGTAATTTTTTGTTTGAGGCTGCCTAATAGGTTGCATGTTTACTCATTTACATGAGCCAAACTAATCATTTATACTTTTCTAGTTTCAAGTGAAAAACACTAAAAATGTAAAAATATCAATACCGAGTCGCAAAAGAATGTACAGAGTAGTGCAAGCACAGAGACCGCAAATAATGTCATAGTCAATGTATTGTCCGAAAACATGGGTTAAATAAATAATTAAGAAAAACCGACATACTTCGGATGTTAAGGAAAAAAAACTAAAAAGTTGGTGATTCCCCACTAGTGGGGCAATCACCAACTTTTTAGTTTTTTTTTCTTTATTATTTATGCAATTTGCATTACGGCATCTTGTAAGACTCACAAGAACAAACATTTTCAGTTATATGAGGTTCTTTACGTACGATGCACCAATTAAGAAAAAAATCGATATCAATTCAATTACTTTTCGAACAATATTTTATAACGAATAAAGTACAGAATTTATAATCTATAGGAACTAATATTATAAATAAGAAAGATTTATTTAAGAAGTAAGCAATGCTCTCTGTGTTGTTCATTACTCTGCATACTGAGCTAGCTCAGTCAAATATAATATAATCAAAGCCCGTACGGCTTTGATTATATTATACATGTCTATATAAACAAAGCGTACAGGCGGCGCGTGGTTTGCTGCGAAACGATTAAGGTCAATCGCGTCGTATTCGGCATTAAGTTAGACTATCTAGAGCGTCTCTTTTATGTAATAGTGAAGTAAATGGCGCCTTTACTGTACACGCGTTTTGTATATGACGCACCAGAGAGGCTCCGTGGCTATATATGAAAATCGATCCTTAAGGTGTAAACTCCAAAAATAAGCCTTGGTTTTATTTTTTCTAGGAACTGGCGGATACTTTGCGCGCAATGCAAAGTCGCGTGGCCGAGCTAGTAGCGCGACTTGCCGGCGAGTCACCGCTCACCGCCGAGTTGTTGCACGCAAACGACCGCCTCAACAATCTACTGCTGCGGCACTCGCGCTTCCTTAACAACAGGTGAGCTAAAGTTGAACATTGTACAGTCTACGACCGCCTAAACAATCTACTGCTGCGGCACTCGCGCTTCCTTAACAACAGGTGAGCTAAAGTCGCACATTGTACAGCCTACGACCACCTCAACAATCTACTGCTGCGGCACTCGCGCTTCCTTAACAACAGGTGAGCTAAATTCGGACATTGCACAGTCTACGACCGCCTCAGCAATCTACTGCTGCGGTACTCGCGCTTCCTCAACAACAGGTGAGCTAAAGTTGCACATTGTACAGTCTACGACCGCCTAAACAATCTATTGCTGCGGCACTCGCTCTTCCTCAACAACAGGTGAGCTAAAGTTGCACATTGTACAGTCTACGACCGCTTCAACAATCTACTGCTGCGGCACTCGCGCTTCCTCAACAACAGGTGAGCTAAAGTCGCACAATGTACAGCCTACGACCACCTCAACAATCTACTGCTGCGCCACTCGCGCTTCCTTAACAACAGGTGAGCTAAAGTCGCACATTGTACAGCCTACGACCACCTCAACAATCTACTGCTGCGGCACTCGCGCTTCCTTAACAACAGGTGAGCTAAAGTCGCACATTGTACAGTCTACGACCGCCTCAACAATCTACTGCTGCGGCACTCGCACTTCCTCAACAACAGGTGAGCTAAAGTCGCACATTGTACAGCCTACGACCACCTCAACAATCTACTGCTGCGGCACTCGCGCTTCCTTAACAACAGGTGAGCTAAAGTTGCACATTGTACAGTCTACGACCGCTTCAACAATCTACTGCTGCGGCACTCGCTATTCCTCAACAACAGGTGAGCTAAAGTCGCAAATTGTACAGCCTACGACCACCTCAACAATCTATTGCTGCGGCACTCGCGCTTCCTTAACAACAGGTGAGTTAAATTAGGACATTGTACAGTCTACGACCGCTTCAACAATCTACTGCTGCGGTACTCGCGCTTCCTCAACAACAGGTGAGCTAAAGTTGCACATTGTACAGTCTACGACCGCTTCAACAATCTACTGCTGCGGTACTCGCGCTTCCTCAACAACAGGTGAGCTAAAGTTGCACATTGTACAGTCTACGACCGCTTCAACAATCTACTGCTGCGGCACTCGCGCTTCCTCAATAACAGGTGAGCTAAAGTTGCACATTGTACAGTCTACGACCACCTCAACAATTTACTGCTGCGGCACTCGCGCTTCCTCAACAACAGGTGAGCTAAAGTTGCACATTGTACAGTCTACGACCGCCTCAACAATCTACTGCTGCGGCACTCGCGCTTCCTCAACAACAGATGAGCTAAAGTTGCACATTGTACAGTCTACGACCGCCTCAACAATCTACTGCTGCGGCACTCGTGCTTCCTCAACAACAGGTGAGCTAAAGTTGCACATTGTACAGTCTACGACCGCTTCAACAGTTTACTGCTGCGGCACTCGCGCTTCCTCAACAACAGGTGAGCTAAAGTATCACATTGTACAGTCTACGACCGCCTCAACAATCTACTGCTGCGGCACTCGCGCTTCCTCAACAACAGGTGAGCTAAAGTTGCACATTGTACAGTCTACAACCGCTTCAACAATCTACTGCTGCGGCACTCGCTCTTCCTCAACAACAGGTGAGCTAAAGTCGCAAATTGTACAGCCTACGACCACCTCAACAATCTATTGCTGCGGCACTCGCGCTTCCTTAACAACAGGTGAGCTAAATTCGGACATTGTACAGTCTACGACCGCCTCAACAATCTACTGCTGCGGCACTCGCGCTTCGTCAACAACAGGTGAGCTAAAGTTGCATATTGTACAGTATACGACCGCTTCAACAATCTACTGCTGTGGTACTCGCGCTTCCTCAACAACAGGTGAGCTAAAGTTGCACATTGTACAGTCTACCACCGCTTCAACAATGTACTGCTGCGGTACTCGCGCTTCCTCAACAACAGGTGAGCTAAAGTTGCACATTGTACAGTCTACGACCGCTTCAACAATCTACTGCTGCGGCACTCGCGCTTCCTCAACAACAGATGAGCTAAAGTTGCACATTGTACAGTCTACGACCGCCTCAACAATCTACTGCTGCGGCACTCGCGCTTCCTCAACAACAGGTGAGCTAAAGTTGCACATTGTACAGTCTACGACCGCTTCAACAGTCTACTGCTGCGGCACTCGCGCTTCCTCAACAACAGGTGAGCTAAAGTTGCACATTGTACAGTCTACGACCGCTTCAGCAATCTACTGCTGCGGCACTCGCTCTTCCTCAACAACAGGTGAGCTAAAGTCGCAAATTGTACAGCCTACGACCACCTCAACAATCTATTGCTGCGGCACTCGCGCTTCCTTAACAACAGGTGAGCTAAATTCGGACATTGTACAGTCTACGACCGCCTCAACAATCTACTGCTGCGGTACTCGCGCTTCCTTAACAACAGGTGAGCTAAAGTCGCACATTGTATAGCCTACGACCACCTCAACAATCTACTGCTGCGGCACTCGCGCTTCCTTAACAACAGGTGAGCTAAATTCGGACATTGTACAGTCTACGACCGCCTCAACAATCTACTGCTGCGGCACTCGCGCTTCCTCAACAACAGGTGAGCTAAAGTTGCACATTGTACAGTCTACGACCACCTCAACAATCTACTGCTGCGGCACTCGCGCTTCCTCAACAACAGGTGAGCTAAAGTTGCACATTGTACAGTCTACGACCGCTTCAACAATCTACTGCTGCGGCACTCGCTCTTCCTCAACAACAGGTGAGCTAAAGTTGCACATTGTACAGCCTACGACCACCTCAACAATCTACTGCTGCGGCACTCGCGCTTCCTTAACAACAGGTGAGCTAAATTAGGACATTGTACAGTCTACGACCGCTTCAACAGTCTACTGCTGCGGCACTCGCGCTTCCTCAACAACAGGTGAGCTAAAGTTGCACATTGTACAGTCTACGACCGACTTCAACAGTCTATTGCTGCAGCACTCGCGCTTCCTCAACAACAGGTGAGCTAAAGTTGCACATTGTACAGTCTACGACCGCTTCAACAGTCTACTGCTGCGGCACTCGCGCTTCCTCAAAACAGGTGAGCTAAAGTTGCACATTGTACAGTCTACGACCGCCTCAACAATCTACTGCTGCGGCACTCGCGCTTCCTCAACAACAGGTGAGCTAAAGTCAATGTCACATGCCATGCTGCAGCTTTATTATGGTTGTAGCACGAATGGGTTGGCTCGACCGGGCTAGCACCACGCCCTTACAGAATATTAGCATAAAATAGCAGCTCAAGCTACTGTGTACACGAAACACAGTGAGTTTAGAGAACTGGAGACGCTTTTAACTGAAAATGAGGCATTCCATCTTATTCCTCAGGGATGACAATGCATCCATATTTTATTTCTTAATCTAAGATAAATGTAGATATCTATGGGGCACAGCATCCACTTACCATCAGATGGGCTGTGTGTTCGTTTGTCACCCTCATTCTATAAAATAAAAATTAACAACAGACGATTATTGTTACTACAGCCAGTTGCGTTCACGTTATTCGAGAACGTTCTCAAAGATATGGGTCAATGGACACTGTGAGTCAATAAAATGTGTATGCAAAAAATAGACAACATTCAAACTGTTGGTGCATGCAAGATACAACCTTATGTCTACTATATTAAAAAACATCTCCTTTGGACATTAATCGCGAGTGTTTTAGTAACTTCCTATTGAAAGATTGAAGTGACCCGGATTTATCTAGAATATTGTCCTTACGGGATATTTTGGGAAGCTGGGAACGCAAAAGTTAACTCTACTTCGGGATGTGACCATGCTCAATCACTACATCTGCGAATATTAAAGACCGCACCGAAGAAGCTTAGCGATTTTGGACAACGTTATTGTATACTTGCTGCTTGTGTGGAAGAATACATCCATTTCTCATCCTAGTGACAAACATCTTCCAGAACAAGTAGATACATGTTGCACGCTAAAACTACATCCAAAAATACAGCAAAAAGAATAAACACCTGCTTTTTTATTCTTTTGGTCACATAGCTGGACACAACGCTATTTAAAAATTTATTAAAATTCTTTATTGCACCCAAACAAAACAATTTGGTACAAAGGTGAACTTAATGCCGAAAAGGCATTCTCTGCCAGCACTGACCTGTATACAAGTACGCTGGACTGGCTATACCATACAAAATGACTGTGCCAATTTGAAGCGCCGCTAAAGGATGTCTTGAAAAATAAAATTGACATAATATGCCAAAGTCTGTGTTCTTATTCATATTGTCATATTTAATAAGTCTGTATTTTGAACTTTTAAACTAAAAAACGAAAGAAATATTTTATGTTGTTTGATTGTGTATAATATTAGTTACATAATAAGAATTATTTTAATAATAATGAGAGGGTGCGTAATCTGTAAAACTCGTTACCAAAAGGGAAGTGGTGTAACATTTCACAAGTAAGTGAATTTGCAGTAAATATTAAACAAATTAAAACTATTTGATAATAAAAGTACTTAGAAATTTGTTACTAATCTTAATATCATATATAAAAACATGTTTGGCTGTATATTACTGAGTTTTGATAAACAATAAAATTCAATAGGGTTGTCGAGTTCCGTGTCTATAATACTTATCGATGTTCTTTCCTACTCATATCTGTTAACAAACAAAGTCACCAACAACAGATGATTATCAAATGTTTATTAATTAAAAGGTTTCCAACTGAACCTAGACTAAAATTATGGCTTAAAATCATAAATATTGTGAATTGGCGTCTGAAACAAAATGATCATATTTGTTCCAAACATTTCACAGACGACTTTTATTAGACATGAGAACTGCACCACTTTGAAAAAGTGCAGTATACCGACAATATTTTCTGGTAGTACCAGTACCAAGCACTACCAACTATCAAGTACTATGTATTAGATTATTATTTCGAATGTTTTTTTTTTAATTTCTTCTTTCCTCATTTTCCACCAAACTCAAGGGCCATAGCCAAGTGTCGAAAGGTCGCCTGATGATGTCAAACCACGTTCGATGTATGTTAGTGGGCTGCGGCTAGAGGAGATTTCTCTCCCTGTACCGCTGTAGTCGAGGTGGATTCGTAAGGGAAGAGGAGTGTTGGTATGGCGATTGGCGATGCGCCACTCGACTGTTTTTCGCGACTTTGGTGAGGCTGCACCACTTGATGCTTCCAAGTGCTCGTTTTTCCCTGGCTCCATTCACATATCGGGCTCGGTAATTGATAATTTCAGTTATTTTTTTAATATTGTAATTTTAATTTCGAAAATGTCGTTGTAAATAACTGATAACTATGTAATTCAAAGTTTATATTTTTTTTATATTATCTTGCTAGCTCGTACCCGGCGCATTGCTGCCGCAGAAGAAATAATTTTGGAAATATCGTTAAAAATGTGGAACAGTTATATTGTATAATTAGGAATAGGAATGATAATACAATCATTGAAATAGAATGATATATATAACTCTCTATAACTTTCAAATAAATAGTCAGTATAATACGCACGCCACCTAGTCTCAGTTAATTGTACCATGCGTGTAACCCTCGCATAAGTGCAACCAATAAGTTGACTAAGTTTTACCGCAATCTGATGAACGATATGGCATCGTAGAAAGTACGAACAAACATAAATTTTTATATAGTAGAAAATATTTTACTGTCAATAGACAGACGTGTAGTTGATTAGAATAGGCGTTATTATAGCAGCTGATTTGTTTTTTATAATACTAAAACAAAATGAACGGTTGACAATACATTATTCTAGAAATTATGTTTTTATTTTTATTTTGTAGTACAAAACTAATCCAACTGTAGAGATGTGTAAGACAGTGTGATCTCCGAAATACTTTACCGCTGCATTGGAAAACGTTTTCTACCTACCGGACTGGAAAGGATACGGTATTAACGTCAATGTCGTGAACGTCACTCACCTTCGATTTGCCGACAATATAGTCCTTATGACACAATCGCTGGAGGACCTACGCATTATGTTCAATGACCTCAATAGTGTCTCCCAACGGATAGGTCTTAAGATGAACATGGACAAAACATAAGTCATGTGTAATGTCCATGTCACACCTATGGCGGTGGTTTTTGGGAGCACTTAGCTGAAGTTGTTGATGAGAATTTTTATTGGGACAAATAGTCCGACTAGGTAGGTCCGTCGATTGACCTGTCAGATCACGACAGGTCAATCGACGGATTCAACTTGGCTGGGCAGCGTTCGGTAGATTACAACACATCTTCTCGTCAGGAATACCTCAAAACTAGATTGTACAACCAATGCGTGTTGCCAGTGATGAAATATGGATCTGAGACGAGGTCTTTCATGACTGCTGGCCGTATGAGGAAGCTCGAAGTCGCTCAACGAGCTATGAAGAGGGCTATGCTCAGGGTTTCAAACTTAGGAATGAGGATATCTGCAGCAGAACCAGAGTGACCGACATCGTCCAATGGATTAGTAAGCTGAAGCGGCATTTGACCGGTCATATAGCTCGCAGAACCGAATACCGATGGGAAAAAAAAGGTTCTCGAGTGGTAGCCTCGTACTGGCAGGTGAAGTGTAGGACGTTCCCCCACTAGATGGAGTCAAAACCTGGTAAGACATGCAGGAAGTTAATGGATGCAGGTAGCTCAGGACCGTGCTTTGTGGCATTCCTTGGGGGAGGCCTATGTTCAGCAGTGGATTTGTGAAGGGTTTTAATGATGATGAATGATAATGGTATTATATTAATATGATACATAAATAGAACGGACGTTATGGGTAGAGTCCATCTATCCATAGAGTCCATTCTATTTATTTAGGTATAGGTAGGGTATAGAATTTTTATCGATATAATTTGGTACACTGTCTTATCCCTAGTATTAGTTCCGTGGACGTGCACTTCTGCTGTGAGCGCCAAAATGGCGGAAATCAAATCGCTTCACCATGTCACGGTGTATAGCCAGTCCAGCGTACTTGTATATATAGAGGTCAGTGTCTGCCAGCTAACCTTTGGTAGTCTGGTAAGAGCTATGAATAGAGCCGCGAGAGAAAAAAAACTAACTTATTTATTCATACTTTTTAAAACGTATTAATCAAGTAATATTAAATAATATGCCTCAAGCTTACGTTTAAATGTATCTATTGAAGGAGCATCTTTTAAATCTCGTGGATGGTTATTCCAAAGTGTAATTGATGATACCGTGAAAGAAACCGAGTAGTATGCAGATTTATGCATCGGGATATTTAGTGTTGTTGGTCATCGAACGGTATAAGCTTAAATATGAAAAACACTCTTTCAGATGAGCTGGGGAACAAGGATTGTGAAGAATACCATACAAAGTAGTTAGAAGGTGTGTGTTCCAGTGAAAACGGATGTCGAGCCACTTAAGTCTTGAGCGAAATTGTGATATATGAACAAACTTGCGCAGGCCATAAATATAGCGTATGCACAGATTGAGCAGACGGTCGAGTTTGCTAAGCAGCTACTCAGTTATATTTGGACAGGCAATATCGGCATAATCTAAAATAGGGAGCAACAGTGAGTTGACTAGCGTAACCTTGGCCGTCTGAGGAATAAATTTTTGCCAAACCTTTAATGAATGCATAGTTAGTAGATGAATAATAATATATCTCCGTACTATTCTTTTTGCAGAACGCAGTACAAACAAACAAATACTTATATTATAAATATTGCTCGTAAAGATAGTATGAGATTAAATTTAAGAATAAAGCTTTTGAAAGTGATTGGGTTATCAATATATAAAAATATGATAATCCGACTAGTAACGGGCTGGTTTAGTGCTCGTAAACGCGACTGTTGATCGTGGGGTTTAAATCCGAGGTCGGGCCAAAATCAGTTATTGGATTTTTGTATTAAGAAACTCTGAGTACCAACCATGAGTCAGGAAATTGGAGGTATTTCATCCTCGTGAAAACACGTAAAGTCGTTTGTCCTGTGCCTTATCTGGCCCTACTATAAATACGATTCGAGTAAAAAAAGATGTTACATAATTGCTTTTTCTTTCGTTTTAAATAAATTTACTTCTTCCTAACAAAAAGTATCGTTATAGAAATGCTGCGACCGGAGGGGCCACTCCATCAGCTATATTGGGTGCAGCCATGGGAGTGCCCGGCTCCACAGAGTTACGTAAGTATAAAATTGGTGTCTTATGAGATTGATTTGTATGTTTTGTGGTTTAAGTTATGCGATTTAGATTAAAATTCTTATAATATATACTTTAATACAAATTGGCTTTTGGTTTTGCTGCTTTGAATAATATAGAATTAAACGGCTATGGCGCATTCCATCTTAGTCCTCCTCTTAGTCACCTCTGAGGACTAAGATGGAATTAGAGAATAGGAAAGAAAGAAGGCTAATTAACAGAATTATTAATTAGCCTTCTTTGTTAGAAAGTACAGTAGCTACTTGACCTGATCATATTATACTACTTAACATTGGCAAAGGTACAATCGTACGAGTCCATTACCAGAGAAAATAAACCTGAAAAAAGATTAAAGCCTTTATACGTCTCACTGCTGGGCACAGGCCTCCTCTCATTTCTGAGAGGGTTTTAGGGCAAGAAAATGTCCTCCGCACTGCTCCAATGCATTTTGGCGAACATAACATGCCTTCGAAATAATTTTTTCTTATTTCTCAGACATGCAGGTTTTCTCATGATGAAAAAACTCACTATGGCTGAAAATACCGCACCTGATACGAGGAAAAATTCACAAAATACACAATAGTCATTCGACTGCTTTGCCTTCATGACTACAATTTTTACTACGTCCTGGTTTTATCATACATAGGTAGTATATACAAATAATAAGTATAATAGATGTCTGATTTTTGTTGACACTTGTTTATAATGGAAATAGTTTTTATCAGGGAACATAGTGTAGACTTCTTTTTCATCACTCATGACAATCTACTGTTGGACTCATTGTAGGTTGGAATTTAGCGTATATTTCATTATAATGTATTGGGTAATTATACCATGAATGGCTATCGATAGGATTGAGACAATCTAGTAAATAGCCATAGAAAAGGGATAGACATTCTTTCTAACTGTCAACAAGAAAATGCAGTGTATTCTTAGCGTGTGTTATTAAGGACGACGTTAGCAACTCGTCACACAGTTTGAGAATTCATTACGAAAAATTCATTAAAAAATTTGGTAATGTAGAGTTTATTCTTTTATCCGATGGGATACATTTCACGAGTAGTAAATAAATAACCTGTACTTATTACTTGATATCATTTGACCATAATTCGAACTCGAATTTGCTTATTATATAAGCCCAAAAGGAGTTACTGTCGTTGATCTATTTTAAAGTATTTGTGACACATTAAAAAAATTGGTTCTCCCATTTTTTTATGTGTGGTCATCTATGATGAAACAGAAATTCACTACCATTGTACAAACAAATATAACTATAAGGAATAGAAAATAAAACTGTCATAATTTTTAGCTCGTCAACCTGGCTGGATGGTTTATATTGAAGAGAACACAAAATAAAATAAAACGTTGTTTATTTGTTGAAATTCGAAATAAAGCGTTTTCAAAATAAAATAAATTCTTTCATTTCTGTTTTTTTTACAATATATCAACAAATTATGGCTTGCTCATAACGCTTAGTTTATAAATAATGCTACTTATAAAACACTCGTGCTTCAAATTAAACGTTTTTAATTTTCGCCGTAAGAAAATAAAATTTTGTTTCTCACAAATTAATTGCAGCAAAGAAAACTGATGACGACGCACTCATTGACCTCAGCGACGATGTACCTGACCTCGGTAAACTAAGTAAGTTTTTTTTTATTTCGACCATATCATCATTACTATTGTTGTGGATTCAACCTTCACTAGACTCACTTATGCTTAACTTACATTGTATACTTGATTAATTTTATTCAGAAAATATAAACATTTGCATTTTGACATAATGTATAACACATTATAAAGTTTTTATAAGCGAAGTCCTTTCTGAAAGTCCGGCAACGCACCTGCAATTCCCCTGGTGTTGCGGTTGATCATGGGCGGCGGTAGTCACTTACCACCAGGTGAGCCGCATGCTCGTTTGCCCTCTCTTCTATAAAAAAAAAACCCTCGGAATTGAATGGGGAAAGTAGTAATTAGTAAGAGGAATTATATTATATTGAAATAAATACCTGGAAAATCTTATGACTTCTCGGTAATTATCTCTTATCTGTTCGCTAATTTATTACAGTCCATCATAATTTCACTGCTGAACCGAGGTCTACTCATAGATCGATAAGGGGGCTATTTGCCACAGTTGCCACTCTGCCTGGCCAGCAACCAGGTTTTTTATTATTATTTTGAAGATAATAAGAAATAAAGTGAATCATTGTGATTAATTATTAGTGTTTTAAGTTTAAATTTGTGTAAAGAAAATTAAAGTGTTAATTTAGGTAATTTTATCGGCAATTTTTATTGTCACGAACCTCAAACTCGTAATAATATTATCATTGGTCAGATTAGACTTTAAATTATTAACCAAAAAGACATGTTTTTGATGTCAAATATACCTTTTTATTATTTCTATGAAATTGAACCGAACCGTGTAGTGGCGCTGTAAGAATGATTATATCATTTGTGGATGTCGTAAGAAGCACCAAAGGGAAACTGAACCAGAAGATGGGCAGCAGCATTTTCCTAATAACCACTGACTAAAAATAACAAGCCGCTTACCAAGTGACATATATAGAAAAAATCCCTATGAGGCCATCTATGGGGAAGGACTATGTTTAACAGTAGACTTTTGAGGCTATAATGGCAATAAATCAGATCAGGACGTTGCAATGGTTTTTGAGAAATACTATATTAATATTTCCAATCTTAACCACTAAGTCACTGAATTCTTCTCCTGCCGTCGCCGAATCATTACTAACAAAATGTAAATGCGTATACAAAGAATTTCATGCAGTATCATCAAAATATATTATAAAATATTTTAAAACTATTGATTTTAAGAAAAGCGCAGATCTGTGGTAGATTTCCGTTAAAGTTATTGTATCTATAATAGATACAATCGCACTTCAACTATCTATTATTTTTAATACTAGTGTCTAATCGGGTGTGTTTCCTGATTTAATGAGGCATAGTTAAGTTATCTAAATCTGGTAGTACATTGGACCCCGCTAATTTTAGACCTATTTCTGTACCACCAAAATGTAGCAAAAATTAAAAAAAATTGATCATATGTTTATTTTTTTTAATTTACTACATTAAAACCAATTCGGTTTCACAAAAGATCGGTCGACAATTGGTGCCGCTGTTGAGCTGATTAAATTTATCTTCAGTGCATGGTAGAATTGACAACATGCTTTGGGTAAATTCTGGGACCTATCCAAGGCTTTCGATTGTGTTCACCATGAAACATTAATCAGGAAAATTCAACACTATGGTGTAAGAAGTGATGCTCTTAAATTAATTATTTCATATTTAAGTAGCAGAACATAAAAAGTTGTCATTAATAATGAGTTCTTCCGGTTCGATAGTATAAATGCGTGTCTCAGGGCCCAATTCTCGGCCCCTTTCTGTTTCTTGTATATATTAATGACTTACCTTCTCGTAGTAGGAGATAACCATGATATAGTATTATTTGCTGATGATACTTCCTTAATTTACAAATTAAAAGAACAATTATCAAAATATGAAGAAGTAAATAATGTTATATCTAAACTAGTTAATTGGTTTAATGTTAACTATTTGCATTAAATACCAATGTAGTTTTAAATGGGGAGGAACTGAGTTTTGTCACACTAGACGCGAAGCTTCAATGGGGCCCCCATATATCAAAACTAGGAGACTTAGTTCCGCACAAATGCTCTAAAAAGATTAGAATTCTTACCAGTGTTGAAACAATTAGTTTACTTTAGCTATTTCCATAGCATAATGTCATGGTATTTTGCTATGCGGACACGCGACTGACACTCAAATTATATTTGTTTTACAGAAGAGGGCCATAAGAGCAATCTATGATTTAAAACCTAAAGAATTGCTCAGACAAAAATTTAAGCAAATTATATTTGTTTTACAGAAGAGGGCCATAAGAGCAATCTATGATTTAAAACTTAAAGAATAGCTCAGACAAAAATTTAAGCAAATTATATTTGTTTTACAGAAGAGGGCCATAAGAGCAATCTATGAGTTAAAACCTAAAGAATGGCTCAGACAAAAATTTAAGCAAATTATATTTCTTTTACAGAAGAGGGCCATAAGAGCAATCTATATCTTAAAACTTAAAGAATAGCTCAGACAAAAATTTAAGCAAATTATATTTGTTTTACAGAAGAGGGGCATAAGAGCAATCTATGATTTAAAACCTAAAGAATGGCTCAGACAAAAATTTAAGCAAATTATATTTGTTTTACAGAAGAGGGCCATAAGAGCAATCTATGATTTAAAACCTAAAGAATGGCTCAGACAAAAATTTAAGCAAATTATATTTGTTTTACAGAAGAGGGCCATAAGAGCAATCTATGATTTAAAACCTAAAGAATGGCTCAGACAAAAATTTAAGCAAATTATATTTGTTTTACAGAAGAGGGCCATAAGAGCAATCTATATCTTAAAACTTAAAGAATAGCTCAGACAAAAAGTTAAGCAAATTATATTTGTTTTACAGAAGAGGGCCATAAGAGCAATCTATGATTTAAAACCTAAAGAATGGCTCAGACAAAAATTTAAGCAAATTATATTTGTTTTACAGAAGAGGGCCATAAGAGCAATCTATGATTTAAAACCTAAAGAATGGCTCAGACAAAAATTTAAGCAAATTATATTTGTTTTACAGAAGAGGGCCATAAGAGCAATCTATGATTTAAAACCTAAAGAATGGCTCAGACAAAAATTTAAGCAAATTATATTTGTTTTACAGAAGAGGGCCATAAGAGCAATCTATGATTTAAAACCTAAAGAATGGCTCAGACAAAAATTTAAGCAAATTATATTTGTTTTACAGAAGAGGGCCATAAGAGCAATCTATGAATTAAACCCTAAAGAATAGCTCAGACAAAAATTTAAGCAAATTATATTTGTTTTACAGAAGAGGGCCATAAGAGCAATCTATGATTTAAAACCTAAAGAATGGCTCAGACAAAAATTTAAGCAAATTATATTTGTTTTACAGAAGAGGGCCATAAGAGCAATCTATGACTTAAAACTTAAAGAATGGCTCAGACAAAAATTTAAGCAAATTAATATATTAACTGCCTCTCAATACGTTTATTAAAATGTAATAATGTACGTACACAAAAATAAAAGTAGTTTTACAAAAATAGGTGAAATTAATTCTGTAAATACTAGGAACAGACGCAAACTAGTAGTATCAGTTGCGTCTACTCCATTGAGTCAGTAATTCATTCTTGGGGCGATGTATACGCTTTTACAACAAAATCCCAAAAAACATACAAAATTTGACCTGCAAAAGTTCAAAAACTTTATTAAACTAAGTTTGTATGAAAAAATTTACTCGTATTATAATATTAAGGAATTTATGGATGATAATAACCCCCGGTAAAGGTGATTGATACCAAGCTGTTTCTAATGTGTTTTGTATTGTTAATTGTAATATACATGATTGTAAGCTGTTATTTTTTCTAAAAACAGGACAGAACTTTTTTCCGAACCAGTATTAAATAAAAAAAGAGACTCAATAAGTGTTATTGTTATGTGTAATCTTAAAAAAGTTTCTGTTTCAACATTTTTTGCTTTGAACATTTTTTTTACAGGTGTAAAGGAAGGGCCCACCGAGAAGTCACCGGCTAGTTCAAAGGATGAGTTCGATATGTTCGCACAGTCACGCAATGTCACTTACGAAAGCTCCAAAACTGGGTAAGTTTTTACTTATTATTGGTTTTAATAAAAAGTGACAGTTGTTATAACTATAGAATAATAATAATTATTTATTCTTACTGATTAAGCCTATTCTATTCATTCATCCATTACAGCCTGACAATAGTCCACTGCTGAACATAGATTGCACTATACGGAGTTTATTTTTTATAGAATATATGTGATAAACGAACATATAGTCCACCTGATAATAAATGGATACTGTGATCTACAGACATCTACATCTGTCGTCTGTTACAAATGAAAATGCAAATGTATTGTCACCCCTGAGGACTAAGATGTAATGCTTCATTCCCAGTATAAAACTTTAAGCAGGTATTTTACGTTGTATTTCTGTGAAGGCGTCCTAGCTTAGTCGGGCCGACCTATAAAAGAAATTGTAATCGTGAAATAAGAGAGAAAATATAATTATAATTTGTACATAATTATAAATAATTTAACCTCTCAGGCCCCGACGTTGTATTGGACCTACTGAGTCAGACCTATGGCCAAGCAAAAGAGTATATTAGGTCAGGCCAAGGACAATGTTTGTTTTAAATAAAGGTAAATGTAACTTAGAGTCATTATTTTGTTCTTACAAAAAAAAAATATAAAAAATACAATTAGTTGTATGGATAACCGTCACCGTTGTCCCGGTTACAAAAAAGTCACAGTGAGCAATCATTGTGACTTTGTCACGTTGATAACGTTAGATAACTACTTGGAACATAATGATTTCTTAAATTTACGCGACCACTACACATTAAATAAAACTATATAAACGAATTCTATCACGTCTAATTCACTTAACTTATTTTTAATTCCCGGGTGCTTTACAGCCCCATAGTCACTGGGGGGGGGGGGGCTGCGATGTTTGACGTCCCAATGTCGTAGTTAACCTAGCTACCTTCAGTTTTTAATATTAATTTTCGGTCCGATCTACGCAGAACGAGCTTACAGTATCTGGAAGTCTTGCAGTGGTATGCTTGGGTTTGGGTTTAATTTCCTTAATTATAGGATCCCAAGTAGATGTCAGCAACCATCCATCTTCTCTATTGAAATTAAGATGTTTTTTAATTTCAATAGCCTCGCGTATCATCCTTGGTAGGAAACGGTGTTCTTTTGCGAGGATATGTGGTTTATCAAATCTGATGTAATGGTGGTGACGATCTTTAACTATAATTAATAAAATTAAACCCAAACCCAAGCATACCACAGAAAGACTTCAAGGTACTGTAAGCTCGTTCTGCGTAGATCGGTACTGTCACGTGTTCTGATACGGTTACAGGATAATGTTCGGTAAAATGACACAAGTGTGGACGCAGCTTTAGGTTTTATTTCAGTAGTCAATTTTTTATTACCTCCTTACCTAAGCTACGAACGTGGCTATGTTATAAGTACCATTCTAATTATTATTTTTGAAATATACTAATTTCACCTACCGGCTAGGTTATATTACCAGTCGGTGCACCGTTCCAGTACACGGTACATGTACCTTGTTACACTTTTTGTTTGATTCAGTGATAGAAGTAACGGAGAAAATAGTACGGTGGCGGCGCGAAGGAACAACGTTATTTGGAACGTAGTTGGAGAGAGGGGTAATTTTACTATTTGATAAAATATTTTTATGTGTAAAAAATAGTTATCAAACTTCAAACAATTTATTAATCAAAAGTTCCATAAACAAGTTCAATGGTTAAAACAGTAATGAATAACAAAACCAAAAAAGTTTACTGAAAATAAAAATAAATATTATACAATATGTAACGTAATTAATGCACACCCTCAGACACCCCAATTAGTATATTATGTTATAATCATAATACATACACTGAATTTTTAGTTAAACATATTGATTGTTTCTCAAATTAGTTATACTAATTCCGGAAGAATGTTGTGGTCACAGTACAAATCCACGAACGCAAAGACTTTAACGTGCTTGAAATAAATTTTTCTTTATTTTTATTGAATGACAGAATTAATAATAATACAAATAAAACTGCACTCTTAAAAGTCTTATTGCCTTAAGTTACGGTCCATTTCAGTTTGTTTTAACTGTACAGATTCAGTGTGACTGTAATTTACGTAGTTTTAATTATTTTTGGGAAAAAAATTACCTATATTAAAAATGATAGGAATCGATTCAGTAGACGATTCTGAACAAACTACTTTCTCAAAGTGCGTTAATTATGTTACGTATTACTTATTTATACAACTAAGGCAAATCTAACGAATGTGTTAAAATACGACGTCAATCCGGAACCGGGTGAAAAGGCAAGTCATGCTGGTTATCAGAAAATTTAAAAAAAAATCTAAGTTGCCTGTTTTCAAAATTATGGTCATTTAAAAAAAGTGGTTTAACACTTGGTAAATTGTAGCTCAATCGTGGACATTGTTTTTTTCTCTCGTAAAACCCAGTTTTAACAAGTTTAAAATTATTCTAATGTACCCAAAATTTTCCAAAGGGTCATAAATTGTAGCTTGAAGTGAAGGAGTCATTCTTAAGAAGTGTAAGCGAGACAGGTATTGACGCTAAAGTGACTGAAACGGATAGAGTCACCTTATCAAGTGCGAGTGAGACCGGTATGGATGCAAAATTGACTGAGACGGAAAGAATCACCAAGTGCGAGCGAGACAGAGAGTGACGCCAGGAATTCGCTAATGAACCAATACAACTTTTTTATTACAATTGCCTACAATAGATGTTCAAATTGCTTTCCTTCAGCGGCAATATAAGCCCGACATCTCTTTAAAAGAGATCGAGATATTAGTCGAGCGAATCGCTCTTGCTCATTGTAGGTATTTCTTTTCTTACAGTATACATAAAACGAATTATATTTCTTAATGCTGTTAAAGAAAATCCGTCGGAATATTCCTTTCTATGTCTCTTTGTTTTTGTAGGACCTTTCATTTTGCTGCCACTAGCTGTTACAGATTCATGCTCTCGTAATTCTGTCACTGTATTTTTGCAATGCCGTAGCACACGCTACACGTTCCGTCACTTTGGTAGAATTTTGTAAAAGATTTAAAATGTCCGTCACAAGTTGCTTTGAAATTAACATGTGCTCAGTAGTGTCCAAAGGATTTTTAAGGGCACGGTTTATATTTTGAATCAATAACTTAGAGTCCTCTTTCTCCTTTACAAAATAATTGTTTACTTTAATAATCATTTCACGAGCACGGCTGTTAATGACTTTCTTACTCATTGTAACAGAATAAGTATGATAACAATAACAAAACTTAAAAAAAATAAAATGGGATAACGAAAATAAAAAGCTCTAAAAAACACATGGTAGAGGTACTCTATACGCGTAAGCGCTGATTTCATGAAAGCGAACGGCTGGAATAAAAGTCAGGCTATGACTGCTCTCACCCTAGGCCTGCGCGACCACGCCTTAACTGTTCTGGAAGCTCTCGGTAAGGAAGTGACTTACGAACAGCTCCTTGAGGCATTGGAGGCGAGATATGGCGACGCTCACCTGGAACAAGTCTTTCGTGCGCAGCTTAAAGATCGCGTGCAACGCAGCAACGAAAACATGCAGCAGTGGGCCCTTGAGGTGGAGAAGCTGGTTCTAAAAGCATACCAGTCTGTACCTGCACTCATTGCAGGGAACCTGGTATCAGACGTTCATCGACGGCATCCGCGACCTTGATGTCAGAGCTGCTGTGAGGCTCGGGCACCATGAGACGCTTAAGGACGCCTTGGCCCATGCACTGGAGGTGAAAGCCGTGCGGCAGGATCATCGTTCCTATCCCACCGTAGGGAGGTTGCAGCAGCTACAGTTCGCGACCGCAATAAGGGATACAGCCCTATGTGCTACGGCTGTGGGGAAAGGGGCCATCTTCGATCCAGCTGCTCTAAGTGAACTGTAGAAAAAGGTGATCCATCTCGATAGGGTAGTGCGGCCAACAGCACCGCCCATCAGTAGCAGGGCAACGATGACTTGTCAAGAAGACCTTGTACTAAAGATTGCAAGAATTGTACTAGGCAAGAGGTTAAGGAAGTGGTATCTGTGAGCATGCTCAGGACAGACCACCTCAGCAATGAGTGGAAGGACAGCCTACAACATGCATAGCAGGAAGATTTGGACATCAAGCCGATTCTGGCATAGATGAAGCCAGCCAAACCCAAGTGGAGCGACGTCTCAGCGATGAATTCGATCACGAAAAGCTATTGGGCCCAATGAGACAGCTTGCTGATTCAGGATGGAGTTACGTGCCGTAAACGGAAAATAGTCAGGGAGACAGATGTCATTTTCAAATGGTTGTCCCTAAAGCTAAAGTACTGGATGTTCTACAGCTGTACGTTCGTGCCCGACGTTTCGAGCACTTTACAGCCAGCACCCATGGGCCTCACCTCGCACCTCATGGTAAAAAGATGAAAACCCGGTATGACCGTAAAATGAACAACAAAGGGTTCGACGAAGGGTCACGAGTGTGGTTGCACAATCCAGGTCGCAGCAAAGAGAAATCCTATAAGCTTCAAGCTAAATGGGACGGACTGTACCGGATTGTGACAAGAATCAATGACGTAACCTACCGAATACAGAAAGTTGCAAGAGGTACTCCTAAGATCGTCCATGATCGACTGGCGCGTTGTTATGGGGCCGGTAATGCTCAGGACGAGCATGTCTTAGGAGAGGGCAGTGTTGCGCACCATAATGAATGCCTGGTACATGGAGATATTAGTTATCTCTAGCGCCTTTTAGTATCGAGTAGCAGAACTAGAAGAGTCAAGATCCTTTTAGAGATTTCCTTGCCAGAACTTTCTACACTTAGTCGGGACCGGTATGTACGTGAACATTCTAGATGTTTCAGTAGAAGAGGCCTTGTATGAGGCCGGTGTCGATCGCGACCCGAGTCAGTGCTGAATTGGCGATTCATGCGAATACTTCGAACCGATACAACTGCGAACTAAGGTGATCTGTTGTACAATTGTGTTTTGCTATTAGTGTGGCTTTAAGTTGTAATTGGTGTTCTATAATTAAAGTGTCAATTTTGGTAATTCACTCCGTAGTTCTTAATTGTTCCAACCCCAAGCATGTAACAACTATATAGCGATAATGCCGCCAAATTGTACACTTTACACGTTTTTCAATATTTTTTGTATTCTTTCTTCTTCTTCTTCTTCTTCTTCTTTTAAACGTTACGTTACACGGGGAATTTTCTACTGCATTGAGGAGGATGTTTACAAACAAATTGCACAAGGACAAACATCGAGACCTGGAACAATTATATGTAGGTCATGCAAATACTTGTTCCGTGCGAGATTCGAATCCGTGGTCCTCAGCGCTGCGTCTCACTGGTGAACCACTGCGCCACAGAGTCATCGCTGTAATTTTGTGGTGTACAATAAAAATATATTCATTCACACATTCATTCAATTGTGTATTGTGTGCAGAGGCAGCAGCTACGCCGACAACCTGGAGGCGCAGCGCGACGGACTGGCCGCCGCCGCCAGCCAGCGCGCCACGCAGGCGCAGCCGCTGGTAACTGTCGCTTTTTGAATTTTGACTCTTAGATTCGGTATTGTTTACGGTAGTCGCTGTATGAGGGTACAATATTTTTCTTCACGTAGTTTCGTGAGTTGTAGAAAATGTGGGAAAATAAATTTGAGGTCTTTTTCCTACATTTTCTATAATCTCATAAAATAACTTCTACTGAATATTGTTGATTTAAGAGATATACTACCTCTGCTCAAATTCTAATTTCGCCCCCACTTCCCCGCGCGTCGTATGCTATCTACCGACATGTTTGTAATCACTAATACTAGAAGTAGATAGGTCGGTAGATACTTTATCATTAGGTTTATCATATTTTTACCTGTTTCTTTACTCCAAACCCAGTCGCTTTCTATTTTTATTACGGTTATTTCCCGTATTAAGTTTACGTCGTCCTGTTGCGTAATGTGTAATCTGAGCGCAAGCGACACAGCTTTCCTGTTCAAAAGCCGAAGCGAGACTGAGCGGTGACTGAGGGGGTATCGGGTGGCGGGGGACAAGCTTCAGGACGTTATTTAATAGTTTAGGTAATTGATTTTTACCTTGAAAATAATGATAATAAAAAAATGAAAAACATTAGACCTGCTTTATAGTTGGTTCAGTTAAGTTCAGTGCAAAGTTTCATGATCTAATTTGAAGTATTTTGTGAATGCCAGCGGTTTATTTTTCGGTTTGGCGGTAACTGGATTTTTTTCTATCGAGAAAATTTTACGGAATCGTGATTTCGTCTAACATATTACTTAACATTAATCCTCAACTTTACCATATATTTATTTCAAAATTAATACTGCAAGATTTGCGGCATAACGAAGGATCATGCTAAGCCATTTGAGATGGTATAGGCTCTTAAATATATTAAACATGTAATATTGGAAGTTCAAACAATAGTTTTTGGGCCTAGAACTTTCTTGCAGCAGCAACCCATGCTACGCCACTGTCTTGCCATAGATTACGTAGTCCTCAAGCAATTTCAATTCGACACTTCAGTTATTATAATTTATAATAATGTAAAAATAATGTAAGTACCACTTTATGAAATGTTCGTGTCTGAAAAATTATGTCGTTCCGAGTACATAATGTGAATTCTGCCATTTTGTCAACTTCGCGGTGAAACGACACTGTACTTAATGGCGTGGCTGGGCGTTTATCCAGCTGCGGTATATGCTTTTTACTTTTCTTTTATACTTAATAGGTTTGTAGTTATACTATTTTTTATAACTATTTCTGTTACCATATCCATGGATGTGTATAAATGTTGACTTACCTACTGACTAGTTTAATAATAAATATATTGTGATAAGGGGTCAACAATTAACCCAAACTACCGGCATGTATATATTTTTTGTTTTATCCCTTCCTTAGCTTTAATAGATATACATTTTCGACAGCCCACGGGAATGGATCAACGAGAGATTGATGAAATATCAGCTTGGTTAGCGCAAGAAAAGGTGTGTTATTTTTTGTTTTTCGTTTATTTATATATTTTTTGTTCTTCACACATTTTTATTCTTAATACATAGAGGGTTCATTTAATTGCTGAGCATGACGCTTTTCCGTACTATTTATACAACGGTCTACGACGGTCACAGGTCCCACCTGTGGATTTTGTGATCATGGACACCTACTCTCGATTAAGTTAGAATACAGATGCGTTGTCACCTCCAATAATTAAGTTGAATGCCAATAAAATGACTTGTTTCCGTAACTTACCACACCAAACACAGCAGTATTATGTTGCTATTTCACGCTGGAATTATGTTCGTGCGTGGTCCTTCGAGCCGGTCGGCTCGTAAAGAATCCATTCGTTCGGCAATATAATACAGCTGCAGTATAGTTTTAGCACGCTCTAAAATTCTCAGACGACACGCTCTATTTCTTTGTAAATTATTTCAAACGTAATTGAATACGAAGCAATCAGCTACAGTAACTTTATTAATGTTGTTTTTAAAGATGTATTAATATGTTAGGAGTTTTAATGGGAAGTCTTAACTTACTTATTTTACTTATAGAAAATAAGATTCAGCAGTGTTTTAAAATTTAATATTATACTTTTTTATATTTGTAAGGAGCTTTTATTAACTTATTTTATTTACATCTAATAACTTATTAATTTAATTATAGAGGTTGAGGTTATTTAATAGTTAATATAATTAAATTTCTATGTATAAGTAATAATATATCAGTTAGATAAGGATGTAAATTTTTAATTTTTATTATACTGGGTTTCTTCTAGCTCTAGTTTAAGAATATCTTTTGAAATATTGTTTGACTAACATTTTTTTCCAATTTCAAGTAAAAATTATAACAAAATATACAAATAAAGCAGAATTCCTTTTCCTCAATTGCTTCCTCAATGCTCGATATGAAAACTTGATCTGTAGTATGTACATATACGTGGACTGTTTTATGCTCAAAAAGACAGTAGGTTTGAGTCCCGGCTAAAATAAGACGATAGGAAGATTTTTCTAAAATCTATTAATGCACCTAGTGGTTGTTTTTGTCAAAATCGATGACGAGAGATCTTCAAGCAAATATCAATAATTACACATTTTTCTTGCATACTGCCCCATCACAATTAAATTTTAATTCAGATTACCCTGTTAGCTCGCGAGGCCACGTATATTACGTGGCCTCCTGACACTCCCGTTCGCTCGCGACCGTAATGGCGGGAAAATTTGCAAATTAGCAAATTTTTTGCTATATTGCAAATTTTGCTATATTTTCACTTTGAGACAATATTTATGGATAAAACTTACAGGAATTCTTGTTGAATGTATAAACTATTGAATAAAATTATTTTGGTTGTTAGAAATTATAATAAAATTCATAAATTACCCTTTATAGCATAAGTAGTAGTATATACTTCACTTTTAGTGCCAAAATTACTACTAATTTGAATTCTACACTTTTGTTTTTGGAGAAATTTATATGAAAATGTTTGGAAATATGTATATTTTTATGTTTTATGTGTTTCTATTCGTTACTCATACCAAAATATTAAAATATAAAAAAATAAAAAAAAAATAATAATTATAATATTTATCTGTATGACATTTCGAACAATATTTCAAAAATATTTTTGTGTGAATTTGAAATAAATACAACGTCAAGTTATTTGAAATATGTAAGAAAACTATTTTTACTTACATTTTACACTAAAAATAAATGAGAATTGGAAAAATAACACATTTATGACCCCAACCGCCAAAATGGGCGTTCCGTATTTCGAAGTACTTTTGGCAATTTACTTTTCACTTTTTATACCACAAATTATATATCTACGTGTTTACTATATTACAAGGAATATAAAAAAGTATAATACTTTCGTTTTTAGTCCAGACACAAATATAAAATTCTATAAAAAAAACGGAGCACCTTCATCAAAGCGACACGTGGAACGCCGAAAGTTCAGAGTGATTTCTTTTTTTTTTTCTAAGAAACATTGCCAGGTTATGGTTTAAAATAAAAGAGCATATCTTTGTCTTTGATACTATTATCTATTGCATAGTGTCTTTGGTTTTGTTTTAATTAAAAAAATTCTTTTTCAAAGGGTAGTGCTTGTTGTACACATGTGTACCTCTATCGAGCGAGCGGAAGATGTTTATTTCTTGTACACATGTGTACCGTCGGCGACTCTACAGGTTAACTTTATAACTGTATTTTTGATTGGAAATTACTTTGAGTAAGGCACAAATTGCGGTTGTTTTTGTATTGGGACACAATTTATTATTTATTTGTTCTGTAAATTTAATCCTACCTATTAAATGATAATCAGCTCACTAATGAAGAGCTTAATGCATCGTCAAATTTATATATATATATATATATATATATATATATATATATATATATATATATATATATCTGTTAAATAAAGTATTGTCAATATATTTTAATGTAAAATAAATTATTATAGGCTGCTTCAGAGGCAAATGGAGCTCAGGAGAGCGTCACTAGCAGTGACTTCGACAAGTTCTTAGCCGAGAGAGCAGCCGCAGCTGAAAACCTACCTAATATCAGTGAAGATAGAGCCCAAAATTCGCCGCAGCAGACACCACGGCATAGGCAGATTAAAAAGGAAGACCAAGACTCTATGTTCGCGCTCTGATGTGCTTGAATTGTTACAGTACTATAGGCCTGCCGTATATAATTTTGAAATAATTCAAAACGTTATAATGTAATTTAAGATGGCTTGCCGTAATAATACGTATCTTACGAGAGTATTGCTAGTATTTAGAACTTACACCGCCGTGTTAATTTTGAGTGTTTTTAATTAAGAACAATTTTAGGCCAGAATGCTTATTATTATATTTGTATTCTGGAAATCAACCTTTATCATAAATTAAATAAAAATACTTTTTAAAATTGAATCTTCAAATGAAATATTTATAAATTAAATCATTGTCGATTCTTTACCAAATATTTATTTATTATTTTATATTTTTAATAAATTAACTAACCTGAAATCATTTTTTTTTTGGTGGGCCTATATTTCTGGCGCGATTATGTTTCAAGTACGAATGTTGTTTATTTCATCGATATATCTATTTATTTAACTTTAAGAATACGTCGTTTTATAGTGATAATATGAGGTATTAATTACTATTATCGTTCACATGTAATCGATGCGCCATAGTGCCTGGCTTTTTCTACACATATTTGAAATATTTTAAGGTGATCAACAATCAATCCATTTGGACCATACATATTTTTTAAGTATAACATTTTTGACTGAGGTTTATATTGTTCTATGGGTATTTACGTTTTATGATGAAATTGTTTCTAAAAATATTCGAGTTGATATTTTTAACTGTATAGCTCTTACTTCCGATTGTTGTAAAGATAATATCACACAGAAAATATATAATTTACTTAGACTTTTGACTATATGTTTTTCATTTTACTATACATACAGGGTATTTGTGTAAACACCGTTATCCTTGAAACCAGTGGTTTGGTTTCACTTATAGAACGTAAATTCAATAAATTTTAAAAAAACGCTATTTTCTTTCATAAAATTTAAAAAGTTTCTGTCCGACACCGTCCGTAAATTCATGGATACCCTATGCGCCCGAGTGACGTAATCACTGTAAAGATCACCGCCCGCGCTAGCTACCTACACAACATTCCAATAAAAACACAATAGGTACACATAACCTGGGAAGTAACTTTTCCTTCATACTTTCATCCTGGCTTAGGACAGGCAAAAATTGAGGAATTAAGGAAAAATTGAGATTTTACTAAAAAATGTTGTTTTTTCTCATTTGATTTACGTTCTATAAGTCAAACCAAACCACTGGTTTCAAGGGTAACGGTGTTTACACTAACACCCTGCGAAAGGAAAGCGAAATATTTCGCCTTAAAAAATCTAACCTAATAGAATTACTATTATCAGTAATACTTATGAAGGTGCAAAAAATATTAAGATTACATAGGTACCTCAATTTATTTTAAAAATTCGAAACCAAATTTTTGAATTACAAATTAACAAATCCCAATACGGTTACCCACAACACAACTAAATAATTTTTATGAGTATTGTCAATTTAAATAAAAGTGAAGTTATATTATTTTTATTTACTTTAATTATTTACAGCCTTTACGAAAGTTCGTATTTCTGTCTAAATACATATTATATCTGATGACTTCAACTTAAAATACTTCAATGTGCAAACGGTTACTTTTGTAGCGGTAGCAGACCTGCACTGTCATTGATTATGTATTTATAATATTTAAAGCTAAGTAGATTCCTAAATGTTATGTATTAACTGTGGTGGACTTGAAGCGAAATTGGGGAGCATTTATTGAATATTGGTGTTATAAAGCCCACTTAATGAAATTACTATTTTTTACTGTTTAAGAAGGACATGCAATGTAATAAGATGTTGTTGGAATCGAAATATTATATTATTCATGTAAGAACACGTGCAGCCATGGATGGTAACGTGCTGATGAACGACATTTTCTTCATGCGCAAAATTTGTGCAGTAATAATCTCGACCAGGCTCTTAAAATATGTACATATAATATGTATAACTTATTGGTATAACATATCTCTAAAAATGAGTTTTTGAAAAATCTGCCTGCGATAAAATGAATTTGTTTTCATATTTAATAAGACATTTTTCACATAATAATCATCTTGAATTGGCATCCGAAGAACTGACCTTGTCAGAGACTACAATTCATGTAATTTTATTGAATGAAGAATTCAGGCTGTTGTAAGTTGTACATCTTTATCAAAACTGGCTCAGATTGTAAACATAAAAATGCTTTGATCGAAAATGACATGATATATGAGGGATGTTGTTTTGTACTATTTGTAGTACGAGTACACCAGCACACTAATAACTAGTGTTAGACAAATTAATCGTCTGTTTTCCTTTAAACCATTCGCTACGTTTTTTACCTGCATTCTTCCTCACGGTTTATGGGACAAAGCTCACAGAAAACTTACTCATTCCACTCTTTGTCTCAATTAAATAGTATTTTGGTGTTAATGTGATAACTTGTAAAAGAACAAGCTTAATGTTAATTATTTAAAAGAGTTATTTTATGTTTTAATCGTTGTATTTAAGATAATAAATAAATTATCGTATAAGGAATATTTTAATTTACTTTACCTCCTTTAATAAATAATTTCGATAAATTATGACTGTAGTAGAAGAATAAAATCTGCCACTTTGCCTGGCGTATGTGGACTATGAGAAAGCCTTTGATTCCGTCGAAATTTGGGCGGTCGAAAGTTGACTGTCGGTATATCGAAGTGCTGAAGTGTTAGTACAGTAGGGCTACGATGGCTATCCGAGTACAGAACCAGAGTACGAAACCTATCCAATTGCAGTGAGGTGTAAGACAGGGTGACGTTATATCCCCGAAACTTCACCGCTGCATCGGAAAACGTTTTCAAGCTACTGGACCGGAAAAGATACGGTATTAACATCAATGGCGAGTACATCAATCACCTTCGATTTGACGACGATATAGTCCTTATGGCAGAATCGCTAGAGCCGACAAGTGTCTCCCAACGGATAGATCTTAAGATGAACATGGACAAAACAAATATAAGTTTTTGACAGTACGTTTACCTAAGACAAATAGTCCGACTAGGTAAGTCCAACTTCGACCGAGAGGTTAATCGACGGATTCAACTCGGCTGGGCAGCGTTCGGGAAATTACGACACATTTTCTCGTCAGGTATACCTCAAAATCTGAAAACTAGATTGTACAACCAGTGCGTGTTGCCAGTGATGAGTTACGGATCTGAGAGGATCCTTCACTGCTGGCCGTATGAGGACGCTAAAAGTCGCTCAGCGAGCTATGGAGAGGGCTATGCTCGGGATTTCTCTGCGAGATAAACTTAGAAATGAGGATATCAGCAGTAGAACCAGGGAGATCGATATAGCCCAACGGATTAGTGAGCTGAAGTTGCAAAGGGCCGGCCATATAGCTCGAAGAACCAACAACCGATGGGGGAATAAGGTTCTCGAATGGCAGCCTCGTACCGGTAGGCGTAGTGTAGGGCGACCCCCCCCCACTGGATGGAGTGACGACCTGGTAAGACATGCAGGAAGTCAATGGATGCAGGTGGCTCAGGACCGTGTGGCATTCCTTGGGGGAGGCCTATGTTCAGTAGTGGACTTGTGAAGGACTGTAATGATGTGAATGATGATAATGACTGTATAGTGGCTGTGTAAGAATATCCTCTACAACATATCGTCCAATTAGCGTTTTAAGAGGCGACGGAAGGATACTAAACTGGAGATTGGCAGCAACGTCTTCCTAATGACCACTATAATTAACAACTAAATAAAAGTAAACTGCGATTGCTAACGTGCCTGCGAAACGTGACAATTATGGTAAATATGAGCCATGAGGCAATCTATGGGACAGGCCTACCTTCATCAGTGGACTGGTATGCTGTAACGGTAAAGGAATTGGAGTATTTTATTTAAAAAAACGATCATCATAGCTATTGCAGCCACTATTTCACTACAAAACACAGACCTCCTTACGGCTATGTCGATAACTACGGTTCCACTGAGGATAACTTCAATATGCGATTATATTGTATGGTTACACCACACATTTTTATTTAGTAAACGTTGTAACCTACTTTAGCCGGGCGTCGCGTGAGTAGTTAGTACCAGTTCTGGCTCACTGAGTCAGAAGTGGTACAACGTGCGTCGACTCACGATCCTAAAAGAAAGAGCTCTGATCACGAATCTGCGGTCCGTTTTCGTGTAGGATGCACGGTTCCGGAGATGTGCAGATCAATTAACTCTTATCTAATTGATATCCGGTGAGAGACTCCACCGTCATTAGCGCTCCATTGTTCTTGTCTATTGTTCATTGAATACCGTCAGTATCTATTCTTCCTCAGCGTTTGCGTCGGATTATCAGTGCTATTGTATTATATTCCTTTGTCTACAACGCTACAACGCTAATCTGAATCATCAATAAAATACATTACCTAATTTTGTTAAAATTTTTATTTACAAAATACAAAATCTTATTACTTATTATCTACAAAATAGGAGCGAAACATCTCATCCACTAAAATATCGTTGTACAATGTGTTCCCTGTAAATATACTCGTAAAACTATGCATTGAACATCCCTGAAACTTATATAGCAAATACATTAAGCAATATTCGCCACAAACTGAAGTCCACTCATTCTGAATCCTATCAACATTCCAGTTCCATCTCTTAAAATTATTTTTTAAAAACTCTAGATGATATCGTACATGTGCTCGTCCATATGAATCAAAATATTGACTGGCGTCATTCGTATCGATATATAAAGCTACCCAATGTGACCCTGGTTTATCATCTGTATCCAAATTGCATATTATATACATTGGTACGTGGGTGTATATGGGCAGTTTATTGGCAGCATAAACATTATTTTCTAGAGCGGGGTGAATCTTTTTACAGATGTTGTTGTACATCTAGTGTATCCATGATATTACTGCTATTAGTAGATTATTACAGTACCAATCTACTCAATGACTAACATAGGAATGATCAATTATAGTGATTTCTAAATATTAAATTGCATTATTTTGTGTTATAAAAAACGTATTTGAGTCATCAATACACTGAACAAGACGCGACACGAAAGAATGCTGAGATAAGCAACAGAATGTGAGATAAGCTTGTTGACGCATAAAGTTACTAACAATTCCTCTGCAGAAATTCTTTAGATTAGAATTATTACTTACTGGTACTATATAAGACCAAGCAACTGCAGTCATGGAGTTAGTGTATGGTCGTTTGACCGCAGTGGATCTATCAATACTACATTTGTGTTAGCTTGTCAACGCATCAAAGCCAGAGTTATTCTATTGACAAACTTCACTGCAGAATTTCTTTCCGTTATTATTCTTACGTGTGTATGATTTAGTTTAACAAATTATATTTAAATATTGTGTGTGTATATGATTAAGCCGTGGTAGCTCAGATGGTTACCGCAAGCTATAAATTTCACAGTACGCGACCGGCTTCGATCACCACCGGCACCAATTAAATTGTTAATTGCAATTTTAGATGTGTTTATTCTATTGACAAACTTACTTTTCTTTCTGTATTTTCTTACGTGTTTATGATTTAGTGTTAAAAAATTATATTTAAATATTGTGTGTGTACCGCATCATGAATACTAGTTAAAAAAATACTTTTTTTACAATGACAGTCATTAGTTGATCATTAGTGAATGTGATTCTGTTTACTTAAATTACAGGAAGACAAGAGCAGAAGGAAGAAATGGGATGATGGGAAGTAATGAAGCATTGTTATGTGAAGTTTGTTGGAACAAATATATTTTTAGTCACGTGTAAATACTTATAACATTTTGGTTCAAAACGACACAAAATCTAAAAAATATTAGATACATCATCGACATGGACGGATTTTACATTACATATCCTCATAAACATTTTCAATGTAGAGAAATGGCTATTCTAGACGTAAAACTATCTAATAAAAATGATGAGTTTATCGATCATTATTTATTTGGGCCAAGTTATCCTTTAAATTATTTGTCGCCAAAAGACAAAAAAAACTGTTCGTTATTATGAAACACACGTGCACGGCATTCCATATTTTGATGTGACCGAAGAATTAAAATGTGTCTACAAACAAGAGGACATCATTCCCATATTAAATTGGTATATTAGAAATTTGTGTGTAAATTGCCCACCCGGGTTCACTTTTCGCAAACGAACTATTAAATTACTGTCATGAGCAGTCATTAAGTTGTGTTGACATCGATGTTCTAGGTAAGGAATCCGACACGCGCACGTTTGTAAGCGATGCGTACGGGACATGTCGATGGCTCGACCACTGCATAGTGAGTGATAGTGACTGCGGCCGTCGCTAGCGCAGTGAGTAGTGTGTGTGTATCATAGAGGAAAGTAATATATCGTACAGTGTGTATTATATGACGTCTACTCGTTGGATCACTTTCCGTTACTTGTTCAGTGGACTATTAGTACAATTATACCTATAGAAGTGACTAATTTAACTAGTAACAAGCCAAAGATAGTATGGGGCAATAGAGACTCGGCGGAAATTCGGAAATATAGTACCTTATGCGATTTTAATTTAAATAATCTTTTAAGACAAATTAATGTTTTTAATAATAATATTATGTGTAACTGTGTTATAGCTTGTAAGAATAGTGACCAATGTACTTCAATAAATGAATTTTATAATAATTTTATTAAGATATTACAGACTAGTGCAAAAAATAGCAAATAAAAGATAAAAAGCCATTTGTGACTGGTTGGAACTATCACGTGAGGCGTCTACATGTTAAGGCTAGATTAAAGTTTAGTGTCTGGGTTGCTGTTGGCAAACCATCTTCTGGTTATTATTATAATGAAATGTCTTCTGCTCGTAAGGAATTTAAATCCGCACTTAAATTCATTCAAAACCATCAAGAAAAGATAAAGTTAGATATATTGGCCCGAAATAATAAATCGAAAAAATTTGGACAATTTTGGAAGGAGGTGAAGAAATTAAATCCTAAAGCGGATATCCAGGTGAGTGATCACACAAAGATAGCCAACCTTTTTAAAAATAATTTTAATGTTGACGTGAAAAATGAGCAAGATACACCCCAATTAACTACTCAGAATCATACCTTGTTGAGTACAGAAATATCTTATGCTCAGCTAAATTTCGAGAACTGCCTATTTACAGAGGAGGATGTGGTATCCGTCTTACGTGGTATGAAAAGGGGAAAGTCTCCGGGATGTGACTACCTGAGTATAGAGCATCTGTTGCATGCCGGTCAGTATATTTGTGTAGTCCTCTCTGCATTATTTAACTTATGCATGCGCTACTCATACCTGCCAAATAATCTATTACGTACCATTGTGGTGCCGCTTCCGAAGTGTAAGACTGGAGATCTCGCAAGCATGGCTAATTACCGACCTATATCTCTTGCCACTGTTGTGGCCAAGGTATTTGAGCGTTTGATTCAAGCCAAAATTACACCCTACATGTCCATTGACGATGGTCAGTTTGGTTTTCGACCAGAGCTATCTACAGATATGGCTATTTTTGCCTTAAAATTGTAAAAAACAAAAAAACCCTGGTATTGTTGACCTGCTCACATATTGGTATAAGAGACAGATCAATAATGTAAAATGGTGTGACTCTCTGTCCGATGAATACTCGCTGACTTGTGGAGTAAGGCAGGGGGGGCTTACCTCACCCGACTTCTTTAACATCTATGTGAATGACTTGATCGTGGAGCTGAGCAGAACCCCAGTCGGACTTAGGCTTTGCAACCGTTATGTTAACAACCTAAGTTACGCTGACGATATGGTTCTGCTCAGCCCTACAATCAAAGGTATGCGGAAATTAATATCAATGCGAAAAATTTGCTAAAGATCATAGTTTAATTTATAACGCAAAAAAGACGGAGATGGTGATTTTTAAGGCGGGCAAGGGCCCAACTAATGTACCTGAGGTGCACGTGGCGGGTCAACCGGTTAAAATAGTTCAAACGTTCAAATACCTCGGTCACATAGTGACAACGAACAGAAAAGATATCGATATAGAACGACAGAGAAGAGCTTTGTCTGTCTGTGGCAATATGATTGCCAGGAGGTTTGTTAAAGCCTCCAAGGAGGTTAAGATTATGCTCTTCCAAACGTACTGTCAGTCTTTCTACACCTGCCAGCTCTGGACTGAATATGCGGGGCGATCTTTGAATGGTATTCGTGTGCAATATAATAACATCTTTAGAATGCTTATGGGTCTCAAACGCTATTGCAGTGCTTCAGGCATGTTTGCCGAAGCACGAATTAATACGTTTAATGCCATTCAAAGATTCAGAATCGCATCATTCATGTCCAGGGTTGGTGAGTGTAGAAACAGGATAATTAGTGAGTTTGCGGAAAGACTGCCGGCCACAGCCTTTTATCAAAAATGGCTTAAGATAGCTGCTTGACGTGATGGTTCTCTCCATTTAGACTTAGATATTATTATAATATAATTATTTTTAATTGTTACTAATTCTGTACTGCATTGTCTTTTTTTTTGTTGGTAATTTATATGGGTGATATGTGCCTGAAATAAAGAGAATTTTATTTATTTATTTTTAAAAGTCCTTATCGTATGCTACTGCATTTTGATACATTATACCATAATAGGCCTTATTCGATGACGCCCAATGTTTTTGAAAAGTTTTGTGATACGCAAATTACTTATAATTCGCATGTGCTTTCATCGATCCCGAATAATTTGAATAAAGATTTTAAAACTTGTTCTGCTCAGAGCCATGATGCTTTTACCAAATTATGATCAGGTGCAAATCGATTTAACCTGCAACGAAGTGATACCGTTAGAAGAACTCTCATTTAATGTAGCTGAAGAAAATGATATTAGTTCATCAACGTACGCGTTGCAATGTGGTTTTGATTCCGACGACTCTGTGCGTGATAAAGACTATCTCCCATCTGATTCAAGTGATGACGTTGAATCAGTTAAACCAAGAAGCCAAAAGTCCCAACTGTTACAAACAAACAAAAGTTCTAAAAAAAGGGTTCAGAATCCATATTTACACCAGCTGTGGTCAAGTGTGTGGTCACGAAGAGCTTAACTTCAGAGGTTCTTGACAATGAAAAGAAAAAAATTAATTGTATTCATGAAAGAAAAAATTGCAGAATAAACGCAGAAGTTCAATAAATTTTCCTTGTGTTGATAAATATATTCCGGCGTCGCAACTTCCTCGCAATCGTAGGAACACCATTGATGTTGGTGCGTATCAAACATTGTATCAAGTCAATGAATCCGTTGCAGTCACTTTGGAACCTGAAATATCACAAAAAAAAAACAAAAACGTAAAAAATATGACACTCCATTATTTCAGCAAAAAATAGATGCCCAAAAAAAAGTTAGAACATAATGTTAAAACGGGGTGTAACGAAACCTGCCTAAAAATGTACTTCTATATTTAGTCAAGACCGGCGAGAAGCAATCAATAAAATGTATTGGGACTTGTCCTGGCGAGAAAAGCATTTATTCTTGAATGCACACACTTCAGTAGCAGTTCCAAAGAGAAAAACCAAGAAGGGTATTTACATTTAAACAACTAGACGACATCAGAGTTGAGGTATTCGAAACCTTTTTTTGACTACCGTAGGTTATGTTAAAACAAACGACAGGATCTTGCATAGCTCTCATATAGATCCCCGATTTACTGATAAAAGAGGAAAGCACCAGAAAACACTTTCTTATGATCGTAATTTGTTGACTCAGCACGTTGAATCGTTTCACCCATCAGTACCCCACTACAGGCGTGAACATGCTCGACGATATTTTTCAAGTGATATTAGTATAACTAACATGCATAGATATTTCTGTAAGAAATATCCAGATAAGATCGTTTCGTATTTACTATATAGGCTGCACGTAAAAAAATATTTCTTTTACTCGTTAGGGTAATGAAGAGTGCGAAATATGTGAAGCCTATACTTTGCATAAAAAAGAAACACGACATGATGCCGGTAACCAAATTGACTTAGACTGTAATGTATGCGTGGAGTGGGCATAGCATCATCAAAAATATAAAAAAGCAGGAGCTTTACAATGAACACGAAAACTTACCCCAAAATGATTCCCAAATATATTACAGCGCAGATCTAGAAAGAGTAATTATGTTGCTCAGATTCAAAGCTGCAATTTTTTGCCAACGCTTTACGGCATTCAATCAGACATTTGCACTACTAGGCAAAATCAGTTCCTCTTCAAAGCCATTAACAGTTATATGACATGATGGTATTGTAGGGAGAAAACAAGAGGATATCATGACGGCCTTCTACCATTTTCTTTTATGTTACCGAGACGATACTAATGTGAATATATGGCTCGATAACTGTAGTGCTCAAAATAAAAATTGGTTATCATACTCGTTACTTGTCTATTTAATCAGCTGTGAAATAATTTCAAAATTTGCTTTAAAAAGGTATTTTTGAAATACTTTTAGTTGTTTCATAAGATGACATTATATATAAGGTGAAGATTGTTTTTATGTTTTTTCAGTTTTTGTTAAGATCTCATTTTCAATTATTGTAAGTAAGTCCTCGTAAAGTAATTTTGTTAAAATTAAAGAAGACTGTGTCATTAAATGATTGATTTATATTTTATAATAAGCTCTTTTATTTCTGTAGCTTACTACTACTTTATTTGATTTCCTCAACAATCGTGTGGTAGTTTCAAAATTTAGTTTTACCGCCGCCGTTACGTTTTAATGTTTTGTATTTAGCGGCATTTAAGCCATGTAATCAACCTAAAAAATAAATGCAGAAAAATTATCCCTATAAGTCACTAGTCTTAAGTGCGGCTACGTGGTTCTAGCTGCAATAATATAATGGTTTTGCATAGTGTTTGTTCTCGGAGTCATAATGCTAAGCTATAACAACGTTAAAGTATTTAGTGGCATTATAGTCTAGTAATGAAGAGATTTTTTTAAGACTTTTAAATGTCAATAAAATTAAATGAAAATAATAAATAATAATAATAATCCACAACTATCACACAACGCCATCTAGTCCCAAGCTAAGCAGAGCTTGTGTTATGGGTACTAGACAACTGATAAACATACTTATATATTTCTAAATACATAAATATTATAGATAAATTACACCCAGACACAGAACAAATGATCGTGCTCATCACACAAACATTTGTCCTGGGTGGGAATCGATCCCACGACCTCCGGCATAACAGTCAGGGTCACTAACCACTAGACCAACAGGCCAAAATCACACTAAAGTGCCGTTATAGTAGGCTTAGCGGCATTATAATTGTACTTTCATAAGTTGTAAAATGTAAAAACATTAAACTAAAACGCAAAAAGCTATTTTTGTTAAGGTTAAATCATTATTAAACAAGTATGGTTTTTTGAAAGCGCAAAACTAGATCTAATTTTAGATATTGATAACTCTCGCATATAAGTTATAGTGGTGGTTTTGCTGGAGAGCGGCATTATAGTTTGCGGACGGCAGAATACCAAGAGAGACCTGGTCTACATTTTATCCGACAAACTTTAAGAAAAATTCATAAGTAGTTAATAGATCCTATGAACTTTTGATTGGCAGTAATAATTCCAATAAAAGTCCATGTAACATGCAATGCTGTGCTATGCCGGTAGTTAATGGTGTTCCCATTAACTACGCTACGCTTGAAGTTATTGACGAGTATGTTTCTTTATTATTCTTTCAACTCAGGTCATTTGACAGATCTTTGTAGGGCAGCGTTCGAGACATGCGACACATTCTCGTTTTTTATCTTTTTTTTTCTTCGATAGATTGTAGTTATATTATAATCGTAGCAGAAATAGATTGGTTCGACCGGGGTAGGACCACGTTTTCACAGAATACCAGCGTAAAATGACTCCTTAGTACTGCTGTGTTTCGTATGGTGAGTGTAGAGAACCGGAGACCCTTTTATTCGAAACGAAGTATTTCATCTCAGTCCTCAGCATCGATCACTAATAAAAAAAACTCTTTATTAGTGATCGATGGTCCTCAGGGATGATAACGCATCTGCATTGTGGTTTTTAATTACGGATAAACGTCTATGGGCCACAGCACCCACTTACCATCAGGCGGACTGTGTGTTTGTCAGCCTTTTTCTATAAAAAAGCCCAACAAAATTGTGTTGTCACAGTTTCTATTTGTATTCCAACTGAGGATCTGCAACTTGGTACTTTTAAGCACTTGGCCTTGTGGCACACACTATATCCGAATACTTATGTTACCACAATCCTATTGGTTAACTTTTCCATACCCATGCCCGATACCCGTTAGGTTAGGAATAGTACGGTATATGGAGTGTAGATAGGTAAATTTTGATACTAAAATCTTTTGCTCATTTGGTATTTTTCGAAAATATTTGAAAGTCTCTCTTGAAGCTATGTCAAATTAAATTGGAAGGATATTATTTTAGCTTAAAGATGATAAACTTTGATGATCAAAAACTCCTATGAAAAAATTTATAGCGTAAATTACTATTTAAATCGCAGCTTTAAATATTTAACTGTTCATAGAGGTCTTTTTTCTCATATTTAGCTTCAAATTTTAATACCTACGATACTGTTTTTTTTTTATAAATGACACAGAAACGCAGACATATCGTCCTATTTGTCCTTACAAACGCCATTATAACTACGCTCTTACTTTGGTTTCATCAGCATCAGTCAAAATTTTATATAAAACAATTTTATTGAAATAAAAATAAAGATAGAATTTTTTCTCTGATTTAATTTTATTTATCAATCTAATTTTATTTTAATTAAAGAAAATTTCCTTTATTTTCTTGCTGTGCTAAATGCATGAATTGAATTTTAAAATTATTCAAAATACAATCTTGTATGATCAAGATAAAATTTCTTTTCCTAAAGTGTTCCAAATTTTTGAATACTTTGACTGATTGGATACCATTGGCGTTCTGTTTGTTACTATAACATTGAACGCTTTAAATGATCGCTTATATTTGACGTTGTACGTATTCCGACATATTTGAGCAATATTAATTTTCTCAATAATTTGACCACTATAGATGGTTGAATGTTTATGATCACTTTGGATGTTTCAAAATATTTGACCACCTTGACTGCTCTCTTATATCTGACGCTGACTGTAAATTGTACACATTTTAGGGTTCTGTATATTTTAATCGGTTAAAGAGAATTTGCAGTCTCAGTATAATACTAGTATAATAAAACAAACTCCTTATTTTTAACGTTTATTTATCAATTTCTGTATCCACAATAGATACACAAAACAGTTTCGGCAATTTTAATATTTTGTTATTTACAAATACTGTCTGAATTAATGTATTAATGCAGTAAAATATTTAGAATGTTTTCGTTATATAACCAAAGATTTTCTTCAATTTCCGAATACTAGTATGTGTGATTTTACAGTGACGCTTTCGCCAGCACGGGTGGTAGGCGCGGCCCGAAACTATAATACGAGCTTAGAGTCGCGCGGTTTTGTATACTGTTGAACCGCGCGGCTGAATGCCGCCAGCGCGGGCCATCCGCGCGTGTTGGTACACTACGTAACGATCCAAGAGACGCAACGCTCGTGGCCCGCGACGCTTATCAACCGCGCTGGCGAAAGCGTCACTGTAAAACCACACTAACATAAACTTTTAATGTTCATTATGCCTTAATTAACAAAAAAAAAACCTTATAAAAATCACGTACAAAAATATATCGAATTGTTATAATATTAAGTCTGCCTTAAGCTATTTCTTGTGATGAATATAAATTTTTATTAGACGCGAAATTACTTTAGGTCAAACTTGATTGTTCGATGTCATTCAAACTAAAACTATAGGGGAATGTGAGATTTTCAAACGCCATTATGATACAGAAATTATAAATATTGTACATACATAAGTTATGTTACTGTTCTCTCTCAATAAATTATGCATATTGAATAAATTATTTTCCCGAAACAGATCCAGACTTTAGAGAGTATTAACACTGAATATCATTACAAAGAAAGAGAACTCTATTGAAATATTTAAGTCTCAACAAAGATTAACGAATAAAACGATTACTGCAAATATAATAGAAAACTTTTTGTTGAACTTTTGTTGTATAACATTTTACTCAGGCGCAACTCCGTGCCTGTAAGCAACGAATTCATAAATTCAAATACAACCCTCAACACAAATAACACAATAGTACAGTCTAGCAGACGAAATGCAATATTAAATGTACGATTAAGTGTAAAATTAGTAATTATAATCTATACAAAACTATGCTATGGAAGTCTCATTAGAGTGTACTGGGCACTGTTTTCTTATAACTCATCTCGGGCCGGCGCTTCGTCGTCTTCATCGTGCTCGCTCTGCAATTAAAATAAACCAGTTAAATACCATAAACATATGCAACTCGCTTATCAATATAAGTTTTTTAATTGATTTTTTGAAGTGAAAACTTCTTTAGCGGCGTTGTACACTTCTTTGTAATGGGTAAAAAATGTTAAACACGCGTCAGGACACGTGACCCTGATAGAGAATGCGTAAGACGGATGGAGAGAGAGAGACAGCCGGCGGAAGTATCCCCCTCTCTTTCTACGGCGCGGCGAAAATATATGCCCGCGCCCGCTGTGTCGTTCAGGCGGCGCAGGGCGCTTGCGCGAATGTACCTAATATAAATTGTCATGTTTGTGTACGATAGCGCAATAAATAAATATTGTATTCTACCACATAAATGATATTACTTTTATACTGATAATTAAAGAAATTCGTGCAAAATTATTCTCTAACCATTCCAAAATATCAAAAATGCACAACGTTAATATTCAAGTTTTCACTTCTGCCGGCACTCCCGGAGTGCAACCCGTCGTTTTTTTTATTCTTTATGGTAAACACTATGTGCCATCATTTAGTGTGTACCGCGAGCGAGATTAACTCGAATAAAAGTTCTCTTAAAGCAAACTCTTATAAAGATCAATTGTGATACAGAGCAAATAAGTAGGTATAGATATTAAATAAATACCATAACTAATAAAAATTGGCCATAAGTTATCTAACCCATATCCCGTGAGAGTCGTAAGAGGTGATAAAGGGTAATTGAAACAGGAGATCGGCGGCAGCATCCTCCTGACTACAGCTTAAAATAATAGCAAATGTGGTCACCGACCCGCCTGCCAAGCGGGGCAACTATTGCAGTAGGCCTTTACTAGGATAGGCCTTTTAAAGTAGATACATTTTTTTAAGAGCCGTGGTAGCTCAGATGGTTAGCACTCGCTGTGAATTTCACAGTACGCGAGCAAACCGGGTTCGATCCCCGCCGGCACCAATGAAATTGTTAATTGCAATTTTAAGTGCTAATTTACCACGTGCTCGGCGGTGAAGGAAAACATCGTGAGGAAACCTGCATGTCTGAGAAATAAGAAAAAAAAAATTCGAAGACATGTGAAGTTCGCCAACACGTATTGGGGCAGCACGACGGACACTTCGTAACCCTAAAACCCTCTCAGAAATGAGGGGAGGCCTGTGCCCAGCAGTGGGACTTAAATAGGCTGTAACTTTACTTTACTACTTAACATTTTTTTTAAAGAGCGAAGAAACATTCTGTAACGTTTCTTTACTACTTTAACTGATATATTTCAAGAAATACGTTCTAAAAGCTGACGAATAAGGACTGGGTACTAAAAGGATCAAAGATCAAAGTGCTATCTATAAATTATTACATTATACTGAATTAAGTATAAAATATTATGTACATAAATATCACCAAAAATGCTAATAAAATATTGTTTCGTGAAGTAATCTTATATTGTTGCAATAACTTGGCAGTAAGACTTATGTATTAACTGTTGAGCTTTGTTTAATTTAAAAAAAATGTATTTTAGACACTGGGACTAGTGTATGTTGTTACCACGGACTATTGCACTAAGAATGTGCGAGCACCGCAGGTCCTATAATTTTGTTTATTGTACGCGAGATACACGTCCACAAATACATCAAAATCCGACAATCGGTGGTATGCAGTGCACGTCAGCATAAAATACTCTGTGGCCATTATTTCGTTTGTAGGACCTAGGATGCTTCAAAAATTTTCACTGTAACATTACGCAGTTTTTTTAGGTCCGCGGTTGTTACCTGAACTGTGCATAATGCGATAAGTATATTTATGGTGCAATTTTATTAATACTGATTTCTTCTCTACTTTTTTTTAAATGAGTTGTTTTATTTTTCATATATCTAACAAGCTGATAGATTTCGTATGTGCGAAGGAAAAAACATCATAAAGATTGCAAGCAAAAATATACTTTACTCACAAACTTTCTTTATATACAATGTTATTTGTTGCTCCGTTTGAAGCTAAAATATATAAATTATCTATGTTAGTAACACGAGAGCAAGCGACGTACAGTTGACCGTGTGAAAAACAGCTAGCTAGCAATGTTCAGCGAACTTATCAGCAAAGTTATAGTTGAATTTATATATTTGTAGCAATTTACACGGAAACAAAACACGTCACTAAACACATAGTGTTTATAAAAATCATTGTTTCTTAAAACTTTAAGAGTAAGAATAAGAATATTAAATGAAGATATCGCAATATTTTTTTAGATAAGCGCCAAGTATCCAAAAAATAAAACTTAGGAAACGTAATTGAAATCTATCCAGTAGTTTTTCCGTGATGCACGCACAACTGCAAACCTCAATCATTTTATTTATATAGATAAATGCGTGAATTTTGTTAACTACCCTCTATAATATTATCTCAATCCAATACATAAAACTAATAGACATTAAATACATATTTTTAAAGAAAAATAAAAATACTTACAACACTTGGTACAGGCTCTGCTCCCTCTCCGTTGGTCTCTACGAACTTAGTGAGACCGGCGAGCGTCCTCTCACCGTTGTATTCACGCACCTGTTGAATATCGATTTATTATAATCACAAATATTAATAATATCTAATATACTAGGTAATATTTATAAAAATAAGTACACAATGTAAATAATTACACACTCAGGTACACGTTAACTCAAGGACTTCCAAACATTTAATATTTATATTTATATAATATTAAATGTTTTAGAAATACAAGGGGGTTAAATCTAATAGAAATACAAGGGGGCGCGTGCAGTTTTAAATCAGATGATCTCTGACAAGAAATATCTGATAATAATTATGAGATCAGACTTTATTTTCCGTATAATTTTCAATATACTGGAATATTTAATACTATATATTTATGATGCATGTCAGTAGTGTTAATAGGTGCATAAGTTCTTTAATCTCTTTCATGTATTCCAGGAAAATAAAATATTTATTAATCAAAATATGACACATTTTCGGGAGTTTATAGTTAGAAAATATAAGGATTTATCTTAATCGACTAATTGTTTAACTATTATTTCATTTTTACCAAAAACATGTATGACATGTTTTTAGACTATTATAATATATCTTAAAGTTCTATCCATTTATTAAATTTTAATTATAGTGATGTAAGGCAGCCGTCAATTAGCTGCTGCAACATCTTACAACAACGTTACAAAAAGGAATAATTCATGAAATAAAGGGTTGCTCCTAATCCTGCGCACGAGAGATTTTTATTAATAGTACATTTTACACATAGATAGTTGCGTAAAAACAATCCACACTTTATGCACAAAACCAAAAGGCCCCTGACGTATAAATACCTCCACTTTATTATGTTGTAGAGCCATATTGCAGATAATATATTAGTAGTATAGTTATAGCACGAATGGGTCTGCTCGACCGGGGCAGGACCACGCTCTCACAGAATACCGGCGTAAAATAGCAGTTCAACTCTGCTGTGTTTCGTATGGTGAATGTATAGAACCGGAAAGCCTTTTTACTGGAATCGAGGCATTCCATCTTAGTCCTCGGGGGTGACAACGCATTTGCATTTTGATTCTTAATTAAGGATAAATGTGAATGTCTATATGGGCCACAGCATCCACTTACCATCAGTTGGACTGTGTGCTCGTTTGTCACCCTTATCCAATAAAAAAAGGCTGCATGTGTAAAGAGAAGTCCAAAATGCTCTAAATAGAAGTAGTAGGTTTATCTTCCCCTAAATATCGCATGAACCTGCCACAATCATTTTTCACCGAACTGATATCAGCTGCGAAAGAAATTTGTTGTAAGTAAAATAAAACTTATTATTTTGAAAAAAAAAAAATACCTGGTTGTCCTTAGTGTACAGTTTGATGGTGGGGAAGGAAGTAATTTTAGTATGCTCAAGCTCGTTGGCGGTGGCGTCCATCTTGGCGATGATGACATCCTCATCCTTTTCAAAGTGCTCACCCAGCTTGTCGTAGATGGGAGCCAGCTGTTTGCAATGACCACACCTGCAGACAAAAATACGTTATACCTTCATACTAGACACAATTTCTCTATAACTAAAATATGTAGATAAACAATCCAAATAAAGCAGCTCTTGAACTTCTGCAATCAACTGCAAATTCAAACAAACATTACTGATGCCTGATTTCTCTACTAAGGATAAACATGAAATGCCTCACAGCACAGCTCACAAGTCTAAACTAGTAATACGGCTGTGGAAATACTAGTGAACTACTTCTTGGGATTTATTTGAGCTTGGAATATGGATATGGATAATAAGGCCGCAAAATAAAGCTAAGTGAATATGTAAACTTAGCACAATATTGAACAACATGTACAAAGTAATTTTAGGGAATAATTATAACTTAAAAAAAAGTAAAAACCGACTTCAAATTGCTAGAAAAGAAGTTATTTATTTGCAATCCTTAAATACAACCTATATAAAAAAAGAATTATCGAAATTCGTTCACAATCTGCGAAGACATCGCGTAACATACACACAAAAAAAAACATAAACATGAATTGAGAATCTCTCCTCCTGTTTAAAATCATTTAAAAACGTTTATAAGTTGCTGTACTTATTAGAAGCAAAAGGAGGGTGATTAGAAAATTAGGAGGGTGTGTAGAATAAACCAAAATTATCAGGTTTGATAAATTCAGTGTATGAGTTGATATATCCTCTCAAGGTTTTTGCTACTATAAGTTATCTTTTCGACACCTACGAAACAAATGGTGCAACCTTAGCTTGTAGCATTTCATTTATGAACCTGATTAATCACTTCTTATTTAACAATTTGCACAAACTTTCGGAATGATTATTCTTAAATGCATTGAAGCCATATTCGAAATTTGCAGCAATGACAAAATTATAATGGTAAAAAAAACAGATTGTTTTATATAGGTAACCTGAAAGATAGTGGACTCAAGGTGAACCGGATTCGTTCGATAAGCGACCTCTTACGTAATATTACATCAAACATCTGCCGATACGCAAATATCACAAGTTGACAAGTGAATACAATAGAGAAATGAATTAACATAATAAGAGTATAGTTTCCAAACCAATGGGCAAGTAACAAATGTTTATTATTCTCGGTCCACTGAATACACTCTAATGAGACACTTTTAACCTTGGACGGAACACTTGAGTACATAACTCAAGAAAGCATCACGTCTGCTTTCATAGTAAATTCCGTTATCTAGACATAATCATATGTTGTAATAGTCGAGTCTTATGGTCGCCACACACGGTCAGTTCTTACTGATCATTCCAACTGATTAGTTCAATAAAACTAAATTTACGGATTTTATCGCGTTTATTTCATTACTTTTACTTATTTTTAATTCCCGACGTTTCGATTCTATTTAAGAAATCATTATGATCAGTTCAAACTAAAACTGTTGATATTTTTTTTAAAATATCGGATTTTCCATATATCGATCATTATAAATATATTAATAATAAAATTTATAGTTTTACATATAAGTTTATTTATGGATATATCGAAAATCCGAGATTTTAAAAAATATCAACAGTTTTCATTTGAACTGATCAGTTGGAATGATCAGTTGAACTGACCGTGCTCCACCATTATGGTCTCATAATAGACGTAGTCGGCAACAGACGCCCTAGACAAAAGTTTATCGACCAAATTAGCAATATAATGAAAATGGACCAAGTAAAAGTACCCTTAACCAACGAACACGTATGCGTAGATGTATGGATGTGAAAAAAGTGAGAGGTGTGTCAGCAATGTGACAAATGCAAGTCTGTTATCTCTGCCCACCCCCATGGGTAACAAGCGTGATGGTTGATGTATGTATATGCGTAATTTAATAGTTTTTATGTAGATAATCATGGCAGCGCAGTGTAAAGCGACACGGGAGTAAACGGAATAGACCTGTGTCGATCGATCATTTCTCGTGACCTGGGTCGATCATGCCCCACTTACATGGTGATCGGGTTAAAAAGATTCGATCGTTTCGATCATTTGGGTCGCAGCTCGTTTGTATACTTTATATGACCGAATGAAGAATGCTGAACATGTGCTACAATAGTAATAATACTACGATTTGTTTATTGGTTGAATTGTATGTAAACGAAGGAGACAGAAGACATTTTATTTATTACGTCGTTGTGTGATTGTGCACGATTCGATTGATTATATGTATGTAAACAATGCAAAAAAAGTATAATTTGGTTTGTCTTGTCACCTTGAAATCGGGTTAAATAAGATCGAATCACTCGTGTACAGGTTGCAACCGAATCAAAAAGATTCGATTAATCGCGATCGACACAGGACTAAAACCGAATGACTTTTTTTTTATAGAAGTAAGGGTGACAAAAAAGCACACGGTCAACCTGATAGTTAGTTAATCTTGTGTTCTATAGCCACTTACGTCAATCCTTGATTAAGAATTAGAATTTAGATGCGTTGTCACCCCCTGAGGTTTAAATTCGATGTGTAAAAGCGGTGCAATTTTGTGTATTAAATATCTGCGCATGTGAATTATCAGTGGAAACAAGTGGATCTCTTATTACTTGACATTGGCAATAATACAGTGCCTAGGAGTCCATTATCAAAGGAAGAAAGAAACCCATGACATAGATATTTTTCTAATTTATTGATAGATATATTTAAAAATCTAATTTTAAGTAGTGTTTACCTAGCAGCTAGTTTCAAGGTCAGGTGCGCCACGAAATCCTTGATAAATGCCACGCATCAATTAGGCTGCATATGATTTTAATTTCCATATTTTTAATCGAATTTAAAAATACTTATAAATAAATAAATAAACTATGCTTCTACTTCATTCCCCTGATACCTAATTTTTTGCAAAGGGTAAATCTTTTTTCCTTATAGTATAGGTATAAAATTATTTATAGTTACTGAACTCATAAAATGTTTTCAAATGTTGATTTAAATTAAACGTTATGTCGTACTTTTATAAAGAAAAGAAAGTGATTGATATTTCTTATTATATAACCAATGTGAAAACCTTACATTAAATAAAAAATTATATACCTATTATCGACAACGATTCTGTTATATATGTTCTTCTACAACTCATAAAAAAACCTGTGTTGTACATGGGCCTCCCCCGTTGCGGAGAGAATTTGAAGATCGATTTGAAGATCACAGTGAAATTAAACGAAATGAGAACTTCATTTTTCGATGTAATAAATTCAAATTTTGATAGTACGTCTCGCATCTTAACTGGTTCCCGTGGCCCGTTCGCGCATTTCACGTCGGTACGAGATAATATTCCACCGTATAGGTAAGATTTCTAGTATGTCCTAAATAGCCCTTTACGACACCCATAAGGCGAAATAGTTAATGTAACGGACGTAATATAACATGTATACTAATAAAATTATTTTAATATTATGCTTGTTATAAATATAAACAATTCGTTTTTAGAGTGTCTGAAGTAAACATAATAAATACATGCATTTATTTATTAAAAATTTTACTACTACTTCCATGCAAGTTATACTATTTTGCAAAACAAAATATTATCAACCTTGTCGCTAATCATATTATGTTTTACGCTTAATCTGAAACGAATTATTTTCAAATAGTACAGTTGTAAGTGAAATGAGCAAATAAAACAACGGCTTGTCGACTTCATGGATCGGTAGCGCAGCGCCATGAAATGAAAATGAAATGATAACACTTTATTTTTCAACGTAAATTAAAACTTCGTTTATCAAAATCAACATGTTTTTTATCTACCAGTTTCAAAATGAGGTTTCTCAATCTGGAGAAAAAATGGCGAAAGGTATGGGCCGCAAGTACAAATCTCGTGTGGTTCAAGTGTTTAAAGGCCTACAAATAATTGTTTAGGATCTGGATGTTTGTTCATGATACAGGAGAAAATCCTTATGAGGGTAATGTTTTTTTTAAACCATTATCACTATGATTTGTTCATAAATATCGCAGAAATTAATAAATAACGGACAAAATAATACGAAATCATTTGGCGGACGAAAATAAGACGAGAGACGAATGAGAAAATACCTACCATGGGGCGTAGAACTCAACGAGAACTGTCTTGGTGTTGTCGAATACCACCTCATCGAAATTGGTGGCCACAAGCACCTTAACGGGCTTGGCAGCCCAGTCTTCGGGCAACTCCTCGCTCAGTAGGTGTTGTTTCAGGGTTCCCGCGAAGAATGATTGAACGAATTCCTGTTAACAGAGTAATTAAATTATTACAATTTGTGGTGACACAAAAAGTAGTAGATCTAATAGACAGTGTAGATTACTAATGAATAGAATTTAAAAAAATACCACAGTTTGCTTCTTTAACACATTTTTTACAGTGTTAAAGAATTTATGGAATTTAAATATTATTTAATTTTTTGTATAAATTAATAATCAAGTTTAATGTAATAAAAATATAATAATTGAAAATTGTTAGCATTAATGCATGCCATTTTATACCTGAACCAGGTGTTTTCTTTATTAAAATAATATGGTTCATCTATTAAATTGTACATGTTCAAATCAAATAAAGTTAATCCTTCATTAATTCTAAATTCACATACACATATTTAGAGCTTATAGAATGGATCTTGGCGATCTCAATATTATTTAAGCCAGCTTTTATTAGAATTTAATTATAAAATTGTCTTTGAATGTACAATGTATTATTTTTCGTAAGAAAACTAAAGAAATGCTTCGAGCTGGGAATTGGTCATCACAGGGTTTGCGCAGACATGTACAGTCCGCTGTACACTTACAGGTGGGAAACACAAGAGAGACAGATCCTCAAAAAAATACAAATATAAGCGCCAAAACGGATCAATGTTTCAAATCAAAAATATTATGACGGTGCCATAAAACTTCAGTTTTACGATTTCTCGCTTTGATTTTACATGGCAAACATCTGATTGGACATGCCACTTACTAGTGCAGCAGGCAACAATTAGATACGCTGATAGAATTTAATTTTCAGTATGAAATTATTTATATTGCTTTACGTTCAGTAGTACCAATAATACTTATACAACATACATAGGCATATACTATAAACAGCTCTACTAATTCACATATCCTCTATGTCATGGTAACATATATAATTGTGAGTTTTCAAAATATTTTTAAACTTTTATTACAGTCACAGTAAATCATAGCGCAAAAAACACGTCAGATATGCGCTTCGAGCTAATTTGTTTTTCATGAAAAAACACTATCTAAATGTTTTAATTCAAACTAGTTTTTACAGATTTTATCGCGCATATAAACTTTTTTATATCACCGACGACTGAGGTGTTCACGTCCCAATGTCATAGTTAACCACGTTACTCACAGATTAAAATTATAAATTTTTGTTCTTATCTACACTGTATGAACTTATAGTATCTTGAAGTCTTGCAGTTGTAATCATTAAATTCCTTTCCTTTACAATAAGCTTCTTTACAATAAGTTTCAAATAAGCTAATTCATTTTACAAATTTTAATATATTGCCCAAAAGCAGACCATTTTTAATAGAAAATATATAATATTTCATGTATTTTCTATTAATAATGAACAGTAACAGTTTGCCATGATCTCTGTCCTTCCATCTGATTGTAATGTGGTTGCCTTCAAGACAAGAATGAATAGGCTTTTGTTAAGCTAAGTCAGGGGCTTTACCAACCTCGGCCATATCACCACTCACCATCAGTTGGGACAGTAATCAAGCACTGGCTTATTGTAATAAAAAGATAGTAGTTAACGTAAACATGGATAAAATACTATTTACTGTGACTCCTAGTAAATGTTTCTTTCTCATAATAATCTTATAAACAGACCACGATTAGATATTTGCTTCTTCTTAATAAAGTTTGCCATAATCATGTTAGGCATGTGAATTGCCGATCACAGTATTAGACATCTTACACTTTTAATTTTAATAGTACATTCCACTGTAGTATGAGTATTTCATGTGACAGTAATGAATTGGCTAAAAAAAACTATTTCCCCTAGACTCATGCTTTTATATTTTATATTTTATTAAAATGACAATTGCAATGGGAATACAATAATATCATTTTTATAATTTTTATAAAACTGATGGGACAAGGAACATACAGTCCACCTGGTAGTGAGTGTCTACAGCAGTTAATAAACACTTGCAGCACAAGCAATTGTGCAACAAATTCTGTAGACAAGAATGTTGGTTATACAATGTAAATATAAGTGTTACAAAAGACTACAAAATAAAGTGGTACACTAAAAGTAACATAACATAACATAAACACTCACGCCTGTCACCCAGAGGGGTAGGCAGAGACTACGGACTTCCATTTGGCACGATCCTGACATACCTCTTTCGCCTCCTTTACATCCATATATCTACGCATACATGCTCGTCGGTTAAGGGTACTTCTAACGTGGCCCATTTTCAAAACATCGCCAATTTGGTCGATAAACTTTTTTCTAGGGTGTCCCTTCCCAACTCGGTCGTTCACATCTGCCATATAAATTTGCTTTGTCACTCTTTCCTCATTCATTCTTTCTACATGACCAAACCACCGAAGCATTCCTTTCTTAATCCTGGTCACAACATCAACTTGCATACCACATTTATCTCTTATCACGCAATTTCTCACCCTGTCATTCAGATTCAATCCTAGCATATTCCTTAAAGACCGCATTTCTACAGCATTTATTCTAATTTCGTGCTTCTTCTGCCACACCCAGCTTTCACTACCATACATTAAAGTAGGGACTAACACAGCATTATGAATTACCATACGTGCCTTTTTTGACACATTCTGGTTCTTCATAATAGAGTGTAGTGCCCCATTCACTCTATTCCCTGCATTTACTCGTCGTTCTATATCCCTATCATATCTACCATCCTTGCTAAATACACATCCCAAATACACAAACTCATCCACTTGCTCAATTAACTCTCCTTCTATTCTTATTTCACATACCGTTTTGCTATCTTCTCTTTCAAAAACCATCACTTTCGTCTTACTTGCGTTCACTTTCATTCCCCTTTCTTTTAATTCCCAGTTCATTAATGTAACCATCATTTGCAACTCAGCCGCCGATGACGCAAATATGACTTGATCATCGGCATACAAAAGGCATTTGACGGTTAACTCGCCCATTCTTAACCCACATTCTTCATCTTTCAAAGTTTGCAAACACCTGTCCATAAATAGGTTGAACAGCCAAGGGAAAGCTACACAGCCCTGTCTGACACCTTTTTGGATGCCAAACCAGTCCGAGTAGACCCCATTGATCCTGACACACTAAAAGTAATAGTTCCTAAATTCAGGAATTATTTAAAATAAATCTCTTTACCTCAATGGTATTGGCGTTGAGTTCTGAGCTCGTTGGTTTGTATTTAGCCATGTCCTGTTCGAGTGCAATAAGACGAGCCGATGGCACCTCGTCCTTCTTCATACCGAAGAATTCCAAAATTCTAGAAGCAAAACCAAATTTAGCATACTTATTTTAAATTAAAATCAGGGTACAATTCATATTACACTGTAAATCTTTTTCAATAACGACATACATGCATGTTTACCTATTTACCAATGCCTTCTTTTAGACATTACAAATTAATATAATGCGGTTGTTATCACTTACAACTGAAAATTTGTTTTCTTTTAGCTGTATAAACAGACTGGCAGAGAAGAAAGGGCATGTTAAAAGAAAATACGTAAAAAAGAAAAAAGAAGAAAACAAAAAAGGTCTGTCGAATTAAAATCGGTCAACTAATATCTGAGATATTATCAAGCTATTCATTTAAAAAAATACAATCTCACTCATAAATTCTTTTTAAAATCGATTTAAAGACCTTCTTCACATACAAAATTTACAGAACAGACTTTCTGATTTCCCATAATGATTTCTTTCATTTATGTAAATACTACTTGTTGATTGAAACTTACTTTTCCCACGGAACGAAATGGGGCGAGTCATATGGTGGTGGTATGAGACAAACCTCACTCAGTGTTGCCACTTTAGCGAATTTGTCGCTAAATCTAACGAGTTTTTTGTTAAGCTGGGGAGTTTAATTCAATGCTTAGCGACAAAAAATATTCTGGCGACTTTTAGCGACATTTGCACTTACTACAATTTTTGTTACCATCTGACTACTTTAGGCGTAAGGAATACTATACTCTATCCGTTAAAGAAATAATTAAACGTAAAGGAACCGAAACAAACGTTCTCTGGATGTCGCTTATACAATAATAAACACATTAAAAAAAGCAGAACTACATTCCATCATCTATTACAAATAAATCTCTTATCATTAACATGTACATTATTATGCTCATATTGCTTATACACACACATATATGTATATATATATATATATATATATATATATATATATATATATATATAAAAATATACACATATATATAAGAATACTAATGTGTAGTGAATATATTGTTCGATTTTATCTTTGTTTCGCGTTTTTTTAACAAATTTAAATTTAGCGACATTTGGGGACTTTTTTTGTTACTAAATTCATGTATAACTAGGGACTTTTTGACGGCAGTCTAGAGACCTACGGTAATTCAATGTGGCAACACTGACCTCACTCTACCCAACTTTTGTTCCTATGCTTTGTGCAGTAAGGAGGAATAGGTACGTCAACTTTTTCTCAATATGCCGCGACCTATATGCGACTTATGCCGCCGACTCAGGCTGTGGTATATACTTGCATATATATTATATTTATATACCATATTTAAGATCTGTCTAAATATCTATTTCTATATGTTTAATCTATATATATTCCACATTTTATAATCTGTTTATTCAATAATGTCACTGACATTATTGAATAGACAGAGATACTAATAAAGTTTGTAATGAACTGTTTAACGCATACCTACTTCCGTCGTTGGCGCGGACGATTTTAATCGCTCATAATGATAAAAATTCTCTTGTTCTGCAGTGATTTTGTTTTTAAATGCTGTTTATCTTTATTATTTTTACTCGAATAATTTATCACTATTAGTAAATTGTAAAATTTTAATTTCTCTAACTGCTCAGTAGCGCAAAGGTTGAGCACTTGACTGAGGCTTGGCAGGTTTGAATCCAGCAAAGGAGTACTTGACTTGTAAGGCCTATAAATCTTTTTTAATTTATATATACAATTTATGTATGTATAACATCCCTACAAAACACGTAAAATTTCTATTAAAAGTAGCATTGACAAAAAGTTGTAATATACATAATATTACACATTTACTGACCTTTGGTGGTCATCTTCATCTGTGTCGATAGCAACGGCCATGATTCTGTCGCGGTAGTTTTTGGCGACTGGCTTCAACTCTTCCATGTACTTCTCGAAATCACCATTTTTCTGCAAGCATACATTTACGATAACGCAATCACAGTTATAATTTAAGCGTAATAAAGTCGAAATTCGAATGGCGCATACTCGCTACGTAAAGTTCATCGACAGAACGTGCTATGGAGGTCAATGAGTCTATTAGGTCAATCACCTTGTCTTTTACTCGATAGGGGAATGAAATATACATTTGGTAAAAGAAGGAACTTGGGCACAATATTTAAATAGTTCATACCCAAAAACAGTTGAAGAAATTATTATTATACCAACTTAGAAATAAATGCTACTTCAATTTTTTAATATCCGATTTTTTTTCTACACATATTATTTATTAATCGCTTTTTTAACTTTGTAGAAGTAAACTAAGTAACAAGTTGATAATAACTAAAATAAAGTAATTTTATTAAATTAATGTTGAAAGAACTAATTCATTTATCAGTGTTTAAGAAAGCTATAGGTAAAACATATCTAAAATCATTAAATAAATGTTTCAATAATTAATAAATAAAAACAATGTAATTTCGTTTTTTTTTTTCTTATTTTACATTGTGTTTACAGTAATAAAAAACGACTAGCCTATAATATTCAAATTTTTTTTAATGTCATGACAGTTATCTATTGGTAAAAGTTGGTTATCTACTTTCACAATAAGAAATCGCAAAGTGTATGTACGGACGCAAAACTGATGGCATGATCTGTTTGCAATAATTCTTCAGCCATTCATACATAATAAAATTTTTGAGTACATTTAAAATTAAATATCAAAAAATACCAAAATAAACATTCTGTAGCAGTGATGGCGAACCCGCGAGTCAGATCCACGTGGACTCTTTAAATGACTCACGCGTTGATTTTTACTAACTTATTTCTTAAACTAAAAAACATTGAAAGAACAGACAAAAAATTTAAAAAAGTATATCAATTTAATGCCCTGCCTAATTTACTGCGTGCTACAAAACTTATTTTGTTGCGCGCATTTAATTAGGCAGGGCTTTTTCGAAGTGTTAAGTTAGCACATATTTGCGCGCCTCAAAATATAATTTTGTTACGCGCATTAAAATAGGCATGGCTTTTTAAGAAGTGTGTTAGCACATATAAAATTAAAAGCTGGGAAAAAGATTTTATCCCTGTTAATTTTTTACTCATTGGTGACTGCCGACTGGGCATGGTGTCACATGATGTGATAATACATGGTTCCACGCCATTTATATAACATTTAAACGACAATCTTTATTATTCACTCTTCACTTGAAAAGTAGTGAGGAGTAAAACAAAAAGGAAAACTTTTTAGGAGATTTCAAAAGTGGGACCCAAAAAAGCACTGACTTAGTGACCCACAAGCTATTACTAAAAGAAATAATAAATAAAAATCGACCTCAATAAGGTTCGCTGCATCACTGTCCTATTACCTAATATGGTATTATTTCATTATTATACTTAAATAACTAAAAAAGGTTTTGGTATAAATAAGCTATAAAGATTTGAGTTTCACGCTTCTAAATGAAGAGCTGAATACTTTTTTTAATTTCCAATGCATGTTTAAAAAAAAAGAATATATAAGAGAATATTACTTTGTAACACTATGAAGATTACTATTATGTATAATACTCCCCTTAACTGTTCTAAGTAAGCTAAAAATTCTTGTGCGGAGGACGGAGGAGTGATTTTCTAAACTAGCAGTCCAAATCAACCATCAGGTTTCTTTTGCTTTGTTTTATGCACATAAAAAATATAATTTACCTTGGACAGGAACAGCAGCAGATGGTATTTGATCTGCCCACCAAAGATCTTGGATGCAGTCTCATGGGAGAACTCCACAATGACAGGCATGCTTTGAACGAAGACCCATGTTTTGAAGAGATCCTCATTAAATGACTCTGCTTCATACTTGACACGTGGCTCCTCAAACTGATAACAAATGTGTACCATTAGTAACTTAGTACCGTTGCAATACAATGACTTTAGAAGCATTGTCATAAAGGTAGAAATGAAAGATATTTTGAACTTTAAGAGATGTGAAGATGTAATCCTTCTAGCTTTTTTTAGACAGAATAACTTTTAAATATTTAGGAATAATGGCATAGTATTGATTTCTGTCGCAAAGGGCTCTTGAGCAAGTGTCATCCTTGTCCTCCCTCTTCTACCTTTTGAACTGACTTCAAAAAAACGGAGGAGGTTCTCAATTCAACTGTATCTTTTTTTAAGTGTGTTACCTCAGAACTTTTTCCTGTGTTCCATATAAAATTGATCAAGATCGGACCAGTAGTTTTTGAGTAATCCTTAATAATGTGTATTTAATTGACTTTGACTACATTGATGATGTTCTCATTTTATTTATATTGAAGTCAGTTGTACAAATTTTTTAATTTTTTCACTCGTAAAATATAAAATCTTGAGTTTTTTTATCTTAATGTAATGATATTTTTTACATTAAAAAAATCATAATATAGTTATTAAGCACATGGTTATTTACATTAAAGTTGAAGTTGTTAAGGAACTATGTCCTTAATTACCTCTAAATTTATAATGTATGGTTAAACAAATAGAACACCAAAAAAATATTACAAAAGGTCAGAACTTATCTTAACCTCAAGATAAGTGACAAAGTAGATGAATATAAATTTCAATACAATGATGGTTGATTTAAAATAATTTCGAGCTCCATTTTTCATTTACATACACATTTACAGCAATCAGTAGTCCATAGATAAAAAAAATCAAAACGTAGTCATTTTTAACAAGTATTATTGCAAAATATTAAAACAAATTTTGATATTTGGTAAAGTTCCATAGCCATTTATCATCAAGAACCTGTTTATCTGTCCATGTGTCAGCAGGCAACATTATAATTTTAAATTAAGAGATATATTAATAATATGAATTTATATATGAGCGTAAAGGTAGGTAGGTAGGTATTTTTTAGGGTATAATTTTATTTAATATTTCAGATATTATGTTATACTCACGTTCTTAAACAGAACAACGTCTTCTGGTTGAGCTTCTAACTCGTCAATGATTTTCTCGTCGCTAACAATTGCAAATACTTGGTCATCAACAAGCCCTGCAACAGCCAGGAAGGCCTTTGCTTTTTCAGTTGCCTGGTCGGGGAAGAAACCAAATACAGCAACAGTGTTAGCAGCAATTAATTCCTTAGCTTGTTCTACTGATGTGATCTCTATAGCAGGAGGACCAGTTTTCTTCTTCAACCATGCGACAATGTCGTCAGCTTGTCGTCCACCTGTTTGTAAGAAAAGTATTATGTATCAGCTCAAATATTTGAAATTACACTATAAGCAAAAATTAATTACAAAAATAAAAATAATTTTAGTGTATTTTTATTTTTACTTTCATTAAATATAAATTTATTAATGACAAAGAATTCCAACTCATGAAAGGTGATTAAGAACTGTAATTATGGGCATGAAAAGCTAATTAAACATTGTTTAAAAACTAATTCCGTTGCAATTCTGAAAACAATTTGCTTTGGTAATTATATTTCAGTATGACTAAATTATTAATAACATTACCTGAGTAATCAATAGGGTTGCCGTTCTTAAAGAATTTTAGTGTTGGATATCCCCTAACTCCATAGCTCTCGGCAAGCTCTTGCTCCTGTGTGGCATCTACCTTCGCCAATTTGATAGGAGATTCTTCTTCCTTCAGTTTCGTAGCAGCCTTAGCATATTCCGGCGCCAACGACTTGCAATGACCACACCAGGGTGCATCTGCGGCATAAAATATAAATTCACATTTCTACTCTAGAACGCCGGTAAAGACGTGTAAATTAATACTACTTATAAAATACTTAAAAGTTTAAAATACTTTAAAATAGCTAAAAAGGTGAAAGCATAAAGAAATGTTAGAACTTACAGAATTCGACTAATATGAAGTCAGTGGTGGAAACAACATTATCGAAGTTGGCTTTGCTGAGAACCAGAACATTGTCTTCGGTTGGTATTTCATCGCCGAGCGCGGCACCCAAAAGGGCTATCGCTACTGCTATTAATGTTACTCGCATCTTAAATGAAGGAGTGCCTGAATACAACTACTTTTTACTCGGACAACGAAGCTCAACAAAACGCCGACACCGAAAATGCCACTTCATTCACACTCACACCGTCTTATTTGACGTGGCAGCGTCGATCGTGTGTTGGACTGTGATTGGTTGACGTTTTTTTTAAAGAGATCTTATTGATACAAAGATAACAAAGCTACAACACAGCAAAGTTTATTTTTAAAATTAAAATAAATTTTATATTTAAATTGAAGTATCATTCTTTTACTGTTTGAGGCACTTAAGAAAGTTTATCATACATACCTAATATAATATACAATCCAGTAAGTACTTAACTACGATACACGCGTATAATACAAGGCTTCATGGTCTTCTTACATTTGTCTACAACAGGAAACCGTTTTGACACTTGGTTAGGGTGTATTAATTAGGAACACCCCAAATTTAATAACATTTAAGACTTTCCGTAATGTATTATCATGTAAGCTCATAAATCATAAAATATATATATTAACTTCAAAAATTGCGAATAAGTTAAAGACTGCAAGACAAAATGGTACATATTTTTAATAACTAAATTACTAAATTTTACTGCCTCGTCTAATGGTTGTAGTAGTGCGACTGCTGATCATGAGGTCCTCGGTTCGAATCCCGGGTCGGGCCAAAAAATTAATTATTGACTTTTTCCGTCGAGAAATTCTCAGTAGTTGCCCGGAATCAGGAAGTTGCCGGTGTCTCACCCCCCGTGCCTCGGAAAGCACTTAAAGCCGTTGGTGCTGCGCCTGATCTCTCTCCGGTCGTCTCGGTTTACCATTCCCATCGGATTATGAGAGCGAGGGAATAGAGAGTGCACCTGTGCTTGCGCATACACTTGGGCACTATAATCCTGTCCTGCGTCGATGGCTAGCCTCCGTCGAGGCAGGTCGCCGTGGCCGAAATTCGGTCTAGAGGACATTATTATTATTACTAAATTGACATAGTTTGCATCAAAGTCGATGCTGAGACATAGTGTACAGAAAAATTAAGGCCCCTTATTTAGAATCACAAAAGAATTTGGAATTTATGATGTTCTATTTGGTTATTTAAAGTCGCCTTTATTCAAATTATAATCTTTCATTCATCCTTTATAGCAGACTAATAAATGTCACAAGCTCAAAGTATAAACTAGAACGTCGTCTAAATAATTATATAAAAAAAAACGACGGGTTGCACTCCGGGAGTGCCGGCAGAAGTGAAAACTTGAATATTAATGTTGTGCATTTTTGATATTTTGGAATGGTTAGGGAATAATTTTGCACGAATTGCTCTAATTATCATTAGAGCAATTCGTGCAAAAATAGAGTATAAAAGTACTATCATTTATGTGGTAGAATACAATATTTATTTATTGCGCTATCGTACACAAACTAAAAAGTTTATTTCTCAGAAAAATCAACTTCCATCCATAATTTCGACGACGTCTTACGAATTTTCGATCAGGTCACGTATCCTGACGCGAGTTTAACATTTTTTACCCATTACAAAAAAAGTGTACAACGCCGCTAAAGAAGTTTTCACTTCAAAAAAACTTTATCCCCTATTTTTACACTTAGGGATGTTTTTTTTATCATCAAAGTTATATGAGATCAACACTATGACAACATGACAATATGACCCTTCTTGAAATAACGGGATTTAAGTCATGAAACTAGAGCTTATATAATCGGGTGAAAAAATAAAAATAAAAATTATTTCGCTGACAGATTTTTACAGATATTTTAATTTCTTTTCATAAAAAATGTACTTAATTATAATTCGTTTAATTAACATTGTTTTAAAAATTGACGCCGAAAAAAATAAAAAAGTGTTCTGAATGCAATGTAAACCTTTTTAATAGAAAATGATAAATAACATGATAACAGATTTGTAGCTTTAGCAAAAATTAAACATATCATCCCGTCTTTTCGAGTCGAGGAGAAGGCAAGTATCAATCAGACTGTAAGTCACATTATTAAATATACTCATCATAGCTTATCTAAAGTTTACTGCTAAACATAGGTTTATTCCATTGATTGCTTCATAGGCAGTGGATAACCATGTAGTGGCGGCGTGAGCGAATCTACTATCCTATATTTCGCAGGTGTCATAACAAGCGATAGAGGGAAATAAAACAGAAGGTACGCAGCAGCAGCAGCAATTTCCGAATAGTAACTTAAAATTAGATAAAATATCGCTTTGATCGTTTTGACAATATTATACTATCTAACATATAAAATATTATTCAAATAATAGTGAACCGATTCAACTTTAATTAATATGTATCACATTCTGATTTATTAAAATATAGACAATCATTAAAAAAACTTAAAGTAACACTTAAACGTAATGTTGATCAATTTACATTTATTCTAAAACAAAACTAACAAAAGACTAATCCAATATCGTTATCCCTGTCTATGATTTTTTGCACCAACCGCGAAGTGGCATTGCTGCATGCGTTTGAAGTGGAGTAGTTAACCACGATATTGGTTTGAATAATATTAATAATAGGATAATCTTGTTATACGGAATGGTAATGTCGACCGAAAATATCCTTGACTATGCCGGGTATCATCAGCACAATATCAGACTAATTCGCAAGAATAGTCCTATCTGTGATGATGGTCCGGTCTCAGCAAAACCTAGCGCGGTCATTTTTGAGCACGACTTTGGGCAAGTATTATAATAAGACAGTTTCCGATCCACGAGACCGTATTTCAGAGCGAGTTTCTGGTATAAAATCCTGGCTTCTAGGTTGTGCCTGTGCAAGTACTCAGAGTCAGAAAGCGCCGAACAACCAGAGATGATATGCCTAAGTGACTAACCAGGAAGTGTCAAGCTCGACAAATGTCGACGATAGTCGTTGGTCTTAATAACCTATATATTTAACTAATATTTAAATAATATAATACGGTGTTAGAAACAATAGCCAGCCGGTCCAGCTCTGACCCTCTGATAACTTTTTCTAAGATAGGAACAATGAGAACTTATGTTATGAGGTTAGGTGTTTACATTTAGCATTCTGTATAAAATTGATATTTTTTTGTAAGAGATGATGACTTGTACTGACGATGATGATGAAAATAGAAGAACTGTAAGAAATACGCCCTCCTATCGTCAAGAACAGTACGAGAGAAAAGTTAGGCGTGTGGTTACCTATCTAATATTTGACACTGACACTGACACTGATTTGCACTGAACACTGATTTGTGACCGTGGTAATTATGTTGTGATCGTGATAACAACTTTTAAACAATTTGTAAATAGTAATAACATAGAAGAAATGGAAAGTTCTTGTAGAAGATGCAAACAGAAGGGGTAATTTTATTCTGATAAATGTAGCACTGTAATTTAGACCTAATGTAATGAAATAATTTTGAAGGTACAACACAAGTCTACTGTATTGCAATAAAAATATTATTTTCACAAATATTTCAATAGAACGAAACTTTCATTACTTATTAAAAAAATAGTGTATGTAAGAGTTATTAGTAAAAACAGTTAATTATTCCAAATAAAAATAAAGCGATGTATTATTTAACAGATATCTTAGTCTTTAAATTTGCTTAGAGACATCAGTGCCATTTGAGTTGCTAAATCAATGATAGTGACCTTCAGAATGTTTGAAAGATTTTATTTTAGAATTTTAAAATTGGATACCATCCAAATTTACACCAGCACTATAATTGATAGTCATCACATTTAGTTCCATAGATGATATTCACATGAAAATTAGTTAAGGTGGGTTTATTAATATATTCCACTTTTATATTTTAGTATTTAAAAAAATAAAAAATAAAAGTGAAATCATATCAGTTAAATTATATAATAAAAAATAGTTTTTCCAAAATAATTTAGATGCCGGAGTTAACCGTAACATCTGAGATATATGAAGAATATGAATATCAAACAAAAATTAAACCAAGCCAAGATGGGAGTAAGTAAAATAACATTTTAATGTTTGTTAAAAGTTTTTTTTGGGGTGGAGTGTGTGATAGTTGTGAAATGTAAATTGTAGAATATTATTGTGATGATAATGACAAAAAATAGAAAGAACTAGAAATATTTTTTTAAATATTAAATAATTAAATACCCTCATTTTAATATTTATAAAATTCATTTTACAAAACAAAATATGCTTTACTATTATAAATGTTAATATTTTTCACTCACACTTTTATTGAGACTTACATAAATTGAAAATGCATGTTATATTTAGAAATTACTAGATAAAAAAAAATATACTCTTAGAAAGAGTAGATTACTTATAAAAAAAATACAGACATACATATAAATGTACATTAACTGTATTTTGCTAGAATAAAACCTACTTCCTGCATCCAAATGCTTTTCAACTACCTCCAAAGCACTCCCTACATTTTTTATTTAGTTAGTATTTTTATTAAAATAAACATTATTGGCATTGTAACTTAATTTTGAAATATAATTATAGATGTTATATCAGAGTTTCCATTCTTTTTGCCAAAAAGCAGAGGTAAACATAAGTTTGACAAAGATGATGACTTAGATGTTGAGAGGCCTCATAAAGCAGTTATTAAAATTGGTGAGTACCTTTTTACCGCTTATATATTTATTGACAAATAATTTGATGTATATTTTGCAACCAACTAGCTTGCTTAGCCTTTCAGTTAACAGCCTAGCCCTTTTACTAAATGACGCCGTTCAACTGGAGGCCCGAATGATATTCAGTCGTAGCATCTAATACAACATTGCATATATTTTGTAATATCAGTGACAGTAGGTTATGATGCCGCTGGGGTGGCCCTTGGGCCACCCTAAATTCGCTATATTATATAATATAGCATATAACTCATAATTAGGCACACACTAGTGACATTACTTTGCATTGTCACCTTATTAATTTCATTAAACTAGATGGCTAAAAAGGCTAGGCTGTTAACTGAAAAGCTACTTTAGCTAGTTGACTGCGACACATATATAGTATATCCAAATGCTTCCTTCTATGGTGAAGGCTATGTCTTTAACTGTAGGTAGTTTTATGGAATATAAAGAGAGTTTTTCTTTATAGTGTTGGGTGACAAACAAGCACAGTCCACCTTATGGTAAGTGGATCTGTGGTCCATAGACATCCACATTTATCCTCAATTAAGAATCAAAAATTCAAATGAGTTGTCACCCCTGAGGACTAAGATGGAATCCCTGGATTCCAGTGAAATCTCTCCTTCCAGTAAAAGGCCCCTGTTCTCTACACTCACCATACAAACCACAGCAGCATTATGCTGCTATTTTACGCTGGTATTATGTGAGAGCATGATCTTACCCCGGTTGAGCCGACCCATTCATACTATACCTACCTTACCTACCTAGATTAATTCCGAAATTTTTTATAAACTCTTACGATGATATAGTAAGGCGTCCAAACATCCTAGATTCTGTAGGATAGTCTCTCATTGTTATTCTCCATTATAATTTGAAAATTGCATTACAAATTTCTCTTCTATGCAATGTTCCATTTTGTTATGTCGACCCTAACATGGGGTTGGTGGGAATTTTGTACAGAAGAAGTTTCTGAAGTATAGTCTGCCACTTTGCTTGTTACTTTGCGTATGATTGCATGATGCATATGACTATGAGAAAACCATTGATTCCGTCGAAATTTGAACAGTGCTACAGTCCCTTCAGCAGTACCAAGTTGACAGTCGGTATATTGAAGTGCTGAAGTGTCTGTACAGTAGGGCTACAATGGTTATCCGAGTACAGAACCAGAGTTTGTAACCTATCCAACTGCAGAGAGGTGTAAGACAGGGTGATATTATATCCCTGAAACTCTTCACTACTGCTATGGAAGACGTTTTCAAGCTACTGGACTGGAAAGGGTACGGTATTAACATCACAAGCAAATCACTAACCTTCGATTTGCCGACGGTATAGTCCTTATGGCAGAATCGCTGTAGGAACTAAACACTATGCTCAATAATCTCAATAGTGTCTCCAAACGGATAGGTCTTAAAATGAACATGGGCAAAACAAAAAAAAACCTACTAGGTAACTCAAACTTCGACCGAGAGGTTAATTGACGGATTCAACTCGACTGGGCAGCATTCAGGAAATTGCGACACATCTTCTCGTCAGGTATACCTCTAAACTTGAAAACGAGGTTGTACAACCAGTGTGTGTTGCCAGTTATGACCTATGAATCTGAGATGTGGTGCTTCATTGCTCGCCATGAGGAAGTTCATGGTCATTCAGAGAGCTATGGAGAGGGCTATGCTCAAGGTTTCTCTGCGTGATAAACTTATAAATGAGGATATCCGCAGTAGGTAGATCTAGAGTTACCGATATAGCCCGACGGATTAGTAAGCTTAAGTGGCAATGGGCCGGCTATATAACTCGAAGAACCGACAACTGATGGGGAAAAGGGTTCTCGAATGGCAGCCTAGTACTGGTAGGCGAAGTGTAGGGCGATCCACCACTAGATGGCGTGACGACTTGGTAAGACATGCAAGAAGTTGATCGATGCAGGTGGCTCAGGACCGTGCTTTGTGGCATTCCTTGGGGGAGGCCTATGTTCAGCAGTGGACTTGTGAAGAGCTGTAATGATGATGATAATATACTAACTTATTTGCAATTTGCATCATCGTTTAATTATCATTTCAGAACACAGTTCTAAAACAAAAATAGCATTTGTTGGTCTTCAAGTATGGAGGGGTGCATTTCTCCTTGGTGATTTACTCATACATCTTGGACTAAATGGAGAGTTAGAAGGGAAAAGTGTGCTGGAACTTGGTGCTGGTACCGGCCTGACGAGTTTTGTTGCTGCTTTATATGCAAAAAAAGTTGTTTGTACAGGTTAACTTTAAAAAAAAACTTAAACTTATATTTTGTTAGGATAAGGAATTTTGACTTTTTCTTATACTGGATGGCATTCAGTAAAATACAATAAAAATCTGTCATTAATAATTCGAGTAAGTATTTCGAAATATTTAATTTTTATAATCTTATATATTTTAAATATCTATCTATTAAAAAAATAAACACCTGCATGGCTGCTTGTGCAATTAAAAAAAATCCGCACTTATAGGTAAGACTAACCCTTACTCCGTCCCGTGAACCATATATGGGTCATTGGTATTATTTTACTATTGTGTCTGCAAATCGAACAGTGAGTGTTGTAGTCTTACCCATAAGTGCGGATTTCTTTTAATTGCACAAACAGCTATGCATGTCTAATAAACCACTTCTCGCTGATCGCTTCTATTTTTTAGTTCACTGCTAAACTTCAATGAATTGAAGGAGTTGCTTAGCTGTAAGAAATTTCACTTCTTCTGGGTTAAGTACGTAATTTCCCAGATAAGTGTTAGTTTGCGCATACAGAAGGTCTACAATATGACAATCGGCACATCCTTGAGTTACTTAGTCCCAACAATCTATGGACATGTGCTATATAAAACAACAGTGTCCAGTCAGAACTCACTGCCAAAATACGCAGATTATTCTTTCTTAATCTCAGGGATTCTGATGCGAGTTTACGCTCAAAAACTAAATTTAGGTTTTAGAATGTTTTAAGCTCAGTGTATCATCAGATCTCATGTGATTTATTGTAAGAAAGAGTTTCAAAGATCAATCGGGCCAGGAAAGGGATGGGTCCTTTTGATATTTCTTAGCTATTCCCTTATTCACTTCTGAGTTTTTCTTCCAGTTATTTGTTAATGTGAATGATCGAAGTATGCATTTTCCGGCGTAAAAGAATCCATCAATTAATTTCTTACCGTGGGCATCGTAAGAGGCGATATTAATACATAAATCTCGTTTACACACAATGTAAAATATTTAGACCGCCGTTGGGCAGCAGCATCGAAGGTCCACGTCTCGTTCTGAGTCCGCCAGCCTAGTGTGATAATTAAGACAAATTCTCCATGCATCAGATGAGGCCCATGTTCAGCGATGGACTCTTGCGGGCTTATGAAGATGTTATCTCCGTTACCGTTATAGCCCATTAAAGTCTATAGACGTCTATAGTCTATAGGCTGTGGAGAGCCATAGATTGCCATATAAAGGGGATATTATTTGTCGCTATTTGGCAAGCGGACTGAAAACCGCAGTTTTTTTAGTTTCTAGTTGTTATTAGAAAGATGCTTTCCATCTCTTGGATGTTTCCCTTTGTCGCATGTAGAATATTCACTACCCTATATCGTCCATTGTGTGTCGCAACACAATGGACGATATAGGGTAGTGAATATTTTTACCCCGCCACTACACAATAAATGGTTCTTCTGGTATTGTATAATCACTGTCAGTTATTTTCTTTCAGATATTGACTTGGGCGGAATATTGGAGCTTATCAAATTGAACGCAAAATATAATAGCCATTTAATTAAATCACAGTTTAATATAATGCCTCTGGATTTCACTCAAACGGAATGGAGTAGACAGCTATCAGATGAAATCAGTAACGTTGATATTATTGTTGCAGCAGATGGTAAGATATTCTATATAGAGACAGGATATTTACAGGTTATGAGGCATTTCATCTCAGTCCTCAGGGCTGATAAGGCTTCTGTAGCCATCTTTATTTAAAGTTAATACAAGTGTACATGGGCTGCAATAACTATTTACCATCACATGGACCGTTAGCGTATCAGCTCATTTATCTCAACTATTGCAGGATGCAATTCATTATATTTTGCGATACTTACCTATCGTATCGTCATTGTTTAACACGTACTTAACTTGAATAATGTACTAATCTGACCTCTGATACTTAAAGACATACATATACATACATACATTAGGCTTCCATTTGGCACGATCCTGAAACACCTCTCGCCTCCTTCACATCCATATACTTACGCATACGTGCTCGTCGGTTAAGGGTACTCTTAATTTCGCCCATTTTCAATATGTTGCCAATTTGGTCGACAAACCTTCGCCTAGCGCGTCCCTTACCGACTCTGTCGTTCACTTCTGTAACATAAATTTCCTTTGTCACTCTTTCCTCATTCACTCTACAGTCACAGTACTACAGTTTACCTGACCAAACCACCGAAGCATTCCTTTCTTAATCCTCGTCACAACATCATCTTGCATACCACACTCCTACTTATCACACAATTTCTCACCCTGTAACTCATATTCAGCCCTGACATACAACTTAACGACCGCATATCTACTGCGTTTATTCTACTCTCGTGCTTCTTCTGCCACACCCAACTTTCACTACCTTACGTTAAAGTAGGGACTAACATAGCATTGTGAATTGCCATACGTGCCTTTTTTGACACATTGACTTTCCACAATAGAGTGTAGAGCCCTATTTATTCTATTTGAATATTATTTATAAGGTACAACAGAAAATAATTGACGTCAAATGTGTAGACGCACTACACAATTGCCGTATTGAAATACAAATTGGTATTAACCTTTAAATTCACACTTATGGCGAAATATCCAAACTCTACTCAATCCTAAAATGTCGATAAGTTTCGTGGTGTGACAGTCCCTTTGACTTAAACTGATAGAGACTGCACGAGACTTAAAGACACCTTGAAATTGAGTAGTGTAATAATAATAATAATCCGAAGTAACTGATTCTATCACACCAATGGCATTTGAACAAATACCTCTGGAAATAATTGTGCATATATTAAAAAAAAAACCATAGCTAGAAAGCACCCGGAAGTGACCGCACACATAACTACTGGTATAAGAAACTTTCAACAATTCATACTCTACTTCATAACCATATCAATGACTTTATACAAAAGCCAGACATAATGCCCCGATACATTTCACACGAGGCCTCACATACATGATTCCGAAAGACGCAGATCAATCAAAATTCTGCCAAATTCAGACCTATCACATATCTCGAAACTATTTATAAACTACTTACAGCATGTATAGCCGAACTCTTACATCAACATATAGCCACAAACAACATCCTTACTGAAGAACAAAAAGGATGTCGAAAAAGTAGTCAGGGGTGTAAAGAGCAACTCATAATAGACTCCGTAGCAATGAATCATGCTATTTCTAAAAGGAAGAACATCAATATAATGTATATTGACTACCGAAAAGCATTCGACTCCGTAGCGCACAGCTGGCTCCTACATGTACTTCAACACTATAAAATTCACCCACAACTTATACATTTTCTTGAAAAATCAATGCAGCACTGGACAATTACATTAAAAACCATAGGAACGTCTTGTATAGAAACATCAGAAATTCCAATACGTCGAGGAATCTTCCAAGGGGATGCGCTTAGCCCTGTATGATTCTGTCTCGCATTAAACCCTCTCTCGCAAATGCTGAACAAAACCAATTATGGTTACTCTATCATCACACCACACAAACACACCACTCTAACACACCTGATGTACATGGATGACATAAAACTATACAGTAACACTACACAGTCATTGCATCGCCTCGCAGACATCACCCAATCTTTCTCAAACGACATTCATATGGATTTTGGGATTGACAAGTGCAAAACTTTCTCGGTTAAAAATGGAAAAATTAACCCCAACAGCTATAACCTAGTAACAGGAGACATGATTGAACCTCTAGAACCCCACGCCTCATATAAATACTTAGGTTTCCAACAAGCACGACAGATCCATCAAAAGGAAACGAAAGGTCTCAAAAAGAAATTTAAACATCGCCTCAATAGTATATTCCGGTCTCAACTCCCGCAACATGTCAAAAGCAATCAATAGTTACGCAATCCCTATACTGACATACTCGTTTGGTATAATAAACTGGATTCAAGGTGACCTTATCAATCTGCAACGTATTATAAATACCACTCTAACGACTCACCGCAAGCACCACCCTAGATCCTGCGTGCAAAGGATGACTCTTTCAAGATCCGAGGGAGGACGAGGTATAATAGATGTCCTCAACTTGCACAATAAACAAATCAAATCCCTTCGACAATATTTCCATCAACGCTCAGAACACTCACTTCTCCACGAAATAGTAACCTTAGCCGACAAACGCCTCACACCACTTAACCTCGCGGACCGAAACACACAACGCAGTGAACGGATCACTGACGTAAAAGAGAAGATGGCCTCATGGCAACAGAAGTCCCTACACGGAGGGCACTACCACGACCTGCAGCTGTCACATGTCGACAAAAAAGCGCCGAACGGCTGGTTGAGGCGCGGTGAACTCTCCCCAGAGACGGAGGCATTCATGTTAGCGATCCAGGACCAGGTTATCGATACCCGAAATTTCCAGACACATAATACGTGTACCTAACCACCCCACTGATACTTGCAGACATTGCCACTCTAGCACCGAAAACATACAACACATAACATCCGCCTGTAGAGCCCTTGCACAAACTGACTATAAGCATTGGCTTGACCAGGTGTCTCCGTAATACACCAATATCTTGCCCTTAAATTTAAATTCATACAAAAAATGACACCATATTACAAATATAAGCCGGACATCATATTAGAAAACAATAATCATAGAATCTACTGGGACAGGACCATTATCACGGATAAAACTATTCATTTCAATAGGCCCGATATCACAGTGTATGAAAAAAATAACAAAACTACTTACCTTATTGACATTGCCATACCAAACACCCATAATATTCAATCCACCATAGCTGAAAAACTTACAAAATATCAAGATTTAGCTATAGAACTCAAGCGTCAATGGAGAGCAGAAACCATCCATATAATTCCAATAGTTATCTCGTCTACCGGAGTCATACCTAAAAGCCTACAACGCAGTCTAGATATTTTGCAAGTACCCCAACACACACTTCACACCCTGCAGAAAGCTGTCATTCTCAACACCTGCCGATTCACACGCAAATTCCTCACCATGTCACCTGCTCACGCTTGGCTTCGGCCCGTGTGATTAGGTTTTAAGTTACCTCTTTAATAGGAAGAGTATAGATATGCACAAAATAATAATAATAATAATGAGGCGGTCCGTAGGGCCCCGAACTGCAAAAGTCCGGGGCTTGACGGGCTGCATCACTACAGGCTGAAGGGGTTCATGGTGTGTCACGCTGTGCTCGCCCGACAGTTTCAAGAGGCTCTCAACCAGAAGTCGCTCCCAAGCCTCTTCACTACTGGGATCACTCATTTGGTTCCTAAAGATCAGGATGCCACAGACCCGAGCAAATACCGCCCCATCACGTGTCTACCGACCATATACAAGACACTAACATCCATTTTGAGCGCGAGAATCGCTCGTCACCTGGACTCTAATCAGACCGATGTCGCGCGCTCAAAATGGATGTCGGGGCGGCGGTCGTGGAACCAAGGAACCACTTCTCATTGACGCGGTCATTGGCAAAGTGGTGAAACGCAACCGTCGGAACTTCTCCGCCGCCTGGATAGATTACAGAAAGGCATTTGACTCGGTGCCCCATACATGGCTAAAGAGGGTCCTCGAGCTGTACAAGATTGACTGTACAGTTCGATACTTCCTCGAGCAGTGTATGGGGCAGTGGAGTACGATCCTCTGTCATCTAGGCGAGCGGATGACGGCTGCAGAAAGCCGCATAAGGATAAGAAGGGGTATATTCCAGGGCGACTGTCTGAGTCCAATCTGGTTCTGCCTCTCTTTGAACCCTCTCAGTACTTTACTGGAGGGCTCCGGGAGGGGATTTCAGCTTCGGAAAGGAGGTGCAAAAGTAACCCACCTTTTCTATATGGATGACCTCAAGTTATTCGCCTCCAGTCGCTCCCATCTTATGGAATTGCTAAACATCACTTGTGAATTTAGCAATTCTATTAGAATGGAGCTGGGGACGGATAAGTGTGCGGTCCTCCATGTTGAAAGGGGAAGGGTTGCTAACTCTGAGGGCATAGACTTATCTATGCCCGTCAACTTAAGGGCCCTTTCCAAGGCTGAAACATACCAATACCTGGGTATGTCACAGAACATCGGTATCGATGAGGCTGGTATGAAACAGTCAGTTTGCGACGTGTTTTATGCACGCTTGACCAAAGTGCTTAACAGCCTTTTGTCCGGTGTGAATAAGACACATGCATATAACGGTTGGGTCATGCCTGTCCTCATGTATACCTTTGGCATACTCAGGTGGAGTCAGACTGAACTTAAAGCCCTGGATAGAAAAGTCCGCACTACAATGACGTCCCATAGGATGCATCATCCGAGATCGTCGGTAATGAGTCTGTACTTGCCGCGAAAGCATGGTGGGCGTGGCTTTCTGAGCGCACTCACCATGCATAATTGCGAAATGTGCAGCATTTCCGACCGGGAGACCGTATGGAAGGAGAAGGAGCTCCACGGGAGGTACTACAGGGCTCTACATGAGCCTCATGTAGATACAGCCGCCTCCCTCAACTGGCTACGTTTCGGTGACCTCTTCGGGGAAACCGAGGGTTTTGTCTGTGCAATACAGGATCAGGTTATTAAGACCAACTATCGGAGATACATCCTAAAGGATGGCACTGTCGACGTCTGTCGAGCTTGTCGCCATCCCGGGGAGTCACTTAGGCATGTCATCTCCGGTTGTTCAGCGCTTTCTAACTCTGAGTACTTGCACAGGCACAACCTAGTAGCCAGAATTCTACACCAGGAGCTCGCTCTGAAATACGGTCTCGTGGACCGAAAATTGCCGTATTACAAGTACTTGCCGGAAGCCGTGCTCGAAAATGACCGCGCCAAGCTCTACTGGGACCGGGCCATCATCACAGACAGGACTATTCTTGCGAATAAGCCTGATATTGTGCTGATGGACCGGGCACAGTCAAGGATATTTTTGATCGACATTACCATTCCGTATGACGAGAACCTCGTGAAAGCCGAAGCAGAGAAACGAACAAAATATCTGGACCTGGCTCACGAGGTGACCGACATGTGGGGTGGTCTGCCGACCGAAATTATTCCTGTAGTCGTCTCTGCGAATGGGCTAATCCCAGTTAGCCTCTCGGGTCATCTGAGGCGACTGGGACTCCGTGACGGACCGCTCCGGGCTCAAATGCAGAAGGCGGTGCTCCTCGATACCGCCCGCATCGTCCGCCGGTTTCTTTCCCTTTCCCCCTAACCCTCGGCCGTTTGGTCTCCCCTGCCGAGGGCCTCCATCTGGTTGGGCTTTTATTTATTTATGTATTATTTATTTATTAATGTTAGTATATTAAATATATATGTATGTATATTTATTATTTCCTTTTATATATTTATCCAGCCCAACCAGATGTGATTACTCTATCAATAACCTCCAATAATAATAATAATTCTTTATTGAACACAGAATTAATAATATAAGTATTTGTGCATTATATAGTACAAATTTTCATTTATTTATTTATTTAGATCGATTGATTAAAGTCGATTTTTTAATCCTCAGATAAATTTATTTATAGAATAAAATGTAACTTATTAGGAATTATAGTTGTTTGAATGAAATTCATTTTTATAATTCATTTGATGGATAACTTTTATCTGACGAAGGAAAAATCAGCCCAAGTTCAGGCACAATTTTGTTTTATAATAATATTTTCAGGTGAACTTATGTTTACAAATATGTATAATAAATTTTTATATGTATTCTTATTTGAAATATTTTTTTAATGAGGTAAACTATCTGTGTAAAGTAATTTTAAACCATTAATTTATTGTGATAAGTATAGACAAGTTAATATGATTGCAATTAAATATAAATGTTAACTTTTGTGAATGATTGCTCTTGCAAAAAGTATCAGTGATTTCACTTTACTTTTGAAGATTCCGTTACCGTTATTTTTGGACATTCCGTTGCCGTTACTTTTGGACATTCCGTTACTGGATATTTACCATAGTTGCCACGCTTGGCAAGCGTGTTGGCAACCGCAATTTTTAATTACTATAAGTTGCTATCAGGAAGATGCTGCGTCTCTCTCCCAAAGATAATACACACATCTCCTGTTTCCATTTCCCTTTGTCGCCTCTTATGTTACCCGTCGGCGACACAAACTCCAAGTAGAAATGGAGAGTTTTTAATATGCAAGTAAAGGTGACAAGTGTATACAGTCCGGCTGATGGTAAGTGGATAGAGTGGGTCATAATTAAACTTGAAAGTAGTCTCCCAATGTCGAGTTTGGCCTTGGTGTGCTATCTTATTTTAACCGACTATAAAAAAAGTACTTATCAATGCAGCTGTATTATTATTCACCGTGACATTCGTAATACTTTTTGTAAAACAAAATTACTTATAACTTCTATTTGAAAAGGTTATATACCGTATTACAATTGCATGAAAATTACTGATAACTCGGTAGCGCAATTTGCGTTTTCGTGTAACGAGTTTTTGAGCGCCGTACAAATAATTGTTTCTGGACTGGATGTTTGTTCAAAATACGAAAGAAATTACTTGTGTGTGTGTAATTTATTTTTAACAAATAAAAGATAAAGTAAATTAGTGCTAAAATTTGAATTTTGAAATTAATGTAACGATTAACGTAAACGAAAACAAGTATTTCTTGCACTGTTGTGTTCCGGGAAGGGTAGAGAGAGTCAATTTAATTACAGGCCGTGAGGCACTCCGTTTTAGTCCTCAGAGGTGACAACGCATCTCTAACTTACTTTGGATGAAGATGGTTGTAGGTGTTCATGTACTGCAGTTAGGGTTGCCAGGTTTTAAAACAGTGAAGCCGGACAGATCAGCGAGCTTAGCCGGACATTTTGGTAAATAGGCCGGACGCCCTTTATATTGTCTTAGTATAACACAATTTTTTTTTAAATAAAATAATGCTTTTTATTATTTACCATAAAATTTTCTTAAATTCTAGTGAAATAACAATAAAATTGAATAAATCAGTATTCAAATTTCAGTTCGTCAAAAAAATGTAAAAAAATAGTCAAATATAAAAAGTCTAACAAAAGCCGGGCGGGCCGGACACCGTCTAATTTAAAAAGCCTGAATGTGTCCGTCTTTATCCGGACGCCTGGCGACGTTAGTTGTAGGTGTCCATGTACTGCAGTAGCCACTTACCATCAAATTGACTGTCGGCTCGTTTGTCACTTCAATTTCATATAAAAAGAAATACTTTAAGACTTCCAAGGGCACGACTACTGTTCTTATCGCGCCACAATTTGAAGGTGGATTCGCATAAATCTCGATGAGATACACCGAAAAGTAAGAATAAAATTTTCGATATCTCGCTAAGTTTCCGAGATAGCGGTACTTAAATCTTCAAATCATGGCGCCATAGGAATCGTAGAAGCCCCTTCCAAGTTTTCTGTATACAGATAATACCCACACCGAGCATATTCACGTATATCTTATATATAATAGACTACAATTTTTCTAGTAATCTACGATGACGACATCACTGCAGCGTTTGTTTCCACCGTACAAAAGATATTAAACACAAGGCCCCCGAAGGTGCTGTACGTTGTGATGGAGAAGCGATACGTTTTCACCATCGAGCATATGGACTCAGTGGCGCCCTGTTACGAGACATTCCTAACATTGCTCGATAAAATCAAGTCGGAAAATAGTCATTCCAATTGGACTGTTGAGCAGCTACCTCTGGACTTCCCGAAGTATTTTACTTATGATCGAGTCAAAGAGTTAGTACTCTGGAAGATATTTTCGAAAATAGTGTAATGAAATCTGTGATATGTAATAAATCTTTGCTATTATTTCTTGTCCTTTAATTTAACTACTTTGTTTTTTCAAGCTTTTTATCTTAATGCGTTAAAAAAATGTTAACTTACTATTTTTCCATAGTGTTAGCCATTACCATTAGTAAGTGATGATGAAGCCCTGGATGCTTTTAACTTCTCGTTATTGTTAACACCCGCATTTAACATTAGATGTTTTTTCGGATATACTTATTTTATACTTTTTGAGAGAACATGAAAGAAAGTAAGAATTTGATCGTAATTTTACGTGATCGAGCAATTACTGAGTAGTATGTTAGAGAGTTGAAAACAAAAATCTCCCCTATATGACTAAAGAAACACTAGTATGCATTTTACGCAGTAAAAATTTTGTTTATATACTTTGAATTTAACAAAACTGAATAAGTGCTAGTAGAATTATGCTTAAAGAACTTTTGAAGAACTGACTTACTCGGTGTACTTACATCACGGTATTGACCGTGATGTACACCGCACCAACTTCAAAATGTAAGTTTGTAATCTTAATACTTTTTAATGTGATATAACTACATTATCGATTTTAGATTTTTTCTTAAAAGGAGCTATAAAAAACTGACATATTCATGGATTCTTGGTACATTTATTGTCAATGAATGTACATTTTGTTAACATTTTCTACTTGATTTAAATAATTATACGAAAAAACTTTGACCACTAATAATCACGTAGTACAAGAGTACAGATAATAAATAAATATTGTATGAGTGAAATTTATAAGTGTATGTTACTTTTGCGTGGGCCAAAACTCGTTGTATTTGGTGAGGAATGTTTTCCGAAGTTCAGAATTCCTCGCCTGTTGGTCCTTCTCTTTGCTGAGTTCTTCAATACTTTGCCCAACGCACAGATCTCCCGTAAAGTGAATAATCACCACTTGCGTGTTGAAGGAAACGTTTTTATCTGGCGTCTGTTTCGCATAATTACTTTGTGCCTCAAAATCCATTTCCACTGGTACAACTTCACCAGCTGTAATGTGATTTATTTTGTTATTAAAGTACAAATGTATTAAATGCATTAAATATAAATTTGAGATTATTTTTTGTTATATTGGGTCAATATTCCCTGGATTAAATTCATTATCACACGTACACACCATTTATTTCTGTTACGTAATGTACACATTAAAAAAAAAGTTAATATTTTGTAAAATGCTTGCCTACTGCATTGATTTGAATTGAAGCGTTGATACTAATGTTCTCCAGATAGAACTTCGGTCACAGCGGCCATCCTCAGCGGAGACCAGCCTTTTGCTCAGGACAGTACCTATTGTGGTGCTCGAGTTGTAGTACTTTCTAGTCCGATGGCACAGCAATCCGACACGACCAGAGAGATCGCAGGCGCAGGACAAACGGCTTTACGAGCTTTCCGAGGCACGGGCGTAAAACACCGCCACCTTTCTGACTCCGGGCTGATACGAAGAATTTCTTAACGGAACAACACAATATTTGATTTTTCCCGACCCGGGATTCGAACCGGGGACCTGTGATCAGCTGTCGCGTTTATGACCACTAGACCACAGAGGCAGTCAAAAAGGAAAGGGTGACGATAATGACTGGATAGGTGTAAATTAACTCGTAGAAAATACTTAAAATGTCTAATGATTGATTACCTCCAGAGCGCATTTCAGTCACGGCGGCCATTCTCAACGGAGACTAGCCTTTTGCGCAGGACGCCAGTAGTCTCGAGTATATAAATACTCGAGCACACAATAGGTACTGTCCTGCAAGCACAAGTGCACTAACATTGCCCTCACTCTCATGGTTCGATTGGACGGTTATCCGACACAACCGAGGAGAGATCAAACGTACGATCAACAGCTTTACGTGCTTCCTGAGGCACGGGGTAAAACAGCGCCAACTTCAACTCTGGGTTGATACTAAATATTTCTTAACAGAAAAATCCTTTTTTTCAACCTGGGATTCGAACTAGAGTACTCAGCAATGGCTTTTATGCGTGGAAAGGGTGATCATAGAAAAGACCTAAAATGTCTAATGACCATATAAATAATAACAATTATTTAAATCGTACACCTGCATTATAATCATCAGGTTCGTGTGTAGAGTCACCGGTACACTCGAGGCCACTGCGGTTATCTTTTAGTATGCCCCTTGTCGTTGTCAACTTACTGATTGCCTTCTCATTGCTTTTAGCATTTTCTTTGAATTTGTTCTTGTCTTTGTTACGGAGGAACTTCTTCATCTGAAAAAACTTTCCATTGCATAATTTATATATTAAACAAAGACGCGCTTATACATGTGTTGGTAATGCGTACTTATATTTGTACAGAGGAACACTTAACATTTCGTAAGTCAAAGTAAAAATGTATTTGTTCTAATTCTGTAAGCATATAAATGAAATTGTGAAAATGAACGTTTTACCGTTTTTGATATTTTTTTCGGTGGATCCGGGTAAATCATTTTTGGTTCTCCAGGATTACTTCCTAGGACCCTAAGAGTGTTCTTCGGTAAGTCATAATCAGAATAGACCGGGGCTTGAGCTTCCACAGTCTCCTTATGCCTTCCTGGTCCAGTAGCAGATTTACTGTTTGTCGGTACGTATGAAAATCTGCTAGTGCATTCTTTACTTGGTTTTTCCACTAATAATTTATTTTTTCTGTGTTTTTCGTTCCTTCTCGTGGGTGACACGTCGTCGTTCGAAAAACTTTCTTCTGATGTCGAAGGAAATACTTCGTTTAAGCTTATTACTTCTACGTTGCATTCTTCAAAGCTAGTTTGACTTCTTACATTTGGTATTTGATATAGTTGATCGGTTGAATGAATACTTATGAATGATTTTTGTGCAGATTCCAATGTTGTATCTTTATTGTCCGTACTGGACGATTTCTTTGTCACGGTTACTGTAAAATATTATAACTTGATTATAGCAATCAAAAACATGTAGGTATAATTGTGTTTTATACTAACGAACATACCAGCATACAAGCAGTTTTCTGCAGCTTCACTGTCAGTTCTTTCACCTATAAACAAAGATACTTTAATTACGTATTTTAAAATTATTATATGCAGCTATATTTACACATTTTTACAAATTGCCATACTTCCATCTTCATTCCGGGACTTTAATAAAGTTTCTATTGTGTTTATATCAGATAATTTTTGTGAATCCTTCGAATTTGACATATTTAAACAATAAATTTCAGCGTGAACTTAATCAAATGTCTTCCCATTTTTCTCTTAATTGCACAGAAATGACAGTTCTTTTTTCAATGTATACATTTTTCGATAGCATCGTGAACGTTGTAAAAGAGACTTTATTAAACAATTTTATTTATTTTTCCAGTCGGGGACAGTTTAGGAGCAAAGGTGCTTGTTTTAAATTTTTTGTATGCTCTCTCGGGTAGCTTTCTTATATTTATACTCTAAAGAAACGTTTTTATTCCCCACTGAAGATGATTTAAGAGCTGATTGTTTTTGGCTATGTAGATAAACATCGTAAGGAAATATCTGCATGAAAAAAAATCGATAAAAAGTGAATTTAACAGTAGTATATATCCTGAAAGTCCAGTAGTATATTTATCCAGTAGTATATATCCTGACAGTCCAGTGACTATCTGGATATATACCACTGGATAGTATCCATTATGATATTTTTCTAGTCGATTTTCGAGCATGGCAATGTCAGGAATTAAATTAATTGTTTTTTGAAAGCGTTACCTTTAAAATCGGATTTTCTACTGTATCGTAGAACCGGTTTGCATTCCTTAATTTTTCAAGAGCGAACATCAACTTTCAGAATAATTTCATATTTGTAGGCCATATAAAAAATTGTCTGTAGGGGATTCGAACCCGCGACTCTGCAGCATCACAACCAAAAGCTGCCACTGCGCTAGGAAGCTGCGACGAAGACGTCTCTTGTCTAATCTTCGCGTCAATTGCACGGGAATGTGAACTCATAGGCTCTCTCTATCTCTCTAGACTCTATCGATCTTACCTACGCAGCCTCTTCATTATTTTTTCCATATAAGACCGACTACAGCCAATAAGAACTTTTGATAGCATGCTACAATAACTGCGCAAATATTATATTGTAATAATTTCCTCCAGACCGAATTCCAGTTACGGTGGGCTTTACGGTGGGTGTCTCTACACAGACTGACAGGATTATAGTGCCCAAGTGTATGCGCAAGTACAGGTGCATTCTAGACAGGATTATAGTGCCCAAGTGTATGCGCAAGTACAGGTGCACTCTAGACAGGATTATAGTGCCCAAGTGTATGCGCAAGTACAGGTGCATTCTAGACAGGATTAAAGTGCCCAAGTGTATGCGCAAGTACAGGTGCATTCTAGACAGGATTATAGTGCCCAAGTGTATGCGCAAGTACAGGTGCTCTCTAGACAGGATTATAGTGCCCAAGTGTATGCGCAAGTACAGGTGCACTCCATAGTCCGTTCCCGTTAAGAAAATAGTGAGTCATCGTTGTCCGCCGGCCTGGCCACGCCCTCAGCCAATTAAAATGCAAGAAATTAGAAAGTCGAGTTCACAGTGACCAGTAGAAGTCAAGCCTTCAAACAAAACGGTTGTGTATTTTGCGTGTTACTCGTTCAACATTATATTTTGAAAATGAATACCTCACCTATTCGAAAGAATAAAAGTGGATTAATAATCTATAGCGGAGAGAGACGCGTAATTTACAATGTTTATAAGTACTTTAAACTGTGTGATTTAAATGCGACTGTGGAAAGCACAGTAATAAAAACAGCAAGTGCATGTGCCATACTTTATATTTGCCAATTATACATCTTTTGGGTACCTGTCCGAAAAATATATTATCAAGAGTTTTTCAATCAATCCAGGTTCGATAAGTATCATTTTCTTTGCATTTTCCATGTTAACTGGCTAGTCCACTCATTAATCCACTCAATATTGCACCTAATATTATTGGTAAGAAAGCCCCTCCTTTTTGTATAATTATATTTTTTCTTAGCTTATGTTTACACTTACTCACTAGTTTACGGAGTATATTTTTGTGTTTATTCAATTTTTGTTTATCTTGATCCTCAAGAGGTACTTTTCCTTGTAAAACGTTATGAATATACTCGCAAATACAGTTAATTTCTTCTTCATCACACGTTTTAAGTAATGCTCTTTGATATTTTGGTTTAAGCGTATGCAAAGCGTTTAGCAAATGTTTATGCGTTGTGAGTCGACGATGCATCATTTAGCAATGATTTGAATTGTTTGATTCTTGGTGTATTTAAACTCTTTTGTGGGGACGTAGACTGTACAGAAACCATTAAATGGGAAGACATTTGTCTTGATACGACAAAAATCATTGGTATTCTGATTAAATTTACCATTAAATATCCATGCGCCTCTAGAGTTGCATCCCTGTAGGCATCTTCAATGAATTTTGGGTTATCTGGTGACACTTGTCGTGATAAATATCTTATTTGAGTTTTATCTCGAGGGTTTTTAAAATATATTATATAACTTGAGTTTAAAGATATGTCTCTTTGCCCTTTACCCTGATGAAATAAATTTTGTGTTAAATAAAATACACTGAGATTCCTGTGATGACTACCTTTTGTAAATATATCTACAATTCTTCCATCGGACTCTCTCATTAGACCATCAATAATAACAAGATGTGGGTTTTCACCATCAAACATATTAAAATTTGGAATTCCTTGATGATAGTTAACATTTGGTAAATTATATAAAGGTTGCATTTCATCAAAGCACCATGTGATCTGATTAAAATCACAATTACATATTTCTGTAACCGATTTTATGAAATTTGTTACAAAATTTGACTTCCCACATCCACTTAGTCCTGCCACAATAGCAGTAAACGGATGTATAAAGTGAAACATTACACACGTCTAAAGTTCTAAGGGGTGAAATAAAAAATGAAAGTGTTGGTGTAGGTAAACAATTAATATATATTGTGTACTATAACTAACGTTTTTGTGAAATCAAACAATATTTATGATTAATTTAAAATTTTATTTTCAAGCAATAACCACTTGTAAAAAACCCACACTTCATCACAAGAACAATGTAAAATTTTTGATTATTTTTTGCAAATATATGATTATTACACACATAACGTTTGTTTAAATTTATGACATTTACCAAATCATTGTATTTTGGACATTTGTATTCTTCAATATTAAAAATTCTACCATTCGTCGTCAACATTTTTTAAAATTGTTTTTCTGCTGAACCACCTTTGTATGCGATCACTTCGTCTTTGTACAAATTTCTAATGTACCAATTTAATATGGGAATGATGTTCACTTGTTTATAGGCACATTTTAATTCTTCGGTCACGTCAAAATATGGAATACCGCGCACGTGTGTTTCAACAGTTTTTTTTTTGTCTTTTGGCAACAAATAATTGAAAGGATAACTTCGCCGAAACAAATAATGATCGATAAACGCATAATTTTTATTAGATAGTTTTACGTCTAGAATAGCCATTTCTCTACATTGAAAATGTTTATGAGGATATGTAATGTAAAATCCGTCCATGTCGATGATGTATCTAATATTTTTTAGATTTTGTGTCATTTTGAACCAAAAAGTTAAAAGTATTTACACGTGACTAAAAATATGTTCCAACAAACTTCACATAACAATGCTTCATTACTTCCCATCATCCCATCTCTTCCTTCTGCTCTTGTCTTCCTGTTATTTAACTACACTAATGATCAACTAATGACTGTCAATGTTGAAAAAGTATTTTTTAACTTTTTCACTTTCTGCTATTGTCTTTGTATTCAGGACTAGGAAATGTCCGCCGCGCTGCCTCAATGCGTGTTGGCGAACTTCACATGCCTTCGAAATTTTCTCAGACATGCAGGTTTCCTCAGGATGTTTTCCTTCACCGCTGAGCACGTGGTAAATCAGCACTTAAAATTGCAATTAACAATTTAATTGGTGCCGACGGGGATCGAACCCGGGTACTGTGAAATTTACAGCTTGCGCTAACCATCTGAGCTACCACGGCTTAATATACACACACAATATTTAAATATAATTTGTTAACACTAAATCATACACACGTAAGAAAATAACAGAAAGAAAAGTAAGTTCGTCAATAGAATAAACACTTACATCCATGGCCTTTGATACGTTGAAGTAACACAAATGTAGTATTGATAGATCCACTGCGGTCAAACGACCATACACTAACTCCATGACTGCAGCTGCTCGGTCTTATATAGTACCAGTAAGTAATAATTCTAATCTAAAGAATTTCTGCAGTGGAACCGATAGTACGAGTAATTTAATGTATCAACAAGCTTATCTCACATTCTGTAGCTTATCTCAACATTCCTTCGTTTTGCGTCTTGTTCAGTGTATTGATGACTCAAATACGATTTGTATAACACAAAAGAATGCAATTTAATATTTAGAAATCACTATAATTGATCATTCATATGTTAGTCATTGGTACAGTAATAATCTACTAATAGCAGTAATATCATGGATACACTAGATGTACAACAACATCTGAAAAAGATTCACCCCAGTCTAGAAAATAATGTTTATGCTGCTAATAGACTGCCCATGTATACCCACGTACCAACGTATATAATATGCAATTTGGATACAGATGATAAAGCAGGGTTGTGAGAGGTGTGGGTAGCTTTATATATCGATACGAATGACGTCGGTCAATATTTTGATTCATATGGACGGTCACCTGTACGATATCATCTAGAGTTTTTAAAAAGGAATTGTAAAAGATGGAACTGGAATGTTGATAGTATTCAGAATGAGTGGACTTCAGTTTGTGGCGAATATTGCTTAATGTATTTGCTATATAAGTTTCAGGGATGTTCAATGCCTAGTTTTACGAGTATATTTACAGGGAACACATTGTACAATGATATTTTGGTGGATGAGATGTTTCGCTCCTATTTTATAGACAATAAGTAATAAGATTTTGTATTTTGTAAATAAAAATTGTAAAAAATTAGGTAATATGTTTTATTGAGATTCAGATTCGCGTTGTAGATAGGAACAAAGAAGTATAATACAATAGCACTGATAAGCCGACGCATACGCCGAGGAAAAGTAGAAAATGACGGTATTCAATGAACAATAGATAAATAGATAAGAACAATGGGGCGCTAATAGGCAAAAAACCAACAAAACCAAAACCAAAACGGCACCCCCCTCCCCCCCCACAAAAAATTTCCCCCCCTTTTTTTTTTTTTGGTTTTCCTTCTTCTAAACCAAAAAACGGTGGAGGCCCTCACCGGATATCGATTAGATAAGAGTTAATTGATCTGCACATCTCCGGAACCGTGCATCCTATGCAAAAACGGACCGCAGATTCATGATCAGAGCATGCCAAAACCTTTTTTTGTAGGATCGTTAGTTGACGAACGTTGTACCACTTCTGACTCAGTGAGCCAGAAGTGGTACTACCTACTTATCTACTCACTTCATAAAATAATGCACGAGCTTGGTTTCGATTTCAATAAACATAGCAGAACATTGTTAGTCGAAACAGAAGATATTGTTTTATGGAGGCGTAAATATCTGAGGCAAATAAAAGAATACAGAGCCGCAATAAAACTTAATTAAATGTTAACTAAATTAAATGTATAAAGTAAAAAGAATTTTTACTCCACTGTGAATACACCTTTACCCTGTAGTTGCACTGATGACTCACTATTTTCTTAACGCGAACGGACTATAGACAGGATTATAGTGCCCAAGTGTATGCGCAAATACAGGTGCACTCTAGACAGGATTATAGTGCCCAAGTGCATGCGCAAGTACAGGTGCACTCTAGACAGGATTATAGTGCCCAAGTGTATGCGCAAGTACAGGTGCATTCTAGACAGGATTATAGTGCCCAAGTGTATGCGCAAGTACAGGTGCATTCTAGACAGGATTATAGTGCCCAAGTGTATGCGCAAGTACAGGTGCGCTCTAGACAGGATTATAGTGCCCAAGTGTATGCGCAAGTACAGGTGCACTCTAGACAGGATTATAGTGCCCAAGTGTATGCGCAAGTACAGGTGCGCTGTAGACAGGATTATAGTGCCCAAGTGTATGCGTAAGTACAGGTGCACTCTAGACATGATTATAGTGCCCAAGTGTATGCGCAAGTACAGGTGCGCTGTAGACAGGATTATAGTGCCCACTTGTATGCTTAAGTATAGGTGAACTCTAGACAGGACTATGGTGCCCACGTGTATGTGAAGTCTCTATTCCCTCACTTTAAAGTTCACTAGGATGGTAATCCAACACGACCGGAGAGAGATTAGGCACAGGACCTACAAGCTTTACGAGCTTTCCGAGGCTCGGGGTTGAAAAGACCGCCAACTACATGACTTCGTTCTGCTACTGAGAATTTCTTTACAGAAAATCCTAGTAACAAATATTATACAAGATTACCACTAGTTGACCGATTTTAAGTGAAAATGGTGATGATAAATTTTGTGGCAATTTTTGTAAAGTGTTAGAGCAAAACTGCAGCGTATTCTAGCTGTAGCAAGAATTGGCTCTGTGGTGTAGAGGAGCCCACATAGCATTTAATAGATATTATAGTTTAATTAGTCTTTGGAAGATAAACACTTTCCCTCAATCTTATTTTTGTATTTATTCAAAAAACCGTTAGCTCCAAGCTAGGATGTTCTCCTATATTGTTCATCGACAGTTAAAGTTACAACTTACAACCTATATACGTCCCATTTTAGGGTAAGGAATTGTCCGCCGCGCTGGCCCAATGCATATTGGCGAACTTCACATGTCATTGAAATATTTTTTTGTTATTTCTCACGATGTTTTCCTTCACCGCCGAGCACGTAATAAATCAGCACATAAATTGCAATTAATAATTTCATAGGTGCCGGAGGGAAATCCAACCCGTTTGCTCGCGTACTATGAAATTTACAACGAGCATTAACCATCTGAGCTACCACGGCTCTTTGACATCGACAGTTTACATACATAAATTTCACAAGGATAAACATCCACGTTTTTTACAAGTGGTAAAGCCATGCTGAAGCTGTATTATGGTTGTAGCACGAATGGGTCGGTTCAACTAGGGAAGGACCACGTTCTCAGAATACCAGCGTAAAATATCAGCTCAATGCTGCTGTGTTTCGTATGGTAAATGTAGAGAACTGGACACCATTTTTACTGGAAACGAGGAATTATATCTTAGCCCTCAGGGGTGGTAACGCATCTGCATTTTGATTCTTAATCGAGGATATATCCATGGGGCATCCATTTACCATAAAATGGACCGTATGCTCGTTTCTTACCCTTATTCTATAAAAAAAAACCCGGAACAATTATTTAGAGGACATATAAATATACATACTTGTTGCGTTCGGAATTCGAACCCACGGCCCTTAGCACTGCAACTCATTGCTAAGCTACCGTTGCTGTGTTTGGTATGTGTGAAAATACAGTGATGAGATTCACACAAATTCTCTTCACATACCAAAGCTATCAGCCGCACAAGACTGCTGTGTCACAATCACAATATATTAAAGAAGCTCTGATCCTAATAACACATTGTTGCGATCCGCAACAATGTGTTATTAGGTTAAGAGTACGAGTATAATTAGAGGATATATAAATCATTCTACCCTGACCCCCTCCTTCCATTACCGTTACGGTCTATAGAAGTCCACAGCTGAACAACATAGGCCTTCCCCTTAGATTGCCTCATAGGGGTGATATTTGCGACGCTTGGCAAGGGGGTTGGCAACCGCAGTTTTTATTGTTAGTCGTTATTTGGAAGACGCTGGTGCCCATTTCCTGATTAGTTTCTCTCTGTCACTTCTTACGACACCTAAGGAGTGATATGAGGTAGTGGATATTCTTACTTCGCCACTATCTACACGGTACTTCATTAGCACGTAAAAGTTACAGCCTATATACGTCCCACTGCTGAGCACAGATCTACTCTCATTTATAACAGGGTTTTAGGGCAAGGAAATGTCCGCCGCACTGCCCCAACGCGTGTTGGAGAACTTCGCATGTCACGGTGTATTCCTTAACCGCCGAGCACGTGGTAAATTAGCACTTAAAATTTCAATTAACAATTTCATTGGAGCCGGCGCGGATCGAACGCAGGTGGCGCGCGTACTTTGAAATTTACAGCGCGCGATAAGCCCCTAAGCTACTACGGCTTTAGCACGTAAGAGGCCACTGGAAATTGAACTCTCTTATTCCAGGGAGGATATCGTTACGCTTAGTAGACGAATTAACGATCATAGTATTAGTCTCGCACATTTGAAGCTACATTTCATTGCCGGTCTGAGTGTTTTACTGACATAAACAAGGGTCTATCGAGTGCCATAAAATCTTTTTGGCATATTCCAAATATACATTAGAGCGGTCTTGTTCCATTTTATAAAAAGCCCTTAAATAAAAGTAGACAATTAAAACCTGTACGGAAACAGCGTGGTAAATTTTTTCTTAACGTACCACTAACTACGTATAAACAAATTGGGACGTTTATTTGATTGAATGAGATGCTTAATTGTAAGACACTGTTCTAGTAAAAACGATCCCGTGGTTTTAGAGGTCTTCTGGCTTTTAAGCTACGTAGAAGTATTTCATCGAGCATGAGTGGTTGGTAGGTACAATGTTGTAGTAATCACTGCAACCATGAACACCTACAGTACATTCCGAACTAAGGAAACTACGATTACTATTCTGTCGTACGGTGGCGGCGTAAGAGAAATCGTCACCCTATGGAAACACCCAAGAGCAATAACTTGAGAACAGAATGGAATGCGATTATCCGTGCACTACCAGTCATTTGTTCTCCGTGTGTACCAGTGCTGTATAGTAAGCACTGAACACCAATTTTTCATGACGCAGATGTAACAGCCGCTCAGGTCTCAAGTTATCGTGGACTGGTTATATTTGCTTTTATTGTTATTTGACCATAGTTTTGGTTTGTACTGTAATAATGAATTCTTTCCAAATTATATGTAAACTATTTGAAACAATTTTAAATAAAACAAAACGAAACTGGTCCAATAGGGTAACCTGTATTTGTAAGCCAATACCATGACTGGCTAGAGGCGTAGTACTATTATTTATTCTGTGCTAGAGGCGAATATCCTATTATTTTATAATTTGTGGCCGGCCCGAGGAGGCTCACCAAGCTCATTCAAAGCTACTAGACCACTAGACGTGTGTTGGTGGACTGCCAACTAATATAATCACGACGTTTTAGGCGGGAGGGTTGTTCTCCCCCACAACTCTTTATGGCCAAAGGGAGTTACAAGTCCGTATAATAATGGGAGGGTGTTATGCTAAACAGATTTAAATAAATAATAATTATGACGATAAAACTATCATACCCATAATTATAGGAGAAAACTTATTTTCAATGTTGGTACTAAAGACTATGCTAAAACAAGGAATATTTCTCGTTATTTTTTTGGAGTGTTGAAGTTATAAATAGTTATAAAAACCTTTTACATTTTACGGTATTTCCTTCAGATGCTCACATACAGATGCAGTACGTAGGATAGGATAGGTGTGATTGACTCTCCACTGCAAAGGTGTAGCAAATGCAAATTAGTTTAGTTTATAACAGAGTATCTAATAAAAGTAAAATTATCTGAAAATAATTGTTATATTTCATTTCATAAGTACAAAGTTATTACTGAACCTAGCACAAAATAGAATAGTATAATACAACAAAACCATTTTAAATTATCACTGCTCAAATAGTATAGAAAAAGCAAATATAACGTTACAGCTGTAACAATCTAATCAATTTATATATTTAGGCCAGATTTTCTACCGTGAAAAAGTTATCAATTCAATATATTATAACCCAACTGAACATAAAAGCGAAACAATTGAACTGTTTTCTTAATACAATTGTAATTTTCAATTTGTTTGTTACATTCTCATGAATAATTTTTATGGAGGATTTAAAAATCGGCCCTTATAAAACAATATGTTCTATTGAAATGTTTCAATAAGGCAATCAGATTTACAGTCTTTTTTAATGGCAGTAAAGATAGCATTACTTATTATTATAGCTTACTTCATCTCTATATTATTATCTTACCGTACAATATGCAGATATCATTCGAATACTTTTATATGGCAATTAATTACCGAAAATCAATTTTATTTTAATTTTTTTAAATTTTAACAAGCCTTTTGTTTTGATGACGACATAAATAATAGCTTTATTACGGTAGGTTCAAGTCTATGCTCCCAAGTCGCTTCGGCATTGTGATATCACATTTACTTCGTATAATACACAATTATTTTCACTTATTAAAGGATTGATCTCGGAATTGGATGAATAACACATCGACTCATAAGATCTTAAAATACTGTGGTTGGACTAAAATAAAAAACAATATCCTCGCCATTCAACCCCTATAGTACAATGACATTCACATAACTCAAATACTATTGTAAAAATGAGAACTGCTCGTTAGAAGCTGTTTAACACACTTGGAAGTGAAATGGTGTATGGTGACCATAAATGGTTTAGTAAGCTATATTCAGTAATATAGCCTACCCATTAATATAATCAATATAAATGAGTATTTATTAATAAAATGAAATGGTAAGCTAAATACAAATGAACTGTTAAATAAATTAGTAATTTAACTTACATAAGTTACTTTAAATATTCCAACAAGAAATAGAATCTAAAAACTACTTTACGTTCCTATTCTGGTGTGTACGATGTGAATTAATCAATCTTATTTTAGGTTCTTTGTTTTATTGACTTTCATTTTTTTCTTAACGTTTTTTTTTCTTTGTTGTGAATTTAACCGCAACTGCTGTCAACCAAAAACAGTAATGATGATTAATGTAGTTTACAAATTAACATTCTATGCGATGACTCTAATGTATGTTAGGGAAATGTGAATTACTCTTTCTTAAAAATGATTAAACAATTTGTTATGCGATGTAGTATAAAATAAATAATATTGTCATTAATTTTAAAGTATCTGTCATTTACATTTTAACGTTAATAAGAAAAGTACGAAATGAAGTAATCAAATGTACAACCTGACCAGTTAACAAAATCCTTGCAATGGGAGCGCTTTTTCTGAATCTTATGTTGTATAATGCGATTCAAATAAAAATAGGAACGTCAATTATCTTTTGATGTAGTACGGCTTGCAAAGAAAAATAATTTGCGTATTGCTAACGTTTTTTTCGTTTTATTTAATCGTGTTTTAGTATTATCAAATCTATTGAACTCATAATTATTTTTATAAATAAATTTAAAATATTGATACTAGTCGATGGAAGATTTTAAATACCTACATGAATACACGTTCTATTTCCATACGGACACGCGGCAGTGATGATAATGATGACTACTCAGACAATGATACAGAGATGAGCTAAATTGAAATGCTAGATTCTTAGTTCTTTTAATAAATATTATATCAAAATCTTTGCTTTGCTCACCCTACCTAACTTGTTTTAATTGACAGCTATGTCGTCACAATATGGCGTCGGGTAAGTCTCCTGTTCTTATTTGAGTTGCGTAGTAATAAATAGTCTATTATCGAAAATATAAATTGGTGTAGTGATATTCTTATTTTGGTGCACGATGTTATTTCATTAATCAATATAAGCGTTACCCATGTTTCGGTCTTTTTATGTGTCGATCGGGTTTGGCATAAAACGCTTCTTACGAAACTTCCTTCCTGTGTGCTTCTCGTGAAATTGTGCATTTGGATCACCAGTTTTCTTGCTGATCGGAGAATCACGCTGGTGTTCTAAAAGCCTGCGTGCTATCACCAACGCTGTTTCTTCTGTATATCAATGATATGTTGCAAATCTTTAGCACTCATTGCTATGCAGACGACAGCACTGGTGATGCTTTATACACCGGCCGTGCCAATATTTCCCGGGAAAACGTCGCCGAGTACCGGGACAAACTTGTGTCTGAAGTCGAGACTTTGTTGAACAAAATCTCGGACTGGGGGCGACTAAATCTAGTCCAGTTCAATCCCCAGAAGACACAAGTTTGCGCGTTTACCGCTAAAAAGAACCCCTTCGTCGTATCTCCTCAGTTTCAACACCCCTTCGTGTCACGAAGAGGCCAAATTGGCCTCTAAAAGCTTGGGCCGGGGCTCCCCAGTGTCAGCTCCTTCCATTTGATCGCATCCAGCGCAGAGCTGTTCGAATCGTCGGCGATCGTGTTCTTTCCGATCGGCTTGACTCACTGGCACTGCGAAGAGATGTTGCATCTCTTTGCGTATTTGATCGCATCTACCACGGGGAGTGCTCTGAGGAATTGTTCGGACTAATTCCAGCCGCACAGTTACACCATCGCACATCGCGACAAAACTCGCGATACCATCCATACCATCTGGATGATTGGCGGTCCACCACTAAGCGATTTAAAATAAGTTCTCTTCCTCGCACAACTTTCTTGTGGAATCAACTACCACCAGAGATTTTTCCGGACCGATACGACTTACGGACTTTCAATAAAAGAGCCTTTTTAAAAGGCCGGCAACGCATCTGCAATCCCCCTGGTGTTACAGCTGTTCGTGGGCGGCGGTAATCACTTACCATCAGGTGAGCCATGTGATTGTTTGCCCCATCTCCTATAAAAAAAAATTGAATTAAATATTCTTAGTACAATGAGAACTATGCCTTATAGCATAAAAAATAAAATAAAATTAATGGATGAAGTTATTACTTTTAACACATTAAACAGTGATGCAAAATGATAGCCAGTGCTAACACTGTCACGGATCAAAGGCAAAAAATTACCTATTTATTAAAAAAATTGATTCAGTTAGTACATAAATCCCACTGGGTTTACACTTATAGTTGACATATTGCCTTTGGCATCAAATTAAAATAATCTTTATACAACAAAATTTTCATTCGATAGTTATTTTTAAAATGTACAGTTCGTAAGTCGACTATTTTTATAACTTTCACTTCTTTTAAATAAACCTAGCCTAGTTGTAATTTTTTAATTAGGCAACACAAAAATTTCAAGTATCATTACAAAAACCTTCCTATTAAATTTTGCCTAATTTTCAGGGAAAAGTTGAATGTTATGAAAAAATGTTTGCAATAAGCATGACATTAAAATAGTAAATGCTTTCTCAGTGTTAGACAGTAAGAATACATAGGTTTACGTTGTATGTAGGTAAATTGAAAGTCTTCAATTACTTTGTATAGAAACAGAAATTAGACCAACCATTTCAGACTGCTTAACACCATTATAACGTTATATTAATTACAGCAAAAGTTTAAAGAATATGTTACACAATGCAAAATTATAATGAGCCATTGAATAATGATATTATTAATTTTTTTCGAATTAGGTATTTCTTTTTTAACAAAAATCAAAAACTATGACATGTAACAAAAAAATGAACATAATAATTTGATCTAATCACTTTTCACAACAAATTCAGTGATACATTCAACATATTATACAACATTTCATGCGCAATTCAAATTAATGCCAGGAATTTTATTCTAAAAATGCGCATTAATATTATACCCGCGCACACTCGAGACTCCTAGCAATCTATTTAATTAACAAAAGAATACTTTCATGTTGTACTTCGAAGCCTCAGATGGAGACCAGTCCTTATTAAAAATTAAAGACTGAATATTCGCTATACAGAACTTTTTCTCTCTGATATAGACGACCGTTTGCGGCTTTGTATACTGCCGGAGGACATTTTTCTTTTGGATTCACTATTATTGGGTCCTGGACTTGACGACTTGTTAAAGTTGGAACCTGTGCTCGCCATTCTATTGGCATTTTGGAGGTTAGACGTTTTCCTTCTAACTGACGGCGACGCTTCTACATTATTTAACTTGGCAGTGGCGGTTTGCGGTTTCTGTTCGATGATCACGGGCTGGTGATATTTCCCAACCGCATGCCAGTGTTCGCGCTGCGCTTTAAGCGATTGGCGCATTTTTTCTTTGGCTTCGGCGTTGTCCGCCAGCATTTGGTTGAGCATTTGTATAATTTGGTATAAAGCGACTGGGCTTAGTAGTCCGAAGTCGTGCAATGAACACATGTGAAGTATAAAATTTCTGTAAAGGTTCTTCTCGAGCAACTCTTTGCCTTTCATTTGCAGGAACATTTGGCAAGCGAGCGGTATCTGACAGTCACCCACATAGTTGTACTTCATAACATGAAGATTCCACATTTTCATGAGTTCCTTCTCTCCTTCGTTTACGTCCGTAAACTCATCAATCATCATCATAGTTTTCTGTTGCAACCATAGCGGGTCCGTTTCACTCTCCGAGTCTATATCCAATTCGTTTGGATAGACGGGAAGGCAAGTGATTGTGTGATGGTAAAGTCTGTAAAAGTAAAACAGTATACTTTTTAGTTAAGAGTAATGAAATGCAAGGATATAGAGTGGGTACTTTTCACTCTATTGTCGGAAGTCAGAATATATCAAAGAGCTCACATATGGCAATTCATAAACCTGCGCGCGCGTGCGCGCGCGTGTGTGTGTGTGTGTGTGTGTGTAGTGTGGGTATGGTAAAAGAAGCATGAGAGTAAAAAATGCGGTCATTAAGAAAAATGTTAGCTGTGACTATTTCTCACAATGTGAGAAATCTCTCTGACTTCATTATTAATTTACGGAATTTTGAATAAAACATTATTTGTGCCATAACTATGTCTTGCGGCAATGTTGTGTGGTGGCGCTAAGACAATTGATCACCACCTTTTGTCTCGTAGGTGTCGTAGGCGACTACAAAAAATGCAGATCAGTAGCGGGCGGCAGCGTCAAAGGTGCGAGACATTGGTACTGCGATTGTCAATTTACCCGTCAAGTGTGATAGATCACTACAATGAGAAATGCAGATGCCAGCACTGGGCTCTACGGGACCTATGTAGTGTCTACAAACAAAGAAAGGAACAAATCAGATGTAAAGGTTTTGAGAAGAGAAGGCCTATTCTTATAAAGGATCAAGTACTGGATTCAAAAGATTGTTAGCTTAGTTTTAAAGTTACATAATTCAATAAAAAAAATTAGATAATAATGATGAATACGATATACGCCATAACCCGATTGTGTCTAGTGAAGTAGGATGCTGGATGACCGTGTCCTTTTAGTCTAGCTCGAGGGACTGTGAAACATGTGCCTGCCGAGCGAGTACCCACCGAATGTGACCGGGGATATAAGAGTAATGCGCATCCGCGTCGGCATTTGGCTCGAGAAGCATGTCGAGGCTTAGAAATAATGGCGACCCGAGAAAATACTGATGGCTTACGTGTGGTAAGGTAGAAGAAACTCAGAGTCATCGTCGTCCGGCTCGAAGGACTAGTCATGGCTGACAGTAAAGCGAGTCGAGCAAATTCTGACTGGCTATTCCTGGTAAGACAGGGGCATTGCGCGTCGAGGTTGTCCATCTAGAAGGCCTTAGCGAGGCTGTGACACAAGAGCGTGTCCAGTGAGCAAGTTCTGACCGGCAATGCTGGGAAAGTAGAGATACTGCACGTCAACGTCATTAAGCTCGAAAGATAATAAAGCGAGATTGTGATACTCGAGTGTGCGAACTCTAACCGGCTGTCTGGTAAGATAGGGGTACTGTGCGTCGACGTCGTCCGGCTCGAAGAACTCTGCGGGGCTGTAGCGGTGAGCACGGGGCCAGGGGCGGGGACACACGAGCACTGACCGGTTGTCTCCAGTGATGTAGGGGCGCTGCGCGTCCGCATCCACGGCGTCCGGCTCGAAGACTCTGGGAGGCTGTGGCGGCGGGCGCGGGGCCGAGGCAGGGACACACGAGCACCGACCGGTTGTGTCCGGTGATGAAGGAGCGTTGCGCGTCCGCGTCGTCCGGCTCGAGGAACTCTGCGAGGCTGTGGCGGCGGGCGCGGGGCCGGGGGCGGGGACAAACGAGCACTGACCGGTTGTGTCCGGTGATGAAGGGGCGCTGCTCGTCCGCGTCCGCGTCGTCCGGCTCGAGGAACTCTGCGAGGTTGTGGCGGCGGGCACGGAGGCGGGGGCGGGGACACACGAGCACTGACCGGTTGTGTCCGGTGATGAAGGGGCGCTGCGCGTCCGCGTCCGCATCGTCCGGCTCGAGGAACTCTGCGAGGCTGTGGCGGCGAGCGCGAGGCCGGGGGCGGGGACACACGAGCACACGGGTGAGCGCGGCGCGGCGCGTGGGGCCTGCACGCGGTCCGCCGCCCGCACCGCGCCCCTGCGCCGCTATCAAGTCATGCGGCGACCCCGTGTACGACCCGTCGTATAACTCGTTGATTGACACATCGATGCGCGCGCCGCCCGGGATCGGCTGCAGAATGGTACTGTATGTGCTTATTTAATCCAGAATTCATTTGCTATATACAAAATAAAATCTAACAAAAAAGGCATGTACGAGGGGCGTTTTTTATAATTTACTCATAATGTGGGTGATTTAGCATGGTGGGGGTGACAGCTTACAGTTAGGCGTGTCTAGATATGGAACAATGTTAAATTGATTTTAAAAAGGCGTTTAACGATACACAAAGCAAAACAAAAATTATCGATTAGCTATCGATATAAAAATTAAAACCGAAACATATTTCTTTATAAACTACAATGCATTTAAAATTAAGTTTGAAGTTTAATACAAATTGTGACATAATAGTTACATAATAACTGTTCCCGCGACCTCGCTCGCGTATTATTTATTACGATCGTACTTTATATGTTTCAATTTTAACTAATTCATATTCTAAAATGAAAGAAGCCTGTGTTACCCCTATGACATCACCTATCTGCTAGTGCCAACTATAAGCTGGAATAAACAGACAGGCAGACAATTTATTTTAAAAATTGTGTTTGTCTTTTACTATAAATACAGTATAAATTTTCTTATGCATTTAGTAAAAGTGGTATTTGGAAATTACAAACAGACACTTCAATGTATAACTATAGATATGTATTAATTTGAAAATAAAAATCATCATTTATTTCATGTTAATTGCAACATTCATATTAACATTTAAACAAATAAAATAGCTGCCAGCATCTGTAATTTTCAGTACGCACTGCACCGGTATCTTTTCAAGTTACGCGCGTACTAGCGCCTTTCTCAACATTTGTATTAGTGTTGCCAGGTCGAATGGGCTAAATATCGGGACGGAAGGTAAAAATTGTCGAGAATTTTGTTTTCAAATCTAATCTAATTAATATACATACAAAATAGGTTTTTGCAGCCAAGTCCTTTTGACACATTTTTAATTATTCTTTTTTCCTGAGCTGACCAACGATTAATTTATCGTCCATGTATTGGAAACACTGCATATTGGTCTATGTGCATTTTTTTCTTTAAATCAAAATTTGTTGAACGATTAGTTACAATTTCAATAAATATTTACGTGATTTGATTCTTGATAGTCAGTGGTTGTTCGTTATGACATGGCATAGTTTAGCGTGCCACATCACTCTCCTAAGTGGGCGTACCCATCTATGAAGTACAACAATATCTGTATGACAGTTCATATAAAGAGATACGAAATTTCATAGGCGTGAGCTGTCATTCGCACCATGCGCAGACTATAAGTTTGTATAAAAAGGGTTATTATAATATTAAGGAATTTATTGATGATAATAACGCCTGGGAAATGTGATTGTTACCAAGTTATTTCTAATTTGTTTTGTGTTGTTAATTGTAACATACATAATTATAAGCTGTTATTTTTTTTAAGTCCCGCTGGGTTTCTTGCCGGTTCTTCCCAGGATACAGTAAATTTAAAAAAGTGACTTTTTTAAATATTTTTTTTATAAATGTAATCTATATTGAATAAAAAAGTTTCTGTTCTGTTCTATTTCTGATCTAGCCCCTAGTGACTACTTGTTAATTCCAAACTTCAAGTTAAGACGAAGAATATTTTTTCAAGGCAAGAAAAAAACTTTTTTCACGAACAAGTAAAGGTATTGATGTCATGGGAAACTATATTGAAAAATAAAAAAATAAATCATAATGTTATCTTTTTTTAACAAATCCATGCCACGGAATAAATCAGAAACTTGAAGTCCTGTGATGTTGACTGCTTGCTGAATACCGACGTTTAATAGTCTACATAATTATTATCAATTAGAAGATAAATCGCGCACGCAAGCTAAATAAAACTTTACCCTTTTAACTTTATAAAAAAAAATATCGCTGTACGCGAATGTCCGTTTTACCGTGGTTACTAAAGGCTGCCAATAAAGAGTAAAAGATTAAATTGCGAAATGTTTTAAGTTGCTTAGGTGAAGTACCTATTCTGACTATGATCGACTGACCATATTTTCGCACCTATGTGAGTTCTGCGATGCCCAACGCATGCAACTTGCAAGGCCATTCGTCGGGAATCGCGATATTTGGCTCGGAAGAAATAGGTAGATAGTGTAAACAACAAATAAACCTGAAATACGATTCCTAATAGATATGTTGATCGTATTCTACTCAGTTAAAAATCTTGTTAGTAACAAAGTTAACTACTGTGTACTTTAAATATTTTAATTATATAAGACAAGTATAGGTATGTAAGCACGTAAATACAAAACTTAATTGAAATTTACTTCACCATACACTTGCACAGTGAAGTAAATTTCAACTAAGTTTTGTAATAAGGCGCTAAGGCTTAGTTTTATTGTAACTCAATCCGAAATATTCTATTCCTGATCATTTCAGTGTGCCCTATATTACCGTTACCGGTTACGCGCAGAAAAAAAGAGCGACACCACCCACCGGGAAAAGTATTACCTATATTGAATTAGCACATATGCAAAATAATTGACAATTTAAAAAATGTTGTGGCCGTGGAAGGAAAAGGGGAGATTTTCCGCCGGGCAAGGTGTTCTGCCCGGCGAGCGGCCAACGCTCCGTGTAATAGTTCGGAGAAGTTCTATATAAACTGTTTATGATTCGGAATGTTGATAGCGCGATTTAGGCTTCGGTGTGTTTTCGCTTGTGGCGCGACGACAGCGCCGCTACATCACCCCCTGCTCAGACCGGAGGTCGATAGTGACACCTCTCAGACCGAGTCCTCTAGCCTCGTTGTCGACAAATGTGCAGGTGCCAGGAGATTGCCTTGTAGTCTGCGGTGAGTCGAGAGAAGGCAAGTAATCTGCGAGAGTGCCGTGAAGCAGAGGCGAGCAGTAAGGCTCAGAGCCGTGCCGAACACTGTATTGCGCAGAGAGTAGCTTAAAGGAACAGGAAGCATTATTATTCCAGTGCTGCGATGAACCTTGTGAAGCTAGATGGCTTGCAGGATATGTAGACTGCAGACGATATCTGCTCGGGAGCGAATAGGTAGAATAGGGGTATTCTATGACGATGATGAAGCTTGGAGTTTCCGAAGGTTGTTAGCTGTGTTCAAATTACGTCGGGTGGTCACCACTGCGGCCAGAGTAGGAAAAGGGGAGATCTCCCCCGGGTTGCCGGGGCCAACACTCCGTGTGATAGTTCGGAAATGTTCTATATATACTGTTTATAATTCGGAATGTTGATAGCGCGATTTAGGCTTCGGTGTGTTTTCGCTTGTGGCGCGACGACGGCGCCGCTACAGTGTACTCGATATAATTAACAATATAATCTAAATAAACAATTTTTACATACATTGATTATTCTATCTACGTAATAATCTATGATGATAAAAACTGCCCGGGCAGGCGCAACGCGCGCTTTTCTATTGCGCATGCGCGACTCTATTGTTTCCCGCGCATTGGCGAATATAGAGTAGCGTACATTTTTTGTTTGGAATAGCGTCTCTAGTACGTAGTACATATAACTCAATGTTATATAGGTTTTTTTTTTAATTTCGCTAGTGCGATTAAGATCTTGAAGGCATTACCACAAAAAGTTTAAAGGCCCTTACGAAATAAGTGAAGTTAAACCGCGAGTGGCAAAGTTTAAGGTGTTTGAGTAGCGAGTAGAGGGCGCCACAGTCGAGGGAGCACCACGGACAGTGCAGGTCGTCGCAAGCCTCCGTCTGCTGCCTAGAATTGTTGTTATACAGGAACTGGTAGATGATCTGCTGCCTCTTGCCCTCGGCTTCACTGGACTCGCCCTTTGATTTGTCGCCTAAGAAATTTACTTTGGGTTATTTTTCATGGAACTCGCAGCATAATTCGATAAGAAAAAAGCTATGACTAAGAAATAACTTACCGTTTTTAATATCATTAGAATGGTGTTTTTGTGTGGATACCCTGTCTTTATTTGAACCATCTTTCTTCACACCATTCATATCACTTAACTGTTGGTATAATTTTGGTCGATTTACTAATCCATTTGTTGGTTCTTGACTCCAGCTTAGCTTAAGTTTTAGTAGTGGTCTTACTTTGAATATGTCAAATGGATTTGTTTCTGAATGCAAGTCTTTTTCCTAAGGGGAAAAAGGATTTCTTTATATTAAAGCTTCTTAAGGGGGTTAGTAGTATTACTAAATTATTTTTATATATTTTGATTAGATTTTTATATATTTTTAATGTTTATGTTTTACAATAGAACTGATTTTGATATTTTTAGTTAAAATTTATCCACACTGCTGTAACTCAAATGAAAACAGTTGTTCCATTGTATATTCTTTCATTTATAAGAGCCTATCAAATGTTTACAGTAAAACATAGGCCTCCCCCATAAATTGCCTTATAAAAAATAAATTTACCTAAGTTGCCATGCTGGGCAACTTCAGGGTTTTTATTATTTTGAGTTATTATCAGGAAGATGTTGCTCTGCCCACATCTGATTTATTTCCCCGAGTCACCTCTTACGAGAGCCGCAGGATGATATGGGTTAGAGAATTCTCTTATATTGCCACTACACTGCCGTATATTATGTAAACAATTAATGTTATTAACTTGAAATAATAATGACTTCAATTAACCATAATCTAAAAATTAAATTATATTGTAGCAAGTAGGCAAGTAAACTCGCACGCATAACCGCTCCACATCGTACGATCCATGACGTCACAGTGGCGTGATCTATGACGTTACTCACAGTCGCGATACATCACTATACACCGCCCGTCGGTGACCACACCTTCACAAGATGGACGCATACGCATCTTTTGATTTGCACGCACACGCACCGTTTGCACGATTCATTATTTACGTTAGGCAGCCATAATGTTTGTACCCCTACTTCGTTTAGAGTGCGCGAGTTACATATACCTATGATATAAAGATCGCTGACTACTACACCTAGAACAGTTGCTATGTAAACAGACAGGAATGCAGGCGCAGCAATTCAAGCCACGTGCCGGATGTATAAAATATCACTTACTCATTTACACAGGGCTCATTGTTAGATTAATTAGCTATAGTAACATAATTTGTAATTTTATTTTAAATATATTTTATAAGTAAATTTGTTTTTTTTTCGAACCTCCGGCCGCAGCTAACGTATTTCGCGTATAGCGGGAGTGTAATGTTTTGTATTTAAGGCGATGCAATATTATTTGTAATGCTTATTATTTTTGTTAACTCAAGTAAATAGTTAGTCATCTCAACATTCATTTTAATTAGTATTTCTGCTATACCTAGTCAGTTTCTGCAGTTCACTTCGGGTGGACCTGGGTTCAATTCCCGGTCGAACATTAGAAGCTCGTAAGTGATTCCAGTTGTACCTAATCCAGGTCGTGTCAATATAATTTGTGTGAGGGAAATAAATCTGGAAGGGGCCATATAATATACTTGGTCACTTTGTAGTTAATGGAGTTTTTTAAACACCTATTTAGCTGAAACCTTAATTATATTTTATGTAATTATAAAACATTGGCAAATTATTATAATCAACAACTTTAATTAATTAGGCTAAAATTAAAAAATAAAAGAAATTATACATTAAGCCAAATCACCAACCAGGGCTTAAACTGTTGCTAACTATTTTCTCATCTTTGGTTTATGGAGTCAGTTTTCATACTTTAATACTTCTCATTTGTAATAGGTCCTAACATATGAAATTGGAGTTTTGTACGGGAGGAATAAGGTAAATTTTTTTGTAAAATATATTTAATTAATCAAAGTATGCGCCGTTGTTATCTATGCACTTTGCCCAGCAATTTGCAGTTCATTGATCCCTTTACTAAAAAAAAAAACAACGATGGGGGCGAGAATCAATAAACCCTTTGAAGGCGGTTTGGACTGCCGCATCGGAGTTGAATTTTTTTCCTTGTAAGAAATTGTCCAAATTTCGGAAAAATGGTAATCTGTTGGAGCAAGGTCCGGGGAGTATGGTGGATGTCGCAGACATTCTAATTGTAGCTCCTCTAACTTAGTGGTTGTTTGTTGTGCAGTGTGTGGTCTTGCGTTGTCGTGAAGTAGCAGTGGCCTAGAGCGATTGACCAAGCTCGATTGTTTAAGCTAGTTCTTCCTTCATGGTTTGCAGTTGCTGACAACATATATCTGCAGTAATCGTTTGGCCATATTTTAGAAAGCTGTAGTGAATGACACCGGCGCTAGTCCACCAAACACTCACAAGTAACTTTTTCTGAGTCAATTTTCGTTTAGGGCAGGATTTGGCTAGGTCTCCAGGATTTAGCCATTCCGACGAGCGCTTCCGATTATCGTACAGTATCCACTTTTCATCACAAGTAATGATTCAATTTAAAATCCCTTCATTTTTGTGTCGATTGAGCAAAGTAACACAGCAGTCGACGCGTGTTTGCAAGTTCGATTCACTCAATTCATGAGATACCCATCGTTCAAGTTTCTTTACTTTCCCGATTTACTTCAAGTGGATTAATAAAGTTTTATCACTTACCCCGAAGCTCTCTCTGAAGTGCTATGTAATGGATCCGCTTCCACAATAGTCTTTAATTCTTCATTTTCCACTTTGGTCCCCGGCTGTCAACGGGGTTGGTTTTGAAGGTCGAAATTTCCGGAACGAAAACGTTGAAACCAAAAACGTACCAAGCTTTCTTTTGCGACACCAGCGCCGTACACATCGTTAATCCTACGAGCTGTTTCTGCAACACTGGTGCCACGGTAGAACTTGTACTCGTAAATATACCGATATATCATGTTTTTTATTGTGCGGTAATAATCGACGCCAAAGAAAAAAATAATGAGGAAAAAACAAATGAATGACTGTTTTCAAAACTCAAATATACCAGCTAAATGAATTTATAAATTTGAATTTGGTATTGTTAACCAAAGAGGAGATATTTCAGATCAAAGTTGTCAGTACGACAAAATGCTAATTTCATATGTAAGGACCAAATATAATTAAATAATTAATTACTAGTGGCAAGCTAATATATAACTTTTAGTAATCATGAAAATTAAAGAGGTGCAATGGACAGTTGTTATAATTAAATACTGTCAAACATATTTAACTTACATTTGGTATAGTTTCCCACAGCGCCATTAGAGCTTTATGGGGAGATCTTGCAATAGTGGCACTTCTACCTCCAGGAGTAGCATCATGTAGCACCAAATCATATTCACCGTTTGTTAAAAGGCAGCGGTTATGCTTGTCATAGACAATCAATTCACTACCATAAAGTTTGCTCCACTTATTTTCAGTTGTTGTAGAGTTTGAGGGTTCCGTAGAGGATTTAAGACGTTTTGTTAATGGTTCTGTAAATAAAAAGCGTTATAATTTTAAAAAAAATTGCTACTTCAATTACTTTGTTTTGCTAAACTGAACTGGATATCTGCAGCGAAATTCAAACAAAGAAGACTACATATACATTGTCATCACTTAGGCTTAGATGAAAGCCCATAGAAAACTATAATACATACATTATAGAAGTGGGCAGAGCCCATATAGCCACTAAAATGTCACTAACATGTCAATTCACACGTATAAGTGTCAACGCAAGATGTGTTTTGACGTTACAATCGTTTCCAAATTTAGCATGCAAATTATCTTCTAACACATATCTTGAACATTAATCAAAAGTCTAAAATGCTGTGTAAATTTACTCAGTCTGTCAACACAGCGAATCAGGTTTGTAGTAGTAATAATACGACGTAATTGCTTGTGTGTTCCCGGCGACGCCGACCCTTATACAAAATAAGGTTGACAGCCATTCTATTGTGTATTCTGTGTAAAAGCCTCACAGACTGTAATTATACTTGCTCATTTATACCCTTCAGACTAAAACACAGCAGTGCAGGCACTTCTATTGCCAGTAAAAATAGTAGAGGGTGGTAAACACCCCAACAGGTCCTAGGCAGAATGTAAGTCCTATTACATAGTAAAAATGAAGTGGTGATATATCATAGAATATACCATCAATAAACTGGAGGTAGCTTAATATGGTTACCAACTGTTACATTACTGCGTATGGACCGGGTCATTGAACAAACAGAATCGCACCGACTCATTGGTGCTAAAATGTTTATGGAGCACGAACGCGACGACCAATACGTACCGTGCGTCCGTGCAGTTTTTTTCACTTTTAGATATTTTGCTCTATTTTAGGGAAAATCTACTCCATTAATCACGTGAGGTTCGAAAGGGCGGGGGAGGGGGTATGGCAAAAATCACGAAATATCACAAGGGGGAGGGGGGTGTAGTAAGATTATCATGTGTATTTATTTTTTCATCAAACGCGCGAATTATAAACCGAAAAGCGGCGTGTAGTGTGTGATCTTGGCTCGCCTGTACAATGTACATGTAAATTCATGTCACAAGCATGAACCTAGTCCGAGCAATAATAATCTTTTGTCCTTCACGCATCCTAACATATCCATTTGTTAGTGTTGAAGAAAGTCCTGCAATCTTTCTGTCTAGACATTTTATCATGGTCCTTAATTTCAGATTAAACTAGATTATACTTTATGCATGTATTTAAACAATATTCTAAAAATTTTAAGATTCTTTGTAGGTACTAAAAAATACACCTGATTTTGGGTAGGGGTTAGTTAGTCTTAAATCTCACCACGTATCAACAAGATGGAGGGGGGGTTAAAAATGTTAAAAAAACATCATGTGATTAATGGACGGCCTCTAATATAGGTAGGGTTTTAGGCATATCTTCAAGTTGAGAGGGTTTTGGATAATATGGGGTATAATCGGTCTTCATGTAACTCTGATTTTTATTCCCAACCAATGTATTTTTTTAAAAATTTATTGAAGGGGATAGAGTCAAAAGCGCTAGAAAAGTGTACAATGAAAAAGTTTATCTTTAATAAATAGTATATAATTATTTAATAAATAAATCAAATAGAATATTGCTACATATACTTTTACTTAGTTACAAATTCGTTATTCATATGAGGGCACTGAAAATTTCGGGATTCAAGGAAGTGACACAACATCACTATTTAAAAATGTGTTTATTGCTTTTCGAAGTATTCTCCGCGAAATGGAAAAATGTGTCAATTCCATACGATGGAACCAATCATTGAAGCAACCATTCCATTCGGAAGTTGGGGTCTCCATAATGGCCGTTTTGTAGGCGTCCACAGCTTCGTCAGGTGATGAAAATCTCTCTCCACGCAATTTATTCTTTATTTTAAGGAAAGTATAGAAATCATTAGGGCTTAGGTCGGGGCTGTATGGCGGATGGTCTAATAATTCTATGTTTTCTTGCTCTAAAAACTCTTTTGTTCTGTGTGCGGTGTGAGAACTCGCATTGTCGTGATGGAGGATGATGCGGCGGTTGCAGTTATTTTTACGGAGTTCAGAAACGACCTGTGGCAAACAAATGCTAGCATACCATTCTGCATTAACCGTTCTTTTGTCCCTCAAGAGGAATAGTCGTAACATGGCCGGTTTTGGAGACAAACGTGGCCACCATTTTTTTTGCAACACTCTGTGAATGAACAATTTTTGTTGGCTTTAACTCATTTTCGAACACCCAAACTCATGACTGGTTTTTTGTTTCGGGTTCGTACGCGTATATTCAGGATCCGTCACCTGATACGATGTTGTATACAGCATTTGAGGATCCTGCGTGGAATCTTTCGAGAGTTCGAGAGCACCAAGTAACGCGAGCCGCTTTTTGCTCTTCACAGAGCGAATGCGGTATCCATCGGGAAAACAACTTTTTTACACCTAATTGTTCATGCAAGATTATTTGTATTCACCTCATGCCAATGTCTAAAGTTGCCTGAATTTCGCGGTATGTCACATGTCGATCTTCCTCAATCAGCTTACGCACAGCATCAACGTTTTCTTGGGTGACTGCTGTTTTTGGACGACCTTGATGGGGATCATCACTGAGCTTGACACGTCCATGTTGAAATTCAACAAACCAGCGATAAATTGTGGTTTTGGATGCGGCTTCATCACCAAATGCAGAAATCATCCGGTCAACACACTGTTTTTGTGTTAAACCACATCGAAAGTCATAATAAATTATCGCTCTTGAATTTTCTCAAGTCAATTCAATTTTCTCAATGACTTGACAAAACCTTGTGACAAGACCGAGAATCTTTTTTTAAATAAATAAATGGTATTCGATTTTAAAAACCAAGGATAAAAAAATATTTTAATATGACAAGAAAAGTGGAAATATTCTAACTAAAAGACTAAGTGTTATTATAATTTGAAAATGGGAAGATCTTCATCACAAAACTGAAGATTTTTAATCATGAAATTATATTCAAATCTTGCATTGATGTTGTTCATTAAAATATTGAAAACTGGGTGCAATAAATAAGGCTATTTTGACCTTTTCACAATAATTTAGGGAGTATTTCTACAGGTTCTAGGGTAAAACTAAAATCATAAGACACATGCTCCCTACAATAGGAGAGACCCATGTTCAGTAGTATTCATTGAAAAGCCTATAAAGAAGAAGAATAATAAATGTGTTGAAAAAATGTATTATAAATATTAACAAATACTGAAAGTTGAATGAAAAGTTAGAGGAACTATGAGCATACCATCATTATCACCATTTGTTATTTCCGTGGAGCTTGTAGCTCCATTTGTACTACTACTGCCTGCTGCTTTTGTTACAGTAACCCTTAGCATAAGCATGTATGATTTTACATTAGGTCCCTGAGAAGGACTAAAGGTATCACTGGAGATACTAACAGCTGATGCCATAGCAGGAGGTTCTGATGTTGAAGGGTTAAGTGGTACTGAACAACTACCAACCTGTAAAAGGAGAAAAAATGCTTTAATATATAGCTTATAAAAAAATAGGTACCTATTACATGTATTCTGCATTCATATGTTTCTGTTATATGTAGATATAACATCCAAAAATTACTTCATTTAAACAATCTCTTCCTCCCCCTACCACAGGTTAACTAGCAGAGAGTACCATTAGGTATAAGTCTGCCCATTGTTATGTTATAGATAAAGATGTCATTATTACCTTGGGTGCAATAAAGACTGCATTAATATTCAAAAGGCTTTTCAAAAAAAGAAAGAAAATAAATTTAGTAACTTAATAAACCAATTTGCTTACAACAACAGTATAATTTAAAAATAATAAACGGTTAATAAAAAAGTATTCATCTCAGCATAGTCTTACTATATGGATCTTCTATGGGTGTCATTCAAGTGCCATTAAATATTTTACAAAAAATAAACCTAATAAATAGTATTTACTAGGCATGAGACCGATATATCAAAACATAACTAATAACATTATGTTATTAAAGTATCATAACATATTGATGAACCTAAGTACATAAGTACATAACTGTTATCACATATCCAACCAAAACCAACTACCTAACCAACATACAAAAACAAAATGCATAATGCAAGTGGTGGAGTGATCTGCCAACAGGGCTCACACATTAATCAATTCCTTTTTAATTTTATGTCAGTTATTGCAATTTTTATTTTGTTTATTTTAATAATATATAAGTGACAGTGCATATATTTAGACATATATATTCCTATGTATTTTATATATCATTGTATTATATTAAATACTAAGCATGGGTGTTTTCAGCTGCAATAGTTGCATAACTGATATTGTGTTTTCAAATCTTTATTGAAAACCATTTTCAGAAATCAATATCAGTGGTAATGGTTTGCTACTAAATGCGCAAATGACAACCAAAACATAACCAGAAACTGTAAAACCAGTGCTAAACATTTATTTTAATAATCACTTAGATTATTAAAGGTAGTTTATTTATTAATGATTATTTAGGTTGGTGATTATTCTTCATGCTTAACCTGTTAACCAAGCCATGCGCACTTTTGATCGTACAATACCATCCTTCCGTCCGCCAAGTCGTGCGCTAATTTGATCAGAATTATGTAAACGTGTGTACCTATGAAAAAACTATTTTTTCGTTTTAAACAAAACCAAAGACACTATGCAATAGATAATAGTATCAAAGACAAAGATATGCTCTTTTATTTTAAACCATAACCTGGCAATGTTTCTTAGAAAAAAAAAAGAAATCACTCTGAATTTTCGGCGTTCCACGTGTCGTTTTGATGAAGGTGCTCCGTCTTTTTTATAGAATTTTATATTTGTGTCTGGACTAAAAACGAAAGTGTTATACTTTTTTATATTCCTTGTAATATAGTAAACACGTAGATATATAATTTGTGGTATAAAAAGTGAAAAGTAAATTTCCAAAAGTACTTCAAAATCCAGAAGCTCCATTTTGGCGGTTGGGTCATAAATGTGTTATTTTTCAAATTCTCATTTATTTTTAGTGTAAAATGTAAGTAAAAATAGTTTTCTTACATATTTCAAATAACTTGACGTTGTATTTATTTCAAATTCACACAAAAATATGTTTGAAATATTGTTCGAAATGTCATACAGATAAAATATTATTATTTTTTTTTTAATTTTTTAATATTTTAATATTTTGGTATGAGTAACGAATGGAAACACATAAAACATAAAAATATACATATTTACATATGAATTTCTCCAAAAACAAAAGTGTAGAATTCAAATTAGTAGTAATTTTGTCACCAAAATTGAAGTATATACTACTGCTATGCTATACAGGGTAATTTAGGTATTTTATTACAATTTATAGCAACCAAAAATAATTTTATTCGATAGTTTATACATTCAACAAGAATTCCTGTAAGTTTTATCCATAAATATTGTCTCAAAGTGAAAATATAGCAAAATTTGCAATATAGCAAAAAAATTTGCTAATTTGCAAATTTTCCCGCCATTACAGTCCCGAGCGAACGAGAGTATAACGTGTCGCGCGCTCGCTAGGCGAACAGGTTAACTAGGCTTAGGACTAGCAGAAAAGTTTCTTTAGTTCTCAGTATTGGATTTATAGGACAATTTTTGTTGACAATATTTACAAACAGCAAGGAACATGGAAAAGTAAAAATTGTCATTTTTATCAAAGTGAGACCATATTATATAGTAGCCTTACGTGACATTTTGGAAGTCTTTTTACAAAAATGATTAAGATTCTAAATCCACTTAACTATACTAAATTTTACCCTGTACACATAATTCTCTGAATTAAAACGAACAAAATACATGCAATTTATGAAAATGTAATACAGTGGACCCCTAGTGATCCCGCAACCGTCTAATACGGCACCCTCTGTAATCTGACATTTTGAATATTTTTTGACAATCTTCGCTAATGCATGATTGAATAAGTTATAACTTACATGCACCACCACTAATTGTGCTCCACGCGTAGGGTATTGTTTTGATTCTGATTGCTTAGTTTGAATTTGACATAATGAAGTATGATTTGTACTTCAGAATACATATAATACCGGATACATATAATACCGGAACATATAATACTGGATTAGTGGGTCTTAGGTAGTACTCTATAATCCGACAAATTCAATAGTTCTACACTGCCCTGCTAAATGTTTGTCGGATTACTAGGGATCCACCTTAACAAACAAACTAACATCCAACTGATGGTAAGTGGCTACTGCAGCTCATCAACACTTGGAACTAACTTAAACCAAAGGGGGCAACTGGTATGTTGTTACCTCTGAGGTCTAAAATGATATTATGACTCAAAAGCCCATATTAAGCATTCTACATTTTGTAACTAACATTCTATTATTATTTACCAGCATTTTGGAAAATTCATATGATCCCATTACAATAATTGTTGAAAGGAAATTTTTTTTCAACTGACATAGGTACTTACAGATACTTCAAATATTGCAGATGAACTTTCTTTCCTTTTCTTGTGACAAATTTTTAATAATAATGTCTCAACTTTTACATGATAATCCCTGGGGTCATCCAAGCTTTTGTCATAAAATCCTAAAAACGTAAGCGTCATATAGCCGCCTAAACTGTTAGGCTGTATTTCCGTACTTTTTTTAAGAGTAATTTTTTCTAATAAAGAGTCTACTTTAAAACCGATTCGACTTTTATTGCTTCTAGACATCCTTCGTTTCATATATGATAATGTTCTATTAAGAAATATAGGCTGAAAAAATGAAAGGCAGCTGTATAATAAATATGTCAGTTAATATAGGACATACATTGAAAAATTCGTTTAACGTACCGATAACATATTACGCGTCCGTAAAAATCTATATATTTGTGTTGGTTCTGAAAAAATAAATTCATTTATATAATTTTGTGATAAAGCACTAATAATCATAGGTGAACGCTAACTTATCAATCCATTGTGGTAATACTTACTTTCAAAAGCTTGTAAAAACAATTCATGATCAGCTTGTAAGTGATCTATTTTAGAGTTTTTATTTGTTTCACTATCTTTGTCACGCTTTTTAGGAGGCATTTTTTATTTTAATCGAATTAATCCTAAAACCGCCAAGTTCATCAGTTCGTTGACTTGACAGCGTCAGGTCAAACTAACGGGGTTGCCAGTAGAGACGTCCCTTTTGGTTATAAAAAGATACTCTATGGACTTCCCTATATGATATCGTAGTCTTTGGTAGGGACGACTTATTTTATACCAGTGGAAGCAATATGTACTTGGTAGACAGAGATGTACTTACGTACTAGAACGGCTATCACAAACAAAAATATGCGCTACTCTGTGTTCGCGCGGTTGGTTTTTTTTATCATAGAATAAACATAGGTAGAATGATACGTAGGTAATAGTAGATTGTATTTTTAAATAGGTAAATTGTATCCAGAACAATATTTAAATTTTGTCATTTATTTTGCATATAATATTTCTTTTTTTAATATATTATTACATGGTATTATATCACAATTACATTTTAATAATATTTTATTTGAATATTTTAAAAGGTATCTAGGTATGTCACATATAAAAAACATACTAAATGTATGTTTAAAAAAACTTATTAACATAACATTTTAATTACAAATATATTTATTTAAATTAGAATAAGAGTCGTTCATTAATGCTGGGCACGCGAGAGTTAAAAATGGACGAATTTATTCCACTTTGACTTTGATGTGGAAACCTAAAAATAAAATAAAAGAATAATAAGCATATTTAAATATGAAAAATTTAGCCTAATTATAATAACTTATATTATATGTTTCTAAAAAAATGAGTATAATAATATATTCGTCCTATACATAAGTACCCACAGAAATGTCGCATCTGAACATATTAATTTCATAATCTATATTCCATGACACGAAAAGGCGTCTTAGGAATAATTTGTTTTATTATTAATCTATAATACTTTTTTATTGATTAAGTATCTTATTAACCGATGAAAAGTAATTCCTTGGTTTTTAATCACATTTCTTGAATTACTTGTGCAATATCTAAGTACACACGACGGCATATTTTTATCAAGAGATTTTTTTAAATCAACACAACACGTGAAAACTCTACAGCGCCTAGCGAGTGACTGATTAAAGTGCGGTGTATGCACCGCAGTTGAGTGGAACAGAGTATCTGAATGCAGTGTCACCTCTAGTACGTAGTACATAATAGCCCAATGTACTAAATGTATGTTTAACAAAACTTATTAACATAACACCTAAATTACAAATATATTTATATAAATTAAAATACGAGTCGTTCATAAATGCCGGGTACGCGAGATATAAAAATGGACGAATTTATACAACTTTGACTTTGATGTGGAAACGTAAAAATAAAATAAAAGAACAATAAGCAAATTTAAACATGAAACATTTTGCTTAATTATAATAACTTATATATGTTTCTACAAAAAAATGTTTATAATATATTCGTCCTATACTTAAGTACATACAGAAATGTCGCATCTGAACATATTAATTTCATAATCTATATTCCACTACACGAGATGGCGTCTTAGGAATAATTTGGTTTTTTATTTTATTCTATAATACTTTTTTTATTGATTAAGTATCTTATTAACCGATGAAAAGTAATTCCTTGGTCGGTGGAAAAAAGAAATGTCGGTTGAAACCGACATTTCTTCAATTATTTGTGCAATATCTAAGTACAAATGACGGCATATTTTTATCAAGAGATTTTTTTTAAATCAACACAACACGTGACAACTCTACAAGCGCCTAGCGAGTGACTGTGACTGACTGATTAAAGTGCTGTGCACCGCAGTTGAGTGGAAAAAAGTAGCTGAATGCAGTGTCACCTCTAGTACGTAGTACATAATAGGTCAATGATGAACCATAGAAATTTTTCAAAATCAAATCTTATACAGTAAAAGATCTTTATTCGTAGAGTATATTCTCGTAAATATTCCGCATATACAGAAACCGTGAATATGGAGTGGTGACTTATATGGGGATTATAGGAGATAGGTTACAGGGTGAAAAAATGAAAAACAAATATACAATGTGTCCAGTCAACGGTGTCGGAGACTTTGGTAGGTTGTAATTCGGTGAATGTTATCGACAAACCACTATCCCTATTTTTTCCTCCCTCCATGATGAAATGGCAGCTATTTTGTTTTATTTTGCCTCAAGGCACGGGTGCTTGTACTGATTAAGCCATGACTACTTATTTAGAAGTCCTAGGAAGATGAAAGAGGACTCATTCGATAGCTAATAATGTAGATAATAAATCAGTGATAACAAAGTCGTTCCTTTTTTATAAAAGAGCAAAAGAGAATTTTTAAACAAATAAGTTTTTTTTACTTTTTTGCTTTTGTTTTTGAACGTTAGTACAAAATATGTGCTTAAAAATAAGTCTTCCATATTAGCCTAAGTTAGACAGTTTAGAAGTTATGACGGTTTGAATATAACCCTTGAAAGCTTAAATATCCCGGTAATAAAGAACAAGACTCACGGTTTGGAGGAATTACAAGGGTGTATATTTAGACAATGTTGTGTTTTAAGAGCATGTAAGAAGAGGAAGTGTTATTAGGTAAGAGTGAGACAGAAAACCGCTTGTGCTCAGATTAGGGTGCACTGACAGGTAGTCGTCCCTCAAACAAACTGTACGTTGTTATTATTGAACATTTTTGTTAAATTATTGTTTTGTTGTTGGACTTTTTGTTTTGTTGTGGACTCAATTATCCTTTTTAGTCGATAAAACTTACTAAAATAGAAGATGTCCATTATTCAAGCCAGGATGTGGCTAACATCCATTTCGTCTATGATTTGTGCAACGGGAAACCTAATAATGATGTAAGAGAGTATGCGAGAAAAATTCCCAATAAACCGATGCCGAAAGCTCGCACACTCATAAGAATGCACCTATATCTCGCTGAAATTCGCTCTTATTTTGCCAGCCACGATGAATGGCCCAAGATTTTTTGAGTTCCTGGAAACTGATTAGACTAGATGCACTAACGGAAATACCAATGGCTTATTGGTCACGAATTATACTACAACTGGACGGAGTTCCGGCAAATTTTGCAGTAAATATAAGAAACGATTTAAATGAACGATATTCGACTTGGATTGGACAAGGTGGAACAATTACTTAGCAACCGCGTTCTCCGGACTTGACCCCCTTGATTTTTACTTGTGGGGCACAATGAAGCAGAAAGTATACATTGACTCGCCAAATACTCGTGAGGAACTTATTAATAAAATATACAAGTTAGGAATTAATTTAGGAGAGACAAAGACATGATCCGACGCGCTACATAACATGTGTTAATTAGAGCTACAGCTTGTCGCAACACCACGAATTACATTTTGAAACGTGGCTGTAATCGATTTATTTTGTTTTATTTTCTTCTTCTACTCCAGGGTTAGAAACACTACCATGTTTAAATCGTCACAACTTCTAAAATATCTTACGTGAGTCTAAGGTAAAAGACTTATTTTTAAGCACACATTCTATAATAACGTTCAAAAACAAAAAATGTAGCTCGATAGTTTAGATTTTATGAAAAAGTATATATATAATAATTTAAAAATAAATAAAAAAACTTTTTTTGTTATAAAAATTCTCTTTTGCTCTTTTATAAATAGGAAACGACAAATTCGTTATCAATAATGTACTCTCTATATCATTAGCTATCAAACGACTCCTTTTTCGTCTTCCTAGGACTTCTAACTGGGTAGCCATGGCTTAATTAGTACAAGCACCCGTGTCTGGAGCCACAAAAAAACAAAATGGGTGCCATTTCATCATGAGGGAGAAAAAAATGGGATAGTGATTTGTCGATAAAATTTACCGTATTTCAACCCCCCAAAGTCTCCGACACCGATGACTGGACACGTTGTATAAAAAAATTAATTTAATTCAAGTTTTTGATCATATTGATTAATTACTTACATCATCAGACCACAGATTACCCTCTAATAGATACCGCATCATGGAATGTTTGTTCTGTTTCGATTTCACCAGATTTCGGTACATGCATGAGTTGCGGGGGATGTGTCAAATGCGCTGTAATTGGATAATTCAAGGTTGAACTTAGAATGCTCCGAACAATAGTGATGTGACAGAGTTGATCGACAAATTCGGGATTTATTGATTATTGATAAAAAAATAAATTGATCAATGTTTATTTGAAATTTATTAAAAAATAAAACAATGTATATAAAAAAAGCAACTCCTGAATGTTACTTGATTGTATCTGTTTGAACCTATCTCGTTCTATTTCATTAGCAATTTCGGCTATGTTTGCTGTCAAAATTTGAATTTGCACAGATTTTTTGTCATTTTTCGCAGTCAGAGCAGGCCAAAGTTTTTTCAGCATGATTTAAATGTATGGCTTCAGTTCTTCCAATGATTCTTTTATGTTTACGATACATTTTGCCTTGATAAATTTCATCCAGCATTCTATAAAATTCATATCAGGATCACATTCCAAATTATCCAATATGATTTTCAAGGTTCGTCTAATGTGATAGAGCTTAAAGGCCCGGATTATTCATTGGTCCATAGATGCAAATTGGTGCAAAGCCGTCGTGCTGAGAGGTAAAAATGTCACTTTTATATTTGGATGCATAGTTTCAAGTTCGCGAGGATGACCTGATGCATTATCCAAAACTAGAACTGCTTTAGAGTCTAAAGTCTTTTATATTTAAATAAATTTCTACTTCAAAAACAAAACAATTCCGGAACCAGTCACAAAAAATAGCGCTTGTAACCATCAGCCGCACCAGTAGCACATGAGTAGACGAACGAAAAGTAGTGCTATTGTAGGGATTAGATATTGACAGCGAAATTAAGTATCCACCGTGAGTTACTTATGTGCGATGTCTTACTCAAATGAGGGATATTTTAATATGTTGATGTATCTCGGGAAATTATACAACTGCAATTTTTCAAAAGTTCAGACATAATAAGCTGGTATTGCAAATGTATAGAGGTACAAGTCGGACATATTAAACAACATATTCGTAGTAGTCAAGTAGACATAGTGATGCATTAGTGTTTGTGTAAAAAATATTACGACCAACCTAACCTCAACATAACAAACTTAATTTCAACGAATTACTTGATATAACGAATATTAACTTGTTCCCTTCCGATTTGTTATATCGAGGTTGCAAGGCGAGAGAGGAAAACTTAATCAGGAGATACGCAATAACCCACCTACCAAGCGTGGCAGCTATGGCAAATAGTATCTACGAGGCAATCTGTAAAGGCCTACCTATGCATAGCAGTGGACTTTTGATCATTACAGCCCATGTCCAAACCTTCAATTTCTTAGATATTAGCTGTTTACAAGTGAACAAAAACTGGAAATTACGCAAATATTAGAAAAGTTCTTACCAAATTGGTCACATTTAAAAACACATTGCTGTCGTGAAAACTAAACTATGTCACAGACTTATCAATTACAATGAAATAAAACAACGAGAAAACATAAACAACACGAGAAACTACAGACTTCCATTTGGCACGATCGACCCCCCCATAAACCCCCCCCCGGGTAAATAAGTGAAACACATTCCCTTTTTACACACCAAACAACCCAAACCCTTCTAAATAGATATTATTATCAATTTAATCTTTACTACCAGTGACCGCCATTAACTGCGTAGTAAAGTGCGCATGGAACATAGATCATTTCGTATACGTAAAGTTAATATATAAGCGTGCCCTCTATTTGGATTAAAATAAGTCTAGTCTAATGTTTAGCAATGTAGATGGCAGCACAAAAAAGATCACTTTGTTCTCAAAATAATGTTCTAAGTTGCACGCCCATGGAGTGACTGATTAAAGTGCGGTGCATGCACTGCAGTTGAGTGGAACAGAGTAGCTGAATGCAGTGTCGCCTCTAGTACGTAGCTCAATGACCAATACGGACTAAATCCAAATTTACATCTTATAACGTCTGAATAAGGCTCCCAGGACCGGTCCATAGTAGTGGACCGCAAGGACAATCCGGGCAATGGGGGCATACCCCGAGGCCCGAGACCTTCAGGACCCAAGCAGTCTGTGCAGACGACAATACAAAGCGTGTTGTTTTTATTTCAAGCCGAAACCTTAGGAGCATTTATTTATTATAACCTTCATATAGCCCTTACAATTTATACATCGTTAGATTTTTCTAGTACTGTTCTATAATATAAAATAATAATATAAGCTATTAATTTCTTAAATATAAAATTTCTAGATCAAAAACCCTACAAAATTGTTAATTTACTATACATTTTATCTCATATTTATTGAAACAGATGTCCAATCTACTTAGTTCTTTTTGTTTATATTACATTACATTAAAACCTTTAATTTAACACTAGTTTCCAGGCGCTAAACAAAACTTAAATTTTTTATAAGCATTTTCAATACAAATTTTCGCTCCACAAAACACAGTTCGTCACTGGTAAATTGTATGCCTTGTCGCCGACACTAACTACACTAATTTGGAAATTATAATAGTCTTATGAACAAAACACAGTTCATCACTTGTCGCCGACATTATTATTTTCAAAGTCCGTGGCATTGTTAAGAGAACTATAATATCTTTAGTAATACCATCAACACCCATAGCATTATGGGAAATATTTTTCAAAATTTCTGATACTAAATTTTCATCCACTAATTTTAAAGTAAAAACCGACGAATTGAAAGGATTAGATTCAAAATAGCATAATGTTGAAGGACTGATTTAGTATGGATCATTCAAGTTTGATGGCAAAGCAATATCTTTTTTGTTGAAGTCTACCACATTATTCTCCAAAGTACTTGAGGATTTTTTGAATTTTTATTAATAAAACAGCTAAAGTAGACTGTTTTTTCACTTAGTATATTAACATAGCATTACTAACAGTACTCTTCAGATCTTTATAATATTATTGTCTCCTTTGGAATTATAGCCTTTACATTTTGCGTGAGCTTTATCTCTTCGCTTCATCATTTCTTTAATCGTTGGTGTAATCCACGGATAGCTTTGGCATTTTATGTAAGACGTTCTTATTGATGCATGAATATTAAACACATACAATATATGTGCATTGAAAGCCGTTACAGAACTGTTTACGTCACCGCAAAGCAACTCTTCCCACAATACAGCATCAACATTAGAATTAAATTTAGGTACGTTTATATCCTTAATTGGTCTATAAGTATTTACATGTTGAGAATTACTTTTGCTTCTTTACGTTCAGCTCACAAGATAAAAAAGCGTGATGACTCAGATCTGGCACATAGTCGTCAACCTGTATATTAGATATATCGCAGCTCCTGCAAATTAAATCAACTAAAGTTTCCGAGTAATCAATAAAATGAGTCGCTTGTGTGACGTACCGCCTTAGACCCATACACAGTAGGAAATCACTGAGCTAATTAGCTAAGCAAATTAATATTGAAATCTCCTAACAGAATATTTATTTATTTTTATTTTTATTATTCACAAAATCCACAGCTTGTAACAATCTAAATTACACACAAATCTTATAAAATAGGTCTTGAAGCCAATTACGGATTTACAATATACTTATTAAGCTAAAAAGAACGTCACAGAGTATTCACCACCTTACTTAAAAATAGATGTATGAAATATAAACATATATAAAGATAAACAAAGCGCACGAAATTTATAATATATAATGTAGTCGTAGGCTGAGAATGAGCTGACTGTATCAGAAAGATCATTTATAAAATTATCAACGTAAACCAAGGAGGACAATACGCGGTAATATTGCAAGTTTCAGACCATTAGCTTTAACACCTAACTACATCTGTGCAATAGAGGGCGTACTCTTATGGTCCAGGACGCGCGAATATTATTTAGCATCAATAAAAATATAACAGTATGTCATTACATGATAACTATAACTTTTTTTTAAATTAAAGGCCCACAGTGTTTGGTTTTTCCATCACTAAATCATCACGCTTAGGTCCTTCCACGTTTGCTACATCCTCCTGAAAAAATATTAAATTTTTCAATTTTATCCTATACATTCAGTGTAAAATATATTAATAATGTATTTTAAATTTACTTTTATTTTAGCATAATCCATCATATTATAAGTTACACATTTTTCTTAAATTCTGTTTAAAAGCAAGGCTATCTACTAATTCGGCTCTCAAAGAGGTACCCTTGAGATGAGAGGCCGCCAAAGTGTCAACGCAAGTAGCATCTCACACTAGGGCTTTACCTCTCTCCCAAGGGACCAAAGTCATACCATAGTCATAATATGTAAATTATTTGAATAAAATTAAATTTACGGATTTTATCGCTTTTGAATATTAATTTTTGGTTTTCAGTTTTTGAATATTAATTTTTGGTCCGATTTACGTAAAACGAGCTTACGGTCTTCTATGCTTAGGTTTGCGTTTAATTTTGTTAATTATAGGATCCCAAGCTGGTGGCAGCACCTATCCATCTTCTCTATTGAAATTTGGATGTCTTTTTTAATTTCAAGTATCATCCTTGGTAGGAATCGGTGTTCTTTTGCGAGGGTTTGTGGTTTATCAAATCGAATGTAATGGTGGGGACGATTTTGAACATGTTGTCGTGTGTGTCGGTGCTTCACGTCAGCTATATGTTCTTTCATGCGGGTTTTTATGGATCTTTTATGTTTGACCTATGTAAGAGAGACCACATTCACAATCTGACTTGTACACTCCTGCATTTTGTAGAGGGATATTACACTTGACGGATGGTAAAAATTGACTAATCTTCTTCGGCGGCTTGTAGTATGTTTTAATGGAATTTTTTATTTATCTCGCTTCAAGATGTAGCCAACCTGTGACTCCTCTGACATATGGTAGTACAGCAGGTACATGCTCGACTGTGGCCGGCTTCACTCGGTCACTGTGACGTAGGCGCGGGACCCGAAGCTTGTTGTCTTGCAATACTTGCTTGACGTGCGGAAGCTCGGCAGCCAGATGTTTTCTGTCACAGATCCCTCGTGCTCTCTGAAACAAAGATTTACCCACAGTAGCTAACTGTGAAGGATGATGGTGAGATTCACCATTTAAATATCGGTTGGTATGGGTCCTTTTCCTATACACAGTGTGACCAATTGTGTTATCAGGATTTCGAATGACTAAAACATCTAGGAAAGCTAAAGAATTATTTTCCTCTAACTCCATTGTGAATTGTATTTTAGAGTTTATAGCGTTAAGGTGATTTAAAAATGCAGTTACTCTACTACTCTACTAGTGTCAGATGGTAAAATTGTGAAAGTGTCGTCTACGTACCGCTTGTAGAATCTTGGATTTACAGGAGCAGTAGGAAGGGCTTTCTCTTAGTGTTTCTTATAGTCACATAAAGATGTAACCGATATATTCGTATTCATTAAAATATTAGTAATATTAGTTGAATTCATAGATCAGTAATCGAACAGATTCTGATATGCTAATATTTCATATTCACTTCATTAATATACCGACCGTTCAACAAATCATTGGACGTTGTTAACCGATATCTGTATCATTCGTATAGTAAGTATGGCGAGCGGTGCGAGTGACCGAGCCGAATGAATTAACCGATGAGTGTTTGGGGAATATTAGTTTTCTATTGCTTAAACCGTAGGGACTATTTTCAATTGGATATTTTACAAGTATTTTTACAAATAAAACAACTCTATATAGATGTCTAATATTGTGTTGGCTCTCTAGTAGTGTTTTTAATAGTGTATTTAATATAGTAAAGTTTTTTCAGTTTATATATTTTATTTTAATAAAATTATTGGGGATATATTAGTTTTATTGTCATGGTATTTCCCCATAGCTCTTGTTAAGATCATGACTTCTATTAAAATGTGTCCACATATTTTTAGGTATCGTAAATCGTCACTAAAATTTAAAGTAATAAAACAAGGGTCCTTGTTTTGTGCAGTGGAATTTATTTTTATTATAGTCACCTAAAATCACTTTTGATAATACTTTTATACTATAATATCATTTAATAACAACATTAATATTTATCAAAGCATTTTGTATCACAATTTGGTATCATATAAACTTATAATATAAACTTAATACCTACATTAATAGAATAGTAATACGTATAACCGTCGTATTAAGATATCAGTCATATTCATATATTAATTGAAATATTATAATATCAGTTGACGAATATATTCATATTAACTACTACTGACAAATATAGGTATTAACCCATCTTTATAGTCATATCACAAGTTTCCGTATATACACTCCATAGATTACTGACTATATACTAGAGATACACTCTTATCTATGGTCACAAGTGTCAAACAAATAGCTTGCTACATATATATTTATCTATGCAAACAAACTTTATTGATATTCAAGGTGTTTGTAAATAACAAAACAAAACAAAAAAAAATACATAATAACAAAACATATTTAACAAAATAAAACTTATTTATTTACAAACTATTAAGATGACATGATGCAAAAATCTTATCTGGACGTTAAATACATAAAGAAGAGTTTAAGAAATTTACAAGTAATTGCAATTCAAAATGGACTTCGGAAAAAAACACTAAAGCAATATAATTATATTGGTAATTTTGAAGAAGCAACAGTTAGGAATCCTAGCACAAAGTTGATAGTTCTTGTAATAGTAATTTCAATGTTATTAGTTTTTACAAGTAGTGTAGTTTATGATATCTTAAACACGAGATGTCTAGTACCTATTAATTATTTAGTGTGGGAAGCAACGCGGCCTTTAGCTGATTGTGACTACTGTGCGAACGTTACGAAACCTATTATATTACGGAACATTACTCGAAATGATTTTATGGTAAAAAACTACGCTTTTTCAATAATGACAGGTTTTCATATTTAATAATTTTTAACTTAGTTTGATTTTTCAGAAATATGCTTACTCATCCAAACCTATTATAGTAAAAAACGTTATCAGTCACTGGAGAGCAACTAAAGAATTTAGTTTTTACATGTTCAAAAGATATTATGAGCAGACAATAGGAAGTTATGAAAGTTTTGATGAAGGGTGTCAATTTCTCAATTTTAAATCTGATCTTTTTTCATTAAAAGATGTATTTAATATGCCTGATAAGAGAGTAAGGAATGAACCAGGGCAAAAACCTTGGTATGTTGGATGGTGAGTGATACAAATACTCTTTATTTTCATTAGCCTGTAACAGTTATTTTTAAATGTAAGATAAATATAATAATCCGACAAATTTGTTGAAAAACAACATAAATGTTGAATTGTACGGTAAAACCATTCAAGAGTGCTATAAAATTGTAAAAGTAACATTGTTAAATATTTGTATAATACCATTTTATCCTTACAAAAATATTTTACGATGTAGCTCGCTCTTTAAGTTGCAGGTTTATGTACTGAAATTTGGGACCTGTGTATATATAAAACCTAGCTGGAGCTTAAACTTGATATTATCATTATAAAGCTATAAAGTCAAGTGTTTAAGATTATAAAACACTGCCTGTCATTTTCAATGAAAATTATTGTATTTTAACAATAGTAATCACTGACCATCTATCAGAATTGTTATACAGTTCTACAATAATTTTAGCTTTTGACTTGTACAATTCTGTGTTTAACAAACCAGTTTTTTTTTTACAAATTTGTAATTTTTCCTGTTGAAACCTGAACAGAAATATGTAATAACATTATCACAATTCCACAATTTTGTAAATTTTACACCATGAATATGTTGATTTTATAATTTTTAATGAATGGAAATACATAAAAATATAAAATATGATTATAAATCATAAAATGTAATTTTCATTAGATACACCCATGATGAAACCATATACAGTTAATTGAAGGTCAGATCTTTTTAAAAGAAACTTTATAGAAGAAAATTAGATGTTATTACTCCCTTAGGAAAAAATTGAGGATTCTCTTATACTTTTATAACACAGCTATATAATATTTATTTTTCTTCTAGAAGCCACATTAAAAGTAACATGATACTACAACTTATTACTATTTATTAATTTTCAGGGCCAATTGTCATGCTGATATACTAGCTAAAGTGAGGCAGTATTATAGTATTCCAGAATTTTTACCAGAAGATGCAGAGTTTCCAGAAACTGAAAATATATTCTTTGGATATGAGATGGGGGCTGTAATGCATGTAATTATAATTCTCTAATTAGTTGTTATTTCTCGTCTTCTTAACAGTTCTAAAACTTCTTATCTCAAAAATAGATTACAAAGTGTAATATTGCATGGATATAGGTCTAATGATTATGTGGCTCTATCAGGTGTACCACAAGGTTCACATATTGGTCCTATTCTTTTTTTGGCGTTTATTAATGATATAACACATAACATTAAGTACAGCCACTGTTCCATTTTCGCTGACGATTTAAAATTGTTCAAGGCTATTAAAAACCAGGATGATGTTCTATCTTTACAAAATGACCTTGGTGCTATCCATGAATGGTGCAAAAGTAATAAAATGAAACTTAATCCTCATAAGTGTACCTACGTTAAATTCACAAAGAATAAATCCACTGTTAAATCTTGTTACTTCATTAATAAAGAGGTACTGAGTGAATCTTCATCCACCCGTTATCTTGGGGCCATTCTTGATAACAAACTTAGCTTTATAGAACATATGGATAATGTGGTAACACGTTCATGGAAAATGTTAGGTTTTGTCAAATGTACATGTAAGGATTTCAAAAATGCTCAGACTCTGATAACTATCTATAATGCATTGTTTCGTAGCAATTTAGAATATGCCTCGGTGATATGGAATCCTTCTTATAAAATTAACATTCACAGAATCGAGCATATTCAGCAAAACTTCACTCGATTCATTGCATATAAAGTTTAAAACTGTCCATAATATAAAGATTATAACTCTAGGCTTTCTCATCTTGGAATGAGTTCACTGACTGACCAACGAAAACTTTTAGACTTAATGACGCTACATAAACTTCTACACGGTAAGTTAATTTCGCCAAGTTTACTGCAGCAAGTGTGTTTTAAAATCCCCTATCATATTTCTAGACACCCAATTACAAATTTGTTCAATATTCCCATCAGTAGAACCAATTTAGGCAAGTTTTCTCCATTAAGCAGATGTATGCGAACTTACAACAGCTTAAACAATCATGACATCGACATCTTTAGCGACCCCGAACGTGTATTTAAAAGAAAATGTAAAGAGTTACTGGTACCTGCCTTGCCAGATTAATGATTCAAAATTATTATTTATGTAATTATTACTGAATTTGATGCTTTTACTTTGATTTTTTAGTTTAATTTCTTTTTGTTTTAGAGTTTATATGTTGTTTAGTTTTTTTTCTTATACATGATTAGTATACGCCTGTAAAGACATATGCTTTATCTAAAAATGTAGTATTTTGATTGTAACAATGTTTACTGATATTGACGTTGGTGTATCTATTTAAATAAATAAATAAAATAAAAAGTCTACCACTGGGCATGGAACATGTTGTAGGATTTGCCTTGATTGTTACGCTTGGTAGGTGGAATGAGATTTGGCTTGCACCTTTGATGTTGGTCCCCATCATCAGTCTTTATTGAAATGGTTATATGACCATCTATCAGAAGTCAGAAGATCTTTTTGGACATAAGGTATAAAATGAGGTGATGGATTATCTTGTACCAACACCAGGTAGTTTTTTATATACTTAAACTTAAAAATATTTAAAAGACCCAGTCCCCTTTTTCCTTAAAAAATCGACTCAAAGCTTAACCCCTCAGTCCTCTTAAAATTCCCATGCAGTTGCATGCGGCCCTCAAATCCTGAGCAGTAGCATGCAACCCCGCAAAATAAAATTAAAAGAATCAAAAATCTATACGTCTTTTAAACATATAATATTTAATTTTTAAATATGAAAAAATTTTTATAAAAAACTCTTTGAAAGTAGTTAAAAGTTTTAAAGGTTTAAAGTGCTGATTTGACGGACGCATGCCATAAAAACTTATATTTATAGACTACTTTTCTATAAAAAAGTTTGGCATTATAGAATCATTACAAAAATACTTACGAGTACATACCAAGCGGATGTCGATAGCATGAAAATTACTATTATTTCTATATATTACTCGAAATTATTTACATAAAAATATAAATTATATTCACACAAAAACTTTCATAACAATTTTATAATATAAAAAACTTCTTAACTTAGAAAAATCCAAAAATTAACGCAACAATGTACAACAACAAACACTTGACAATGACACAGTTGGAATGTGGATTATAAATGAATATCTATAGACTAACTGAATTTTTATTCAACTAGAAAATTTCATATTGATTCTATAATGCCAACTTCTTCACAGAGAAGTAGTCTTTAAATATAAGTTTTAATGGGTTATAGTGTTGTGGGTGGTCTCATGAGACCGCTAGGGGATTGAGCGGTTAATGCCCAATCAATATTTCCTGTCATGCTTCTTGCCCTTCCTTGTTTCTATCATATTTATTCTCAACTGTCATCATCTAACAGGACAGGACTAAGGTGCAATGCCTCACAGCCTGCAATTACGAGTATACTGGTGGTCTATATTCTTGAGACTGGAGCACAATTGTACATGAACTGCCACTTGGCAGCCAAAATGGTGAAAGGGTGGCACCTACCCAGTTGGGCTCCCAGCCAGAAAAGGAAAACCACCTAGTGAATATAATATATTCTTTATATAATACATTTTCTTTTTATTTTAATATGATTTGGTACACAATAAAGAACATATTCATTAAATGATTGATTAAAAAAGGTACTAACAAATTAAATACTTTATAATTAAGTGTGTAAAAACAAGTATATTAATTATTTTGCAGTTAGACTATATTCCTCGTCTCATGTGGCAAGGGCAAGTAAAAGGAAGTAAAAATTGGTCACTTGCCCCAGTTCCAGAATGTGAACATGTTTGTCACAGGATTCAATATTATGTAGAGCCTGGTGATGTTGGTGAGTTGAGAATGAATTGCGTTATCTTACACATATGACTACCAAATTATGAAGTCTCACCTTAATTTAGGCTTTATCCTTATAATTTAGTCCTGGATCTAGAAACAGTAAACAAAAAAGTACTTTCTTGTATCACATTGGTAGTGCTAAAAAAGTTTCAAATCATTTTTTTTTGTTAAGCCGACTTTCCACTATGGGATATAATATAATTTATATTACATCTCGAGATATAAATTAATAACGCTCACCGTACTCTTAAATGGAACCGTTTCCACTGAGATATAATACATATTACATCCCAAACTATAACTATTTTTTCGATCGACCAAGCGATATTTTCATATTATATTTCCCCTCCTGTACCCCGCACACTCTTCCGCGCCTCCGCTACGTCCTCAGATCGTCCAATGACGAACACCACACTGGTTAAAAGATATATCTCACAGTGTGAAGGGCAATCGTGGGATATAATTTATATTTCGGGATATAATAAATCTTTTTAAAATGTACACTTATTCTTCCTGAGCTGTCACTGTTAACTTTAGTCGAAGCCAAAAATTTCTCAATTTTTGTGATTTTAATTATGCAATAACTGTCACTCATAGATCCTTATAAAAATTTGCAATATGTTCTGTACCAGCAGCTGTCCCTTCCCCATCGTAAATTTTTATATTAAATTGTTCATAATCATTGGACATATTTTAGTTTTGTCATAAAAAAATTATACAAGAAATAATGTGTACTTATTGTATAAAAATAACCAAATTCTGATATTTTAATAATCTATCATCATACCTTATCATCAACAATGGAGACAGTGAGACAGTTGACACCAATTTTTAAGCCAATTTCAGAAAAATGTAAAAAATCATCATAAAATACTGAATTATACATTTTTGAAAAGTTTAAAATTCCACACAATAATCTCAAACTTTTTTTGCGATTTCCTCTTTAACTTTTATTAAAAAGTTACTAATACATAGAATAGATTTTATTTTAGAATTTTACATCTTAACTATTTTTAATGTTTTCGATTTTTAATCTCAATTATGATTTTTATTCTTGTCATGAAAATAGATTTATAGTTATTTCTATTTATTTTATCGTTAATTAGAATATTTTTAAATGATTTCAGTATTGCTGGACACAAGGCTCTGGTACCACGCAACAAGTATTCCCAAGGGGCAGTTTTCTATGACAGTGCAATCTGAATATGGTTAAGCTAATTTTTCAATATAAGTATAAGAGAGTACAAAAACTAATTATTTATACATATCGACATGCCAAATATTTATTACAACTTTTATGTTAACATTAACTTATTGAAGATTATGCAATCTTAAATATTAAGTGCCATTTTATGTAGTATAACTACTATATTATTAGATTTAATAATTTTATAGGATTTTACATTTCTATTGTATTCAATAAAGTGGTTTTTATATCTTATGATTTATTTTATTTAATATGGGATAGGTAAAATGAAAAAAAAAGTTAGTTCAAAACATTTTTTCCTCTATTTCTATGATCAAAATTAATGAAGAATTAGCTGGAATTAGTCAGTTATAAACCATTTATATTATATATTTTAAATTGAGCTACTTCTGATATTTATGAAAAAAATTTTACAGCTTTTGTTAATACTCCAGCTAATCCTACAAATAAATTACTTACCAAATATTGTAAAAGGTCACATAGAGATCAGGTTTAAAACTCAAGGAGGCAATAAGCTGAGTTATTACAAATGCTCACTGATATAGCATTAATGTTTCCAATAAAAATTGTTGTTATTAGTAATTATTATACAGCATGAACCCAAATCGCATAAAATGCAAATTTACAAATGAAATAAATAATTTCTGATTTGACCAGATACATAGATGCCAGTATTTAAATGGACAACTTTAATTGACATGGCATATTTATCACAAAAGAATACACGTAGCATATAAACAATACTCATATAAATAACAAATATTATGTTGATATGAGTGTTGCTTAAATACCAGCAAAATTTAAAATGAGAACCCTAGTAAAATAAATTTTTATAAAAAACGAAAGCCATATTCTATCCAAAAGTTGAAAAATTTTGGCATTAAATCAAATAAGTGTTTACATCAAGACAACATATGGCTGAGTACTAGGGATCCATTTAGTTTCAAAAAGTAATATTGCATCTACCCAAGTAGCTCATAAAAAGAAATGACTATAAATGGGCAGTAAGTTGGGCAATTTTTTCAGTTAAAAGAACTGCCAAACACCAAGTACTGCATCTTTTATGGCTTCCACATACTGAGCTGGCACCCAGTAGACCCAATATCTTGAAGCCTCTGTGGTTCCTAATTGAAGGCCCTGAAACAAGAAAAATTACTTTTCATAAGCATCATTACCTTAATAGCCCTTCACAAGTGCCTTGCTGAACAAAGGCCTCCCCCAACTACCTGCATATGTTCCAGTTGCTACTCTACCTAGTTAGGAGTCGCCTTACATATTTCTTTTACAGGTACAAGGTGAATCTTTATTTCCTATTGGTTGTTGGTTCTTCAAGCCATATGGCTGGCCAATTGACACTTCATCTTACTGATTCCTAAGGCTATGTCAATTACTCTGGTTCAAGAAAGCATTTTTTTTAATAGACGAGCACACAGTCCACCTAATGGTAAGTGGTTGCTGTGGCCCATAGTCATCTATCCTCAATTACGAATTAAAATGCAGATGCATTGTCATCCGTGAGGAATAAGATGGAATGCCTTGTTTCCAGTAAAAAGGGTTTCTGGTTCTCTACACTCACCATACGAAATACAGCACCATTAAGCTACTATTTCATGCTGGTATTCTGTGAGAGAGTGGTCCCTCTCCGGTCGAGCCGACCCATTTGTGCTACAACTGTACTTCTAAGCATTGAGAATATATAGAAATTTAACTTACCATAATGTGATACTCTTCATGATCTTTGATTGGTTCTGAAGTTATACCTATAAAAACATATTCAAAATATTAAATTTGATATATGAATTTATCTGAGCAAAAATACTATTTGTCAAATTTATAATCATTAAGTAGAAACAGTTAATATTTACTTTTAATAGATGTCATGGCAAGCTTCTCAGTACGCTCTTTTGTACCAACCCAAAGTTGGTCTTGTTCTGGCTTAAATGTTAATCTTACTTTACCACCATGCTTATTTAACATTCCACTAAGCGGGATTGGGGGCAAAGGTTCCTATAAAAAATAAATTTCACATCATTTTTATTGTAGACATTGCATATTTAATCCATACATGTTTATTTATATACATGTTTTTCATAATGGTACTTTTAATACCTTAACTCCCTTTATCCCAGGCATGACATCTGGTGGAATACCTTTATCAAGGACTTTTCTGTGATTTTTCTGCATGCAAAGTGGTTCCTTATTTGTCTGACTACTTGATTTTTCGTCTGATATTTCCTGAATATGGGAAAATTATAATGATACTATAAACAAATATTGTGTATAAAATATAATACTGTTATTTTATAATATAATGTAAAGTAAAGTATGTAAGAATTCAGGTAAAAAATTTGTTTGTTTACATACCTTTGGTGCACTTTTTACAGCTAATATATCATCCATTTTAGAGCCAACAAGCATGACTTTTCCACCTTTAACAACACCAGCTTTCCTTAGTGTCATATTGTCGCGAGCCATGCCTTTAATTATTAGTTTCTGCGCCGATTGTGGTACTCCACATATTCTTTCAAGATGGGCTTTTAATTCTGATACAGTCGCATCGTAAGCAAATGTTATGTCGTGTTTGACTTTGTTAAAAACTACCGTAAATTCGACTTGTTCCGGAATTTCGCAGACAACAGAGTCCTCGGTTGATTCCGACGTACATGCCGTACTCTCTGCGGGAGCTTCGGCGAGTGTTTTTTCACTATCAGTTTTTTGTTTGTCTACGGCAGTCTTAGAAGTACCATTTGATAATGAATTTGGATCACAATTTTCTGTCGTGTCACCTTTCCCTGAAGCTAAAAATGAATCGTGAGTTAGCAAAATTCTAGAACAAAAGACCTCGGTATACTAAACCACAAAGATGTCAAAAAGTGCGGCGAAAAAATTTACAGCAAATATCTTGATAAACTTACCGATACAATCCATATTTAAATGGAATTAAAAAATGTTGTTTATTAAATAAGATAATAGTGATCAAAAAATCCGTTGTTTTGAAAAAATAATTAAAAATACAGCCGACTAGCTGACGTGAAGCAACAAATTTTTCGTCAAATGTCACTTGAGTTAATTGTCATTGTCACAATAAGTTGTGTGTAACATATGCGTTCAGAATAATAAAAATACTAATACCGAATAAATATGTACACATTACGTGAAGACTTCAAAATTTTTATATAAAATAATTTACTACGTAATAGGTATACTTTATAATATTTTAAAAGCACTAGCAGTGCGATTAACACTACTAATAATTTCCTCTACTCCAACCTCTGACCTCCATATAGTCTCTAGTATATTACACCGTAATCTATGATATTGTTACGAGCTTAAGGTTCGTGACAATAAAAACTGCCGATTGAATTACCAAAATTGACATCCAGAATATTCCAGCAAATACAGGCCCCGACCAACCAGGTGCAGAAAGTTCGAGTGTGGGGCTTTCTAGTAAGCTTAGTTCTTCCATTTGATACTAGATGGCGCTGTTGGTGGAAAGTTCAGAAATGGCATTTTCTAGAAAGCCCTCCATGCTCTGTTCCCCGACACTAGATGGCGCTAATGCTAGGTACCAGACATCAACTTAGGCGCGCAACAATATATAGGTACGCTGGAGATGGACTGGCTATTACCCTTATTACACTGCCCTGAATCAGAGTCCCTACGCTTTTAATCAGGGTGGTGTAATAAGAGTAAGGGTAGGAGTAGGGGTAGGAGTAAGGGTCCCTAACTAGGGTGACAAAGTGGACCCAGTCTGCAGTGCCTTTGCCACCGTGCAGTGTAATCACAGAATACCTTTGTATAAACTGAAAAGTGTAATAACACTTCGGGCAGTTAGGACACTTATTCGATGCGCGACTAGGGATGAAAACGATCAATTCTTTCAAACATTGATATATCGTTCATAAACGTGGTTCTTCATGAGCGATGTTTTAGGAACGATGTTGGCTTGCCGTCAAAGGTTACGAAATAACCAATTATTCGAAGGTATAAAATTCCGTATGTTAAAAGTTGCGAACGATGATTATCAAGAATTTTATGTCACCGAAAAATAAATATTCGAAAAAAAATATGTCAAAGTTAGGTAACGCCTAAATTTTTAAAGTTAGAATATTTATTTAGTAGAAATAACTCAATCCCACTGACCTCTATATATACAAGTACGCTGGACTGGCTATACCATATAAAATGACTGTGCCAATTTGAAGCGCCGCTAAAGGATGTCTTGAAAAATAAAATTGACATAATATGCCAAAGTATGTTGTCTTATTCATATTGTCATATATAATAAGTCTATATTTTGAACTTTTAAACTAAAAAACGAAAGTATTTTATGTTGTTTGATTGTGTATAATATTAGTTACATAATAAGAATTATTTTTATTAATAATGAGAGGGTGCGTAATCTGTAAAACTCGTTACCAAAAGGGAAGTGGTATAAAATTTCACAAGTAAGTGAATTTGCAGTAAATATTAGACAAATTTAAACTATTTAATAATATAAGTACTTAGAAATTTGTTACTAATCTTAATATCATATATACCAACATGTTTGGTTGTATATTACGGAGTTTTGATAAACAATAAAATTCAATAGGGTTGTCGAGTTCCTTGTCTATAATACTTATCGATGTTTTTTCCTACCCATATCTGTTAATAAACAAAGTCTCCAACAACAGATGATTATCAAATGTTTATTAATTAACAGGTTTCCAACTGCCTTAAAATCATAAATATTGTGAATTGGCGTCCGAAACAAAATGATCATAATTGTTCCAAACATTTCACAGACGACTGTTTTATTAGACATGAGAACTACACCACTTTGAAAAAGTGCAGTATACCGACAATTTTTTCTGGTAGTACCAGCACCAAGCACTACCAACTACTAAGTACTAAGTATTAGATTATTATTTCGAATATTTTTTTTTCATATCTTCTTTCCCCATTTTCCACTAAACTCAAGGGCCATAGCCAAGTGTCGAAAGGTCGCCTGATGATGTCGAGCCACGTTGGATGTGGGCTGCGGCTAGAGGAGATTCCTCTCCCTTTACCGCTGTAGTCGAGGTGGAGTCGTAAGGGAAGAGGAGTGTTGGTATGGCGATTGGCGATGCGCCACTCGACTGTTTTTCGCGACTTTGGTGAGGCTTCACCACTTGACGCTTCCAAGTGCTCGTTTCTCCCTGGCTTCATTCACATATCGGGCTCGGAAATTGATAATTTCAGTTATTTTTTTAATATTGTAATTTTAATTTCGAGAATGATGTTGTAAATAACTGATACCTATGTAATTCAAAGTTTCAATTTTTTTATATTATCTTGCTAGCTCATACCCGGCGCATTGCTGCCACAGAAGAAATAATTGTGGAAATATCGTTAAAAATGTGGAACAGTTATATTGTATAATTAGGAATGATAATACAATCATTGAAATAGAATAATATATAACTTTCTATAACTTTCAAATAAATAGTCAGGATAATAGGCACGCCACCTAGTGTCAGTTAATTGTACCATGCGTATAACCTTCGCACAAGTGCAACCAATAAGTTGACTAAGTTTTACCGCAATCTGATGAACGGTATGGCATCGTAGAAAGTACGAACAAACAAAAATTTTTATATAGTATAAAATATTTTACTGTCAATAGACAGACCTGTCGTTGATTAGAATAGGCGTTATTATAGCAGCTGATTTGTTTTTTTATAATACTAAAACGAAATGAACGGTTGACAATAAATTATTCTAGAAATTATGTTTTTATTTTTATTTTGTGTACTTAGTTTAATCTTAATAATTTTTTAGTTGAATGGTTAAGGGTTATGATGGCTATCCGAGTACAGAACCAGAGTACAAAACTAATCCAACTGTAGAGATGTGTAAGACAGGGTGACGTAATATCCCCGAAATATCCCTGTATCCCCGAAACTCTTCACCGCTGCATTGAAAACGTTTTCAACCTACTGGACTGGAAAGGATACGGTATTAACGTCAATGTCGTCTCACTCACCTTCGATTTGCCGACAATATAGTCCTTATGGCACAATCGCTGGAGGACCTACGCACTATGTTCAATGACCTCAATAGTGTCTCCCAACGGATAGGTCTTAAGATGAACATGGACAAAACAAAAGTCATGTGTAATGTCCATGTCACACATATGCCGGTGGTTTTTGGGAGCACTTAGCTGAAGTTGTTGATGAGTATTTTTATTGGGACAAATAGTCCGACTAGGAAGCTCGAAGTCGCTCAACGAGCAATGAAGAAGGCTATGCTCGGGGGTTGAAACTTAAGAATGTGGATATCTGCAGCAGAACCAGAGTAACCGACATCGCCCAATGGATTAGTAAGCTGAAGTGGCAATTGATCGGCCATATAGCTCGAAGAACCGAATATCGATGAGGAAAAAAGGTTCTCGAGTGGCAGCCTTATACTGGCAGGTGAAGTGTAGGACGTTCCCCCACTAGATGGAGTCAAAACCTGGTAAGACATGCAGGAAGTTGATGGATGCAGGTAGCTCAGGATCGTGCTTTGTGGCATTCCTTGGGGGAGGCCTATGTTCAACAGTGGATTTGTGAAGGGTTTTAATGATGATGAATGATAATGGCATTATATTAATATGATACATAAATAGAATGGACGTTACGGGTAGAGTCCATCTATCCATAGAGTCCATTCTATTTATTTAGATATAGGTAGGGTATAGATTTTTTATCGATATAATTTGGTACACTGTCTTATCTCTAGTATTAGTTCCGCGGACGTGCACTTCTGATGTCAGCGCCAAAACTGCGGAAATCAAATCGCTTCATCATGTCACGGTGTATAGCCAGTCCAGCGTACTTGTATATATAGAGGTCAGTGCTCAATCCCCAAAATTTTAATTACGTATTAAGAAACAGGCTAATGGTATTTCAGCCGAATATAAATATACTCGATTTTGAGAAGTGCAAATGTCTTCAATCGGTAATTTCATTTTAGATGTGTAATTGTGATTAATTTTTATTGTGGTGATGAATTAATATAAGTTTACAAATTAATATTAAAAATGGATTGGAATTTCTTTATTCGTCTTTTTATTAATAATTATATTGTTTGAGCTTTAACTTAATTAATAGTTTAAGTACAATCTTATAAGGTAATAGTTATTTTGTAATGGAAATTATTTTATCGGCTTACGGTACTTCGTATTTCGTTACAATCACTTTTCTGAAATGTTGATTTTGATGGATGCACGGTTATTCAGCTGTTTGTATTTCGGTATAGTTTAGTAGATGTATTCAGAAAATGCGATAATACTGAAGGTGACATATGGAATTACCATAAGAAGTAACGCACCGCAACATAAGAAATAAAACTAAAGCAAAAGAAGAGTTTCGTATATTACATGCGTTAAAGAAAAAAAAAGGGGAAAAAATTAGGAGACCGTGCAAAAGCCACCGTGGACTAATTAAGCCGAGAAGGTACCGTTGCACACTCGGCTACCTCGACTACAACTACTTATACCTAACTACCTCGCATCCAGGTGTAAGCAGGTAATATTTATACGTTCATGACTTTTTTTCTAATACGATGATATATTGCTGCCTGTGAAAAAATAGCCGCAAATTAGTGCTATCTGTTAAAAACGCGAGATATCCGAGATAATGTGAGAGAGAGTTAGCGCGCAACGCCACTTGTTAGATGAAGATGGTGAATGCCAGCTGTGTGAGTATTTAAAGCCATTGCGCATGCGTCGATAGATAGTAATATCACTTCTGGTTTAATACTCAAAGTTTCAAACTAGCGCACAACAGTCCGCTTTTATTGAGACAACTTAGTGATCGCAGCACCCCACTTATTTTGTCCATATTTCTGGGACACTATTTTCTACAGCGATCGTTCTCCTTTTCTCTAACCACCATGTATAGGATAACCTCTACAACCTAAACAATTTTCTTCTCCCTTGCACACTATGGTCGTTTAATATATTCTAAATTATGAGTCTATGGTATCTTGTGTAGTTGGGTTCTGCTTCTGATTCATGCTAACAATTTTAACTTATTAAAAAGTATTTTGCGTAATGTCTTAAAAAAGTTTAAATAATGCACTGGAAGATATAGCACACGGTAACACAATAACGTACTGGAATAATATAGAGGTCAATGTTCACTTGGAAATAGGTTCAAGTAGTGCCATAATAAAATATTATGAATTAATTATTTTCATGAAGTAAAGGTTAAATAATCAAAAAAGAATCTTAGACTATGCATAGACTACAGCTTGCATGTTTGCGAAACTAAACATCAAAATAACGCAACACAGTAGAATTAAAGCCACAATAATGTGCTTACAACGAAAAACAGTAGATACTAATCAAAGTAGGTATTATTCATAAAAAAACATAACGAATTCACAATTATGTGTTTATAAATCAACAATTAGCACAGATACTGCAATTATTACCACATATCACGGAATTTAGTTTGAAGTTTTTTTTTAAAATTATGAGTCCTATCCCATTTGACACTATTCCCGTTTGCACAGAGCCATATTTAAGAAGAAATTGAAATTTAAAATGCGTCTTTTTAATGTAATCAACAGGCGAACTATAATATAATATAAATTTAATAAGTAATGATTAAAAAAACTTTTCATGTCTTTATCTAATAAACTAGGTAAGTATACAAATGTAACAAAAGCCACATTTAAAATGTGTTTTTAATAATAACTTATTTATATTTTGCCAATTATTAAAGTTAAAAAAATGCTTCTTATCAATTAAACATTTTTTAAATACGGTCCTGTGTGAGTGGAAAAGTTGACGAAAGGCGACGACCCTCTTAATTAAAAACGGACCTAGTTCGGCTACTGAGGGGCCACTAGTAACAATAAATCAGAATAGTATAACACTCCACTCTTATATAGATACGTCAGATTAACATTACACCTTTTTCATTTCGCCGTACTCGGTTTAATTATGTGAACAATCTCCTTTATAACATTCCAGTGTGTGACGTAACAAATACCATAACACACGTAACGAATTAGAACAAACACACTCGAAAATTCAAAACTCTACAATGAATACCGGTCATACATTTCGATTTCGTTAACAAAACTTGACATACTCTGGCAAGTGACCATAAATTTCGAATCAGGAACCTATAACCTTATAGCAAACGATATATTTCTACTTCCCATGTAGAATTCACAGACACACTGCCCGAAATTTGTGCTCTAAATTATGGAGTTTACAATTGTTTACGGTCACGACCACAATTTAAAAAAAATATGTCAAAACCAAAGATATATATAATAAGTATATACAGGCATGAAGGTTAGAGAACAGGAGAACGATCACTATACGTACTAAAGCATAGCCCGCCTGTCCTTGAAAATTGTAGAATGTATAGCGGCGCTGACATCGGTGAGTAGTAACTGCGAAGTTAGCTGTTTATGAGTACAAGTAGATGAAGTTAGTTGAATAATATACAAATTTTCATTTCATTTTTAATGAGAACATTTTCATGCTCCGTAATTTTGTAATTTTTGACAAAAAGAAACATTAAAAAATGGAGAAATATTTTATGTTGCGTGGATGTGCAAGTTTTAGCATCTGATCGGAAAAATAGACTCAAAATGACTTTTATTGACCGAACCTCGAGCGATCGCAGCACCTCACTTATGATGTCCATATTTCTGGAAGGTCCATGAAGTTGGCACCCGGAAATAATTATTAAAAATGCGAATAGTATAAATCGATTGCGCATAAAAAATGATGTTTATTGGTACTAATTATTTGTTTGCGGGTCAAATATTTGTTTAGATATTTAAAAAAGTTAGGCGGGTGCTGTGAAATAGTGGCGCCACCCTATTTAAAGGTTTTTATGGACACTTTTTAACACTCAGTCTGTACTCCTTACACTTACACTCCATACTAAAGAGCTTTGCCAAACACCTATATTATTTATGACTTTATAGTATGAAGAAAAAAGCGCTTTAAGCGCTAGCGTTCTAGGAATATTGCACTCTCGAGCTCGGACGCTGCGGCTGAGGTTATGGCATTATTTAATTAATTATTTACGGTGTAAATAAATAACTTATGGATAAACTGATATAGGGTGCCGATTGCGCATGTGAAAATCTATAAATTTACATTTTTAATTATTCTTTTACCGTCATTTTTATGCAAAAAATTAAAATGTATTATTTCACAGCCTTATTTTTTAAATATCTAAACAAATATTTGACGCGCAAACAAAGAATTAGTACCGATAAATATCATCTTTTACGCGCAATCGATTTATACTAGTCGCATTTTTAATAATTATTTCCGGGTGCAACTTCATGGACCTATTTCTGGACTCTATTTTCTACGGTGATCGTTCTCCTGTTCTCTAACACAGGATCACTGGATAACTTTTGGAGACACAAATTAGAATAAGATTTTTATCCAATAGCATTGTATGATTGCAATAATTTATACATTATCACACGGCATCTTTATTGCTTTCAAAGTAAATTACGATTTTAAAACAATAATGCTATATTATTTTATTTTATCCAATTTTTCGTCCTGTAGTTTAATAGGAGACAAATGTGTGTGCAGCTTTATTTTGTTGATTCAAAGAAATATGTTTTCTTTTTTAAGTTTAAGCCACTTGAATATTCTAGTTATTTCTACATTATTCTACGCATGATTATCAATGTTTTATAAATTAATAATATTATCATACTTTTGTTACCGTATGGTATTCACAACCAAACATGGGCTCATTCAAAACTTTTAAAAAGTACATTTTCTTATGACCTTACCCTTTTAGTAATTCAATGATAGTTTGCGTGTTTTGTAAAAGATGTTTTAAGTGAACTTAATAATTTAATTATGGATACTTGTAGGAATCAGTTAAATAAGATTGCTCTGTTTAAATGCCTAATAAAGAAATATAATTTTGAAATGTTTTGCTGATGAAATAAAAAACGGGGACACGAAATACATAATGCATGTTTTATTTTTCATGTAAGTAGTTACCTGTTTATTTTTAATTAACATTATGTTAAAAATGAAATTCTGTGGAAAAACAGTGCATACACTTTCTGATCTGTTTCTTGGATTTTTTTTAATCCTATAGGTAGACTTACCTCTTCAGAGATTATTTGGATTGTGTATTATAATTCGAAGAAAGGCGGGCAGGTTCAGTTTATTCCCGGGAACATGTTTTATGAATAAATACAAAATATTATTATTATTATTTATTTTAGAACTATAATGGTTAAATAATCATATTTTGAAGTTATTCAGTTTCGTTTTACCGCTCCCCTAGCTGTAGTGTGTAGTTCCCTGAGGATGTAGTGATTTAATAATTACTCTTTAAGGGACATGTATAGGGCCGCCTTTTTGGATAACATGTTGTATTATTCAGTTGCCATGGCAACGGGTGTCTATAAGTTGTTAAATTTTCATTCATTGTTTTAACATATTTATATTAGAGAAGAGATATTTATTATAATAACATTTAAGAATTATCACAATACCAAGGGCCATATAGTTATTTAAAAAAAAAAACATTTAAGAACGTTTTAGTAAAATTCATTAATCTAAAGGTATGAGTTTTAATCTTGACGATCCTTTAGCTGATATTTTAAGCGATGGAAGTGATGATAGTTTTTTCGATGATGATGTATTGGGAAAAAAGAAATCACTTAAGAAGAAAAGCACACCAATAGTTGAAAAGAAAAACATTTTATTTGATTTAGATGGTAGTGGTAGTAAAACTAAGCCAAATGATTTCAATCTTGAAAAAGTGAATAAACCTCTCACAAAAGCTGATGATTCCGAAATATTATTGAAAGCCGACAGCCAGAAGTCTAATTCTTCATCATTTAAATATGCTACTACTAAAGAAGCTAAAAAAATAGAACTTCCTGATTCTAACAACGTATTAAATAATAAAGTTGATATAAAATCACCTTTGAAAACTAAAGTTGGCACAAGTGTTGACAAAATGGATATATTGGACGAATTAGTGGGTGCTAAGAAAGAACAAGTAAAACATTTAGATAAAGCAAAAGGATCGCAGTCTATATTAGACGATATTCTAGGAAAAACTGCACCAAAATTAAATCATACAACCAAATCAACAACAGTAAAAAATCAAGAATATAATTTGAATTCTATTCTCGGCAAAAACGAACCTAAGGAAACCTTTTCTACAAAAAAAACTAATTCAGTAAATAAATTACAACAAAATGAATCCATCAAACAAAATAAAAAAAAATCGGATGAAGATTGGTTAGGAATTTTTCAAGATAAAGATGAGAATATTGAAGAGGATGGTAATGAAATGCCGTCTTGGTTGGGAGGAAGTAGTTTGAAAACAAAGACGTCTGATAAAGATAATAAATCACGGAATCAAAAAGAAGTTGAAGAAACATTATCACATATTCCGCAGTCAAAGGAAAATGAAACTGTGACTAAGGAGGAGGCGGTAAAAGAAAAGATGAAAGAAATAAAATCAGACAGAGGCTTCGAAAAAATAATAACTACAGTACCTGACAATGCCGAAGTTCAAAAAGACTCTGAAGATGTTACGATACAGGGAACAGCTGTTTATTTACAACAACAAGAAGCACAGTTAATGGTTGCTTTACAATTAAAAGCTCAAGACGAAAAACTTGCTGCAATGCAACGTAAGTAACTTTTGTTACACTTTTACTAGTTACCTGGTTTTTTATACAGCCACAGACGCAGATATTAAATACAAGTGTTAATCCTATAATCAATAACAATGTGTTTCCCAAATGATGACAGTTATGATTAAGTTATAGACATTTATACGTGGTAGAGCTATATTATGGGAGTAGCACGAATGGGTCGGCTGGACCGGGGAAGGACCACGCTCTCACGGAATACCAGCATAAAATAGCAGCTTAATATTGCTGCGTTTCGTTTGGTGAGTGTAGAGATCCAACGCCGTAGATGCAACGCCGTGTTCTTTTAGCGATTTTGACACCGCGTACTACTCTTAAATCGACTCACCTGTTTTGGCTTGAGGCACAGGCACAGCTGTGATTTTTAATAATATTTGTGATTACGCAAAATATAAAGGTACTCTTGGATGCATCGAACACGATGTTAGCAAATACATATTTTCACAGATTTCTTTTGATAAAATTACAATGCATTCCGTGTTGTACCTAGGGCAAGAAATGTCCGTGGCGCTGTTCCATGGCATGTTGCCGAACTTCACATGTCTTCGAAATATTTTTTTCTTCTTTCTAAGACACAGGTTTCTTTACGATGTTTTACTTCGCCGCCGAGCACGTAAAGCAAGGTAAATCATCACTTAAAATTGCAATTAACAGTTTCATTAGTGCCGGCGGGGAATGAACCCAGGTGGCGTGCGTATTGTGAAATTTATATCGAGCGCATTTATAACTATTTAAAGAAAACATAGTTTAAAATGTTAATAAACTATGTATATAACTATAATTATTTTAGAAATACTTTTTGTAATTAATAAATCGTTGAATAAAACTATTATTTACGGATTTTATCGCGTTTAATTACTTTAATTTATTTTTATTATTATCCCGACGTTTCGGGTGCTTTACAGCACCCATGGTCACGGGGGGACTGAGATGTTTGACGTCCCAATGTCATTGTTAGCCCGGCTACCTTCAGTTTTTGTATATTAATTTTTGGTCCGATTTACACAAAACGAACTTACAGTATCTTGAAGTCTTGCAGTGGTATGCTTAGGTTTGGGTTTAATTTTGTTAATTATAGGATCCGAAGCAGATGGCAGCACCCAACCATCTTCTCTATTGAAATTAGGATGTTTTTTAATTTCAATAGCCTCACGTATCATCCTAGGTAGGAATCGGTGTTCCTTTGCGAGGACTTGTGGTTTATCAAATCTGATGTAATGGTGGGGACGATCCTGAACATGTTCACAGACTGCAGACTTCCGTGCTGTAAAGCACCCGAAACGTCGGGATAATAATAAAAATAAAGTAATTAAACGCGATAAAATCCGTAAATAATAGTTTTATTCAATGTGTAGTGTTCGCGTAAATTTAAGAAATCATTAATAAATCGTGTCACAATCAAAAAAGACCACACTAGAGTACATTTATTTCATACAATTGTCGACGTCAAATGATGATTACATATAAAATTAAATACAAATTCGTAATGTGTAACTTTGTGTTAGGTCTGTGTTTACGGACTGTTTATTTATGTCTATAGAAGTAGAAACAATATATTCCGTTACAGCCTATTAAAATTCATTGCTGAACATAGGTCTCCTCCATAAATTGCCACATAGAGGGGATATTTACTATATAGCTTATTATTATTATATTTATTTATTTATTTTTAGTCGTTATTTAGAAGACGCTGCTGCCCATCTCCTGATTTGTTACCCTCTGTGCCTCTTACGGCACCCAAGGGAAGATATGGGGTAGCGGACTACACCGATAACACGGATTTTCCATTATGTAATGAAACATTTAACACCTAAACGTGGTAATATTATGTATAATATCAAAATTATAGAAAAGCAAAAAGAAGCCCAACGAGTTCAACGTGAGGCTGCTCTCGCCCAGCACGCACAACTGGACGCCATGCTACAGCGGCAAGCAAATCACAGACTTCAGATGCAAGCTATAATAAACGCACATCAAGATCGAATTGCGCAAAGAATAAAAGTAAGTAGATACTATAAGTTTCAGTGTCTATACAGATGTAACAAGTCTTATCTGGCCTGGATATTAGCCTTAGAGAAAGTAACCTCTATGTATATTTATTATAACACTTTCAAAAACGCTAAAAATATTTTGTTTAATTGTAGGAACTCTTAGGATCTAATGATATCGTGCAAGATGACGCCGATGATCTAGCGTACAGTTCTGAGATTGGTCCTAAAGGCAATGAAGAAAGCCCTCGTAATAAAGAGAAAAAACAATTACTGCAATTAATTCAATCATTGCAAGAAAACCACGATAAGGAAATAAACATAATGGAGACATCATATAGGTAGTAAAAAAAATCATTTATAATTACCACAGTACTTTGATAATACGCTGTTTTCTTGTCAGCTCATAAACGATCAACTTCTAACCATAGACGAAAATTATGCGTGTGAGCTTTTCACAGGGCTTAGCACAATGCGAGTACACGTGCCTTGTGCTTTTTACAACTATTTAACTCGGTATATGAATTATTTGCGTGTTTAAATTGTGTGCATTCCTATATGGTCTTGTGGGTGTCGTAAGAGGTGACAGGAGGGAAACTAAAAAAGATGATGAGCAGTAGCATCTTCCTAATAACAAATAAAAATAATAAAGCCTCGTCTGCCAAGCGGGGTAGCTATGGCAAAATTCTCCCTATTAGACATGGACATCCCTTTACGCCGCCACCACATGGCACAGGTCTGTGACATGTGTACGGCGTAAAGCCCGCAAATAGTATTTTGTGGGCGTAGGAGACTCCGTCACCCTAATATTCTCTAGTGAATGTCGAAAGTCGACTATAGGAAATATATTATACGTGGCAGAGCCACGCTGTAGCTATATTACGGTTGTAGCATGAATGGTCGGCTCGACCGGGGAAGGACCACGCTCTCACAGAATACCAGCGTAAAATAGCAGCTTAATACTGCTGTGTTCCGTATGGTGAGTGTAGCGATCCGGAGACCCTTTTTTACTGGAAACAAGGCATTTTATCTTAATATTCAGGGGTGACAACGCATCTGCGTTTTGATTCTTAATCGAGGATAAATGTAGATGTCTATGGGCCACAGCTTTCTCTTACCATCAGGTGGACTGTGTGCTCGTTTGTCACCGTTATTCTATAAAAAATATATCAGAATCTCATGGAATTCGATAGATAGGAATATACCATCTCGTTTATTGCAATATCTATTCTGTACTGAGATCGTTAAGGGACAACTGTTACAATGGTGCGAAAAGTTTGGTATTGCGATTGTCAATCTTTTTGTCAAGTGTGAGGATTAAGAATAATTTATATATCGTGATAGAGCCATGCAGCAGCTATATTAGTAGTACAGTTGTAGCACGAATGGGTCGGCTCGACCAGGGAAGGACCACGCTCTCACAGAATACCAGCGTGAAATAGTAGCTTAATGCTGCTGTATTTCGTATGGTGAGTGTAGAGAACCGGAGACCCTTTTTACTGGAAACGAGGCATTCCATCTCAGTCCTCACGGGTGACAACGCATCTGCATTTTGATTTTTAATGGAGGATAGATGTAGATGTCTATGGGCCGCAGCAACCACTTACCATCAGGTGGACTGTGTGCTCGTTTGTCACCCTATTCTATAAAAAAAAAAAAAAAAAAAAAAAAAAACGAATGGGTCGGCTCGACCAAGGAAGGACCACGCTCTCACAGAATACCAGCGTGAAATAGCAGCTGAATGCCGCTGTGTTTCTTATAGTGAGTGTAGAGATCCGGAGACCCTTTTTACTAAGAACGAGGCATTCCATATAAGTCCTCACGGGTGACAACGCATCTGCATTTTGATTAATAATCGAGGATAGATGTAGATGTCTATAGGCCACAGAAACCACTTAACATTAAATGGACTGAGTGCTCGTTTGTCACCCTTACCCAAGGAAATAATAGCTTTATATAATCCGTGGGGACTCAAGGGAAGCACAGCGTGGTGGGAATAGGTTTACGAGTTACGGTATTTTAAATGCATATAATACGGTCGTTTGTCGACTGACAGAGTTTCATCCCAATTCGCAGGGTGTACAACGTGCAGAAGATGACGTAATCGGCAGAAAAAGGTGTTCTGTATCATAAATATTTTTTTATAGAATAAGGTTGACAAAGGAGCTTATAGTTTATCTGATGGTAAATGGATGTTATGGTCCATAGACATCCACATAATATAGATACTCGATTAAGAATCAAAATGCGAATGCGTCGCCACCCCTGAGGACTAAGGTATAATGCCTTGTTTCCAATAAAAAGGGTCTCTGGTTCTCTACACTCGGCATATGAAACATATTAGCATTAACCTGTTATTTCACGCTGGTGTTCTGTAAGAGCATGGTTTTCATTGGTCGAACCGACCCTTCGTGCTACAACCGTATAATATAGATAGAGTATGGCCCTACCACGTAGTTTTTAACGTACGTTAAGACCATAGTATAGGTCTTTGGTTAAGACCAACAATATAAGTATATCCCATAACATATCTGCCTTTATCCTGAGAGGGCTATGTTCAGCTGTGGACTTTTATAAGCTGTAATAACGGAATATGTGGAAGACCAACATTTTGTGAAACAACTCTTTTTATAATTTGACGATGTACAGGAACGGGAGGCAGGTGCACTTCAATGATTGATTTATTGAACATTTGTTGGTTATATTTAAGTCGTCTTATTGCTAACAGTGTGTATCAGGTAATAATCAAAATTTAAAACAGACAGATCTTATAACTAATTGCACGACGTGCTGTGATTGGTTGCTAACAATGACGAGCTCTGATTCGTAGCGAAAAGTTTGGTGTTCCGGTGCGTCGCTAGGCGGCGTTAGAAGTCGCGCCAACATGCCGGCCGCCTTGGAAGCTCCAGCTTCCAATGATGTATCTACGTTGCCGCTTGATTGGAGATACCGCAGGCTGCATTCATGTTGTCGTCCTCTGCTGATGATACAGGCAGAGGGCAGATTTTCGAGAACGCTCGTTGTACAGGACCCGTAGCAGTTTGGATGGTGGCGACACGCGACACGCCGTCTTTTCCGGGGAAAATATGGGTAACTCTGCCCATACGCCATTTAAGGGGTGGTAAATTGTCCTCCTTAATAACGACAAGCGTGTTTAATGCTATGTCTTGACTGTTCGCCTTCCACTTCGTTCTTGTCTGAAGTTCAGCAACATACTCTTGTGACCAGCGTTTCCAGAAGTGCTGTTTTATTTGTTCCACTCTTTGAAACCGTTTCAAGCTGTGAGTCCGTGCTTCGGTGAGGTCTCTGCAGGCTGGTGCAGTGAGTGGTCGGCCGATGAGGAAATGAGCTGGGCTTAATGGACGAAGATCATGTGGATCTGAGGACATAGGACTTATAGGACGGGAGTTTAGGACTGCTTCGATCTGTGCCAACACAGTGCTGAACTCCTCGTACGTCAAGTTAGCGGTACCCACGACACGCTTAAGGTGGAACTTACATGATTTTACTCCTGCTTCCCACAATCCCCCAAAATGAGGAGCATAAGGGGGGAATAAATTTAAATTCAATATTGTCAGTTGATAATTTATCAATTATTTGCTTTGAATTTCGCTCTAACATTTTGTTAATCTCTTTCATGGCTCCAATGAAAGTTCTACCGTTATCTGAGAAAATTTGAGCTGGTTTACCTCGTCGTGAGATAAATCTTTTAAGTGCTAATATAAATTCTTGAGCAGCTAACGTACTGACAAGTTCTAGATGAATGGCCCGGGTAACAAAACAAACGAATATGCAAATATAACCCTTTTCCAATTTAGCTCCCCTTCCTTTGCGATTCAGTACGTTTATGGGACCCGCACAATCCACTCCACATCGAACGAATGGGAAACCAGGTTCTATTCGTTCAGACGGAAGGTTGCCCATGATTGGCGTTAGGGTTTTACCTTTCATTCGAGTGCAGCGAACACATTGGTGGACAACCTTTCTAGCTAGGTTTCTACCCCCTAACGGCCACCAATTCTCACGCACGGTGGCCAATAGCAGCTGGGGACCAGCATGAAGAAGCTCTTTGTGTTGATGTTGAAACAACAATTGTGTGAAGTTTTGTTTACTTGATAAAAGTATCGGGTGCTTCTTGTCGTAATTAAAGTCAGGCGAGTTACTAAGACGGCCACCTACTTTAATTATATCCCTTTCATATAGAAATATATTAAGCCTAGAAATCGAACCTGAAGTTTTTAAGGGTAAGTTACGTTTTAACTTATCATATTCCATCGGAAACGATTCGCGTTGAGCAAGACGCGCTAACGACTGTAATGAGTCATTCAATTCATCTACTGATAACGGCCCCTGTGTACGATCTTTCTTTGGTGTGCGTAAGTTATGTATGTATCGCAACAGGTAAGCGCCGGCGCGCACGATACGCTGATAAGAACGAAACCTTTCAAAATTAATAATTTTATTCTTTGTTCCATCACAAACCATAACCGTTGTCGTTTGTGATTTTAGTTCTGGTAAGTCGGAGTGTGTAGTCGAAGATTGCTGTGACCATGCCGACTCAGAATTTTTTTAAGAACTCAGGTCCGCTCCACCACAGATTACTGTCAATGTCATCAAGACTAAGACCGCGCGAGACCAGATCCGCTGGGTTATTTTTGGTTCCTACATGTAACCATAACGCATTATTTGTTATTTCATTAATCTCCACTATCCTATTTTGAACGAATGTTTTTAACGAATGTGGTGACGTACGTAGCCATCCAAGGACAATAGTTGAATCTGTCCAAAAGTAAACTTTGTGGAAATTAACACCCAATGAATCGATAATTTTCCTATATAATCGTGCGCCTATTAAAGCCCCGCACAGTTCTAGTCGGGGTATGCTGACTGGTTTAATTGGTGCAACTTTACTCTGCACACAATAATCTAATAGTCACCGATGAGTCATCAGAGTAGGTGCGAACATATGCACATGCACCATACGCACTCTGCAACGCGTCCGTGAATACGTGTAATTCTATAAACTGTGTGTGTGCACTCATAACATGACGCGGAATACGTAGGTTATGCAAATATTGAAGTGTGTCAATAAATTTTTCCCAGGATAAAGCAACATCACTGGGAACGGGATCATCCCAATTTATCTTGCACAACCACACTTTTTGCATCAATATTTTAGCTACTACGACAGCCGGTGTTAAAATTCCTAGAGGATCGTATATTTGTGCGATTATCGACAACATTGTACGTTTATTTAGTAAATTCCGTCTAACTACTCGTGTGGTAAAATGAAGTTCATCACTTTTATTATACCAACCCACTCCTAAAGTCTTAGTTTGGTAATGTTCTCCTAATGACAAGTCTTTAGATATGTCGTGGTCACTGATATCAACGTTAAACAACCACTTACGCAACGGTAAACAAGCCGAGTTTAAAGTATTTCGTAACTTCTCACAGGTATCGAGTAAGCTATTTAAATTATTGTCACCCGTCATCAACGAAAAAATCCTCTCGGATTACTCTCGCAACCTGCTGATCCTTACATTCCAGCGCAAGCTGACGTAAGCATCTCATACTAAGGTATGGCGCAGACGCAGTGCCATACGTCACGGTGTTTAGGCGATATACACGTATTGGGTCCGACGGAAGTTTACGCCATAATATCAATTGTAAATCTCGTTGATCTGGTTGTACAAGAAAATTCCGAAACATTTTCTCAACGTCCGCACAACCCACGTATTTATATTGCCTAAAGCGTAATAAAATGCTAAAAATGTCATTCTGAAGTGGTGGACCAATATGTTGAATATCGTTCAACGACTTACCGGACGACGTCGCTGCGCTTGCATCGAAAACAGTGCGCAGTTTAGTCGTACTGCTATTTTCGTTAATAACGCCGTGATGCGGCAAAAAATAGTGGGGTGACTCATAAGTTTCAACGCAACTCATATGACCGAGCCTTTCATATTCCCCCATAAAATCTACGTATTTTTCCCTAAATTGTGGCGAACGAGCGAATTTTCGTTCTAACGACAACAAACGTTTTTCAGCCGTTGTGTAACTGTCTCCGAGCACATCAGCTGATTGCTTTAAAGGAATGCGTACGGAAAACCTACCATCTTCCATACGTTTTGTCGTTTTGACAAAAATGTCTTCGCACGCACGTTCGTCAGCACTAAGGATGTTTTTATTAACGTTATTGTTTATCTCTTCGAGTTCCCAAAATAATTTCAACTGTGTGTCAATTGTTTGGGAGAAATTACATTGCACACTCTTAACGGGAAGTGGATTATTATGTAAAGGGCCCGACATTATCCAACCCAATTTTGTATTTTGTAAATAAGGTCCTTTATTCAACTTAATTTTGCCATCACACAATAATTCCCAGAACTTATCCGCGCCTATCAGTATATCGATGTCTGACGGTGAGTGAAAGTTCGGATCCGCAAGTTGAATATTATCAGGTAAACTCATATTATTTACATCGACACTAAATGTGAGTAATTGATTTGTAATACACGGCAACACTAAACAATCAATGTTCATACAAAACGAATTTAACCTTGAACGTAATTTTATTTTACAAATGTGGGTGGACTGCGAAATTGTTTGACCTACCCCAGCAACGTGATAAGTGGACTGTATTAACGGTGCATTTAATGTTTCACATAACGATTTCTTTATGAAACAATGTTGACTACCATTATCAAGCAGAATGCGTACAGTGTGATATTTGTTATTATAATCTGCTATGTCCACTAACGCTGTGGACAGAAAAACGTTGGGTAATAATGAATATTCTTGATTACTGTTTTGCGATTCTGAATGGTTAGCCGTAACGTGTAATGATGACGAGACAGTGGAGACGTTAGCGGTGACCGGCTGTGCTGATGCACTCGACCCGCTCACCTGTGATGCGCCGTCTACCTGCCCATCAATGTGAAGCAAACTGTTGTGCCTTTTATCACACAACCTACATGGCCCAAACTTGCATTCGTCAAGTGGGTGGTTTGTTCACCGCCTTTGTTCTCGTGGGATTTGTTATGGTTCACTTTTATCATTTCTAAAACGTCGGCGCGGTCCTTTAGAAATTTAAGTAAGTCATCCAGTTTCAAAGCTGACCTTGATTCAATTAAAGAACTAGCTGTACTTTGAAAATCTTCCCATTCGCGTTCAGTGGCCTGATCTAATTTGGAAACGACCATGTATATGATTAAAGTGTCCCATGAATCTGTTGGTTCACCTAACGTTTTAAGGGCACGCAAATTTCTCAAAACAATATCTATTAAGTTCCTAATCTGGGAAGCGGACTCTTTATTTAACGATGGAATTTTAAATAATGCCTTCACATGATTATGAACCAATAGTCGCGGATTATTAAATCTATTCTCTAATAGCTCCCATGCGTGAGAATAGTTATTAGCCGTAAATTCTAATGCACCTATGACGTGTGCCGTGGTACCGGACAATGACGATTTTAAATAATGAAATTTTTGAACAGGACCTAAATCATCGCGATCATGAATCATACTAACGTAAGAATTTTTAAACTCTAGCCAGCAATCGTATGAACCGTCAAAGGAAGGTATTTTAATATCGGGTAACTTTATGCCTAACGGCTTACATGTTGAAAGACTAGACTTGTCAGCTACTTCCTTTCTCAATAAAAGTTTTGCAGAAGCTACAGCACAATAAAATTGATTTTCGAAACGATCTCTCTCTTCCAGCTGTTTTACAAGATCGAGATCTTCCGCTACCTCTTCTTCAATTTTAGTCTGTATTTCACTATACATCTCTATCAAACTCGAAGTACTCTCGACACGTAAATTTAATTCTAATGACTGTTGTTCAGTCAAGGGTAAAGTGAACTTTTTAACATAATTTTCAAACAGAGTTAATCGACCTTTTAAAACTCCTCTTTTCTTAATTAAATCTGACAATTTAGGCTCACTCATTTTGGGAATTAAGGAAATCAAGAGTACTTACAGTTGCAAATTTGTAGATGTGTGCGAACCAAGGTGGGTGCCGTTGCGCAGGTAGGTACCGCCACCTGACCACTGCCACTCCTGTCTGTCGATGCCTTAACGTTGCAGCTCGTCGCTTGATACGTGAATCTCCTCTTCGTATTTTGATGCGACGAATCTTCGGAGATTTCAAGCTTGAACTCCTTATCCGGCTCGAAGGACCACTTTATGTACAGGAACGGGAGGCAGGTGCACTTCAATGATTGATTTATTGAACGTTTGTTGGTTATATTTAAGTCGTCTTATTTCTAACAGTGTGTATCAGGTAATAATCAAAATTTAAAACAGACAGATCTTATAACTAATTGCACGACGTGCTGTGATTGGTTGCTAACAATGACGAGCTCTGATTCGTAGCGAAAAGTTTGGTGTTCCGGTGCGTCGCTAGGCGGCGTTAGAAGTCGCGCCAACAGACGAGTTTTTAAATGTATACCTACCAAGTGTAGGTATACATTTAAAAACTCGTTAAATATAGGTTAAAAATCCGCTCTTATTAAATTCATATCACACTGAAATCATACATAAACACTCACGCCTGTCACCCAGAGGGGTAGGCAGAGACTACGGACTTCCATTTGGCACGGTGCTGACATACCTCTTTCGCCTCCTTTACATCCATGCTCGTCGGTTAAGGGTACTTCTAACGTGGCCCATTTTCAAAATATCGCCAATTTGGTCGATAAACTTTTTTCTATGGCGTCCCTTCCCGACTCGGCCGTTCACATCTGCCATATAAATTTGCTTTGTCACTCTTTCCTCATTCATTCTTTCTACATGACCAAACCACCGAAGCATTCCTTTCTTAATCTTGGTCACAACATCATCTTGCATTCCACATTTATCTCTTATCACGCAATTTCTCACCCTGTCATTCAAATTCAACCCTAGCATATTCCTTAAAGACCGCATTTCTACAGCATTTATTCTACTTTCGTGCTTCTTCTGCCACACCCAGCTTTCACTACCATACATTAAAGTAGGGACTAACACAGCGTTATGAATTACCATACGTGCCTTTTTTGACACATTCTGGTTCTTCATAATAGAGTGTAGTGCCCCATTTACTCTATTCCCTGCATTTACTCGTCGTTCTATATCCCTATCATATCTACCATACTTGCTAAATACACATCCCAAATACACAAACTCATCCACTTGCTCAATTAACTCTCCTTCTATTCTTATTTCACATACCATTTTGCTTTCTTCTCTTTCAAAAACCATCACTTTCGTCTTACTTGCGTTCACTTTCATTCCCCTTTCTTTTAATTCCCAGTTCATTAATGTAACCATCATTTGCAACTCAGCCGCCGATGACGCAAATATGACTTGATCATCGGCATACAAAAGGCATTTGACGGTTAACTCGCCCATTCTTAACCCACATTCTTCATCTTTCAAAGTTTGCAAACACCTATCCTATAGGTTGAACAGCCAAGGGGAAGCTACACAGCCCTGTCTGACACCTTTTTGGATGCCAAACCAGTCCGAGTAGACCTATTGATCCTGACACAAGCATGTCTTCAATAATGCCTGTATCAAACCAACGCTCAACCCATATGAGTTCAGTGTTTGCCATAACACATTCCTGTCCACTCCGTCATAAGCCTTTTCCAAGTACATGAACGCACAAAAAACTTTCTGGTTTTTGGCCAAAAACTTCTCCGCAATCATGCGCATGGAAAAGACTTGATCTGTACACCCCATTCCCTTTCTAAAACCCGCTTGCACATCCCAAATTTTTCCATCAGTTTCTTTCATAACTCTTTCAATTAACACCTTAACATACAGTTTACCCACAATACTAAGCAAGCTGATATCACGGTAGTTTTTGCAGTCCTGCTGTGACCCTTTTCCTTTATATATTGGTACTATAATTGCTTTACACCAGTCATCCGGTACCCGTTTTAATTCCCAACATAAATTAATTAAGGCGTACAGCAGGCCTGCCACCACTCCCTCTTTAGCCCTTAGCATCTCGAGTGATACTCTATCATATCCAGCTGCCTTACCTGCTTTCATGCTTTTCATTGCTTTCATTATTTCATCTACACTTATCTCCATACCCCTTTCCACTTCTTTCGGAATTTCTAGTTCATTTAATTCAGACGACTCTTCACTCAAAAACACGCTTTCAAAGTATTCGTTCCATCTGTTTAAATTCGAAACTTCATCATTCAGAATACATCCATTCTCGTCTCTTATAGCATTAATTATAGGCTGTTTTGTATTTCCCCTGGCAGTTCTTACGAGTTTCCAGAACATTTTTATGTTAGCCTGGAAATTATCAGATATCCTTCTATCATTCTTATCCGTTCTTTCTTTCTTTTTCCTTTCAACAACTTCTTTTACTCTCTCATTTAGACGTCAAAATTCTGCCTTTTTTCTTTCAATCTCATCATTCATACCAGAAGAATTACCAGCTTTGGTTGCTAGTAAATCTAACCATGCTTTCTTCTTTGATTCAACTTCCACCCGTACCTCATCATCCCACCACAACGTATTACTTTTCCTTTCATTTGTTCTCTTACTTACACCACATACTTCGGTGGCGGCATCCACCAAACCTTTCTTAATATTATCCCACACAGTATTCAAGTCTAAATCATTCATACACAACTCATTCAAACATCTAATATTTTCTCTAAGTCTACATTTATACTTCTCTTTCACATCTTCATCTTGTAACTTCTCTATACTGAAATCATTTAGCTTATTTAACAATTTTTTTATTTTTTATTTTCATGCAGAAGACAAATTGCATATTTAGAAATTTCTTTGAGTCAAACAGAAGAAAGAATGAAAGAAGAGAGCGATAAAGTGGTAAAGTTTTATATGGAGAAAATCAGTTGGCTGGAAGAGCATCACCATCTTTATAAAAAATGGATGGAAGAAAACACTTCTTCATTAATTGAAAGGCATAATGCTGAAAAAGAAATGCTGCGAAAACAACATTTAGAGGATGTAAACGTATTACAGGAACACCATTCAGCGCTCATGGAGAATATAAAGTAAGATTAATATAAATAGCGAGTGACGACTCCGTGGCGTAGTGGCTTAGCAATGAGCGGCTGCGCTGGGGGTTGCGGGTTCGAATCCCGCACGGAACAAATATTTTGTATAGCCTACAAATAATTGTTGCGGGTCTGGATGTTTGTCCTTGTGCAATTTATGTTTGTAAACTGCCCCCACGATACAGGAGAAAATCCTAGTGTAGGGGTAACGTTTTAGAAATAAAAAAAAATAAATAAAAAAATAAAAAAATAAGATTTAATAGTATTCGAATGGTTGCTGGGCTTTTCGCACCCAAGAATTAAAAAGTTTTAATCCCGACATGGACAAATGTTTTGTAAGCATGGACTTATAAAAAAGAAGTTTTTTATATGTCCATTAGTTACGTCGGGCAGGGGTTGGCTAAGACCTAAGACGAATGAGTATAAGTTATTTTGCGCAATAGTCAGATATTAAAACAGTTTTGAAACTGTTAACCGTTACACGTTTTATATGTGGTAGAGCCATGCTTCGGCTATATTAGTATTTAAATTAAAAAAAATGAAATAAGAATTTTTATTTGGAAACTACGAGTGTACTTCAATGAACCATACTTCATTGGACCCTCCACTAGTCTACCACTAGTGATCGAAATTGAAGTTTCATATATTTAAAAATGGTAGACTACGATCAGCTAAACAGATATATTATTAGTAACTTATTTACAAAACCAATAAGATTATTTTTTCTTTTCTATAACCTCAAAACTCGAATCATTTAGATTTTGGACTGATATGTAACATTGGTAACAACATAATAATTTGTTTTGAAAATTTAATTTCGGCGGATATGCTCCTGGCGTATTTTAAACTACGGTGAATACTTCCAAATATTTGAAAACTATCAACAGCGCAGAAGATACTATAATCATAAATAACTAATGTCCTCCAAACCGAATTTCAGTAACGGAGGTTAAAATCAACGGAGACTAGGCGTCTACGCAGGACAGGATTGTAGTGCCCGAGTGAATATGCAAGCACTTTCTTGGCATTCTTTATTCCGTTACTCTCATAGCCCGATGGGAAGGTAAACCGACTCTACCGAAGAGAGATCATTCGCAGGACCAATGGCTTTACGTGCTTTCCATAGCACGGGGGTGAGCTTTCTCAAAGGGGGTGAGACACCGCCAACTTCATATATATATAAATAGTACTCAGTTTACTGACTTCGTTCTATTGTATAGGAGGCAGGGCTGAATGTAAAGTCACAGACAAGGGGTCAGTTACAATACAACCAGTCCCAAAAACCAATTATTATATGCATTATATGTTGCCGGGGTGCAAATTTTGTTGCGGGTAATTTGACCAGGCTGCTGTGTACAGTACTCAGTAATTTGCTCCTCGTTGTTTTTCATTCAAAATTTGAATCAATATTTAGATTGTGACGCCACGGTAGGGACAAGTTCTCAGCAAATGTACAGTAAGCGAATGGTACGTGAGTCATCAATAGATAGGTCGACGATCGACTGATGGACAAATCGTGTGAAATAATTTTTGTTGTTTTTACCCCGGAACTTGTAATTTGACAGGAACCTATAAATAATTTATAAGATTGTGCTCACCTATAAAAATAATAGTATAACATATATTCATGAAATAATAAATTCTAACTCATAAGTTAAGAAAAACAATTTGTGTGCGTTTTCAGAAACGCTGTAAAACAGGAGCAAGTTTTAATCCAAGACTCGGCAGGGTTTTCTACAGATATGCAACATTTAATAGTAGATATAAAAGAGAATAAAATAAAATGTCAGCAACTCGTAGAAAAAGTTGAAACGTTGACTGGCAATACACAACGTGAAGCAGAAAGGAGTTTGCAGCTGCGAGAGACCCAAGTTAATGGTATTATTGAAATTCGTTGATCATGTCATGATAAGGGTCGATTTTAGCGATTTGCGTAAATTCTTAATAATTCGGGATATTACTTACAGCTCCAAAAATAAGAAAATTTTGATTAAGGATCAGTCATGTGGCAACGGCAGAAAGGGACCCATTTCCAGTCTCATCTGAGGTTTTCCATAGTCTGATAGTCAATAGACTAGAGTTTGTTAGCACTGTTATTATTAATAATGAGAATACCATATATAATAATAAAAATAACAGTTACGAGACAAAACTGCTACGTCGGCGCAGTCAGTCAGCACCTTGCAAGAGGTGTTAGCGCCGTGCCTCGGCAAAATTTAGGCTGCAAGCGACGGTGCCCGCTTGTGCATATGACCCCATCGTGAAAGCGTGTCGGGTCTGGACGTCTCCCGTTAACTGACGCCCATTAAATGGATGATGGAAACGAGAAGAAAGCGCAAACGGCCACTGTCTGGAGATCGCCAGAGTGCGTCTGGAGCCGGCGCTAGACGCGAGAGCATCGAACCGGCAATCGAGCGCGAAGCAATGCATGACCACCCAGCAACCTCTCACATCCATCATCCCCACCAGCTGGCTTGGTGTGGGTAGGGTCTTCGCGGGCCCGGCAATCGGCGCCCACCACCGTTGGAGTACGTCGCATGCGATGGACAATCCAAATGAATGGCAACGCCTAGCGGGCGTATTTTAGGGCGAAAGGGGGAAAATTTAGAGGTTTAGCGTACAGGGTTAGGATGCATCCGTCAACTGAGCAAAACTTGGCAGACCGAGTTCGGTACATCTTGCGCTCTGGAGCCGAACTCGAACGGTTACGACGTGAGACTGTTCCCAGATCGAATGAGAATGCCATGGCTGGAAATGCGGCGCCACAAGCTGTAGAGCAACCCGCACAAGTGGATGCCGCCGTGAATCTTCCAGTTGTAGTTGACACAGACGATGATGGATTAGTCACTCATGAACTAGAGCTAATGAGCAGTACATCGGAAGAGGCGACAACGGAAACGCGCAGTATGCCTCTCGAAAATCGACCTAAGAAAGCGGAATCGGACTGTCAAGCCAGCTAGGACCTTTGCGAGTAAGACTCAGTCCTTTTTGGCGCCACACTGGCAGTTTGCTGTATTATGGCGCCAAGCTTTCCACGGCTGGACGCGCTACTGGGCAAAGTAGTGCTATACCAGCCTGGACAAAAACAATTGAGGACCGTATCGCAAGGGCAAGGGCCCTCATCGCCAGTCTGACAAGCTTCAGGTCGGGTATTATAGGCCGAGAGTTATGCGAACCGTTAGAATGGCATTTGCTGGGACAATTATCAGTTTGTCCCAGCTGGATATTACGCAGAAACTAACGGAGCGTATAGACAACCTGTAGCAAGGAATCGCTGCTTGGGGGAAGCGGATTCGGCGTTACACCGAGAGGTCGAGGCAGTTCAACCAGAATCGTCTCTTCCAGAGTTATCAGAAGAGGCTCTATAAATCATGGAACGACTAATGGTACGTGGAACAAGCCCAGTACTGAATCAGGCCGACACTGTCGCATTCTGGCGTGGCCTGTGGTCAGAGCCTTATGGGCTTACCACAGTAAGTGGCCTTGGACGGAAATTGTGATAAGTCAGTGTGCGAATGTTACGCCCATGGACCCCGTCATCATAACGTCGGAAGATGTAGTTGAGGCGGTCCGTACTGCCCCAAACTGGAAAAGTCTGGGGTTCGACGGGCTGCATCACTACTTGCTAAGGGGTTCGTTGAGTGCCACGCTGTGCTCGCTTGTGAGTTCCCTCAACTGAAATCGCTCCCGAGCCTCTTCACTACTGGGATCTTTCAACTGGTTCCTAAAGACCAGTCTACCACAGACCTGAGCAAATACAGCCCCATCACGGGTGTACCCACAATGTACAAGACATTACCATCTTTTTTGTGCGCGAGAATCACTCGTCACCTGGATTCAAATCAGATGGTGTGGTGCGCTCAAAATGGGTGTCGGGGTGGTGGTCGTGGAACCAAGGAATCACTCCTCGTTGACGCGGTCATTGGCAAGGTGGATAAACGCAACCGTCGGAACCTCTCAGCTGCCTGGATTGACTACAAAAAGGCATTCGAATCGGTGCCTCATACATGGCTAAAAGAGGTCCTCGAGCTGTACAAGGTTGACTGTACAGTTGAAGACTTCCTCGGGCAGTGTATGAGGCAGTGGAGTACGATCCTTTGTCATTTAGGTAAGCGGATGACGGCTGCGGAGAACCATATAAGGATAAGAAGGGGTATTTTCCAGGGCGCTTGTTTGATTGAAATTTGGTTCTGGCTCTCTCTAAACCCTCTTAGTATCTTATTGGAGGTACTGCAATTCTATTACAATGGAGCTGGGAATGGATAAGTGTGCGGTCCTCCATGTCGAAAGGGGTAGGGTTGCTAACGCTGAGGACATACACTATATATCTATGCCTATCAACATAAGGACCCTATCCGAGGCTGAAATATACCGATACCTGGGTATGTCACAGAACATATGTATCGATGAGGCGGATACGAAAAAGTCAGCTTGCGATGTGCTTTTCAGTAAGACACACGCATATAACGGTTGGATCATGCCTGTTCTCATGTACACTTTCGGCATTCTCAGGTGGACTCCGACCGAACTAAACGCTCCGGATCGAAAAGTCCCTACTGTTATGACGTCCAACAGGATGCATCACCTGAGATTATTAGTAATGAACAGCCTCATTACTTACGATCTCAAGTGATGCATCCTGTGGGACCTCATAACAGTGCGGACTTTTCTATCCAGAGCGTTCAGTTCGGTCTTACTGCGGAAACATGGTGGGCGCGGATTTTTAAGCGCTCTCGCTATGCGTAATTGCAATCGCGAATGTTCCATTCTACAAGGACATCATTTTATGTGATAAACGGCTTACTCCTCTATCCTTAGCCAACGAGCAATGGCAAAATTCAGCAGTACGGTACATTTCCGACCGGGAGACGGTACGGAAGGAGAAGGAGCTCCACGGGAGATTCTACAAGGCTCTACATGAGCCTTTTGTAGATACAGTCACCTCCCTCCACTGCTTACGTTTCGGTGACCTCTTTGGGGAAACCGCTGGTTTTGTCTGTGCGATACAGGATCAGGTTATAAAGACCAACAACTATCGGAGATACATCCTAAAGAATGTTGCCGTCGACATCTATCGAGCTTGTCGCTATGTCTGATCCCTGTGAGTTACTTAGGCACGTCATCTCTGGTTGTTCGGCGCTTTCTAACTCTGAGTATTTGCACAGACACAACCTAGTAGCCAGAATTCTTCATCAGAAGCTCGCTTTGAAATACGGTCTCGTGGATCGGAAACTACCTTTTAAAAGTACTTGCTAGAAGCCATATTCGAAAATAACCGTGCCGGGCTCTACTGGGGCCGAGTCATCATCACAGACAGGACTATTCTTGAAAATAAGCCTGCTATTATGCTGATTGTCCGGGCACAGTCAAGAATATTTTGGTGGACATTACCGTTCCTTATGACGAGAATCTCGTGAAAGCCGACACAGATAAGCAGACAAAATATTTGGATCTGGCTCATGAGGTGACCGACATCTGGGGTGGTCTAGGGTCTGGGGTGGACCGAAATTATTCCTGAGGTCGTTTCTACGAACGAGCTAATCTCGGTCAGCCTCTCAGATCATCTAAGGCGACTGGGACTCCGTGACGGACCGCTCTGGGCTCAAATGCAGAAGGCGGTGCTCCTCGATACCGCCTGCATCATCCGCTGATTTTTTCCCTTTCTCCCTAACCCTCGGCCGTTTGGTCTCCCCTGCCGAGGGCTTCCATCTGCTTGGGTTTTTATTTATTTATGTATTTTTATGTATTTATTTTATTTTTTGATATTTATGTATATTTATTATTTTCGTTTATATATTTAACAGCCCAACCATATAAGAATTGAAAAATAAAAGAAAATATAATAATAGATGCAGCATATTTCCTGCACTAACTTTCAGGGGATCATTGTTTTGTGTCCAGTCTTCATTGATTCGCAAAAGCGTTTTCTTTTTTTCTTCAAAAGTCGTTGTTAATAATTTTATACACGATGTTAATACACTTTGATAAGTTTCATATTACGTTTGAACTCAGGTTTTGAACATAATACTTGTGCACATATTTTAAAAGAGATTTAGGAATGGAAGAAGAGCGAGTTGAAAGTCTGGGTGAGAGTGCTCCTTTATTACTCAGATATCCGTGTGGGCTGGTGCCACACTCTTGCCTATTTCTGTTGTCTAGCAGCAGTGACCCACTGCTTTGTTCTGGTTTGACATGTGTCCATGGACTGTAGTAATCACTTATCAGCAGGCGGTGGACTATTATTAGTTTATTACTCAAAAAAATATATGAAAAAGTTAAAAAATACAATTGAATTTGTTATGTATTTTAGATATGATACAGCAAATGAAAAAAGAGCGAGAGCATTTCGAAAAAGAAAAAACTGAAAGTAAAGATATGATCCACATGCTCGAAGTAAGACTGAAGCAAATGACAACGGTAAGAAGATTCAAAGTGATTTTATGGACAAGCGTATATCTTGCCGTGGTAGTTCAGGGATCTCGCTCGCTGTAAATTTTATAAGTACGAGAGCAACCCGGGTTCGATCCCCGCCGGCAACAATGAAATTGATATGTGCTGATTTAACGTGTGCTCGGCGGTGAAGGTAAAAATGGTGAGCAAACCCGCATGTCTGAGAAGTAAAAAAATATATTTCGTAGGCATTTGAAGTCGGCCAACAAGCATTGGGGCAGCGCTGAGGACACTTTCTGATCCTAATACCCTTACAGAAGTAGGCCTGTGCCCAGCAGTGAGACGTATATGAGATGTAACTTTAACTTCTATATACGTACATTTAAAAAAGTGCAATCACATTATAAAATAAAACTAAATTTACGATTTTACCGCACCCATGTAGGGGGGACTGAGATGTTTATTTTCTAGGATATCTAATGTCGTAAGTTGTATAGTAGAAGATCATATGTAATATAACGGGATGAAAGGGGGTCGATTTGTACGACAAATCTGCTTAGAAAAATAGCCTGAAAATCTTAGAGCGTCTTATAAATATTGGAGTAATTATCTCGATCACAAAACCAGACCTGTGTAGCCAGACGAGCAAAGTGGAGTAGCACATAAGATATATGAACGATTTGGTATTTACATGGATAGACGCCCTTTCTTTCTTTTCTTTTTAAAATATATTTTTATATACTTTATACTTGGTAGAGCCACGCTGCAGCTATATTATGGTGTAGCACGAATAGGTCGGCTCGACCGGCAAAGAGCATAGTCTTACAGAATACCACCGTAAAATTGCAGCTTAATGCTGCTGTGTTTCGTACGGTGAATGTAGAGAACCGGAGACCCGTTTTACTGGAATCAAGGCATTCCATCTTAGTCCTCAGGGGTTACAACTCATTTGCATTTTGATTCTCAATCGAGGTTAAATGTAGATGTCTACGGACCGCAGCATTCACTTACCATTAGGTGCACTGTGTGCTCGTTTGTCACCCTTACTCTATAAAAAACAGAAACGTATCCTCAAGTAACTGAAGCATATTGTTTTAATATAAAATTACTTACAAAATTAAAGTTTATAAATAAAGTCCTATGGCCAGTAATGCATTATTTATGTGTGCTGCGATTACTCTGACAAAGGTTGAAAGTGATGATGTAATTAGCAAGATATATATTTAACTATTAGTACGTAGTACTATTATTTATTCTGTGATATTAGTTGAAACATATATATAGCATGAAACATACGGGTACATTTTTTATTATGTAACTTGCTCTAGAATCCTCTCAGAGTCTAGAGGAGGCCTGTGCCTACTATGAAGATACATAAATTGTTACAGATGATTGAAGAAGATTCGGTCTCCTTGAAGCAGAAGAAAATGGAATTCGAATTCGAAAAAGCAACGTTCAGTAAACAAACGGAATTTGCCAAGAATGTTCTTAAGAAGCAAGATGAAGAACTTAAGGTTTGAAATAATCAAATATCTTTGAAATAAATACATAAAATATTTAACTATCTTAATATAAATAAATATTTGTAAATTTATGCAATATTTTGATACAAAATAGGTATATAGTACAGTACATACCTGGTTAAAAACACTAAACTGGTTTAGGTCACTATTTTACAATTAAATCTTTAAGTGGCACATTTCGCAGATGTTCAAAGAGGATATACAAAAAGAATATCAAGAGAAAGTCGCTAAAATTAACGAGGAAAAAGAGAAAGCAATAAAAGACTCTGCTATTATTGCGAAGGAGAAAGCTTCTATATTAAGTATAAAGATGGATCTCGAGGTAAGTTTTTATTCTTCTATAGAACGAAAATGACACGCAAACAAGCAGTCCACCTGATAGTAAATGGATGCTGTGGCCTATAGACATCTACATCTATCCTCGATTAAGAATTAAAATGCAGGTGCGTTATCACCTCTGAAGACTAAGATGGAATGTCTCATTTGCAGGAAAAATTATCTCCGGTTCTCTACACTAAACTTGTGAAACCAGTATTAAGTTGCTATTTCTATTATTGCTATGCAATTTCTTCTTTTATTGAATTTTTATTGAATTGGAGAGCGTGGTCTTTACCTGGTCGAATCGACCCATTTCTGTTACAACCGGTAGCGTAGCTTCTCTTATATTCAACTGATTATTTATGTCGTAAGTTAGTTCGTTAGTTTTCGTGAGGCTTATAAATTGTAATAATAATACAATAGAAGTCGTATAGACGCGTGAACTTGTCGCCGCTGTGATGGGTTGACGAACATCATTCACCACTTCGTGATTTAGTTGCGCGGGGAACGTCGTACGTGAATTTATGTTATTATAAATTTATAATGGTGAAATGCAGCATAATTAGTTGTAAATACTCACCAAGGACGTGTAATTCAACTAATAAAGGCATAACATTTCATCGGTAAGTTGATTATTTACTAATTATCATTGTTTTAACTAATTTAAATCTAGATGATGTTTTAGATATGATATTTACCTTTGTAAACTTTCATTTATTACTTTTCGTATTGTACAATTACCATTGCTGCTTTTGTTCTACCGTAATACGCGACACACGCGACGTTGACAAACTCGCCAAGCAATGTAATGTGAAACATTAAATATCATTGTGCATTGCGTATGTTTATAATACGGGACGTACACCAAGTAAACTAATTCATTTCTATTGTCTTATCATCATTACTATATCTGTGGTAGTTTGATTATACTTAGGATTTGCAGCCAAGAAAGGCCACGAACTGTATAAAAGGGGACCAAGGAATCAAGAATGATGATAACGAATGGTGCGGATGGCTCAGTAGTATGTGCAAATCAGATCTCCGATACGGACCACACATTTGTGATAAAATCTCTACGAAAAGTGAACTAACGTAGTATAAACGACGAGTAGTAATTAGCTTTTGCTACTGTATTAACACTGCCTTCTAATAAAATATCTGTCTGACTGTAAGGATTAAAAAATTAGTACACAACAGTGTTTAGCTACGTTCATTTTGAAATATTTCTATGCAGAAGTAGCTTAACAATGTTTAAATTCATAGGAAATCGTATTGCATTTCGGCACTACCAAAGAATATATATACTACGCGAACTGGTACTACACATAAATATTTGTTAAAGTCAACTTCTTAATAGATTTCCCCATACTTCCCCCATAGATTGAGTTTGCCATAGCTGCCACGCTTGGCAAGCGGGTTGGCAACCACAATTTTTTTAATTTAGCTGTTATCAGGAAGATGCCGCTGCCCATCTCCTGTTTTATTTTCCCTCTGTCACCTCTTACGACAACCACGGGACGATACGGGGTAGTGATATTCTTACACCGCCACTACACGGTTATAAAACATAAAGTCAAACTTTAATGACAAGAAGAGCTTTAATTTAGGAATGTCTTTGTAAAATATATCAATTAAGAATTTCTTACAATTACAAATTGCATTTTCTATCTTTCTTTATTATCCTGCTAATGTCCTCTGCTAGACGTGGGTCTTTTTTCGTTCTTGTTGGAGGGAATGGCCGTAATAATTACTATAATAAGTACAGGATGTCAACGCATCTGTGGGCTTCTTTGTTTGAAGTTGGTTGTATAATATATCCATCCATTTCAAATTCGTTTTTCCTTTCGGTTTTATAAAAATCCAGAATACTTGAAGGATTTCGTTTCGATTAGTTTTTGCCGGTGTTAGACACGTAGACAGCACAGGTTCGATGCCTGTGTGAGTATTAAATTTTTAAAAGAATTGTAAATGAAAATTTCATGTTTGACTGCCACAGGAATTAAAAAATGGAGGGTGTTGTTATATATTTTTGTAAAGCAATTAGCAGCAATCGCAGGTGCAAAGTGGAAGACCAGCGCGTAATTTTTGGGTGACAGACAAAGATGATGATTATGGTGATTTACTTACACTGGTTGACTTTACATTTTTTTTATTAATAAATGATATAATATTTTAAAGAAAACAAAGGCTGAACTGCAAGCCCAACTAGAAGAAATTACTGAGGAGCGGTCAAAATTGAATCTAGAAAAGCAAGAATTATATTTGAAAGAGCAACGGATAATAGCGAAGTAAGTTTGACGATTTATTTTTCATTTTTAACTTACTTAAACTTAGACTAATACTTTAATTAAACACTTTATCTGTCCGCGAAGTAGATACAATAGTTTAACAAGCGAAATATGTAATTCATGGGACAGGGAAAGGGTTAAGATGAGATTTTAAGCAGAAATTTATTACTTCAAATGTAAAAAAAAAACAGATAAAACATTAAACGTAAGTAGGTACGTGACTTTAGAAAATAATTGTTTTAAAGTACACTACCTCCTTTGTAGAAAGTTAGTCCAAGCATTCGTCAGTTCAAGCGTCTAAGAGGTTAAGAGGTAGAGAATATTTTAATGTTGTAAAATAATAATTATTATGTAAAATGAGTTTGAATTCGGTTTTAGGAGTAAAGATGTAGAAATGCTCACTAAAGCAGCCATAGAAAAACAATCTCAAGCTGAAAAGAAGTACGCAGAAGCAGAGAGTCAACAAAGAAAGTACGAAGAGAGAATACGTCGCATACAAGAACATGTAGTATCTTTGAATGCGAGAGAAAAACAGATCGCTAGAGAAAAGATCGTGTTGTCTCGAGAAAGAATCAGACTGCATAATGACTGGAAGCAAATTGAGAGTAGGCAACAATGTTCGTTATGTCGGTCCATGCCAAGAACGCCGCAGTATAATTTAGAAACCACATACCATTCGGAGAATTATGACATGCCCGTGTCTAGAGATTATGGTGAAGCTAATGTGAGCCATGCCTTGAGTGCAATAGAGCAGGAAATGGCTCATCTTATGGGTAGGACGTTTAGTTTGAAACACGACAGTGGGTTGGTTAATTTAACCAGACAAGATGTAAGACATTCAAATGATGTAGAAGATGAAGGTGAACATTTGGAATCGACAGAAACTGGAACTTTTAAGGTTAGTTGTATTAATAATAACAAGGTACAGCAGTGCAATGCCTCCAACTTCATAACTCCGGGCTGCCGTCCCCGCGCAACTTCCGCGCAGGGGTTGGGTTTACAATTCGGTCGCCTGAATTTGAAGATTCTGTCATTGTGGGGGCGGGTCAAGGGGGTTTATCTGAAGCACCCCCACACGATTTTTGCTGCCGGAGCAGGATTGGTGAATGACTAATTAATTAAATATTCTCTCGTTTTTGACGTTTCATCTGTCAATGTCATATCGATATATAGTACTGAATCGATGTAGTGAATCGGTATTTCACCCTAGAGAATCGGGATTGAATCTTTTTATGTTTTATCAAAATTTATAAAATTATTTACAATTAGTTGAATGTACCCCAATTCGTAACGAATGACAGTTTTTTAATTCAATCATTCAATGTTATCTGTACTTTATTGTATCTTTTGATAATTATAAACTTTTAACGCAAATAAAAAAGATCGATTTTTGCGAAATCGATCTTTAAGATTTCGATTCGAATCGATTTAAAATGTGTAAAATTAATTGCTAGGCCGGCCATTTTGTTGACAGCTTTTCGTCATGCCTATGGAGTGTAGAAGTAAGGAGTTAAATAAGAGTGGTACCACTATAGCTACGGGCTAAATTTTAAAGAACGTGCCGAAAAATGTTAGTGGGATAGACGACTTTTTTGAGGTAATATTTACTAAATAAAATTATTTTAGATTTTAGAGCTACTGAGCAGTTTAGCAACACACTTCAAACCGTCGACAACTGCTAAGTTCATTTTATCCCAGTAGCTACTCCAGCGCTGTTGTGGAGAGTTTTTGACAGTTTTTGAACTGTTATTTACTGCTTACAGATGGCCACTTTTTCAACTATTCTACTATGGGAGTTGGTGCTCCTTACTTCTACACTCTATAGTCATGCTGTTGGTTCCGAGTTTCGGAATTTTGGTGAATAGTGGAATATTTGTGGCGGCGGAATACTGCTAAATATCGCAAAGATCCTTTCTTACAAATGGTGGCAGCCATAAATTATGTTTATAAATTAAATTAGTTATAAAAGTTAATATTTTGGTGGTTATTTTTTTGTAAACCACTCAGAAGTAGGAGCCCCGCTAAGCGGGGCTCCGTCGACCAGGCTTCCCTCGACTGCACCACGTTAAGTGACGTGGGGCTTCCGTCCCCCAACTCTCTCTCCCCATACGAGTAAATCAGGTTAAAATCGTTATAAAAATTACGAAACATAACCTCAAAATGAGGTTTTTAAAAATTTATAAAAAATAACTAAGCACGTCCGGCAGGAAGGGGAACTAGGGGGTGACTACAACTCCTCCTCTCCCCCCACACCACCCCCACCCCCTAATTAAGGCGACCGAATTGTAAACCTTACCCGCTGTGTTATACTTTGTTAATTAGGGGTCGAATCGACCGGGAAAGGAACCCACTTGCACAGAATAGCAGTGTAAAATAACAACATAATGCTGCTGTGTTCCTTATGGTGAATTACGGTAACCGGTGATGCTTTTCTACTGATAAAAAGCCATTCCATCTTAGTCCTCAGAGGTTAAGACGCATCTGTTATTTTTAATTTTTAATCGGGGATAGAAATGTTCGTGTTCCTAGATCACAGTTTCCTTCTATATAAAAAATACCCCGGGTGTGAGAGTTGGCACTGTCTTTGCTTTTTATTGCAAGAGTTAGAGCTTTTACTTAAACCTATGTAATTGGTGTGTCATGAAATGGATATTATAGCTTTTTTCCTGGCGCCATTTTTAAGGTTTCATTCTTCTGCATCTTTCTACTTGATCAGAAAAAATTGACTATTAAAGGGGTTACATAATAATAAGTCCCTAAAATTCTATGATCCTCCATTTCAAATGAATCTTTTCACCGTGTGCAGTGAGGTGGGGTAAAAATTACTCAGTTGATTTTTTTAAAATTGAAATTCATTGTTTGACTTTTTTGGTCGTGTTCCCAATATTGTTTGCAGTAGTACCTGTGTAGAGCAATTTTAAGTAACGATTAAATATAATTGCATAGTTAAAAATATAGTTCTTCACATGTTATTAATTAAATCGTGCTATTTGCTAAGCTATTGAATTACTGTGTCACGAAGTAGGTATCACTGGTTCGAATCCCGACTAGATATACTTACCATAATTACATCGGAGCCGGATGTGTACTGATTGTGTTCGTATTTGGCCTCCGAGCATGCCTCGTTAAGTTTGGGATGAGTAGGCGGTCCCTGAATAAGTGCCAGCCTTTCCGTAGCGGCTATGTATGAGTAAGGCCATGTGACTGGAATTCCAAACAAAATTTTCAGCAAGTCCATATAAAATCAAAACGTCACAAACCTACGGTAGTTTTCCGTTCGAAATTTTGCATGCAAAAAGGGATTCCGTATATGTGTTGCCCATTGCGTGACCCATTCGTTTCAGAATTTCGAAACGGAATTCCGTATATATATTCAGTGAAAGTAAAGCCGTAGGGGGAAAGGATTGTTAGTATGACCATGCGCTATTCTCTCTACCTCTTAGATCTGGCGCTGAGGCCGAGATTGTAGTTCTTCGGGGTCATGCATGAGATTGATAGAAATACCTATTCTATATATATAGTCATACTTGCGTCGGCGGCGGCCGAGTTGCAAATAATGGTTATATTAATGAACAGATCATTAAAAGAAAGGGGAATGAAAGTGAACGCAAGTAAGACGAAAGTGATGGTTTTTGAAAGAGAAGAAAGCAAAACGGTATGTGAAATAAGAATAGAAGGAGAGTTAATTGAGCAAGTGGATGAGTTCGTATATTTGGGATGTGTATTCAGCAGGGACGGGAGATATGATAAGGATATTGAACGACGAGTACAGTAATGCAGGAAATAAAGTAAATGGGGCTCTACACTATTGTGAAAAGTCAGAATGTGTCAAAAAAGGCACGTATGGCAATTCACAATGCTGTATTAGTCCCTACTTTAACATATAACATGGTAGTGAAAGTTGGGTGTGGCAGAAGAAGCACGAGAGTAGAATAAATGCAGTAGAAATGCGGTCGCTAAGGAGTATGTTAGGGCTGAATCTGATTGACAGGGTCAGAAACTGTGTGATAAAAGAAGAGTGTGGTTTGCAAGATGATGCGGTGACCAGGATTAAGAAAGGAATGCTTCGGTGGTTTGGTCATGTAGAAAGAATGAATGCGGAAAGACTGACAAAGCAAATATATGTTGCAGAAGTGAATGGAAGAGTCGGAAAGGGACGTCCTAGGCGGAAGTTTGTCGACCAAATTGGCGATATACTAAAAGTGGGCCAAATTAAGTGTACCCTTAACCGACAAGCATGTATGCGTAGGTATATGGATGTGGAAGAGGCGAGAGAGGTATGTCAGGATCGTGCTAAATGGAAGTCTGTAGTCTCTGCCTACCCCTCTGGGTGACAGGCGTGAGTGTTTATGTTTATGTATATATTATATGCATAAATGTGAATTATTTATTCTTAAAACTAGTGTATTATCTTTTCGAGTATTAAGTTTAATTTTTATTTTCTAAAGGCAACATTAATATTGACTATCAATAACATTGAAATGATGTTTTGATGTTTCTCGCTCGGCAAACATTTTCAAATGGAAACTTCTTTAGATTCGTTGTGTAGAACATCTATAGAGGAAATGTTACAGTGTTTCCTATTACGTCGGTCTCCACTTTGTGCGATGCTTTAAAGATATATAAAATTATCATACCCAATCCATTCATAACAATTCACAATTTCATAGCTTTTCTATTTGTATTAAATTAGTCGTTTATGCCATCTAGCGTCTATTTGACGTACCACCTAATGAAATAGATGGCGCATTATAAAGTAATTTTACTCGCATTTTTCTGAAGATTTCTGTTTTACTTCTTTCTACCATATGTGCACACATGTTTTTTTAGTATTACGTGTGTTTTCTTTTAACTGCTTACTGTGTTCCATGAATGTTTTATAATGTTATAGACATCACTCAGAAATTTTCATTTCTTTAATAATTTCGCGTCCTTTAATCTCGTTTAAGTTGTAAATCGTGAGGGTTTTGGTATTTGCTAATTCCAAGCTCAATAAATTCTAAGTTCCCCACGAAGTGGATTTATGCCTGAAGTGTTTGTTACACTATGGAGAAAGAATAAGGGACGAATAAGTGCTTGTATTTACGAGCATATATTTGGCATTTGGTGTTGTAATTAACTTGGCAATAACTTCAACCGACAGGGATTACATAGTCCCCGTTTATAGTACCTACTTAAATAAATTATTGCTACATTGGTGACGGCATTAGAGTATTTATCGCCGAAATTAAGAGGTAACTTTGGAAAATGATAGAATATTTTATGGCTTCAGATAGATGGCGGTATCATCATCTCGTTTACGTCAGAAGCACAGGTCAGACGTAACTAATGTTACGAGCTTGAGGTTCGTGACAGTAAAAACTGCCGATTGAATTACCAAAATTTACACTTTTATTACCGAACACAAATTAAAACTTAAAAGACACTAATAATTAATCACACTGATTCACTTTATTTCGCTCCGAAGCTTCGCTTGTCTCGCCAAATTCAATACTGCCCCGATCGCGTCTTGCAGCGCCTTTAAATACACCTTTTTCACCGAAACATCCAGAATATTCAAGTAAATACGCGCGCCAACCAACCAGGCGCAGAAAGTTCGAGTTTCTAGATTCTTCTGTTCGATACTAGATGGCGCTGTTGGTCAAAAGTCAAGATTGACATTTTCTAGGAAGCCCTCCTCGCTCTGGTCCCACTAGATGGCGCTAGTGTCAGGTACCTGACGTCAACTTAGACCCGTTACACTAATATAGGCAATCTGATGAAATTTGAATTCCGCCTGCTTAGCGTTACAAATAAAGAAACTCCTCAATACAAAGGGAGAGGCTGGTGTATGGCAGTGGTCGTTTAGGTGCCGATAAAGAAAACAGATGATGAAGAAATCATTACAAGTCTATACTAAATTAAAACAAAATTTTCTATTTTCAGGACTACATGGATCCAAAATTCATGATGTTACGACTCGATGTTCAAAAAGTAATCAATAAAATAGAAGGGAAAGGAGGCTCAGTGGATGAGAAATAATTTTGTATGATACTGAACATGTAATAAAAGACTGAATAAAAGTATTAGAGTTCCTTCATTTAATTTTCATTCCATGACTGTTACAGCGGATTAATATGCATTATTTTATACAAAGTGCATCGCGCTACTAAAGTTTACGCAAATGCATTGAAAGTTACATGCTATCTTACTCCATAAATACCTAAACGTAAAAAATATAGGTACACAATCTCTCTTATGATATTACTAGTTAAAATATTTTGATAGTACTAATATTTCTAGTATTTAATATCCGATTTTTCTTCGGAATATGTGATCATATGTTATAATGGCTTGGTATAAATTATTAATTTACATTTTTATAATAATCTAATAGCGATCTATCTAAACTTCTAAACGTTCTTCATCCATACGATGCACACCCAGTCTTTCATTAAAAATTAAGTAGCGCTAAAGTTTATGGACGGCATGGCCTATTTATTTATAATTTTCTACGCTTCAGATCTTGTTTATAGTTTGTTAGCTATAAGATGAAATTGTATATACGATGTTTATTATAGGTTCACTAGCGGCGGGGTATTTTTTCGCAATCTGATGGCGCTCCTCTAGTTTTGTAAAAGTAAATTTAAAAAAAAAAGGTCATAATATATTTGAATCACAAAAACAAAACAAAAATTTTAATTTCATATTTATAGATAGTATAATGTAATGCCCATCAATTTTGGAATTAACTCTTTAAATTTTGTTGGCGAGGCTTAACGTAAATTCACCAGAATACAGCCTGCAGGTTTAGTTTAGGACTCTACAGCCGTTAACGCTAATACAAAACTAAAAAAATATAGTAACATATCTTAACGTTAACCAGATGTCATGTGACCACATTGAATTTATTCATTTTATTATAATCTATTATCGATTGTAGAAAGACAACTTGGCTAACCTCGCTGGTATTAGAAACAGAAATGACACAGGTTTTGAGTCGAACAATTTTAACCCTTGCCTTGCCCCGTGACCCACTGATGGGTCATTGCTATTGTCTTACTATTGTGTCTGCAAATTGAACAGTGGAAGTATTACTAGGTTGGTTCACAAGGCCGTAGCCTTTTTCGTAAGACTGGACTGAAGAATACACTAACCAAACAGATAAAAAACATAATAAACACTTGGTGTTTTATGTTGTATACAATTTCACCTAACAGATATTCATAACAATACAAGCCCTAAATATTGCCCAATATTTTTAATTACACCACCTTTGAGATAATAAGTATAACAACTTTACATATGTCGCCGCAAGCTTAATTGTCTTTTATGTTAACAGCTTAGCCTTTTTACTAAACGCCGCCGTTGAACTAGCGGCCTTAATAAATCAGTCTTGTTGAACGAAACGAATAAGGTGATCATGCCATGTAATGCATGCTGGTCTGTGACTAGCTATGCCCTATGTGTTGTATTATATAAATGTACGCGGCTTTAGGGTAGCCCAAGGGTCACCCCAGCCGCATCTTCACCTACCTGCCGCAAGATAGGTGCAATGTTGTATTAGACACATCGGCTGAATATCATTCGGGCCGCTAGTTGCACGGCGTCGTTTTGTAAAATGGCTAGGTCTTTAACTGAAAGGCTAGTTGGTTGTGACATATATATCATGTGTAATTACTAATTAGTTACACAACACAATATTTACATTTGTATCTACTTATGTTATAAGAGCTAATTCCTATACTCTGGATGAGCAGGCACTGAAGGAATTATTCGTAGACATATTTAATATAATAATATTTTCGTTCTATACAATTTGCCGTATATAAAGTTGCTATGTTTTACATCAATTTACATTCAATAACTGTCTTATTTATTTATAATTTATAGTATTTCAAATCAAATGAAATACGTTAAAGTATAATTAACATTTTAATAAATTTTGTATTGGAATAAATTGAAATTTATCTTAAATTAAGATTCGAGACAAATCCCGCGATAAGAATATATTTTTATAACTTTATCACAGTAATAACATTAGGTCTATCGAATATTAAAATTTTTAAATGAAAATATCTTTCAAAAATAAAAGTGAATGTTAAGAAATATATTCCTACATGCAAACATATATTATAAATACTTATGTGTTATGATTTTTCTTCGGGCTTAGGATATTTGACTTCGAGCAGCTGTGGGTAGTTCTCTACTATCGCTAGTAGGATGCCGTCGATGTACGTCCTCAGTTGAACATTCACGTCCTGTTGTTCTTTTAAAGCTTTTTGTAACTGTAAAAAAGTTGAATTATATCAGGCATTGATAAATATTTTTAAATTATTATTTACACATATATTTATTATGTAGGAATTTATACTGTATACAAGTGATATTTTTAATTTTGTAATAAAGATTTAATACATCACGGTCTTCACAATGTTAACCGATTCTGAGCTATGTCAAAAGTTCAAGTCTCCAGCTCATCGGAAAATGATCGAAATTTGAGTTGCAAGCTTCGACACGACACGACGAACCACAGACAAAAAAGAAAGGAACTTAACAAAATGGTGGTAAAAATGCATAAACAAGATTGTAAATCACATAACGAATTAACGGAAAATTAGTTCAATTATTATTTAAAATAGAAACTCAAAACCATATTGTTCAGTACAATTGATGTGAAAAATTAGTGTGTATGTATTAAAAGTACCAGAGCATAATTTCAAGGTTATTAAAAACTGTACTAAAATTTTCTGTATTTTAATACTAAAAAAGAGGAGGAATAGAGTTTCATAGGTTTAAAAACATATAATAATGCTCGCTATTTTTATTTCATGTCGTTAGTCATAAAAAGACATTTAAACATGGAAAACAATATCATGCAATTGATTACGACATATGTTAGGTAATAAATGATTGTAGATTTCTTGTATTTACAGGAGTAGTAAAATTCTTTTTAATTTTACACGTTGCATAAAACAAATATCTACGAATTTTATTGCGTTTATTTAAACTTATTTAAAATCACCATGAGTGTTGTAAATCACTCGACATATCGAGAATTTAGAATATGTTAAAATTAACGCGATGTATCCGTAAAAAAATGATTTAAGTATATAAAATTAATTTTGATTCTACATAATAAAATTCATAATATGAATACGGATTGTGAAGTTAAATGTGCCGGAAAATATTGATTGAAATAGAAATAGGTGTAAATAATAATGGCCTGGTGCAATGGTAAAATTATAAAACGAATGGAATAGTGTGTTTGATTTAAAAGCAAGAGGACATAGAGTATGAAAAAGGTACAGTGGCATTTTCAGTCAGAAGATGGAACTAAAGTCTGTTTCTAGAGCAAGCGGAAAAACGGGAAAAGATACTAAGTATTATGTTAGCGTAAAAGGAAAACAATACATCTCTCTCTCTCCATACATTTCTTTATCGCTTACGGTTGTTACCGCATTTTTTTGTACAAGGTGGGGTGAGAGACGCAGTCGTTCAGAGATAACAAACCTGGTTCGACATGAATATTTTATGTATAGTGTTGAGAATGCATTCAGAAAGAATTGTGTACATTTATTAGCTGTAAATTTTTTTATAGAAAAAGGGTGACAAACTACCACACAGCTCACCTGATGGTAAGCGAATACTGTGGCCCTTAGACATCTACATTAATTTACCCTCGGTTAAGACTCAAAACACAGATGCGTTGTCACCACTCCTGAGGACTAAGATGGGATGCCTCGTTTCCAGTAAAAAGGGTTCTCCTGTTTTCTATACTCACCATACGAAACACAGCAGCATTGAACTGCTATTTTACGCTGGGATCATGTGAGAGCGTGGTACATCCCCGATCAAGTCGACCCATTCGTGCTACACCCATAATATAGCTCTACCACGTAAATTAAAAAATATAAAATAATCTTTAATGATCAGGAGACCATTAAAGATTTTAATACAAAGTTAGAAACGGCCAATCTGATACTTATAGATATTTTCTGGGAATCTTCATAATATTATTAATAATAATAGTAGATATAGATTATAAAATAATTGTAAAAATGTAGTATAGACAAATATGAAACAAGAGATGAAATAAAACTATATTTACGGATTTTATCGCGTTTAATCAACTATTTTAACTTAGTTTTTAATGCCCGATGTTTCGGGTGCTTTACAGCACTCATGTTTAGCGGGGAGCGGGGGGGGGGGGGGGGGTACTGTCGGGACTGAAACATCGGGAAATAAAAACTAAGTTAAAATAGTTGATTAAACGCGATAAAATCCGTAAATATAGATTTATTTAATATGTAGTGTTCGAGTATATTTAAGAAATCATTACACAGATGAAAATTGAAGTGGGAAAAATGCCAAAAAATTGGTTATCTCTATGGTATGCTTAAAGGACGTTGTCTGTTTTCTCACCTGCTTTAGAAACAGACAATAGCATGCATTAAGGGTTGGTATAGAGCGAGACATGCACAGTTAGTTGTAATATGCGTACCTTTTCCATCTCTATGCTGAGATCAGTTTGCGTGCTACCATCGGGCTGCAAAAACGCATATATAAAAATATATAACTTCGTTGTAAATAAGTTTTCATCAAATTATCAAGCTAAGCGTCATTGAATGAGTTCATGGTTATTTTGAGCAGCTGAAGACTCCGTTGAAAACGCCAATGAAGCCTAAAATGTTATGGTGACAATAACAACTAAGCAGTGTGATTTTCCTATTTGAAAAAAAAATGTTTGATTTTCGTTAAATTAAAAATGCGAACAGTATATTAAAATGTGAGCGCAAAACTTTTTCGTATAGACCTTAAAACATAGCTTTGCTTTTATTGCTTCATTGCTTCTAAGACATTTTTATTTAGGCAATCTGTAGTAGGGGCCGCTTTTCAACAGTGGACTTGAGATGGGCTATAATTATAATGATTAAATTTAAAACATTTATTTTCAAACCAATTAAAATTCGCATTATTAAATAAATCATTTATTTTAATATAGGATTTTGATCAACAACTTATCAACGGCGCAGGGAAACTAACAAGGAGGCACTTATTTTCAGCGGCGTAGCATGGGATGCTCACAAACAAGGTCGCTGGAGACATAAATGATACTCTTTTCATTTCCCTCTCATTTTCGGAAGTATCCTTATTATTGTTACGAGCTTGAGATTCGTGACAATAAAAATTGCCGATAAAATTACCTAAATTAACACTTTAATTTTCTTTACACAAATTAAAACTTAAAACACTAATAATTAATCACACTAATTCACTTTATTTCGCTCCGAAGCTTCGCTTGTCTCGCCTAATTCAATACTTCCCCGATCGCATCTTGCAGCGCCTATAAATATAAATTAGCAGCGAAATATCCAGAATATTCAAGTAAACACGCACAAGCTACCGAGAGTTCGAGTTTCAACTTCAAGAAGTTTAGTTCTTCGGTTCGAGACTAGATGGCGCTAGTGCCGTCAACTTAAGCGCGTAACATTATCTTTAAAATACCAGTACGGCAAAAGTCCGAAAATCAATCAAAAATGACGTTGACTGTTGATACGGAGCAGTATTACCACCTCAACATTTATAACAACAACCCACCTGTTTGTTTTAGTCAAAGAAATTTAATTACGTAGTAGTTTAGTATATTTTTTCAATTTCAATTTTTAGTAGTCGGTTACTTGTGGGTTTTGACTGCTCGTCAGCTTAGTGGCTTACCATTTGTGTTGTTGTTTGTGAGTAAAATTAATTCCATGTGTGGGTCACACGTTAACGACTCGTCGTCATTTATGATTCATATCATTTGTGATTGATTTGTTCGAATACTGCAGGGTGCAAGTATGTGTATGGCCTACAAATTGTTTAGCGGCTAGTTGTTATCCTAGTGCAATATCTTTAGATATATAAAACAATTCCACTACACAGGAGAATTTTTAATCTAGTAGGGGTAACGTTTTTTAAATAAAATATAATTGCACGTGACGTGTGTGAGGTGTGTGCGGCGAGTAAGGTGTGTGCGGCGAGTGCGGTGTGTGCGGCGAGTGCGGTGTGTGCGGCGAGTGCGGTGTGTGCGGCGAGTGCGGTGTGTCCAATTGTGTGCGGCGAGTGCTGTGTGCGGCGATCGGTGTGTGCGGCGAGTGCGGTGTGTGCGGTGAGTGCGGTGTGTGCGACGAGTGCTGTGCGTGCGCCTGCGTACCTCGTGGTCGGACATGTGCGAGAGCTCGTGCGCGAGCGAGTGCGCCAGCAGCGGCCCGCTGACGTCGAGCAGGCTGCGGCCCTGCTCCACGCCGCGCGTCAGGATCTGCGCCTGCAGCTCCTCTTGCGCCTCCGAGAGCGCTGTTGGCGAGTTGAAGCAAAGATTTAAATAGTTAGATACGCCTCCACCTTGAAACCTGTGGCACTTTTGGATGTGTTCGTTTGCAAGGCACTGACGCAAGCACACTAATGCAATAGTGTCATCTCTCATTATCTTATAGAAATTGTGTGTACTACTTTCTCTGTCGCACTCATTTGAGAATGGACACATTTCGGAGTGGTCATACTATGGTAACGGCGCATCTAACTATTTTAAATCTTTGAGTTAAAGCGACTTGTTGCCCAAGTACTCAAACGCCACCCAATTTTAGGATGTCGTTAAGTTTCGTGCTGTCCCTATCACTTTAAGTCAGCGGCTGTAGCACCACGAGACTTGACATCTTAAAATTGAGTAGCATTTGAGTATTTGCTCATGAATAATTATGGTTAGTGGCAAGTATCATGAACATGAAGTGACGGTGACGTAATCTATACAGAAACCCCTATGAGTATATTTCCCTGATCCTGCTCATATGAGGTAGGTAAAATACCATGCAGTTTAGTTTGAGGATCCCCACATAATCTATCCTTGCCCCCGCAATAGTGGATATGATCAAAAATGTAGCAAATCTTGTTCAGGTTTGAAGTGCTTTGTTTCGGTAGGAAATACGACATGGAAAAAAGTCGCATGAAGCTCGGTGAAATATTTTTTTTCGTTTAAAAAACGTTCGTGAAATATTAAGAATTCAAGAAGTGCCATTATACATTTTTGTCCTCGTCACCGTTAAAGAGGTACAACAGTAGATAGCTAGGAATCGTGCCATGATGAGTATCCAATGAACGTTCCTACCGCGCCCGATTGCTTCTCGGGTTTATCGAGGCACTGGTGGAGTGGTAAAAAGTATAGCGATGTATACCTATACGGAAAAACAGAGTAACGCGCACTCCTAGAGGATTTGTTTAGGCGCAAAGTTGTCAACATTTGTTCTGCGCGTGCGGTATGCGAGATTTATAATTGTTCTGCTAGCTCCTCACCCAGATCGGACGATTACATGACACTGACACAGTAAAAAATAAGAAAAGGCACATATAGTTTTTGCCACCCAACAATACTAAGTGGTTCACTGACCCTGGACATTACGTTATAGCTAAATTTTGAAAACGATACGTTACGTTACGTTAACGTTACGAACGATACAAAATAATTACTGTAGTGCAGGGACCCGAGTACGTGACTACGCGGTAAAGGTCATTTCAGAGATTACAAACCTTTTTACAACATTTCATTCAACTCTAACTTACATATATTTGTTTTATTTAACATGACGAACATTACTGCCAGTTACGTTAAAAATATCAGGAAAGTACACAGTCAAAGATACTGTTTTTTCTTAGAACAGTGACATTTTATGAAGTTTATCTGAAAAATTTAACCCTTTTTGGAATGGCATATGAAATGGCAAAACTAACCTTGTTTAGATATTGTCTCATTTTTATTTTTAAATAGTAGTTTTAGTGAGTAGTAGTAGCGCGAGCTCTTCGGGTAGTACGGATGGTTGACGGTTTTACAGTAAGAAAATGAAGGGACGTCCGTCCTTTTTTTATTTTTTATAAGCCAGTGCCTCACTACAATCTCACCTGGTGGTAACCGATGATGCAGCTTTAGATGGTCACTGCCTTGGAGTAACAAATGCCTATTCACTCTTGCCTTGAAGACGCCCAGATTGTATTCTGCGTACACAGTAACGCGAGATCATCGCGTTGTACGGACAATTGACAATGGCACAGTAAAAAAAGTTAAATTGATGCACTTTTGTACTGCGTGCGCAGCAGCGCCAGCTCTGTAATTATTCGACACTGGCATAGTTAAAAAAAATCGAGGTGTGGCTTTGCCGTGGACATGGCCGTGTGTTTTACGTGAATACGTGTACGTAACGAAACGACTTAAGATCGTGCGCATTGTATCATAGTCTTCACTAATAGTAAAGAATTCTTTTATTCTTTAGCCATTGATTGTTGTATTTAAATTTTAGATGGAGATGATAGATGTCTAGCTGCAACACCAAACTGTATCTTCCGATTTTGTTAACATCAGTTTTCTTGATTGCCTCCAGTTATGGAAACAAGTTTAAATCAAAGATTTAAATAGTTAGATGCGCCTTCACCTTGAAAAACTGTTGCATTATTTTTGAATGTGTGTGTTTGCAAGACGCGGACGCGCACACACTAATGCAATAGTGTCATCTCTTATTATCTTACGGAAATTATGTATACTACATTCTCCGTCTACCACGGTATTTCCGTCTCTTTATGTCCATTTATAGATGATCCTTTTGTAAACAGCTTCCTTGTTACATCCGAGTATCTAACTAAATTGGTTTTTTTTTATAGAAGAGGGGGCAAACGAGCATGCGGCTCACCTGATGTTAAATGACTACCGCAGCCCATGAACAACCGCAACACCAGGGGAATTGCAGGTGCGTTGCCGGCCCTTTAGAAAGGAGTAAGCTCTTTTCATGAAGGTCCCCTGGTCTTATCGGTCCGGAAAAATCGCCGGTGGTAAATTATTCCACAGAGAGATCGTCCGGGGAAGAAAACTTCTAGTGAAACGTACAGTGGTGGACCGCCAAGCATCCAGATGGTGTGGATGGTGTCGGGAGGTTTGCTGCGTAGTGCATTCATGAAATTTGACAGCTGGGATTAATCCGAACAATTCCTCAGAGCACTCTCCGTGATAGATGCGATAAAATACGCAAAGAGATGTAACATCAACCCAATAGGAAAGCACTCGGTCGTCGATGATTCGAGCCGCTCTGCGCTAGATGCGGTCAAGTGGAAGGAGCTAGTACTGGGCAGCCCCAGCCCAGAGATGGGAATAGTATTTCATGTGCGGCCGAACCTGCGACTTGTAAAGTTGCAGGCAGTGTGCCGGCATGAAATACCGTCCTGCTCTGCTGAGCACGCCAAGCTTTTTAGAGGCCAATTTGTCCTCTTGACCACGAAACTGCACGTCACTCGATATGTCGACGCCGAATATTCCGATACTGGCTGAGGCAAAAAGGGGAGTGCCTTGAAACTGAGGAGATACGGCAAAGGGGTTCTTTTTAGCGGTTAACGCGTAAACTTGTGCCTTCTGAGGATTAAAGTGGACTAGATTTAGTCGCCCCCAATCCGAGACTTTGTTCAGCAAAGACTCGACTTCAGACACAAGTTTGTCCTGGTACTCGGAGACGTTTTCCCGAGAAATTTTGGCATGCCCGGTGTACAGAGCATCACCAGTGCTGTCATCCGCATAGCAATGAATGCTACAGGTTTGCAACATATCATTGATATGCAGAAGAAACAGCGTTGGTGATAGCACGCAGCCTTGTGGAACACTAGCATTAATAGGCTTGTAATCGGAGCATGCACCGTCTACAACGACCTTGATGCTCCGATCTGCAAGAAAGCTGGTGATCCAATTGCACTATTTCTCGGGAAGCACATAGGAAGGGAGCTTCGAAAGAAGCGCTTTGTGCCAAACCCGATCGAAGGCCTTCGCAATGTCCAAACTAACGGCCAATGCTTCCCCCTTGGACTCTACCGCCGCCGGCCATCTATGAGTCAGGTAGACCAGAAGATCACCACTGAGAAAATAGTGTCATCTCTTGTTATCTTACGAAAATTGTGTATACTACTATCTCTGTTGCAAAGTTTCCGTTTGCCCGTAATTATTTCGTGGTATTTTATAACATCGGAATAAATTCAATATTTAATAAAATATAGATACTTACGAGTGAAATGTTACACCTTGAGCTTTATTGTTGTTAATAGAGTTTTTTTTTTTGGTGAAATTAGCGCGTTAATTCCTATGTGCAACATCTGGGTGTCACTGCGCACCAACAAATGAGCACTGATTGCGAATGAGTGACCTCACTCATTTAGTGGTAACACTATGGTAAGGGCGCATCTAACTATTTAAATCTTTGGTTAAAATATGTATTCACGTCAAAAGGAAAGGAGACGTATATCTGTTCTGCGTGCACAGTAGCGCGAGATCTTTGGGTAGTACAGACGGTTGATAATGGTACAGTAGATAAGTGAAGACGGTTACATTTGTTCTGCGTGCGCAGCAGCGCGAGCTCCTCGCGCAGCTCGTCGAGGCGCGGGTCGGGTGGCGGGGAGGGCGGGGCGAGGCGCGCGGCACGCAACTCGCGCTCGGCGGCCGCCAGCTGTGCGCGCAGGCCGGCGGCGGACGCGCGCTCGCGCCGCTCGGCGTCGCGCGCCGCGCTCAGCGCCGCGCCCAGCTCGCCCACCGCCTCCTGCGCCTCGCGCTGCGCACGCGTCGCCGCCTCCGCGCTCGCGCGCAGCGTCTCAGCCACGCCGCGCAACCGCCCCACCTTCGTTCACATATTGTATACAAAAACTGTGACAAAGGAGTACACAGCTTGCGCCCTCCTTTCTCCCAAGGAGAGTCGCGTCCGTTTACGGCTTAAAGATCTCTCGTCAGATCGTTAAGCTAATCCCAAATGGTGGTGTTTAGTGGGCAAAAGTCTCCACATAACCACGCAGCCGGCTGCGTGGTATGCTATGAGCATTCACCACCTCCATCCCCCATTACCGGAGGGTTGCCCTTAATTGATTCGGGTGCAAAAGAAGTAAACAGTCTACCTGATGATAAGTGGTTGCTGAGGCCCATAGACATCTACATCTATCCACGGATACAAACTAAAATGCAGATGCGTTGTCACCCGTGAGAACTAAGATAGAATGGGTGCGTTTGGCAGAAAAAAGCGCTAGGAAGCGCTTACAAGCGCTGAAATAGTTTTCGGCCAGGACACGATTACTACTTCAGTAGCGCTGACACAATCCGCCATTTTGTTTATTTAATTTGTTTGCTTTGAAGTAGAGTTTTTAAGTTGTTTTGTGCAATATTAGTTTTAAGTAATATAATAACGTGAATAAACACATACATGTTATTAAAAATTAATGATTGGTAAGTTTTTAATATGAATACTTTACAAACATATATTTAAATTAGGTTAGGTTCCCCGGTTAAAACTAACATTGTGTCCTGGAAGAAAATAGCTACTTACGATTTGACAGCGCTTACCGCTTACGATCGCCATTTTGCTTACAAGCGCTTGCTAGCGCTTTTTTCTGCCAAACGCACCCAATGCCTCTTTTTCAGTTAAAAGGTTTGCTGGTTCTCTACACTCATCATGCGCAACACAGTAGCGTTAGGCTGCTATTATATAATTACGTTGGTATTCTGTGGCAGCGTAGTCCCTCCCCGGTTGAGCTAACCAATTCGTGCTATAACTATATCACTATTATAGCTGCACTATGGCTCTATCACGTAAAAATTATTCAAATAGTATTACTTGAATAATTAATTGACGACCCCGTGGCGCAGTGGCTTAGCAATGAGTGGCTGCGCTGGGGGTCGCGGGTTCGAATTCCGCACGGAACAAGTATTTGTATGGCCTACAAATAATTCTTCGGGTCTGGATGTTTGTCCTTGTGCAATTTATGTTTGTAAACTGCCCCCACGATACAGGAGAAAATCCTAGTGTAACGTTTTTAAAAAAAAAAGAAAAAAATTATATATATGTATATACTATGTACTAGAACAGACACCGTGAACAAAATATACACAGCAGTGCGGGGCGCATGGTCGGACGCTCGGAGTACCTTTTTATGGCACAGACTAAATAAGTTTGAGCTTATAAATTCTAACGCGTGTCGCCAAGAGCAAAGTCTATGCGTCTCTTCAAGTATGTGGTACACATCAAACGTAGTCAGTATAATCTCTTTGGTATATATATTGCTTCAATGTATATAGCCATGCTTTAGCCACATGAGTAGACAAGTGCTTCAGCTGTATACTTGTAACACGAATAAGGGGTTATAACCTCCCACTCACCAAATGTAAGCGACGTTGGGAAGTTATAATCTCTAACTGATAAGTTGCGTTTTAAATAAGAAATATCAATTTCTAAAGTGTGTAAATACACAAAACAATGCCTCAGTGCTTGGGTTTTTAATATTATTAACACATTTTAATCACTTTTTAGTTTGTCTACTTTTATGGATATCCATATTCGATAGTAAAGTTTATTCATTTCTTATCCAATTAATATAAAATATAACTATTATTTAAAAAAGAAACATTAACCTTTACTTTTTCTTAACAGATTCGCTATATTATGTTTTGCCCTTCGCTATATTATGTTTTGTTTGTAAAAGTTATTTTCTGTTTATTTTTATGCGTGTCGTGTTTGCAGTAAATGTTTCTTTCTTTCCGTAAATTGTTTCATAGAGGGAATGCCATTAGTCATGCTATGCCAGGCTTGTCAATATAGTTGTTATCGTATAGTGGGAAATATAGGATACTATAATACATACATAATAGAACGGGGGAGTGGGCGGAGCCCGTGATGCCACTAAAATGTCACTAACATGTCAATTCACACGTATAAATGTCAACACGAAATGTGTTTTGACGTAACAATCGTTTCCAAATTTCGCATACAAAAATTATTTAGAAAATACCAAATTGCACACTATTTATATATAAATATGTATTAAAATTTAAACGAATTTTTAATGATTTTGAACATTAATCAAAAGTCTAAAAAGTAAATTTACTCAATCTGTCAAAACAACAAGTCGGGTTTGTAGTAGTGATAATACGACGTAATTGCTTGTATGTGTGCTCCCGGCGACGCCGATCCCAGTACAAAATAAGTTTGACAGCCATTCTATTGTGTATTAAAGTATTCTATGGTGGGAAAGGTCAAAAGACTTCATCAAGAATACAGGTGCACTAAAAGACTTAAATTAGCTTTTGTTAAAATCAATTTTGTTGATCTCGAGCACGGGATATATTTTGAAGGATGCACAGAAATTAAATAACCTGTAAGCTTTAAGAGAGGCAAGGACGCAGTCTCCAAGTGGAATCAGAGTAATCTTTCTGAGTCAGATCGAACACCTCTTCCTGTCAGTAGTGCAGTCGTGTCGACGATGCTGAGCAGATAACGTGGCAAGCTGCAGCTACCTTCTATGAGTCTATAATGGTTCGGCAACTGCTGCACGAGTTCGGGAAGGGACAGATCACACTCAGAGACAAAGCCGACAAAGCGTTCGTTAAAGTCCTCTTTTTGTTGATATAGTTCCACTACCAGAAACAGATCTATAGGGTCGCAGGCGCTTAGAGTCCCCAATGTACAGTAATGCGACCCCGAGGAGGATGATGGCTTGGGAGTGATCTTGAATCATCGTGATCGAGCTACAAGGGTGCTAGATGCTAAATGCCTAAGTCCGCCCGCCGGGAAGTACTAAATCGGATAGTATCCATTTCAAGTAAGAATTTTTCACTAAAAAAAAATTGCAGAAGGTAGTTAGGAATAAGTTAGGATATGTTGGCTCCCGATAAGACACCGTGAATATAATGTATTCGTATAATATGTATATACGCCATAAGTTGAAAACAATTTTTGATCGTGACCGTCTGTGCTTTCTATTTACGATACATTGTGTTACGTGCTGCCTATCGAAGTTTTTGTCTGCTACTGCGTTAAATTGATTACTTGCTTACGTAACTTAATAACAGGTTCATTATGCTTATAATGGAAAGCAGATTTTCAATAAAAAAATGGAATTTATTTAATACGCAATAATGAAAGGTGAGATAGCTTAACCTGTAATTCATTATTGAATTAAAAGTTATCGAGCAAAATTGTTAAGTTCCTATTTTTTAAGCAAACATAATATAATATCCGATTACGGTTTATATTTTACTGGTTTTGGGTTTGGGTTTTACGTCTCTGAGAGTACATATTTCTGGTTGTATATTGGAAAAGACTGTAACTCAGGGCTGATTAAAATTGTGAATCGTGATTTTAGACTTGTATTTACTACGTTTGATGAAGGAATTATATATATATATATATATATATATATATATATATATATATATATTAATAATAATATATAAATAAATAAAACTGACATTGTTTCGAGAACAGACGGGAATAGTTCCAATTCGCACTAGAGCAGCGTTACTTCTTAATATTCTTAGAAATAAGAGATCAATGCCCAGGACAGCAAAGTTGTTTGACCAAAACTGTGCACATGATCTTGGAAAATTGACAATCATTGAAAATTGACAATTTTACGCCTTGATACGTTCTTTACGAGTCAACCCTGGAGAAGGAGGAACGATGTTGGCATGTGCAAGCTTTGAATAAAATTAACTGAGGATTAAGATAAAATGTTTCATATGTAGTGGCTCATCGGTTTTCGTCATAAACTATATGAAACACAACATCGTCATGCTAATATTTCACGCTGGTATAAAATAATTGTTTCTACGTACGTGAGAAAAATTCTACAATTGGGTAAGTAAGATTTTCCTTAATAAGAAAATATGAAGAAATATTGGCATTTTATTTACCTCTTGCTTGAGATCTGAAGCCTCGTTTTCGGCAGCAGCGAGGCGGTCGCTGAGTGCCGCCAGCTGGGCATCGCGATCGCGCTCCACGCGGGCAATAGCTTCACGGCATCGCTTCTGTTCCTCTGCAATGCGCTCTTCACAACGACTCTCGATCTGCAGAACGATATAATGAGAATATTAATAGTGATACCAATGATCTGCGACTGGCTGATTCTGATCTTGGTGATGCTTCGGAATACAATCTAACATTTTGAACAGCACGAGTTATAGCGATAGTGCCATGCAAATTGTAAAAGGTCACTTTTTGTGTTGTATTATTAGATGATGTTATCAAAACAACATGCAGAACTTAAAACGAGCAATTGGTATTTTTATACAAATAGAAATTGAAAAGAAAAGACTTTTATTCAACATGGACACTCCTTTTTTGTCAATAATTTTATCTTTCCGTTTTGTTCTGAAACGAATCAGCTAGATACACTTTAAGTTTTGTTATGCTATACAAAAGTTCGTTGAAGAATTAAAAAAAAAAGTTAAAACCGAAGCTAGTGTAGTAGTGTTTGTTTGTGTGTATCACAAAATCTAGTTTGCCTCTGTCGTAGTCAGTAGTTGAAGTCTGTCGAAAAACCATCATGTTGTTTTTTATACATGTAAGGATGAAAAAGTAATTCACAGTGTATAATGTTGTTGCAGTGGGCAAGAGGTTACTATTTATAAATATACCCTCGATTATGTATAAAATATAGAAGCGTTGTCAACCCTAAGCACAAAGACGGATTACCTCGTTAGCTTGCTACTACTAAAAGAGCCCCCGGTTTTTGTCACTCAGTTTACGAATATCAGCAGCATTTTGCTAATATATCATCCTGGTATTCTAAAGTCAAATAGGGTAGACAAATAGAGCTTGGCTATACCACGTCTAAAATATTTTTTTTATAGAATAAGGGTGACAAACGAGCACACAGTCGACCCGATTATAAGTGGATGCTGTGACTCATAGACATCTACATCTATTCTCCATTAAGAATCAATGTGCAGATGTATTGTCACTCCTCAGGACTTAGATGTAATGCCTCGTATCCAGTAAAAAGTCTCCGGTTCTCTTTACTCGTCATACGAACACAGCATCATTAAGCTGCTATTTTAAGCTGGTATTCCATGAGAGCGTGGCTCTTCCCCGGTTGAGTCAACCCATTCGTGGTACTATCATATGGCTTTTCCACTTAGAAATGATTATTCATCTATGCACAACATTTTATTTTGTTTTCTATTCCGAGTTTAAAAAGTTTCTAAGGGTTTTGTGCCCAGTAAAATTTGTCAAGTGACGAAAGTGTTATTTAGAGCTTAAATTGCAATAGCAAGTGATCTATTAATATAATCTGGCACTAATATATTACCTAAAAAACCTAAATAATGCGCGGTGATGCTTCTATGACATAATAAGCGTAGTTCGCCGTGACTTGTATATATAAGTCGATCTTTGAAACATTACGGAAATTACGTAAACTACCAACTTTGTAACATTACAAGTGTATACACTTGAATACAGTACAGTTTTAGAACGATAAACCTCTGACCTTGACTTTATTGTTTTCGTATTTTATAAGCGGAAATAGGAATTGCCCGAAGTCTAAGTTTAATAAAACTTCGCGGGCGTTCCTTCCCAGTGAACCCAGCCGTGGTTAATAATTATACGGTATTATTCACTTTACTTTTCAATACGAAAACTCATTGATGCACTGGATAAAATTTTGAATACAATAATCGAGTCCAAGTCAGGTCACATTAAAATTTATAGTAGTTTTTTGTAACTTAAAAACGTCGGAAACAAAGAGATATGTAAAATTAATGGATATCATAGTTTTTTGTATTGATGTATTCTAGTATAGCACAAGTGGTAAAATTAAAAATTTTGTACAATCGACTTCAATATAAATAAAATGAGAACATTATTATCAACATATTCGAAGTAATTAAATGCGCATTGCGGTCTTGATGGAACTTATATGGAACCACACGAAAAGCACCAGCTTGCAATTATAACAAGAATCGTCAATGATTTCTTAAATTTACGGGAACACTACACATTGAATAAAACTAAATTTACGGATTTTATCGCGTTTATTTCACTACTTTTACTTATTTTTAATTCCCGACGTTTCGGGTGCTTTACAGCAACCATGGTCTCGGGGGGGGACTGAGATGTTTGACGTCCCAATGTCATAGTTAGTCCGGCTACCTTCAGTTTTTGAATATTAATTTTCGGTCCCATTTACGCAAAACGAGCTTATAGTATCATGAAGTCTTGCAGCGGTATGCTTAGGTTTGGGTTTAATTTTGTTAATTATAGGATCCCAAGCAGGTGGCAGCACCCACCCATCTTCTCTATTGAAATTTAGATGTTTTTTAATTTCAATAGCCTCGTGTATCATCCTTGGTAGGAATCGGTGTTCTTTTGCGAGAATTTGTGGTTTATCAAAACGAATGTAATGCTGGGGACGATCTTGAACATGTTCGCAGACTGCAGACTTCCCGGAGCGTCGGTGCTTCACGTCAGCTATATGTTCATGTTCATGTTCAATATATAGCTGACGTGAAGCACCGACGCTCACACACAATTCCTAAACACACACAATTGATAAACCACAAATTCTCGCAAAAGAACACCGATTCCTACCAAGGATGATACGCGAGGCTATTGAAATTAAAAAACATCCAAATTTCAATAGAGAAGATGGGTGGGTGCTGCCACCTGCTTGGGATCCTATAATTAACAAAATTAAACCCAAACCTAAGCATACCACTGCAAGACTTCATGATACTATAAGCTCGTTTTGCGTAAATCGAAAATGACATTGGGACGTCAAACATCTCAGTCCCCCCCCGTGACCATGGTTGCTGTAAAGCACCCGAAACGTCGGGAATTAAAAATAAGTAAAAGTAGTGAAATAAACGCGATAAAATCCGTAAATTTAGTTTTATTCAAAGAATCATCAAAATCGGTTTACCCGATTATAAAAAAAAATTAAAAAAGCATACAGTCGAATTGAATACTTCCTCCTTTATGAAGTCGGTTAAAAGTACACGAACGGGAGATAAAATCAATTTCAATTTTGTATCTTTTAGTTCCATCTCAATTTACAATTCAAATAGATACCATTGAACGTCTCAAGCGTTTGTGACTGGTGCCTAGTGGTCATTCACATCATTCTCTCAATCAACACCGCAATCGGTCACACTCTACAAGACAAGGTGATTTCATGAGAGAAATTTATGTGTGCATACATAATTTAAAATATTTTTAAGATATTATAACAAAAAAGTGAATGCTTAGTAAAGTCATTTACTAGATTTTAAAATTAAAACCGAACAGACAAAAATATTTTTTAAAGGTGTTTTTTTTAAATGACGTTCTCGATTTCGAAAATATCAACCTTTCAATCTTCTGCTACAATAGACCGCAAAAGTTCACAGCTGGACATAAGCCTCTCGTGTTGTAGGAAGGATTTGTCGTAATCGCCACGCACGGCAAGGTGATTGGCGATCGCAATACCAAGATGCATTGAATATTTGACACTGTCATGGGTATCTGATGTGGGTATTTTACGTTTTCATCTGGCGTAAAAAGATGGTTGTACCGCTATCTATCAGAAGCTTTAAGTTTCTTTCAACGGAAAGCGGAACAACGGAAAGCGGAATATTTGAATATTTCACATGTTAAAATGTTTACCACGTGCTTGGCAAAAACCTATATGTCTGAAAAATTAAAAAAAATTCGAAGACATGTAAAGACCGCCAACACGCATTGCACACTTCGCTTGCCCCAAAACGCTCTCAGTAAGGAGAGAAGGCTTGTATCCAGGAGTGGAACATATTATGAAGGGTGTAACTATATAACAAGTTATCGGACAAAATGACACATATATATTATAACAAAATGTAGTTAAATTTTTAAACAAAAATGTTTCGAATTTGTTTATAAAACACGAAAAAAATTTTTCCAGATATTATTTGTTAGAATCATATCAGTCAGAAGCTAATATTTGACTTAATTTTTAATATTTGACTTAATTACCTCTAATTTAGTAACGTTAATATTCTTAGGTCAAGAAGTTTATTGCGTTTTGGCCAAATTTCTAGGTAATTTTATTACTAAAAGTTAGAAAATAAAAAAACAAAAAATATTATATCAGATATACACTCTGTACTTTACTAATATATTTACGGGATTAATTTTGCATAAATTATAGTGTCGTCTAGCTGACTCTTTTATTTCCTTGAATTATTTTGAATTAGTCTAAAATATGGGTTTTCTTTGTTCATAAGTTCTTCTAAATTATTAGATGTACTTATAGGAACTGTTATGTACTGCTGCGTTAGCGTCGTCTTGTATGAATTAAGGTTACAATTGATCTACGTTGATTGACTAAATTAGAGGCCACCTAGAATCAAACGTAAGAATTTTATTTTAGACTAGCTTTTCTCCGCGAAGTCGTTCGTGTTGAACTTTAACTAACAAAAAAAATTTCCTGGGAAAACGATCGGACCAAGAATTACTCAGTAAGTGCCATGAAATTAAAGGTAATCTTCACTGGCACTCTACTTCAATGAATACTTAACGTTTTCCGGTGTAGTAAGCCTGATAAGATATAGTAAACACCGGTTTTTACTAATACATCACATTATTCATATAAATGGAATTTGTTATAACAATTAATTAAAAACCGTTAACACCCATTAAATGTGAGCCGTTTAAGATGAGAAGACAGTTAACTCGGCTAAATGGCGGTTACAAACAACGTATTATTGGTTCTCATGAATATCGAATGCACATTGTTTATAATTATTTAATTTGATATTTACAAATAAAAAACTGTTTTTACGCTTTACGAGTACATGCGATGCGATTACCTGATGAATGCCAACTCGAATAAATGTGGTTGCAACTATCAATTAATGCCTTTAAATAATGCATAGGTAACGCTAATGAAAATCAGATTTATTTCCAACAATTAGAATTTTTAGTTGAATTTTTAGTTCAGTTAAACGGAAGTCGGCTGATAGATATAGTACCTAGTATCAATGAATCGGCACTGTTTTACAAGTTTTTGTTTTCAAGTATTCAAGTATTTGCTGATTAAGTGTACCAACAGGTCTTAAAATACTTTGTATTTGTACTTATCACTTAGTAACATTTTACAGGCGTTGCAAAAAATACATTAAAGAGGTATAAATTATTATTATGTACAAATAATAAAGAGCCGTGGTACCTAAAGAGTCGTGGTAGCTCAGATGGTTAACGCTCGCTGTAAATATAACGGAACGCGAGTAACCCGGGTTCGATCCCCACTGGCACTAATGAAATTGTTAATTGCAATTTTTATGTGCTGATTTGCTGATTTACCACGTGGTCGGCGGTGAAGGAAAACATCGTGAGGAAACCTGCATGTCTAAGGAACAAGAAAAAAAATATTTCGAAGACAAGTGAAGTTCGCCAACACGTATTGGGGCGGCGCGGCGGACACTTCCTTGCCCTAAAACCCTCTCAGAAATGAGGGAAGGCCTGTGCCCAGCAGTGGTACGTATATGGGCTGCAACTTTACTTTTTTAACTTTTTACAAACAATAAGGAACACTTTAAAGTCAACATTTTGAATTGTAATTTAGAAGATGTCGTTACATATCTTCTCTTTCAGTTTCTCCCTGTCGACTTCTTAGGACACAAACGGAACGATATGGGGTAGTGGATATTCTTTTACCGCCACTACACGTTACGTATATATTTTTTTTTATTTGATAGAATGATTAATGTACCATAGGAACGGTACGTGAGGTTGTTAACGTCCACAGCATATAGCGTCAATGGTAACCTAATTTGCACAGTTTCACACATTTCCACAGGTTTTACTTCCCTACGATGAGCAGTACCGTGTAAAGTTACGTTAAAGAACCCACCACTTCTGTGACATTTTAACATAACCGTAAACTAAAATGACTTACGTACCTCTCTAATCTGTTCGTCGAGCATGTGGACTCGGGCCTGCAGCACCGCGTTGTCGGCCTTCGCCCTCGCGTACCGGTCGTCGGCAGTACTCTGTGTGTCCGCCAAGGAGGTCACTTGTTGCTGTAGGAGCTGCACCTACGGAAGAATAGGTACCATTATACATACACATTCCAAATAACTACATAATATATAATCCGTACTATTTGCTTAATGTACGTATACTATACGTCCGTTAATTCACAGAATACCAGCGTAACATAGCAGCTTAATACTGCTGTGTTTCGTATGGTGAGTGTAGAGATCCGGCGACCCTTGTCTACTGGAAACGAGGCATTCCATTTTAGTCCTCAGGGGTAACAACTCATCTGCATTTTGATTCTTAATCGAGGATAAATGTAGATTTGATGGCTATGGGCCACAGCATCCACTTACCATCAAGTGGATTGTGTGCTCGGTTGTCACCCTATAAAAAAAATATCAGCCCAGGTCTCCTTACAAGTTAATACAGTAAGTAAGTACCGCTTACATCGGTGTAAATCCAGAGAAGAAACTAATTATTTCTATATCTACACAAATATATCTAAGAGATTTTGGTATATTGACACACACCAAAAGCATAGCACTTAGTAAGCACAGCAAGTTAGTGATATCAGGAGGCCTTCCTCTTCATCTTCACCGGTTTGAACATTTTTAATGGTTGTTTTTATCTGATAGATAAAATTAGATTTTTAATAAATTTGTCTAATAGACTTTTAAATTACAGTGGAACGAGATGGTTTTATGAATTCACACATGATATCGATCTTAACGTTATCTTGTACGTAATATATCACGACTAATTTTAGTATTCGAAATGTAAAATTTATATTATATTGTTATATTATTTATAATATCTATATGTATAGTATCACGAGACTTTGGGGCCGCAGCTTAACCTACACCTGACAACTGGTTACACCTGGTTTAGCCATGAATAAATTGAATACACATAAGTTTAACTAAGAAGTGTATAGTGTTGGTAAATACGCAATAAATAATTTAAAGAGTGTAATCTTTTTTTAATTTTTATTTGCTATATTTTTAGCCAATAGGTTGCGGTTAAACTTTATTTTAAACGGATTAGCATAAAAAGATAACATTAGCCTACGCTGAGAATTAAGTCTTAAGTTTAGCCTGCCGACTAATCATTACAATAATATTAGTCGTTATACATTTTACCTTAAAATATAGTGCTACTTGTGTTGCTAACATATTTTAATAATAAAATAGAATGCACATAGAAATGAATCGCAAGATATAAGAAAGCTTTAGATGCTGCAGCTATATTATGGTTGCGGCACGAATGGGTCGACTCAACCACGGTAGGACCACGCTCTCACAGAATACCAACGTGAAATAGCAGCGAGGTATTCCATCTCAGTCCTCAGGGGTCGACAACGATTCTACATTTTGATTCATAATTGAAGATAAATATAGATGTCAATAAGCCACAGCCCACAGCATCCACTTTACATCAGGTGGACTGTGTGATCGTTTCTCACCCTTATTCTATAAAAAAATTCTTTTTTCTTTTTAGAAACTGAGAGTGACACAAACGAGCACACAGCCCACCTGATGGTTGATGGAAGCTGTTATCCAGAGGTCTACATTTATAATGTACTAAGAACTAAAATGTAGATGCGTTGTCACTAAAGAGGACAAAGATGGAATGTCTCGTTCCCAGTGAAAAAGTTATCTGGTTCTCTACACTCACGATACGAAACAGCAGCATTGAGCTGGTATTCTGTAAGAACTTGATCCCTTTCCAGTCAAGTCGACCCATTTATGCTATATTCGTAATATGGTTGCGGCGTGGTTCTACCCCGTATAAATATGTTTATGATTAAAAGACATGCAGGATATCAACAGCTGAAGAAATAATAATTCCAATATATAATAGTACTAGCTTGCCAGGCAGACGTTGTTCTGCCCTTTTCGACGACCCTTTATCATGTCCTGTTAAAAATCCTTAAATTCGCAAAAAAAATTTGTTGGTATACTCATAGGCAAAAAACTATCCTATCTCTCAAGTTGGGCCAAACTGCACACGGTGTGCAAATTTGATTAAAATCGGTCAAGTAGTTTAAGAGTCCATCGCGGACAAACAACGTGACACGTAATTTAATATATATTAAGATGTACATACTACAATTAATTAAATCAGTGCTAGTATTATGTTAAAATACGAGTGAACCCGTATACAAATTTATATATTATGTACATACTTTGAGAAGGTCAACGAAGGAGTGCATTGTTGATTTATAAAATGCATTAAAACGCGATATCAAAGTTAATGTCCGGGTAATTAGCCTCTACTTTAAGCGATGTATTTATTTATGTAATTGGTTTCTCGGTAACGGCTCTAACGTTCAAGGAGGAGATTTTCATTTCGAACTGAGTGTTTTTTTACGTACGTTATTACGCGCTATCTTCGTCAATTGTCACCGAATTTAATGATTCATTTTTATTAAATTGTTTTAATTTTTTTTTATTAAATTGGTTGTTCAATTGTATTTTTGAAGAAAACATTCCATCACTAAACGTGAGAAAATAGAGGATAGTTTTTAATGTAACTATGTAGACGACATAGAGATTGTGATATTATTCTAAAGTCCAATCAATAGTGTAAAAAATTTACTTTCAACAAAATATGAAAGCAAACGTCATACTTACTGAAGTCGGTGCTTTAATTCGTATATATAAATATATATAGAGGTATATTATATCTCAGCCATTCAGCTATTTATTACTTACGTAAAAAACAAAAATACATTTCATTCTCAATAATATCTACTAAATTTCTTTTTCTTTTTTTTACTTTAATGGTATTAGTACCGACTTTAGAATGTGAAACTATTTTATTATTTCTAGACTTTGAAGTCGGCAGTTACCTTTTGTTGAAAGCTAATTTTTGTATTAGGATAATTTTACTTTCCAAGTTTATCTGGACAGGTCTCATTCCTGAGAAGATTATATTATTTAACGCCGATAAAGCTCGCCCGCTTAGGTTCAATTAATGAGAACCATTCGTATACAACATAAAGCAAATTTGTTAACTAGTTAAAGCAAGTGTTAAAGAGCAACTTTTAATTACTATATACCTGGCTTTATCTTTACATTTACTATAGAAAGATCTTTGTGCATACATATAAATGAAAGTGCATACTCAAGACAGTATTCTATACAGACCGGTTTATCATACAGTTGTTAGCAGCTGAGGATCGTCATGAAAACTTGTTTAAGACTATGCAAAAAACGTAAAATGTTTTCTTATGTAGACAGTGGTGCTAATGCGGTGTAGTTAATGTAGGTTTTTGTTTATCAACTTTAAATAACCATCGTAGTTTTATCTTTATATATATAACCGTTGGTGGGTCTGTTAGTGATCGTGTAACTTCAGAACAACTTGAATGACTGGTCATATTATGCAATCAATATAATTTTATTTTGTGGAAAAGATGGTAGGTACACATCTAAATATCGTATGAGTGGCAATGTAATCAACCAAGTCAAATTATTATCTAATTCTACATTTTCATGGATCAAAATGACTCATATTCACAATATAATATGTTGGCTTAGTGCCAAAAAAAGAAAATCTAAATCTGGACCTAATCGAGTTATTAATAAACTTTATTTTAGCTCCGAGAATAACTCATGACGTCTCAAGATAAAAAATCCAGAATATAAAGATAAAAAACGCAATTTTAGGTCTCTTCTTTCGATGTCTGTAAGGCATGACTCCATCCAGAGTACCATTCAGAGTCACTGGCTAGGAGTTGTCATAGGATTAAAATGACATGTGACTAACAATACTAACATGGTTATAACCTTATAAATATTATTACTAACCACAATATAAACTGAAGACCTGAAATAAAAAAAATATGATTTAACTAATAGAAAACAATAGGAGAAAATTGTTCACAATAGAAAATTTAATCATTAAAAATATGGATTGATTTTTTTTAATCAAACATTTTTAATTTTTGATTTGTATTATAATTAGTACTAGTGATGTACCATATCCTTTGTGTTCAGCGATCGAAATAACCCAAATGATTTAGCACACAACTGATTCAGACTTATTTTAAAGTTGTCCTTGAGTTACGCAGCAACATGCGCTGTTACGGATGATTCCGTTTCAAACTTGTATTTTCATTAATTACTCTCCAACGTATTAAGTTACAGTAAATCGATTAAATAAATCAATTTAATAGTAAAGAATATCGCAAATATTTTTAAATATTAAAGATAACGCTAGATTGTGGCAACTCTAACTTATGATTATCATAGTACAGATCTAAGGAAGTATGTTAACGGATATTGAACAGATTCTAAACAGGTATTCGCCAACAGTAAGATGATGGATATGTTTAATTTGGGAAGCTACTGAAATAGGTAGAAAAATAGAGTCTTAAATGAGTTATTTAAAAAAAGCATCATAAATTCTTGTAAAACGCATGGTTGTGGGCTGCCTGACCGGCTGGTGGAATTTCGAGTTCTGATCACTTCCACTACCGGTGCGAGGCTACCGAGCGAGGACCTTTGTAACGCATCAGTTGTTTTTCAAGCTACTCGTATGTGACCGGCGCATTGCCACCTAAGGACAATTAACCGTTGGGCTATGTCATTTTTACTTAAAAAACATAATATACCAATTTTTGTTGAAATTGTTAAAAATTAAGGCAGTCGGGAAAAAATTAAAGTTGGTTGTAAAATTGAATAGGCATTCTTGTTACTTGAGTATAAAACCTAATATGGTATGTATTACACATTATGAATAATGAAGACAGGAAGTACGGTGACAAACGGGAAAGAACTGATTTAAAGCATCGTGAGTAACGTTCTGATGATTCCTTTTAATAGCTCGTCATAGAGATTTTATTCGTTAGATAATTTGGGAAAAAGAAAATTTCTTTAAAGTATGTGTGACTTATTTTTGTAATAGATCATATATTTGATGATTCATATTGCTAAAAGGTAACGTTTTCTCATAAAATACACATGTGTATTCTAAAAAATTATTTTCAAAACTTCGTATTTTACAATTAAGAGTGATAAAGATAAGACAATGTTTTATACCTAGAATTTATTAATTTATTGTATTTATGTTGTGAATATACTACATTATTACATCAATTATCTTTTTAATTCGAAGCTCAAATATGTGTTATATGGTTATAAAAATTATACATCCATTAATTTATTACAACCTATAAAAGTCCAGTACTAAACTTAAGCCTTTCCCATTCTGTAATCTATGGATTGCCTTATAGTAAGACTAATTTTAAAAAACGCATATTTACTAATTTAGTGTATACTGTATGTAAGCTTTTTTATTGTAAAAGCCTATATTTAAAAAAAATATAGGTGTCAGTCAATATGTATTGAGATTCAAATTTTGTGCACAGCATTTAAGAATATATAAAAACAAATATTTAAAAAAGGCATTAAATAAAACTATTTTAAGATAAAATACATACATACAATATCACGCCTGTTACCGCTTTGGGCGTAGGGTTACGCAAAAACGAGCACACAGTCTACGTGATGGTAACTGGATGATGCGGCCCATAGACATCTACATTTATCCTCGATTGAATCAAAACGCAGATGCGTTGTGACTCCTGAGGACTAAGATGGTATACCTCGTTTCCAGTAAAAAAGGGTCTCCGGTTCTCTGCACTCACCATACGAAACACAGCAGTATAAAGCTGCTATTTTACGCTGGTATTCTATGAGAGCGTGGTCCTTCCCCCGGTCGAGCCGACCCATAAGTGCATAACCATTATATAGCTGCAGCGTGGCTCTACCAGGTATAAAATTGTGATACTCATCTGTCGCTTCTTTCACATCCATATATACCTGCGCGTACATGCTCTAGAGATGCCACGAATAGTGAATTTTGCCGAATAAAAAAAACTAGTATAACGGATGAGTATATATATATATATATATATATATAAGATATATACCGAATATCCGTCCACGCTCTTGACCGAAGCGCCGAATATTAGGCCTCCGAATATTCGGTGCTTCGGCCGGCAACGGTTCCTGGAGTAAGATGTAGAAAAGAAATGTGCTATTCCAAATGAGATCGATTTTCATCTAAAAACGGCTCGCCTAGATAGGATAGTAGACTCTTACAAGTGGTGGTCAGCAAACGCACAACAGTGTCCATCAGGGTAGCAGCATCACAACAGGATCACAGCGTATACATTGAGAGGCTATTTTCAGAAACGGGTAGCGAAATGCGCAGTCTGTTGCTATAAAAAAAAAAAAGCTTAAAAATTGTATTCATTCATTACAACTTACCACTGATAAATTTTAAGTATTAATAGTAATATTTTGTTGGTAAAATATATTCATTTTTGAATAACATGTGTGATATGTTTTGATAATTTGGTATTCAGTATATTCATGCAGAATATTAAACAAAACGACCGAATAGGCCGAATACCGAATAAAAACCGAATATTCGTAAGTCGGTTAAGGGTACTCTTTGGGGTATTCTATACTTCTTAAGGGTATTCTATTTGGCCAATCTTCGACTCTTCTATCGCTAATTTGGTCGATAAGGTTCCGTCTCTTGCCAACTCTCTGCTACTCTGCGTGGCAGAGCCATACTGCAGCTATATTATGGTCTATATGTGGTAGGGTTACGCTGCAGCTGCATATATTATGGTTGCAGCACGAATGAGACGGGTCGGCCGGAGAAGGACCACGATTTCACAGAATATTAGCGTAAAATAACAGCTTAATGCTGCTGTGTTTCGTATCTTAGTTATCGTATATTCTAGTGTAGAGAACCGCCGGAGACCCGTTTTACTGGAATCAAGGCATTCCATCTTAGTCCTCAGTGGTGACAACGCATCTGCATTTTGATTCTTAATCGAGGTTAAATGTGGATGTCTATGGGTCACAGCATCCACTTAACATCAGGTGGACTGTGTGCTCGTTTGTCACAATTATTCTATAAAAAAATTGATAAATTTTTGTACAACAAGCAAGAGATAGTTCATGAATTCGAATAACATTTTGTGATGCATGCTATGAATTTTCGTTCGCGTGTAAAAATCGATTTTCTCAATTAATAACGTCACTGATAACAGCATTTACACAGAACAGTTTAAGCGTGAAATGCCCGCTTTCGTAAAGCTAAAATTATCTCTACTGAAAAAATACATTAGTCCGTACCGTTTGTGACGTATTTTTCACGGAAAATAATTTAGATCTTGGCTTGCTCTCAATTCAGTTTGTTCATTGGTTGTATGATACAACTACTACACGCGGCTTTAAGTTTCTTTGCTTAAAATATGAAGAAGAATCTTTTTTCCCTTTACTTTTAAGGACATGAAGAATACGAGCCCTTTTCAGTAGCTTCAGAGCACATTAAAATCGATAGAGTGAAAGTTATTTCCTGTGTCTTAAGTAAGTGTGTTTATAACTTTAAATAAAAGCAACTAAATCTAATTTCAATAACTGCTAATAAAAAGTAATTAAATTCAATTTCAAAAAACTAAAAAGATTTGAAAGGTTTCATATTCTGATATCGGTGAACACATAGCGAATTGAAGAATTGAAGCCGTGATTTCAGAATTTGAAATTACTTTATTGTTTTTACATCTTTAAATTCGAATTTCACATTTTGTTAAAGGTATTTTTACCCGACTAGGAAGGCCAAGGAAAAAGGAAAAAGCCAAGGAAAGGTTATGTTTTTCACGCGATCTTGTATGTTTGTAAATTTCTTTATTACCTCGTATCTTCCAAACGGCTGGATAGATTTCGACAATTAAGGTATCGTTTTATTCGTCTTAAAAACCCAAGTGTCCTTAGATAGCTTTTTCTTAAATAAACCAAATGGCGGATTTTTGGCGAAAAATAGTAGTACGTTAATTTAAAAAAATAACCAAACCTATCGAATATAAGTTGTATGTTGATTAAAACTACTTTTACGGATTTTATCGGGTTTATTTTACTATTATTTTTAATTCCCGAAGTTTCGGGCGCTTTCCAGCACCCATGGTCACGGGGACTAATGCTATCTGATTCATTGTTACCTACTTCAGTTTTTTTAATTATTGTTTATGGTCCGATCTATGCAAAATGAACTGACTAGTCCTGAGGTCTCAGGGTATGCTTGGTTTATTAATATTATAGGACATGATGAAGCATACCACTGCAAGACCGCAGGACATAGTCAGTTCATTTTGCATAGATCGGACCATAAACAATAATTAAAAAAAAACTGAAGGTACTCCGGGTTTAACAACGACATCGACGTCAGTCATCTCAGTCCCCCGTGACCATGGGTGCTGGAAAGCGCCCGAAACGTCGGGAATTAAAAATAATAGTAAAATAAACGCGATAAAATCCGTAAAAGTAGTTTTAATCAATGTGTAGTGTTCGCCTAAATATAAGAAATCATAAGTTGTATGGTTAAATTTAATTAGCAATAATAAATTGGTTTATAAAGTTTTTGATAACTGGTTTATAAAATGTGCAATATTTGTGTCGGACCTCGTGCTATTGTATGAAAAAAAAAATTGTTATTAATATCCGTCGCCCAATCACATTTAAAACGAAACAAATAAATTGTTTTTAATAAATTTTGAACCGTATACTTTGAAGTTTTGAAGAAAAATGTAATAAATAAACACCGTTTATTTCAGGAAATATACATCGACCTTTTTTAACTCCCATAGTTATTAAAAAATCGCCAAAAACCTTTACACAATCAACGGGGATACTAAAAAGTCTGAAATAAAATAAATAATTAAAAAAACAAAAACCCGACTGCAAAAAAGACAATTATAAGTAATACACTAAAAAGACCCAAACAAGATTTAGTAAAGAAAACAAAATTAAAGAAAAAACTATAAACAAAGTAAACTCTACTTCGGTTTAACAGACTATATTATGAGCTGAAAGCCTACGTAAAACCTAAGTAAAATATTAAGTTTAGTAGCAGGCGGGACTCAATTACAAATTATAAAACGAAAGAAAATTAATGGGTTCCGCTTGCTACTCAACTTAATATATAACTTAAGCTATTTAACTTAGGCTTTCAGCTCATTATATAGTCTGTTAAACCGAAGTAGAGTTTATTTTGTTTATAGTTTTTTTTTGTTTTCTTTACTTAATCTTGTAAATCTTGTATTTATCTTGTAAAAAGACCCAACTTTTTAATGCTTTACTTTTAAATTGTCTTTTTGCAGTCGGGTTTTTGATTTTTTAAATTATTTCCCCTTTTCATTGGACTAAGGAACTTATACAATTTCTTAAAGAATATATTCAGTCTTAATGTCGACAAACAACAGACATACAATGATTTCTTAAATTTACGCGAACACTACACATTGAAGAGCCGTGGTAGCTCAGTGGTTAACGCTCGCTGTAAATATAACAGAACGCGAGTAACCCGGGTTTGATCCCTGCCGGCACCAATGAAATTGTTAATTGCGATTTCAAGTGCTGATTTACCACGTGCTCGGCGGTGAAGGAAAACATCGTGAGGAAACCTGCATGTCTGAGGAATAAGAAAAAAAAATATATTTCGAAGACATGTGAAGTTCGTCAACACGCATTTGGGCAGCGCGGCGGACACTTCCTTGCCCTAAACCCTCTCAGAAATGACGGGAGGCCTGAGCCCAGCAGTGGGACGTATATAGGCTGTAACTTTACTTTTTTTTACTACACATTGAATAAAACTAAATTTACGGATTTTATCGCGTTTATTTCATTACTTTTACTTATTTTTAATTCCCGACGTTTCGGGTGCTGAAGCGAGCTTCCATTAAAACATACTACAAGCCGCCGAAGAAGATTAGTCAATTTTTACCATCCGTCAAGTGTAATATCCCTCTAGTAGTGTCAAGTTAATTGTGATGTGGTCTCTCTTACATAGGTCAAACAAAAAGATCCATAAAAACCCGCGTGAAAGAACATATAGCTGACGTGAAGCACCGACGCTCCGGGAAGTCTGCAGTCTGCGAACATGTCCAAGATCGTCCCCACGATTACATTAGATTTGATAAACCACAAATTCTCGCAAAAGAACACCGATTCCTACCAAGGATGATACGCGAGGCTATTGAAATTAAAAAACATCCAAATTTCAATAGAGAAGATGGATGGGTGCTGCCATCTGCTTGGGATCCTATAATTAACAAAATTAAACCCATACCTAAGCATACCGCTGCAAGACTTCAAGATACTGTAAGCTCGTTTTGCGTAAATCGGACCAAAAATTAATATTCAAAAACTGAAGGTAGCCGGACTAACTATGACATTGGGACGTCAAACATCTCAGTCCCCCCCGTGACCATGGGCGCTGTAAAGCACCCGAAACGTCGGGAATTAAAAATAAGTAAAAGTAATGAAATAAACGCGATAAAATCCGTAAATTTAGTTTTATTCAACAGACATACATACATAAAAAGAGAAAGAGAATCATCAAAACCAGTTCACAACAACGAAGAAATCGCGTAACATAACATACATACAAAAAACATGCAGTCGAAATGCTGTCCTCCCCTTTTTTGTAATCGGCTATAAAATATTTCCTTTATTTAATATATTATTAGTATTATTACACGTGAACACTACAAATTAATTAAAACTATTTCATGATTGTTATCGTGTTTATAATCCGTAAAAATAGTTTTATTCCAAGTCGGCTACAAAGTTATGCATTTTATACGTTTTTATAAGTTTGTAGGTAAACAATATGAAATAGTATTGATTTCACTGCATGCATAACATAAACACTCACGCCTGTCACCTAGAGGGGTAGGCAGAGACTACAGACTTCCATTTAGCTCGATCCTGACATACCTTTCTCGCCTCTTCCACATGCATATACCTACGCATACATGCTCGTCGGTTAAGGGTACTCTTAATTTGGCCCATTTTTAGTATATCGCCAATTTGGTCGACAAACTTCCGCCTAGGACGTCCCTTTCCGACTCTTCCATTCACTTCTGCAACATATATTTGCTTTGTCAGTCTTTCCGCATTCATTCTTTCATTTAGGGGGATAAGTCGCTCGCGTTCGTAGGCATCCACCACCTAATCCTAGACCCACCCTACACGTTTCCCCCGGGTGGTGCTAAAAGAGCGACAAAGCCGAAAGAACAGACTCGGCTACTCGCCGTGTGGTAGCGGCGTAAAATATGCCACACCCTAGTTTTCGCACCATGAGGCAAAAAGTAAAAGAAATGGCCCCGAGTTCCCGGCGCCCCTTTAATGGGGCAAGGGTGCGAAGAATCTCCGGGAGGAAAACCGGCGACGAGGTCCGCCACCCGTCACGTTCTGTCTCCCAGAGAGGCGAAAAGTGGATTGCAGAGGCCCGTCTGGCTTTTGTATGCATATACATATTATAATGTTTTTAATAAATTTTTCTGCCGGAAGTTCTTGTAACGAGTTCGATTTGAGTTCCATTATACAGATACTTATGAGAGTTTACGTATTGAGGTCTCTAGTGTCCGATTCCACAGCATCATTGTGTATATATGTGTGTGCACTTGTGTGTGTGTACTCTGCACCTCGAGAAAAAAATGATGTAAGGTCCAAATCAAAATTTTCATTAAATTCGTTTTAGCAGGTTTTGTTACAAAAAGAAAAAAAATATAGATTAAAAAAGAAGAATTACTTATAGCAAAAATAGATTTTACCCGCGACACCGCATGCGTTTAATTAAAAACTGACCAATTTTTATTACACCATGGATTAAAATAATGTTTTTGGGATAGACAAATTTTTTTTTTGAATTAATAGCTAAATATTAATTTTTAAATAATACAGCCTATGGTTCTATTTTTATTTGTTATGTATAATATTGACAAGTTTTATCAAAATCCGTTCAGTAGGTTTACGTGATTGCGCCACAAACATACAAACATCCAAACAATCTTTCACTTAAGTACGATTACTCGAACCTTGAAACAGTCACTGAGGGACAAGCAGCAAAATCTCGTTCGAAACTTTGGTTTAACCGAAGCCAAAATCTTGTGAAGTTTTCGAGGCCTACGAAGACTTAAATAAAATTCAACACTATCTTAATACATAATCGCTTTTCAATAAAAGATCGAGTTTATTAATCGACTTTCACGTCGAAATCGGTACACTCGTCGTTTCGCAGCACACGGCTGCAGGTGGCTCGGACTTATACTGTTACAAACAAGATAATATAAACAACAAACGAAGTTAATGTAAAGTTTACGTAACTTTCGATTACTTTTATATGACTCTAGTTTATATATTATATCTCCTTAATTAAAACAATGCAATGTTATCTTAAATGTAGCAAAGTTAGTGCTATTCCCTATTTGCAAATAATTTTATTATAAAGTTTAGTTTTCATTTTTAGTATAAAGAGGCCTCTCCATAAGGTACGTTTATATAAAATAACTTATAAGTACGTGTTTACAAAATAGCCATATTTTGTAAGATAATTTTACGTGCAGTCGCAGTGTATGAATATCCATTACCAAACTGGGAAACAAATCAGGAGATGAGCGGTTTTTACTTTTTAAGATTTAGTATTTGGTATAAGTGTACTTGAGATAGTAGAGTGATGGATTTATGACCTTCACGTAACGAAGCGATAAGGTTTGCCTCCAAATAGCAAGTTCGTTATGTACCTGTGTTCATTAATATAAATAATCAACTTTAGTTTTTGACTTCTAATAAAGACCAAAAATAATAATCTACGGTTGGCAACCCGCCTGCCAAGCGTTGTTACTATAGCAAATATCTCTTTCCCCTCTATGAGGCAATCTATGGAGGAGGCCTATGTTCAGCAGTGGACTTCAATAAGCTGTGACGGTAACGTTAGTAAGAGAATTAAGTTTTTATATTATATAATTATTATTATATAACAACAACCTCTCGCACATACAAAAGTTTACAGACTATCAATTATCGTATCTATTTCAATCAAATTGCTAAATTAATTTGACACTATTCTTCTAAGTTAGTAAATCTGCAAGTAGCAGGAAAAAAGAATCTGTATTATCAAACAACAATTTGCGGTAGCCGATGTTCCTTCGCGTTCCAGTCGATTGCACAAGGCAAATCTGGAACAGTGTTGGAAATTGCGAATCTTATTACACGCACAATTTTTTATTCATTACAGCATGGCCTAAGTTACAGCCTAACAAAAGTCAGCTGTTGGACATACCATAGATTACCTCGCGGGTAGACAACCGTAATTTTTTTTATTATTTTGAGTAGTTACCAGGGAGATAGTGCCTATCTCCTTTTTTATTTCCCTCTGGCGCCTCTAAAGACTTCCACGGGACAATCTTATTGAATAATATGTACGTTCACTTACACTACATGATCAAAACACAATAACTACATTGATTAACAGATGATTTTGTCAATTAACACTTTGCACAAAAAAAACTGATAAATTAGCAGTAGAAAATATAATGTTCATTTTTAAACAACAAATAGCGTTCGTAATAAAATTAAATGTACTTATCACTTGCACGCAAGGCTTCCTTTAATAAGATAACTAACTGCGAGGGACGTTGCGCAAGAAAGCTTTGTTGTTACCTAAGTATATCAGCTTGTAACTTTATGTAACTTAAGGGGATATAGTAAGTCAGCTCAAATTCTAATTTCGTCCCCACTTGCCCGCGCGTCGTATGCTATGTACCGACATGTTTGTAATCACTAATACTGTAAGTAGAAAGGTCGTTAGATACTTATTTCATTAGGTTTATCATACTTATGCCTGTTTCTTAACGCCAAGCCAGTCGCTTCTTATTTTTATTACGGTTATTTCCCATTTTAATTTTACGTCTTCCTGTTGCGTTATGTGTATTCTGATCGTAAGCGACACAACCTCCCCCTTCAAAGGCCGAAGTGAAGTGACCGGGCGGCAGGAATCACGCTTCAAGAGGCCGATAGTTTAGGTAATTTCTTTTTACAGTGAAAATAATGGTATTTTAAAAAAAGTAAATAACGTAAGCACTGCTTTATAGTTAATTCAGATAGTATGCAAAGTTTCATGATCATATTTAAAGTATTTTATGAATAACAGCGGTTTATTGTTTATTTTGGAGGTAACTTTGAATTTTTTTTTCTATCGACAAAATTTTACGAAATCGTGTTTTCGTCTAACATAATCCTTAACATTAATCCTCAACTTTACCATATATTTATTTCAAAATTAATGCTGCAATATTTTCGGCATAACGAAGGATCTTGCTAAGCCATTTGAGATTATATTTCCCCTTAACGAGCAAATAATGTTTGTACTTCATTGTCTGTGATAATTATTATGGGGTGCTTCTTTTTTAAATATCCTCAAATATCGATATTATTTTTATAAGTAGAATATTTTACGTTAAGGTTTTAATTACATAATGTATTTTTCCATGATAAAAATCCAAAAGTAGGAAATAATGACGAGATTTGCAGTTTACAGGCTTAAGCTAAGACATAGCCAAAAATGTTTTATTCAGTTTGAGCTGATTGATAAAACCTAGAAGAAAGGTAATGTAGACAAAAAAAAAAGCAAAATGGATGAGATTTTTAAAGTGAATATTTCGACAACCTTGAGATTTTGTTATTTATTAGTCCACAGAAAAGGGTGAAAACTCGTATCGTGGAGTGAGTTGTCATGCACAAATTTTAAATAAATAAATAAACACAAAAATTGGAAGAATTGGACAAAAATTGAGACCTTAACAATTATTTGTAAAAAATGCTTATTCCGTTTGGGATTCGAAACCGCGGCGTAAACTAAATAAAAAAACTCTCGTATTCAAATTGGATATGAATGAAGACTTGAATTCAAATCGGAGCTAAATATTTATAGAAAACGAATGAATTGATCTCATTCAATAAATCTTTGTAATATTTCTGGTCTGGAATTAGTTATTATAAACAAGTGAAAGTGAATGGTTACTGAATTATTGTTATTTATTTTAAACGCAATATGCAAATTGAATTGATATTACACTATAAATTCTGTCAGAGACGATTTGTAGTACGATAACGATAGTAAGCAAAATTTGAGTTTGGGAAAGAAAGTATGTAATATCCTGCCATACATATAACAGCTACCCGTGTGCACAGCTTACTTACCATGAAGGTTATTGATATAATATTACTCATGGTTGACGAATATGCCACCGCTCTTGATAATGATTTTCACATTTTACGCTTTATTTATTTCATAATTTGGCGTTGAAACCGTTTACGGTGCAAGATAAAGTTAGGTGCTTATAATTAGATTTCGATGCTCTAAGGTTCGTTAGCATAAAATATGGCTATCTGATTGACATTATGACGGCTCCGTGACGCAGTTCCCTGGCGTTTAGGAGCCGCGGGTTCAAGTCCAGCAGGGCACAATCAAATTATTGGTCCGGGTTTTAAAAACTAATAAAAAATGAAAGAAGAGATATTTATAAATCAAAATTAAATATATAATATTATTAAAAATTAAAGTTAACTGTTATCTACCTTGACGAGTTATTTTTAAAAACCTTTATAATTAAAGTGATACATAAGTAGAATTATCTCCACGGTGACGAGATAAACATGACCAGTGAGATCATTACCACGATACTATATCGTGTTAAATAGTTAAAAACATTTAAGTACCGTCAATACGCATTAAATTAAGTACCAATGACGATTGTTCAAATAGTGCATAATGATATTTATTTCGTAGCTTGGTATGCGGCAAAGAAAATATTTTTTTAAATTAGATAAATATAATTTCTTTAACCTTACTAATACCACTATAATGTTTGCTATAAATAGAATCAAATGTACTTTTCGAAAAGAGCCTACTTATAAAAATTATGTTGTACACTAACCCTACCTTAAAAGTAAACTATTTAACTTTGTATAGTATGCTGGTTGTAATATTAAGAAAAAGAAATTATAAAATAGCGTTACCTTATCAAATCGACAGTAAAGCTCAACCTTTCTCGCTTTAGGTTCGAGTTGTGCAATAGTAATAGTATGGCGGCAATATATAAAATATCTCCAAAATATTGGCTATGTTTTGAATTCACAGCGACGCATAAATAATGGTCAGAAATACAATAGAAAACCGTCTACAACCGGTATTAATCTAAATATTCTAACTAAGAAGGTCGTATTTCACAAACCCGACCAGTAATGGACAGGACCATTATAACTATGATTATTATCATGGGACACAATCAGGCGCTCAGGTTGAATAGCCGGAGGAACGAGAGCTCGTGACTTCCCAGAGTCAACATATTTTCTTAGAACAAGCTGCCTCGCAACTTTCCAGCGTTTGCGTTCGCCTTACGTCGCCTCTACACGTTGGCCAACACAGTGGCGAATGTAGTGGCCAATAGCATTGGCCAACGTGTAGACGGGGTGTTTGGGCTTCATTGGTATGTATTGGAACGATGGCCCGCAAGTTGGCGCGAGATTCGTGTGGTGTCGGTTTTTTACAAAAGATCAAAGGATTGTTGGCAGAGTTTGGTCGCCGCGTCCACACGTTGGCCGCGAGTTTAGTTTCCTAGTACAAGCTCCCAGAGTGATTACACGCATCTGATTAAAATTTTATATTCACGCTTTGTAGGGTGGATGACCCAATTACTAGCCTTTTAGTGCCAATTTCCACTTTAAACATTCCTACTACTTTAATTCGCGCGATTTACTTATTTTTAAACATTTGTTTTAATCGATAAGCTATTTATAAAAAAAATAATGAACATTTATTAGCAATCAGATTATTACGAGAACAATTTTAAAATGAAAAATAAAATGAAGCACGTCGTTTATACGTGGTAGAACCATGCAGTTATATTAGAAGTATAGTTGTAGCACGAATGGGTCGGTTCGACCGGGGAAGGACCACGCTCTCACAGAATATCAGCGTAAAATAGTAGCTTAATGATGCTGTGTTTCGTATAGTGAGTGTAGAGAACCAGAGACACTTTTTAAAGAAAACGAAGCATTTCATCTTAGTCCTCACGGGTGACAACGCATCTGCATTTTGATTCATAATCGAAGATAGATGTAAATGTCTGTGGGCCACAGCAACCACTTACCATCAGGTGAACTGTGCGCTCATTTGTCACCCTATCCTATATAAAAAAGCGTCGATTTCATATAATTTAATCGTGCAAGTTTTCGAATCATCATCATCATTACAGCTCTTCACAAGTCCACTACTGAACATCCTCCTCCAAAGAATGCCGCAAAGCATGGTCCTGAGCCACTTTCCTTGTCATGAGTTTTTCATTTATGTTCTAAGTTATAATTAGTACCTATTATTAAGTCAGTGTTAATTATATTTTGCTATTGTTTTTGTCTTTCTCAAAAAATAATTAAATTACCAAATAAATTATAAGGTGTTTTTTATATACATCAAATGTCTGATAGAAAAGCAAGTACATGTTTTGCTAAACTTTAAAAACAAAACCCAATTTTAAAACATAGACTAATCGATTATAACTCCTTTAACTTTAAAATAACTTAAGTTCTAATTAATGGTATTTATTCCAGTTTCTGATGCATGTAAAGAATAAATAAATCTAATCGTATATCGTATATCTATTTACAGCCCTATTAATATTCACTATTCTTTTATAATTATTTTATAAAAACGTTACCCCCCCGCACTTGGATTTTCTCCTGTGTCGCGGAGGCTACTTACAAACATAAATTGCGCAAGGACACACATCCACACCCGAAACAATTATTTGTAGGATATACAAATACTTGTTCCGTGCGGGATTCAAACCCGCGACCCCTGGCACAGCCACTCATTGCCAAGCCACTGCGCCACGGAGCCGACGTCTAAAATAAAATAAATTCGTCCGCACATTGGCCCGAACCGAAGTAAACTGAACGACCTTCCAACGTGTGGACGCCGTCACCAACTCTCGGCCAATATATTCGCCACTACATTCGCCACTGTGTTGGCCAACGTGTAGAGGCGACATTACGCTTGGATATTTATGAGTTGTCCCGGTCGGCTTCAGTGATCGTCACTAGAGAACTGATATGGACAGCATGCGTGAATAATTTCGCAATAAGTATCCACATGATGAGTACATAATGCAAACATTACCAGAAATTAATTGGTTTGTTGATGTTGAATATTATTTATTTGGATTCTTAATTTTTATCCAGTCTGCCTTACATTAGTTACGTTGTGTGTGCGCCTAGTTGGTCTATTTGTTGTAAACGTGACTGTCGCTCATGAGGTCCCGGATTCGAATCCCGGGTCGAGCCAAAAACATAACTGTTGAGTTATTCCGTCAAGAAATTCTCAGTAGCTGTCCGGAGTCAGAAAGTTGGCGGTGTCTCACACCCGCGCCTCGGAAAGCACGATTGTGTCGGTTTACCGTCTTATCAGACTACGAGAGCCTCATCAGGAATAGAGAGTGTAGAGTGCACCTGTGCTTGCATATACACTTAGGTACTATATTCTGTCCTGCGCCTAAATTCCCTAAATAAACAACCTAAATTCAAATAAATAACCTAAATTCATTCTGGAGGACATTTTTATTATTATTTACGTTGTTGACGCTTAATAAGATATAGTAAATGTCTTAATTAGACTTTCCACAAGAATTTTATCATAAAACTCTATGTTTGTTCACGATAAATATGTAAATCAATCATTAATGTCTTCAATTATGTGGCAGTTCGTTTAATTAACTTTATATGCGGTGAAAGGTTTTGTATGTCAAAATATAATTTATGCAGTAAATTTTATACGCTTCATTAAACCGGTTATTGTAAGTGAAAGATGCCTCTTGTTTTACGATCACGTAATAACTTATTAAGGGCATCGACAATTGTGCTATTATTCCGCTCGTTAAATATGTGGAAGTGAGCTATTCTCGTAAAAATAATTATTACTTGAACAGTGAAGTCATTATATTTTGTCTTTTTATACAACGCTATAATCATCAAAACACACGACTTTCAACAACAATCTTTGTATTTTAAGATTAAATGATAGGAAATTTTAAAACTATGTAGACGTTACTTACTTACTAGGTTTCATTATAACTTTATTTGAACATTCGGTTTACGAACTTCGATTCAAATTTAGTTACTGAAATACACACTTATGAAACTCTCAAAAGAACAGAACATGACATTGTATTGATTTCTATAATTATTGGCAAACATATTCCAAAAAATTTCACGATGACGAGTTATCAAATAACGTGTATAATTGTGTCATATATTAATTTAAATTAAGATTCATAACGCTACAACTGTTTATAGTTAAATTTTTTATCAGTTCTGTTGGTGAAGACGTCGTTCGCGTGTTGACACCCTAAGTTACCACGGGTCAATGGCCACGAGCGAGTGCTCCCGGTTGTGCCAGGTCAGCACTCACGAAGTATTGGGGCGGCGTACGATAAAGAGTCCATCGAGCGAGCCGAATCAATATGCATTCAAAGCGTTACGTTCCCAGTTATGAGTAACGGTTGACTGGAACTGTTGCTTTCAAATAAAGAGAATAGCAAAACATTATTAATCACGAAAACACTAATGTTTTGCGCTTTTTAGTAATTAAAAGAGAATACAGAATCACAATTACCATGTGTATAATATCACGGAAGAAGGTATAAAAACAGAAGCTAATAATATATAGGTATATACGTATGTATTAGCAATTTGAAAATTATGATACAGAAAAGAACATTCTTGAGTTGGGAGGTAGATTTAGATTTTAAAACAGAGTGATAAACAGAAGTCCACCTCACAATACATACATAACTATAGACTATAAACTCTTTGGCAGTTTCAGTCTATTCCAAATAAAATAGCATATACATATTTTACACATACATACTTTTGCTATAATAATGCGCTGTCACCCATGATGACTAAGACGGAATATATTTTAGTCTTTGTTTATAACTATATTTATATGTATTTATATAACTGTAGCAAGAATTGGTAGACTTGGGGGGACCGTGCTAGTAGGTCAGTACCTACTAGCATGGTCCCCCCAAGAATATATTAACCCAAAAGGGAAATGATAATGAGGATAGATGTCGGTGTTTATAGGCTACAGTACCGATGTAGCATCAGGTGGACTGTGCTCATTTCGCACCCCTACTCAAAAAAATAACAGTATGGGCAGCTTTCAAACCTGAACTCTACAGAGAGTAAAAATAAAATAAATAAAATAAAATTTCCTTTATATCCAAAAGTCATATTACAAAGATTTGTCGAGTCTTCCCTTAAGTAGTCATTGACACTTGTGTTGGGCATAACTCGCTACTTCCCTTAGTGTGCATTAATACTTATCTTTAGAAATAGGTAGAAGGAAAATGAATGCCATTGCCTTATAACTTAAACGGTTTTTACTTTTTAAGATTTAGTATTTGGTATAAGTGTACTTGAGATAGTAGAGTGATGGATTTATGACCTTCAAGTAACGAAGTGATAAGGTTTGCCTCCAAATAGCAAGTTCGTTATGTACCTGTGTTCATTAATATAAATCTTTGAGTATTAAACCAAAGGAGACGGCATCGCAAGTTATACCCCTCTGTAAAAGGTAGCAGAGTCCGTCTCATACTCGTTATATAAAACTAGTTGCTCCGCGTCGTGCGTCATTTCGAAGTGATCGTGCCAGTAAATCGAGCTCCGACAAAATGCCGAATTGCAGTGTATTTATATGAAAAAAAAAAAACAAGCAAAAACGTCAAGTATACAAAAGGACAATGTGGCTTTTCATCTGTGAGTATTTTTAACATAATATTAAAGTAATTTTATCATTAAAACTCGTACTTTGTGAATATTATCGTCCAATACCGAGTGTGGCCATCATAGTTCCTAAAGTGAAAAATAATCTATTTTTTAAATAAATATAATTTACTACACAAGTTACATATATAAACGAAAATATATTTCCTAATAACTAAATCAGTTTGTGATGAATAATAATCATTACATATAGATGTGTAGTGGTTTTGTTAAATGATTTACATACTCAGCTCAATTTTAACACGATACTGAATATTATATAATTAAATATAATCGATAACTAGTATTTATTAAAATATTATACAAAATACAGGCCAAATAAGTCAAATCGAAACTTGCTACCTCGCAGCAAAAGTGTGCAATTTTTATAAAAATAAACTGGTATCACTGCAACCGAAAGTATTGCACTATAGTGATGCACGCCGCAACTTTAGCTATCGATAAGTTAATTAAAGTTTGTCTGCCGAAACAGTTTGTAGTTTTTATTTAGATTTTATAATAAAGTATTACAAAAAGTAGTAAATTTTTCTATTATTGGTTTGTTATTACAGATTTCCAAGTGTCCAATCCTCTTAGGCGGCACACTTGGATTGTAGCTTGTAGAAACCATGAATCTGACACTGCAGTACCAACCTTGAACTTGTGGGAGGTAATGTTTCGCTGTTATTATATTTAGATTAAATATTTTTATTATTACCTTTGATATCAATGTTATTCTACTTGAAAATATTTTATTAAGTTTATAAAAGCACTATCCTATCAAATTTAATACATATATTTATATACTTATTATTGTAATTGTAAACTTAATGTAGTATAATTTTTGTACGCCATAAATGGCAAAACATGTAGATCGTTTTAAGTTTTTTACACTTGTATTTTATTTACTCATGTTTTACAAAATAAATATCTTTATCAATATATATATATATATATATATATATATATATATATATATATATATATATCTTGAATCTTCTGACTAAAATAAAATTATTTATTTTAGGGTGATCGTGGTGATTGCACAAAATCGAAAAAAGAAAGCTGGATGTTCCGGCAAAATTCCATAAGTTATCTCAAAAGTCACAATTCGAAAAAAAATCCTAATATCGCCCGAACTAGTCCTACTCCCACTGCGAGTACGAGCCAACACTTAGGCCAAGGAAAATTAAAATGAAAAAATGCCTTGACATAAAAAACAATAGCATAAACAGGCTTCACAAGTTTGCAAGAAATACTATGCCCTAACACTTAACTATTACTCACCAAAAGCCTATCGCTATATTCGTAAAATGTTTGCCTGCACCCGTACATTGACTAAGTGGTACACTACCATCGATCGCCGACCAGGGTTTACTCAAGAAGCGCTGACGGCATTAAAATTGAGAGCGGAGAGTAACCCTGATAATTTTTTTTACTGTACCTTGGTAATGGATGAAATGAAAATTAAGCAATTGACAGAATACCATGCTAGTAGCCAAAGGCATTATGTATATAACCAAAATGTCTTTTAGAACTTGCATGGTACTCCGTCAATTGTTTTATTTTCATTTCATCTATCACTAATATACAATATAATTTCTTGTCAGGGTTACTCTCTACTCTCTAGTTTTAAAACAGTTAACGCTTTTTTTTTTGTGTAGCCAAGTCGGCCATAAATTGCACTGTACCACTTTGTTATAGTATGTGATGAAGGCAGACCAGTTTCAAAACTTTTGATATTTCGCACATATTGTTAAGCTTTCGGTGAATAGTAATGTAAAGTTAAAGCAAAACATCTTTCTGGGGAATACTTAGCCGTAGGTAGATGTCACGTTTTATTTTTAAGCAGCTGTCTGTTCACTTTGTCTGTTCTGTTCACTTTTTTTTGCGCCCGAAGCAAATATGGGCAACCCTCCGGAAAGCGGGGGAGGGAGGCGGTGAATGCTCATAGCATACCACGCAGCCGGCTGCGTGGTTATGTGGAGACTTTTACCCACTAAACACCGCCTTTTAGGAATTGGCTTAACGATCTGACTAGAGATCTCTAAGCCGTATACGAACGCGACCCTCCTTGGCAGAAAGGAGGGCGCAGTTCTGTTCACTGTTCATACAACTATTATATAGTGTAAAACTTTTTTGTTTTCCTAATTTATTAAATATTTTCCAGACAGTTCATTTAATAACTCTTGTAAATCAATAACTATTTTTAATTAGCGGTTATGTGATTGAAGCTTTATAATAAAAACAAAAACTTGGTTAACACCATCTAAGACGATAAACTGATAGGGTTTTCTTTTCAAAAAATCTGATTTTAAAATAAGTTAACTAAACCTATTTCAATTTGTTAAATGTTTTAAATTTTATCCTGCATAATGTAAAATAAACCTGTAGCAATACAATAAACTTATTTTCAATAATTTCTAAGTTTTTTTCAGAAGAACATTTCCAAATACTTTAAAATACTGTAGTGTGCGTTTATAACTTATATACATACTTATATTTATTTATTACATACTTATATATATAGTGACGCGATTTAATTTTGCATTTGTAGTTAAGTATACAGTTGTGTGGTTTTCTTGCGCTCCCCTGATGTTGACAGAATTTTTGTTTAGGAATTAACGCGCATGGCCTCTCCAGTTGGTTGAATACTCAAAGATATAAATAGTCAACTTTAGTTTTTGACTACTGATATTTTGCATCACTTTTATTTTCATAGGATCCTGTAACGTTTTTAAACCATAAGAACACAATAACAAATCATTTTCACTTCGTATTTTCACGTTATCAGCACTTTTTAAATCGGTGTCAATGGAGTCTACCTTTTTCGATCTTTTATTTAGTTCTCCGTAACTCTACAATTTCGGGTTTCGTGCGCGCTCTTGCGCTACCTTTTTTCCTATATAAATAATATCTCATTTTTCACTTAAATCTTGCCGTTTCTGTATTACGAGCTTAAAACCAAAATTTGACATGTTTTGACATCGTTGTTTATCTGGTTGTCGTGGCAATTTTTATTCAAATATTGTTACCGGCCTGATGTTTTTACTTCAAAAAATACTCTTTTCTTCTTGGCCATTTACAAAAATTTGCTTTTAATTTAAATAATTTCAAATAATTTCTCGTTCTTATCCCAGATCCGTCAAAAAGTATAAAAGCCGAAGAATCGGCCGATAGAGGTCCTCACTTCAGCTTTGATACGAGAAGCACCTCTTAAAGGCTTTATCCGCACTGCCTCGGGATCTTGCAAGCCTTCTCCTGAAGTCGTCGCCTAGCCACGCCTACGCCTCCACCTATTAGTGCCCGCGCTATCTTCGGCCGCTGAGCGTGTTTGTCTCAAGCGCTGCGTGTTCCTACTCCAGACGCTGCGTGTCTACTCCGGACGCTGTGTGTGTCTACTCCGGACGTTGTGTTTGCCTACTTCAAGCGCCACGTGTACCTACTCCAGACGCTGCGTGTCTACTCCGGGTGCTGCGTGTATCTGCTCCGGGCGTTGCGTGGGCCTACTCCAAGCGCTGCGTGTACCTTCTCCAGACGCTGCATGTGCTTTCTCCAGATTCTGCGTGTACCTAGAGCAGGCGCTGCGCACCTATCATAGGCATAGCCTGTGCATACTTCGTTGCAGTATCTTTATTTTTGTTATTTTTTTTAATAATATTGTAAATCACTATCATCATTACAGCCCATCATCACCTTCATACCTTTTTTTATAAAAGAAACTGTAAATCTTTTCAAATTTTTAAATAATTTATTTTATTTTTTGGTTGTTTTGTTGTAGTTAGGTTAGGTTATTTAGTTTTTAATTGTCGCTTTACGACAATTTGGCGCCCAACGTGGGGCGCTACCCTTCTAGACAAGTTAATAGTCTCTCTCAAACTAAAGCTCCTCAAGAAAGCTCTTTTTGTGTTCGCTGTCGTAAACAAGGTCATACTTTGAACACTTGTACTCAACCACGATTCGTGATTTGTTTCAAATGTGGTCTTAAAGGTTTTAAAACTGCAGATTGCCCTACTTGTTCTCCCAAACCACATACTAGTTCAAAAAACTAACTGCTGACTTGAAAAGTAACTTAAACTTTGATAGTGACGATTGGGCTAGTTGGATTAAAACAATTCAAAACTTCTTTTCTTGTTACAAAATCTCTTCTACACTCTACTCCAAAGAACAAGATCTTAATCGTCCATTCGTTAATGTCAAAATTTATGACTTAACTTTATCTGGTTTACTAGATTCTGGCAGCTCAGTAACTATTCTGGGTAATAATTCTCATTTGGAAATTCTTAAACTGGGCTGTAAACTTTTCAAGTCAGATCTTATTAGTGTCTCTACTGCTAATAATCAAAAAGTTAATTCCTTGGGTTATTTTGACTTACCTGTTCATTTCAATAATCAAACTCATTTGATTAAAGCTTATGTTTTTCCGGAAATATTTCCTTCGCTAATACTAGGTATTGACTTTTGGAGAAAATTTAATCTGTTACCTAGTGTTTTATCTTCTCTTAACTTTACAGAATCTAAATGCTCTGCTATCGAAATTAAAGATATTAAAGTTTTACCTTATGAGCATTTAACTCCTAACCAAAAGGACATCGCTAACGACATCATCCAACGCTTCAAGACAATTTCTTTTGAAGAAAAAGGTATCCTGGGAAGCACACACTTAATCACCCACAAGATTGATACTGGTAATTCTCTTCCAATCAAACAAAGATGTTACAGACTGTCTCCTGAAAAACAAAAGGCGTTAATTAATGAAGTTGACAAGATGCTGGGATGGAACGTCATTGAACAATGCGAAAGTCCTTGGCTATCTCCAGTTCTCATCACTCCGAAGAAGAATGGTGAATGGCGTTTCTGCGTAGACAGCAGGAAGCTTAACTCAGTTACACGTCGTGATGCTTATAGTCTGCCACTAATAAGCGAAATTTTGGACAACCTGAAGAATGCCAAATTCTTATCAAGCATCGACATTGCGAAAGCATTTTGGGAGATTCCCTTGAATCCTGCTGATAAAGATAAAACTGCATTTTATGTACCTGGAAGAGGCATGTTTAGATTCAAGGTAATGCCTTTTGGTCTCTCTAACTCACCTGCAACTCTACAAAGATTAATGGATATGCTTTTTACTCCTGAATTTGAGAACAAGGTATTTTGCTATCTGGATGACATCGTTATTATTAGCGAGACTTTTGATGAACACATATCGCTTCTCATGAAAGTTCATGAAAAACTTTCATATGCTAATCTGACTATTAACTTTGAGAAGAGTCAATTCTTCAAGAAAGAACTGAAATACCTTGGTTTTCTAGTGGACGAGTATGGTCTACGTGCTGATCCAGATAAAATAAAAGCTATTTTAGAATATCCTGTACCTACTTGCAGAAAAGAAGTACGAAGATTCATAGGCACCTGCAGCTGGTTCAGAAGATTCATTCCAAACTTTAGCACCATTGCCTCTCCACTCAACCAACTAACCTGTTCCGGGAAGAACGCTCCTAAATTTTTATGGAATTCACAAGCTGCAGCTGCTTTCCAGAAACTTAAAGAAGCTTTGGTAACTGCTCCTGTCCTTGCTTGCCCTAACTTCAAACTACCCTTCTCTGTACATTGTGATGCATCAAATTATGGCATAGGAGCAATGCTTACTCAACATCAAGATGACAAAGAAGTCGTGATTGCTTACATGAGTAAAGCACTAAACAAAAATCAACAGAACTACTCAACTACTGAAAGAGAAACATTGGCTGTAATAACTGCGTTAGAACATTGGCGATGTTACCTAGACAATGGTAAAGAATTTACAATATATACTGACCATGCTGCACTTAAATGGTTTCAGAACTTATCGAATCCATCAGGAAGACTTGCTCGCTGGACTTTACGCTTATCATGCTTTAACTTTGTCCTGAAACATAAAAAAGGAAAGGATAACGTTGTTCCAGATTTATTATCAAGACATAAGAATCAAGAACGTCCTGATACACGAGAAACTTCACCTCAAGGCGTACATCCTATTACGATTGAAGAACCACCTAATCGTGAACTTGAGCACTACAACAAGATTTTTTCTCGGATGCTCCAACAACCCAGACGCATATCCCAACTACACTATCAGGGATAACAAACTTTACCGCTGCATCCATTCTCCCGATCGTCTAAACGATGACTTTATTTGGAAAGAAGTTCCACTACCTCGAGATAGGCATACACTTATTGAAGTTAACCATGGTTCCCCTTCAGAACTCCATCTTGGTATCTTCAAGACATTCAAGAAAATATCTTTAAAATACTATTGGCCTGGTATGTTTAAGGACATTGCCAAATTAATCTCGTCTTGTGAAACCTGCTTAACCTACAAACACCCTAATCATTCTCCCTATGGTCTTATGGGTAAACCCAAACTTTGCTCCAGACCTTTTCAAACTATATCCTTAGATCTTATGGGTCCATTACCTATGACTCGAAGACGAAACCAATATATTCTAGTAATTAACTGCAATTTTACTAAATATACTATGATTTTTCCCCTTAAACGTGCTACTTCAGCTAATATTATTAATGTTTTGGAAAATTCAGTTTTTCTAGTTCATGGCATTCCTCAAACTATTATAATGGACAACGCGGTTCAATTTCAGTCGCGAGAATTCCACTCATTCTTAAATTCTTATAACGTTCCTTGTATTTTTCACACAGCTTTATATTGTCCTCAGGTTAATCCTACGGAGAAGTTTAATAGTACAATTATTACAGCTCTAGCATCTCTAGTAGGAGACGATCATAGATCCTGGGACAACCATCTTGCTAAGATTCAGTACGCAATGAACAGCGCTACAAATGTAGCTACTGGCTTTACTCCAAACTTTTTAGTCTTTGGTAGGGAAACAATACCTTGTGGTTCCTTCTATACTCCAACTCATAACCTCGAGGAATTGATATTTATGCCTCGGGATATTTACGCGTCTAATGCTGGTCTCCTCTCATCTATTTTTCACAAAGTTCAAACTAAACTTCACATAGCTCACGCTAAAAATAGCGCTCGCTATGATCTTCGCCGGTCTTTTAAAGAATTTAATGTGGGAGACACTGTTTGGCGTAAAAACCATGTTTTAAGCAATGCCGGCGCATACTTTAATGCTAAACTTGCCCCTAAGTTCATCAAGTGCAAAGTGATAGCTAAACTGTCACCACTAGTCTATGTGCTTGAAGACCCTAATGGAGTTAGAGGCAAGTGGCACATCAAAGATGTAAAATCATAATTTTTTTTTATTAACTGTTAATTTGTATATATGTATAAATATCACCATCATTCTCACCTTATTATTTTGTTTGATGATCCAGTGTTCTTCAACACATCTTGCTTTAGGACCTCGAACTTTCGTTGGTTAATCTTCACTTTTTATTTTTATTTCAGACACATCTCGTTAGTGATGTTGCTGATCTCTGGCTTTGAGCCCTACCGCTCTGGCCGTTCTTAATCTTTACTTAAGTCATAGCGACTAAAGCTTGCTTAAGATTAATTTCTTTAACTTTATCTTCACTCAGGAGCGGATGACAACTCCTTAAATAAGCCGGGATGTCCTTGCGAATTTTTTTCTCCACGCAGGAGCGGATGACAACTCCTTAAATAAGCCTGAATGTCCTTTCGAAAACACACTTTTAGAGTGGTAGTCATTGAATGTGAACTCCACCCTTACCTGAATGCAGATGATGAATGTAAGAGATGGTATATCTGATTTTGCCTGGTGATGTCTGTTACTGCAAAGCTGTGTTTTTATGGTTTGTTTTAGAATGTACATATCAAAATTTTTGCTGAGTCAAAAATTTTCCAGGGTCGGGGGGGAAAATGTAGTGTTATGCTACTTACATACCATTTTACACTATTTTGAATTTATTTTTCCATTTTGTTTTTGATTTTCTGCATTAGCCTCAAAACTGGATATTTTGCATCACTTTTATTTTCATAGGATCCTGTAACGTTTTTAAACCATAAGAACACAATAACAAATCATTTTCACTTCGTATTTTCACGTTATCAGCACTTTTTAAATCGGTGTCAATGGAGTCTACCTTTTTCGATCTTTTATTTAGTTCTCCGTAACTCTACAATTTCGGGTTTCGTGCGCGCTCTTGCGCTACCTTTTTTCCTATATAAATAATATCTCATTTTTCACTTAAATCTTGCCGTTTCTGTATTACGAGCTTAAAACCAAAATTTGACATGTTTTGACATCGTTGTTTATCTGGTTGTCGTGGCAATTTTTATTCAAATATTGTTACCGGCCTGATGTTTTTACTTCAAAAATACTCTTTTCTTCTTGGCCATTTACAAAAATTTGCTTTTAATTTAAATAATTTCAAATAATTTCTCGTTCTTATCCCAGATCCGTCAAAAAGTATAAAAGCCGAAGAATCGGCCGATAGAGGTCCTCACTTCAGCTTTGATACGAGAAGCACCTCTTAAAGGCTTTATCCGCACTGCCTCGGGATCTTGCAAGCCTTCTCCTGAAGTCGTCGCCTAGCCACGCCTACGCCTCCACCTATTAGTGCCCGCGCTATCTTCGGCCGCTGAGCGTGTTTGTCTCAAGCGCTGCGTGTTCCTACTCCAGACGCTGCGTGTCTACTCCGGACGCTGTGTGTGTCTACTCCGGACGTTGTGTTTGCCTACTTCAAGCGCCACGTGTACCTACTCCAGACGCTGCGTGTCTACTCCGGGTGCTGCGTGTATCTGCTCCGGGCGTTGCGTGGGCCTACTCCAAGCGCTGCGTGTACCTTCTCCAGACGCTGCATGTGCTTTCTCCAGATTCTGCGTGTACCTAGAGCAGGCGCTGCGCACCTATCATAGGCATAGCCTGTGCATACTTCGTTGCAGTATCTTTATTTTTGTTATTTTTTTTTAATAATATTGTAAATCACTATCATCATTACAGCCCATCATCACCTTCATACCTTTTTTTTATAAAAGAAACTGTAAATCTTTTCAAATTTTTAAATAATTTATTTTATTTTTGGTTGTTTTGTTGTAGTTAGGTTAGGTTATTTAGTTTTTAATTGTCGCTTTACGACAATATTTGACGATAATTAAGTTCACTTTATGTTATAAAAGAGTAAGAAAAGAGTATAAATAAGTGTTTGCACTAACTCCGAATTAAAAGGCCACAAGTAAAAAAAAAAGAATAAGGGTGACAAGCGAGCACACAGACCACCTGAGGGTAAGTGGATGCTGTGGTCCATGGACATCTACATTTAACCTCGATTAAGAATCAAAATGCAGGTGCGTTGTCACCCATGAGAACTAAGATGTATCTGGTTATCTACACTCACTATATGAAACACAGAAGCATTAAGCTGCTACTCCGTACGCCGGTATTCTGTGAGAGCATAGTCCTTCTCCGGTCGAGCCGTCGCATTCGCGCTACAACCATAATAAAGCTACAGCGTGGCTCTACCACGTTAGTATATTTATACCACCCATGTCTGAGATGAAGCATATTTTACTAACCTTTCAGATTTAGAGATAGTAACAATTATTGCTAGACCATAGACCATTATAAGTTTACTACGTAGATCAGACCAAATTATTCTAGTTAAAATACTTGAAGCGTCAATGTAATTGAGATTAAAATGAATCAGAGTCACCTGTCGTGAGCTGGCCGTAGTTTAAGATTAGATTTTTTTATCTCTGAAGTACTGGATGCTGTGAGATCACGTAGCCTTTATATCCATTATTACACATTAAACGATTATATAAACAAAAAAAAAAACACTGGCAATGTAAGTGTCAAATGCTTGTGTTAGAGTGGTTAAAGTCAGTAGTTGAATGGTAAATTCGAAATCGGCACTGATGTTTCAAGGTATTAATAAATAGTTGCAGTAAAATTTTAATTAAATTTACTCTGTAGTTTTACATTGATATTTTCACCTAGAATAATAATAAGTTAAGTAGAAAGTGGCGACAATCTCCTGCACTGAGGTTTACTTACAAAATGTTAGGTCACCGGATCGACGACCGGACCGCAGTTGCACGTTGTGAACTATTTCACAAGATACGAGTAGGTGCCGCTAAAGTGGTTAACAATACAAGTATAATATTGGACCATTGGACAGGACGCTCTAACTGTAAGGGTTTTGAAGGCATTTTCACTGGCAGATAGCTGATATTATAAGGAGTAGCTTAGGCTACTTTTATTTCAGAAAAATAATTAAGGTTCCGCGCAAAAAAAAAAAATTAAACCCTTGAAATTCATTGTTATAAATTCCACGCAGATGAAGTCGCTTGGAACAGCTAGTACGTACTAAAATTATGACATTAAATAGCACTTAAAAAGTGTGGTTACTAGGCTGAGTATCAAGTCCTTCCTATGATACTCATGTGTACTAATACTAACAATATATAAATATAAAACACTGTAATGTATACAAATGGATACATCAGCCACGAACTTTTTTCCTACGCGCCAGTGTTCTAACAATTGAACGTGCGACATGCGATGATGTTATTTGTAAAGATTGTTTCTAATAATTTAAACTATGGCTTTGGATAGTGCTTTGACTAATATTAATCGAAATCCGAATGTTTGGTCGAAATGTTTCGAAGCTTTCGGACTCTACGCATAAAGAATTTATGATTGCAAACGCTTCCATGATACAAGAGAGATTTTAAATATAAAATGTAATTTTTGTCCTTCTTTTGCCTCAATAGCATATCTTATAAATCTTAATTAACTTCTGAATTTAACCTTTGACTTTGACATCATTTTCAGGTTAACCGGAGTTATCAGTGGCAGATATAATAAAATGTGTAACAGTGCTATTGGCGTAAAGACGTGTTAGTGAAGAGAAGAGAGTGTAGGCTACTACACTCCTAACTTACGCCGGTTGTGATCCACCCTTGAATTTTTTTTGCAATCGTTACAAAGTCAAGTCTAGTTAAGAAGTCACAAAGTCGGTATTTATGTAATTTTTAAATTAAAAAGATTAAAAAATAACTTGTATTTAATAAAAATAGTAAAACATTCGTTATAAATATCTCGAATCACGGTATTTTATTGTAGTCACAGTACTTGTAGTGTATAAAGTAATAGTCACAGTACCTACTTGTAGTCAATAAGGTGCGCAAATGCGCGAACACACAATCCACATGATAGAAAATGGGTACTGCAACTCATAGATAACTTCATCTATCCTCGATTAAAATAAAAATTCGGACGCTTCGGAACCCTGAAAGAGTAATATGGAATGTTCCATTGTCCTATAGGATATAATTTAGTAAAGATTTCTTAGGTAAATTGTGAAGGGTCGAGAGCACAACTTTTCTTTATAGAAACAACGTGACAAACAAGCACATAGTCCACCTGATGGTAAATGGATGGTGTGGCCCACAGACGTCTACTTTTATCCTCAATTAAGAATCAAAATGAAGATGCGTTGTCACCCCTGAGGACTAAGATGGAATGCTTCGTTTCCAGTAAAAGGGTCTCCGGTTTTCTACACTCACCATATGAAACACAGCAGCATTAAGCTGCTATTTTACGTTGGTATTCTGTGAGAGTGCAGTCTTTCCCCTGTCGAGCCGACCCATTCGTGCTACAACCATAATATAGCTGCAGCCTGGCACTACCACGTTTAAACTGCACTATACTATTGTGTACACTTTTTTTATAAATATAGGTGAAATATTTTGCAATATGATTTAAAAGGTGAATAATAAGACAGTAAAAATTCGAGCATACTATTTATAAAATGCTCTAGAAAATACGTTTGATAAGCCGTGTCGAAGTCGAGAACAGTATCTTAACTGATACTGTTGAACTATTGACGTCAACAGATTCCTTTAAAACATTCAGATTTCCATTTAAAAATATGTTATTGCAGTACAGAAGGTTTATCACTCATCGGGATATACATATACTATTACTAATACTACTACGACTACTATTACTACTGCTGTTACTACTACGACGACTACTACTACTAGTAGTACTACTAAGGTACGCCGTTCTGTAAAACCAAAACTAGGAGGACAGAGACAAAAACACAAAGTCGTATATAACTAATATATTAAGAAAAAATATCATACAAGCTTTGGCAATAATTAGGAAGACTTAGAAAATTCTTCTAAAATAGACTAACTATACTTACACTATACTAAAATCAACTAAAATATTTACTATAATTACAACAGTCAAAATGGCGTCGATAAAGTAGCGCCTTTTTGACCCTTTATTATTTGATTGATCAATGAAGAGCTATCGTATCATAAATAAATCCATTTATATAAACAAGGATGTAATTTTTGAATTATAAGAAAGTGACCATATTAACCGCATGACCATATTACCCTCACGTACTTATAGTATCTACTAATAGTACTGCAATAACATGGTGTTAAGCCCTGCCGATACCAATGAAACTGACGTCAAAATAAAAAAGAAATATTTCGAAGATCCGACGACGCGTATCAGGGTAGGGCGGCGGACACTTCACTACCCTAAAACCCGCTCTAAATTAAGAGAAGCCCTGTGCCTAGCCGTGGAACGTGTATACTGTAACTATTTAAGGGCTGAATGCAAAGCTGGTTTATAATATATAATACACGCATCAGAAATACCCAAGTTAAGACATGAGTAATCATTATTACGCATAAAGAGTATTGTTTTTAAGAAGGAAGGATATATTTAGGAAATACAGTAACTAGACAGATGCACGCAAAATCATTAAAGGCCGGAAACCGTTTTTTATTAGTTCCGCTATAATTTACAATTAAAGTCGAAATTTTTAATGTGAAACTTTTAATAAATAATAAGAGTTCTATAATTGATTGTATAACTCAAATGGGGATCGTTTGCCGAAGAGAATCGCTCTGCAACTGCGTTATGTTTTTTATAATGATAAATAATATTATTTTATAAATTAAAATAGACAAATATAAAAAATACCGGTTAATAATCGATACTGATCGATCTTTCATCAGACATATCTCAAAACCTGAAAACAAGATTGAACAACCAGTGCGTATTACCAATAATGACTTATGGATCTGAGATATGGTCCTTCACTGCTGGTCGTATGAGGAAGCTTAAATTCGCTCGACAAGCTATGAAGAGGGCTATGCTCGTGGTTTCTCTGCGTAATAGACTAAAAATGAAATCAGCAATAGATCAAAATTAACCGACATAGCCCAAAGGATTAGTAAATTGAAGTAGCAACGGTTTCGCGAAGAATGGGGAAAGAAGGGAAGACAAGCGGTGGGGAAGAAAGGTTCTCAAGTGGCAGCCTCGCACCGTTAGTCTAAGTGTAAGACGGACCGCCTTCATCACTAGATGGAGTGACGATCTGGTAAGACATGCAGGAACTCGATGTTTGAAGGCGGATCCGGACCGTGCTTTGTGGCACTCCTTGGGGGAGCCATATGTTAAGCAGTGGACTTGTGAAAGGCTGTAATGATTTTGATGATGAATCGATATTGATACATTTATATAATGAAATCAAACGTCAATCTATAAAACGGAGCCAATCACAACCCTCACCGGAGTTACACAATCACACTGAAGATCTGAACACCATATGATAACTGGTCTTTAAATTTAGTTGTACTGAAAGTTTTTTGACACAAATCTTTCTCTAAAGTGAAAATGAAATTAAACCATCGAGAAATTTCTGTTCTATCAAATTGAGGCAAAAACGATATCATGAAGAAGACAATATTATGAAGATTGTATAAGATTACTGGCACACTTTGAATATCTATTAATATAGTATAAAATTTTATTAAACGGATTATGACGTGCAAGACGCGACCGTGGCATAGATTCGTTATAAAAAGCCTTATAAACAATCCAATTAGACAAAATCAATTGGATCTGTGTTTGTGCTGGTAATAGTTCTGACGTCTAACGTTGACCACCGTCATCAAACCAAAAATAGGATTGACGAAAACTGAAGTCAAAATTAGAACATGCCTTTTGTAATAATTGGTAAAATTCTTATATAGATATATAGGCTAAATTATGGCAATAGATTCGTTATAAATAGCCTTATAAACAATCCAATTACACAAAATCAAATAGATCTGTGTTGGTGCTGGTAATAATTCTGACGTCTAACGTTGACCACCGTCATCAAACAACTAAATTAATAGGATTGACGAAAACTGAAGTCAAAATTAGAACATGCCTTTTGTAATAATTGGTAAAATTCTTATATAGATATATAGGCTAAATTATGGCAATAGATTCGTTATAAATAGCCTTATAAACAATCCAATTACACAAAATCAAATAGATCTGTGTTTGTGCTGGTAATAATTCTGACGTCTAACGTTGACCACCGTCATCAAACAACTAAATTAATAGGATTGACTAAAACTGAAGTCATAATTAGAACATGCCTTTTGTAATAATTGGTAAAATTCTTATATAGATATATAGGCTAAATTATGGCAATAGATTCGTTATAAAAAGCCTTATAAACAATCCAATTACACACAATCAATTAGATCTGTGTTTGTGCTGGTAATAATTCTGACGTCTAACGTTGACCACCGTCATCAAACAACAAAATTAATAGGATTGACTAAAACTGAAGTCATAATTAGAACATGCCTTTTGTAATAATTGGTAAAATTCTTATATAGATATATAGGCTAAATTATGGCAATAGATTCGTTATAAAAAGGCTTATAAATAATCCAATTACACAAAATCAATTGGATCTGTGTTAGTGCTGGTAACAATTCTGACGTCTAACGTTGACCACCGTCGTCAAACAACTAAATTAATAGGATTGACGAAAATTGAAGTCCTTCATATATAATTAGAACATGCCTTTTGTAATAATTGGTAAAATTCTTATATAGATATATAGGCTAAATTTTGGCAAATATATCACGTACATTAATAATATTTCAATGCAAGATACCAATTCGTAAGATATTATGTAATTTTCTTAATAACGTTATCATAAAATTCAATAATGCATTTTAAATAAAAATTTCCAAATGAAGTGTTATATCATGCCAGAAAATACCGTTATTACAACATAATCTCTATTTTATAATTTAGACTGCTTTCGACCGTCATTTATTTTCACTAGACTGACAATATTGGCGTTTGAGAATGCAATACGAAATTCTATTTCTGATAGTTTATTAAATACCTCGTAATTCAATGATTTTGTTACTATTATTGCAATAACTTTATAGGTTAATGTTTATTGTATCGATATGTATAGATTTATACGAGCATTGCGTGACATTGTGGCGATGGCACGAGCAGGCAAGGAATGGCAGCCGGTTGCGCTCCATTCGCCCGAAAAAATAAACACTTTTGTTTTCTAACAAGTTCCGCAGACATTGACCGGTTACTATTGATGATAGTACAACGTTTTTAAGCGATTCGTTCATCGAAAAAAGTTGGTTTTGAAACGAGAATGATGAATGGTCAGGTTAATATTATATAATATGTATTATTCTTTAAAAAATAATTCGTAACCTTTGTATACATTCCACATTAACAAAAATTAGACTGATAAAGTACAACATAATTATCGTTAATATAAATTTTTTGCACACAATCCACGGTCTCCCTTCTCTGAGATCCAGATTTCAATTTGAAGCGAGGCTGAGCCTCGGGCCTCGGCTCAGGACTTTCAGAAGAGTTTAAAGTAAAGTTTAAAGAAAAGTAAAGTTGGCAACCATAGAAATTACAAATTAAAAAAGTTTTTCAAAAAGTTTTAAATTTTATTAAATTTTGCGCTTTGCATACCTGTAGACAATATTAGCTACTTTATTATTTCACACATTAAAGATATGTAAAAATGTATCTCTTCTGCAGATCGCGGTTGAATAGACACTGTTTTAGGTGGCGCGGGGCAAAAACATATCTATATTTTACACTCATTGAATCATCTTCGCTTTATGCGTATTAATAGCCCAGTGTGTGTAATATGAATATTCCGACTTCAATATATGCTACCAGGTCTAAGACCAACCACACTTCATATATATGGTGGGGGGGGGGGATCCCCTCTTAGGTTTAATATCTATAGCCGTCTTTGAGCCTTTCCAAACAGGAAATATTAGGTTGTTATATGTAAGCAATAGCTGGTATATGATGAGTCAAATAAGGATAATGTGCCATTACTTGTAACAATTCACCAACGTCAATGAATTCTAAATTACGTCGTGCTGAATTGTTTCATGTTTCCATGTACAAGAACAGTTTAAAAATATTGATAATAGTGATAGATGCTTACCACAAAAATATACTTATAAAGCTTATAAAGAATATATGATTATAAAGCATATATGCTTATAAAGAATGCTATAAGGCGGACATCGTTTTAAAAAATGACTCAAATTTGATTTGGATTTTCCTATAGCCTAGCCTATATACTTTTTTTTAATAAAATAGCCTATATACTTTTTTTGAATAAAATAGGGATCGAATTTTCCTAAAGAGTTCATCACATAAGTTCCGAATACCTATATACGAGCATTGATAAATACGATATTGCATAAAGAAAAAAAAAAAGAAGTCTCACTTGATCAGACAAGTTGTCACACCACTGATGTGCGGCAGTCTTCTTTCCACCGTTTACCCCATTTGCGAGGTGAGGAGTCAGAGGAGTACCAGTAAACAAATCTTCTGTAATGCTAATGTCGGATGTGATTCGACCACGCGGCACTGGAGGTGGCCCCTGAGGACCAACGAAATCAAATTGTCCGTCCCACATATCATACTCTAAGTCCAGGCTATCTTCTACCTCAATTGATTCCCCCATTGTGCCTTTTGAGCGGTTAAATAAACCCGACTTAAACATTCAAACGAAATACAGGAACGATATGTTCATAAAACTAATTGCTCTTTGGGTTGTTTCCAGTATTGCACTTATCAGACGTTATTTTAACTTAAATGCGTAATCTATATCTTATTTAAGTTTAAATTTCATTAAAATTAGATTGATCGAGGTTTAACTTCAGTATTTTAATGGCACACTGGATGAACTACTATGTAAAGAGGAGTTTAATATTACTTTAAATACTAATTACAATGTACGTATCCAATTATTAATAAAGTAATCACTTAAGTCACATTTTCTTCTTAGTAAACTTCACGAAACTGCTTTTCTAAAAACTGTTTACTGTCTTGTATTCACATTTCAGTAATGATACGATTTTTTTTAATTATCATCATACACCAGTATAAGAATTATATCGAGTAATAAGAGACTTCGGCGTACTTTATTAAAAACTTTTAGCGGTTGCTCTAGCATCGTTTATAAAAGCTACTGTATGGCCGTGTTCATTCACCACTTAATTAACTTCACATTAAACACAATCCAGTTGATATAATTCGTTATAACGATCGCAATATAACTGATATAGTCCTAGTATTTAAATACGTGTTGTTAGTACACGGTCGCGAGCCTCGATCGGCACTGTAGTACTGTGGAACGGACGCCCAGTGGCGCGCCCCACCCGTCCACGTAACATTATGATTATCAAGCTGCCAACAGCCGCAGTCATTCAAATAAATAAACTTTATTCGCTCCCTATTCTGTGCATATGAATGGTTGCCTGATAGATAGTTACGAGGCAATAACCTCTTTCATAAATGCCCCAAGTCCCCTCTGTCTGGATGCATATCGTAATAAAGCGGGTGAAGGGTCGGCACAATTGTTCGGACATATTGCCAGATGCATAAAGCATTCCGAACTTAAACACATTTGAAGGTACTAGGGGCGTTCAATAAAAAGTGAGAATGAGTTACGTTGCACATAGCTAACTTTTATTAAATGTTATTTTGTTTTACGACATATTCACATTTTAGTGTAATACGCTAACAATTTTCCTCCCTAATATCTTTATCCTGAGCACCTAAAAAGTCCTGTATTGCAGTCACTGCCGTTTTATCGTGTTCGAATGTTTATCGTCTCAGATACTCCTTCAATCTCGGATGTAAGGACTGATGAATATGGAAGATGCTCAAGTATTTCAAAATCTCGAATTGCAGCCATCTCGGTGGCGGACATTGTGAGCCGAGGCGTTATCTTAGTAAACCAAAACAAACTTTGCTAGGTTGTCTCACCGTTTATCACGGATTTCCAAGTTTTGTCCATTGTTGTAAATCGAGCCAAAAACCGATTAGGATCTTGTTGCAACAGTTTCAAAAACCCTCGGGAAATATTCAATCTGGTTAGTTTTTGCGCATTAGCAATCATTCTAGATATCCCGTCTCCAGATACTTTTTCATCCCTGCATTATCAAAAAAAAAAAATTATGCCAACTAACTTTCGATCTTGGTTTCTTCTTCAATAAAACGTACCGTAACAAGACGATTTGTGACTTCTATTTTTTTAAACAAAAGACAATCAGTTTATTTTTGTTTGGGTATCTTACAGATATTTTAGTTTTTCCAACCAGTATTTACTTTTATAAATATCAAAGCGGCATTCTTGCTTTTTTGAACGCTACTACTCATATCCCAAAGCTTAAGGGATTATAAATGCAATCAATAAAATGATTACCTAAAAGTATTTTACGGTATTGGATTTGAGCTAATACGATTTACGTAAATCTAATTTAATTGGATACTTGGACAAAAGATTTGGAATGCCTTATATGATTGACTATTTATGAATTAAAAAGAAGTGAAAATATTGTCGCAACATTAAATGCAAAGTAAAAATAATAGGTAATGAGATAAGAAATTGTGTCATTTAATCCACCATCGACATTGGACTCTTTATTCAAGAGACCGCGTGAAATAGAAGTTCTTATTAAACCTTTGTATCGTGGACGTTATTGAAGGAGAGCTAACGGTTTAGCAACGTGTAATAAAATCTGATCAAATTTAAACACCTAGAAGTAGCACGCATAAACAAGAATTTAAAGGCAAAAGCTTTTGAACGAACGTCTTATTTTAGTGACATTCTGAGAGAAATTGAACTATATCCAGATATCCTATTCAAGTTAATCATGAACTTTAATAAGTTTTATTCTGTTGCATTATAATATTAATATTATTTTTCCTTAATAATCTTTATATATAATACGTATTGCGTCTGTTAGTAATCGCGTTACTACTGTTGACCGATTGAGGTCGTATTTACACAATATATTAGGGTTGAAACTATGAAACTGTCACTTTGTATTAAAAAACTCAAATTTTTTTTCTAAGAAATAGATATTAATTTCATAGAATACTTTATCTTCATTATCTATACGTATCTACCATTTTGTGGAAAGGTCATTTATGCCTTTGTAATAGAACATTGTGGATCTAGTCTCTAAAAGAACTAAGTAGAATTTTTTTCCGACCGCTGAGAACATTTTTCTCCTTGTAGGACATTGTTTAAATTGCGTAAAAATGATAATTGGTTGGGGACAGGTATGGTATCGAGGATAATGTATGGTTTTAAGCTGCAGGTCTTGTAGTGACATAAAACGGATACAATTTGTCGAGCAGTGTGAGATGTTGCGTTATCACGAGTAATAATGGCGAAGATCGATTTGACCAGTTGGGTTTGTTTCTCAGAGAGTTCTTCACAATAGACATCTGCATTTGATTATATGATACATTGATCTCAAAAAAGTTCAAACAGCTTGAAATTACCACCAAATTACTACCATTACTTTTCTATGGGTGAGTTCCGCTTTACGGCATTGTTTCGGAATATGATTTAAAAAAACTCCAATCAGTCGAATTGAGAACCTTCATAAAATATTGTCGGACTTAATTTACAATTTTACTTTAATCGTTTCTATGTTAGCCAGGTTTTATTATTTCTTAATAAATTGGACCATTCACTCTTTTCGCAATAAAGGATCCTGTAATATTGACCGATTGGCAATATGTCACTTATTATGTTTTTTTTTTTAATTTTGTTAATAACTTTATTAGATTATTCTATTAATGTTTTTCTCCTTTTGCGTTCCGTTCCGTTTATACCTCATTAAGTCTCAAAAAGTAATATCACATTGTTTTAATTTAAAGAAAACTTGCTTTACACGAACTGGTTTATAATGATGCTTTCACTTGCGTAATATGTTTTTATAAATATTTATTCATAATATAAATATTATGTAATACATTTTTAACAGTAATGAGAACTCATAAATAATTACAATATTTAAAATGGCAGCGACCAAATAAGCGATATATATATATATATATATATATATATATATATACACACGTAGCACTCTAATAGGTGGTGATTAATGCGAAAATGTATAATCGGTCCTAATAGTGCATATACAATGCCCCATCATTTTGCCATAGTTGCCACACTTGGTTGGCACGCTGGCAACCGGAGTTTTTTATTCTTTTGAGTTGTTATCAGGAGGATGCTGCTCTCTTCCCTCTCTTGCTTCAGTTTCCCTCTATCGAACCTAACGACAGGAAAACTCTAATTCTAGGGGCTGCATGCATATGCATACATTTTAATATTAATAACGTCAGCAACATAAGAAGAGAGAGCAAAAAGAGCATCAAGACTAAATTTTTTATTTGGTAATTATTTAAATGTGACGATAGAGATATTCAGTATAGTGAATTAAAATAATAAATTTTAAAAACTGCGTTATTCATAGCCGCGTTATCTTCTTCTACATTATTATCAGCTCAAATATTCTACTGTGTGTCTTTACTAGTTGTAAGTATGATTTACCATATCACCACGCTTGGCAATTGCGTTTCACCTTTCAGTGTTACCTATAGTCACCTCTTACGACACGGACAGGACGCCATGGGGTGATGAATTCTCTCATGGCGCCATTGATTCATTTCAATTCAATTCATTCATCTCAATGAAAAAGTACGGTTATAATAAGTTGGTGATGAGCGTCCATTATGCGTCGTTGCTTTCGTAATATTAAGCACAGTATATAAATATTCTTCAAAAAGTATCCTTCACGGATTCAAACGCTTTTAACATTTTTGTTCATGGCATCGCGTTTTATAACAAATTTATAGGAGTTGTACACGCAATAAGGGATTTCCATTTCGGTATGTCCCTTAGTCATATACAATTGGATTAGTGGATAAGGGGCGGAGGTGAATAAGGACAGGGGTTGTGTATACATGCCAAAGTAATATTGCATTGTCACAATAGTAAAAATTCATGATTTTGAAACATTTTTCTTTTGAAATTTTACTTGAGCAAAGTCACTAAATATTTAGTACATTATAAACAAAAACATCAATATAACAGTTATACTTATAGGAATTGAAAGTTCCGCGATATTGTTTTTATTATATGTATTTGACTTATTATATTTTGTGTAATATAAAATCTAGATCTTATTTTTCATAAATAAGGGTGACAAACAAAAAGTCCAGATCAGGGTAAATGGATACTGTGGCCTATCTACATCTATCCTCGGCTAGAAATCAAAATGCAGATGTTGTCACGCCTGGGGAATAAGATAGAATGCCTTATTTCCAGTAAAAAGCATCTCTTATACTCCACACTCACCACACGAAAAAGCAGCATTGACCTGCTATTGTACGCTGCTGTTATGTGAGAGCATGGCTCTAAGATTTCAAATTAGAATAATCATCATACTTACGTCATTCTATGCGGCCTCAATTCTGTATTGTCTATTTAAATCCAAACTTTCTTCCTAGACCCTAGATAAAAAATTGTAAAAAATTATATTCACTTACTCCTGTGTGGTGTGTTCTGCATGCTATACGTTTATAGCAAATGTGTTTCGATGCGGGAGCGATACGGTGCATAGGCCTAGCGATGTGAATTGCATTGTGATTTATTATACAGTGAAACCTGGTTAATTGGAATCTCAAGGGACCTAGGATTTTGTACCATTTAAAGAGGTTTTTATTTATCCAGTTTTCCAATTAGACAGGTTTAAAATTTAGTTGTCTCATTTACAGAGACCCCGCTCATAGAGGTCGAAATGTACCGTTATTCCATTTATAAAGGTGAAAATGTTAATGGGAATGCGTATTTTTGGTGTTATGAACTAAGTGTAGGTATGTATTTATTATTAAAAAAACAATACAATACAGTAAAGTTCATGACTTAAAGTAACCGGTTGTTTGTTTATATTTGATTGTTAGAAATTCAAATGTTTGTAAACAACCGTGTCAAACCTGATAAATTGTCTCACTTATAAAGGGAAGAGCTCCCGAGTCCCAATTATAGAGACATCGAAAAAATCTTACAAATCAAATCTCATTTAACCAGGTTCGAAAAGTCCCATTAACCGAGGTAATTCGATTAAAAAGTGCCGGTATCTCATTGTAGTTCTCAATAATAGAGGTTTCTCACTTATCCAGGTCCCACTTAACCGGGTTTCACAGTATATCTTTTATTTATACGATATCCTAACAAACTTATGATTTCATTCAATAATAATAATGATGGATGAAGATAAGCTTAAAATTTTTAATCGCCCTTTTCTGAGTACATCATAGAACATACTTCAGTTGTCAGTGGGTCTGCTATTGTTTTCCATTCTGTATACTATGCTATGAAATATTAACAAACAAATATAAGAAACAAACGAAGATATCTGCGTAGTTTCTTCGTTTCTTATCTGGCCAGAGGTCATTCCAAAACGAGTAGTGGTAGTAGAGTTAATAAAAATTACATTTGACAAACGAAATTTTATGTATTTCCTTACGTCGAACAAATAAATATATTATGTGGATCGGTATACCGTGTCTATAGCGATGTTGTCGTATCGACGCGACGAATCAAGGAAACGCCTAACTTAATTTAGATCAGACAATATTGTTTTATCCTATACTATTAAACGAACAATTCTTGTATATATATATATATATATATATATATATATATATATATATATAATCGGGATCTCGGAAACGGCTCCAACGATTTTCATAAAATTTAGTGTCCAGGGAGTTTCGGGGATAATAAATCGATCTAGCTAGGATTTATTTTTAGAAAATGTCTTTTTGTCCATGTGTTTAGGCAATGAAAAACTGCTACAATATCGTTAGAATTTTGACAAATTGTTAATGATTATAAATAGCTTAATTGGTATAATGGGCGGTCACAGAATCGTAAAACCCCGGTTCGAGCCCAGACCGACCGACCGACTTTTTTTAATTTTTTTTTCAAGTACCTTTCTTTTTTGAGAAAATCTATTTTTTCGAGCCCTTTTTTTAGTATTTTTTAAAAACACGAAAATTTAAATTAAAATAATTGCACTCATGATTTTTTTATTCAAATAACCAGTTCCGTTTTTTCTGTTATGTCGCTAAGATCAAAAAATATTATTTATATTTCATCAGTATGTAATTTGTATCTAAATATAATTTCCAAAACACACGAATTAAAAAAAAATTGAGCGAAAAATACCGAGCAAAGCTCGGTCAACCGGGTACTAATTTTATAAAGTTGAATGACAACATACTATACCATCCGTGACAGCTACTGCGAACTTCAAACAAAAAAGGCTACAACAGCGTTGTCAGCTCTGAGGATAAAAATGAAGCCCAGCCTGTAATTATACTATAGTTCTCTATAGGTACCCTTCAGTCCGGAATACAGGAGTGCTATTTGGCAGCAGAGACGGGTGGGAGAGAGACTTACCACAAAATAACGTTATAAATATATAAATATGTGCTCGATTGCATAACCTGTTTCTGAGCGAGTAATTGATACATCACGATAGCGTTGGTACAAACGTTATTCACTTACGTACAAGTGTAAAAAGATTCATGAAACGCACTGTGTGAAAGAACTCGTGCGAAAGCTCAACACATTGTGTGCAGATGACTGATGTAAGTTAACAGCTACATTGGATTACACGCTAATTATATCGTGTTGCATTACGTTTGTGGCTGTTCGTATATTAATATAAAATGTGGGTGTAGAGCGAAACGACTTAATCGAGCATATTTAATCTTTTTTAAGAAATTTAAAATTTTATGTTTTTATAATGCATATATACTATCTATGAATGTAAGAGTTATAAAGTAAAAAAAATAAAGTAACGTATTGAGAGTTTTGGAGCAGCTAGTGCGTGCTTCTCCAGTGCGTGTCGGTGGACTTCACATGACCACAGAATAAATAATACATAACTATAAAATATTTCTATTTCTTATGCAGGTTACAACCGAGTCATTGATGCGGCATCAATGACTCGACTGAGTATCGAGCCCGGGTTGCTCGTGTATTGACTAACAATCTAATATATAAAAATTAATATTTATTTGATCGTATTTTATGCCTTGCCGTACCGTCGACAGATTGCGGAAAAACTTTCTTACTTGCACTTCTGCGAAGGTTAGGCATAGTTCGACCCGGTAGGTAGCGCTGTTGTAGAATCCATATATCACCCGTGCGAAGCCTTTTTATTTAATTTAGAACTTGTTTTTTAAATATTTGTTACGGCTAATAGCCGAAGTGCGGTTTGGCCGGTCACAATTAGGTGCAACCGATTACTTAGGCTAGGTGTATTCAATTAATTCATGGCTAAAACTGAGTGTTGTCGGTGGCTTTCGGGTAAATCTAAAAATAGTCCTAATAATACTCAAAATGACCATGACTTCTATTAACTTTGTCAAAAATACCAAAGTGCTTGTCAAGTAATATTAGCGATATTAGGGTGGACAAAAACTGTGATTTCTGTTAAATTTGTCAAAAGTATGAAAGCGCATATCAAGTTATTTCAGGGACAGTACACAGTGTACAGGTTAAGGTGCGACAATAGCCGCGGAAATTATATATTATATAACCAATTGCTACTTTTATATTTTAAATCAATGTTTGTAATTAAACATTTCGCTAGGTAATATTATAATGTTTTCAATTATTATGCATTGTAAATAAACGCCTATGCAGGAGGTAAGTATTTCGGGTGTCTCCCGATATCCTTGACATAGTTTCGCTGCTCCCACACGTAGTGCTGCCTGTTGCTGCAAATATCTAATGTTTACATTTGCATGTTCAAAGACAATTAGAACTATACCACTTATTATTCAATCAGAATTTATTATATGTGTATGTTCATTAATATGTATTTTAAATATTTACTAAATGACAAAAAAGAGAGTTGTTTAAAATTTCAAACAGAATTAAAAGGCATAAATAGGTTTAATTATGTAATTAATTAATTAATTTAACATCTTTGAGTATTCGACTAACTAACATATTATGGTCTACTCCTTCGAGGTCTCTCCATAGATTACCGCATAAGTGGACGATTTTTGCCATTGTCATAGCTGCCACGCTTAGCAAGTGGGTTAGCAACCGCAGTTCTTTTTTTTTTTATAGAATAGGGTGACAAACGAGCACACAGTCCACCTGATGGTAAGTGGTTGCTGCGGCCCATAGACATCTACATCTATCCTCCATTAAAAATCTAAATGCAGATGCGTTGTCACCCGTGAGGACTGAGATGGAATGCCTCGTTTCCAGTAAAAAGGGTCTCCGGTTCTCTACACTCACCATACGAAATACAGCAGCATTAAGCTACTATTTCACGCTGGTATTCTGTGAGAGCGTGGTCCTTCCCCGGTCGAGCCGACCCATTCGTGCTACAACTATACTACTAATATAACTGCAGCATGGCTCTACCACGTAAAAAATTTCTTTTCTATTTGTTGTTAGGATGGTGTTGTTGCTGATCATCTGCTGATTTGTTTCCATATACACCTTTACGCCACCCACCAGCCACTTACGACACCTAAGGTACAACGATATGAGGTAACGGATATTCTTACATCGCCACTACACCGAGTAACTCGGTAAACGTGAATACGAGGAAAAAATTCCTCAATTTTCACTTAGATGTGATAGATTTTTTTAAATATTTTTTGGCATTATTTTTCTTTCGGATCTTTTGTGTGGATTTTTTTAAATATATTTAAAAATATTTGTTTTATAATGGTATGTTTCATAAACATTTACAGTGTTTCACTTTCACTATCGCCAAATCTTCCTCTGGAGTTTTATAAGAGGCGACAAAGGAAAACTGAACCAGGGAAGGCAGGCAGTAGCATCTTCCTAATAACAGCTGAATAAAAATAAAATTTTTCGGTTGTCGACCCGCTTTTCAACTATGGCAAATATTTTCCGCATGAGGTGATCTATGGGGAAACCTATATTCAGCAGTCGATTTTTGGTAGGTTGTAAATGGAAAGGGATACAGTATGAAAGTTGCGAGGCATCTAGCATTCAAATTAGCGATTATCAATCCGCCTGAAAGTATTGCGATTACTGAAAATAATACCTACTTGGATTAAATCTATGATACTGATAAAATGTTTGTGTAAGTTTGTGATATGTTGCATGTGTAAATAAGCCTAACTAGGTTAAAACTAAGATCTTAAGGCTAAATATAGAACAACAAAAAGTAGGTGAAAGGAGTAGAGAAATTAATTAGCATTTTAACTAATTTAAGCACATTATAATATTCATGGGCCGGCCATATAGCTCGAAGAACCGATAACCGATGGGGAAGAAAGGTTCTCGAGTGGCAGCCTCGTACCGGTAGGCGTAGTGTAGGGCGACCCCCCACTAGATGGAGTGACGACCTGGTAAGATATGCAGGAAGTCGATGGATGCAGGTGGCTCAGGACCGTGCTTTGTGGCATTACTTGGGGGAGGCCTATGTTCAGTAGTGGACTTGTGAAGGGCTGTGATGAATGATGATGAATGATGAATAATATTCACACTAAAGTTAAAAGGTAAATTAGCTTTTCTATGTGATATAAACAACATTAAAAGCAATTTCTCCAAAATGCCATCGTCCGTTGCTTTGTATTCTTGTACGCAAATATTGTCCTTATTGCTAAGGAACTACTGTCAACAACATACAAATTACAACTATTGTCTAGAATTCAAACGAAGGGCACATTCGCCCACATTGATTCCGACGTAACGCTTTCGAGGCGGTTACTAACGTACACAAAGATACTTTCTAAATATGTCAGTTGTCAGTACTCGACGTATAAATAGTTTATATACAGGCTTCCTTTACTTTTGGAGAAGGTTATATATGGCACTGTTAGTCGCGCTGCTCCAGTACATGTTGGCGAACTTAACATGTCCACAAAATATTTTATTTCTTCAATTTTAGGCTTTTTTCATTCCTTCTAGCGAAACTCAATTCGCTATTCCTTTTCAAGTTTGGATTTACTAAGGGCGTTTGGATTTATAGCGTTTGGGAGAGCTTACTTAACGCGATAGACGTGTTTTGTGATTTATCCAAAGTATTTGATTGCGGAAATCACTCAATACTACTTTATAAATTGTAATATTATGACCTTTATGGACCGGTTTCGTTCTTTGGATGGATGGACTTTAGCAATAGAATTTACAAGTTAAGATAAATTGTGTAAATTTTGCAAGTTCTGTAATAAAATAGGTGTGTCACGGGGATCCATTTTAGCCCGTTTTTGTTACTTATTTACATTAATGATTTATTGTACTTACTTCACAAGATCATTAACATTCTATTATAGTATTCAGATGTTACTTTACTGATATTCAAGATTAACCGAAAAACTGAGACCGCCTGTGATGGACACAGTGCTCCAAATAAGATTTTATATTGCTACCACGTGAATTATTTAGCGTCTAATTAAAAAAAAAACTAACTACATTGAATTTTTGTAGCCAAATTAGACTTTATTGACAAAACCATATTTTGGGAACTACTCTGGATTGTGGATTGGAATAGGCTCACACATAAAAACTTTGGCTAATAAACTTCGCTGCTTATACTGTTGAAAAGATAAGTCAACTTACGGATTTGGCTTGATTAGTCAACTTAGGTTAGTTTGCATTATTTAAATTTACAGCATAACGTCGATATTTTATTAGAAGCACTTGCACCTGGCGTGAATACTGTTTTTATTATTAAAAAAAGGGAAGTGTGTGCAATTTATAATTTGCGCTCTCGTGGTTCGTTAAGGGCACTGTTTAAAGGAATTGATATTCGAACTTCTATTAGCCGGTAAATATACGAAAATATTGTGTGTGTACGTAAACATGACATATTTTACGTCTAAAACAATGATCGACACCATCAGAAATAGTGAAAAATTTGATGATTCTGTAATTCAGATTACCAAAGATCATTCATAGAGCGATGCACAGAATATATATTAAAATTTTTTAGGATATTTTAAGCCTTTCCTGAGACAAATTCAAAAACTATTATAATTGTTATAAATTGGTTTGTCCAAAGCATGGAATGGTGTTATTCCAATTCAACACGAAGCTACGTAAATTTGTGACTTAACTACCGGTTGTGTGATTATTATTACTAGATTTTACATAACTACATTGTAAGTGCTTTAAGAGATAATAGTAAGTGGTTTCAAGCGAAATCCAAGTGTGTTCAGTAAAACGACTTAATGTGGCAGGGTATGATGTTTTTTGAAAAGTGAAAAGCAATAGTCCACCTGATGGTAAGTGGATACTGTGGCTCATCTACATTTATCCTCAATTAAGTATCAAAATGCAGATGCGTTGTCACCATTGAGGACCATCACCAAAAGGGTCTCCGGTTCTCTACAATCACCATGCTGAACACAGCAGCATTGTGTCGCTATTTTACGTTGGTATTCTGTGAGAGCGTGGTCTTTCCTCGGTCAAGCCGACTACAGATACCTATCTAAATAATATTTAGATATCTATGGAGCCGACCCATTCGTGCTACAACCATAATATAGCTGCAGCATGGCTTTACCACGTAAAAATCACTTTTGCCCCCCTTTAATATATTCGGGGAGGGCGATGGCTTCCACATGCGTTATACTTGTGAACAGGTGTTACATGTGGGGCTGGTTTGTTCGCTTCGCTATGCACTGATGAGCTACAAATCTTTAAGGTTCTTTTTTTGAGTTCATATAACATACTGAAATTACCGATAGGTTTGCTACTAAATTAATAAAAAATGACATAATGGATGACTGACGAAAAGGAGGATACCTGGAGTTTCTTCTCCGGTCAGAGGAACTTCTTTCCGAAGTTTTATTAGTTACATTAAAAAAATTACATTTGACAAACTAAATTTTATATTCTTAAGTCAAAGATATAAATATACTAATTCATTTCATATCGCTCGGGTTGCTCACGTACTTATAATTTACTTACTCCTCTCGACAAAAAGTTATTTAAGTCTTCTTTATAATTTTTAGTGATTCATTTTATCACATTTTTGGGTATAAAAAAAATCCAAATCGCGATGTTCGATCATTAAGTGGTTGTTTGTTAATGATCGGACGGCTGGACCTCAAGCTAGAGTCGGTTCGGTAAGGGAACCGTCTTATCGGATAGTGAACTACCGTTAAGAATATAAAATGATTCTTAACATTATATAATACATATATAATTAACAAGAAAACCTACAATAACATAACGATAATTCTAATAGGACATTCCACCGTCCTCAAACCCCCAGTCGATTCAGTTCTCCTTCTAATTATGTATTTTAGTTGTTTAACTTACATCAGCACATGAAATAGGTTTATTAATATTTATTACGCGCCGAAAGTAAATTTTGTAGTATGATATAATATTTGGTTTGTAAACATTTAAAACGCTTGTATTCAATACACGTACCAATCACAATGCGGTAAGGATTATAAATCTAATTTAGCCATTTATCATATAGAGGCACACATTTGACCGGAAGTGGCGCGCAGCTGACAGTGAGCTTCCGTCGGCCATTGCTGTCGTCCTGCTATCTAATGGACCGGCACGATGCATTGTTTAAAACCCTTTCCTATGGTGATATCATAATCTATACACATAAATAAAATAGAAGTGTCCGTCTGAAATATTGAAAGAATTTTCTTCTTTTAAACTCTAGGCATAAAAATTTTTAAAACTTTTTGCTGTCAGTCCGGGCTGATCTTCGAAATGGCCAAAGCGATTGTGATGAAACTTTAAGAACAGATAGAGAGCAATGTCAAAGGGATCTTGATTATATTTTTACCGACTTCAAAAAGGAGGAGGTATTCTATTCGACGTATGTGTGTGTTTTTGTTACCTCATAACTTTTCTCTGGGTGAACTGATTTTGATGATTTTTTTTATCTGAAAGCTGGTGCTTCTCTTGTGATTCCATGTAAATTTAATCAAGATCTGACCGTAGACCAAATACTACCGAGACAAGACCTAGTAGATTTGGAGTTATCTGTAACAATGCGTATTTAATTGACTTCGAATACATTGATTCGGTCGTATTGAAGTATATAATTAGTAGTACATATATAGTAGTACATAATTTTTTATTTTACCACTTACATCCGAAAAACTTGACGGGTTTTTTGTTTAAACGAAAAATTTACAAAATAATAGTTTTTTATTATCTAGCATCTAAATCATGCTAAGCTAAAATCATGTAATAGTTAATAGATTCTATCCAGGCGTACCGGGGCAAATTGCTAGGAACTAATATAATGAGGTCATTGAATTATAATTAGGTCAGTTTAGTTTGTTGGAATCCTAGAGAGAGTAGAAATTATACAAAAGTTTCCTTGAATAAATTTAGTGTAATGTTTTTTATATTTTGTTGAAAAAAAAAAGTGCTTAGTTTTTGACTGTAGCCCTGTTTTGACCACACAGTTCGTAGTACCTATATTATTTGTAATTGTCTTATTGTTACTGGTGCAACTGCTGGTGTTTGTTCAGTTCTTATTTACAGATTTTTATTGTATGTTTAATTAAAGAGAGGTGGATACATTAATGGCTAATTTGAAAATATACCTAATAAAATTGGCTTACCACCCTCATAATCATTTAAAAAAAATCTTAAATAATTCCTTTGGTTAAGCAAAATAAAATTTTACGCGCTTCTAATATACATTAAAAGTATTGTGTTTACATCGTTTGGCATGTTTATTTTTCCGTATGCAATATCTATTTACATCGGCTCCATGCAAGGTCGGATCAGCGCTCTGCCAACTACGAAAATAAATGTTTCCTTAAATCTTTTAGTGAACACAAGGTAAATATGAAAACTGTTTGTTTACATTATAATATGCGTCGAAAGAAATATATTTCCCGTGGCATGTAATATTTAAAGAATTGTAAATATATTGCACTTTTCAACAAAGAGGTGTCTTTAATGTCATAAAGTTAATTTAATACTGCCTATCAAAAGTCTACAAAAAGGCAACCACAGGTTTATATGATTTTCAGTCCATGTTCAGTTTTACGTAATCAGGAAGATGTTGCTAGCCCATATATCTAAATATACTATAGTTAATGATTTCTCTGAAGTCTGCAGTTTGTGATCATATCCTAGACGGCCCCAACCATTACATCAGATTTGATAGACCACAAATCCTCGCGAAAGAACACCGATTCCTACCAAGGATGATACGTGAGGCTATTGAAATTAAAAAACATCCTAATTTCAATAGAGAAGGAGGCTGGGTACTACCACCTGCTTGGGATCCTATAATCAATAAAATTAAAACTAAACCCAAGCATACCACTGCAAGACCTCAGGACATAGTCAGTTCATTTTGCATAGATCGGACCATAAACAATAATTAAAAAAGCTGAAGGTACTCCGGGTTTAACAATGACATCGGGACGTCAGTCATCTCAGTCCCCCGTGACCATGGGTGCTGGAAAGCGCCCGAAACGTCGGGAATTAAAAATAAAAATAAATAGTAAGAAAAAATAAACGCGATAAAATCCGTAAAAGTAGTTTTAATCATATACTATAGTTAGTTTACATTAAATCTATGCTGCTGCCCATTTCCTGGTTCAGTTTACCTCTGCCTGCTCTTCCGACCTCCTTTTACTTGATAGAGCCACGCTGCAGCTATATTACGCTTGAAGCACGAATGGGTCATCTCAACCGGAGAAAGACCACACTTTCACAGAATTCCAGTGTGAAATAGCAGCTTAATGCTGCTATGTTTGTATGGTGAGTGTAGAACATGGGACAACATTTTTACTGGAAACGAGGCACCCTGTATTAGTCGTCTTCGTAGTTGTTATCTATCCTCGATTACGAATCAAAATGCAAATACGTTTTCACCCGTGAGGACTAAGATGGAATGCCTCGTTTCCAGTAAATAGGGTCTTCGATTGTCTACACTCATCTATACCCACACTATACGAAACAGAACAGCATTAAGTTACTATTTAACGCTGGTATTTTGTGAGAGCGTGGTCCTTCCCCGGTCGAGCCGACCCATTCGTGCTACAACTATACCAGTGATATAGGTGCAGTATGGCTCTACCGCGTAATAACTTGTACACTCTAACTAGCTTGTACACTTTTACACCTTCTAGAGGGTTATTACATTTGACGGATAGTTAGAACTTACTAATCTTCTTCGTAGCTTTGTAGTACGTTCTTATAGAAATTCTAATAACACCATAAGTCATACTGTATATAAAAAAAGACTCATACTAATCGATATTTAAACGGTGTATTTCACCTCCATCCTTCACAATTAGCTATCGAGCACAAGGGCTCTATGACAGTAAACACGTGGCAACTGAGCTTCAGCACGTAAAGCAAGTATTGCACATCAACAAGCTTCGGGTACCGCGTCTACGTTACAAGTGATCGAATGAAATCAGCCATAATCGAGTATGTGATTGCTATACTAACATATGTCTGAGGAGTCACAGGCAAGTTCGGCTACATCTAGAAGCGGGATTCCATAAAAACATACTAAAAGCCGCCAAATAAGATAAGTCAATTTTTACTATCGTTCAATAGTCATATCCCTCTAAAAGATGCAGGTGATGGTGAATGTGGTCTCTCTTACATAAGATTAACCAAAAGATCCATTAAAATCCACATAAAAGAACATATCGCTGATTTGAAGCTCCAACCCTTCAGGAAGTTTGCAGTAAATCAACATGTTCAGGATTGTCCCAATCATTATGATAAATCATATATCAGATTCGATAGACCACAAACCCTCGCAAAAACACCGATTCCTTGCAAGAGTGATACGCGAGACTACTGAAATTAAAAAAAATAACATTCTAATTTCAATAGAGGAGATGGCTGGGTGCTAATGCTATACTATCTGATTGAGATATTATAACTAAAATTAAACACAAAGCCAAGCACACTACAGCAGACCTCAAGAATCAAGATACTGTGTGCTTGTTCTGCGTAGATAGGACTAAAAGTAATATTCAAAAGTTGAAAATAGCCTTCGATAACTATTAATGAGATAATTAAAAAAGTTAAAATCAAACGCGATAATTAGTTCATTTCATTTGTAGTATTCTCGTAAATATAAGAAATCACAAAAGAACATACGTATTTATCAAGTGTATCTGTTTGAGATAAATAGACTTCGACACCTTTTGAACGACCACCATGAAAGTTAGAAGGTTTTATGCTATTTAATTTGTAGTAATTTAACACTAGATGGCGCTGCAGCACATCAACTTATATACCGTTCAAGCTATCGCCTTGAAAATTGGTAACCTACCCACAGGCAGGACGAATGCTGGGCTTTGCTAGTATAATTTACTAATAGTACCCGGTTGACCGAGCTCTGCACGGTATTTTTCGAACGTTTTTTTTTAATTCGTGTGTTTTGAAATTATATTTAGATACAAATTACATACTGATGAAATACGAATATAATTTTTTGATCTTAGCGACTTAATAGAAAAAAATGAACTGGTTATTTGATTAAAAAATCATGAGTGCAATTAGTTTAATTTAAATTTTCGTGTTTTTAAAAAATACTAAAAAAAGGGCTCGAAAAAATAGATTTTCTCAAAAAAGAAAAGAACTTGAAAAAAAAAATTTAAAAAAGTCCGGTCGGTCTGGGCTCGAACCATGGTATTACGATTTTATGACCTCCCAATATACCAATTAAGCTATATGATTAATAAACTGTCAAAATTTACCTTCTTAATCTAACGATATTGTAGCAGTTTTTTATTGCCTAAAAACACGGACAAAAAGACATTTTCTAAAAATAAATCCCAGCTAGATCGATTTATTGCCCCCGAAACTCCCTGCACACAAAATTTTATGAAAATCGTTGGAGCCGTTTCCGAGATTCCGATTAATTTATATATATATATATATATATATATATACAAGAATTGCTCGTTTAAAGGTATAGGATATAGGATATGCTTAATCGTTGCTGCGTCCGTTAGTGATCATGTAACTTCTGAACGACTTTAACAAATGAGGTTCACACGTTTATAACCCATTTTGTAGAGAAATGGTTTAAAGCTATGCTAGGATCCATTTGGTGGCGCTAATCGGTTATCGGTGGCTCTGAAGTAAATTTATGAACAAATTCTATATTCACGGACCAAATTTACTTATAGTCCTACGTATTACATATGTTCACCCCGTCGTTACAGAGAATCCAGAATGTAAATACTAAATAAAATTTATACAATCCAGCGGTAATTTTTTACTATCGCGATCCCCTCGTTTTTTGGCTCTATAAAATCCAAAAATCATTCGATACCGATGATTTTTTTTAAATCTTCGTTTTTACGGCGGATTTATGAAAAAAAAAGGGAAAATGTCTCACCTGAAGATTTCATATAGTTTTATGACTTTAAATGTGAAAACTTCTTCGAATATAATCGTTGGTAACTTTAGCATTAAACAAAGTTTATATATTTTTTTGTTAATCTACACAAAAAAACGAACATTTAAAAAAACACATTGAAAAATGTTTGTTTATTAATTTTTTATCTCACTTAAAGTTTTTATATGGTTTTCTGACTTTAAATGCTATCATAACCGCTCTAGAAAATCGAAATAATTGTGTACTCGTAAAATCAAACGAAGCGAGCTCGGGACTTAAGGCATTTCGACTCGGATGGGTTAGGTTAGCCATCTCCTTCGTGGTTATTTTTTTATAAACCACTCAGAAGTAGGCTTCGGCGACCGGGTTTCCCTCGACTGCGCTACGGGAGAGAGTTGGGAGGGGGGGGGGGGAGCACCACGCCACTCAACGTAGCGCAGTCGAGGGAAGCCCGGTCGACGGAGCCTACTTCTGCTTCTGAATGGTTTATAGAAAAATAACCACGAAAGAGATGGCGGGGTCTATTCGCTCGTTCACTCGACCCCACCATCTCCTTCTAACCTAACCTGTCCGAGTCGGGATGCCCTAAGTACCGAGCTCGCTTCGCTCGATCTTACACTCATTAAAACAACAAAATAAAAAATTTATAAACAAAATTTTTTACTTTGGTGTTTTAATGAGTGTAATTTCATCATTTTCAATGTTTTTTAAATGTTCGTTTTTTTGTGCAGATTATAAAAAATTTTAAACAACTTCATTCGATTATTTGTAAAAAAGTTATCAATAATTATGCGTGAATGAGTGAATTTTCATGAACATTTAAAGCCCTGAAACCAATATCAGTTTTAATTTTTTTATTCCTGTAATTTTTTTAGTAAATCCGCCGTAAAAACGATGATTTTAAAAAAAATTATCGAAATCGGATGATTTTTCGATTTTATAGAGTCAAAAACGAGGGGACCACGATAGTATAAAATTACCCAATCCAGCATTATAGGTACATCGTGCACAATAATCATAACATAATTAATTTTTATGTCGTCCTTTTTTATAGTATTCCAGTAACCTCTTTTCGAGAATTACGACGTAAGAATTGTTATTTGTAGTAGTGATTTGGGTTCATAATTATTATATTTGGTAAATTTTATTACAAAATTAAGCGGCTAGAAGCTAAACTGTTTAGTAACAGAAAGTATGTACCTACCTACGTACGTTAACTCAAACGACCTCGGAACCATTTTGTCGTTGATAGTGACTTAATGAGCGGATGTATTACAAACGACGTGTTTGAAGAAATACATATTTAGTAAATTTTCTAGAAGTTATGATACTGATAATTTAAAAAAAATTAACGTATTTAAGAAACTACTAATTTATCAGAATAAGTTATAATTAAATTTGTCAAATAAAAACAACATTTCGTGTGCATATTAACTTAAAATTTGTCTTTCAAATTGTCACATATCAGATTATTACAGTTCCGTGGTAGCTCAGATGGTTAACGCTCGCTGTAAATTTCATATTACGCGAGCAAACCAGGTTCGATCTCCGTCGGCACCAATGAAATTGTTACCTAATTGCAATTTTAAGTGCTGATTTACCACGTGCTCGGCGGTGAAGGAAAACATCGTGAGGAAACCTGAATGTCAGAGAAATAAGAAAAAAAAATTATTTCGAAGACATGTGAAGTTCGCTAACACGCATTGGGGCAGCGCGGCGGACAATTCCTTGCCCTAAAACCCTCTCAGAAATGAGCGGAGGCCTGTGCCCAGCAGTGGGACGTATATAGGCTGTAACTTTACTTTACTTATATCAGATTATTATAGGGCATAGAAAATAGTTTGCAAAACTTTGGCTTTGTTCAAACGTTGGTCTGCATTCAGTTGAAGTTAAAACGGGTAATGGTGGACATATATACGCTACGACAAATCGTTACGATCAGACTGTACAGTTCGAACGGTACAGTTTATCGTACATGGCATACAAGCCATATACGCTACGAGAAATCGTTACGATCAGACGGTACAATAAACAGTGCCGACGCACACGTGTTAGCGATGGCTTCGCCGGACGACGTTTTAGCAGTTGTTGGATTAATATTCGCCCTGAAAGAAAAAAAGTGAAGCTGAAAAATCTGGTGCAAAGAATGGCTAATGAAAAGAAGTGTTCATTCTCATGTCAATTTGTTGGCGGAATTAAAGATGTTTCGAAAAGACTGGCACAATTTTGTACTAACTAAACTAACTGTGTTTTGAAGTCTTGCAGTGGTATGCTTTGGTTTAGTTAGTTCATTCTGCGTAGATCGGACCAAAGACAGTAATTAAAAAGCTGAAGGTACTCCGGGCTAACTTTGACATCTGGACGTCAGTCACCTCAGTCCACCGTGACCATGGGTGCTGGAAAGCACCCGAAACGTCGGGTATTAAAAATAAATAAAACGCGATAAAATCCGTAAAAGTAGTTTTAATCAATGTATAGTGTTCGCGTAAATATAAGAAATCATTATAATAATGATGGTTTATTAATTCGTATTAATATCAAAAGAAGATAAATAAGTAGCCGCTGAATTTTGTATTGGTTGGGATTGACCTTGTTGAGAAGTTTGCAGAATTGACTGGGAACCTAGATGTGTTTGGATTTCAAAATTGAATTCTGATAAGGTACTGGGCTATGATTGTTTTTTTTTTTTTTTTTTTTATAGAATAGGGTGACAAACGAGCACACAGTCCACCTGATGGTAAGTGGTTGCTGCGGCCCATAGACATCTACATCTATCCTCCATTAAAAATCAAAATGCAGATGCGTTGTCACCCGTGAGGACTGAGATGGAATGCCTCGTTTCCAGTAAAAAGGGTCTCCGGTTCTCTACACTCACCATACGAAATACAGCAGCATTAAGCTACTATTTCACGCTGGTATTCTGTGAGAGCGTGGTCCTTCCCCGGTCGAGCCGACCCATTCGTGCTACAACTATACTACTAATATAACTGCAGCATGGCTCTACCACGTAAAAAAACCAGGTGTTTAAACCAGGACTGGGAGTATGTGAAACGGAGCTGGTAACGTTGTAACCATAATTAGTAAAACGCACACTAGTTGAATCAATCAGTTGGTGTGAAATAGTCAAATTTTCCATTTCTGCGAGAAATAATGTTTCGTTAATTATTTTTTCGGCCAAAATATGTTGACGTTTTGTGAGGTCCCTCAGCTTAGCAGCAACGTTTGCTCCAAAAATATCAAATCGATCATTACTGATTGCGGGCCTTTTGAAATGATTTTGAACAGACTGTAAAACATCAGTAGTTAGGTTTTCATTTGCATTCCTTTTTGGCCATCTCCTATTAAACTATGTGTTTGCAATCGAACGAGTCTCTGGAATTTACTGTGTGCTTGTAGGTGACTAGGGAGTGAAGTTGACTGGGCACCACAGGCGGCCGGAGATGACTGTGCTTCACTTTCAATTTCCTGAAACAATTTTTTTTACACTTCCCACGCTCGGAAGAAGAATGGAAGGATGTGGCAAGTGTTTGAAAACAGATGGAATTTCCCGCATTGATTAGGCGCAATGGATGTTAAACACATAGCAATTTTTCTTCCGACTGGATATGGCTCGGAGTATTTCAACTATAAAAACCATCATAGCATGGTGTTATTAGCAATCGTTGATGGAAATTATCGATTTCTTTTATGTGATTTTGGAACAAATGGAAGAATTTCTGATGGCGGACTACTCAAAAACACAAAGTTTTTTGAAAAACTTGATAACAATCTGTTGTGTACTCCAACTGACACAGTTGTCGCAAATAGCACCAGAAATTTGCCTTATGTGTTTGTGGCTGATGATGCGTTTCCACTTAGAACAGATTTAATTAAACCATTTAGGCAAGCAGACTTGACCACAAATAAAAGCAGAATTCTAAATTACCGTGTATCACGAGCAAGACGCATCGTCGAAAATGCGTTTGGAATCTTGGCATCTCGATTTAGAATTTTTCACACAAAAATTAGTATTGATGCGAAGAGAATAGAGTCTGTCGTGATGGCCAGTTGTGCTTTACATAATTATTTAATGAATAAATCAGAAAGTTCTTATTGTGAACAATAATGCTTCGACGTAGAAAATGTTGATGAAGGGTCAATAACCCATGGATATGATACAACGGATTCAGCCATAGTTAATTTACAAATAACAAATCTTGGTAATACCTCAGTTGCAGCAAAAAAAGTCAGGGAAGAGTACATGGAATACTTTGCAAGTGAAGGCAGCGTTCCGCGGCAAAATAATTTTATACGTTAACTAATCTATACTTAAACTGTAAACTTTGGGAGTAAAACATTTAACAAAAAAGTTATTTAATTTCATTAAATACCTACGCGTTAATTCACTAAGTATATATTAAGACCTTATTACTATGTTTATAGGGTCTGTCAACGGGGAGACGGGGAGGGGAGTGTGGGAGCGGCCATGAACTCGAAGCGAATGCATAGTACTCTACTGACACCACAGGACTAAAAACCATAGACAAAATAAAAAATAGTAAGGAAAGCCGACCGTATTGGAACAATCTGTATAATCACACCCAAATAACTTACCTCGTTGTCTGTTGATTCGTCATCTACATTAGAGCGTGAATGTCTTGATTCTTCTTGGTCATCCAAAAACAGCAACATAGAGTAATACCATAGTTTTGTTTTATACACTTCTTGGGTTCCTGCTCCTGATTTCTTCGAATCAGCGATCTTCTTACGCTCTTTTTTGTAAGTAGACCGAATGTTGTTTATTTTTTTACGACAGCATCTTTGTTAGCACTAGGGTCTAATATTTTCAATTTTTCAATTAGTTTATTGTACGCTGAACGTTTTAAATCGCGATAGTAATACTCTTTGCCTATAGTATTCCAAAGACTAGGTTCACTGCGATATAGCTCAATAAATTGTTCTAGCCATTCGCGATTAGTTTGAGACGCCATCTCCATGACGCGTGCCAGTGCGAGTGACTACAAAACTGAACACAAAAACTGACGAGCGCATACACATTACGATCAGTCGGCACAGTTCGTCCGATTCCGATTAATCAATTGAAATTTTCATACTGTTCCGTTCGACTGCACAGTCTTAAAAAATCGGACGAAACTGTACAATTTCATAGCATACATGTAGCGATTTATCGGTACCGTTCGAACTGTACAGTCTGATCGTAACGATTTCTCGTAGCGTATATGTCCACCATAAGTTACTTGTTAAATGAAATAAGGTTTCGAGCTATGCCTTTCTGTTTGTCTATCACAATTTTTACACATCATCGATCAGTCGTGAACCGAGCTTATATATTTCTGATAAATATTACGTTACTTTACGTTCGATGCTCAGCGCAAAGTCTGATGCGACCTGGTTATTGTTTCTAGAGTGAAAAGAACAAAATTGAAAGGTTTATTTAAGAGTATTTCGTGTGTAGTACTGATTAAAATTAGTTTTATGTTTTAGAGTAAAAAGATTGGAAGATGAGTGCCAGGTATTCTACATACCTACTTACTATAAACGTCTTACATTTATACTAAGCATTTCGCTGTACAGATATTTAAATTAATTAACACACTATCAATGGCCCCAAAAGACTGCCTTGAGGAAGACCATTTTTCTTTGAAAACGCCACCTTCATAATTTTCTAAATGTAAACATGAAAGAGACTCACTTAAAATAATGATGAAGTTTAAGTTCTCAGGCATAGTATTAACATAATTGTCGCTTCAAAATGAAGATCATAGTGTTGTAAATTATCCAATTGTGCTGAATATTTGTGAGAGAAGAAAATTTTTAGTTTGTTAAATAAGTTGACATCAGATTACAAAATTATAAGTGATATTATATATTGCTAAACTTCAGACACAACGTACAAAAGATTACAATCACTTAACTCAAGTGAACTGATTTGATTTGAAATAATATTCGTCGAACTAGCTGTTATTCTAAACTAAGCATAAGAAACTGACCTTATAATTCAGGCCTTGAACGTCCTCCTCCAGCGACACATCAGAGTACATGTCGTCGGCTGGCTCCCCACCTGAACCGCAGCCCGACGAATTGAATGACGACGACCGGTATAATTGGCTGAAACAATAACATAGTACGTTATAATTTCTTTACTAATGTGGATTACCATGTCTGATTAAACTGTAATTATTGGTAGAGCTGACATCTATCGCCAATTTACGTTATCATGGCAATATTGTAACAGCGTCATCTGTTAGATTGCGTTGCAAACTTTAAGTATGTATCAACTTGAAAAACTGTCAGTTTGAACTATAGGTGGCGCTAATAAATAGTAGTAAAACGAAGTACTATCAGTAATAAGTAGGCAGCAGGTATATAGAAGTAGGTAGTTTCCGTGTGGTGACCACAAAACAATGTACTTTATACGGTAGTGGCTGCGTAAACTAGGAATCTGACGTCCCATTTCGTCCTGTAGGTTTTTAAGAGGCGACTAATAGTAAAAGGAAATGCCAAAAACATCCAATAGCTTCCAATAGATGGCGGTGTAACCACCTTGTTTACGTCAGGTGTAATATACTCAGAGCAATGACGGGAAGCAGCGTCAAAGGCATCAATCCGCTTGTCAAGCCAAACCCCTCCCACAACAGGGGCGGCCCATGTCCAGGTCTTCATTAGTCTTTATTAATCATTATTCATTACTGCCTTTTAAAAGTCCACTTTAGTAAGTTATATTGGCTTCCCGCATTGGTTGTCTCACAGGGGAGATATTTGCAGTTTGGGGCAGTAGTACCTATGTGCTGTAGAATAAGTAAGTTATAAAGTGAAAATCCTACACTAACAATTTAAGATGCCGCAACTAAATTACAGTTTATTTCCTTAACTTTTTATATATTTTGATCTAACCTACTGATCTGACTTGAACTACGTAATATTAAAATCATATACCGTGATCATATAGGTAGGTATGATAATTATGACCTTAATCTATTCGTAATAATAAAAATATATTTTTCGGCTTTGGATACAAATACAATCAATTAGTAAAAAATTAAGGCGTAATGTAAATTGGGTAGGTACATTGTTGTGTATGTGTGTGCTCTCTTTAGTACGGTGTAATATTCTTTTATATATATATATATCACAAAGTGACTAATATTAGCACTTAGTATTAGTAAAACAGTTTATAATTTGTACCTTGCTAAGACATTGGAGCCAATTTGCCGCTTCCCCGAGCTGTAACAAAAAAACAGAGTTTTAAGCAACACTTCATGCATTCTGTCTTATCTTTTCTTAAATTTAACTTTTCTTCTTTGTCAGCCTGCATAAAACCGAGTGGTGGTAGTATATTTGTTTAAAAATACCAAACCCCAATTTCACAGACTGGTGATGGGGAGCAGCACTACAAAGGTGGGGGAGGGAGGTTTGTCTCAGAACATACCAGATGAGTAATGCCTATATCTAGGAATGGATTAAGAAGCTGTTAAAAAAATCATAACAATCTTTTAATGGTTCGTTGCGAGAATGTGCCAACTGGCATTAATTACTTGGAATTTTTTTCCAAACTGACTAGGTTGGACAGAAATTTAGATTCAGCGTATCTGGACAGATTCTCTGCTATCAGGTATCAGACCCGCACAGGTAAGTTTAGCAGTTGGAGAAAAAACAAATGGAATCAATAACGATTTGTGTTCTCGTATTATAAAATGTATGTAAAATCTTGCATGGGAAAGGTAAGTTGAATAAAATTACATAATTTACAAAGTGTATAGCAAAGGCGTGCATTCAGATATGGTTAATTTATTTGATTACTTGTGAACGTCCGGTGTAACATCGCACTCAGCGTTTTCTTGGAGAAAGAAGGAAATAATGTACAATGGCAACACCGACAATTAGTACATTTTATTATCGTGTGGTTTGTGCGTAACTTGAGTCTTACATAAATGTAATGTTGTAGTGTTTTTAAGATTAGATTGCAATAAGATGACGGTTAGAATAAGATAAAAGGCGATGTAATTGTTATGATGGGGTAATAAGCTGCTGTAAAACTACGCATTAATCATGCTTGTGTGCTGTATATTTGGTGAACTATTTTCGGATAATAATATTGTTTTATCCAACTTTTAAGATTTTTTGAATAAAAATGAAGTTACAATTGATCTTAGAGTCCAACTGATAAGTGGCTACTGAAGGAAACACCGGCTACCTAGTATACAGACATATACTAGTATGTATGTACATTTAGGTACAGGATTATTTTCCAATAACCGGCCAAATTTGCAGAAAAGGTTCAGAATAAGTAATAAAGTCAAATGGTGAAGAATAAATAATTAAAAAAGTCTCAAAAATTCTGTCCTTTTTATAATTTAAATTCAAAACGCGTGATAATACATTATTTTAACTGATTTTACTGCGCACGCAGATATTCGTAAGGGTCGATCGGGTGGCAAAACAACGTTTTTGCCCACAAATCATATTTCAATTGGGATAATTTTAAATAAAAGTAGAAACCTTATTTACTCGTATTTTCAAAAGCTGCAATAGCGGTATATCATTACTTATATATTTTATATATTAGTATATTTACAATAGTCGGCCAGGGATGCCATATACGGGTGTTTATTGACCAAATTGGTGATATATTGATGCTGGGAGTTACAAATGTTTTGAAGTTTCTTTGAATCAATAAACATATTAAAATTAAATGTTAAAATACATAGTTACATCTACATATTATTTACCCATAGCCCATAGGATACTTATTATCACGAATCGAGGTTTTGAAAACGTATGCCACAATATCATATATTTCTTAAATACATATATTATAAATATTTTTTATATAATAAGGGTGAATATAGACATCTACATCTACCCTCGATTAAGAATCAAAATGCAGATGCATTGCCACTCTAGATCTAAGATGGAATACTTCGTTCTCAGTAAAAAGGGTCTCCGATTGTCTTCACTCACCACACGAAACACAGCATTGAGCTGTTATTTTACGCTGGTATTCTGTGAGAGCGTGGTCTTTCCCCAGTCGAGCCAGATCATTCGTGCTGCAACAATAATATAGCTGCAGCGTGGCTCTATTATACAACGTAAATTAAAATAAAATAATTTTTAAAACATATACAGCTACACAATACGATATCAATGTAGATATTTTATTTACGTTTTCAAATGAGATTGCCATACCAGTTGAGTTTACCGAATGATAAAACCATGTTAAACACATTATAATTTAATTACTATTGTAGCTCTAATTAAAAAAGAAACTCTCCGTCATATCTACTTGCGTGAGTGTTTGTTTCTTTACGATAAAACGTAGCTAAGATTTATTACCCTTATTTTTTACTTTCTAAATGTAACAAAGCTATTTATTCCAAACAATATATTTGACCCTTTATAAAATTAAAATAGGTCTTATTTATATTATTATCTAAATGCCATAATAGCAAATAAATTCCCTATAAACTTATTGCAGAGGTGTTAGCTTAGACTTAGAGTTAGCTTCTAAGGGTGTTCGTAACAAATATTTATCTGATATATTTATCTGATTAGATTTTGTGTGAAAATAGGCCTCCCCTTAGACTATCTCAAAGAGGAGATATTTGCCATAGTTGTCACGCTTGGTAGGCGGCTGTGCAGCCTAAGTTACTTACTTACTTACTTATCTTCACGCACAATCCCTAACGGGGTAGCCAGAGAGAACAGATCGCCAAGTGTCACGATCCTTACATACCTCTTTCGCTTCTTTCAGGTTCATTAACTTCTTCATACATGCACGTCTAGGTATCCGAGTACTCTTGACCCTTCCCCTCTTCGAGCAATTTGCTCACATGGTCTTCGAAAGTTAGTCTCTACCTCAACCTTTTAATATTTACTTTCCTCTATATATTTTCTTCACCATTCGGTCTTCACCCATTCGCTCAACGTGCCCAAACCATTGGAGTACGCCCCTATCAATTTTTGTGATAAAGTCATCTTTCAATCCTGCCATATTGCGAATCTCTTCGTTTCGCTTTCGATCGGCTATGGTAACGCCACACATTTTACGAAGAGATCGCATCTCCACTGCGTTCAACTTGCTTTTATGCTTCTTCTGGCATACCCAGGCAGCCTAAGTTTTTAACTTTTTTCGTTGTAGGAAGACCCTGCTGCCCATATTCTGGTTTGTTTTCTTCTGTGGTTCTGTCGCCTCTTACGATACCCACGGACGATATGGGGTAGTCGATATTCTTATACCGCCAAGGTATGTTGTCTTTTATTGGATTTTAATATGTTACTATAGTGGGACACCCGTGGGGAGTGCTAGAGAAATCGCTAGTGACACAAATGAAACATGGGTGCGCACGCGCCGTGAAATTGTGTAAGAAAGCGATTGCGTTTGCCGCAAGCGACACTTACAAATTTTTCTACGATTTTCAATTGTGTGTAAATTGTGGCTAGAATTTTTTTTATAAGTTTGAACCCTTTCATGCTTCATCTACACCAACCGGTTTTTTTATGGATACAAAATAACTTATGATCACGCTAACTTAGTTTAACGTTGTAATGATTCCCATATATTCGAAATGCAATCTCAGTGTTGTAACCATATAATTTGCAGAAATGATGAAACTTCAGTTGCATGATAGCCGTCGTGCGATCTTTTAATTTACTTAATACAGATTGACGGATAATACATGCCTGAGTTTTTGTGTAAATGCGAAATTAAGGCTTTGTTCCCAACTAAAGGCATGTGAATCTGAACAAATGAGAAAAAAAAACTGCGTTCGGACTACATGGTCTACTCGAAACTATGCAAGACAATTTTATATTATTATTCGAGAACATATTTTATCTGTTTATATTAAATAGCGATCATTATCATCGCGTGACAGACCCTCGCTGACTGAAATACAATGGAGTGAACTTACAAAATAAAAAAATACGCTCACATCATTATTATGTTGGTAAGAAGTACCACAGCATGAAGAGTACGTACGGTACCATCCACATTAACAATGGAGTAGTGACCGCCCCGCATTTTAATTATCGTAATAATTGCAGTACGCAATCATTTTGGAATTTATAAGGTCCGTAATTTGTCGCTGTAGTTAATCTTGAAAACAGTTTTAAGACGTAAAAAAAACATTCCCATAGAATTTTGATTGAGATTTTCTTTTGTAAGGCAATGATGTCAGATTAAAAGGATTTTGGGCAAACGTATCTTTATAAGACGTGACGGCGTACGTAATATGTAATAAAGTAATTATTTCTCATACGCATTATTACAATTTGAATAAATAAAACTGATTTTATGGTTTTTAGGTTTAATTAAACTTAACGTCGAAATCGCTCGTATATATTTGAATGTTTTTGCGTCGCAGCGTAAGTACGTACGTACGTTTAAGATTAAAATTATAATTGTTAATGATAAAACTAACACTTCTGTTTACTCTCAATAGTAACCACTTCCGGATAAACTTAAAATAACATGTGTAATAGGCTATAAATAACTCAGTCTTACTAGGAGATGTTATTAAATAAAATTGCTCAGAATGGTGTCAAAATAAAAAATATATCTAAATGCTATATGCTACGAGTCTTACACTAAGTGTACGGGCAACGCACGGGCAACACTATTTGTATGGCTTACAAATAACTGTTCCAAGTATGGACACGATTTTTTTATGTAAAATACCTCCATAATACATGAGAAATTCCTTAGCCTTCGTCTTTTTGTTACTGATATACTGTCTTACGATGGCTGAGTGTGGTTCTAAATTCGGATCCCGTATTTCGGATCTGATGATGTTTCAAGTATATTAGGGTTTTGCTCTAGGGAACTACGTAAATAACATCTCACAGTCAAGAAATGTCCTAAATATTTTTTTATAGAATATGTGTGGCAAACAAGCACACAATCAACCTGATGGTAAGTGCATACTGTGGCCCATAAACATCTACATCTACCCTCGTTTAAGAATCAAAATGCAGATGTGCTGCCACCCCTGAGAACTAAGATGAAATGCCTTGTTTCTAGTAAAAAGGGTCTCCGGTTCTCTACGCTCTCCATACGAAATACAGCAGCAATGAGCTGTTATTTGACACTGGTATTCTGTGAGAGCGTGGTCCTTCCCCGGTCGAGCCAACCCATTCATGCTGCAACCATAATATAGCTGCACCACGGCTCACTCTTCAAAAATAATATAAGCGAAATGTGAATATGCTTTTAATTATTTTTCATTCTTTTTTTCTTCATCAGCCCATAAACCCACACTGCTGGAGTTGGCACATGCGCATATCTTCTTCAGTTGTAGGGAGATCATGTGACTTTTGATTATTACTGAATTATAATACTGGAACTCGAGCTGCAATGCTGATCTATAAGACTTCGCTGTCTGTTATTATATTAGTTTTTTTTTTTGCAAAATTTGCTAAGTAACCTTTTCGTGGTAGCACGAATAGATAAGCTCGACCGAGGAAGGACCATGCTCTCACAAAATTCCAGTGTAAAATACAACACAATGCTGCTGTGTTTCATATGTTGAGTGTAGAGAACCGGATCGCCTGTCACACTTATCCTATAAAAAAAAGGAATGACAAAAAATAAAAGCGCATGATATCTAATCATATTTGACGTCAAAATTAGTGTTGTGTGGCTTCAATGCTCAAAACATGTGACGTGGCATCTTTTGTATTCAAAAAGTCGATAACCGCACAATTAATCCTGGCCTAAAATATTTCATATATGTGTAGCAGCTCAATGGTTCTAATATATTGATTTCGTAGCGCAGTAGAAACACGTTGGGCTGCGACTAGATAGTTCCGAGTCTGGATAATTTGTCAATGTTCGTCCATTTATGTTAAACGCCTCCACGATATAGAAGTAACGTGGAGCCAACGTTTTTATAAAAGGAAAAAAATGAATTGACCAGATATTAATTTATGAATTTAGCAATAGGGCTAGCCAATCTCATAGACCCGAGGGTGACTGTGAGTTTTGTGTAAGTCGCAGTCCATTATTTTGGAAGTCCATTACTTTTCAAAATTTTATTCCATTGAATCATTCGAGGGCAAATCCACGTTTTGGATACTTAAAATATAGCAAATCCCCAACGAACCAAAAATTAATAACTTAAATCAGAAGATAGCCGTGTTTAACTATGACATTGGAACGTCGTACACCACAGTCTTCCCGTGATAATGGGTGCATCACGCATGGAGACAGCGTGGCAGAATTTTCGCTGCTCCAAATACGTATTGGCTTTAGTTGTACTGGTAGGTAGAATGTATGACTTATATTGCACCACTTACCCCGTATCGGAATTTTTATTTGTTTACGCTTTTGGTTGCTTATAAAGTAAAAAAAAAAAAATAGTAACTCAAATGTTCAATTGGTATGAATTTTACGATGTAAGTTCTTCAATATTATAGTCAATTAATATCAGGTAGATTGCTTGCATCGTAAGGATTAATTTTGAAATGCATAAATTAAGTTGTAAAATGGCAAATGCGTAAAGAAAAAACAAGTAGGTTTTTACAGACTTAACATTGCGAGGATTGAACCCGCGGTCAATAGCGACGCAGCCAAAAATTTAGCTATTAAGTTATCGAGCTTATTGACTTACGCAAAATTACACAATTACACATAACGCATTATTCATGTGATTACATTATTCTAACTCCGGACACAAGTAATATTTAAATAACTTTCAAGATAAGTACAATAATGAGAATGTAGCAACTTTATTAAATGAAATAAGACATTTTGTTTCTGTATAATGCTTTTTTCATTACCAGGCGACACAATGAAAACTTTTATTTCTCAATCTAGGCTTCTTTAGTCTAAGTAGCGGTTCAAAACGACGTTCCTCTGACCAGAGAAGAAACGGCGCACGAGACTCCGCAGTTAACTATTCTCTTTTTTGTCATTTTTGTCAATGAAGAATAGACCTATAGTGCAGGTAATCAAAGCATGTCAAATTAGACAACACAAAAAAATAATAAAGCTAGTAAATGCGTTGCAACACCAAAACAGTCCCCCGACCAGCGCCCGTTCACAGGTATGACGCATGATTTGATCGTCATCTTACTTCATTAACATACTTTTACATTTTATTTACAGTACAATAAAATTAATCAGAGCGTGAGTTTATATTAAAAATAAATACAAGGCTGCAGCCGTCACTCACGTCACTGAACAATAATATATTCTTTACACATTCCTTTACTTAGAGTTATGGTTTGATGTCCAAAGTATGATTTAGTGACTAATAGTTTTACAGTGTTAGTTCATTCTACCTATAAAGAATACAAAATTCATTGAGTTATAAATCAGTGACAAAATTAGTTTCATTTAAAAAAATGCTTTTATTATCTACCGCATAGTATTTTTTATCTACTGCAATTTCAAAAGTTTTTTCGCCGATAATTTAGAGTAATAAAATGACAAAATATGATTACAACTCAAAGGATAGCTTAATATCTAACCTGTAGGGTCGCTTTCTGTAATGCATGTAAACACCGTTCCGCTCCAGCTTTACAAACAAATAATTTGTTTTTAATCAAACTACCGTCACAATCGGACTCGATCGCATTGAACTAAAGCGACACTATTACATCACTTATTTTTTCTTGCAACATTAATTGGAGTCCAAAACATTGTTTAAAAATAAAAAATGAAATTGAATTCGAAATTTGAATCTGACAGCGCGGTACGTTCTTAGCGTCGGGCGCACGAGTGGCCGCGAGGAACTGACGCATTATAAAGCGTAATGTTGGACCGCCGGACAGTGGCAGTACAGTGTACAGGGAAGTATGAATTATCTACAATAGCCGACTGCGAAACACGCGCCGTTATTAAATCACTAAGCGGATCGCGGCGCTAGGTAGGTGGACGACACCATAACGTCTGCGAATCACTTGGCCTTTTACTTACAAGTAACGTGCAAGACAATCCCACCATCTATCGCAATTTATTATTTCCAATGAAAGTTGACGTTGAAAACAGTGAGATTTTTTATAGAATAAGGATGACAAACGAGCACACAGACCACCTGATGGTAAGTGGATGCTGTTGCCCATAGACATCTCCATTTATCCTCGATTAAGAATCAAAACGCAACGCGTTGTCAACCCTGAGGACAAAGATGGAATGTCTCGTTTCCAGTAAAAAAGGGTCTTCGGATCTCTACACTCACCATAAGAAACACAACAGTATTAAGCTGCTATTTTACGCTGTTATTCTGTGAGAGCGTGGTCCTTCCCCGGTCGAGCCAACCCATTAGTGCTACAACCATAATATATCTGCAGCGTAGTTCTGCCACGTATTTATACAAAGGAACTCTACAAAACACAGTCATGAATCATCTACATCCATCGACTTCGTCGTCACTCCATCTTGTGGTGGGCCGCTCTACATTTGGCTTACCGTTACAAAACTGCCACTCGAGAAATTTTTATTATATTTATTAAATTAAAATAAATTAGAAAAATATAAGAGAGATAAATTATCGATATCATTACATTTAACTTAAACTGGCCAAGTATTGAAAAACGGCAATTTCGTAAGTTAGGGTTTAAGATACAGGGTATGAGAAAATACATTTTGGTCATCATAGGTGACAGCGCATTTAAACTAATGGACGCAGGCTTCCTTTAATTTTTGAGAAAGTAATAAAATAAGGTCAGTTAAGCTCGTTGGGGACTGAGGCTGAAGGAGGACTTTATATTTTGTAGGTTTCTTATTGTCGTTTTTCATCAACGAGCATGTGCTAACTAGGATACGATTCGGGAACGTGTACTTTATAGATACGGATTCGGTTCTAACAGTGTCTTAAAACATACAATACTATAATACATACATATTAGAACGGGAGAGTGAGCGGAGCCCGTGTAGCCGCTAAAATGTCACTAACATGTCAATTCACACGTATATATGTCAACACGAGATGTGTTTTGACGTTACAATCGTTTCCAAATTTCGCATGCAAATTATTTAGAAAAGGCCAAATTGCACACTATTTACAAATAAATATGTATTCAAATTTAAACAATTTTTTTCTAAAATGTGTAAATTTACTCTGTCTGTCAACACAGTAAATTGGGTTTGTAGTGGTGATAATACGACGTAATTGCTTGTATGTGTGCTCCCGGCGACGCCGATCCCCGTAAAAAATAATGTTGATTATTATTACGTCTAATTAGAAAATTAAAATCACTAAAAACAAAGCACGAGTGAATCTAATATCATCTTCAACAAAACCATGCGAACCCATTACCTGTTTCGTGATCATTGACAGATGAGTGGGTGCGTGTGATCCAATCGTTGTATCATTAAATATTTAGTTTTCTAAAATAATACGTATTACCGTTAGCACAGAAACTGAAATGGTTAAGCAGTTGACAATATAACGCGTAATGGATGTACTGCCGTATAGTATTCCGTGGTCGTAGCCAACGTAACATGATCTACGATTTTTGATGTAAAGGTTAGTGTGGATAACAGTGGGGATGCAGTTGAGGTCTTGTTTAATGGTGATTTGTAGATTTCATCTATCTCACGATACGGGTTTTCTTACAATAGCTATAAGGTAGGTGCTTATACAAAAACTCCAAAGCGTGACTTCTTGTTATTGAGGAAGAATCGCAACATAATTTGATACCATCTTGTATAAAATTGTGTGAAGTAAATCAGACATCATAGTGAAACTTTTCAATAAAATAAATACTATCTGTACGAGATTTTAATGTAAATACAAAATTAATTGTTCAAATGCACGCTATCTCTATACCGGTCTCTTTTTATAAGCTTTTTTATTATATAGGTTTCTTCGTACGGTATAAAATTTGTAATCAATTTTGTATTTTAATTAAATTGAATTTAAGCTAGAATTCTCCTAAAAAGGCTACGAGCACTTAAGTGCTAAAAAGGGCATATCTCCTAAAGTATTAAGTCACTAACTTTTTTTCTTAAGTTACTAATTGTCACCAGTTCTTAAATCTTGAAACAATAAAATTTAGGATATTGTCAGGAAGAATTCCAGCTCGAAGGAAACCAATTTTGAATATCATCATCATCACACATCATTACAGCCCTTCACAATCCACTGCTGAACATAGCCTCCCCCAAGTAATGCCAAAAGCACGGTCCTAGCACCTGATCCACGACTTCCTGCTCTACCAGGTCGTCACTCCTCGGGGGGGTCGCCCTACACTACGCCTACCGGTACGAGGCTGCCACTCGAGAACCTTTCTTCCCCACGTATCGCTCCTATATCCGGCCCATTGCCACTTCAGCTTACTAATCCGTTGGCTATGTCGATCACTCTGTTTTACTGCGGATATCCTCATTTCTGAGTCTATCACGCAGAGAAACTCCAAGCATAGCCCTCTCCATAGCTCGCTGAGCGACCTTAAGCGTCCTTATTTTGAATATAACTGCAGTTATTAACAGTCACTCAGAAGAACTTGCTGACATCCGATTGAACTGAAATTCGGCATGCTTAATGTTTTACTTCGATTTTAGACTTTATATTATTACCAGCATTTATTTAACTTCTTTTCTTTTTATGTATTTCTTCGAAATCCCATCCACATCATCTTCTCCACTACCACATCTATTCACGGCAGCGAACAACCGTGCATTTTTCAAGCAATTTTATAACCAATTAATTTTTTTTCTAGGATCATTTTCTTTCTTTCGTAAATTATTTTTTTTAATTAAATTAAATTTCTTTTAATTTTCTTTCCATTGGTCACCGCTAATACACTTCAATAAACACCGATGTTTCCAGTATTTATTGTTTAAATACAGTTGTGGCAGTTAATAAACCAAATTACCTAACTACATAGTTTAGTTTTTGTGATAGATCCGTAACTGTCTACAAAAAAGGTCTACAATTGACAACTTCGTCGGCCCGCGGGTACTTACTGTATTTTTGAACATAAAAAAGAAAAATTATATTCGTACGTATATTCTATAATTTGTATTCTAATAAACTTCTGTAAGAAATTTGTTTTACGTAACTTCATTTTATATATCGAATCCCATCTCAAAAATAATTTTATTGAACTTTTCAAATTCTATATTCGATTTTGTATCCGCATTCTATACCAAATATCCAAATCTCAGGACTGTAGCTCATTTCGACTACGAGCTAAATATTTGTGACAAACTGACAAACAGACAGAGAATACTACTAACTCTTAGACCATTATAATTAGTGTATTGAGAAATATACTAATTATATTGGTCAAGATATTAAGAATTTAACCGTTTCAAGTAAGATCTGTTATAGCTTGTATGAGGAATGGTGAGTGGCGATTTCGAACCCACAAATTGATGTTGAAAACGCTGAAAACAAATTGAGCATTTTAGTTGATAATTACCTTGTAAAAGTGCAGAGATAATGTATTTCTTAACTGTCATGCTAACATAACTTTTGTGCCGTAGTACAACGCAACGAGCTATGATCCAATTTTAAGAACAATGGTTACTCAGATAATGCAACGTTATAAAATGTCAGTGTGCTTTTCTAGCAAATACGAAGGTGGATTGAAAAGTACTCGGCCTAACACAGATCCATTCAATTCTAAAAATCAAATCTACCCACATTATTTAGTTCAGTTCAGACTAGTTCATTGTGTGAAGTTCGAAACATGTGCGATAATTAGTTGTGATTTTATAAATTTATTAACAAAGTAATCGGACATAATTTCCGCGAATGGAGCAAATCGAGCAGCGTGCCGTCATTAAGTATCTCCATAAGAAGGGGCTATCATCAAAAGCCATCCATGATGACATGGTCAGTACATTAGGCGATTGTGCTCTGTCATATTCATCCGTCAAAAAATGGATAGCAGAATTTAAGCGTGGTAGAGAGAGTGTGAAAGATGAACCCCGCTCTGGAAGGCCTTCGACGTCAACTACTGACGAAAATATTAAAAAAGTAATTGATTTAATAATGGGAGACCGCAGATTAAAAATTAGAGAGATAGCCGAGATTATAGGCATCTCTTATGAACGAACTCAAAACATCATTGTCAACGCGACTGCTTTCAGTTGAACAAAAAAGGACGCGATTGACTATTTCACGCGACTGTTTGGAGTTATTTGAAGCCGATGCAGATGATTTTTTGAATCGTTTTGTTACTATGGACGAAACATGGGTTCATTACTGTACACCGGAAACAAAACAACAATCAAAACAGTGGAGAAGACCTGGTTCACCACCCCCTAAAAAGGCTAAGTCGATTTTGTCGGCAAATAAGGTGATGGCTTCAGTATTCTGGGACTCGAAAGGTGTGATTATGATTGATTATCTTGAAAGGGGTCAGACTATAAACTCTGATTACTACTCCACCTTACTACGTCGTTTACGAGAGGAAATAAAAGAAAAACGTCGAGGAATGCTCAGAAGAAAAGTCCTGTTTCATCAAGATAACGCCCGTGTTCACACGTCAGTACAGTCAATGGCTGAAATTCACAACTGTGGCTTTGAACTGTTACCGCATCCGCCGTATTCACCTGATCTGGCACCATCAGACTTCTTTCTGTTCCCTAACCTAAAAAAGCACTTGGGAGTCAAAGATTTTCGACAAACGACGAGGTCAAAGCAGCTGTAGACGCATATTTTGACTCTAAGGAAGAATCATTTTTTTTCAACGGTCTAAATGCTTGGAAGGGGAGGTGGCAAAAGTGTATTGAACTTGATGGTGATTATGTAGAAAAATAAAAATATAACTGATTTAGTATGTGTTTATTTTCTTTGTTAGGCCGAGTACTTTTCAATCCACCCTCGTAGTTTCACTGAAAGTGCTACTTGCCGTACATGTACGATGTCTATATAAAATAAATAAAATTGAAGCGTCTTATGTTGTTTTTTTTTATAGGAGAGGGGACAAACAATCATACGGCTCACCTGATGGTAAGTGATTACCGCCGCCCATGAACAACCGCAACACCAGAGGGATTGCAGATGCGTTGCCGGCCTTTTAGAAAGGAGTAAGCTCTTTTCTTGGCGGTGCCTAGGTCGTATCGGTCCGGAAAAATCGACGGTGGTAAACTATTCCACAGAGAGGTCGTACGCGGAAGAAAACTCCTAGTGAACCGTGCAGTGGTGGATCGCCCAGAATCCAGATGGTGTGGATGGTATCGGGAGGTTTTCCGCGTAGTGCGTTCATGAAATTTGGCGGCTGGGATTAATCCGAACAATTCTTCAAAACGCTTCCCGTGGTAGATGCGAAAGAAAATGCAAAGAGATGCAACATCTCTCCGCAGCGCCAGTGAACCGAGCCGATCGGAAAGCACTCGGTCGTCGACGATACGAGCCGTTCTGCGCTGGACGCGGTCGAGTGGAAGGAGCTGGCACTGTGGAGCCCCAGCCTAGAGTTGGGAACAGTACTTCATGTGCGGCCGAACCTGCGCTTTGTAAAGTTGCAAGGGGTGTGCCGGCATGAAATACTGTCACGCTCTGCTGAGCACGCCAAGCTTTTATATTATATTATTGTAATATCGAAATAACCAACATTTATTGAGCTGACAGGGTTATATGTATGCTATTAAGACATAAAAATGATCATTTTTAGTTTTTGTCTGTCTGTCAGTCTGCCAAGGTAAGGAATGGCTGAACCATAGGTCCCGTACGTCGCGGCCGGTGTTGCTTTATGGGCTGAACCATAGATCCGGTACGTCGCGGCCCGTGTTGCTTTATGGCCTGAACCATAGGTCCCGTACGTCGCGGCCCGTGTTGCTTTATGGGCTGAACCATAGGTCCCGTACGTCGCGGCCCGTGTTGCTTTATGGGCTGAACCATAGGTCCGGTACGTCGCGGCCCAAGTTGCTTTATGAGCTGAACCATAGGTCTGGTACGTCGCGGCCCGAGTTGCTTTATGGGCTGAACCATGGGTCCGGTACGTCGCGGCCCAAGTTGCTTTAAGGGCTGAACCATAGGTCCGGTACGTCGCGGCCCGAGTTGCTTTACGGGCTGAACCATAGGTCCGGTAAGTCACGGCTCGTGTTGCTTTATGGGCTGAACCATAGGTCCGGTACGTCGCGGCCCGTGTTGCTTTATGGGCTGAACCATAGGTCTGGTACGTCGCGGCCCGTGTTGCTTTATGGGCTGAACCATAGGTCCGGTACGTCGCGGCCCGAGTTGCTTTATGGGCTGAACCATGGGTCCGGTACGTCGCGGCCCGAGTTGCTTTATGGGCTGAACCATAGGTCCAGTACGTCGCGGCCCGTGTTCTTTATGGGCTGAACCATAGGTCCGGTACGACGCGGCCCGAGTTGCTTTACGGGCTGAACCATAGGTCCGGTAAGTCACGGCTCGTGTTGCTTTATGGGCTGAACCATAGGTCCGGTATGTCGCGGCCCGTGTTGCTTTATGGGCTGAACCATAGGTCCGGTACGTCGCGGCCCGTGTTTATGGGCTAAACCATAGGTCCGGTACGTCGCGACATGTGTTGTTTTATGGGCTGAACCATAGGTCCGGTACGTCGCGGCCCGTGTTTATGGGCTGAACCATAGGTCCGGTACGTGGCGGCCCGTGTTGCTTTATGGGCTGAACCATAGGTCTGGTACGTCGCGGCCCGTGTTGCTTTATGGGCTGAACCGATTGTAATGAAACTTCACGAACAGAGAGCAATGTCGGGAGTAATCAAGGCTATATTTTATGCGCGTAACTTGGAGAATTTGAATGAGCTTTGATGAGTATCTTCAATCTAAATAACGGTACATTAGTAGATTCCACCCAGCCGGAGCGACTTGCTAGTATTTTATCAAATATAAAAATGTTCGTTTAATAGTAATACATAATGTTAGACATAATATAATCTTGTGATGGCGATGTAAGAGAATCATTATCCTGTTTCGTCCCGTCCGGTGTTAAGAGGCGACTATGGAAAATGCCAGAAAAACCTTATGGCTTCTGATAGATGGCGGTATAAATCTATAAACTGATAAACATCTCGTTTACGTCAGACGTAAGACATCCAGACCTGCGACGAGCAAAAGTCACGAGGTGTCTAGTAACCCAATTAATGCATGATCCCTGCCAATGAGGGCTAATAATCTTACGGTCACCAGATGTCGCTAGTTGACATTGAAGTAAAGTTTTTTGTTACACAATGTCATTTAATTGATAATTTAGTTTTAAATAAAAGTTTATCAGTTTCTAGAGTATTATATTAATACACAAAACAATGCCAAAGTGGTTTGTTCTTTAATTGTTTGCACATTTAAAAAAAATGATTTTTCTATTTCTATCAATATCTCTGGTTTCGTTTATTTATTTTTAATCTAATTAATATAAAATATAACGAATGGTACAAAAAGAAACATCGACCTGTACAATTTTCGGACAAATTAACTTCCCCGCTATGAAATCAATCAAATATTACATTTATATTCATTTAAAGTGGCGGCGCCCTGGTGGCAGAAAAAGTCGTGGATGCCCTCCATGTGACGAAAAAGGCAAATCCTTCTAACGGGGAAGGCCCGTGTCCAGCCGAAGACATTTACGGGCTGTTGAAGAACAAACAACTTAAAGAACAAACAAGGCACAAGAAGAATCCTATACCTTTAAACGAGCAGTTCTTATATATATATATATATATATATATATATATATATATATATATATATATATATATATATATATATATAATATTGGAATCTCGGAAACGGTTCCATCGATTCTCATAAAATTTAGTGTCCAGGGAGTTTCGGGGGGCAATAAATCGATCTAGCTAGGATTTATTTTTAGAAAATGTCTTTTTGTTCATGGTTTTCAGGCAATGAAAAAGTGCTGCAATATAAGAATAGCTCAAGTGGATATCGAGCGGTCGCGATATCGTAATGCCTTGGTTCGCGTCCTGTCTTCGGTCCGATTTTTATCCTTTTTTTTTCAAGTTCCCTTCTTTTCTGAGAAAATCTATTATTTGGAGTCCTTTTTTTTAGTATTTTTTAAAATACGAAAATTTTAATTAAACTAATTGCACTCATATTTCTTTATTCTAATAACCAGTTCAGTTTTTTCTTTTATGTCAATACGATCAAAAAATATTATTTATGTTTCATCAGTATGTAATTTGTATCTAAATGTAATTTAAAAAAAACCGAGCAAAGCTCGGTCATCCAGGTACTAGACATCGAAATGAATAATAATATTTTAGTGACTAGAGAATGATTTTAGCTGCATCTACGAGTACAAATGATTTCATTAACATTTATATTTATAACAATTAATCGCTGTTTTATATATATTTTTACAAATAATATTAATCCGCCGACGCATCCGCTTCCGCTTCTGATATTATACGACAAGCCTATGTTGAGCAAGCGTAGAGCTGAGAGCAGTCGAGTGTAACAACAAGACAGTTCACTTTCTTGAGGAGAACCCATTCCGTTTGACGCCTAACAATGCCTTTGGAGTTTGGACCACTACATCAGTTGCAAATTTGTTTTGCCTGGTTACAATTACACAATAATACATATGTTTTCCCGCTATTGGTAATTATAATATATATATATAACATGTTGCCGACCGCGTAGCCTAATGACTGGAGTTCCTGGCTACAACTTCGCCGGTCCTGGATTCGAATTACAACGAATGACAACCGATGAGGAAAGGTTCTCGGGTAACAGCCTTGTACCGGTAAGCATAGTTTTGGGAGCTTCGCGACTTAATGAAGTGATTAGATTGATAATAGATGCAGGAAGGCGATGAAAGCAAGTGCCTATGTTCAACAGTGGATTTGTGAAAGGCTGTAATGATGATAATTGATTTCGTGTTTTTGACACTGCATTCTAATTTAGTTCTAGGCTCTGGAACTTATCGCAGAACTGTTATAAGCAAAACTACTCGGCATAAGCGTACCTATCTGGCATAAGCAAACCTACTCGTCCTACTACCATCTGTTCTGGCCTTAGGCTTAGTGTTGAAACGCGGTGAGGAGCTCACACTCCTCCACTGGGGCATAGCATAAGGCATTCATGAAACACACGCTTTTGAGTAAGCGCATTAAAGGCCGTCGTTCGAATGTAAATTGCGCACACTGGTTATTCGTCTACGCACTTGCATACGGTAAGGCCACACAGGACAACGCAATAAATAAAATAATGTTTGTCATACACACACAACACGCTCTGCTGCACGTTTGTCACTTAGTTTTTATAGTTAGTAGAGTCATAGTAAAACCAGAATAGTAGATAAACACCCGCGCTGCGCGAGACTTGATGCAGGGTTGTCACTGTCTTTTTGTTTAACAGCTAAGTCTCATTTAGTTTTATAAGTAGTTATAATATTTACAAACATAATACATACGGATACGTACCTACGCATCATATTTGTTAATCATTTCTTTAGTTTCCTCTCAAAGAATCAATATTTGTAAAAAAAAAATCCAGCTTTACATTACAACAAATGCCAAATAACTAAAATATGAGTAATTTACACTGCCCATATATTTAATATCAGCTCAGATTTAATGTTTTAAATTAATTTGATCTGATGTAATATGATCGATCTATTAATAAAAAGTTAATCTTCTTAAACAAAGGCTTATATTAATTTGTTTTACAAAAAGAGGAAATAAAAAGAAAAAATACTGTTAGCAAAATTTTATTAAAATTCCACAGTCTCAAACAAAGGTGATTGCGGTGCGCGGCGGTGGGCGTTACCGACTCGGCCCGATCTTTCCGACTTGGCAACTGTCGTTGTGTGCGTGCTGTGGCTCGTGCATACGGGTCCGTACTGTCACGTTCCAGGCACGTGCACATTAGCGGCGTTCGGTAAAATTCTTAGAAGATAACCTACTATTCTGTTTTTACTATAGTAGAATGTTCGGCAAGGCGCTCGACTGCGACTATTTTGCGCTGTAAATTTTATCGAGCAAACCGTGTTAGATCATCGCCGGCTGGTATGCTAGGCAATGATATTTTTAATTGCAGTTTATAGTACCGATTTATCGCGTGTACGGCGGTGAAGGAAAACATCACGAAGAATCTTGCATATGTGAAGTCCACCGACATGCACTGGACCAGCGCGGCGAACTAATTGCTTCACCTTCTTCCTCAACCTCTCAGAAAATTAACAAGATGACACTGGTCTTTTTAGATAACCTAACAGTGAAGCGTATAGCTTTAGCTTAACTTTTTTACCTTAGAATACAGAAAAAACCCTTTATCCTGAAGCACAGAATAAATAGTAGTACTTCGTACGTCAATATGGTTTAACGTTTATATAATATCCAATATCACTGACCGCCTATTATGGCGCGTACACTTGCGCCTTTGTAATATCGCTTGCAATAACAGGTATTCGGAAGTTGTTACCGTCGCCAATAGCTGGCCACGAGGACACCACCGTCACCAGATAAAATATATTGTGACTAATCAAACGGTATAATTATAATGTGTAAGTTACTAATATTAGACATAATGTCATATTGTTTAAGTAAAAAGCCGCCGAATTTATACGTGGTAGAGCCATGCTGCGGTTACATTAGTAGTATAGTTGTAGCACGAATGGGTCGGCTCGACCGGGGAAGGACCACGTTCTCACAGAATACCAGCGTCAAATAGTAGCTTAATGCTGCTGTGTTTCGTATGGTAAGTGTAGAGAACCGGAGACCCTTTTACTGGAAACGAGGCATTCCATCTTAGTCCTCACGGGTGACAACGCATCTGTATTTTGATTCATAATCGAGGATAAATTAAGATGTCTATGGGCCGCAGCTGCTACTTACCATCAGGTGGACTCTGTGCTCGTTTGTCACTCTATCCTATAAAAAAATCAAATAATCCCACCAATCACTCCAATTTGTGTATCTCGTAAAAGGAGGGTATGTGTTTTTAAGAAAGTTCTCATTGCCTCAGATAGATGGCGGTGTCGTTTAATGTTACATACTCTGTGAAATCCACTCTGTTGTATAGGTTCGTGCGTCCAGGCGTTTAATAAGATTTACAATACGTAACGTAAGCAACAAGCTCATTGTTTTTTTTACGTTCATAGTAAATGCTCAGCTTCTGTGTTGCCGCGGCTTATAAATTTAAACCTTATAAATTGAATTAAATAATTTATGCAAACCAGGGGACTTTTGTCACGGGTTGTTGATTTAGAATATGATTCGAACTGCTTGTTTTATCACTGCATTAAAGTTCTTTATTAGCATGAAGAACAATAAGAGATTAACGGCTGAATTTTCAACCATCAGACAATAGCAATTCATAGGATAAAATGCAATATATACACATTCAACAAGCAATATTTTTTTAATTAATATACCATGTTTTTTTCTGAGCTATGTTCAAAATTTCAAGTCTATAGCTCATCGGGAAGTGCTGGAAATTTGATTTTCCAACTGAAGACTCCACCCGAGACGACAAACAGACAGACAAACAAGAAAGTGACTTAATAACGTGGTAAAATTACAGTTGTATGAATACAAAAATTTAGGTAATTGTTTCACAGATTAAATAATCTATTAAATAAATTATAGCCCATAGTTATAATTTATGTGATAGTTGGTACAGTACCTAGTTCCTAAAGATTTTTAAAATCTTATTTTAAATTCGTTTACCGCTTTACTTTCGTGATTTTTTTGCTTTTTTTATATATAAATAAAACTAAATTACCTTAAGAGAACTGTAACCGAAATTGAACGTAGGTTAGACCTTGATAGTATCGTTTGGTATTGATTATATTAAAGAGACATTACTATTCACGACGTTTTTAATTTATTTTATTCAGTAAGGTCAGAAACAAAAAGTGTTTCAAGATTGTCTTAAGGGTTTCCCGCGTAATTGATATTTAAATTTACGCGATTACTACACATAGAATAAATTATTATAAACATCACTATTTGTACATTATGTCAAATAAAAAAAAAACTATATATTCGTCTAATTTTTATAATAGAATTAAACGCGATAAAATCCGCGCCTAAGTCACACTGACTGAATGAAACCGGCCACAGTCGATCGTGTGCCTGCTGTATTACCATAATATATGTCAGAGGTGTCACACAGACAAGATTTACTACGTCTTGATATGAGCTTCTATTAGAACATTCTGCAAGCCTCCGAAGATTTGTCAGTTCTTACCATCCGTCAAGTGTAATATCCCTCTACAAGATGAAGCAGTGCTCAAGCTTAATTGTGAATGTGGTCTCTCTTATATAGGACAAACAAAAAGATCTATAACTGACGTTAAACATCGGAAAGTCTGCAGTTTGTAATCATATACTAGACGGCCCCACCATTACATCAGATTTGATAGATCACGAATACTCGCGAAAGAACATCGATTCCTACTAGAGTTGGGCCGATTAGCCGTCGACTAATCGGTGAAGCCGATTAATCGGCCCATTTGTAGTCACCGATTAATCGGCTAAAACCGTCTATTAATAAAATTAATCAGCTATCTATTCTATTAATTTCAACAAAGGTTTTTCGTAATTTTCTGCGTGGTAAGTGCGGCTACATTGATATGTGTAAAACTTTAAATGTAAGAAAAGAATAGTTTCTCTCCCATGCGTAAAATCACGTCAAATTTATATGTCGGTAAATCAAATAAATAATAAAATAAGTAGGTTAGTACCTACATACCTTTTATTGAAAAATCAGTATCACATATTTTAATGTTAATTATTCTGGACATATAGGAACTTTGGTAAAAAAAAGAATCTGAGGTAGCTATTTAAAACTAAACAAAAACCTACGTACTTACTGTTTTAATTCTACTTCTTAACTTTTTTCTTATCGTAATGTCACTACTCTACATTACGATAAGAAAAAGTCAAAAAAAGTGAACAAAATAAAATATTAATAATATTATTCTTAATAAACTTAAAAAAATTAAGTGACTCCCTTTGCATAACAAAAAAACTTAATTCTTGAATAAATATTGTTAAATTACACGCATTTAGATTTTTAAAAGACAAATAGTACAATACTTGTTTCTGAACTTAAAACTAAAAAAATAAATTAAATTGTTATTTTTCTGTACCAAAAATTACAATAAATTGTTTTTTTTTTCTGTAATGTTATTAAATAAAGAATCTGTAATCATCTAATAATTTGTTAAAAAGATATCCCCTTAATTTAAAAAAGTATTGAAGGATTTTTAGAAAAATATTTAATTTATTTGTAATTTTGAACCAGTGGCAAATTGTGACGCAAGAATGCCTTAATCTCAGCCCTTTCTAGTTGAAATCGATTTCTTTTTTGTTTCGTAGATATTCCCTGCCTCAGAAAAAAGTCTCTCACTATAAACAGAGCTGGCGGGTCAGCAAAGGTAAACTTTGGCTAAACGGGACATTTCTGGATATCTGGCAGAATTTTTGTTCCACCATTTGAATTTATCATCCCGATTAATCGGCCATTTCTTAAGCGATTAATCGGCTAATCGGCAAATCGGCCAAAGTACTAATCGGCGCAACTCTAAACTACCAAGGATAATACGTAAGGCTATTGAAATTAAAAACATCCTAATTTCAATAGAGGAGGTTGGGCACCACTACTTCTCTTGGGAGCCTGTAAATAATAAAATTAAAACTAAGCCCAAGCGTAGATCAAAAATATTAATTAAAAAGATGAAGGTACTCCGGGTTAAATTTTTACACCGGGATGTCAATAACCTCAGTCCCCCCCCCCCCATGGCCATGGATGCTGCAAATCTCCCGTAACGTCGTGAATTAAAAATAAGTAGTATTCACGTAAATTTAAAAAATCATTACTATAATTTTGCAAATTTAAAAAATACGGTTACCCAAAACGACTTAAAAAACAATGGATTTATGGAGTTTTCCCCCTTTATCACTAGGACGTAGAAGTCTGCTGCTGGACAAGGGTCTCTTTTATAGTAGGGAGGGATTGCATTACGCGTCGCGCTTGGCAGGCGATCGAAGTATGTTATACCGCCATCTATCGGAAGACGTTACATTTACTGGTATTTCGTATATCTATAATATATTTATACAGTTGTATATTTAGTATATTTATATCAATATAGTTGTCTCTTGCCAGATCCACAAGACAAAATGGATGATAGATTCACTTGCCTTGCCACCACACCGCTATGCACCGAACATTGTGAATTTCTATAGTACGATCATTTTTATGTTTCTTAAAATAATCTTACTCTTCGTATGTTCGGGAAGTAGCACCTTCAGTTACACCATAAATTTGCTAAAAATGCAATAACACCAAATAAATAGTAATATTCATTAGATAATTATTATACTTATTTATTAAAAGCATGATCCATGTCAATCATCGCTAAAAAAACACAAAATCTACTAATTTACTTGGTATTATACTCCGATCAACAATTTGTTGATCGGAGACATTATATAAATAAAACTCCGTTAAATATTGATCCGTCCATTCTATTAACGTTCTATTGTGAGAAGAAACAAGAGACACAGTTTCAAGTTGTCAATGAGTCATCGCTCACGTAGGATGGCGTTAATGTCTGACTATTAAGGACAAACTAGTTTTCTAGAGTTGCTCGCACGTGATGTAGCCCTTAATCGTTAAAGATCAGACTGGTCTTTTTTTGCTTACGCAAACCCGCCCTGCGGGGGCAAAGACGGGTTATGTCAGACTCGCTCCGACTAAAACCCCATGGTATTCCACCTTCGCCGCATATTGGCAGTCTCGTGGCTTCCCCTGCTCGGGATACATAGCGCGCCTCCCTCCACGACCTCAAATTTCTGATCAGATTGGCCTAGCATAAGAAAAGACTATTCACGTGTAAGTTTGAACGAATGTAATGAAATGTATTATAATATAGACTTGCAACGAATATTCGGCTATTGTTCGGTATTCGGCCTATTCGGCTACTTTTATCCTATTCGGTCAAATACCGAATACTTAGGTGAGATGTTTTGTTGTAGTCTTACAATTGTTAATTTCTAGTAATGATTAAAATAGTCAAATTAACATTCAAAATTTGATTGTGCTACAACTATACTACTAATATAACTGCAGCATGGCTTTATATTTTATCCTATAAAACAAAAAAACGTGCTTTCCAAGGCACAGGGGTGAATTGCCTGGATGTAGCATCCTGACTCAGGTCAGATTGCTACTGAGCATTTTTGACAAAAAAATCCAATAACAAATTTAAGTCTCACCAGTGACTACTAACTATTAGATCAATAGCTGCCCCTCACTAGATGGAGTAAATCTGGTAGGACATGCGGGAAGTCGACAGATGCATGTGGCTCCGGATCGTGCTTTGTGGTACTCCTTGGGGGAGCAGTGAACTTGTGAAGAGTAATGATGATGATGAACTAGTACATGCAATAGTACGTTGCTTTAATCACCAACAGACATCTAAATCCACTATTATAAGATAAAATTATCAAGATACTCGTATAAAACACAAAATGTATCTCTTAATTATACCTTTATATCAAGGATAACCCTCAATTCTTGATTATTCCTTATTTTAGTATCAATACATATTATCAAAAGCGATAACTTTAGTTAGTCTGCGCTAACAACTTTTACGCGACTCATTATTTTTAGGTGTCTATTTTGCTATTGTTTTTCTATTTGATAATGAAATTGTACGATAAGCATTTTAGCCAATGTCGATTAAAGAGCAGTTATTAGTTATACTAATATTGAAACCTCACATTCCAAAGCTTCTGGCAGTTTTTATGAAAGTTTAACACATTAGCCCAGCCTAACATGTAGTCAGGGACGATAGTATCAAGTTGCCTATACCGAAAAAGTATTTTCATGATTTTATCATCATCAAAACACTTGTTCCGTTGTTTCCACTAGTTTACATAAACACATAAGCAACAAAATCGCAATTTTACGTATTATCAAAATGAAAGCCAGGACACGTCTTGCATACAAAGGCAAAGTTGTGATGACTTTCAGGAAACTGGTTTTGTGTTGATCCAATTATCATCCCATTTCCATAACTGGCTTCCAGTGACTTCTACCTTTTACCCAAGAGTATAAGTTCTTGCAATTCACGAGTGCGGTCGACCTTAGGATGTGGTTCGACATGTGCATGCACACTGTCACACTATGCATGTACAATAATTGGTTATTGCTTCTAGCAAATTTTGTTCATTTATGTAAAAATATTAAATAAATCAAGTTTTAGATAAATACTTTGTGTTTTGAATAGTTTTGTTAAAGCAAGTAAACTACACTTAAAGATACGGCGGACAAAAGCACGAGCATAGTATACAACATAATGAAACAAAAAATGCAAATAAAAACGCTTGGCTATAAATATAAGTAAAATGAAATGAAACTTACTGTCTCATGGAGCCCCATCTCCGATGCGGCAGGTTCTCTTGATGGCTATGAAAGACAACACAACAGTGAGAAGCAGATACAAGTGCACAAAAAACACAAATGTGAAATTTTAAAAGTATAAATAGCAAAATAAACTTTCTATGTGTCTACTACGAAAAACAAAATTAGCAAGCATTAAAAATTAAGAAATATGATGACGCCTTATGATTAAATAGATAATATTTGATTACGATCCCATCTTTTGGTAAGTGGTGATACGGTCATAACTGATAAAGGCAGGTAAAACGCACTTACAAGCATTGAAGTAAGTATTAACATTATACGTCTATGCTTAAAATCGTATTCGTCTCAATTAACTAAGAATTTATTCTAAACTTCAAACATGTGTATTCGTCGCCTAAAAATCGAAATTTGATCGTAATTAACTAAGTTTTAAGGTTTGCCTACTATGCAAACTGTATTTCACTTTCGAGTGCACATTAATATATAAAACACAGATAATATCTAATATAAAAAACGCTTCTTTGCCTTGACATACACTCACACTACAAACATTTATTGCAAAAGCAACATTTGAAATTACACAAAATTCACAGCTCATTAAGTCAATCTGTACCTAAGTAGTTATTTGTTGGCAAACATTTTAAATCAGCAGAGAGCCGTCTATATCTATCTATATAGCCGAGCAATACTAATAAATGTTATCTTACTTAGATACAAATCAGTAAAATGTAAAAAAAAATATTCACAGTTCCTTTTTTATGTTTTTTCTAGGTATATCATTTTTTATAGGTTCATCACTTATATGTTCTCATCATAAAATAATTTATTAGTACATGAAGTAACATACACAATGTTTTAACGTATTGTGTTGATTTTGACAGTTACCGTCAAAACTTAGTCACTCATAAGCAAGCACTCACGTAGGTACCTACACATATGTAATATAAAATTATTTGTAACCAACAAGATGTTCTTTTTACTATGCACCTAGCATACTTAGATAGAGAGTGAATAATCTAAGCTAGCATATTATAACAAGCTGAGCATGGTTTCTACGTCACTTGAAGTGTATGCATCGCTCTGTCGATCTATTTTTGTTGGTCTGTGGTTACAGTAAAGGTTAACTACAGTGCGTGAGGGTAATATGGTCGTCCGGGTAACATTGTAATAACTTTCATATACATCAAAAACTACAGCCTTGTCTGCATACATGGCTTTGAGATACGATAGCTCTGCATCAGCCAATCAAAGAATAAAAGTTCAAAAGGGCGCTACTTTATAGACGTAATTTTGACAGTCGACATAATTAAAAATACTTTAGCCGATTTTAGTTTGGTGTAGCGTAGTTAGTTTTTTTTGAAGTTCATTTTTCGAAGTGTTCCTAATTATTGCCAAAGCTTGTTTGTTTTTTTGAAGTGAAAACTGCTTTAGCGGCGTTGTACACTTTTTTTGTAATGGGTAAAAAATATTAAACTCACGTCAGGACACGTGACCTGACCGAAAATTCGTATGACGGATGGAGAGTAGGGGAGGAAGTATCCCCCTCTCTTTCTACGGCGCGGCGAAAATGTTGCTGTTTCGTTTAGGCGGCGCAGGGCGCTTGCGCGAATGTAATATAAATTGTCTTGTTTATGTACGATACCGCAATAAATAAATATTGTATTCTACCACATAAATGATAGTACTTTTATACTGATAATTAAAGCAATTCGTGAAAAATTATTCCCTAACCATTCCAAAATATCAAAAATGCACAACGTTAATATGCAAGTTTTCACTTCTGCCGGCACTCCCAGAGTGCAACCCGTTTTTTTTTTTTGCGCTTAATATATTAGTTATATTATACAACTTCATGTTTTAGTCTCTGTATTCTTTCTAGTTTTGGTTTTAGAAGGCGGCAAAGCTTAAGATGATATTTAAAATCACGTACCTTATTCAAAATAATGTTTTTCAATTCAATTCAACATTTCAATGTTAAATTTTGTTGAACTTATTTAGTTAGTCATAATAGAAACGTTTGGCTTTTCGCTTTGCCTTTCATGGTGTGCTATTCAACCTCAAATTTCATTGACAGCCAAAAAATTTATGGTGAGTTTGGAAAAAAATTAAACCGATTACGCCTAAATTCTATAATAATGTTAGTTACAATACTCTTTACTTAAAAAATCTTTTAGAAAATAAATAGATAATATTAATAGAATGCGTGAATGTGAACTAAAATATTTAAAACATACAGTACGATGTTTTTTATATATGGGTGTTTATGATTGCTTTTGATGTAACGTTACATGCGTTATAATTAACAAAGTAGCTTGTAAAGCAAATTACCTAGGTGGTGTCCTTCTGAGGCTTGTTCTTGTCCATGAGTGTCGATTCAGAGGATTTGCTGGACTTCTAGATCCATTTTCCAATCTGTAACAGATAAGCAAATGTTAGTTAACTGACATACAACAACAATAAACAAAATATAGTAAGCAATAGCTTACAAAACCTTACTGCAGTAAATTGAAGAGAAAAGTTTATTGTAAAGATACCCTGATCAGTATCGACCATTGAAACCGTGCTATCATATTATATATTTCACATACTAACAGAAGCATTCTTTCTGGCATATAGTTTCAGGCCTTTTACGACAGTCACTCGATGAAATAGGTGAATTGCGAATTCTCTTTCGCTGCCACCACACGGCTTCCGATAGATGGCGCTATAACCAACTCGCATTCGCCAGACATGAAATTGTGATTTGTGAAATTCTTAGAGCGACAACGGTGAGCAACTTTAAAGTAGGGTTGTAACGGAACTCCGCCTCGAACTACCGCAAGTAATTGAACCTCCGCCTCCGCAAAATTTATGCGGAGTTTTAACGGAGGTTTATTTACTAATACATACAACGCCCAAAGAGCGACGCTGGGCCCAACTAGATGAAGATCACCCATATTGTGGTGGAGATATAACATGAAATATAAAGTTTTTGCTCCCATAGTTCGCACTTACTTGTCGGCGCCGCCAAGTTTAGTGCTAAGTGAACAGTTATTTCGTTAAGCTGGTTTAATTTATGAACCCTTGAGAAATCGTTTGGAAGACGCAAAGCCGCAAAGCTGTTGTTCGTAACATACAATTTGCCTCTTCTCAATTTTGATTACTAGTTTATTTATGAAAGCGTACCATGTACATGTACCCTTTAAATTTTGAAATAAATATTTTTGACTTTAATAAATCATGAATTGTTTTCACTTCAAATTTCACCTCCGCCCCCGCTTCCGCTAAGAAGGCCTCTGTCACAACCCTACTTTGAAGTAGGGTTCCCCCGAACGGGTTCCCGCCTTGTCGTGGCGGGGGGCTTAGAAGCCGTGGCTTGGTCACCCACGGCGAAACAAAGAGGAACCCATATGGCTGGTCCGAGGTGAAGGGCCGGCCCGAGGTGGCCACTCCGAGTGGGCTTGGGAAGCCCACTTCGGATGTGTGTTGGTGGACTGCGGTGAGAGGTGTGTCCTCCCCACCTATCGCTGCAGCCGAGGTGGAGTCGCGGAGGAAGAGGAGTGTTGGTATGGCGATGCGCCACTCGCCCTATCCTCCGCGACTCAAACGGGGCCGCACCGTTGATGCGGTGGTGGTGGGGCTGCGTTGGGAGAGGATCGTCGGTATTGCGAGGCGCCGCTCTCCCTACCCTCCGCAGCCGAATCTTGGTTGGCGGCGGAGCCATAGACCAGATCCGCCGCTGGGGTCGGGAAGGCTAGTACTTCTAAGTGCTTGTTTTTCCTGGCCCCATAGCCTTCTTGCTTTGGACGCGGGGGCGTCCGTTGCGCAGATGTAATTAGAGGCCGAGACGGAAGGCGCATCATGTGTTCTGGTGCGCCTTACCTGTGAAGGAGAACGGGGGAGGAATATTCCGCTCCCGAGGAGGTGCAGCCTTGGGGCGGCAGGCACTGGGGGGGCTGCGGATGTGTGCGAAAGCGTTCCCGTGGCCCTGCCAATAAGCGACAAAGGTGGAACACCATGGGGTTTTAGTCGGTGCGAGTCCGACATAACCCGTCCTTGCCCCCGCGAGGCGGGTATGCGTAGGCATTTCCCCATGTAAAAAAAGGGTGCGAGATGACTAGTACCGCTATCGTCAATCCCATAGATAATATTATACTATATAAGACAGTCAATCCGCTCGCCGTTCGACTATACCATATATTAAGACATAAGTTTGTACTTTGTAGGAGGACCGCTGTAAAGACCCATATCCAGCAGTGCATTTCGAGGGCTGATTATGATGATGATGAGGAAGTTCAAAAGCTATCAGCTGCGCAAAAGAATAAAAAAACATGCGTGCAGTTCACACGAGGCAGAAGTTGAAACATTCATAAAAATTCTCTATACATACTGTGTTCTACCTCATTCTCTCGCAGCCTAAATCCAGTAGATGTATATGTTGTGTCGCTTTTTCGTTTCATCGAGATTTAAATCACAACAAATCTAAAGAAGTTTCCACTTCAATTTAAAAAAAAAACTTCAGATAAATAACAAAACAGCCCAACTGCCTGAGGTTGTCAATAGCGAAGTTGCGTTTTTTGCCACAAATTTATATATAAATAAAAGAATTATTCATTAAAAGTATATTTAAATATTTTTTATTAACAATTAAATTTTTTGTAATTAATAATAAAAAATATTAAAATTTTTGAATGAAAAAAAAAACGACTTGTGATTAGTTACGACGTCAATATCTGTTGAGGCTGTGAGCTATTATCCTAAGGCAAGACAGCAAGTTTCGCAGGTTTGTCGATTTTTTATGGTGTAAGAAAGAATATTAACCGAGTAACGGTGGTGTAAGAATATCCACTACGTCATATCAACTTGTGTCATAAGGAACTATGACACTAGTGGAGGAGGGAAACTAAAAAGGAGATGGGCAACATCTTTCTAAAAACAACTCAAAAAAAAACTATGGATGCCACAACCCGCTAGCCGAGCGTGGTTCTATTGCCAGCCTCACATGCGGCGGCGCACCCTGCTGACTGAAGGATGACGTTTTTGGAGTTATCAATATTGCTAAGCCCAATTCCCAAAGTATTGATGATGAGCGGGATTTCTCCGTACTGACTATGCCCTCACCAACTCGTCTACCCAGCGTAGTGAGATGGGCAATTTCAAGTATTATTAAGGTCGTTTTCCTGGAAAAGCCTATAGTCTAGCAGAGAACTAAAAAAGGCTAATGAGGATAAAATTTTTACACACCCGTGGGAAAGAAAGATGTACTTAAGTAGTGTAAGTGTAATTTTTTACGCCACTACTTACTTACTACAACCTTTACATTGTGATACCGTATCTGATACGTCCCGTTTTTCAGATAACCTCGCATGTGATACACCTCGTATTGGGTACATGAATTGTGATCAATAGATTCACGTATTTTGATATTGTATCACGATATATATATATATATATATATATATATATATATATATATATATATATATATATATCCTAGCTTGCCAGGCAGACGTTGTTCTGCCCTTTTCGATGACCCTTTGTCATGTGCTATTAAAAATCCTTAAATTCGCAACAAAAAAAATTGTGGGTTTTTTTTAAATATTAGTAATCTTATTAATTAACATTACTAATATTCCTTTTAACCACTCCTGGTAAGCTCGAAAATGCTTGTGTTAGGAGTGGTTCACGACAGTAGTCAAATGGCGGATTCGAACCCACGACCTTTTGAGTTCGCGATCCGCGCCCTGCCATTAGGCTACTGTCGCTTCAATTTTTTGCCCATGAATGGGTTTCATTCATGGGCAAAAAAAACTATCCTATCTTTCAAGTTGGACCAAACTGCACACGGTGTGCAAATTTTATTAAAATCGGTTAAGTAGTTTAAGTCCATCGCGGACAAACAACGTGTATATAACAGTGCCTGATGAGCCGCGTCCCAACATTTGTCGGTTTTTCCTCGATCATTAGTAAGAAAATGAAACTAGGTACACGCCGCTACACGAGGTTCGGAGGAAAATTTGTAGCGCCCACACGTAAAAAAATTATTATTGTACACAAACATGATAACGTGTTTTTACACAATACGCATAGTAGTACAATATGATCAAAATGGGCGTCCGTACTTAGGTTATTAAGAAAATTAAAGGATTCCCAATAAGGCTGTTTCATTAAAGATATTTAGGCAAACGTAAAAAAATCATAGTTCGTCTTTAAGATGAAAGACTTTTTGTTATTTTATAATTAACTCTCAAATAAAAACGAAAATATGACGAAGAAAAATAATTGTATGTAACCTGCATCCTCGGATCCTCTAACACTATAACTCCAGATTTGAGTTAAAAGTTAAAATTACATATGTATTAAAAATAATCGAAATATGTAAATAAATTATTACCATGATGTAAAAGCATGAACACACCTTTATCTATTACCTCGGTGAATTAGGAATGTTATGTTGCCCATAAAACATCAAGTAAACGCGGAAGCTTCCCGGGACGTTGACCGCTGAATGTTGCTTTGTTGATATTTTAGTTTTTACTAGACACGTTTATATAGTCACATATTAAATAATGTTACTACATAAATACATTATAAATTTCAACTGACAATGTAGTAGCTAACATTATTTAACCTGAATTTTGAAATTTCCGTAGGAAGTTATCCAACATCCTTATACATATTACACCAAATTCTATTTGTAAACGAATAGTCACGTATAAAAATAATTTTAGAAAGGTATAAATAAAAATCGACAACACTTTACGGTTTAACGTTTAACGTTGTGAGACATGTTCAAAGTTGTAAGAATTATGGATCAATAAGCAGATACCCGATTGCTAAGAACTCAGATAGCCCATAGCGTATTCAATCAAAATCACGGTAGCTAGGTTGTCAGTAGTTAGTAATTAGTAAGAAGTTTTTATTTGATTATCCGAAGAGATCTTACGTGTTAGCTTGTGTATCGCCATCAGCTTCACCGTAACACTCGAAATTCTCTGCGTCTGATATAGAGTTGCCAGGGCTGGAGTCTGCAGCTGGCTCTGACTGACTCGCGGATTCGGTGCCGTTCTGTAAAACAATTTTATTTACATTTTCATATATGTATTGTGTAGTGGCGCAGTAAAAATATCTACTTCATCATTTTTTCATCATCATTACAGCCCTTCACAAGTCCACTGCTGAACATAGGCCTAGAATATATACTACCATAGAATATCTACTACCGTTTATTAAACTTTAGGTGCCGTAAGAACCAACAAATAAAAATGGAGCAGGAGATGGATAACTGAACTTCTTGACAACTCAAAGTACTAAATATTTTATAGTCAACCAAATCTAAGAAATACCTTTTGACGTTTCACATTAATCATTCCGCAATAACTTTGCACAAGCGTACTCATACAATTGACAATAACCCTTTACCTAAATCTGAAGCATTATGAAGTTATTTATATTTAAATACAACGTTTTTAGTTTTTTATCGCTAATTTAAATTTGAATATTTCAAATAAAGCAAAATATTAAAAAAATAACCATTATCAATTTTTTTACTTGACGTCGTTTCAATTATATGTCGCTATGTGCCTTACCGTAGTGTTAGGATGATTAAAATTCATTGATATGCGAATAATCGGCAAAAAGATTCAAATAATCGTTAAAAATATTCAAATAATCGGTAACAATGATCAAATAATCGAATCGTTTTTTTAAATGTATGATTTGTTTAACTAAATTTTTATTTTTAAAATTCCTTAAATTGCAAGAATCAATAAGAATAAAACAATTTTTTTTTACTTTATTAAAGTAAATTTGTGTAAGCAAAAAACTAATATATATACTTTCAATCTTGTGTGATTTTGTGTTTGTCTTCTTATTTTGTGACTCGGCTTTAACTTTTTGGACTGTTTCTTCTATATTCGTTAAAGCATGTGCCCATTTAACAAAGGATGATTGGGCAAAAGTGGTATAAAAACACTTAAAAAAACAATAGACTTTGAAAGAGACATTAATTTTGACTGCATTGTTGAAAATCAAATAATAATTATTCTAAACAACGACAGCTCAACTAGTAGTATTGAAAGTGATTGAATATATTTCTTTTTAATCTGCCTCTAGAAATAAGCAGTAACAACGAATACGAAGAAACTGATAAATCTTGTGTTTTAAATTATCCCTTTTTAATTTTTTCTGGTATTATTCAAACGAAACTGTAAATGATTACCAACTCTAAATAAAAGTCATCGATTTTTTTTTAATAATCGAATTTTACGTCCCATTTTTTGGTTGGCATGCTTGGTGCAATAAGTCTGACAGCTGTCAAAATGTATTTCTTAGATTTGGTGGACTATAAAACTTTTAATCCGTAATACATTTATATGCTGAAATGCATGAATGAAAAATTAATGAAAATAAGTGCAATACGTCCGGGACGTTCGGCATGCATGACAAAAGCGCGTACTTTTATTAGTATTCTGAGAAGCTGCTGCTAAAAATGTATGCCGAATGGCTAAAACACCACGCGCCTTTCGAACGGTTTTCACTTCGATCTTCGGCTTATCTGCTATCGGTAGAAAGACATTCTTTTCAGTTTTGTTTGTAAGCTCATGTGACAACTATCACCTAGAGAATGGGTTGAGGTCGGATAGTATCAGCGGAGAGAATCCTTCGCTCTATTATCCGACACTCAAGCACCCAGTGACGGCCCAGTCAAATTAGTCCTTAAAATAGAAGTAAGGTTACATTTATATATTACATAATTTTCACAGCTTTCATCATTTTCAATACTCAATTTGAATTCAATAGGATCACAATAGATCGTGGAATAGGCCTACCGGGGAAACCACGTTAAAAAAGGCGCCAATCACACTACCTCATAGGTGGTGTGAAAACGTGTGCATATTACGAATAAAATATTTTTTTCAAGTCTTTCAACCGCTATATCACGGAAATGGCAATACTTATGAAAAAAAAGTGCGAATACATTTTTTGAAGAGAATCGGATGATCTACAATTTTTGTCTGAACTATTTTTGCTGTAAAACTCACCGTTTAGCAGAAAAACGCGAAAATCCTATTTTTGCTAACTTTCACCTCAATAAAAAAATTGCACAAGAGGGATTGATGGGGACTTTTCACAATTCATTTATAATAGTATTCTGAACATTCATACCAATTTTTAGCTCCATGGAAATTTTTGTAAACTTCAAAGTCTTATTTGACTGAACTACTAGGGCGGTGCGAGCGTTGACCGAAACGCTGCCACCGGGCACCGGTTACCAATCCATTCCCTCTTTTCACTAACATGCTGTTTTGTTGACGCTAATTAGGAAGTCAAAGCGCGAGTATTTTGTCGCTTACAAGCCAGTAGGTGGTTATTCGGATAAAGGACTTACTAGACTCTTTCTTGATGTAATTGTACAAGTGTTTGACTTAGACACAAATGATTGTCGAGGTCAAGGGTACAATAAGGGTGCAAACATAACAGAAAAATTAAGTGTTTAAACCAGAATTTTACTCAATATTCTCGCGCATTTTTCAATCCATGTGGTTGAAGTTATTAGAACTTAATTTGCTCACATTTGCGTAAAAGTAAGTAAAGTAAAGTTACAGCCTATATACGTCCCACTGCTGGGCTCAGGCCTCCCCTCATTTCTGAGAGGGTTTAGGGCAAGGAAGTGTCCGCCGCGCTGCCCAAATGCGTGTTGACGAACTTCACATGTCTTCGAAATATTTTTTTCTTATTCCTCAGACATGCAGGTTTCCTCACGATGTTTTCCTTCACCGCCGAGCACGTGGTAAATCAGCACTTAAAATTGCAATTAACAATTTCATTGGTGCCGGCGGGGATCGAACCCGGGTTACTCGCGTTCTGTTATATTTACAGCGAGCGTTAACCACTGAGCTACCACGGCTCTCTACATTTGCGTAACTTATAATTATATAATTTTATTTTATTCCACATTTGCGTAATAAAATAAAATTATATGTCCTACCCAGTCTGAAGAGCATCTCCCAACCCCCTCAATTGCATGTGCTATCTCCATAGCCACCACTCCCAGGACATCTGGGAAACTATCTGCTTCACCCAGAAGAAGTGAAATTGCTCACAGCTAAGCAACTCCTACTCATTGAAGACAAAGGGTTTAGCAGTGAACAGCGATCACAATAGGTCTTTTTGGGTCGCAGTGACACTGGTCTTTCTAGACCTGCATAACTGATCGCACAAAAATGCTATGCAGTCTGAATCTATGGATTTGCCAAAGGTGTCGTATTGTTTGAAAATGTTGTCAGAATTTTGAAACAGCACGGAGCCTTTTCATCTGCTCGAATAACAGATAGATCCAATTTTTAAGCCAACCCAATCCCGAAGAAAGTAAATATAATTTGTGTACAAAGCCGTAGGGTGAGAGACCAACTGATCCTAAAGAATTGTTTAAAATGAACGTTTTTTAGCCTGTGATAGAATTTTGACAACTCCGTGGCGTAGTAGCCTAGCAATGAGTGGCTGCGCTGGGAGCCGCGGGTTCGAATCCCGCACGGAACAATTATTTGTATGGCCTACAAATAATTGTTTCGGGTCTGAATGTTTGTCCTTGTGCTATTTATGTTTGTAACTACCTCCATGATACAGGAGAAAATTCTAGTGTGGGGCTAACGTTTTAAAAAAAATCAAAAGTGCATATTTGGTTACTTGACTTAAACTATCAACATTCTATGATACGTGTTCATTTTCAGGCAAAAAGCCTCTGTTGATTTGCAAATCAGTTGAACAGATGGGCATAATGCGATTTGTTTAGTTGTAAATTCATTCGTAGCTGGTGATCCTCAAGGTACCGCATGAGCTGGCTGTTAATAATGGATTCCATTATTTTAGAGAACAAGGAGGTGATGGCGATAGGTCTATAGTTGGACGGATCAGAGCGATTACCTTTTTTAGGGATCGGATGCACGAAGGCTGTCTTCCATGATTTCGGGACTACGCCTAGGGAGTAGGAGTACCGGAAAAGACGCGTTAAAACCGGTGCCAATTCCGGAGAACACATCTTCAGCATAACGAAACCCAAAAAAAAAAAAACTCTTCACGTTTGCCCCGAGTAGGTTTAATCTCGAGCAGAATTCCCCCCCCCCAGAATACGTGGGACAGCCTGAGCACCCACGCTCAGGAAGAGTAGGCTAGCTTGGGCGTGGATGATCAGCGCGGGATTCTCCGTCACCAATGGTGCTGGTTTAACACTGTCTGCAGAACAAGTTTAAATAAAAGTTGTCAAACAAGATTATTAACTCTTATTATGAGAAATAATCTATACAACTAGTCACTACAGCAAGGCTGGTATAGTGGCGTCGTCGAGCGCAACAGAGTAGTGCGAGCGGAATGGACAACATTTCTTTAACGCGAATAAGCAGAACAACTGCTATGGCTAGAGCGACAGACACAGCTGTGCTTACCCCGCATATCACCTGTAGATATTTGATATGTCTAATACTATTTGAAATCACGAAAAAGCACCTGCATAGTGTAGGAACACTAAGGTTTTGTATTTAGAGGGGCGCCACTATGAGATCTCGCACCACTTAAAACTTTTGCAAGGGCCGCCTCTGCAAGTACTCAAATTATCTTATGTCAAACTGCGATCTTGAAGACATTAGTATCACAATTAGTACCACTTCAACGACAAAGGATAGACAGTAGTTTCCCAGTAAGTATTCAGTTTTCAAATTTCGATGCAACGCAGCGGACATTATTTTGTTGTTTAAATTTGCCATTGTGCGAAAGAGTTTTTACCGGGCGAGCTTATATACGTACGTGATAGATATATTTACGTGCGATTATTTTACGATTTACGATTACGATATATTTACGTATATTTACGTCATGTAAAAAAGAAATGTTTACACGATATGTTTGTGTCTGAAATTGTCGCAATCAGTTGCAACCAAAATGATTGCATGAGGATCTTTCATGCAATATTCGCGACCGTGGAAAGAAAAGGGGAGAATCTCTCACCGGGCAAGGCAGTGAGCCCTGGGAGAGGCCATAACTCCATATGTTAGTTCGGAGTTTATCTATTTTAGAGAGTTCATATAAATATATAGGTATATTTATACGAATTTTGATAGCACGAATTAGGCTTCAATGATTTTATTTTCACTTGTGGCGTGACGACAGCGCCGCCAGTTTGTTTTAAAAATAATGAGGTAAGATATGAAGAAATCATAAGTTTATTAATTTTTAACAGTGAATCTGCTTACCTTGTTCGTTTATGTTCCCGATACAACTTTTTTAAAAAGTTTTTATAATATTAAGGTCAAAGAGATTTAAATATATATATATACTAGCATAAATGTCTTTGGTTAATGTTGATGATTTTGAATCGTATAAATTCAAATACATAGTCAACCAAATCTAAGAAATACATTTTGACAGCTGTCAGACTTATTGCACCAAGCATGCCAACCAAAAAATGGGAACGTACAAAATTCGATTATTAAAAAAAAATCGATGACTTTTATTTAGAGTTGGTAATCATTTACAGTTTGGTTTGAATAATACCAGAAAAAATTAAAAAGGGATAATTTAAAACACAAGATTTATCAGTTTCTTCGTATTCGTTATAACTCATTATTTCTAGAGGCAGATTAAAAAGAAATATATTCAATCACTTTCAATACAACTAGTTGAGCTGTCGTTGTTTAGAATAATTATTATTTGATTTTCAACAATGCAGTCAAAATTAATGTCTCTTTCAAAGTCATCCATAATCAATTTTTTCTGTTTTTATACCACTTTTGACCAATCATCCATTGTTATATGGGCACATGCTTCAACGAATATAGAAGAAACAGTCCAAAAAGTTAAAGCCGAGTCACAAAATAAGAAGACAAACACAAAATCACACAAGATTGAAAGTATATATATAAGTTTTTTGCTTACACAAATTTACTTTAATAAAGTAAAAAAAAATATTGTTTTATTCTTATTGATTCTTGCAATTTAAGGAATTTTAAAAATAAAAATTTAGTTAAACAAATCATACATTAAAAAAAACGTTCATTACTCCTTTTTTTATTTTATTTTGATTTATTTTGATTATTCACATAACAATGAATTTTAATCATCCAAACACTATGGTAAGGTACATAGCGACATATCATTGAAACGACGTCAAGTAAAAAAAAAGTTGATACTGGTTATTTTTTTATATTTTGCTTTGTTTGAAAGATTCGAATTTAAATTAGTAATAAGAAACTATACACGTTGTAATGAAATATAGATAACTTCATAATTCTTCGAATTTACGTAAAAGGTTATTTTAAATCGTGTGAGTACGCTTGTGCAAAGTTATTGCGGAATGATTAATGTGAAACGTCAAAAGGTATTTCTTAGATTTGGTTGACTATAAGTAGATATATATTTAAAACTCTTTCTATAAATTGTAACCTGACAGAATACAAAAGTGAAACAATTTAACTTTTTTTTTTTTAAATTATACAACTGTAGTTTTTGATTTGTTAACTTGTATTTTATCCGATGAATAAATTTTATCCGGTGAAAAAGTGGAGTTGGACTACAAAATACCACTTAGTCATTGTGTTGCTTCTAGCAATGATGCTGTAAATTAAAAAATATTGTGTTAAGTTTGTACTTGTCTATATGCTACCATTAAAGGGCAAAGTTCATTTATATTAAATGTTTGTCGTAGTGCTTAATGTTTATAGTGTAGCATGTTTAATATTTATATGAAATATATTACTCTAAAAATACTTTGAATGCCAAAATTAACGCACTATATTTTAATCATTTTATTTCATTAAGGGCCAATTAAGGCTAAAATATAGAAACCAGACAGAAAAAAGAAAACCCAAATATGCACTTATTATTAATGTAATAATAAAACTTTAATTAGATTAAATAAAAACCACTAAATCGAACATAATCATAGGCCGATACAAATAAGTGTGAAGACGATTTTACCTTTCATACTCGAGATAAAACAGTTCACTAACATCATAATTTTAAACACAGTCAAACTTTAATTCAAAATAAGGATAAGCCTTAACACGTAGAGATTTGTTGCAAATTGGACTTCCGAAAAATGTAACCAAATCAACTCCGTTATTTCATTCGCACCGACCACACCTGTCAATATACATATTATGTGAATAGGGATGCGAAGTGGATAAATTACCTGTAATTTCCTAGGCAAGTTGCCGGGCGAAGAGCGTGGAGACTTGGTTCTCTGAAACACGCTGGGTGCCATCATGACCGCCACAGGTGCCTTTAACTCTGAAATTAAAACAAATACAATGAGTCAAGGCGTCATTGTTCTGTTCTGTGACGAAATGAAATATACGGATGATACCAAGATTTTGGTTTGTATGAAGTTTATTATTAATATTTAGATAGCATTTTTGATAAATTTGAATGTGTAATATATGTGCATCGAAAAAGTTGCTCCGGGCTATCGCTGTACTGATATCCGAGCGAATACATAATTTCTATAAAAACTTAAAAAACGTCGTCATAAGGTCTCAAATTGCGTAACGCCCGCGACGATTAAGACCGCTTAGAAATATTTTCAGAATCTTAAAATATTTTTTTAAAATTTAAGAAATGAAAATGATGAGCAAGTAAACTATGAATATTGATGTAATGAATGTATTTGAGTAATTCCCAAGCATATAGATTAAGTAATTTCGTTGTAATTTCAACTGTAGTAATTTTTTAGAGGTGTTTTCGCAAATACTTATGATCAAGTCAAAATTTATCAATCGTGTTTTGAGCAAGCAAATTCAAGATAAAGACATGAATTTACCTATATCAATAGTATTCGATGAAAGGTGCATTTTTTCACGGTGTCGCCTTAATATTAAATAATTCATTAACGAACTTAGGAAAATGCATTACAAATTAGTCTTGGTTTTGTCCTGTTTTATTCGATTCTCACTACATTTGCCTATAACTGTATTTAAAAAGAATGTTGAATAAATTCCGGCCAGACTCATATTAATTGACATTTATTTAAGAACTAGATAATTTTATTAGACCTTAAAAATTCTTTAATATTACCTTTTTTACCGGATACGAGGCATGACATGACATCTTAGCTCTCAGGGGTGGCAACGCATTTATTTATATTTTTATTCGTAATCGCGGATAGATGTACATGTCTACGGGCTACAGCATCCACTTACCATCAGGTGGACTTGGGCTTGCTTGTCACACTAATTCTATATTTAAAAAACTAAAATTATAATTATAAATTAGATTAATAAGAGAAAATGTATTACAATTTTTCTGAAAATATACTTTGTCCGGTGTTAACATTAGATTGAAAACGGTAGTTTTTTTCTTCTATATTTTTGAAGTCGCAATCCACATATTGTATTAAACGGTGAGTAATTATTTTTTTGCGGCCTGATTCGGAACTAGCATTTACCCGCGACGCAATCCGCGTTGAAAGTGTAAGGAGCTTTTTTGAGTAAAATAGCAAACTAAAATATTACTTTGAACCCTTTTTTTAATCCTTTATATTTTTAAGAGTTTATAGGATTAGGTTGTCATCAATAACCAGTTATTCTATCACTTTTTCGATTTCATTAAAAATCCTTGTTTGTGGATAAGATATAGCCTAGATTATATACTTCTGGCCCTGCTATCCATTATTATTTGTTCGTGGAGTTTCATCACAACCGGTTTATTCAAAACATTAACTCGGAGTAATTTACATCTTAAATAACTCATTTCTTTGGATTTTTGCAAACTAGTAAACAAATATTTATTAAAAAATATGGTTAGTTATTAATGTATAAGAACTATCACCTTTGTTTTCCATTTTATTTATAAAAAAATTAGTCGTTACAAAATTTGCCACTTTTTAAGGGTATTCGGTTAAGTAATTAAACGCATTGCTTTAAAAAATAAGATAGAATCATTGAGCTATTATGTACTACGTACTAGAGGCGACACTGCATTCTTATACTCTGTTCCATTATACTGCGGTGCTTACACCGCACTTTAATCAGTCACTCGCTAGGCGCTTGTGGAGTTGTCACGTGTTGTGTGAACTTAGATATTGTACAAATAATTCAAGAAATGTCAGTAAAAACCAAGGAATTACTTTGTGTATTCTATGATAAAAAAAACCAACCGCGCGAAGCACAGAGTAGCGCACATTTTTTTGTTTGAAATAGCTGTTCTAGTACGTAAGTACATATTACTAAAATGGATAGAATGAATTTTTTAAACAACAAATTTTATTTTAAAATGAATCTCTCCGAAAAAACATGAAAAATAAAGTAAAAAAATGTTAATAATGTTATTATTATAAAAGTTCCAATAACTACGAAATGTTTTAAAGCGTGAAGATTGTATAAATACATTCTTTGAAAGTCGTTAATTAGCTGGACTCCGTTGAAAGTTGTAACGACCTAGAATAAAATATGAGTGATAAATGAGATCACAGTGATTATAATCATGAAGATCAAGATGATCATGAGTGACGTGTTAGAAAAAACTGAAATGATTCAAATAATTATTTAAGAATAATGAATAAATGTAATAAATAATATAAAATAATGGTATAGTAACAGTTTCAGGTTGAGATGTTTGTCCATGTACCATGTAAAACGCTTCTACGATACAGGCGACAATCCTAGTATGGAGGTAAAGTTTATTAACCGCAACACCCCAATCCCTCCAGACCCTGTTTGCCCCTTCTTCTATAAAAAAAAAATTAAAAGAAAGAATTATTGAGTCAATGCCACGATAAGCTTGTGTCAATGACTACCCGATTGATTAATCGTATCTTAACTCAATCTCTATACTTTAGTGTTGATTACAATGAAATAAAATATGCTGTTATAAAGTGAACAATGTTCAAATAGAAATCTAATAAAGGATGGGTGGTTCGTAAAACATCGTTTTTTTGTATAGTATAAGAACTACAGTCGAGCACACAATCTACCTGATGGTAAGTGGATGTTGTGGCCTATAGATATCTACATTAATTTTCATTTAAATATAAAATGAAGATGCGTTTTTATTAAGGAATAATATGGAATACCGCGTTTCCACTAAAAAGGGTCTCCGGTTCTTTATGCTCACCGTATAAAACACAGCACCGTATATTGTGAGAGCATGATTCTTCCCCAGTCTAGCCGACCCTTTCGTGCTACAATCATAAGCTGCAGCGTGGCTTTACCACGTAAGTGAAAAAGTATACAACACTCGTATGTTTCTAACAAAGATACAGCGTTGCCAAAACCACACCCCCCAAAACCCCCATACCCCTTTTTACTCCTCCCCCCCACCCCCCTGTAAGCGATCTTATTACGTTAAGTAAATAAAATAAGAACGAACTTGGCTCTAACTTTATGGGTTTTATGAGACAAAATACTCACGAAACATACTAACATAACACATTAGTCGTTTTCCTACTTTTATATAGAACTAAAAGAAACAAACAAAACTGCCTGAAATAATTTTAACTGAAAATAGTAAAAAAAAACTGCAGTTCAAAACACGCCTGCTAAATATGGATAGTCTGATCTATATCAGCATAAGTAAAGTTGTAGTACCGTGTCCGTTTAGTATCAAACGGTTTCCTTACTATATCTTTGATTTACAACATGAATGTGACTTTAAAAAAATGTCTGTATTATAGTAGGTATAAGAATTTCATTTTGTGTGAACTTTATTGCTATTTAGCTGGCAACACTACAAGTTAGTCCGTAGCAAGGTGAATATGACGATTTAGTGTGAACTACCAGTTTTGTCAAATAAATTTAAAAGCATTTTATGCGATTGTTGTTTGTATATTGTGTTTAATAATATTTAACAGTCTGTCTCTTTTGTACGAAGAGAGCTATTTGAATCTTTTAACACAAGAACGAGTTTATTTTAATTTGTTTCATAGCGACTATTTAATATATAATAGATATAACAACACACCCTATAAAATATGCCTACCATATAGAACCTGATTGAGTAAACGGAAGAAGCATATCAGCAAGCGCGCTAGCAGCACCAAGCCTTGCCACCAGGTCTCCAACACACGAGCTATGTCAAGCGCGTCACTCTTCAGCACAAGCACCACTTCTGATATCGATGTTAATAGAGAAGTCATTGGGTCAAGGCACTTATCCTATGATTCTAGATGTACTGTCATTTTTGCGTATTTTATTCTTTTTTTTATTTAGTCATTTCCACACCGAACATTTTATATGTGAAAAAAAAAACAATGCTCACTGCGCGTTATCGGTTTGATTACTAACTTATCGATATTGAAACCACCTATGGTCATTAGATCAACGCTCGCTTCAATTACGTCCAGCGACTGCCGGCGTCGGAAGCCGTACAGTAGCAAACGCTTCGCTACCTCGTGTATTACGAACGAACTTGATATTTAATAGCTGCAATAACTGCCATCGTCAAAAGCAATCATAATTGTATGCTTACAAATGGAAATTATTTTCACAAACACTCAAAACACGTATCATTTACGCTCTCTGCACAACAATGTTTTTTGTTCGATTAAACATCTGCGAACTGAATGCAAGGAACGATGATTGTTGACGTCTTCATTTTAAACAGTGATTACTGTTTAATAAACCTACAAGAATTCTTTTACATTTCTCTTATATTGTAGACTTAAACTTATTTCTTCTCTGCCTCATGATCATGTCAAGTGGAGCTGCTAGCTCTACAATACTAATATATTTTGATGTCCGTTAATTCTCGAATATACCGATAAAACGCCGACATGTCGTCTCCTTGGGTACGATTTACGTAAAATTGAAAGTCTCTACTTAATTAGAGTATAGTTTCGAAACACATAAAAATGTTGCAATTCTTTTGCGTATTTAATAGTCACAATACTTATCATCGTCATCATTATCACAGCCTATAGTATATATTCACAATACTATTATTTCTAAATCATAGGAAAAGTTAAACTGATAAAAGGCAAATATCTCTTATATAGGTATTTGCAGACAACTGGATTTGTAAACAAGTTCTTTTCAACGGTATTTCATTCCACATAGCAATTCCTAGCACGATTCTTTGCAATTCAAAAAAACTTTCTTTTACATCCGTGATATTTGAATTATCAGGCTCTTAACGCTTCCTACATCTGTACACTTTTTAAATATGACTAACTATTTTTAAGTTCATGTTCATAATTTTATCCATTTCAGGTTTGAAACTCAGTTTAATATTAATAACCACAGTTACTAAAACATTTTAAAATATTTTTCGCAAACCGAAGTATTTCTAAACCGAGGGCCAAGACCGGCATGGCCCGTTCGTCGGTTTCAACTGGCACACTGGTAGCCCTACTCCAACGATCAATTTGTTATGCAACACTAACTGATATTACGGTAATATCGATAAACTGACAGAAAAAAAAATCACAAAAAACAAACTGTTGGAAATGCGAATGAAGTAAAATGAGCATTTGTGTTAGTAAAAGATGTTGGTAAATGTGAAAGTTTAGAAGACAGAAATTAAAAGTATTAAATACAGCAACGTAAAAAGGATTTTCTTAAGACCTTTGTACAATCCAATTTGGTGACTATTTGCAAGTTCGGGGTTTTTTAAGCCGATTAAAGTCCATTGTTGGCCTCCCCCATAGAGAAGATATTTGCTATAGTTGCAACGCATGGCAAGCGGGTTGGCAACCGCAGTTTTTTTTTTTAATTTTTGATTGTTATTAAGATGACTCCCCTGGCCATCTCCTGATTTGTTTCCCTCTGTCGCCTCTTACGACACCCACGGTATGATATGGACTAGTGGATATTCTTAAACCGCTACTACACTCGGTAATTTAATTCGATGATACCGTAATCAGAAGTTTATGCAATTACATTGAACTAACCAAATGTTGCAAACGGTTGTAGTGTGGGTAGGTGTATACTTTTTGATCTTTTCCATTCTTGCGAGACACGATATGCTCACGCCGAGTTGGGAAACGCTTGTTCCTTTCAGAACTGCAATATGTACCAAATAGAGCGAGAACATACGCCATTAATATCTCTTCCTATATTTACACACACAACTTGTTATTTTTTAATAGAATAGATATTTTTTATAGATGACAAACGAGCACACAATCAACGTGATGATAAAGTGGATGCTGTGGCCCCACATCTACATTTATCCCCGATTAGGAATCAAAACGCAGTTGCGTTGTCACCCCTGAAGACTAAGATGGAATGCCTCGTTTACAGTAAAAAGGGTCTCCGATTCTCTACACTAACCATATGAAACACGGCAGCATTGAGCTGCTTTAATATTATCATATAATTTTTTACTGACTTTACATTCAAATTTAAAGAACTTACTTGCAAAGGTACTTGCATTTATTAAGTATTTTTGTAATTCTCCTAAAATTGATTTCGAAGAGTTGCAAAACCACAGCGGAAAATATTGATCGAGGTCTACTCAAACGTTTCACGTGGTAGAGCCACGTCGCACCTATATTATGGACGCAGCACAAATAGTTGGTTCCAAAAGGGAAGTAACACTAGTTATTCACAGTATCGCAGCTTAAAGTTAGGCTTTATTAAAAGTTTAATTATCTTTTTCAAAATCAATTTTACAAATTCTATTGTGTTTTTTTTTTCACTAAAGAAAACATGATGCAGCAAAAGAGTCTAAATGAAAATGCCACTAGACAAATAATTGAAAACTAAGTCTTCCTCTGGTTTTTTCTTTTTTATTCAAAACATAAAAATTAAATGAAATACATAAAAAAATCTTTCTCTAAATAAGACATTACCAAACTATCAACATAAAAGTTACGTTTAAGTTAAGCGAAACGTTTGTGTCACGGGTGCAGTCATCGACCTCTCCTTACGTAATTCTATTTAAGTGCATTCGATATCATTTTTAAAATAAATTACTTTTACAATCAGTCACTTGTAAAATGTGTTGAAACTTAGGATAATAACACACATACTTAGAGAGTTGGAATTGAGATATGTTATAGGTCGCACCTTGGTTTAACCGGTAACAATGAGGTGTAGCGGATTGCGGTTGACTAAACTTAGGTGTAACCGATTTAGGGCTTGTACACAAAACTGCGATGCGACGTCGCATCGTCAAAATCTGCGAGCTCCCTCAACGCATCGCAAGAACTTGCGAATTGATTCGCATCGCGCATTCCTGCGATGTTACGTCACCTCACACTTGTTGACGCCATTTTTAGTTCGCTCTGAGACAGCGTGTGGGCAAGACGTATACTTTAAAGTAAAAAAATGACAGAGTACGACGTTGATTTTTTTATATCACTGATTGAGGAGCGCCCTGTTCTTTGGGACACTAGTAACGAAGATTATAAAAATAAATTCATCAAACAAGAAGCTTGGAAGAACGTATGTAAAAGTTTATTTCCAAATTTCGAGGGAAAAAGAAAACAATGAAAAAACTAAACTTGGTAAGTAGACAAATACATTTATTACAACTTCTTTGTACTTTTTACTTAAAATACCTACAAATCAAACATTCTATACATATGATCACAAAAATATTCTTTAAATTGTTTACAAATGTTTTCGCATCGAGAGCGAGTCACTTTTTTGTCTTTGCGGTGTGATCCTTTTGTACCTGTTCTATTGACTTATTACTTCGGTTAGAAAGCGAGCAACATGCAAGCGGAATTTTATATTCTCAAATATTTTGTAGTTGCCAGGTTAATGACCCAACTTTACTAGTAAAGTAATCCGAATATTCGTTTCTTATTATATTTGCACTTACTACCTGACTACCTACATTCAAACGTTGTTGCAGTGGTAGTAGTTCGGAATCATCTATGACCATTTCAACAGGGGTTTCTAATCCATCACGGTTAAGTACAAAGTTATGTAATATGCAACAAGCCTTGACAATGTCTATTGCAAAATCATATGAGACGTTAATGGGCCGGTGAAATATTCGCCACTTATTGGCCAGTATACCGAAAGTACACTCGACATATCTTCTTGCCCTACTCAGACGGTAGTTGAATACTCTTTGTTTAACAGACACATGCTTGGCCGAATAAGTGCGCACGACATTATTCGAAATAGAAAAAGCTTCGTCCCCGACAAAAACAAATGGAACCGGTTCTTGAAAGCCCGGTAACGGCCTCGATATAGGTGTAGGCAAATCACCTCTCATCAATAAGTCATACAGTTTCGTGTTGTGGAAAATAGTGGATATTCTGCCATCACTTGAAAGATTAGATGACAATAAAACACTAATCTTTCAAAGCAGAGTTCTTCAAATTTTAACAGAATTGCATCAACCTCATGGCTACTACTATCCGAATAGCAACTACCAGGGTGGCTACCAAACTCAACATTTTCAACATCTCAACAAACGTCACTGATACGTCCACAATCATCTAACATACCAGATTAAATTGATTCATCTAGTAATGATTTTTCTAACTCAACTTAAGCACACTTTCAACGGAAGAAGAGTTTGATTTTTCGTAAATTTTATTGATTGTAATATTCGGAAAACTCGTTTCTCAATAAATGCTAATGTGAACAGTTATTGTTTTACTTTACTTTCCTTATAGTGAGGCCAATCATTTCCAGAGGCATAACAGGAATTCTCCCCTTGTACGATCGTTTCTGAAGATATGTTGATAATAAACTTAAAAGCTCTTCAAATGAAGATATGCTCATTCTAAAATAATCAAAAAAATTTTTTTCGTCGGTTTTTAAAGCTTCATATTTTAGATGAAAACAGTTCCCATCGGCATTCATAGTAGTAATAAATGGATGAACCCAAAATCTTCTTTGTTTCTTTTTCCTGTATCTCTTTAGCAATAACAAAAGGGCACACTTTCTTTTATGATCCATGTCACGAGCGAGTTTTCAAAATACGTTCAGTACGGTTGACGGTCGTCGAAGGAATGGTCACCCTAATCGTGGAAGGAAGACGCCTTGCCGCACGAAATCGCATCGCAGCAATTCGTGTCGCAATTTTCTGCGTTGCGAATTCGCATCGCGTCGCATCGCAGTATTGTGTACAAGCCCTTAACATACCACCCACAATCGGCTGATCTCAGTTGTAGGATAAGCCTTGACGTACTCGTAACTGCACTTCAGTTTTTAGCCGTAATATAAATGTGGGATTTTGTTTACCTCAAATCGCCTTTCTAAACCATACTAAGGGCCAAATCAACGAGCATTGATTGGATCAAATCAAAGTAGAATGTACTCGTAGATATTTACTGCAGCCGTTATTATAAGTATGTTTTTGGAGTATATGTGTATTTGTGTATAGGCCTCAAATTTAATTTTGAGTGAAAAATTCAGGTTTATATGTCAGAATCAACGATAAGCTTGCTTAGTCATCTTATAGCGTACTTAGCAATAAAAGGAGGAAATTATCAGGTCAGATATATAAAAAGTAATATGAGGCCGCCAATCCGTACGGTGCGTACGGCGGTCGCCTTTTACGCTCTATAACTCCTTTAGAATTAAGATGAGTTCCATTTTCAGCAGTGTGAACAATGTAAACATTAATATAATATGAAAGTTGGTATTAAATTTTACTCAATTAGGGATGTTAGGGGCTATCTTGTTTAGGTTCGTCGTAAAATCGTTCGAGTAAAATCTAGTTCTACTTGAATATACAAAAATCTATTTCTGTATTGTTTGTGTACCTCTATATGTGTATGTAATCTCTTAATCTCTTGGGATATACTATTTTTTCAATATAATTTTACATAACTTATCGTATTATAATAAAATGAAATCGAACCGAGAAACGAAACTAAAGGCGCTGCACATTTTCTTCCTTAACTTTACCGTTCACCTCCTCCGTTACATTAATGACTTATTATTGTTATTTGTCTTAAATAATTTTAAATAATACCACACATGTCTTTATATTGAGTGATGTTTTGGTGAGTTTTTATTAGTTGTTTATAAAAATACATTTTTTTTTAAATAATGCTTCTTATTGTACTTTAAGTATCTACGTCAAAAATTTATTTTTATTTATTTATTTATTTATTATATGGACAACAAAGCAGATAACAATCAAAATACATTAAAAATTACACATAAACATATAAAAGTTTCGTGCCAGATTGTTTTCCTAAGTATGTTGACACATCATTTTCATATTTTACTACAGATGAGATCTAATCTACGCTTAACAATATTAATATTAATGCAATTAAAAATGTAAAATGATCTTTAAACCAACAATTACGAAAAATAGACTTGGAGATCTGTTAATACTACCAGTAGTAATGCTTCTAACGCTTCATCATGATGACCTTTAAAGAGACGTTACAGTAAGTGCATTGCATCAATTCCTTCACACAATTGTGTTTTGAAAACAGTTTGAAATTTTTGGCTTCGCAATTGCAATGGCAATGTAACATAATGTGTGCAATACGATCATTAAAGTCCATTGCAAGTCCTCTACTGAACATAGGCCACCCACAAGAAATATATTTTCGGAATATACCAAATAGACCGACCTCTACATAGTACAAAACAAAGTCGCTTTGCGCTGTCGCCGAGCGGATCGCTAGTTTTGGGAATATATTCATTATATTATATTCATTATGTCAAAACAATCTTAAGGTGGGTCTACGATAGAGGAGCCGAGCACGAGCTGATAACAAGCTGAGCCGCTCTACTCGTGGGTCAAGTTTGAAGGTACAACGAGCCTACAACATGCAAAACGATGCATGCGATGCAAATCCCTTTGTGTTTGTCAAAAAAATCGACAATAGGCGGAGCACAGTCGAGCACGAACCAAACGCTCGAAGCGTGCTCGTTCGAGGCTTGTATAGTCGGTCCACACTACATGAATTTGTGCTCGGCCCATGCTCCGCTCGTACTCGGCTAGTCTAGCGTAGATCCACCTTTAGTTTAGAATTTGATGCCAGGTCTTATTAATAATGACGTTCGTTCAGAACTTGAAACAAGTACAAAGACATTGTGGTATCGAAATTCATTATCATTATTATTGCCCGTCCACCACTGAACAAATGCCGTCTTACACAGTCATTTATTGTGAACATTTTAATGTGTATTATTACATTGTTGCTATAATTTACCAATTCGTGAGAATATGAAAGTTACTGAGATTTACGTTATTACGAGAGTAACACTGAAAGTTCTTAGAAAATCAAAAACTGTACAAACTAGCAAGTTGTTAGTTTTATTATATCTTTTCAAAATAGTGTCCATTTACATCCATACATCGCTGCATGCGATAGAACCACTGAGAGAAGCACTTTGCCTACTCGTCCTTAGGGGTCTCTTCGACGGTATTTTGAAACGCATCCTCTGTGTCCATTAAACGTTTTCCTCAAAGTTTTTCTTTTATATTAGGAAATAAATAAAAATCGCAGTAATTACACGTCTGACGTCGTCAAGTAGAACTTTTTCGATTGTTTGCTTGGCGGTGTGCGACGAGGCGTTCTCGTGGTGAAGGAGGATCTTACTGCGAGGTCGTTTGTTCCGAACTTTTTCCAAGACAGGATTTTGTGCACTTGACTCATACCGATGCCTAAGTTTGTCCAAATCTGCTGATAAGTCACTCTTTTGTCAGTCTCTATCATATGCCGCATGATACTGATATTATATTCAGTCGCCGCCGTAGGCCGTCTCTCACGCAGATCATCGGTGAGATTAGTGCGATCACGTTTAAACATATTAAACCAGTTGTAAACAGTGGCATGAGATGGGGCTTCATCGTGAAAGGCCAATCGAAGTCTATCATAACTTTCTTGTTGACTTAAATGACATCAAAAGTCATAAAAAATCGTTGTACGAAAATTTTTTCGCGTTATATTCATGCTGATGACATGACACAGACAATTTTCAATTAGCCGCCAAATCGTAAATAAATGACAAATTAATAAAATACATACACAACAATATTGGAAGAGTTCCATTTTCAAAATTTGAAATTATTTTTTTATTATATCGTTCACAAGTGGCCAGTTCTGAAAATTTCAGTGACACACTCGTAATACTATCTTACGAAGAATCATCCATAGCTCAGCTTTCTCAAACGCGGCGACTAGTAAAGGAGGACGTCCATCCGTCCGTTATTTCTTAAGTCATTAACCACTGGATTATTAGTTGTACACTTTGTAGACTTGTTGTGATTTCACAATAATGACTGAATTGTCGGCAAATGGAAGATGACCGCAGATAATTATTGTTAAATCATATTTGTCTTTATTAGAACAATCATCATCATCATCATCATTATAGCCGATGATAAGTCCATGGCTGAACATAAGCCTCCACCAAGGTACACCACAAAGCACGGTCCTGAGCCACGTGCATCTATCGACGTCCTGTGTACTAGATAGCCACTACATTTAGGTAGCAGGTAATAGTATTGCACTTCACCTAACGGTACGAGGCTACCACTCAAGAAGCTTTCTTTCCAATCGCTTGTCGGTTCCTCAGCTGTATGGCCGGCTCATTGCCACTTTTATTTACACATTGAGCTATGTCCGTTACACTGTTTCTAATGCAGACTGATTAGCACGATAGGTGTAGGTATTCAATATGTTGCAAATATTAAACAAATATACACCAAACAGCATAACGTCCAAAATGGCTGAATAATACAATAGCAGATGGCATTTGAAAGCATAATCGCTTTGCCATTGGTTGATTATTGTTTATTACGTTACGTGTTTACTCTTTGCACGGGATGAGCCTAAACCGGACGGATGCCAGGAACGTGAGTGGCATTCCTTAAGTTACTTGTTTTTTATATTACACCTCAATGACGCAAACAAACGGGGAAAGAATGAATATTTATTTTTACTACAAATATTTGAGATACTTGCCAGAAGTTTAGGTCACCTTTCGCGCCAATGTAAACACGATTTATTGATCTGTAAAAAAAGCAAAATGTTTTTAAATTTATACATCAGTGTGATTAAAAATTAATACGGATTTCTTAAGCCCAGTTTAACTAAATATACTATCGAATATCAATCGTTACATCAACGAATTTCTGAATGATGAAGTTTTGAGTTTAAAGGGATGGAAGGAATATTTTGAAAGCGTGTTTATGAGTGAGGAGACAACGTGTGAACTAAATGATGTAGAAACTCCGAAAGAAGAGATAGCGAGATAAGTATAGATGAAATAATAAAAGCAATGAAAAGCATGAAAGCAGGTAAGGCTGCCGGATATGATAGAGTTTCACTCGAAATGCTAAGGGCTGGAGAGGAAGTGGTGGCAGGCCTGCTGCACACCTTGTTTAATTTACGCTGGGAACTGAAGCGGGTACCGGTAGACTGGTGCAAAGCCGTGATAGTCCCAGTATATAAAGGAAAAGGGTCGTAGCAGGACTGTAAAAACTACCGTGGCATCAGCCTTCTTAGCATTGTGGGAAAACTGTATGCTAAGGTACTGATTGAAAGGGTCATGAAAGAAACTGATGGAAAAATTTGAGATGTGCAAGCGGGATTTAGAAAGGGAATGGGATGTGCAGATCAAGTCTTTTCCATGCGCATGATCGCGGAGAAGTTTTTGGCCAAAAACCAAAAGGTTTTTTGTGTGTTCATGGACTTGGAAAAGGCCTATGACAGAGTGGATACAGATGTGCTATGCAAACACTGAACTCATTTGAGTTGAACGCTGGCTTGATATAGGCATTGGAGTCGCTTTATAGGGACTCTAGTGCTTGTGTTAGGATCAACGGGGTCTACTCGGACTGCTTTGACATCCATAAAGGTGTCAGACAGGGCTGTTTGGCTTCCCCGTGGCTGTTCAACCTATTTATGGACAGTTGTTTGCAAAATTTGAAAGTTGAAAGCCGCATCTTGAAAGCCGCATCAACTTTTTTTTTTTTCCCATTTTTTTTTAAAAAAAAAAAAAAAAAAAAAAAAAATTTAATTTAAAAAAAAAAAAAAAATTAAATATATAAAAAATTCCGCTTTTTTATTTTTTTTTTTTATTTTTTTTTTTTTTTTTTTAAAAATATCCTTAATCCGCATCAAAGATGCGGATTAAGAATGGGTGATTTAACCGTCAAATGCCTTTTGTACGCCGATGATCAAGTTATTCTTGCGTCGTCGGCGGCCGAGTTGCAAATAATGGTTACATTAATGAAGGATGATCTTAGTGAAGGATCCGGGGGTGACGCCATGACTGGCACGCCAGACACGGACCTCGATGACACTGAGGTCATCAGCATGAAAGAGATTGAACGTGCGATTCGAAGTTTGAAATGTGGTAAGGGTGCGGGACTAGACAGAGTTACTGCTGAAATGCTTGACAATTACGGTGGGCCTCGCGTCTGGGACAGCTTTCGTCTGCTGTGCAATTTGTGCTGGCGGACGGGAGATGTCCCGGATGATTGGCGATCCGCGGTCATTGTGCCTTTATATAAAGCTAAAGGTTCACATTTTGACTGCGGGTGCTATCGGGCGATCAGCTTGACCAGTTTAGCAAGTAAAGTTTACTCGAAGGTTTTGACACGTAGGATGCAAGAGAAATCGGAAAGATTCTTATGGGAGGCACAATGCGGATTTAGACCTGGAAGAGGGTGCACGGATCAAATGTTTTCTCTCCGCATGATCACGAAGAAGCTTCTGAGTGTTAACCAGAGGATTTTCTGTGCTTTTGTGGATCTGGAGAAAGCATTTGATAAGGTTATAAGGAAGAAAATGTGGGAACTGTTGCCTACTGTTGGATGGTCGATTGTTAAGGGCTGTGCAGTCACTTTACTATGACTGTAAAGCCTGTGTGCGGGTAGGGCATGACCTTCACCCATGTTTAGCGTCCAAGCGGGCGTAAAACAGGGTTGTGTCATGTCTTCCTGGCTGTTCATACTGTATCTCGACAGCTGTTTACAGAAGCTGAAAAATAGCTGTTTGGGTGTGAAATTGGGTGACATTAAAGTAAATTGTCTGCTGTATGCTGATGATGCAGTGCTTATTGCACCATCAGAAGCAGAACTGCAGGCATTAGTCACGTGTATGAAAGAGGAATGTGAAATTAAAGGTCTCCGTTTGAATGCTAATAAAACTAAGGTTCTGGTATTTGAAAAGGACGAAGAGAGAACGAAATGTGAAATATGGGTAAATCAGGAATGTCTAGAACAGGTAAATGAAATTGTATACTTGGGGAGTGCTTTCAGCCGGGATGGAAGATGTGATTTAGATGTGGATAGGCGCGTCGCTGCCGGAAACAAAGTCAATGGTGCCCTGAATGCATTAGTCAAAAGGCAAGGCGTGGTGAAGAGTGCACGACTTGCAATACATAACGCAGTGTTGGTACCGACTTTGTTATATGGCAGCGAAACCTGGGTACGCCAGAAGAAGCATAAAAGCAAGTTGAATGCAGTGGAGATGCGATCTCTTCGTAAAATGTGTGGCGTTACCATAGCCGATCGAAAGCGAAACGAAGAGATTCGCAATATGGCAGGATTGAAAGATGACCTTATCACGAAAATTGATAGGGGCGTACTCCAATGGTTTGGGCACGTTGAGCGAATGAGTGAAGACCGAATGGTGAAGAAAATATATAGAGCGAAAGTAAATATTAAAAGGTGTCGAGGTAGACCGAGACTAACTTTCGAAGACCATGTGAGCAAATTGCTCGAAGAGGGGAAAGTCAAGAGTACTCGGATACCTAGACGTGCATGTATGAAGAAGTTAATGAACCTGAAAGAAGCGAAAGAGGTATTTAAGGATCGTGACACTTGGCGATCTGTTCTCTCTGGCTACCCCGTTAGGGATTGTGCGTGAAGATAAGTATAAGTAAGTAAGTAAGGTTACATTAATGAACAGATCATTAAAAGAAAGGGGTATGAAAGTGAACGCAAGTAAGACGAAGGTTATGGTTTTTGTAAGAGAAGAAAGTAAAACAATTTGTGAAATAAGAATAGAAGGGGAGTTGATCGAGCAAGTAGATGAGTTTGTATATTTGGGTTGCGTATTTAGCAGGGATTGGAGATATGATAAGGATATACAACGACGAGTGAATGCAGGAAATAATGGGGCAGTGCACTCTATTGTGAAGAGTCAAAATGTGTCGAAAAAGGCACGTATGGCAATTCACAATGCTGTATTAGTCCCTACTTTAACGTATGGTAGTGAAAGTTGGGTGTGGCAGAAGAAGGACGAGAGTAGAATGAACGCAGTAGAAATGCGGTAGTTAAGGAGTATGTTAGGGCTGAATCTGAATGACAGGGTGAGAAATTGTGTGATAAGAGAAGAGTGTGGTTTGCAAGATGATGTTGTGACCAGGATTAAGAAAGGAATGCTTCGGTGGTTTGGTCATGTGGAAAGAATGAATGAGGAAAGAGTAACAAAGAAAATTTATGTTTCAGAAGTGAATGGCAGAGTCGGAAAGGGACGCCCTAGGCGAAAATTAAATTTGCGAAAACAAAATTGGCGATTTATTGAAAACGGGCCAAATTAGGAGTACCCTTAACCGACGAGCATGTATGCGTAGGTATATGGATGTGAAGGAGGCGAGAGAGGTGTGTCAGGATCGTGCCAAATGGAGTCGTCTGTAGTCTCTGCCTACCCCTCTGGGTGACAGGCGTGAGATGTTTATGTTATGTTATGTTTATATCAACGAATTTGTTTTCAACACCCGACGAAAACAGCGCGGTGTTAGATATGTTTGTAGTGTGTATCTATGTGTCCGTCTGTAGCATCATAGCTCTTGAACGGATGTACTGGTTTTGATTAAGCTTTTTATCGTTTGAAAGTCTGAGTGTTCTTAGCTAAGTTTCAAGAAAATCTATTCAGCCGTTTGAAGATCATCAGCTATTTTTGTTCCGGGGATTTTCTAAATTTTAGATTAAAGTTATCGTAGTCATAACATTCAGAAAACTTCAATGAATTTTGGTAGAGATTGACGATTTCACCGCCATTGAATTCAAACTCGAATTTAGTCACGTATTGATTATTTTCGGATCAATTAAGCGATTGTCCGATTTCGTGCCAAGAAAAGTTTTTTTTGAGAAGACTTGATTGAAAATGATAGTTGCGATAGTACTACTACGAGTAAATCGGTATAATATATTGATAAATAAATATTTTGACCGAAGATCGAAGTCTTAGAACTCGACTAATTTGTATATAATGTATGTATAGGCTATATTTGTTTAATTTATTTATTACTAAGATTTAGATTAAGACATTACGTAGGTAGTTACTTATCATTTTTATTTTGTTTTTATTCTCTATTAGCGATCTGCCCCGGCGTCACACGGGTGATATCTGGATCCTACAACAGCGCCATCTACCGAGTCCAACTATGCCTAGAACCTTATCGGAAGTGCAAGCAATATGTTGATAAAGTTTTAGCGCAATCTGATGTATACGATGGGTGGGTGATGGATGGATGAATAGGTATGGCAGCGCACAAAATACGAACAAACATATATTAATTTTTACACATATATTACGTTGCTACACCACGTCAAATTATCACCACTCTGTGTTGTTGACTGGTAGAGAATGTCTCAACTCAAGGCATTAAGTCCGCCCTTTGTATTTTTAAATTGTTTAATGGTATGCAATAAAGAATAAATAAATAAAACCATTAAAAAAAACATAAACACTCTCGCCTGTTACCCAGAGAGGTAGGCAGAGACTACAGACTTTCATTTGGCACGATCCTGACACACCTCTCTCGCCTTCTTCACATCCATATACTATTATATTTATTCGAAACAATATATCGAATGTAATAAGGTAGTACAAAATTGGTTAGAGTCACTTAATTATGAGAACACAGAGCTGCTTTTACATACAGTAAAATAGTACACACACATACCCACACACTCACATACACACACACGCACGCTTTCTCATACATATAACAAATATCATAATCTGAGGAAAAAAAACTGTAAATACTCCCTTTTAGTCTTTAAGTTTTTCTTTGTAATGTCGTATTTCATAATGTAAATAATATAATATATAGATATTGATATGGAAGAGCGGATTCACCTGGTACAGGCATTATTTGCTTAAAAGGAGAATCCGGCCACTAATGTCTGTAAACCAATTCTATTTGCTGAAATAAATTTTATTATTATTATTGGGGTATCTATATGTAGCCGTGGAAGGAAAATGGGAGATCTCCCGCCGGGCAAGGTGTTCTACCCGGGGAGCGGCTCACACTCCTGTGATAATTCGGAGATGTTCTATATATACTGTTTATGATTCGGAATGTTGATAGCGCGATTTAGGCTTCGGTGTGTTTTCGCTTGTGGCGGCGACGACAGCGCCGCTACATCACCCCCTGCTCAGACCGGAGGTCGTTAGTGCAGCCTTGTTGCCGACGAATGTGCAAGTGCCAGTGGATTGCCTTGTAGTCTGCGGTGAGTCGAGAAGAAGGCAAGTAATCTGCGAGAGTGCCATGAAGCAGAGGCGAGCAGTAAGGCTCAGAGCCGTGCCGAACACTGTATGGCGCAGAGAGTAGCTTGAAGGAACAGGAAGCATTATTATTCCAGTGCTGCGATGAACCTTGTGAAGCTAGATGGCTTGCAGGATATGAAGACTGCAGATGATATCTGTTCGGAAGCGAATGGGTGGGGTATTCTATGACGATGATGAAGCTTGAAGTTTCCGAAGGTTGTTGGTTGCATGTTCAGATCACGTCGGGGTCACCACTGTAGCCGTGGAAGGAAAATGGGAGATCTCCCGCCGGGCAAGGTGTTCTACCCGGGGAGCGGCTCACACTCCTGTGATAATTCGGAGATGTTCTATATATACTGTTTATGATTCGGAATGTTGATAGCGCGATTTAGGCTTCGGTGTGTTTTCGCTTGTGGCGGCGACGACAGCGCCGCTACATATATAATTTTCTCACCTGGTTGGGTTTTATAAATATATAATTATAAATTAAAATGAAAAGATAAATGAACATAAATATCAATAAAATAAAATAAATACAAAAACTACATAAATAAATAAGATCCAACCAGATGGGAGCCCTCGGCAGGGGAGACCAGACGGCCGAGGGTTAGGGGAAAAGGGAAAGAAACCGGCGGACGATGCGGGCGGTATCGAGGAGCACCGCCTTCTGCATTTGAGTCTGTGCATTGCTCCGTCACGGAGTCCCAGTCGCCTCAGATGACCCGAGAGGCTGACTGGGATTAGCCCATTCGCAGAGACGACTACAGGAATAATTTCGGTCGACACACCACCCCACATGTCGGTCACCTCGTGAGCCAGGTCCAGATATTTTGTTTGTTTATCTGTTTCGGCTTTCACGAGGTTCTCGTCATACGGAATGGTAATGTCGATCAAAAATATCCTTGACTGTGCCCGGTCCATCAGCACAATATCAGGCTTATTCGCAAGAATAGTCCTGTCTGCGATGTGTGATGCCTGGTCCCAGTAGAGCCTGGCGCGGTCATTTTCGAGCACGGCTTCCGGCAAGTACTTGTAATACGGCAATTTCCGGTCCACGAGACCGTATTTCAGAGCGAGCTCCTGGTGTAGAATTCTGGCTACTAGAACAACCGGAGATGACATGCCTAAGTGACTCCCCGGGATGGCGACAAGCTCGACAGACGTCGACAGTGCCATCCTCTAGGATGTATCTCCGATAGTTGTTGGTCTTAATAACCTGATCCTGTATTGCACAGACAAAACCCTCGGTTTCCCCGAAGAGGTCACCGAAACGTAGCCAGTTGAGGGAGGCGGCTGTATCTACGTGAGGCTGATTATTATTATTATTATTATATACCTACGCATACATGCTCGTCGGTTAAGGGTACTCCTAATTTGGCCCGTTTTCAATAAATAGCTAATTTGGTCAATAAATTTTCGCCTAGGACGTCCCTTTCCGACTCTGCAATTCACTTTTGCAACATAAATTTTCTTTGTCACTCTTTCCTCATTCATCTTTCCACATGACCAAACCACCGAAGCACTCTTACTTAATCCTGGTCATAACATCATCTTGCAAACCACACTCTTCTCTTATCACACAATTTCTCACCCTGTAATTCAGATTCAGCCCTAACATACTTCTTAACGACCGCATTTCTACTACGTTTATTCTACTCTCGTGCTTCTTCTGTCACACCCAACTTTCACTATCACACGTTGAAGTAGGGACCAACACAGCATTGTGAATTACCATACGTGCCTTTTTGACACATTCTGACTCTTCACAATAGAGTGTAAATAAATAAATAAAATTATTACAAAGATAAATTAGTTTAAATAACAGTCCGGCTGTAGAATACGGAATGGTCGTTTGATTTCCTATTTCTAGACCACTACATCGACCACTGTTATCTATTTATTCTTCACGTAAATACAGTTTACCTTCGGGTTAGAACAACTGAGCTAAATTTGTTATGTAACTGAAGCTGTGTTGATTGCAAACGAGAGATAGTAATGGATGGTGAACTGTAGCGGTGCAATGAGACGCGGCCTGTTACGATATTATTCGTGTCGAATTCGTTTCGATATAGAAAGCCAAATTAAAGTTGTTTATTTAATAATAATTTCAAGATGAATCGGTAACAGATCAGAAAGGTTTTAAGAGATTGTAATGCACTATATTTTTTTGGTATGTTTGAATATTTTTTGTATTTCTTACATACCTACTTTTAAAGATAAGTTCCGGGCGGATTCGTTATTATACGGATTAAGATATATTTTCTTCAACAGATTACAAAATAAATACAATATACAAAGAGTTTTTATTTCGTCTGAGTATACAAACATAAAATCTATATTCAAACCGGTTAGCGTTTAAATTATTTACTCATACACATAGAAAAGACAATGAAGAAAAACTAAAATGTATCTTAATCTTAATATATATACAGGGTTACTGGTAACTCGACGTATTCCCGCCAAGGCGTGATAGTTGTCATAACCTATTAAATGAACCATAAAATGCATTATGCAAATGTGGACCAATTTCGAGATATTTAGGTTTAATTATTTTTTTTCAAAAAACCCAAAAGTCTGGTGTCAAAAATTTCTAAAAAAACTTACAGCTGTATTATTTTCATTTTGTTATTTTTCCCAACATGTATTTATAAAATAGTTTATATATAATAGTTTATATATAATATATAACAAGTTTTCACTGGTTGTACTTTAATGGTCTCCGTTTCTAGTTAGTCAAACATAGCAGCATTATGTTGCTAATTTATGCAGGTATTCTGTGAGAGCGTGTTCCTTCCCCGATAGAGCCGACATATACATATTGCAGTTACTCGTATATACGGCTGCAGTGGGACTCTACCGCATATACATATTATGTATTATTTTGTATACGTATATTCTGGACAGCTATTTAAGGAAGAATGAAATAATATTCTTATTTGTTTAGCATCGTGTATGGAAACTTGCTCGATACGATGTAGCGTACTATTAGGCGACCTACGGATTGCATTGCATTCGATAAGTGTGTTGATAACGCAGTGTGGAACAGGCCTACGACATTTCACTGTTTAGTGGCAAAATTGGGTTATAAAAAGTCATACCTAAAAGTCAACATCAGCTCTGTGAGATATGTTTTCGTTTAGTGTATAACGTAGTTCATAGGTACCTCGCATACACGAAGAGTATAGTCATGCGCACTTTCACTTTTGTTCTATGCGTTATATTTTCTCTGAAGTATTTTATTCAAAACTATCCAGCCACTCGTTGCTGTGGTTGAAAAATAATTTTCAAAAAGTATACGAAATCACGCTAGTATTAGAATATTGTGCCAAACATTAACAATTTTGTTTATATAAATAATTCAAGAGTTGATAAACGCATGCAATTTTTAAAATCCGGGTAAAATTAATTAGAGAAAAGGATTACAATTAACATAAACATATTAATGTAAAATATTCTTCCCAATTAAATAAATAACTCGTTTAAGGTAGAACGAGAGATTTTGCGAAAAAAGTAAATAAAATTGCAGTGTTTATCTGGAATATCAAAATAAATGCTAAAGCTTGTTTGCATGCCATTAAGACATAGAAAGGCTTTTAGGTAAAACTTTGTCCGTCTGGCTAAATGAAATTATATATGGTGTTGATTATTATTTTAAGTTAAAATTACGCCACATTAATAAAGCCTACAGGCGAAGTTGGGCAGATCGATAATTTACAATAAAAGACACAAATAACTCAACATAACTAGATATATAATAAAAATTATTTTCGTTTATTCTTGGAGGCATAAAAACGTAGTTAGGATATTTGTATCAACTCAGACTCTTAGGTAGAGAAATAGCATGACTACCTATATAACTAGATCACAACATGAATACTTGCGTTTAAAACAATATTTCAACACACAAATATTCGCGTTACAAAAAGCAATTTTCATCACATCCTTTATTAACTTAAAACAACCGTTTGCCTCAAAGCCGCTTACGATTATCGAGGCTCACCTTATAAAGTCAAAACGGATGTACCAAAGGTGGATTAGTCACGCCTTTCTGATGGAAGGTTATCAACTTGAATGTGAGATTAGACGATGATCTGAATATTTTGTGAACATTTATTTTTTGAATAATTCTTTTGAATATATATTTAATATTCATGAAAATAAAGATAATATAAATCGGTATTATGCAAAGTACATTAAATATTTAAATACTTCATGCATTCCGGAAACGCGTTTTCGTTTTTATTTTTTTTAACGCATGTTTGAAAACGATATATATTCTAACTTCAGAAATACTGAGGTTACCGAATTATGTAAATAATTTACGTTAATATATATATGCAATTTACGGAAATAATACATGTAACCGGTGTAAAATAGCAGCTTGATGCTGCTGTGTTTCGTAAGGTGAGTGTAGAGAACCGGAGATCCGTTTTACTGGAATTGAGGCATTCCGTCTTAGTCCTCTAATTCTATAAAAAAAGGAATCACTACGCTTTCACAATATACTGGTGAAGCAGGAGCACAAGGGCCGTTGCAAACTATATAAAACGATTCCATGTCGACTTGAATCAAGGAAATTTCCTTAATTCAGTGTCAATTTTCGGCATAACGAAGGATCTTGCTAAGCCATTTGAGATTATATTTCCCCTTAATTCAAGTGCGGCGCGTGAGTTTTATATCGTGTCAATTTTTGTTTCAATCAAATTCCGTGGTAAAGTCACGCTGCAGCTATATTACAGTTGTAGCACGAATGATTCGGCGCGACCGGGGCAGGACTACGTTCTCATAGAATACCAGCGTAATACTGTTGTGTTTTGTATGGTGAGTGTAGAGCACCGGAGACCGTTTTTACTGGAATCGATGCATCCATCTTAGTCCTTAGGGGTGACAACGCATTTGCATTTTGATCCTTAGTTGAGGATAAAAAAAAGCGTGGATATGCCATTTCAATTTTGAACTAAACGTTACGCAACATCAACACAAAACACAGCATGCTACGACTATGCTGTGTTTTGTGTTGATGTTCAACAGGCATTTATTTTCTGTCAAGTAATTCTTTCATCGAGGACAGACTCGGTGTATTGGACATAATGAACACTTACCATAGGAAGGGTTCGAACCGTTTGAGCAAAGAACATCTTCATTTATTTTTAACCAAGTAAAGGTAAACAACGAGTATGCAGCTAAGGGTAAAAGGATAGAGTATAATATCCAAAAGATACCTAAATAATTCAACATGAAGATACGTTGTCAACTCTGAGGACTAAGACTATATACTAAGAAATGCCTCGTTATACATTATACGAAACACATAATCTTTATGCTTCTATTTAAAATTGATGTTCTGTAAGAGAGAGGTCCTTCGGTCGAGTCGATCTATTCATGCTGCAGTTTCAGCGTAGTTTTATCACGTAAATCTCTTAAACATATTTCAGCGGTGTATCCTTTCCATTCATCTCAATAATTTGCACATTCCGGATCGATTCCAAAACGGATCTTGAAGGAAGGACCGTATTATAAATCTCATTAGATCAGATAGGGCTTGTAATGTGGATGTTACTGTTAACTAGAATCGTTTTAAATAAAAAATTTAATCTTTATTTTCAATAATCGTTGGTGCGTCCCTGAAACTAATCGCATCACCTACCGGAAAGGACAGAATATCGTCTGCCGCACATGTAAGTTGTAAAAAGAATCTATACTCGCGTTTTTTTCCTAATAAAGATTCTTTTTATTTCAGATTTGTTTTTAATTGTCTTTTGTTGGATTGGCAATCGTTGTGCCAGTGTATCGCACCTTTGTCGCTGATCTCCGGCGCCGAGTTGGTTATATAACAGCTTACATAATATGAGGTGGATTGTATAGCACTGGCTACTTCTTTCTGACATTTTCCATAGTCATCTCTTGTTAAGTCAGTGCGCTTCATCATCTTAGGCTACATCACAACTTACCATCCGGTGGGATTGTATTTAAGCGCTTGCTAAGAATAATTAAAAAAAATAAGAGTGGACTTTCTTCTGCTGCTTCCATATTGTTTTATATCTATTTTTTATTTAATTAAAAACTTGAATGTAACACCTTAAAGCAAAGGGCTCATCCAGGGGACGTAATGCATTCCCTGCCAGTGGACCATGGGTGTCAAAGGCTAAGATGTAATTATACCAATGACTAAGATATAATTATACGTTTCCAGAAAAAAGGGTCTCCCTTTCTCTACACTCATCAGACGAAACACAACAGCGTTGAGCTGCTATTTTACGCTTTTTTGATGCAAGATACCAGCCTTTGATTATATACCTGTCTATATAATCAATGATACCAGCACTTATTTCACATATCAGATCATGATCGAAGTTTCAAAATTGAAATTAACAATTTCACCGGTGCTGTTGTGGGTCTTCCTCGGTATGCTAACCTAGTGTTCCAGTAACAAAGACGCATTGGCTTTGAACGTAGAAGCGTCTTTTGACCAGTATACGGACTAATTACAATGGTAATGTACCTAAATATTAAACCCATGGCTTAAATAGTAAAATGAAATTACTTCAATTCCAGTAATTTTCTAGATCTGGAACACCCGTTGGCTTTATTCCAGGCACATGGACACACTCGGTCGTATTTCACTCAGAGCAAAATAGTCGTACAGATATAATGTATACATACTATTAATGTGCGCTATAATTGGACCACGGCGTCGAACAGTCTCTGTGCAATTTGCGCCAACAATGGCGGATTTAGATTTCTTCGCGGTAAATATTCGCTACTACCGATCACTGGGATTATCGATTCAGTACTCTCTTCTTTACTTACTTTGATAATACGTCGTGGTTATGAAATTTTACTATAATCTACATTTTAATTGCAAAAAACACACACACACACACACGCCACGCACACGCACACGCGCCCGCGCCCGCGCACGCGCACACGCACACGCACACGCACACGCACACGCACACGCACACGCACACGCACACACACACGCAAACACACACACACACACATACATACACACACACACACACACACACACACACACACACACACACACACACACACACACACACACACACACACACACCACACACACACATACACACACACACACACATACACACACACACACACACACACACACACACACACACACACACACACACACACACACACAAACACACACAACACACACACACACACACACACACACACACACACACACACACACACTCACATTACATTATGGGTTTCACAATTAAGTATTAGAAATTTTATCGTGCAAGGGAAGTTACAGGTACAGCACACAAGAATATGATGTATTGCGAATTAACATCAACATGTTTATGTTCATACCTGGACTGGGACTGGTTATAATTCACAGTTTACAATACACAGATGGATTACGACTATCTCAATGTAAAATGATAATATTTTTTAAAACATTAAAAGTAACAACGAACAAAAAATTAATAAACACGGCCACATAATATTATGCCAGCGGAAGCCATCATGAAATTCTTGGAATAGGTGCCACTAGTTACTGCGGTATGTAGGAGCGCGGATCATATTATCCCGGCGCGATGACAACCCTTCTCTTCGTTTCCATAACGTGGGATTTGGGTAATGCATTTTTGGATAGATTTTTCCCCGGCACGGGAGGTTCGAACCTCACCCGTTAGTAGAACTTTTGAAAGACATAGATCATAAGAAATTTAATGAAATACATTTCCCCTTACGCCATGTATTGTGATTATCCAATGATATTACCTTTTTACTTGAAATATCATTGTGATTATCCAGTCTTTTATAATGTAGAACATACTGGGTGATTTTTTTATCGGCAAAAAATTGGGTGTAACAGGCAAAAAACTTCATAGTATATGAGGTACCGGAGTTTGACTGCGGCCAGTAAAAATCAATTTTATATATATATATATATATATATATATATATATATATATATATATATATAAAAATAAAGTGCTTATTAATCACTTACTTGACGTAAAGAAAACCATTATGAGGAAATCTACCTGCCAGAAATATCTAACATATTTGGATGACATGTACAGAGGGAAAAAAAAGGGGTTTAAAAAGAAAAAAGTTACATATACGTTCTTTTGTGTGGCACTTTGAAGCTGTATCATGGTTGCAGGTGGCATCATAAATGCATCTTGACCGGGGATGGACCACGCTCTCACAGAATCCTAGGGCGAAATAACAGTTAATTTTTAACGATAACAATGAATTTATTATTGATATTCATATTTTTTATGATATTTTCCATACTTGCCACACTTGGAAACGGCAGTTTTTTTTTATTATGTTTAGTTGTCAGAAAAATGTTGCAGCCCATCTCTTTTTTCATTTATCTCTGTCACTTCTTAATCACTACTCTCACGAGATGATATAGGGGAGTGTATTCTCATATGCCGCCACTACCACCACCACCATCACTACTATTATTACTACATTAAGTCGTAAAGGTAACTTTTTTCCAAAAAAGCCGGTTGAGGCTGTTGACCCTATAAATATCGATTGACGTGTAACTTTTCCAGGTCAAACGGAAATACGTGACGGCTCTGATTGTTACAGGTTTGAAAAGCGTTTTAGGTCAGATTTTCTAGTAACTATATTAGATCTGTATGTGTACCATTAAAATATAAAATATTATGCATAAGTATGTATATTATCACATTTTAATGCGGTATTGTCGCAGGTCGTATCACACATTTACACTAATCAATTGATGGCAGCTGTTGGAAACTCGGAGCCGCTTTAAATTGGAATCAATATGACTTACCATCGACTTTACGTCATTCAATCGATAATGAGTTATTTTTATTCTATTTTGAACTTCCGTTAAATGGAGACGCACCGCACAATTACTAAAACGACACAAGACACAGTCAGAGTATCACCTTATTCGGGCATAACTTTACAAAATAACGTATCAATAATATCATGTTCGTTAAAGATATAAAATAATAACCTATAGGACTCTTTTTTATGTATGTTGTATAATTTAAATGAGTTGGCAACTCATTTTAATTGCAGGTGTGTTATTTTAAATTTTATAAATAACTTACGACTAAGTTATATTATAGAGAAATTAATGTCACAGTAAATAATACAGAACAATTTAAAATATTTCAAATCTATAAAGTTATTACAATGTACATTATGATGCTGTGACCAGGATTAAGTAAGGAATGCTTCGGTGGTTTGGTCATGTAGTAAGAATGAATGAGGAAAGAGTGACAAAACAAATTTATATTGTAGATGTGAACGGCGGAGTCGGGAAGGGGCGCCCTAGACGAAGATTTATTGACCAAATTGGCGATATATTGACAATGGACCAGATTAAGAGTACCCTTAACCGATGATCGTGTTTGCGTAGATATATGAATGTAAAGGAGGCGAGAGAGGTATGTCACGATCGTGCCAAATGGAAGTCCGTAGTTTCTGCCTACCCCTCTGGGTAACAGGCGTGAGTGTTTATGTGTTATATTATATACGATTATTTGTTGCTTCTTGTACTGTGATAACTTTTAATAGCTAAATCTCACAGTGTGTTTAGTACGTACCCAGTACCTACCTACACGGAAATCATATAATCATTTTACGTAGTTATTGATTGCCGAGTCGTAAACTACCATAATTGAGCTCTTTCGCGTTGAACAACTCTAAGATAGTTTTGCTTACTGATGCTGACTGGAATGGTATTTAATATGGTAACTATAGTTCAATGTACTTTTAAACTTCTCGACCATGATTAAATAAGCCGAGAACCGGATATAGGTCAGAAGGTACCACCTAACCACGTGGACTTCTAGGTAGGTAAGGAGTTCTATCACCTTACGTAATGTTTTTTTCTTTATAGAATAGGAATGACATACGAGCACACGGTTCACCTGATAGTAAGTGGATGCTGTGGCCCATAGAAATTTACATTTATCTTCAATTATGAATCAAAATGCAGTGCGTTGTCAACCCTTGAGAACTGAGAAATGCCTCGTTTCCAGTGAAAAGGGTCTCCGGTTCTCTACACTCACCATAGGAAACACAGCAACATTAAGCTGCTATTTTACGCTGGTATTCTGTGAGAGCGTGCTCCTTCCCCGGTCGAGCCGACCCATTCGTGCTGCAACCACAATATAGCTGCAGCATGGCTCTACCGCGTAGGAAATGTACAACGTACAATGCAGTTTTGTTTATTTAGATAGAGCATCGATAAATATTAAAAACGTCCCATAAACTTTTTTCATCATGTTTATGCAATTTCAAAATAAAAAATGTAGATAAGGTTCAAATTCGTTAACTTCATACGCAATTAACAAACGGAATAAAAAGTACAAAAGTATGAACGATTCAAATACACTGTTTATAGTTAAGCATTTATGAAACGGCTATAAAGATAAGTTAGTTTAAGTTGAATAAGAAATAAATTAGTAGCATGAAAATTCAGGGTTCTTTTGGTCACGCACCGTATACCTAGAGAAATATTGTATTATTTGTATGGTATCTACAAAATTATCACCCCATATCATCCTGAGGGTGACAGTGTCGTAATAGGCGACAGAGATAGAGAAAGAGAGATAAATCAGGAGATAGGTAGCACCGCCTCTCTCATAACGATTAAATATAAAAAAAACTTGCAAACCCGCTTGCCAAGTGTGACAACTATGGCAAATGCTGCCAATTGCAAAAAAACTTGCCATGTGAGGCAATCTACGGGAGATGCGTACATTCATCAGTGGACTGTAATGGTAACGGTACCAAATTATTACTTTTTCTTCTTTCTATAATCAAACCATAAAAGGCCATCTCTGAACTTGAATCCCTCCCATAGTAAGATGGCGTACGTGACGCGGATTAGCGATTACAATCGTACTATTATTTACTCTGTGATTACAGTACATATTGTTTTTTCAAAACTTTAACGCTGGCTGGTTTAGGTATTTTACATTGTATAATATTATGCGTTGGCATACCGCTGTTTGTTTTACGTTTTGTTTGCGGACTAAAATAATAGGAACTCGGTAGATAAACACGTCCTTCACATAATATAGAAATATCATAACATAAGAGAGAGAAAAAATAGATAGCGTGTTGCTAATATTATTTTATGTTTTTGGCAACCGCCATCTATCGGAAGACACTAGGTCTTTACGGTCTTTCTCAAAATCTACTCTTATACAATGGAACGAAACAGGTAGATTGAATAAAACTAAATTTACGGATTCTATCGCGTTTATTTAACTGATTTTACTTATTATTAATTCCCGACGTTTCGGGTGCTTTACAGCACACATGGTCACGGGGGGGGGGACTGAGATGTTTGACGTCCCAATGTCATTGTTAGCCCGGCTACCTTCAGTTTTTGAATATTAATTTTTGGTCCGATTTACGCAAAACGAACTTACAGTATCTTGAAGTCTTGCAGTGGTATGCTTGAGTTTGGGTTTAGTTTTGTTAATTATAGGATCCCAAGGAGATGGCAGCACCCAACCATCTTCTCTATTGAAATTAGGATGTTTTTTAATTTCAATAGCCTCACGTATCACGAATCCGTAAATTTAGTTTTATTTAATGTGTAGTGTTCGCGTAAATTTAAGAAATCATTAGGCGATAGATTCTCTTATATGGCTATTAATCTACATATTTACCATCATCATCATTACAACCTTTCACAAGTCCACTGCTCACGGTCCTAATCCACATGCATCCATTGACTTCCTGCATGTCTTACCAGATCGTCACTCCATCTAGTGGGGGGGGGGCCACATTTCGCCTACCGGTACGAGGTTGCCACACAAGAAACTTGCTTCCCCGTCCTACATATTTTTCAATGGTCTGTTGCCTTCCTTGTATAAACTTGAAGAACCTATTTCAGTTAATTTTCTTAGGTTTTAAAAAATTTGATGATTAAAAGCCGATTTATAATATTGATTATATTGATTATTTCGTTTCGTAGGGTATTATGAGAAACGATTAAAATTCTTTGATTCTGTATCAATATTAAGAGTCTCTTCTTCTATATAAATTATCAATATCATAATTGAATCATCTTAATCTTTATCTATATAAATAAATATAAAAAATCAATTGCTGCATGTATGAAAAACTTTGAGTACTTATTACTCAAAGATGAAAGATGATCACTTGATAACGTCTAGACCAATAATGATGAAATTTTTTGTGTGTTTGAGTGTGTTCCTAAAATAGTTTAGATTCACAATTGGGGATTCGGTAGGTGGCGCTGTTGTCGAGATCCAGAAATCACCCGTGCGAAGCCGGGGCATTATGCTAGTAAAATATAAAATTCTGGTGTGCGTATGTTCGTAATTCTTCTCCTCCTAAAGGGCTTGACCGATTTTGATCAATTTTTATGGGGTACTTATGGGGTCACTTGGGTGGTTCTTAGCTATAGTTGGTCTCGGTAGATGGGTAGATGGTGCTGTTGTCATCTAGAAATCACCCGTGCGAAACCGGGGTGGATCATAAGTATTACTTTATAAATATTTTTCTTCCTATAAATAATGCACAAAATAAACACAATACTCAACGTCCGAACTTACCCGATAGAAATTTCGTCACTGTTTAAACATGACAAAAACAATGTGACCAAAATAGTAACGATGATGGACGATAAAGGGATATTCAATTTATTTTACAGTGCGAGCAACACAAGGGTCTCACATATTATTATGTAGTAGAAAAATATTTATTTCCATAGATATATTCTTATTAATTTTGATAGTTTTCGTTCACAATTTTCACAGGATGTCTATTGTTAAAAGTCAGTCATTATTTACCCGTAAACAGTTTACCGTGTGATTGGTTTTGCCAAGTTACTTTGCAGTGAACGCAGCATAAGATTTTTCAGCACTTTAATCTCACTCGTAGTAATAGATATTAGAGAATATTTCAATATAAACGATTAATCTTTTAAATTCAGGAAAGTATTACAGAATTCTTACACAGTGGCCACACCTAGGAACTTAATCGTTAAAATAACCATGTGGTTATGTTACTTTAGATTGAACACGCGATTGAAAACCGCAAAAGTAACGATACTGAAAGATAGGGATCAAACATCCAAGTTAAGATAAGGTGTGATAACAGACGCGATAATTCGCAAATGATAACAAAGATCTCTCGTGTGTACATGGAAATATTTCGTTTCTTAACATTGTATTACCTAGTAGTTAGTTATTTTTTTAACTGTCGCTAAAACTTCGTCTGTTCTATATATAATTCAACAAAATCAAAAACTGAATAAAACTGTATATTATATATACGGATTTTATCGCGTTTATTAAACTTATTCAATTCAATATACTGTAAGCTCGTTATCGTATAATTAGATTTATGAATAAGTACCTATTATTAGTATAATTAAAAAGTAATAGGAATTAATAAACTGAAATTGAACTTTTCAAGTTTTCAAAAAATATAAAACATTTAAATGAAGTAATGTTAAGTAATAAGAATTGTGTAAATAGGAGCTTTAAATTTGTCAGTTAGATAAAACTTTTGTCATGCTGTGTTTTAAATCGACAAAGAGATTTTCGAAAATGGCTTAGCAAAAAACACAGTACCTATAGGTATAGGTATAGTACTTAAATAAATAAATAATCGTTTAGGTAAATGTTGATTAGAAGAAAGTAAGTATTGTCAGTTTAATATAAAATCATTTAGCCAAAAGTAATAAAAAATATACTGAAACGAAGTTATCGTTGATGTACTATCTAATGTAGGTACATTCATAAGTTCAAACAGTACAATAATGCGCGTAGGATAAGGATTGGGTTCTTTGAAGACTTCACTTTCACTCTCTTAATGTTCAATATTTACACCAATATCCGACGTTAAGCTGCCATTTTAAGATCACTTTATTTATTATGAGGAAAATAAAATAAATCCATTACTTTCCTTACGAACAACAATTTGAACGAAAAATAATAGTTTTATTTTCTTTCACACAACATACATAACGCACTTGTAGTTAGTGTGAAATCCAAAGAGAAAGGTAAGTTTGATAGTGCTATTCTTATCGTGTATGTATAGCACCTATAAGTATTCCTTTCTTACTTTAGAAATTACAGCTGTGCAAACACTGAATGACGTTCTATTGTTCTTTGCGTTTGTTGATTCGGCACAGTTGTGCTATCACATATTTAATAATGATTATGATAAATTAAACCCACTTGTTTGTTCTTTTTTAAAAAAATAATATGTATAAACACACAAGTAATATGAGAACACAAGAGTATTATGTTAGGTGTAACACCGATGGATCGGCTCGACCGGGTAAGGTCTACAGTATACCAACATTATTGTTTACTTATTGCATAGCATCCATTTAGTGTAGTAGTGGAGGTGTAAAAATATCCACAACCCCATACCCCGTGGGTGTCGTTAGAGGAGACGGGGGAAAACTGTAAAAGGAAATGGGCAGCATCATATTCCTGATAACCATCTCAAGTAATTAGAAAGCTGCGCTTACTAAACCGTTTTCCAAGCGCGGCAACTACACCAAAATCTCCCCCATGAGATAATCTATGGGGGAGGCGTATGTTCAGCAGAGGACTTTTGATAGGCCGTAGTGATGAAATGACTCGCCGTAGATTCGAGAGAAATTAATGTGCCGATAAAATTACTCGTATACTATCTAGTATACGAGTCATATTATCAGCACATTAATTTCACACTCATTTCTAAGCACAGAGATAAGAACGTTTCTAGCCAGTAATTTTTTATATTTGTAAAGAACTGACTTAACAATACACCTTCGTTGTTCTCGGTGGTCGTTAACACTACTGCTGCAAGTCCAGTCCAGATCAGGACTAAGTCATAGTCAGGATTATTCACGCTGTTTTATCTCCTTGTCTCAGAGACCACAATTCCAGGCTGAAAACTAGAACTCTTTTAAACAAATGTTAGTTAATTAGAAACTAGGACCTGCAGATCTTGAACCCATGACTTTTACGAAACTGAAGTAACAATCAAACTTACAGTCAACCTGATGACGTGGTACTGCAACGTATGAGCACCTGCAGTCAATTTAAAAAAAGGCTACAGACGCGTTGTCACCTCTGAGAACTAAGATGATATGCCTTTTAACCTGTAATTATATTGGCTCACTATACCCTTCAAATTTAAATGACACGTAAAGATAGCCAAGTAACGAATTATCAAAGTAAATAGCAGCGAAAGCTTCGTTCTAATAAAATTTGTTCTTTATACGATTATTTTCTTAGTTGTGTGCCTTTTGTGACAACCGCATTGGAAAACCTGTTGAGTTGTGGTACCCGGCGTGTTGCTACCGCATATGGAATAATTGTGGAAATATCGTTTTAAAGGAAGAGTTATAACAAATTCACAAATTCATCGAAATTGAATGATATATAACTTTCAAGTAAAGGGGACAATCATTTTTGGGCCCACTAAAAATATTAACGTCCACTAATGGTATTACATCAAAAAAAAAAGACACCAAATTATAATAGTAAATGGCCTACAGATTTTTCGAAAATGTAAACGGAATCAAGAAATACGAAAAAAAAATTAGTTGTTTTGATATTCGTGTTCTGATTAGTGTAATATGGGTAAAATGCGTGTACCTAATTAGTCATTTTGCAGCTTGTATAAAAAGAAAACTATTTTTTCACAAAGCTGACTTAAAAAAAGATACCACTAAGAACTTTATGTTTAATTTCTAAAAATTTTAGCTAATATCACGTTATAACATAGTTCTAAATGACTGTGAACCAAAACGTTATTTTATCATTGACTTCCGGTAATTCCCAGCGGCCGGCGGCCGGGTACGGCGGGGCGGGGCGGCGGGGTATTACCTACGTCTTTAATCTTAACGGCATTGACGTTCGTTACGCTACTGTTTTTTTGTATTTATATGCGATTTTAAGAAAATGGAATCTGCTAGATCAGCATACAATGAAAATAGAAGTGTATGTTGCAATTGTGGAGTCAGGTTTCAACGCAGTGTGCGAAGACAATTACTGGCCGAGACAACTGCTGATGTGCGCCAACTTTTATCTGTGTGGATTTCTCATGAGGTAGGTATAATATTATCTCATGGAAAGCTAATCACTGCACTATACAATCTATCTACTTACATATTATCTAGATTTAAACTTTTATGAGAAATATATATTATTTTTGTTACTCTCGATTTTATTCCAACAATATTACTATACTGCGGAAACGAAAATTATATATTTTCTTTATTAATGTATTACTTAATATTTTTATTTTTGTTGAATAATATGGGATATGGTACGATTTTTTAGAAATAATACGAAAGAAAACGATCCACAGACTCCAGGCACACATAACGATCTATACATGATTAAGTACTTAATTATTTTAAGTTTTTAAAAGTAATAATAAATATCCCTTCATATTATTAATAAATTCATACCTTCTATAGCTATAATTTTAATCTTTCGTTATATTAAATTGATAAATGATATATTATATTGATTGAATTATTTTATATTTTGACACAAGATGACACTGCATTCTTTCCTGCTATTTACCAACTTACAGGCATAGTTCTTTGCATTGACTCCATTGACTGGCATTGACTGTAAAAATATAATATGGCATAAACTTGTTTGTTTAAATTGATGTAAACTGTGTTCGTGTTAAAGTAAAAGTTTAAAAATGAAAATTCACGTAGTTTTACTGCTTACAAGTGGATTAGTATGTTAATGTCTAATTGATGCAAAAAATGTTTAACCTAAGGGTTATATCATGCACGTAAGTCAAATATTAAATACCTATATCACATTTATGTATATAATTTGCCAATGACATTCGAAAATGCAAACTGACGAGTAAAAGTCCATGTGAGTAATATAAAAGTTTATTTTTTCCTCCTAGAATTTTGTAAAATCTATAACTTGTACTGAATTAACCTTTAACAAATGATAAACACAGGTCTTACTAATGTGTTAAATGTTAAAGTATTGAAGTTTTATGTTATTAGTGAAATCTAATTTAAATAATAGATAAAATAAAGTCACACAATATACACAAAAGAAGTTTTTGTGGCATGGTATGATGTATCACATGTTATGTGTGTCTAATTATCTTTTGTCAGTCAATCAGAAATCAAAGTCGAAAAAGTATAGGTATATATGTGTCAATATTTATTCTAAGGATAAAATATTATGTAAATAGAAAAGTAAGTTATTTTGTGCAATGAAAAATATTTCAATCCACTGTAATATTACCGTTACAGCCAATTAAACTCCACTGCCGAACATAGGCCTCCCCCATATATTACTAATATTACACAACTCCATAATACTCTAATATTATAAAGTTTATTTATCACTATATGATATACCTGAAATACTGTAAATATTGTAAAATCATAATATATTAATCGATATTTGTCTTTTGGATTTCCAATTTTTTTTTTAATTGAAAATGTATTGTATTTCAAATAATATAGGGTTCCACATCAAACATTCACTTTCATGCCAACTTCGCTTCCCTCCTCAAAATGTACATTTATCTGAACTTAATATTTATTTACTCTTTTATTTTTAATTCCTGATTTTTTCAGTTACACCCACTTGATGCAGTTTGTTGTAACTGCCTAAGAATATTGCAAGAAAGTGTTGCATCAGCTCACTCCATTAGAAGATTTGGGTACAGGAATATTTGTATTCCATGTGGATCTTCAATGTTAAGAGCACACCGTAGACGGATTGTGCCTATTAACTCTGAAGAAAGAGATATTATTTTGCAGTGGATACCATCACACCAGGTACTTACCTTATTTTAAAAGGCTGTAAATGGTCCCCTGCCTCAAATAGGCAGCCCAGAGGATTTGCCACAATCGCTTTGGTACACAGATTGATGTTTGTAAAATCAGACACCTTGCATACAATTTGGTCTGATATTTATGCTCATTCAACATGGCAGTTCACTAACAGGTTATCTTTAAATTTACAGTCTACCAAAAGTCTACTGCTGAACATAGATTGTCTTATGGGGGGATATTTGCCATTAATAACCAATTTTTTTATTTTTAGTTATTAGATGAACGATACTTCTTCCTTATCTTACACCCATATTTGTATGCTTTTGTACTTATTATACAAGTAATATTTTTTACCTTAAAAGACATTAGTATAAATAAAACGGGTTGGGTTTACAATTCGGTCGCCTCAATTTGAAGATTCTGTTACTGTGGGGGGCGTCAAGGGAGTTTATCTGAAGCACCTACACGCGAGTTTTGCTACCGGAGCAGCATCGAAGTATTTTTATTTATTTTTTGAAAATATTGGTAAACAACTAATTAATTAAATATTCTCACGTTTTTGACGTTTTATCTGTCAATGTCATATCGATATATAGTACTAAATCGATCTAGTGAATCGATATTTCACCCTAGAGAATCAAGATCAAATCTTTTCTGTTTTGTTAAGATTTACAAAATTATTTATAATTAGTTGAAAGTACCCCAACTCGTAAAGAATGACAGTTTTTCAATTTAATCATTCAATGTTATCTGAAACTTTAAAGAACTTGGGCTTAGTGAAATATTGTTAATAATTCTAAAATAATTACTTCTTGTCTGATATGTGATGTATTATTTATTTCTATTTAAATAAGTAGTGCCACAAAAATATTATGAGGGGAAACAATTGCATGCTAATATTTATAATTTTAAAAGACATTAAAACTATTTAGTGTTAGAAAGATTGAAATAAATAGAACAATAATAAATATTATTAATATTTAGAGTAGACACTGTAAAACTATAGTTCATTTTGTTAGTTGATAAAAAATAACTTTTTTCAGGTGGATCGTTTAGAACGAGTATGCAGTCCTTGCTGGCTGAGGGCTTCCAGAGCTGTATGGAGACAGAGACAACAAAATGAGAACAGGGATATTGAGCTACAATCCATGAATATAGAAGACATCGGTAACATCCCACAACCACCCCCTATACCTGCACCTGTAACCCCTGCCATTTCCAGAGCGGCATCAACAATTACTATGGCTAATTATAAGCGTGCTGCTTCTACTTCCCGTCACTGTATTTTTAAGTCATGTAATCATTCATCTAGATTTTTAATACCTAAACTACTTAAAGAGAGATTGCTGATAGATCACTCATTTTATGTGCCACTGTGCGCTCGTATTTGTGAATACCATTTAAATGAACCCCACAATGATTGGAATAATTTATTCACGAGTAGTAACTGTTCAGATTTTACTGCATCTCAGATAGACAACCTTTGTTCCTTACTTAAAAGTAGTGTTACTCAAAATTATAATATTTTAAATATCATTGAACATAATTCAATATTATGCAAATATTGGTTAGGATTTACCAAATACCAATTTGAACAGTTACTAGTTGAAATTCCATCTATCAGTGAAAGAGTTAAATCACCTAAAAGAAGTCTAGCTATGTTCTTAGTGAAACTTCGTACAGGTGATAGCAATGAACGCATAGCTTCTCTATTTAATGTAGCTTCATCGACTGTGTTCAATCACTTAAATATTGTAAGTCAGTGCTTTGAAGAGCAATTCATCCAACTGCATTTAGGGACAAATACCTTATGCATTCAACAAGTTGCTCAATATAACTTGACAATACCAAATGGCTTGTTTGGTAATCCAGATATGGATCCTGAATTTATGCCAGCCATAGTAATATGTGATGGTACATACATTTATGTGCAAAAAAAGTAGTAATTACTTATACCAGAAGCAAACATATAGTTTACATAAGTATCGTAACTTAGTTAAGCCATTTTTAATAGTGTGCTGTAATGGTTATATCCTTGATGTTTTTGGACCATATCCTGCAACAGAATCAGATGCTTCTATAATTCTTAGACTGTTCAACGATAGTAGTCCACTGCGAACCTATTTTAGAGAAAACGATGTATTTATTCTTGATAGAGGTTTTAGGGATGCAATTCCATTCTTGCAGCAATGTGGTTATAAGGCTTACATGCCTGAATCTAAACAAGCTGGTGAAATACAATTATCAACCATTGCTGCCAACAAGTCCAGATGTGTAACTTTGTGCAGGTGGGTGATTGAAATTGTAAATGGGAGATTTAAACGGGACTTCAAATTATTTCGTCAGGAATATTTTAATACTGCATCTACTCATCTCATGCTATACTTTAAAATTGCAGCTGCATTAATAAATCGATTTCATACGTTGATTCGTAATAATTTTCATGCTGTAGAGATATTGGCAATTGCTCAAGCCAAACTAAACACTCCAAATAATTTAGCCTCCTACGTAGAAATGCACAATTTAAATAGAGTGAGAGTGCGATTTGCCAGCATTAATGGTAATCTTCCAGAGCTGGATAGTTTTCCTCAACTGACATTCCAGGATCTCATTCTGTTTAGTCTAGGAATTTATCAAATTAAACAAGCTCGTAGTTATTACGGGGGAGCATGTCAGGGCTTCTGGAGAATATAAAATCGAGGTATACCTGCAATCTGTCCATGATTTTGGTCCAAATAGTTATCTATTGCGAGGTAGGATACAATCAAGGCACACTAGTAAAAAAACTTATTACACTTATATACTAGTTGACACCAACCCATCAATTGCTAACACTAGGGCTGCTCTTACTGGGTACTGTTGCAACTGTTTGGTAGGCAGACGCACTGTTGGCTGCTGTGCACATGTCATGTCTGTTGTCTGGTTTCTATCTTGGGCACGGCATCGAGATGAGGTTGAACCACCTGCATCTTTTTTAGATGATATATTACTTTCAAGTAATGATATTGAAAATGATGAATGATGATTATTAATCTTAATGCGTATTAATATTGTAATATAAATGATCATTTTTGCTATAGTTGCTTCACTTGTGGCAACCAAAGTTTTTTGTGGTATTCTATAGGAAGATGCTGCTCCCCATCTCCTAGTATTTTTATTTTATTCTGTCGACTTTAACGACACCATACGGGACGGAACGTGATGGCAATTCACGGAAGGCCTCTGTAATATTTTACATTATATCTTTAATTTAGGAGCCATATGTTCGGCAGTGGACTGTTGTAATGATGATGAATAATGATGACTAAAAATTGTAATTTTTGTTGCTTATTTGAACTATTTCTATTTTACTGTGTGCTTTATTATCTGTTATATATTATGTTATATGTGTAATTTATAAATAAACGCCGAGCAAAGTTGAATTTATTGCTTTGGCACCCTTTTTTATCTCTTTTAATTGACAATATCCTTCTGATTTCTAATAATATCGTAAACGGGCGAGACATTATATTTTAATGATGTATGGGATTTATACTTGCTAATAGATGAATACTTTAATGAACAAAGGGCCGGCACTGCACCTGTCTGCTGTGTTATTTTTAAAAGAGGACTCATAAAACACTGACGATTTTAACCATAATTAATGCAGTGATTATACATGATCTTTGGGACTTATTACATATCAATATCGTATCATAAATAGAAATGTTACCATCAAGTTATTTTGAAAAAATCTTTTAATATGATCTTTTGATATGAAAACACGAAAAATGTTTCTACCTATGTCCGTTAGAAACCATCCAAGCGATTTTGATGATATGTTTATGTGTGTTTGAACGGGTCTCTATATGATTCATATTCACATATGGACTCGGTAGGTGGCGCTGTTGTCGAAATCCAGAAATCACCTGTGCGAAGTCGGGGCGGATCGCTAATAATAAATACAATTAAACTATACCTGTGTGTTTGTTATCCTGGCACAAACAGTTCAAAACATCTTACTTCCTCACAATTTATCAGTGTGTAATAACAGATAAGCATGATATTACCTAGTCATTTTGGTATTTTAGAACCCAGTCATTTTAAGATGTATAATTAGGTATTTAATAATCAACCAAAGCATATTAAAAAAAGTCTTGACACCGGGCCTGTCTGTCTGTCTGCATAAATAGATCTGAATTATATGTCTGAATTATATAGACTATGTTGGAAATGATGATTTACCATCTATAAATACGGTTGCATTATAACTTGTTTTTTACACAGTCAGTTTAAAACATCTTTCTTACTATATAACGTGTGTTGGTAATATTGTAAATATAAATGGATATATTATACCTTAGTCATCTTGAATTTATTCATATTATTTTAACGGTAATTGGGAAGTACACTCACAATCAATATATGTAAAAAATTGTATCCATACCACATTTGTACACAGACAGGCACTATATTTTGCCGTAACTACTAAAAATATTGAAGTACCTGAAAATGCTGAATGTACCTACAACTTGGTTTTATATGAACTATTATTCAACAGTGCACTATTTTAACTTAAAATACCGGTAAAAACCACTATAAATAGCTTTTAGTTTATTTATAGGTTATTTTAAAATTCATATTTTAATTGTCAATTTCTCGATTTTCCGTCTAGATGTGGTAAAACTAATATTACTTTTGTAAACTATAAATTATAAGGAATAAATCGACATCCATTTCATTCATTGCGTGACGCGAAAATTTGTGGTGGGCCCATTCTCCATACAAAAATTGATTGTCTCCTTTGTCAGTATTGACACGCGCGCCACCTACTGAAGTTGATTGTACTATGCCTACCTAATATCTATAACCTTCGCGTAGTGCCAGCAATTGGTTGACAAAGTTTTACCGCAATCTGAGAAACGGTTTGGTAACGCATAAAATACGAACAAATTTAAATATGGTAGGTTTATAATACCGTTTTCTACATTTATACTAGTATACTTATATTGTTATTATTAAATGTCTTAAATTAATGAATTAATATTTCTTTGGGGTTTGTTTGTTTTAATAATACTTTTGTGCTTAACAGGTTCTTTGTGCACGCGTGACGATTAAAAAAATCTAAAAAGCATGGGTTTGAACTAAAGATTTTTTCTGCATTGAAGTATTCAGAAGCTGATATGAATATAGACTTTTTTCTGAAATAGTATATATGCAAATAGAAATATTATAAGCCGAAAAGGGAAATATCAATCTGTAACGTAAACGTAACTTTACCAAATTTTAAAATGAACTTAAAACACACTACCAACATATTAACACAGCACAGTCAAATGTGATAGTGCAAAATATATCACACATCAATTTTTTATCGATGAAATTCGATATTGCTAAATGCCAGGCCACGCAACGCCCCTTTACTGCCTGCATATCAAATTTAAAACGATTATAATCGTGGTCATTGCGAAAATTACAATTTGATAGTATATTCATGTATTTGGTAATAGGAGGGCCAAATTGCGGACTTATGAAGAAGGAAAAGCATTTAAATGCAAACGAATATAAAATATTACGTAAAAATTTGTGAAAATGTCTTGATGTTGTCGTAACATTTGCACAAAAATTAACTATGTCTTGGATTTACATAATCCAACTACCACAAATTTTTACAATAGGAAAATAAAAAATCATTACGGCCGGCGGTTCAATAAACATGAAAGCATTTCCGTTTTCATGCGGGCAGTACTGCAGACTGAGGCTATTATCGCTATAAAATATTTAATGATTCTGTAAAAGTATTCAATTTATGTATACAACAAAGATCTTTTTTAAAAATAGTATCTTTTTTAAAGTAAAAGCAAAGAACTAAAAATAATAAAAGAATTTCACATTGTGCAGACTGTTAGAGACACTTAGACCCTTTCAAATGTACTAAGGAATATCACAAGGTCATAGTAAGAACTAGAATGTCGTCTGAATAGTTACATCAAAATCTTCATCTCCTACTTTGCCACCGTACGGGATGTAAATTTTTCTTTAAATGTATTTGGGACCAACAATTAAGTATAAACTATTTATTAAAAACAGTATCACAATAATCGATTCTAACGACAGTGATCGAGACAAGAGCCGTGGTAGCTTAGTGCTTAGTAATAAACTTCACAGTACGCGAGCAACCCGGGTTCAATCCCGCCGACATCGATGAAATTGTTCATTGCAGTCTTAAATACTAATTTACTACTTGCTCGGCGGTGAAGGAAAAAATTGTGAGAAAATTTGCATAAAGGAACAATTCTTAGATATTTGAAGTTCGTCAACATGCACTGGCGCAGCGAAGATTTCTTTGCCCTAAAACTTAGGAAATGAGAGAAGCCCAGCAGTGAGACTTATATGGGCTGTACTTCACTTTTTTACTTTAAAAGTGTTATACGTTATCAGTTATCATACTTTGTTTTTAAAATGTGTTGTTGTCGTTAAACGAGAAAAGCTATAATGTTTTGTTATGACTATGAGATTTTCTACCAACTTTAGTGTCGTAAAACGTCGTTCATTATCATTTCAGATAAGGAAAAATAAGGTCACAAAAGTAAGGTACCTTTTAGTTAAACAAAACTGACCTATAAAAGTCTACTGTTCAACATAAGCTTTCCCCATAGATAGATGTATCATGACATAGTTGCCACGCTTGGCAGGGTTGGCAGCCGCAAGGTTTTTTTTAATTATTTTGAGCTGTTTTCAGACTACATCTTTCGTTTTAATTTCCCTATGTGACTCCTTACGACACCCACGGGACGATATGGGGTAGTGGATAATTGTATCTATGATTTAATGGGGTAAAAAAACCATACGTTTGATTTTTTTAAAACGTTACCTACACACTAGATTTTCTCCTGTATCGTAGGGACAGGTTACATACATAAGTTTTACAAGGACAAACATCCGGACCCGGTACAATTATTTGTAAGTCATACAAATACTTGCTCCGCGTGAAATTCGAACCCGCGGCCTTCAGCGTTGTAACTCATTGCTAAACTACCGCGTCACAGAGCTGACAAAATTGTGTCAATAATATTTATTTATAATATAATAAATTTGTAACAAAAATAAAATAATTCCATAAAATACTGCGGCGTCAGTAAATTCATCGCACCATTATATTGTCCAGTGCGTGATGCCAGAGAGATATTGTTACGGTTTTGGAGTCTAAATGTGACTATAGACATTTCATACATGACAGATATAATAATACTTAAACTGGCGGGAAAGTGATGTCCAATAGTTACAGTTAACCGTTCTATGATCCTACCATTAAACTACTAATCGTTTCTTTTTTCAAGGATTATTTTTATCATTTCTTTTTTTTATAAATATAATATGAATTTATTTGTAACCCCAAGAAGACTTTTATGTTCTGGTTAAAAAACAAAACGATGAACTCATGAATTTAATAAATTGTAAAAAATTAGACGTAAACATAAATAGACTAAGAAAATAGATAATAAACAGCTTTGAGAAGAAATAAGTATAGGTACTCTGTATTCTCTAAAATGAAAACATGTTAATTAAAATTTAAAAGAAGACTAAAACTTTACAGCTCTATAGATTTACTATATGTAAATGTTTCATTATTTTGATATTCATGATCTTGAATTAAATTAATTTTACGGATGTCGTCAAGTTTAATTGACAACTAATAAATAAAAATAATTTTATGATATCGATAAGTCGAACACTTCAGTCCCTCCGAAACCATGGGTGCTATAAATAAGTCTAAACATATGCGTTACTATTAAACGCGATATATCTTAAAACTATCTCCATATGTAATATAAAAATCTATTGCTGTTCACAGATTAAATGATATTATTACGTAACCGTTAGTCTAGCTAAAACTAAAAAACGCCCCGACCAATTTTGATGAAATGTTTTGTGTGTATTTGAATGGGTTCCTCGATAGTTTATATTCACATTTGTACCCAGTAGGTGGCACTATTGTCAAGATCGAGAAATTACCAGTGCGAAGATGGAGTAGATCGCTAGTCTTTCATAATAAGATTACGTACTTGTAACTAGAGCGATGATGTTTTACAATAATTTAATATATTTTATAATATATATTATTATTATATATTATTAAATTATAAAATTTAATATATTTTATAATTTAATAATTAATTTACACGTTGCAAACAAAGTTAAAAAAATTGGTTGACCCTGCAGGCCATCCCTGGAACTTCCCGCTAATTTCAAATGCAAAGCGCTCCAAATTTCACCAAATTATGTTGCGAAATCTTGTAGTTATGTTAAAAAAAAACGTTTTTTTTTCTACAAATTCTTTCTCCTTCGATATCTCACGAAGAATTAACCGATTTTTATTTTCCAAACGGCATTCGACGTAATTTTTTTTGGAGTTAGAACTGATTAGTTCGATTGGTAAAGCTGTTTAAAAGTAATTCTAAAAAAACAGTTTTTATTTTTTTTATTTTCGAGTTTCTCATAATCCTACTCGTCCGAATCAGTTCATCTATCAAGAGGTTCAAAAGTTATGAAAGGTTTACATACTTACACACACACACACACATACATACATACATCCGTACGGACGTCCACGTGAAATTAGTCAGAATAGCTTCCTGGGATCTCAAAACGTCGAGATCTGATGTAAACTCGATTTTCGAAAATCGGAGTGAAAGCAATAACTTCCCTATTTTTGAAAATTTTCAATTTTCTTAGCGGGAAGTAAAAAAGCATTTACAAGTGAAATAATTAAAATTACTCTGGTGAACTGTTTAATTATTGTGTTATCATGCACCCTAACAAGTGACGGCGTTCCGCTACTTTACTTTCCTGTGTCGTGTGAACTGCTAAAGGGGCAGGTTGTGAGACTACAGAGGAATTACACCGTTTTTGTTCGGCTTCTAAGTACCGCAACGTGGGAACTTAAGGGGATTGCGAGCGTGACCTTTCCTTAGGGAGCGTCTTTGTTCAAATCGATAACTTTATGAAAGGTCAAGACTTAAGACGTTCGTATTAAGTGTATTATTTTTAAATATAATCTACATGGTTCAGCAGATGTTGCTCTAGCATTTCCGGTAGGTGAAACGATGAGTTTCACTCCGAATTCATTTTTTTACAGTTGGATTTTTTAAGCTATTGCATAGCTTCTATCGCGGGCCTTGAGCGCGGGGACCGAATCCAGAAATTCCGTAACGAAAAAAAACCTCACGCTCCCCACTCCGACGGGCACGGAGGTGTGGCGTTGAAAGCCGTGCATCGTCTAACGTTGTTTTAGTTCGGCAGATTTCGGCACTCGGCAGACTTCGGCACGGTGTTTGTGTGCGTGCGACTAGACGTGTGCGTGTACACTAGCTGCTAACTCAATGATAAAAATTCCTGAATAACCTACATGTATTGTAAGATATTAAAAATATTTTAAACAATATTAACTTCTCGTTTATTTAATAAGAGAAAAAAAATTGTTTTCTTATCGGTCACCGCGCTCAAAAGTGTAACTTGATTTAATATCAAAGACTTAATTGCATAAATAAAATAAATAAATAATTATAATTGCATAAGTTGATAAAAAATGCTATGCAATAGCTTTACCGCGGCAGTCACCGAGTGCCACACGTATTTTACATTTTTCATATAATATGACAAGAATTTAGAGCTAAGGTGGGGTAAGAATATTAACTACCCCTTAACATCCTGTCGGAGTCATAAGAGGTCACAGAGAGAAACTCAATCAGGAGATGAGTAGCAGCATCTTCTTGATAAGAGCTATAAAACTGTGATTGCTAATTGCACCTGCAATTCCCCTGGTGTTTCTGTTCTTCAATACGGTGATTACTTACCGTTAGCTGAGTCGTATGTGCGTTTGCTCCCTATTCTAAAAAAAAACCGCTTACCACGCGTGGAAACTATGGAAAATATTCTCCATATGAAGCAACCTACGCGGGAGGCCTATGTTCAGCAGTGGACATTCGAGAGGCTGTAATGGTAACTCGACTACAGTGCCACCTATAGGATTCTGATCGTGTGAAGTTATTTTTAGGTGCTAAAATATGTTTTACGTGGTAAAGCCACGCTGCAGCTATATTATAGTTGTAGCTCGACCGGGTCAGGATCACGCTCTCACAGAATACAAGCGTAAAATAGCAGCGTAATGCTGCTGTGTTTCGTATGGCGAATGTAAAGAACCGGAGATCTTTTTTACTAGAATCGAAGCATTCCATCTTAGTCCTCAGGGGTGACAACGCATTTGCATTTTGATTATTAATTAAGGATAAATGTTGATGTCTATGGGCCACAGCATCCACTTATTGGTAGACTGTGTCCTCGTTTATCACCTAATGCTATAAAAAAACCCGCATACTATGTAGGAAATACGACAATTTGTCGGATGAAAGTACATACCGTAAGGTCAAAACAGACCCTACAACTAATACGCTTAAAACAACTAGCGATCTAATTAAGAAATACTCCGAGAAATTGAATCTAGACGTCAATTCGATAATACCTTCGTGTGCAAAACCTCCCAAGTTGTATGGGTTACCAAAAATACACAAACCTAACGCTCCATTACGTCCAATAGTGAGTCAAATCGATTCGCCAACGTACAGATTCTCAACATTTAACCAAAATATTATCACTACTCAGAGGACACACAAGAGCACATACTAAGGATTCATACCATTTTGTCAGTGAGATAAAAGACCTACTTCTTGCTGACAATGAAACCATGGTCAGTTTTGATGTTCAGTCTCTATTTACATGCCTACCTGTTGAAGACTGCATCTCAATTATAACTAGGAAACTAGATGAAAATAACATGCCACCAGAATATGCAGTGCTACTAAGACATTGCCTTACATCTGGCTATCTATTGTGGAAGGAAGAGTTTTACAAGCAAGTAGATGGTGTTGCGTGGGCTCACCTGTATCTCCCATTGTCGTCGATATATTCATGGAAGACTTTGAGGAGAAAGCCCTCCTTAATGCACCTGTTACCCCAAGGTTCTACAAGCGGTACGTAGACGATACTTTCACAATTTTACCATCAGACAAAGTAATTGCATTTTTAGAACATCTTAATTCCATAAACCCTAAAATTCAATTTACTATGGAGTTAGAGGCAAATAATTCCTTAGCTTTCCTAGATGTGTTAGTCATCCGAAATGCTAACAACACCATAGGTCATACTGTGTATAGAAAAAAGACCCATACAAACCGATACTTAAATGGTGAATCTCACCATCATCCTTCACAGTTAGCTACCGTGGGCAAATCTTTGTTTCAGAGAGCACGAGGGATCTGTGACAGCAAACACCTGGCCGCCGAGCTTCAGCACGTCAAGCAGGTTCTGCACGACAAGAAGCTCGGGTCCGGCGCCTCCGTCACAGTGACCGAGTGAAGCCGGCCACAGTCGAGCGTGTGCCTGCTGTACTACCATATGTCAGAGGTGTCACAGACAAGATTGGCTACATCTTGAAGCGAGCTTCTATTAGAACATTCTACAAGCCGCCGAAGAAGATTAGTCAGTTCTTACCAACCCGTCAAGTGTCATATTCCTCTACAAGATGCAGGAGTGTACAAGCTTGATTATAATTGTGGTCTCTCATATATAGGGAAAACAAAGAGATTAATTAGAACCCGCGTAAAAGAACACATAGCTGACGTGAAGCATCAACGTTCCGGGAAGTCTGCAGTTTGCGATCATATTTTAGATGGCCCCAACCATTACATCAGATTTGATAGACCACAAATCCTCTCGAAAGAACATCGATTCCTACCAAGGATGATACGTGAGGCTATTGAAATTAAAAAACATCCTAATTTCAATAGAGAAGGAGGCTGGGTACTACCACCTGCTTGGGATCCTATAATTAATAAAATTAAAACTAAACCCAAGCACACCACTGCAAGACTTCAAAATACAGTTAGTTCATTCTGCGTAGATCGGACCAAAGACAATAATTAATAAGCTGAAGGTACTCCGGGTTAACTTTGACATCGGGACGTCAGTCACCTCAGTCCCCCGTGGCCATGGGTGCTGGAAAGCACCCGAAACGTCGGGTATTAAAATTAATATAAATAAAACGCGATAAAATCCGTAAAAGTAGTTTTAATCAATAGGAAATACGAGTTATTTTAGTCCGTAAATATAGAATGTGTTATTAACTTGGCTTCAGCACTAGCATAGCATAAACGATTGTGTCGACATGCTGTTACCATTACCGTAAAAGTCCACTTTTGAACATAGGTCTCTATCATAGACATACAAATACAGTAGACCCCCGGTAATCCGGCCTCTGGCTGATCCGCACCCCCTTGTTATCCGGCATGCCTTGAATGAATTATTTCATAACAATGACAATATTTCCACATAGACAGTAAAGTGTAAGAAGGTAACGTATAGTTTCTTCACTTAATACCAAATTCATCTGACACCTTGCCAACTGACGAACTAGGCTTTTGCAACCGCCAAATTCCACATGCTGGTCATAGGAAGCAAATTACAGTGTCAGGATATCGACTCAGGATATTGCCGTGGGGGGGGGGGGGGGTGTCCTTCGCGTATATGTGGACAAACAGGTTGCAATTGTTTCTCGCCATTGTGTGACTATGGAGTTGCAGCCTAGCAGGCATTCATCATTTACTGTTTAGATATTCATTGTGCATCACATGACTTTTTTATTATTTTATATTTGATATATACTTTGTCGGATTACAAGATACTCTTTTTCGAACACTTCCGGAATACAAAGAGGCTGTGGCAGTACTTTATAAACCGACAAATTTGATATTCCGACACCGTCTTGCAAAACGTTTGTCGGATTACCGCGGGTCTACCGTATAGTGTTTTATAAAAAGCCTCAGTCGGTCTAGTCAATGTTACCTTCGGATAATGAGAAATTTATATAAAATGCTTTTAGCTGCTCTAGGATTTTTTGTTACAATATACCTACTAAAACTTATAATGGTAACCCGTGGCATGGGGTTATAGTAGTAAAGTATAAAGTATTCATTTGGTCTTTGTTTTGTTGCGTATAAAATCTATCACGAAGTACACATACAACTCTGTACTAATGTTAAATACATATTTATTTTACAATACGTAATATAATATAATCTATTCATGTCTGTTTATGAGAAGAATGTTACTTACGTACTTGCAGCAGCTAAAGGAAAAACCTAAGAGTAAATAAAACTCTATAATTTGAATAATAATTATCTATTATAATCACTAACGCAGCAATAGGTGCTGAATAATCTTGATTGCATCGGTAAATAATAGAAAACCGAATAAGTGCAAGCAGGACTTCTACAGCTACAGCCAGAGTTCCGTATAAAGTTAGGAAAGTTCATGCTTTCTTCAAAATAATTAAGTTAATGAAATTCATAAGTTATATAGGTTTACCTACACCAAACGTGCACCGAATATAGCTGTGTAACTGAAAGTAAAGTAGGATTAAAAGACAGACTAAATTTCGCAATGATAAAAACTGTTCCAATACATCGGTCTACATCATGGTCGATGCCTAAAATAAGTTTGAAATTAAAAAAAAATTTGTCTGTGATATAACCACAAAATTTTCTTTTTCCTTACTACTTATGCTGTGAAACCTTGCTTCAAATTTTATGACTTTTGATGAATATCAAAATATGTGCTCGAAGGAACCGTAGACTGCCTATTTCTGTAGGAAAGAGCCTTGACCTGTCTTTCAAGACAGTTAGACAAACGGACGGACTAACAACAAAGCAATCTTTAATGGATTCCGTTCTTAATATTTATGTTAAATGCTAATTGAATATAAGTGATGTTAGATTAATGAAATATACACTAACGACTGTCAGGATTCATAAAGTACTATCTCCGTTTCAGCAGACCGTAAATGCATTAATGGTAGTGCGTAATATATTATACTATAAGTACGTGAGGGTAATATCGTCATCCGGTAAATATGGTCTACCGGTGGAAAACTACAGCCTTCTTTGCAAAGATGGCTTTGTGATAAGATAGCTCTTCATCAGTCAATCAAATAATAAATGATCAAAAAGGCGATGCTTTCATCGACGACATTTTGACAGTTGACATTATAATAAATATTTTAGTCGATTTTACATAAACATAAACACTCACGCCTGTCACTCAGAGGGGTAGGCAGAGACTACAGACTTCCATTTAGCTCGATCCTGACACACCTCTCTCGCCTCTTCCACATCCATATACCTACGCATGCTCGTCGGTTTAAGACACAGAATAAATATGGTTAAGGGTACTCTTAATTAGGCCCATTTTTAGTATATGTCAATTTGGTCGACAAACTTTCGCCTAGGACGTCCCATTCCGACTCTTCCATTTAGTATGGTGTTTTTAGTAAATTTTTCGAAGTTTTCCTAATTATTGCCAAAACTTGTTTGCTATTTTTTCTTAATATATTAGTTATAGTATATTACTTCGTGTTTTTGTCTCTGTCCTTCTCCTAATTTTGGTTTTATAGGACGGCAAATCTTAAGGTGATCATATTACCCTCACGTACCTTACTTATTTAATGCGACTAAACTAATTGTTATTATAGACTTATAACAAAAGCTAAGTTAATAAGCATATTAATGCGTTTCTTAAATATTTACTATTATATATAATATATAATATTTTTTTGCATAATGGTTGCAGATTAATTTTTTCATTGTGATTTAAATCAACATAATATTTAACACTTTTTTATCAACATATTTAACACTTTCACCTAAATATATTTTTGGTATAATAAAGATATTAGGTTTAGGACTCATGGTCCTACATTAAAATTTATGGCTTTATTTAAAATGTTTTGCAAAATATTAATACTTTCCATTGAATAATAAGTCCCTATTAATAAATCTTTCCATATTTAAGTTAATCGACATTAAAGACCAAATGACTAAAGTTAAATTTAATTAATGACAAACTAATGACTTAAGCTTAAATTCATTAATGAAAGACTAATGTTTAAAGCTGAATTTAATATGATAATAAATAAATTTGTTACTGAAATAGTTAAGCGATTTTGAAATTAATAACATTTCCTAAGCATAATCGTTTAGGTAACATATTTTAATATATTATTTATGTATAATAAATAATGTAATTAGGACTGTTAACATTTAAATTTAATATAGTTTTTTCTTATATTAAATTGTTTCGTGAAATATTATACTTTCTATTAAATATTTGAATGTTTACATTAGAGTGATAAATATTTGAGGTTTTTAATAAAGTTTAGTTGAGTTATTATAAAAAAGTGTTAAGTTTTTTCATTAAAGAAAATTAGGCACATTTTTAGCTACTCCGCGAGAGCCGTATTAGTGGTAAATTTTGCCTTAAAATATTATAGTTTCAGAGTGCAGTGAGTTTGATTACTGACAGCACTATTGAAATTTTGCACAGCATTTTAAGTGCTATTTTTACGTGCTCGATTAAGGAAACTATCGATGGGAGGCACAAGACCTGTCTAAGAAATGAAAATATTTCGATAATATGTAAACTTCACTAATATGCATTCGGATGTGGTAGAATATTTCCTAAAATGCTTATGTACTTTATATTTTACTTATTCTCATATAATGTAGTATTGACAGAAAAGCTCAATGTATGCAGTATATTCATCTTAAAAGGCTGGTGTGGATTGCAATATAAATGGTATATAAGAATAAAAAATCGTTATAATATATTTATAAGTTGCAGTATAAGAATGATCAAGAATATTATTTTATATTCTTATAGTGGCCTCAATACCAACTGCAATGCGGTCCTGGTAGTTGGTATGCGCAAGACATACGTGTATGTACAAGTACGATTGCTTCTTTGTGGTTAATATTGAAAGAGATTATTATTTTGTTAAGCCTTTTAACCTTGATATGAGAATTCAGTTGAAATAGTATATTATGTTAACTAGCCAAGTTAACTACACTATTTTAATTTTTCAACCGACAAAAAAGGAGGAGGTTCTCAATTCAACTGTATCTTTTTATGTCTTACCTCAGAACCTTTTTCTAGGTGAACCGATTTTGATAAATATTTTTCTTTTTATTTGAAAACTGATGCTTCTCATGTGATCAAGATCTAACCAGTAGTTTTTGAGTTGCCCTTAATAGTGTGTATTTAATTGACTTCGACTATATTGATGATGTTCTCATTTTATTTATATTGATATATTGAAGTCGGTTGCAGATTTTTTAAATTTTACCACTTATATTAGGGTCCTTTATCTATAATCGCAGTTTATTTCTACATCTGGAGTCTACTCTCAGTGTCAGTTTATATCCATAACAAGAGTTTATATATGAGTAATATGAGCTTATACGTAATAGAGCTACGCTGTAGCTATGTATATTATGATGGTAGCACGAATAAGTCGGCTTGACCGTGGTAGGACCACCGTCACAGAATACCAGCGTAAAGTAGCAGCATAATGCTGTTGTGTTTCGTATGGTGAGTGTAGAGAACCGGAGATCCTTTTTACTGGCCCGAAGCATTCCATCTTAGTCCTAAGGGGTGACAACGCATCTCCATGTTGATTCTTACTTGAGAGAGGTCTTGGTTGATCTTGAAGATGTCTATGGGCCACAACATCCAAATATCATCAGGTGGTTTGCGTGCCCGTTTGTCACATAAACATAGGAATACACATACACTTTTTATGATTTATTATATTAAATATGCCACATGTTGAATAAAAGTAATTCGTGGGGATTTTGTCGCGTTTCAAATTCTCGGCGCCTTGACTGCTTTGCAGCATTCTGAGTCACGGGAGATCTAAGTTGTTAGTTGTAATTTGACGTCAAGAAGATTCTTAGGCTTTTCGTAAATATTTGAATGTCTTTGTTTCATCTCCTGATGCCTTAGTTAGGCGGGGCTGTCGTAAGTTTTTTAATAATTAATTGTGGTCAGATCTACGCAAAAAGAGCTCACTGCATCCCAAAAACCTTGCGGCTAGCTAACATACCAAGATTGTCTCCTGCTGGAATACGAATCGTAGCAAAATAAAATCGATTTTTACGGATTTATAAAGATGAATGGGTCACCATTTGCGTCGGTTCTTAAAATTAAATCAAAATATAACAAATCATGACAAAAACACGAGTTTTGAACTGATACAGTATTCGATCACTGGTTGCTCGCTAACTGATATAAAAGCTTATATTTTTTTAATTCTTTTATACTACTGCTGTTAATACAGTACTTTTCTTTCTTTTAACTTGTATATCTGATTTTATTCTTTCCATATATTTTTTATTTTAATTTTTTTAAAGCTTATATTTGAGACTACTATGGTTCATGATAGGTATAAAATCTAATTGGTTTAGTGGATGTACCTGACTGCGAGATTAGGGTTATAAGAACAATCTAGGGCAATATTTTTCAGCTTACAAACAATTGACTTTCGAGTTTAAAAGTCTGATTGTGTTTGTGTATCACTGACACTATGATCTAAACCATCATTAATGTTGTATACAGACTTGATTACTATGAAGCTGTGTATGAACGTTAATAACGAAGTTCTAGGAAACAAATGTAGGTATTGTTGAGAATATTTTAGAACTAGTTTTCAACAACACTGCTGGATGTAAAAAAAAACGTTATTACGACGTAAAGAAATTAACTAATCTTAGGCTTACTGAGGTCAAGCAGATGAAAAGGAATAAGGCCCTACTTGTCAAAACCATCAAACAGAGAAAAGTTGCGTACCTAGGACACGTGCTAAGGCATGAACGTTACCAACTGCTGCAGACTATTATGATGGGCAAAGTAGGGGTAAAAGGAAAATGTCCTGGCTCTGTAACATCCGGGAATGGACCGGGATAAAGAAAGTAGAAGATCTGTTCAGGCTAGCCCTGAACAAAGAAGAATTTAGGAGGATGACTGCCGACCTTCAGTAATGGAGAGGCACTTAAAGAAGAAGGCTTACTTCGTTCTATAAAATTCCACTATATTCTTAAAGCTTGCTTAATAATATGTAATGTACTTATAATAATACAATAATGTATGATACGCATTTGAACAACAAATTGATACATAAAGGTATACAGTTTATCACGTTACAGTTATCTGACGTTAATATTACTTCACTTATCTTTAATTTTGCAACAGTTAGAAATTATCACAGAATTGATAAAAATTTCTCAAGTATTTAAAATCATCGAGCCACTACTCAAAATGCAACAGTTCTTAAGAGATGATTTGTTATATTAAAGTGGCCTAAAGTGGCCTGAGTGAGTCTATAACCCAATGTCTTGCCATGGATGTCGTACGATTCGCCTTTGAGAAATGTTTAGAAGATGTTGCAGCGTTCGAAAGTTATCTATGTGATCTTTTATACGTAGTACAGCCACGCTGCAGCTATATTATGGTTGTAGCACGAATGGGTCGGCTCGACCACTCGGGGAAGGACCACGCTCTTACAAAATACCGGCGTGAAATAGCAGCTTAATGCTGCTGTGCTTCGTATGGTAAGTGTATAGAAATGGAGATCCGTTTTACTGGAATTGAGGCATTTCATCTTAGTCCTCAGAGGTGACAACGCATCTGCATTTTGATTCTTAATCGATGTTAAATGTAGATGTCTATGGGCCACAGCATCCACTTACCATCAGATGGACTGTGTGCTCGTTTGTTACCCTTATTCTATAAAAAATACTGAAATCACAAACAGTTACTGCAAATGCCCCCATAAATATCCCAACAGATCAGTAAGCTAGAGTAGCAATAGGTCGGTAATATTGCTTGAAGAACCGACAACCGATGGGGAAGAAGTCGACCAAATTCTCGCCACTTGATTGAGAGGTATCCGTAAGAGATCACTAGAGGACTCGTTATGCGTTGAAATGATAATGAACTATATTAAATATAAAAGAACGTTTTATTTGCAAGTAAAATTCAATATTACATATATGTATAGTACATTATATTAATGTTTTAAGTATGCTTGAGTAACTCCGGTTATGTTTATTTTTCATTATGTTACCATTTTGTAATCAGAAAGAAAAGATATATTAAATTAAAAATGTCGGTTAGTAAGTGATACTGAAACAAAATCAAGGCTCCTACCAGATTTACATAATCCCAATGCAGCAGTATATTTACATATTTCTATATAACTGAATGCATTATGTTTATAATAAATGATAGGCGATACTCGGCGTTATGCTTCTGTGGTACTAACATGGCGTCGACATTCTGCCTGTGTTTACTAAAATCTTAAGAGAAGATACAAGAACGAGAAAAAAAGAAGAATCAGATTGAATTGAAGAAGTTATGAATCAAGTAGGAAAAATTCTCGCTTTGGTAGCTTTTGAATAAAAATCTGTTTTATGGCTTGTTGTTTATAAACAATATTTTCAGTTTATAAACATATCCGCCATTAAAACGTGAAATGTGTACGATTTCATACAACGTGAACGTTGTCAGAAAATATAGATACACATTGCGATAGAAATAATCTACTAAGCTTCGATCAACATTGTTGATCAAGCTAATAAGGAAACAACAGGAATATATTGGTGGCTTTGATAGGCACCAAAGCACCACCTTTGATAGTTTGCGGAGAATTTAAAACGGACCACCCTGATAAACAAAGAGAAGTTGTACAATTTTTCTGTGCAATAGTGGCGCTAAATCTATTGCATTCTATGAAAAAATAAACTTAGGCTAATACGTCGGGGCTCTACCAGACTACGAGGTACCAGGCTTTGACGGTTTTTTTTTATTTCATGTTAGTCCCCAACTGTAACAAAGCGTCTTGAGACCTCTTTTTGAAATAGTTCTACCGAGTATTTAAGCACTCCGTGACGCAGTGGCTTAGCAATGAGTTACAGAGCTAAGGGCCGGGTTCGAATCCCGCACGGAATAAGTATTTGTATGGTCTACAAGTAATTGTTCCGGGTCTGGATGTTTGTCCTTGTAAAATTTATGTTTGTAAACTGCCCCCACGATACAGGAGAAAATCCTAGAGTGGAGGTAACGTTGTTTAAAAAAAAAAGAAAAAAAAGAGTATCGCATGTTTATATTATATTAAAATTAAGTATTTTTGCGTGTTGTTAGATTAGGTAACTAGCGTGGGCGGTCAGTATCATGATGCGCCTTCCGCGCTATAAACACGCCCATAAAAGCCTAAAATTTTAGTTACAACAAGGTGCAACATTACTGATTGTTAAAAAATTTACCTACAACAAGATATTTCTATCTTAAAAACACCTATCTAATCTCTATATATGAAAATCTATTGATGTCCGTTAGTGTAGCTAAAACTGAAAAACTGCTCGACTTTGTGTGTGTGTGTGTGGGTCCCTGGATGATTTAGACTCACGGGAACCGGGAGGATTCACTGTTGTCTAGATACATAAATCATCCCTGCTTCCTTGGCGGATCGCTAGTAACCCTATAATAAAACTAATAAATAATAACGGATTTTATTCGGTTAATAGGTAATTACAATTGGCAGGCAGCATATATGTGTGTGTGTATATATATATATATATATATATATGTACATATATGTATATATATATATATATATATATAACTAACTACTTATCCCCCCCATATTTTTTTTATGTTTGGAGGGAGGTTAGTGTTCAGCAGTAAGCTTGATATAGGCTGTAATGGAGATAATTATTATAATGTACTTTTAAGATGACTGTCGAAAGCTGCTTGCAAAACGATGGTATAATTTTCCCAGAATTTTTATGATAATTCAACCTAAAACATTACACCTTTAAACTTCTTAACTTTCGATTTCAAAATTTTGTAATGCATTCGATATCTGGAACTCATATCACCAAGTTTTGAGGTCCAGAGTCCGAATCTACCATTTTCAATAGGGTGTCTAAAAGTGTATGTGATATACTTTCGTATGTGAGTTGTTACGTAGTTGCATGAGATATATTTTACGATATTTACGTCGTAGATACATATCAACATCGTTTTATGTATACGCAGAAATATGCCCAACCCGATGCAAGATAAGGTGCAACGAAATGTACAAAAATTTCTTTATGAGCGCAGTGACCCTGAGACAAGGAGTATATGCCACTCTTTTAAGCTTTATTACAAGTAAAAATACATTCGTTTGTAAGATCGATAAGTCATTGACCTTTAAAGAATTTAATATTATAAATTACGTCTTGATAAGCACCATATGACATTTATTTGTTTAAGTAGAATAAACAACACTAATGCCTAAAGAATAGAAACTTAAGCCAGCCAGGTTAAAAACTTACGTTATGAAAGTTAGAAAAATCAACAAAAATTACCTTGTTAACCATGGTCAAATACCTTGTTTTTCTTATGTTACCTTGTTTGGCCGTTACTGTAAAATTTCATTTAATTTCTTTATGAACATCTATCATATCGCATACATACCCTGCGGCAGATTGTACAGAAGACCGAAGAGTACAATCTGCCACTTTGCCTGGCGTATGTGGACTATGAGAAAGCCTTTGATTCCGTCGAAATTCGGGCGGTGCTACAGTCCCTTCATTGGCCCAGTTGACTGTCGGTATATCGAAGTGCTGAAGTGTTCGTACAGTAGGGCTACGATGGCTATCCGAGTACGAAACCTATCCAATTGCAGAGAGGTGTAAAACATGGTGGCGTTATATCCCCGAGACTCTTCACCGCTGTATTGGAAGACGTTTCTAAGCTACTGGACTGGAAAGGACACGGTATTAACATCAATGGCGAGTACATCACTCACCTTCGATTTTCCGACGATATTGTCCTTATAGCAGAATCGCTGGCCCTAAGCACTATGCTAAATGACTCAATAGTCTCCCAATGGATAGGTCTTAAGATGAACATGGACAAAACAAAGATCATGTTTAATGTCCATGTCACAGTTGTTGGGAGCACTAAGCTCGAAGTTGTTGACGAGTATGTTTACCTGGGACAAACAGTCTGACTAGGTAAGTCCAACTTCGGCCGAGAGATCAATCGACGGATTCAACTCGGCTGGGCAGCGTTCGGGAAATTACGACACATCTTATCATCAGGTATACTCAAAACCTGAAAACTAGATTGTACAACCAGTGCGTGTTCTTTGATGACCTATGGATCTGAGATGTGGCCCTTCACTGCTGGCCGTAAGAGGACTCACAAGGTTTCTCAGCGAGCTATGGAGAGGGCTATGCTCGGGGTTTCTCTGCGTGATAAACTTAGAAATGAGGATATCCGCAGTAGAACCAAAGTGACCGACATAGCCCAACAGATTAGTAAGCTGAAGTGGCAATGGGCCGGCCATATAGCTCGAAGAACCGACAATCGATGTGGAAAAAAGGTTCTCGAGTGGCAGCCTCGTACCGGTAGGCGCAGTGTAGTTCGACGCCCCACTAGATGGAGTGAAGACCTGGTAAAACATGCAGGAATTCGACGGATGCAGGTGGCTCAGGACCGTGCTTAGTGTCAATCCTTGGGGGAGGCCTATGTTCAGCAGTGGACTTTTGAAGGGCAGTAATGATGATGATGATGATGAGCATCTATGTACAAAACATAAAACATTTAATATTAATTATCATAAAATAAACTCATACAGATTATAATTGATAAACATTACTTTGAATCTTTTAGATAAGGCCTGAAGACTTGAGTGGAAAGAGGTCGGCGGGGCGTGTAGCGTAGCGGCGCGTCCGACTTATATTTTGAGCGGGCAGAACACTACAGTACAAAAGCGTGTCGTGCATAACGAATGACCCACCTCGCATTACGTTTGTCACTAGTGTCTACACTTAGCTACGACTACGAGCTACGAGTAAGTGCTATAATTATATCAAAAACTAGCAGGCCTGGCAGAAATTGTCATGTCCTAAAGATATAATAAAACCTAGAACAAAATTGTAAACTATCCGGAGACCCATTCACATTTCATACCTATGCGGCCTGAGAGATGCATATGTCCAGAAGCGGACTTTTGATGGGCCGTTATAAATGAATGAATGAATATGAAAATGGTTTTTCATTCATTTTAGCTTACAACTTCCGCAGCCGACAACAGAAATCCCCTATTTTTGGATCTGGTTGAGTGGGGAGAACAACTTTCGTTCTTATAGTCAACGTATCAAAACCAAAGTTGTTATCGAAAGGATGATACAAATAAATGTAACCAATATATTATATAGTGTATGATTTGAATTTTCACGAAATTATGCCACCGACTTAGGAAAGCCTTTGTCAATATTGGCGTTGCATCCGAGTTTTAGCAGTCCATATAATGCTGTTTTGGTGATATTGAGCTATCTGGATCTCATTATCTATGAGACCTAAGAGTTTGTTATTTGGACAGATTAAACTTGGAGTAATAATCTTCAAATCTGTTGAAGCGAAAACAAGATTCGATAAAAAAATCTCGATTATAAAAAAGGAAAAATACCTCGTTTTGCACTTATTTTGAGTTAGATCTCTGAAACCTTATAGAGTTGAATGATGATTTTTAACGTAATAGATAGATAATAACATTGTCTCAAATCGTGACGATTTTTTTTTCTACGTGGTCTTCTCGTAATTACCAATTATGTGATTTGGCGCTTGCGTTATTTTATTCTAAGCGAGCACACACTCTTTCAGTCTCTTGTTTTGCACGCGGTAGTGATAGCGCTATCCTTTTCAATTTGTTGAATGATTCAAGTCTGCTGCGGCATCTATTGCAGGACGAACCTACGTTTGGGTTTGGCGACATTACAGAGAGACGACTATTTATTTCAATTTTTATTTAGATGAAGATCCAGTATAACCTGATCTCGCATTGTATAGGCTTCCCGTACAATAAGGGGTCAACTTATACCAGAAAAATTAGCTTGATAAGTAGCCGTTAGTATGTCTCATTAAACCACAAAGTTCTAAAGTATACATCGCATCCCATATTTTATTGAAAAATTAAACCATGTCAAAACAAAAAAGAAATTCGCCTGTAGTCCGGCTAAAATGTCACTTCATTGTAAGCTATTAGCTTTCTAAGTCATATCAAACCTCTGCCGCTGTCTATATAATGGTTTCTCACAAGTTTTTTCATTGGTACATTGTGAGTCAAGAACAATGTGACATTGTACCGTGGAATGGATTAGCGGCATAACGTCCGCATTCAAGACAATACGCGTCGATGGCATTATTGGCATCGACACCTTGCCTCGGTTTGTTTGCTTTTATGTTTAGATGCCAATGTCAGTCTCGTAGGTCAGTCTTATTCTGACAAAAGGTTGGCTAAATTAGTTATGCGAATACCAGATAAATTGTAAGACACGAAGACTTCGAATGCACATGGATTATTTTAAATCAATGTGCATTCGATTCTTAACATATAACTAAATTAATATAGTATATAGTATTAATAGAAATATAATAAAGATACTAAGTCTTACAAAGTACTCGTAAATTAGGGGCGACTTTGAATGCTATTCTGTAAAATTATGTGATAAGGGAAAAACGTGATTTGAAAAACGTAGTAACCAAGATTAAGAAAAAAGTGCTTCGGTGGTTTGACATGAAAGAATAATTATGAAATGCGAAAAGAGTGACACTGTAAGTTCATGCTGGAGAAGTAAAAGGTAGAATCGGCAAGGGACGCCCTAGACGGAATGTTATCAATTGATCACCAAAATTGGTGATCAATTGAGTACGGGCATGTACTCGTATGAGTAGATATATTGATGAGAAAGAAGCGAGGGGGATTTATCAGGATGAGGCCAAATGGACGTCCTTAGTCTGTTTAGTACTTCAAAAATATAAATTATGTATACAAATTTCAAACGTTGATACTCATTACATACTTTGCTTGTTATTATTTTTTTAGGTCGCTTTACAGTTCACTTCCGCCATATTTTTTATGCTGACGTTTAATATAGCCCACGTTACTCGTTAAGTGGTTAGCATACATGTGTACCTATGTAATTACTTTAATGTTGTTATGTTTGTCAAAATCCGATGACTAGTACAGGAGTTACGGGCGGACACAAGAATGGATTCGCATATAATAATTTTTTATTCATTTTATTTCTTTAGAAAACATTATCTCCACATTATAATTTTCTCCTGTATCACGAGGGATGTAAATATGAGGGACATACATAAATTTCACATGGACTACCAATAATGTTATAAATACAATATCTATATGTTTTTAAACATTAATACATACTAATCAAAAATATCCTACTCTCGTTTTGAGGTCAACCACAAGCGTGAATTAAAATAACATAGCTGGCAATTTTAATGTCATTTAAACAGATGTTGGTATACCATAAAAAACCAATCTGGCTGCCTAGCCTCACAATTGCAAATCTTTCTTCCAAATGGAGAGGCCCATCTTCTGCGATGGACTTTCACGGTCCGTCAATACAAGTGGGTAAATGAAACATTTTGTGCAACCGACTTCAATATAAAATTAAAATGAGTACAACAGTCTATTAAATACGCATTATTAAGGATAACTTAAAAACTACTAGTCAGATCTTGATTAAATTTATATGGGATTACTAGAAATAGTTCTGAAGTAACACACATAAAAAAATATAGTCGAATTGAATACCTCCTCTTTTTTGAAGTCGGTAAAAATACATATTAAATTTATATCGTATCGATATTTTCAAACAGATCGATATATCGTCATGTTTTGCATTATGTGGTAGGACAAGACTCAAAAGGGTTTTACTAGACGGTTGGACGACGAGAAACAAAACAACAGCACATGAATGCTTTTGTAGCCACTTTTGTTGCTGTATGTTTGATCTATTAATACAAAATTTTAAAATATATCGAAATTGATACGAATTCGATACTCTAAAATAAATATCGATATATCGAGATATAAAAATATCGGCGATATATATATATATATCGATTTTTTTATGAGAAATAATCGATATATCGATATTTTTTACCCAAGCTAGATGCATTTATTATTATTATTACTATTTTTTATTCTCAGAGGTGACAACGCATCTATAGCCTAATTTATTTGAAGTTGGTTGTCGGCGTCCATGGGCTGCAGTAGCCAGTCACCATCAGGTTGACTGTAATTCGTTCGGCACTTCGATTTTATAAAAAAAGTATGAACTCTGTATTGATAATGGTTATGAGAACACATTGAAAAGTTTTGATATTTGTAGCGCGCCGTTGCTTACACGCGATTAATTAAATTAACGACCGTTATGGTCGGTGTCAAGGTTCCAAGTTTAGAATTAGAACAAAATCGATCTATTACTGCGCCTACGCAATATGTAGGTGTGTACAGTGTTGTGGTGATAGTATTTACAATTCGCCCACACGGCTTCGACATTCGCTTATGACTAAAATATTTTTAACCTTGAATATTTTTATGAAACTCAAGGTCTACTAAATTTATATAAATAACGATATGGTAAAATATTAATACTTACTTTATTATTTTTTACTATTTAATTTAATATAACATAAATAAGTATAGTTATATGTTTAAACAGTCTCAGTATGACTAAGAAACATTTAAGAACAGATGAGGTAACATGGCTCCGTAGTTCACACCCTGAACAATGATTGCCGTTCAGGCTTACAGATAAAAAATCCCGGTCCAGATGTTTATCCATGTGGTATTTTTTAAAGTAAAATACATCTATCGTAGATGTATTTAAATTTAGATGTAAGGGATTTTTTTATTGTAAAATAAGGCTTAGTACTTAATAAAGACGGAAGATCCACGTGAGAGAGTCACGCTGAGCTATATTGCAGCTGTAGCACGAATGGGTCGGCTCGACCAGGATAGGTCGTCGCTTTCACAATAAACTACCATAAAGTAGCAGCTTACTGCTGCTGTGTTTCGTATGATGAGTACAGCGAATCATTGACTATTTTTACCGAAAACGAGGCATTCCATCTTAGGATGACAATGCATTTGGGTGAATCAACTTTTCTTTGTACGCTAATCAACAAATTGTAGATTTTTTTTTTATGATTAGTTTTCTGCTTAAAATGTGTTAGGACTACTTACAGTATAATAAGCTTTCAAATTAATAGCCGAGCAGCGAACTATTTAATGATTTTCATGTATTTTCAAATACTTAAATCAAATAAGAGATATAAAAATGTCTTTTGGGTAACCAACGTTTCAAGGTAATTTTCAGTAATTAAAAAAAGTTTGTATCAAATCTGAAATGCTTTATTGTTTAAAACCAATTGAAAGAACATGTAAGTGTTATCAAGTTAAGTATTAAAGAAATACTAAGACTAGAAATATTAATTTATATGTCTCTTGGGTCACCACTGCAACAGAAAAGATTTTACTTTATCTGTCTTATTTGATTACGGCAAAGTATATTAAAATAAATAAAAACTTCTTATTCCCTCTTTTAATGAATACACAGAACTAAAAAAAAACTTCAATTATTATTTATTAAGAAAAATAAAAAAGAAAATTACTATTGCGGAATTTGGGGACAGCACGGTGACCCATAAGACAATTTCAGTGACTCAAGAGACACATTTAAACAATACCTACAAATAATCAGTCAAATTACACTATGTAGCCAAATAAAAACAAGAATTTCTATAACAAAAATCAGTCTTAGACGTAACTAAATTAAAGAACTTAAAACTGTAACTAAAAAAACTATTTCAAAAATCTGCAAATTAATTACTTTTCGTGAACTTCAATACACTTTTCAAATTCGTAATAAAACTGCCCTCGTTTTTCAAAAGTCGTCGGTTTAGGAAGAATTTGAACAATATCTGTATAATCAACATCAGCTCTGTCACTATTATTTAAAATAAAAACCTTTTTTTGCTTAACAGATCTCATAAATGTCACTCTAATTTCCCCATCATCGTCTAAATCGTCCACCACACAAGCATATTTATATAACTTGCCTTTAGTAGCATGAACATTTACAATCAAAAAATCGCCACAGCGTACGGGTTGATTTTCTTTGCCTGATGAAGTGGAAGGAACTTGCTCGTCTTGTTTGTCTTGCTGTTCGTCTTCCGACAGTTCTTCAGGTGTATTGTAAACAAAATTATAACATTTATTTTTGCGCCCAGGTTTGCATAAATCTATTAATTGAATCTCACTTAAGGGTGTTGATACCGTCTTACGCTTTATAATATCGCTTAAAGGCACTTCATCATCAGAACTGCTTGGTAGCTCAGCGTTTACATTAGTGACTCCATCGCTTTCTTTTTCGGTTTCACAGATGTCTTCTTCAGCAAGAAGAGCCGTCGTATTATCTGAAGACGCAACAGAAGCATTGGAAATAGGCAGATACACTTTTGGTTGTAAACATTCACAGAAACCTCTTGTACAAAAGCAGCTGAGGGTTCTGTATTTTATTTCCTCTCGCACATCCGAAAATATTTGATGAACTTTTAATGTCCCCATAAGAGGCGAAATCTTAGGAGGAAGTTGTTTGGTTACGATTTCTATATCCTCAGCTGTAATTAAGTAGAGTTTGATTTTACTATTACCATCCAGTTTCTTGTAAAATGATTCCGCACAGGAAATGTCTTCACCACGAGCTACCATATCGTCTGCCGTTCGCTTTAGATACCCTCCAACACCATCGGCAGGGCCCTTTCCGTGGCCAGCTTCAAAGAATGACCAAGTCATTCTCCTAAACCCATAATCAAAAGTTTTAGTTGAGCTTAAATAAAAATTCTGCTTCTGCCTATACTGGCTAAATGGACCATCGGAAAAAAAGTGAATAGTTTCAGTTTTAGGGTTATTGGATTTTATATCTTTAAGAACAGGATCAAGATGAGCCCAAATGGCGCCAGGTTGATGATTTGTACATGCTGACACTGTACAGTAAGATTTAACTTTGTGTTTATGCTGTTCTTCTGGGATGTAAACAACTACAGTATGCAATGAGACTTGCTTCCTCGACCCCCCGAAGTGGTGCGCTTGAATCTCTGTGAAATTTGCAATTATAATTTTCGCTAAAATCTGCAACCACGATTACTTCGGTATCCTGTATATTATCTATCGCCTCTCTAAAATTTTTAAATTGACTTTTCATATTGTATATGTGTGTCTTTAATACTTTCAGTTCTTCGTTAAATATTTTCATTAATTCTTGAACTGTCCCTTCCTTGTCTTGCTGCACATTTTTGTAAACTTTAACTTTTTTGCCGTCTTTTTCATAATGTTCTTCAAGTCTTCCCCATTCTTTCCACTGTATTGTTTCCTTATCTTTGATAGATTCGTGCATTAAATACAGACTTTGACATTGTTGGCAAGTGCCATACATACATGCTTGATTATTCGGATCACAAACTGTTGCTAAAATTAACATGTTTAGGTCTTCTGTGTTTATTATAAACTTTTTTTCGTAAAGCGCTAGCTTTATAAGCAGGGTTTGTGTGACTTTTACATAAACACATTTCACGTCCATCAATCGAAGGCTTCACCACATAAAAAGGTCGATGTTTTGTAAAATAAAAGTAGGAGCACTTTATGTCAGGATTCTCTTGTTTAAAGGTTTTATATAGGTTTTTCATATTATCCAGTAAAAACCTCTTTTGGACTTTAATGCCATTTTTAGTTTTAGTTTCCTTTTTCCCTGCTGTAGCCCTGGATATGTCATCTCGCAAAAAAAAAGGTTTTAATTTTATGTGGAAGGTTTGTTACATTTTTTTCGCACTTTCACAGTAGTTCTCAGTTTTCCTTTTAGTCCTAGTGTTTCTTTTATTAAGTCTTGTCTTGTTGATCTATCAACATTTTCTAAGATGTTTTTTATTACGTTTTTCTCTTTAATCGTTTTAATACGTTTGTATCTTTCTTTTATGACATTAGTTAATTTAACATATTTCTCATTTTTGTCCGTCTCAGGGTGATTTATTACTTTTTTTTCGGAGATCCTATCTAATCGTTTCTTGTATTTCTCGTACTTTTTCTTCAATTTTATATTTTCTTCCTTGAGTTTCAAGTTTTCCCTGTACAGTTTTGACCTATCTCTTCTAATTTTTCTCCGAGCATTTTCTTTTTTCTTTGAAACACTAGGCGAGTTTCCAATATTAGGCCAGTTACGGGAAAAAGAAACATCCGTATCGGTATCGTTGTTTATAATTGGAAGAGGGTTTTCGTGTAATAACGATGGAGAACTAGGCGGCGTTATGTTAAGCAAACGGTTGAGGTTAGCTTTACGTTTTCTCGTATTTTTTTTTCTAAGTCTCCAGATAGTCCTTGCGTTGTACCTCTCTGTCGGTGTTAAGTCTTTCACTAATCTTTTTTTTTATGATAATTTTCTCTTTTCTTTTTTTTGTACTCCTCATACTTTAAAGGATTCCTTTTTAATTTTTCTTTATACCTCCTTTGCTTTTCAGCCGCAGTTAACGCCATTTTATCTAAAATGTAAATAGAAATATATGGTGAAAGAGTAGTTCATTTCAAAATAACTTTTATTTTATCAAAATTTTTTCAGACTACTTTTCTATGAAGAAGTTTGGCATTATAAATTTTTTACAAAATTCTCTATCCTGTGGTCTGAACAAAAGTCAGGTTTTACTTCAATACAAAAAGATTTTATTGTATTTTGATAACAAAAAAAACATACCTAAGAAATGTCGGCAGCAATAAATTCAATATATTATATTACTCGAAATTATTTACGTAAAAAAGATAAATTATATTCTCGCAAAAACTTTAATTACAATTTTATAATAAAACACAATACTAAAACACTAATAAAACACTAGAAAATCTAAAAATCAACACCATAAAATTCACGCGAAAATGGTGAATGAATGAAATAGATTATAAGTAAATATCCATAAGATAACTGTTTTTATTGCACTAGAGGATAGAAAATTTCATATTGATTCTATAATGCCAAACTTCTTCCTAGAAAACTAGTCTCTATATATAAGTTTTTATGGGTTAAAGTGCGGTGTCATGAGACCACTAGCGGATTGAGAGGTTAAAACAAACTCTAGTAAAAGTTCTTTGACGGGTAAAATTATAATAGGTACAAGAAAAATTATTAATTAAGAATATTTTATTGAAATATTTAATAATAATAAAAATAGAAGTCTCCTGGGTCACCAAACATTTCTCTTGGGTTACCAGTATAGTGACCCAATGGAACGGTAAGCCAGGAGACTTTTATAAGTAAAACGTTGATATTTTGGGGAAATAACAAACAAATATAAAAAATAGCCCTGTCAAGGAAAAATTAGACTAAATATCTTTGGTATAAGTATTAAATTACTGAAGGATTATTTAAAACTTACCGTAATTTCGCAGTCAGTCAGCGGAACCACAATAAATACACGTGCACTGTCTTCGAGCCGCGGTCGAAATGGCCGAGCCAATTCAAGGACAGAATACCGGTAACGGAAACCATATGATTCGCAGATTTGTTTCCTATAGCTGCGTCCACAATATCGCTATCTCGCTCTTTCTTATTCATTTCAAATTATGGTAAGCCAGCGGACTACGATAATGTACTCAAATCAGGGACAGACTTTTAAAGAATTTTAGAAAAAAAAATGTACTTACTAATATTAATTTATGCTAGTATTTAAGTAAATGAAATATTGTACTGCGTTATCCTCGCTTTAGAAGTAGGACGTTCCTAGTGATTTTTTATATGACGATACGAAATTCAACACTACGTAGCTAAGGGGACAAGTAAAATTTGTATGGGAGGATAATATTGTCCCTTAGCAAACCAAACTAATTCTTATTTATAATCAAAGTATGAAATACTTAAGATGAAAAAAAATGTTCTTTGTTCATCTAATTTTACAAAATAAGCAACAGTATTTAAAAAATATTTGTTATTTAACTGAAATCTTGGTCGAAGAGTCAAGGACAATCTTTGACAAAGAAAAGTTGATCCACCCATTTACATTTTGATTCTAATCCGAGAATAGATGTAGATGTCCACTGCCACGGCGTCCACCATCGGGTGGCCTTCTCCTACTGTGATAAAATTATAAATGTGAAATTTTGTATAGACGTTTGATTGGACGCTTATAATTTAATCATGTGAAAACTATTTTGGTAATACTTGACAACATTATAGATTACGAAACAGAATAAAAGAAAGTTTGAGCCTATCCCAAATTACAGATTTTTAATAAATATTCAGAAATAAAATTTCGTTTCTTATCGAGCATTGTTACCTATAATTTATAAAACTATAAAATGTGCTAACGAATTGGACTTCTTACCAATATCTCCAACGCGATAAGGTATCACAGGATTAAATAAAAATGTTTAGCAGCAGGTACAACGTTCTGCAAATTTTAGTTATAATAATTTCAGTACTAAAACTTTGTCAACTTTTAAATAAATGCGGGCGGAGCCACGGGCAAAAGCGTATAGGGTTTTACTTACACTTTTTCAACTTTAAGAAGGATTGCGTTGCGTGTTACTGAATAAGGGATTGTTGCTTCGGTTTTAAGTTTGTGTGTGTAACAGCAATTTATGTAATTGCTGTAATTAATATCTAAATGTATCTTATGAATGGGTGATAAAATCAAATATTATGTTCTAGTGTATTAATGGGTGCGTTTGGCAGAAAAAAGCGCTAGTAAGCGCTTATAAGCGCTGAAATAGTTTTCGGCCAGGACACGATTGCTACTTCAGTAGCGCTGACACAATCCGCCATTTTGCTTATTTAATTTGTTTGTTTTGAAGTAGAGTTTATAAGTTGTTTTGTGCAATATTAGTATTAAGTAATATAATGACATGAATAAACATATACATGTTATTAAAAATTCATGATTGGTAAGTTTTTAATATGAATACTTTACAAATATATATTTAAATTAGGTTAGGTTCCCCGGTTAAAACTAACATCGTGTCCTGAAGGAAAATAGCTACTTACGATTTGACAGCACTTACCGCTTACGATCGCCATTTTGCTTACAAGCGCTTGCTAGCGCTTTTTTCTTCCAAACGCACCCAATGAGTTTTAATCGAAATTCTATTTTCGAAATGACATGATAATACATATTCGCCATTACAAATAAATAAAACTTCATTAACATACTTTTTCATGTGGAACATTCGTCAGTATATAATATCAGTCGATGTGGCATATAAATAGGTTGAATATAATGAAATGGATAGATAATAGATATCAAGCACTCATAGAATATCAGCGTCAATTTAGCAGCAACTACTTACTGTCTTGCATTTGTTTTTGATGTAAACGTTTAAATAGCTGTTTATATAATGTTTTCTGATATGTTCGATAGTGAAGGAAAATATCGACACGAAATCTGCGTGTTTGAGAAGATAAAAAACACGAGGATATGTAAACTCTACAATCGTATGGGCAACGCGCGATACTGTTTACCTCTTTATTTTTATTTTTTGTAATGGACTAATACGAATGTACTTTTTGCAGTGTCAAGTGTTATAATATTATCCTTTTGATTAATTTGTTCAAAAACTTCTCAAAAATATGTTGAAGCATTATATTCCGGAGTTATTGGAATATTTCGACGGCAGCTTCAACCAGCAGATAGTCGATGACGATAATATATAAATGCAGAAAGCAACGAACTTCACGTCGTTTCATCGTGTATACTAATAGTTCAGATACGCAGACATTTAATACACAAAAAGCATTTTACGTATCAAAATCCACTTCAAACCATTATTTAAATTATAATGCAAGAACAGCAACCCGTCAGCGGTTAAGTTCCCGCCAAAACTCTCCAAGATAGGATTCGAATAGGATAGAGTTAACAAACGAACACACAGTCCACCTGATAGTAAGTTTTGTCTGTGGCCCATAGACATCTACATCCATCCTCGATTAAGAATCAAAATGCAGATGCAGAATGCGTTGTCACCCCTGAGGACTCAGATGGAATGTATTATTTCCAGTGAAGAGTATCCAGTTCTATACACTCAACATACGAAACTAACTAACTAAATAACGTGCATTAAGACGACACATCGAAAAGGCTATCGCCGTACTGATCCGAGTGAATACATAATTTCTATAAAAACTTGAAAAAACGCCGTCATAAGGTCTAAAATAGCGTAGCGCCAGCGACGATTAAAAGCGCTTAGAAATTGTCAGAATCTTAAAATATATTTTTTTTAAATTATTCAAGCATATAGATTAAGTAATTTCGTTATAATTTCAACTATAGTGATTTTTGGAGGTGTTTTCACAAATAATTATGATCGAGTCAAAATTATACAATCGTGTTTTTGAACAATCAAATTCAAGATAAAGACATGAATTTACCTATATCAAAATTCCACTTTCGTTAGTGGTGTCATAGTCCTATACTATTCGATGAAAGGAGATGCATTTTTTCACAGTGTCGCCTTAAGCTGCTATTTCACGCTGGTATTCTGTGAGAACGTGGTATTATTGCTACAACCAGCAGTGTTGCTCTAGTACGTTACAAAATGTAAATAAACTGTTACTTTACCTACATTACAATATTCTGCAATGAAACAAATCAGAATGGAGCAAATAGCAGAATTTTTTAATGAGAGCGTGATGCATTAGACGTTTCGCGAGCATTTTAAATTATATTATATTACGAGCAAATACAATTGCATGACTCTATCACAGACTCCTGGCCGAGTTCCCGACTTAGTTATAAGTGCTATTGGATGTAAACCTAAAAATATATTTTCTTCTATTACGAATAAAATTTAAAAAAAATCTATGATTACCTATTATAAAAAAAATATATTAATAAGAATAGCAACAACTTATTATCCGAAACTACCATTTACGAATGAACTGGTCGCTGAGTTGGAAAATTATTTATTGTTACTTTTTTTTACACAAAAATGTTATCGACGTTAAATACAATCAGTTTATTTTCATCTCATACATCATACAGGTTGAAAAATGAATTTTTTTAAATACGTGACATGATAGCTCTTTTAACCAAAAACAGATTTTCACACAAATTCACTAACTCTACATTATAAAAAAGTTGCACACAAAAAAAAGTTAATATCGAAATGTACCCCGAAAATGTGGTGAATATAAAAAAAAAAAAAATATATATATATATATATATATATATATATATACCTACTATTTGCGTATGCCCTAAATATTTTGACGTAACTTTAGAAATTTGACTTGAAGGCTAAAATTAAAAATATTTTTTGTCTTGTCTTAAATTTAAGATTTCTCATAATTATTCAAAATGGAAAGCTTAATTATTTACGTCATGAAAAAGAAACAATGTATTGCATTTGGGTGACATAATTATATAAGCAATTTTCAAGTTTTTTTAAACAAAGGTTTAGAAAGAGCATGACATCACTAACGCGCTAGTGGTGAGTCAGAAACTCTTTGACAGTGTAGTTGGTAGGCGCCGGCGCATTCTATTTGAAAAAAAAAACACTTGACTGCATTTTTTGCGTTAACTCTACCTTTTGACAAGTAAAACAACATCAACGAATAACATCGCCATTTCGGGATTCTTGTTCTAAGAAATATAACGAAAAAATATAGTTACATTTACGTTTACACGTTGCAAAATTATATAAAAAACCTGAGTTTTAAAGAGTTTTCGATGACATATTTGAGTTCTTTTAAAAGAACGTGTTTATGAAATTAGCATTAATTTGAAACTCTGCCTTCATCCTTGCATGTATTTTACAACTCGTACATATTCTATAGAAACCTATTATAATAGGTTTCTATTTTATTATGAATAAATTAGTTTCTTTGAAAATTCTATGTTAGATTTACAAAATTTTTATCCGTATAAAAAAAGATTGTGTTTTTTCAGTAAGTACTTGTATAAAAGGCAGACATGGTTCTATAAGGAAACACCAAGAATTTACATATTATAAATATATTGCATTTTCAAGGTAATCATCTAGCGTACTCAACCTTAAATTTCCTGAACCATTCACTAAAACAAAATTATTTGAACATTTTAAGAAAATTAATTATGAAAAAGATAATACGTATGTTGCACTTGACACTATTTTAATTTCTAATATACCTAGATACAATAGGTATATAAATAATTCTGCGTTACTAATGGCCCTATTTTAAAACGTTAGGTTACAATTAACCATCCAATAAGTTATTAAATCTGACTGAATATAAAAGTGAAACAATTAAACTATTTTATTCATACAATAGTAATTTTTAATTTGTTTATGTTGTAGTTAGCGGTTTCCCATGTTTATAAAAACTCCAAACCGATGACTCTAACACTTGTTTTTGGAAAAATTTAAAACATTCTAGTAATAAAACCCATTTATATACAAACTATACTAATAGGTACTATACCACAAAAACCTTAGTGAACCTTTTTATGGTATTAAGGTTAAATGAAATTGTAGTTAAAATATTTTGCTTATTTGTCTTCATGACTATCATTCATACCTAATTTAATGTTGCAAGAAAATGTTTTGCTGCTGTATATTAAAACTAGTCTACCTTGATCACTAACTGCCTTCTAGATGAATAAGAAGACAGTACAAGCTTTGTCGTCCGCGAAGATAAAGCCTCCAACTCAAGGACTGAACACACCACAAGAAAACTTGTCAGTTGTCACTGTTTCGAAACGCTACTCTTAACTCACAAAAACTATTACACAACAACTATTTTATCACTTTAGCAAAACTATATTATTATATTTTAATAATTCTTAAACTCTATTTTTGCTTATATGTACAAACAAGTTTTATTTACGATATAAACATGCCGGGCACAGTATAACACCAGTGAAGTACACTAAAATTTCGTAGAGACTGACTGCTGTGTTACTAGACAGAGATGGAGCTATGACGTGGGAAAGAGCAATCTCGTGACGTGGGAGGGAGGACGACCGCTAACCGCTAAGCTCCAAGAACGAACAGCGCTCTACTTTCCCAGCACAAAAATGACATTTAATTTTAATAAAATTTCATATATGTATATTATCTTGTCAACACAGAAATATTAAAGCTATTTAAATACTTACTATTTTGCAAGAAATGATTTCTGACAGTGTTCTTTGAAAAGGTCTATGACCAGCATGGACTTTAAAAAAGGCTTACGGTGAAATATTTCCAAACAATTATTATCTGAATATTTTAAATTATTATAGCTATAGAAAGTAATTGTGGTTTACTATTTGACTACGTTTATGTCTATGGCTACATTTTTTATAAGTATGCATAATGAATATTTATCTAGAGCTACTAATTAAAGGTCAAGGTTATAAAATATTTTACAAAAATATTTTTTCCATGCGTTGTGTCTCGCGCACTGTGCGCAACGCCGTACCGTACCTCCTGTTACCTGGCACGGGCGGCCACGACTCTCCCTTTGCCCCTCACCTCTGTCCATACGTTACGTACTATTATTTATACTGTGACGTTACGGACAATTCTCTCATTGCAAATTGACTGTTTATGGTTAATTTCTCCAAAAAATATATAAAAAATGTTGGTGTCAACGTAAAGTTATTTAAGTTGATTTATGTTTTTTTAAGGATAACGTAGTTATATATACAAAGATCTACCTGTTATTAAAGTCAATAATAGGATTCCAACTTATATTTTTTGTTAGTGTCGGCCGCAAGCTCGCAACAGGTTGATCGTGACAGGGACTCTACTATTTTGCTTTGCTTACACAGTTGTAATTTGGATAGAGTTTGAAAGTAAGCAGCTAAGTCAGTTTTGCAATTAAAATATGCTTGCAATGGCAGCAATTTAAGTAAGTAATGAAATGTGATATTATTAGCGTACGTTTCATATTATTTTGTGTGAATAAATTTGATTGCAATTACAAATAATTTATTAAAGACCGTTACGACACTTCTAATGCTTACTTCTATCACAGAGTTTGTATACCTTTAAGGTTATTTTGAAATATATGCCCAAATGTGCAGAGGATGTTCAGAATAAGTAATTAATCACGTAATATTTAATTACACATATTTTTATTATTTCACTAAGGGCTGATCTGATATTTCAACCTTCAATTGTCCATTTAATAAATACACCCTGACTGAATATAAAAAAATAAATCAACTATTTTATTCATAAACCTGAAATTTTAATTTGTTTATAATATTGTATTGCCGTTACCTATCTATCTATCCATCGATAACAAAATGAGAATCAGAATGTAGATGCATTTTACCCTTGAGGACTTGAGGAGGAATTGTACGTGGTAGAGCCATGCTCCAGCTATATTAATAGTATAGTTGTAGCACGGATGGGTACAGCTCGATGGGAGAAGGACCACGCTCTCAATACTCAATAACTTTATTGCATTCCATAGGTTACAAAAGGTGTTACATAGTTTTATGGTATCTCTATAGACCCTCACAGCAATATGAAGGAGGAACAATTTGTTTATTATTATTATTACTGCTAAATAATTAAATAACATCATTATATTATATAAACATACACACATTTAATATGGAATACGGCTATTATAATTGTTATTATTTATTTATTGATTTTAACGTTTGATATATTATTATAGGTAGCACAATTGAATTTTTATTAAATTATTTGAATCATTTTAAATTTTATTATAATTTTTTATTGTAATTTATTTAGCAGGATGGCATTTCCTTACTACCTAACATTTATATTTATATCTATATTCTCACATAATACCAGCGTAAAATAGCAGCTTAATGCTTTCATTGAACTGTGTTTCGTATGGTGAGTGTAGAGAACCGGAGACCCTTTTTACTGGAAAAGAGGCATTCCATCTTAGTCCTCACGGGTGACAACGCGCCTGTATTTTGATTCGTAATTGAGGATAGATGTAGATGTCCATGGACCACAGTAACCACTTACCATCAGGTGGACGGTGTGCTCGCTTGTCACCCTTATCCGTAAAGACTTTTTAGTTCTCCACACTTGCCATACGAGACACAGCAGCAGTATGCCGCTTCTTCATGCTGGTACTCCGTGAGGGCATGATCTTTCACTGGTCGAGCTAATTCATTCTGCAACCATATTATAACTGCAGCGTGATTCTACCACGGCTAAATATTAAATTATGAAGAAGTATTTTAAGACACGAAATACTTTTGTTACTCTGCATACTTCGTAGCGCCCGAAGATCACGGGCTTGTTAAAAACCCTAAATTATGTTTTTAACGTTTTATAATTATAAATATTAGAATAACGTGGTTAGTTTCACGAACGTCTCAAATGAGCGCCAGTTTTTAATTTAAAATTATTGGTATTTCATTTTGAATGACTTATCTGATGACCACAGGGTATTGTATGTCATCGCACACACATACACACGTGCTTGTTAGTCTGTATCCTTTTATTTATTTATCAATTTCTAACACTGACTATTAAAGTTTCGGAATTTATCAAACCGAAATTAAGAAAATATTATCTGCACAGTGCAATATTTATCCTAGCACGCATTTCGCATTTTTTTTTAAATTAGGCGTTATTTGATAAATATAAGTTAAGATAAATTAAAGTTAAATCTATAAAAGCAAAGCTGTAATTTGAAAGTCTTCACGTCAAGTGTATATTTGTATAGGTTGCGTTAGCAAGATATACGGAGATGAACCATGTTTTTATAGTTCTTTATCAACAGTAACTTTTTAACACCTTTTTTTAGCTCATTTCTCATTTAGGAGTTTTATATTTCACATAAGAATATACCGTGGTCCTGTCATGTCACAATCCCGTAAAATGTTCGCTGATACTTATGGGTCTGTTCAATGTCTGTTCTATCCTTAGTGGAGGTTTTCTATCATCACCAATTAGTACAGACGGATTGTTCTTTCGTTCTGAATGAAGCAGGAGATGGAGAGCAGCATATTTGTGATACCATTTCAAATTTATAATAACTACGATAGCATATCCGCTTGCCAAGCGATACAACTATGACAAATCTATGAGACAATCTATGGAAGTCTAGTTTAGCAATTAATGGTAAAACAAGAAATTACAACCTTCATGGACGGCATGTAGCGGAGAAATGTACCCACTAATTATTTAAGTGCCAACGTCATCTACATGCATTACACACGAGGTTTAGCTGATCGGCAATGTCAGCTTTTAACTCATTTACTTTACTATTAATTATATCCTTAAATGATATTAAAATAAATGATATAAGGCTAAATAATTTGAAGAACCGATAATATCGAGTGGCAGCCTCGTATAGATAATGTGTAAAGCGGCTTAGGACTGTGTTTCGTGGCATTCCTTGGAGGAGGCCTATGTTCAGCAGCAGATTTGTAAAGGGCTGAAATGATGGTGACGATGTTGAATATCCAACGGAACAAAGAGAGCTGATAAAGAAGAAGATGTAATAAAATGTCTGTGGGAGGACATTATCTTATATCCTTTGAGAATGTGCTTGAAAGAAATTCAGTAATAAGTACATATCTTTCCTACAACGGGAGAAGTCTTAATATGTTCGGCAGTAGTCTACACGGGCTGATAAATAGGAACAAGAGGCATAAGTATATTTGTTAAAGAGTGGATGCCAAAAACAATAGTAGGTGCTCTTGATGAAGAGAAGTGATAAGATAGAATTAGGGAATGCAAATCTCGCGAGATTGGGGCTTAAGCGAGATCCAGCGAGTTTATGAATAGAAATACTGCGAGATCTCGCTAATTTCGAGTTCTCGCGAGATTGGCAGTTTTGTGTGTTTTCTTTGCAAATAATCACAATACTTGAATAAATTAGCAAAAAAATAATAAAAATTATAAGTATTAGGTATAAGATAAACATTTATTTTAACGAATTTTTCAATAGCTTTTATACATCAAACATTGTTTGACGTATCTGTCTATAATTTTTTAATGAACTTCTAAGTAGTAAACTTTGACGTACTTATTTAACGAAACTTATTTAAGTAAAAAAAATTATGTAATAAAAGTTCTAAGTTGGCTAATTATCGAATTCAGGTAGATATATTGGAGTGTCTGTGCATGGGTTTATCGGACTAGTACAGATGGCGTCAGTGGCAGCCACACCTGTTCGTGCCAAAACAAACCCACTGTCCAATGCGCCTTTATGCTTACTTTGTATACACTAAATTTAGCTGTAGAAAAAAAAATCCTATCATTGGATCCACCATAATGGCTAAGCTTGGCAAGTGGATTGACGTTGCAGTACAAGATGTAGACTCGCACTTTTGACGTTGGCACCCGTTGCCGCGCCGATCCAATAGATGGCGGTATAGCGATATCGAACATACATTTAACTGATAAATTCGAAATGATTTTATCTTTTCCTTAACGGAGAGCCCTTTAACGGAGACTATACGATCTTTCTGCTATCTGGCTTTTCCCATAACTTGCAAAAACAAAAAAAAAAAAAGAGTTTTTGTGAAGCTATTCACATGTTGGCCGTGATTAGTCGTCATTGAGTCATTGGTATGATATTGACGACGTTAAAGTTATTGCAGCTTCTGCTATTTATTTAATTAGTGCATATAATTATTATGTCATACTTACTCCACAGTAAAGTTAAAAGACTTAAAGATGTCCACGTAGTAACTTTTTCGAAATTATTTTAAAGTTGCAATTTAATTAAATCAATTTCTCACCGGGACAGATGCCAAGCTGTAACTGACGTGAGCGAGAGTGACTAACATGTGGACGCGACTTGCCGAGTGCATGCGAGTGTCTTTGTTTTGTGCAGAAAACCCGACACTGTTCCGAAGTAGACGAGTCGTAACGTGTGGAAGCAAGGCACCCTAAATGAACCGTATACACATTGGCACTCGCTTGCACTCGGCCAGCTAGGCGAACGTCGACGGGCAATGGCGAGGCTGGATAAATGGACTGTGCTTGCCTTCGAAGCTTGGATGCCAACATGTACTACTTTACGCCGGCTACACACGTTGGTCCCAACGCTGGCTTACCAACGTTGGACTGCCAATTCGGTAAGGCGTACACACGTTGGCTAATAAACTAGTTCTGTCCCGTCAGGGCCAATGTGAAGATGTCCGATACAGAAATCGAAACTGCTTTGAGCGCTTTTATAGTGCTGAGTGCACATTTATATTTGTTACTGATAAAAAATAAAAAGCCACGTCAAAGAAGATGGTGACAGACATCATAAAACACGGAATCAGTGAGTAAAAATCTAGTTATACACTGCAATTTAAATATTCTAATAACATCGACAACAAACCCATAGAAAAACTTTTGAATAAAAGGCTCCTCAGTTACTTGCTCCATAATAAAGTTCTATCAAATTCACAATATGGCTTTAGACAAGGCCTATCTACACAGGACGCAGTATCTTATTTAACAAAGCTAATTATAGAAAAGGTCGATCGTGGAGAAAAATGTCTCGCCATCTTTCTCGACTTAAAAAAGGCTTTTGACACCGTCTCTATCCCCAGACTAGTTCTTAAGCTAGAGAGCATTGGAATAAGGAGCACAGCCCTTGCTCTCTTCAAAGACTACTTGCATGAGAGAAAACAAATGGTTAAAATCGGCACTAGCATAAGTTAAGGAGAATGTATATCTTATGGTGTCCCGCAAGGATCTGTCCTCGGTCCAACACCGTTCTTAATATATCTTAAGGAACTATGGAAAACAGATCTTCTCATACGCGGATGACTCCGCGGTTGTTTTCTCCGGGTGTTCTTGGGAAATAGTACAAAATATCGCTGAAAAGGGCTTAGCAGTTATTGCCAACTGGTTGAACACTAATCTACTAACCTTGAACGCCACAAGAACTAAATACGTATGTTTTTCTCTCGATCAGAGAACTCAATCAGATGCTAAGTTTCGGCTCAAGGTGCGACCATCGTCATACCTGTGCGAGTCTAAATGACAGTAGTTGTTTATGTCCAAGTATAGAAAAAGTTAGCTGCATCAAATACTTGGGTGTTATGGTTGATCAAAGGCTCTCCTGGCATAGTCAAATTGAAACGATTATTGGCAGGATTCGTAAGCTTATCTGGATCTTTAAAAATCTAAGGTATGTGATGTCCAGTACTTTATTAAACAAAGTTTACGTTGCCCTTGCACAGTCCGTACTCACATACTGTATTCCTGTGGGGGGTAGTGCGACTAAAACTAAATTTCTTCACATAGAGAGAAGTCAAAGATCACTCTTGAAGGTGATGTACTTTAAACCTTATAGATATTCCACTCATGAACTTTATAAAACCTGTGGACTCTTATCGGTAAGAAAATTATATATTTTGAAACATCTTCTTTACCTTCCAAAAACTACCTTTCGACCGCAGTAAAGCTAATATCAATAAAAGATGGATGGAGCCGGCGTTATATAGCCACCGCACTTCAGTTTATAAGTATGTATACAGTAATGTAACAGTCCATATACGTCACTCTCTTCAGACCATATAAAAAAATGATTGCACAGTACTCCTCTCGTTTCTGTGAGGTTTACGGAGCAATTAAGTTAAGCCACTGCGATGCTTCAATGCGTGTTCGCGGATTTCACATGTCTTCACTGTTAGTACGCGATTTCATTGGTGCAGGTGGGGATCAAACCCGGGTTACGCGCGTACTGTGAAATCTACAACGGGCACTAAGCCCCTGAACTACCACGGCTCGTAATACAATCGTAAAATCATACTATACATATTAATTAGATAATAAGTTTTTAATTTTATATGCCTATGGTATAATATTAAAAGTAGGCGCTGCCTTAATATAATAATCTTTCTTTTTTTACACGTAAAAAGGAAAGTAATAAAAGGTGCAGAGAGAAGAGACGTATAATAAAGGAATAAGTTGGTAATATAAGATTATTAAGACCTACATTCAAAAATATGACAACTTATAATATTAAATATATAAAATTATAATAAAGATTTTTTTGTAGGGTATTAAGAAAATTTTATTATGTTAAGGCAAATATTAGATACGATCTGACTTCAAATCGCACCATGTACATTATAAGCCGTATAGTGGCGACGTAAGTGAATTCACTGACTCAAATCATTCCGTTGGCGTCGTAAGAGATAACAGAGAGAAGGAAAGGAGTAGCACTAGCAGCATCTTCTTGATAACAACTCAAAATATTTGAAAAATGCGGTGTCCAATCCGCTTGCTAACCTTACAACCCGCTGTGGCTTTATGAGTTTTAAATACCTACACAATTCAATTCCGATACCGATATCTAAAATCAATAATTTTTATATTTAGGAGCAGAATGCAGGTATACGACATAATTGTGCGAAAGGGGATGATGTGAAAAGAAATAAGATATATTTATTTTTCGACTTAAAGTGTTTGTCAAGAGTTTTTTATTTAAATCTGCAACCATTTCAACAAACGAGCTAACAGTTAATCTGGTGTTACATGACTAGTTCAACTTAGAGGCATTTGAAATTATTTTCAAACAAACAAATATACACGTAAGTTTTAATTTTTAAAATAAGTAATGGTGAAGAGTGACCACACAGTACACCTGATGATAATTAGGTGCTGTAGACCTTTTACAACTATATTTATACTTGAATAAAGGATCAAAATTAAATTGCCCAAAGAGAAAACGACTAAGCAAAAAAAAAATTACTCCCTGAGGACAAAGTTGGAATGTCTTTACTATAAAAAGTTATTTTATATTCACCCCTGCAGACTACATAAGACTAAGGTAATGTAATATAAGACTAAGATGGAATACCTCGTTTCCGGTAAAAAGAGTTTCCGGGTCTTTACACTCACCATACGAAACATATATAAATTGATTATTTTACGCTGGGTATTCTGTGAGAGTACGGTCCTACCCCGGTAGAGCCGACCCATTCGTGCTACAATACAGCTGTAACTATATAATATAATACAGCTGCAACGTGGCTCTACCGCGTATAAATTATTTCTCTGCATTCATAACAATGAATCGAGCAATTAACATTCCTCTGTCGTTAATTCATTTTATACTAATTTGATGATAATTGTAAAAGAAAGTATTCTTTTAGCGTTTTCCTGAATATGCAATTATTACTAATACACTAATTAGTAATAATTAAATTATTAAAAATTTATTAGTATCTAAAATAACTAATAATTGTGTTTCGTGGTTTATAGTATTGGGTTATATTTTTAGTCTAGCAGTAGTATTAATACTTAATTGATCTGCTATATACTTAGTCAGGTCATAAGTTCCGTCAAAAACTTTTTATAAAATGAATGATACAATTTTTGATAATTATATAGAAACTGGCTTGCCAGGCAAACGTTGTTCTGCCCTTTTTGACTACCTTCTGTCATGTCCTATTAAAAGTCCGTAAATTCGCAAAAAATAATTGTGGGTCACTCATGGGCAATGAAACTATCCTATCTCTCAAGTTAGACCAAACTGCACACAGTGTGCAAATTTGATTAAAATCGGTCAAGTAGTTTAGGAGTCCATCGCGGACAAACAACGTGACACGTAATATATATATTATATATATAATATATATATATATATATATATATATATATTTTATATATATATATATATATATATATTAAGATTATATATGAAATGAAAGGTACTTTAATTTAGAAGGTATTTTTATTTACAATTTTATTTATATTATTCAAAATTCCTATTTTGAATACATGCCCTTAATCGACGCGGCCAATCATCAATCGCAGCACGCATCACACTCTGCCACTGCTTTAGCCAAAGACGCTCGGAGAGATTCCAAATTCTGATGAAGTTTAGCGTAGACATTCTCCTCCAAATGTTGCCATTGTTATAATCCAGTGGGCTTAAATCTGGACTAGTAGAGGGTCAGTCTTCATGTCCGATAAAGTCAATTCCATGGGCGGTCAACCAGTTTTGCGTGCTTCGTGCCCTATGAGCTGGTGCAGAGTCCTGTTGGAATATCCAATGTCTGGTTTTGAACATTGTTTGAGAAAGAGGTTCCACTATGTTTTTCAGGATGGTATTTTGGTGTACCAATGCTCGGCAATGGTTTTTACACCCTTTTCACAGAAAAACAGTAGATAGGTATATAAGTACCAGTTCTGGCTCACTGAGTCAGAAGTGGTACAACGTTCGTCGACTCACGATCCTAAAAAAAAAGTTTTGGCATGCTCTGATCACGAATCTGCGGTCCGTTTTTGCGTAGGATGCACGGTTCCGGATATGTGCAGATCAATTAACTCTTATCTAATTGATATCCGGTGAGGGCCTCCACCAGGTCATTAGTACTCCATTGTTCTTATCTATTTATCCATTGTTCATTGAATACCGTCATTATCTATTCTTCCTCAGCGTGTGCGTCCTATCTACAACGCTAATCTGAATCATCAATAAAATACATTACCTAATTTTCTTAAAATTTTTATTTACAAAATACAAAATCTTATTACTTATTATCTATAAAATAGGAGCGAAACATGTCATCCACTAAAATATCGTTGTACAATGTGTTCCCTGTAAATATACTCGTAAAGCTATGAATTGAACATCCCTGAAACTTATATAGCAAATACATTAAGCAATATTCGCCACAAACTGAAGTCCACTCATTCTGAATCCTATCAACATTCCAGTTCCATCTTTTACAATTCCTTTTTTAAAAACTCTAGATGATATCGTACAGGTGCTCGTCCATATGAATCAAAATATTGACCGACGTCATTCGTATCGATATATAAAGCTACCCAATGTGACCCTGGTTTATCATCTGTATCCAAATTGCATGTTATATACGTTGGTACGTGGGTGTACATGGGCAGTCTTGGCAGTATTGGCAGCATAAACATTATTTTCTAGACTGGGGTGAATCTTTTTCATATGTTGTTGTACATCTAGTGTATCCATGATATTACTGCTATCAGTACAATCTACTCAATGACTAACATAGGAATGATCAATTATAGTGATTTCTAAATATTAAATTGCATTATTTTGTGTTATACAAAACGTATTTGAGTCATCAATACACTGAACAAGACGCAACACGAAGTAATGCTGAGATAAGCAACAGAATGTGAGATAAGCTTGTTGACGCATAAAGTTACTATCAATTCCACTGCATAAATTCTTTAGATTAGAATTATTACTTACTGGTACTATATAAGACCAAGCAACTGCAGTCATGGAGTTAGTGTATGGTCGTCTGACCGCAGTGGATCTATCAATACTACATTTGTGTTACTTTAACGCATCAAAGGCCATGGATGTAAGTGTTTATTCTATTGACAAACTTACTTTTCTTTCTGTTATTTTCTTACGTTTGTATGATTTAGTGTTAACAAATTATATTTAAATATTGTGTGTGTATATGATTAAGCCGTGGTAGCTCAGATAGTTAGCGCAAGCTGTAAATTTCACAGTACGCGACCCGGGTTCGACCCCCGCCGGCACCACTTAAATTGTTAATTGCAATTTTAGGTGTTTATTCTATTGACAAACTTACTTTTCTTTCTGTTATTTTCTTACGTGTGTATGATTTAGTGTTAACAAATTATATTTAAATATTGTGTGTGTATATGATTAAGCCGTGGTAGCTCAGATAGTTAGCGCTAGCTGTAAATTTCACAGTACGCGACCCGGGTTCGACCCCCGCCGGCACCACTTAAATTGTTAATTGCAATTTTAAGTGTCTATTCTATTGACAAACTTACTTTTCTTTCTGTTATTTTCTTACGTGTGTATGATTTAGTATTAACAAATTATATTTGAATATTGTGTGTGTACCGCATCTACGAATACTAGAGTAGTTAAAAAATACTTTTTTAACAATGACAGTCATTAGTTGATCATTAGTGAATGTGATTCTGTTTACTTAAATTACAGGAAGACAAGAGCAGAAGGAAGAAATGGGATGATGAGAAGTAATGAAGCATTGTTATGTGAAGTTTGTTGGAACAAACATATTTTTAGTCACGTGTAAATACTTTTAACATTTTGGTTCAAAATGACACAAATTCTAAGAAATATTAGATACATCATCGACATGGACGGATTTTACATTACATATCCTCATAAACATTTTCTATGTAGAGAAATGGTTATTCTAGACGTAAAACTATCTAATAAAAATGATGCGTTTATCGATCATTATTTGTTTCGGTCAAGCTATACTTTCAATTATTTGTCGCCAAAAGACAAAAAAACTGTTCGTTATTGTGAAACACACGTGCACGGCATTCCATATTTTGATGTGACCGAAGAATTAAAATGTGCCTACAAACAAGAGAACATCATTCCCATAATAAATTGGTATATTAGAAATTTCTGCAAAGACGAAGTGATCGCATACAAAGGTGGTTTAACAGAAAAACAATTTTTAAAAATGTTGACGACGAATGATAGAATTTTTAATATTGAAGAATACAAATGTCCAAAATACAATGATTTGGTAAATGTCATAAATTTAAACAAACGTTATGTGTGTAATAATCATATATTTGCAAAAAAATAATCACAAAATTTTACATTGTTCTTGTGACGAAGTGTGGGTTTCTTTACAAGTGGTTATTGCTTGAAAATAAAATTTTAAATTAATCATAAATTTTGTTTGATTTCCCAAAAACATTAGTTATAGTAACAATATATATTAATTGTTTACACCAACACTTTCATTTTTTATTTCATCCCTTAGAACTTTAGACGTGTGTAATGTTTCACTTTATACATCCGTTTACTGCTATTGTGGCAGGATCAAGTGGATGTGGGAAGTCAAATTTTGTAACAAATTTCATAAAATCAGTTACAAAAATATGTAATTGTGATTTTAATCAGATCACATAGTGCTTTGATGAAATGCAACTTTTATATAATTTACCAAATGTTACTATCATCAAGGAATTCCAAATCTTAATATGTTTGATGGTGAAAACCCACATCTCGTTATTATTGATGATCTAATGAGAGAGTCCGATGTAACTTTAAACTCGAACAGTGTTTTGTATTTGATTAAATAGAAGATTTATAAAGAAATAAAAAATAATATATTGCATACAATTTGTTTTATTTAATTTTATAACGTTTCACATAGTTACGTACACACAAAATGCATTACACATAACATATAAAATCTAACACACAACACATATCATAACCTTAACTACTATAGTCTACAGTAACATTTCTGTTTTTATCTATCTCAATAATATTATCAAACTCAGCATAAACTATACAGTTAATTGTTTGTATTAGTGAGCATTCAAATCGTACTTCTAATCTTACACTACCATGCTTTATGAGATTCCAATGAGCTGATGAGTTGGCTGATAAATCAGGAGTTAAGTCAAATGCTAACAGACAGTAACCTTTGGCATACTGTTCACAAGAGATTCCATTTCCTTCATTAAGAAAGTGAATACCAGTTCCCGAGAATAGAGTATGATATGCTGATGTAAATATACTATTATTAAAATATGGTTGCAAAGCTTTTGAAGGTATTTGTTGACCATCAATATATAAGCTGAAGGAATTAATACCATAGTTTTCAAAGTTAAATGGATTTTTAGTAAGGGAACCATTAAATGCAGAATTATTTTGGTTTAAGCGTATGCAAAACGTTTAGCAAATGTTTATGCGTTGTGAGTCGACGATGCATCATTTAGCAATGATTTGAATTGTTTGATTCTTGATGTATTTAAACTCTTTTGTGGGAACGTAGACTGTACAGAAACCATTAAATGGGAAGACATTTGTCTTGATACGACAAAAATCATTGGTATTCTGTTTTAAATCTACCACTCCATGTACCTCTAAAGTTGCATCCCTGTAGGCATCTTCAATGAATTTTGGGTTATCTGGTGACACTCGTCGTGCTAAATATCTTATTTGAGTTTTATCTCAAGGGTTTTTTAAAATATATTATCTAACTTGAGTTTAAAGATATGTCTCTTTGCCCTTTACCCTGATGAAATAAATTTTGTGTTAAATAAAATACACTGAGATTCCTGTGATGACTACCTTTTGTAAATATATCTACAATTCTTCCATCGGACTCCCTTATTAGATCATCAATAATAACGAGATGTGGGTTTTCACCATCAACCATATTAAGATTTGGAATTCCTTGATGATAGTTAACATTTGGTAAATTATATAAAGGTTGCATTTCATCAAAGCACCATGTGATCTGATTAAAATCACAATTACATATTTCTGTAACTGATTTTATGAAATTTGTTACAAAATTTGACTTCCCACATCCACTTGGTCCTGCGACAATAGCAGTAAACGGATGTGTAAAGTGAAACATTACACACGTCTAAAGTTCTACGGGGTGAAATAAAAAATGAAGTGTTGGTGTAAACAATTAATATATATTGTGTACTATAACTAATGTTTTTCAGAAATCAAACAAAATTTATGATTAATTTAAAATTTTATTTTCAAACAATAACCACTTGTAAAAAACCCACACTTCGTCACAAGAACAATGTAAAATTTTGTGATTATTTTTTGCAAATATATGATTATTACACACATAATGTTTGTTTAAATTTATGACATTTACCAAATCATTGTATTTTGGACATTTGTATTCTTCAATATTAAAAATTCTATCATTCGTCGTCAACATTTTTAAAAATTGTTTTTCTGTTGAACCACTTTTGTATGCGATCACTTCGTCTTTGCACAAATTTCTAATATAACAATTTAATATGGGGATGATGTTCTCTTGTTTGTAGGCACATTTTAATTCTTCGGTCACGTCAAAATATGGAATGCCGTGCACGTGTGTTTCGCAATAATGAACAGTTTTTTTGTCTTTTGGCGACAAATAATTGAAAGGATAACTTGGCCGAAACAAATAATGATCGATAAACGCATAATTTTTATTAGATAGTTTTACGTCTAGAATAGCCATTTCTCTCTATTGAAAATGTTTATGAGGATATGTAATGTAAAATCCGTCCATGTCGATGATGTATCTAATATTTTTTTAGATTTTGTGTTTGAACCAAAATGTTAAAAGTATTTAAACGTTACTAAAAATATGTTTGTTCCAACAAACTTCACATAACAATGCTTCATTACTTCCCATCATCCCATTTCTTCCTTCTGTTCTTGTCTTCCTGTAATTTAAGTAAACAGAATCACATTCACTAATGATCAACTAATGACTGTCATTGTTAAAAAAGTATTTTTTAACTACTCTAGTATTCGTAGATGCGGTAAACATACAATATTCAAATATAATTTGTTAACATTAAATCATACACACGTAAGAAAATAACAGAAAGAAAAGTAAGTTTGTCAATAGAATAGACACTTAAAATTGCAATTAATAATTTAATTGGTGCCGGGGGGGATCGAACCTGGGTCGCGTACTGTGAAATTTACAGCTTGCGCTAACTATCTGAGCTACCACGGCTTAATCATATACACACACAATATTTAAATATAATTTGTTAACACTAAATCATACACACGTAAGAAAATAACAGAAAGAAATGTAAGTTTGTCAATAGAATAAACACTTACATCCATGGCCTTTGATGCGTTGAAGTAACACAAATGTAGTATTGATAGATCCACTGCGGTCGAACGACCATACACTAACTCCATGACTGCAGTTGCTTGGTCTTATATAGTACCAGTAAGTAATAATTCTAATCTAAAGAATTTCTGCAGTGGAATTGATAGTAACTTTATGCGTCAACAAGCTTATCTCACATTATGTTACTTATCTCAGCATTACTTCGTGTTGCGTCTTGTTCAGAGTATTGATGACTCAAATACGTTTTGTATAACACAAAATAATGCAATTTAATATTTAGAAATCACTATAATTGATCATTCCTATGTTAGCCATTGAGTAGATTGTACTGAAATAATCTACTAATAGCAGTAATATCATGGATACACTAGATGTACCTTAATGTATTTGCTATATAAGTTTCAGGGATGTTTATGTCAATATACTCGTAAAACTATGCATTATAGTTTTACGAGTATATTTACAGGGAACACATTGTACAACGATATTTTAGTAGATGAGATGTTTCGCTCCTATGTTATAGATAATAAGTAATAAGATTTTGTATTTTGTAAATAAAAATTTTAACAAAATTAAGTAGTTTATTTTATTGATGATTCATATTAGCGTTGTAGATAGGAACAAAGGAGTATAATACAATAGCCCTGATAATCCGACGCATACGCTGAGGAAGAATAGATAATGACGGTATTCAATGAACAATAGATAAATAGGTAAGAACAATGGAGTGCTAATGACGGTGGAGGCCCTCACCGGATATCAATTAGATAAGAGTTATTTGATCTGCACATCTCCGGAACCGTGCATCCTACGCAAAAACGGACCGCAGATTCGTGATCAGAGCATGCCAAAACTTTTTTTTAGGATCGTGAGTCGACGAACGTTGTACCACTTCTGACTCAGTGAGCCAGAACTGGTACTTATATACCTATCTACTGTTTTTCTGTGAAAAGAGTGTAAAAACCAGTGCCGAGGTGTACCAAAATACCATCCTGAAAAACATAGTGGAACCTCTTTCTCAAACAATGTTCAAAACCAGACATTGGATATTCCAACAGGACTCTGCACCAGCTCATAGGGCACGAAGCACGCAAAACTGGTTGACCGCCCATGGAATTGACTTTATCGGACATGAAGACTGACCCTCTGCTAGTCCAGATTTAAGCCCACTGGATTATAACATATGGCAACATTTGGAGGAGAATGTCTGCGCTAAACTTCATCAGAATTTGGAATCTCTCCGAGCGTCTTTGGCTAAAGCAGTGGCAGAGTGTGATGCGTGCTGCGATTGATGATTGGCCGCGTCGATTAAGGGCATGTATTCAAAATAGGAATTTTGAATAATATAAATAAAATTGTAAATAAAAATACCTTCTAAATTAAAGTACCTTTCATTTCATATATAATCTTAATATATATAAATTACGTATCACGTTGTTTGTCCGCGATGGACTCCTAAACTACTTGACCGACTTTAATCAAATTTGCACACTGTGTGCAGTTTGGTCTAACTTGAGAGATAGGATAGTTTCATTGCCCATGAGTGACCCACAATTATTTTTTGCGAATTTACGGACTTTTAATAGGACATGACAAAGAGTAGTCAAAAAAGGCAGAACAACGTTTGCCTGGCAAGCCAGTTTCTATATAATTATCAAAAATTGTATCATTCATTTTATAAAAAGTTTTTGACGGAACTTATGACCTGACTAAGTATATAGCAGATCAATTAAACATTAATACTACTGCTAGACTAAAAATATAACCCAATACTATAAACCACGAAACAATTATTAGTTAATTATTAGATACTAATAAATTTTTAATAATTTAATTATTACTAATTAGTGTATTAGTAATAATTGCATATTCAGGAAAACGCTAAAAAAATACTTTCTTTTCCAATTATCATCAAATTAGTATAAAATGAATTAACGACAGTGGAATGTTAATTGCTCGATTCATTGTTATGAATGCAGAGAAATAATTTATACGCGGTAGAGCCACGTTGTAGCTGTATTATTTGTAGCACGAATGGGTCGGCTCGACCGGGGAAGGACCACGCTCTCACAGAATACCAGCGTAAAATAATCAATTTTAATGGTTGTTATGTTTCGTGATCAGAGCATGCCAAAACCTTATTTTTTTTAAGAACGTGAATCGACAAACGTAGTACCACTTCTGACTCAGTGAGCCAGAACTGGTACTACCTATCTACCAAAAACACCTCAGTTAAGCCTGAATATTAGACTCCAAGCCAAACCATGTGTGACGAAGGATATTAATGTGCTCGTTGAACCCTCGGAATACGCGTGACGGCTTCTTCATTGCTGTAAGCATACATCTTTCTTCTTCAACACAACTTACAACTTTCTTCGATGTTAAAAATGTTTTCATCCGTAAACAAAATTTCGCGGTAATTTTTTCCCGCGTACCGTCATAACAAAGCGCGGGATCTGTCCAACCTAATTTCTTTCAAATGCTCGTTCAAAAAATGTCCGGTCTTCTTACGATAAGCTCGTAGTCCTAGGTCTTCATTGATCACTCTTTTGACCTTGGTTCTGCTTAGGCCCATCTGAAGAGCTAAGATTTTTGTTTACGAACAGGATTTCGTTGGAATCGCGCCTTCACTGCTTTGATGATCGCGGTTGTCCAAACTGTACGAGGTCGGCCGATCCTCTTCCGATCTTCGAAGCTTGAATCTTCAGTGAATCGTTTAATAGTGCGGTAAACATATCGTAGGGTTATTTTCAATTTTTGTAGAATATCAAAAATCTCTTTTAGCGCATAACCACAGCGGCGGAACGAGGTAACTGCTATTCTATCTTCTTTCTTCGACCACTCTATATTTGAAAATGAATAAAAATTAATGTCTTTTTTATTTTCGGCAAGCGCAAATGTTATATTTTTAAAATTGGTTAGGTTCACTAGCCAATATTCAAAAGTTTTAAATAAAAGTTTTGGCAGAACTTATAACCCGACTAAGTAATATCTGTTTGTGATCCCCAAAATATATTATAAAATAATAATAATAAAATGAAAGCGCAATTTTAATGAATTTCCTATCGTCTTTAAGTAACAGCCTGTATACGTGCCACTGCTGGGCACAGGCCTCCCCTCATTACTGAGAGGGTTTTAGGGCAAGGAAGTTGCCCGTTGCCCCAATGCGTGTTGGCGAACTTCACATGTCTTCGATTTTTTTCCTTATTTCTCAGACATGCAGGTTTCCTCACGATGTTTTCCTCCATCGCCGAGTGCATGGTAAGTGAGCACTTAAAATTGCAATTAACAATTTCATTGGTGCCGGCGGGGATCGAATCCGGTTTGCTCGCGTACTATGAAATTTACAGCGAGCGCTAACCATCTGAGCTACCACGTATCGTCTTTAAACTGTTATTATTATTTTTTCATGTGTTTTTAGATAAGATTGGATTGGTGGATTTTTTGGAAAAATATGTTATAAAACCCTGCCTGTCACCCAGAAGGGTAGGCAGAGACTACAGAATTCAATATAGTACGATTCTTGTACACCTTTCTTACATCTTTCATATCCATCTATCTACGCATACATGCTCGTCGGTAAAGGACACTCTTAATTTGGTTCATCTATAAGATATCGTCATTTTTTCACTGACTTCTAGTTCCGCAGCATAAATTCGCTTTGTCACTCTTTCCTCATCCATTCTTTCTACATGTCCAAACCTCAGAAACATTCCTTTTTTATCCTGGCCACATATTACAAACTACTTTTCTTTAATTACAAAATTTTTCTTTCTATCGTAGCGGTTTTTTAAAATGAACAATTTATTGACTTTTCATAAGCTTTTCTCAAAAAACTTTTTTGAATTCCTGTTTTACCCCCTAAAATTAACTTAAAAAAGTGGAAAATTCGTTGGAATTTTGATTCTCAAGTCTGTATTTAAGTAACTGAATACTATGCAAAATTTTAGCTACATAATACACAGTGAGGAGATTCTATTAAAGGGATATAGAAAGTCAGCTCAAATTCTAGTTTCGCTCCCACTTCCCCGCGCATCGTATACTATGTACCGACGTGTTTGTAATCACTAATACTGTGAGTAGATGGGTCGTTAGATACTTATTTCATTAGGTTTATCATATTTATGCCTGTTTCTTTACGCCACCCTAGTCGCCTCTTATTTCTATTACGGTTATTTCCCATTTTAATTTTACGTCGTCCTGTTGCGTAATGTGTATTCTGATTGTAAGCGACACGACTTCCCCCTTTGAAAGCCGAAGCAAGACTGATGGAGACTGATCGTGATCGGGCGGCAGGAAATGAGCTTCAAGACCCCGATAGTTTAAGTAAAATCTTTTTACAGTGAAATTAATGGTAATTTGCAATACATAAGCCCTGCTTTATAGTTCGTTCAGTTAGTATGCAAAATTTCATGATCTAATTTAAAGTATTTTATGAATACCAGCGGTTTATGTTTCAGTTTGGAGGTAACTTTGGATTTTTTTCTATCGAGAAAATTTTACGGAATCGTGTTTTCGTCTAACATAGTACTTAATATCAATCCTCAACTTTACCCTATACTTATATCAAAATTAATGCTGCAATATTTTCGGCATAACGGAGAATCTTGCTAAGCCATTTGAGGTAGTATTTTTAATATTTCCCTTTAAGGTTCCAAAGAAACGTTAGGTGACGATTCCATTGACACAAAAGTTTTGCAAATTAAAAATTTTCAAGTTCTCAATCTGAAACGACACAAGTGAAATTATTTGTACTAGGTATCTACCTACATCTAATATTTATAAAAAATATGCTATATAGTATACACTGTTTATATACGATTTCCTTCCGGCCACTGGCCGTGCATGTTAGCATGATGGACAGTTGGTACTCTTTAATGTATTTATTTACGGCCTCTGACGTGTTTTACGATTTCCACGATAAAAGATGGAGAAGCGGCTTTCCTCACGTTGCTAGCGAGTGACAAAACTCGTCACACTAAACGTGATGTAACAAACCGAAAACGCCATGTAAAATTAAGTGAAAGCTGTTTCCAGTTCTCGGTATTATAATAAAGTATGGATATTACTGGTAAGTGGTTTTTGGTTGTCTTCGAATAAAGTTAAACAGAACGGATTGATGGTGCCTTGGCGCAATGGGTTTGATTTCGGCACGAAACAAGCGGCCTACAGATAGTTGGTATTGGTGGTTTTTAATGTGGTAGAGCCACGCTGCACCTATATTATGGTTGTAGCATGAATGTGTCGGCTCGACTGGTGACAGAGTACCAGAGTAAAATAGCAGCTTAATGTTGCTGTGTTGCATGTGGTGAGTATAGAAAATCGGAAACCTTTTTTACTGTTATCCATGTCATCATAGTCTCCAGGTGTGACGACGTATTTCTGCATTTTGATTCTTAATCAAGGAATATCTATGAGCCACAGTATCCACTTGCCACAAAGTAGACTGTGTACTCGTTTGTCAACCTTATTCTATAAAAAAAAATTCTTGCTCTGTTTGTGCTTTTGCAATTTATGTATGCAAACTGTCTCCACGATGCAGAAGAAAATAATAGAGTATGAAGTGAAGTTTTTTTTTCTAAAAAATGACTGTATATAGATTTTTCCCTAATAGAATAATTTTATTCCTTGACGTTCCCTTCAATCATGACTTCTTGCAAATCCAATTCCTTCTATTATTAGTTCAGGACAGCTAGATACTGACAAACGAGCACACATTCCACCTGACGGTAAGTGGTTGCTGTGGCCCATAGACATCTACATCTATCCTCGATTACGAATCAAAATGCAGATGCGTTGTCACCCGTTAGGACTAAGATGGAATGCCTTGTTTCCAGTAAAAAGGGTCTCCGGTTCTCTACACTCACCATACGAAACACAGCAGCATTAAGCTACTATTTCACGCTGGTATTCTGTGAGAGCGTGGTCCTTCCCCGGTCGAGCCGACCCATTCGCGCTACAACTATACGTCCAATATAACTGCAGCATGACTCTACCACGTATAAACTAATTTTATTATAAATTAATAAAATAAAAATTTATTTTATTTAATAAAAATGTCACGCTGGTTTTCTTGCTCGTTCTTCCTAGGTCAGAGGTTTTTTCCGAACCAGTGGTAAAAGTAATAAAACACTTTTAATAAGTGTTCTTGTACTCTATATTGGATAAAAATTATTCTATTCTATTCTATTCTGTTATTTCTTTTAGGAGACATTTCATCAGCAATGGACTTGAATAGAGTGGGAAGCAATACAAATCAATCAATTTTTATAGATAAAATGTTTTTGTGACCTTAATTATCAATTATTGTGCCAACACTTTTATCATATTTATTTATTTAGCTTTTACACAATTTGTGTAGTTCAATTACATTAGTAAGCAATACAAAATATAAAATAATCGTCTTATTTAATTTTTAATTCTAAATTTCGTGTCCGTACACATTACTATGTCAGTGTTAACAAATCAATAATCATTGATTGTAATAATTTCGATATAATACGTGTCTAGGTACAATTATTTATACATTTACATAAGAACAATATACAGTATTTAATAATTCAAGTTAAAGTTACATCCTTTGTAAGTCTCCTTGCTGGGCACAGGCCTCCTCAAATTTTGAGAGGGACTTAGGACAAGGAAATATCCACGAAATGTTCTTAAATTTTTTATTTCTTAGACATGTAGGTTTCCCCGCGATGTTTTCCTTCACCGCCGAGCACGTGGTAAATCAGCACTTTAAATTGCAACTAACAATTTCATTGGTGCTGTAAAATTTACAGCGAGTGCTTAGCCCCTGAGCTATCTCGGCTATTTTTTTTAATTATATGCGAGCAGCTATGCAGGTCTAGGTAAAGAGACCAGTATTACTGCGACCTAAAAGATCTTTTGTGATCGCTGCTATGGCTATAGTTCACGGCTAAGCCCTATGTCTTCAATGAATCGAAGGAGTTGCTTAGCCGTGAGTAATTTCACTTCTTCTGGGCGGAGTACATAGTTTCCCAGATGAGTGTTACGTTTGCGCATTAAGGGTCCGCAATCAGTTAGGATGTGTAGAGGCGTTTCTTCCGTTATGGAACAGAAGCGACACATACTTGAGTTGCTTAGTCCCAGGATGGACATGTGCTTTTTAAGACAACAGTGTCCAGTTAGGGCTCTTGCCAGAATGCGCAATTTATTTTTACTTAATCCCAGGGCTTCTGAAGCGAATTTACGATCAAAAGCCCGGATTAAGGTTTTAGAATGTTTTAAGCCTGGTGTGTCAGACCAGATCTTAAGTGATTTATTGTGATAAAGAGTTTCAAGGGTCAATCGGGCTAGGCTTCTTGAGATTCCACAAAATGGCTCAGGTCCAAAAGTGTCCAAAAAAAAAAAAAGTTAATCCTATACAAACTAGCCCTTGCCTCCTTGTCTAGATAGAGATGAAGGGGCGTTAGGCATAGAAGTGCATTAAGAGCCGCTCCAGGCGATGATCGCATAGCTCCAGTTGCCATTAAGCAGGCAGTCCTTTGTAGACTATTTAGTCTGTCCGCAGTCGTCTTTTGGTTGGCCTTGTTACACCAGACAATAGAGGCGTAGGTGAGAATCGGCCTCACTATGCTGCTGTACAGCCATAGGACCACACTGGGACGCAAGCCCCAGTCGTTCCCGACGAAACGACTGCAGGTACCTAAAGCAATTTTTGCCTTATGGCATACCTTGCTAAGGTGAGAGTTTCACGTTAGTTTTTGGTCGATTGTTACGCCCAAGTACTTAACTTCCGTGGAAAATGCTACTTCTTTGCCATTAAGTTTTGTTTGGACTAATTTGTAACGTTTTGTAAAGTATTATATTATATCGTAACTGTTATCCCTACATCAGTTATTTATGGTGTTTAGGGCTCTTTGCATTATTGACGATAAAGTACTTTTGAAAAAGCCCCTCGCAATGATCACAAGGTCATCAGCATAACCCAATGTGTCAATGCGTAGGTCTCCAATTTTGTACAATAGTTGGTCAACCGCAAGAGTCCAAAGAAGGGGTGACAAAACACCTCCTTGTGGGCAGCCTCTTGTGGTTGCAACCTCAATCGAAGTTTGAAACAGCGCTATTTTTGCCTTTCTGTTTGAGAGCATCGACTTCACCCATCAGATGGTTGTGGGGTCAACATTTTTAGATGTTAGGCCCCCAATCAGCAGTGATGTGGGGCTACTGTCGAAGGCGCCCTCAATATCTAGAAAGGCACAAAGAGCTATTTCTTTATCCTCCAGTGCTTTTTCGACCCTGTCAATAATACTGATCACTTCTGTTTCCGTAGATTTGCTTCTGCGGTAAGCATGCTGGTTGTAATGTATGGACCTCGTAGCTAGAGCTACATCCCTTATATATCTATCTATAACCTTTTCCAATGTCTTAAGAAGAAAGGAAGATAGGCTTATAGGTCTAAAGAACTTTGGTAAAGCGTAGTCCTTTCTACCAGCCTTAGGTATAAATAGAACCTTGACAATTGTCCATCGTTCTGGAATATATCCCCATGCAAAACTTGCCCTGAAGATTTTAACCAGGTAATTAAGAAGGATGTCGATACCCCTCTGTAGTTGGATGGGAATTATTCCATCCTCCCCGCTTTGCAGCCCTACACCAGTCCTCAATGCAAGGCCTTCGTAGGGCTCTGAAAGAGTCTTGTTGACCCTGGGAAATGGGTTGACGCTAGTAACTCCAATGTTTCTGTTTCACTATTAGTGAAGTTACTATCCAGCTTTTTAAGAAGCCCGATCTGATTAGGTTTAGCTTTCGATAGGATCTTGTGTAGTCTTGCACTGCGAGGCAAAGACTCAACTTCCTCGGATAGCTTCCTCCACGATGCTCTCTTGGCTTTCCTGATTTCTTTATTATAATCAGTTAGGGCTGCACTATAAATATCCCACTCTTTGGTTTTCTTAACCCTATTAAATAGTTTCCTGGTATTTTCCCTAAGTTCTTTCAGCTTAGATTTCCACCAAGAAACTTTTCGTGTTGAGGTCTTGGTTTTGACGGGACAACTGTCCTCGAAGGCTTCACGGATACCTAAGCTTACTGTCTCCGTCGCTAACTCCAGTCCTTCAATTGTTATGATGCTTTTAGGAAACGTTTCCAAATTCTTCCTTAGGCTATCTCTGTAGATATCCCAGGAGGTCGCTTTCGGATCCCTAAAAGTAACGGTTTCAAAGTTTGGTGATGCTCCAATCACAAACTTAATGTGCTTGTGATCAGACATCGAGTTTTCGCTACTAACATGCCAGTCATTTATCCGCATGTTATTGGTAGGAAAGGTTATGTCTAACACTTCTTGCCTAGCACGCGTTACGAAGGTTGATGTACAACCTAAGTTTATGCTTACCAGGCGGTTGGAGATGAGAAAATCATAAAGTAACTCGCCTCTTTCGTTGATGTTGGTGCTTGCACAGGCTGTGTGGTGAAGATTTGCTTGGAGGACCCTCGTCTTACCCTTGGGTTTATCCATTTATGGGCGTGGGGGGGGCAGGGGTCCTTTCCGCCTGTTGAGGACGAGGACGTCTTTTGCCTGCGAACTTGACCCCCGCCTTACCTTTCGTCGAACCCCTCCCACCTCCCCCCCCCCGGCCTGGGCGACACCAGCGGAGGCCGTCGGACCGAGGCGAAATCTGCGCCTTGGGTCTTCGTCACTCTCACCGGTGGCGTTTCAGCCTCACCCCGAGAGGTGGAGGGCTGGGGAGATTGGGGTTAGGGCGGCCTCCGCCGATGGGTCGTCCAGAGAAAAGGTTGCTAAGAACCCATTCTCCTCGACCCTACAGTGGAGGCTTCTCCAGAGCTCAGTATGGAGCCCTTCATTTTGTGCCCTCAACAGCACAGCCGCCTCCTCTGGAGAGTCGGCTTCGCTGCGGAGCAAGTAGGTAATGCCCATCTGAGACTTAGGCAGTTCGCCCTCGGGTATTACCGAAATCTCTGCCTCCGGCCAGGGCTTTAGTTTTCCGATTTCACCCACAATCCAGTCCCGGCTTGCCTTATACAGGAACGTTACCAGAATCCAACCTGGCTTGTGTGTGAAACCGGAAAATTTTGGACCCATTCCCGGTAGCGCCCCACAGGCCGTCTTAGCGATGGCCTGTGTTAGTGCTCGGTGGACCAGCCGCATCTGCTCCACACTCATAGGATTCGAATTGCGAATTCCTATACGCGCGGAGTCAGCTACGGCACTGAAGCTGAGCTTCGTCTCCTCCGTTGCCAGCTTCACAGTCTTCCTGGGCTGGCCTTTGGGGGACTCTTCCTCAGACCGACTGCGTTTTTTCACCTTCGGAACTGGAGGAGGCTTGGGCAGAGGAATTTCGTCCCAAGGCTTCTGGCAGAGAGATAGGGCCTCTTCGGCTCCAATCTCAGCTGCTATCAGCCTTCGGTACCTTTTCCTCGCTGCCCCACTAAGCTTATAAGGCCTTGCGAACTTTTTTTTTCCCCTCCCTGGTTCGTTTCCGATTGTGGTTCGGCTGCAAACGTGACCTCCACTTCACGGCTCGTCCCAGATTGGGTCGCACTGTTGCAGGGTATTGGTGAGGCTAAAAGAGCCTCTTCCAAACCTACAACTAATTCCATTAAAGGAGACTTCTCATTGTCATTTACAAAATGTCGGTTTTCATCCATTTTGTTCCCATGATTAGCTACGGAAATACTTGGTCACCCCCGGCAGAGCCCCGCATTCCGAAGAAGGACTAAAATACTAAACGAATCGCCCTGGTCTCGGGTAGACAGCGTTTGCGACTGGACTCCCTCCAGCCACGCATCCATCGGCACGGTACGCTTGACACCTTGGATTGGGTTAGGATAGGAAAAGGGGGAGGGATAAAAGAAAAGAAAAAGAGGATCGTCCGAGTGTTTCTGTTCTGTCTGTTTCCTATTAAACCAGACCAAATAACAGGCGGCAACCACGTGAAGGAGAACTCCTCAGACTTGCCCTGGGGATCAACACGACCTGCGCTCTCCCCCAGAGCCATAAGCCAAACTGCTCGCCGGACAGGAGAGCAGAATAGGTGTTAATCTAGTCTTATTTATAATATCAAAAAGTTAGGAGTAGACTAACCCCCGCCTATCTCGGCTATAGTATTTAGTTTAATAATAAAAACTAAAATGATTAAATAAAATACATAATATTAGTCCTACTCTCCACCAAAATCTATACTCTATTTAGGTTTTAGCGGTAAAAAAAAACCAGTCACCAGTGGCGACGACAATAATTCGCGGATGCCGTTTCTGTAGGAATTTTTCCCGCGCGAGGACCCCAAGGGCTAATAGCAAATGGCACAAATATGTAGTCATCTCTCAAAGACACATATTTGCACCACTTACTTAGTTCAGCTACTTTGTGATGCCACTCCAGTTCTAAATAGGGCACCCGTGAGATGAGAGGCAAATATGTTTATCATGTCAATAATGTCAAAGTTGTAAAGCAGTACGGTTCTTCTTGGTACACGCAAGGAAGAGATAATACATGGCCAATGAGAATCAAAGGAAACCACTCCATGCATTGCACGCTTCCTTAGCACAAGGAACGCATTATTAAGATCGCAGGAGTTACCCTATACAATTATTCAGAACGGACGTTACATAGCAATGTTATTACACCCAAACAGATAATATGTATGAATACTTGTTACTACGATGTAGTTTATATTATTTGCAATTGTTGTCTGTGGTGAAATTCTATAGAATGACACTTAAAATTGCGATCAATCAGTTTCAGTGATGTCGGCGGAGATCGAATCGCCCCCGAGCTACCATGGCTACCATACTATGGCATATCATATCATCATCATAATCATTACCATTACAACCCATCAAAGTCCACTGCTGAATCCTCCCCACAGATTGCCTCATAAGGGCTTGCCATAGTTGTGCTTGGCAGGCAGGTTGCAGTTTATTTTTGTTTTCCAACTCTTGTCGGGCAGACGCTGCTGCCCTCCTGGTTTGTTTCTCTCTGTCGCTTAATACGACACCCACGGGACGATAGGGGGTGGTGGACATTCCTACACATTATCTTTGTTACAAGCAAACGCTTGCGACCTCACTCGCTCGATTCAACCATGGTCGTATCCACGAAAGATATATTAATTAAGAATCGCGTAGTGGTATAGCGTACACTACGCAGTTGTATAATTCTTAATTAATATATCTTTCGTGAGATACGACCATGGTTGAATCGAGCGAGTGAGGTCGCAAGCGTTTGCTTGTAACAAAGATAATGCTACAACATCGAGCATATGGCCATTTATGTCTTATTGTGACTTTAGTGTTATAACCTCTATAACCTTTGCAAATACTGATTTCGATAATGTATTCGCGAAACGTGTGTATTAAAGATTGCTCTTTACAAGTAGTTTCTACAGTAAAATTTATCTAACAAAGATTTTTTGGACTAATCTATATAAATTATATGGGACCGTCTTTAGACAAATATAACCTATATTATGAGGTTTCTGTTTTATTCAAGCACAAGTTTCATATTCAATTATAAATAAATAAATAAAACCCTTTTATTGTAGACCATAACTTGTTACAAGTAGATTACAATATAAAAAGTAATAAAATTATAACTTCAAATACAGGATAGATGAGCATGCACATGCACAAGTGCCTCAAAAAGCACACTCAGGTTTCGCTCTAATTATATTATGAATGCTGTTCGCGCTCCCACGAACCCTGAAATTATGAGCGAATTTAGAATTTATGAGCGACGCCATTCATTTGCGAATAAAAGTGAACAAATCACCTAAGTGGACGTCAACAAATATACCTCATGCACGACAGTAACGTGGGCGCCCCAGCCTATAGCCCCAGTCGTATGGCTGCCGCTTTTATATGGCCCAAGGCATGGCGTAGCTACCGCTGCATCTGCCGTATCAACAATACGGAGCTCCTGGGCTACAGGGTCTCCGAACGTGTATAAGTAAAAATTCTGATGACTTCTATGGGACACAAGGCTATCAGATTTGTCACTGAAAACTGAAATCGTCTTCAGCTATGAATGATTTAATAAATAAGTTCGCCGAAAAAAAAGGCAAAAAAAAGTGTATATTTGATTTAAATTATTGTTTGGCCTGCTTAGTTACTTGGAGAATTAATTGTAAGTAATAAATTATAATAAATTATATTTTAAAAGAACAAAAACGCTCGCAGTGAAATAAAATAACTTCATTGCGAGCGTTTTTGTTCCTTTTCTTTAATCTATTAGATTATTATCCTATTAAATCTTCCTTCATTTTCGGCTCCCTCAAACAAAATTTGATACAGGGTCTGTCTAAGGCACGCTACGCCACTGACTCAAGGTGTACGTCTACAGAGGGCTAGGTCTTGAATAAAATAAGTTTTATTTTAGCTGTTCAGCGTAATAACCGGCAGGCCAGCATGATGCAGAAAACAGCTAGCGCCTTCCTTCCCCTTTGAATGTCATAATCATCTTTTAAAACTTCATGTCCAAATCACTTGAATTTAGTTAGTCGTTTAAGTGCAACACCCGCTAAAGTCATAGGTACCAAATTAGGTTTTACCCTGCCGACCTTGAACACCACGAGCTAACGACATCATATTTTAGACCCTGCTCGTATAAACCTCACATCTGAATAAAAAAACGGAGGACGGTCTCAGCAGCACTTTGTGGTATGCGTAATTGATGTTGTTCACGCCGAGTCCATCAATCGAGTAGCCGACAGGCGCTCTCGAGTCGAGAATCGAATTTCAAACACAAACACATCGAATTTTAAACTATAAGTACTCTTAATTAATTTGGTGACTGTACCAGCTCATGCTAATGTAAGTAAGGGGTGGGCCAACCTTTCGCAGTTAAACCCCTGGAATGTCATACTCAACAAGGTCGAAAGCCTTTTAGAGATCCATGAAGGCCGCGTACACTGGCGTATTCCTCTTATTAATGTAATATTCCACAATGTGCTTAAACGACAATATTGCACACTCAGTGGATGGATTTACTCTAAAACCAAATTGTGCGTCAGTTGAATTTATACGTTCTTTTAACTGGTTCATCAAATATTAACTTTTAACGGGTTTTCTTTCAAAATCGGAATAATGACTATCCTAATTATGTCTTCCGGCAAATAAAAGTGCCTGAACACGAGCACCAACAATCCAGGTAAGTGCGGGCCAGCGTGCTACAACGTACTACTTGATGCTAACGCAGTCGTGACCGGGTGACTTTCCTCAAATCCTGCCATTTATTATAGTAGGGTGATATGCCATTTATCATAGTATCATAGTAGTTGCCGGTTAAGTATATTCACTACCCTATATTTTCCCGTGGGTGTCTTAATAGGCGACAGAGGGAAACAGGCAGGAGATGGGCAGCAGCATCTTCCTGATAACAGCAACTATACAAAAAAAACTGCTGTTGAAAACCCGCACGCCAAGCGTGGCAACTATGGCAATATACCCCCATAATAGTTACGAAGAAACGGCCGGCAGTCCCCGGCGGCCCCGCTATTCCTGGCTACGGTGGCGACCATGGTAACGGCGGGGCAGCGGGTGCCAAGAATCTCCGGTGGAGATTCGGTTGCACCTACGACGACTCGACCTGGCAATATTTAAAGCACGCACCCTGAGGACTGACGAGAAGATCCTGGAGCTGGAAGAAGAGATAGACAAGTTGCGCTGGAATATTATAGGATTATCCGAGGTCCGAAGAGAGGGGGGGGGGACACGGTGATTATCGAATCCGACAACTTGTTCTATCACCGGGAGGGCGACCATCTGTCCCAAGGAGGTGTTGGATTTATCGTTCACAAGTCTCTCGTTAACAACGTTGTAAAGATTGGGAGTGTATCGGCGAGGTTGCATACATTATACTCAGAATCACCAAACGGTATTCGCTTAAGCTCATACTGGTTTACGCACCAACGTCGAAACGTCCCGATGAAGAGGTGGAGGAAATGGACTAGGATATTTCTAGAGCCATGTATTCCTCCAAAACTCACTATACGGTATTAATGGAGACTTCAACGCAAAACTAGGCACAATAAGGAACGGTGAGCTGAAGGTAGGGAAATTTGGCTAGGGCAACGGAACCCAAGCGGCCGGCAGCTAGCCGACTTCATGGAGAAAAAGAGACTCTTTATGATGAACTCTTTCTTCCAGAAGCGGCCCTACAGAAAGTGGACCTGGTCGGGCCCTGACGGTTCGACAAAAAATGAGATTGACTTTATTATGACGACTAGACGGCAGAGTTCAGTAATGTCTCAGTGATCGCAAGGGTGAAAACTTTCAGCAATCACCGAATGCAGTGGACGATACGAATGACAAGCTCGTTGAAACTGTCTATGCGGTCGGAGCTAAGTTCTGCAAGACCCACCGCAGAAGAACACAAAAACTCTCCGATCACACTCTTAATCTCATGGCTTTTAGACGGGAAATGAGCAGACAGATCTCCAAATACATGCGGCGGGATTTACGCAACTTTAATACTGCTCGTATTGAAGAAGCGATCGAGCAGAACCAGGGCTCCAAAGTCTTTGCCAGAGATCTGTCTGCCAGAAAGAGCCAACTGTCAAAGCTGAAGACTGAAAACTGAGATTTTGAGTAAGATTGAGAGGTTCTATGGGCAGCTACACATCATCGTTGGAGCCACACGCAAATGTGAGTAACGATCCAAAAGCAAGTCTTATCCGACACTATTCCTATGATATACCGGACGTCAGTCTGAGCGAGATTAGAATGACTCTCCAGCACCTTAAAAACGGCAGGGCCCCAGGCGAGAATGAAATTACAGCGGAGCTTCTGACAGCGGGTGTAAAGCGGCTTAAAGTCAGGAAAGTAAAGGGTACTTAAAGTCCTTCAGAAGCTCTTCAATTCCATCTTCAATGGTGGCACTACTCCGGAGGCGTGGAGCAGAAGTGCGGTGGTCTTATTCTTCAAGAAAGGTGACACCGCTCTATTGAAGAACTATAGACCGATTTCGCTTCTGAGTCGCGTCTACGTGCTGTTTTCGAGAGTCATTACGAATCGTCTCTCACGCAGACTCGACCATTTCCAGCCTGCCGTAAAAGCCGGTTTCCGAAGAGCTTCAGTATCATAGACCACATACATACCCTGCGGCGGATTGTACAGAAGACTGAAGAGTACAATCTGCCACTTTGCCTGGCGTATGTGGACTATCAGAAAGCCTTTGATTCCGTCGAAATTTGGGCGGTGCTACAGGCCCTTCAGAGGTGCCAAGTTAACTGTCAGTATATCGAAGTGCTGAAGTGTTTGTAAAGTAGGGCTACGATGGCTATCCAAGTTCAGAGTCAGCGAAACCTATCCAACTGCGGATAGGTGTAAGACAGGGTGACGTTATATCTCCCGAAACTCTTCACCGCTACATTGGAAGACGCTTTCAAGCTACGGGACTAGAAAGGACACGATATTAACATCAATGGCGAGTACATCACATTCGTTTTGCCGACGATATATTCTTTATGGTAGAATCGTTGAAGGACCTAAGCACTGTGCTCAATGACCTCCTAACGGATCGATCTTAGGATGAACGTGGACAAAACTAAGATCATGTTTAATGTCCATGTCACATCCATGCCGATAGTTCTTGGGAGCACTATGCTCAAAGTTGTTGACGAGTACGTTTACCTGGGACAAATAGTACGTCTAGGTAAGTCCAACTTCGACCGAGAGGTCAATCGACGGATTCAACTCGGCTGGGCAGCGTACGGGAAATTACGACGCATCTTCTCGTCAGGTGTGCCTCAAACTCTGAATACTAGATTGTACAACCAGTGCGTGTTGCCAGTGATGACCCCTGGAACTGGGACGTGGTCCTTCACTACTGGCCGTAAGAGGACGCTCAAGGAGAAGGCTATGCTCAGGGTTCCTCTGCGTGATAAACTCAGAAATGAGGATATACGCAGTAGAACCAGCGTGACCGACATAGCCCAACGTATTAGTAAGCTGAAGTGGCAATGGGCCGGTTATATAGCTCGAAGAACCTATAACTGATGGGGCAACAAAGGTTCTCGAATGCAGGCTCGTACCAGTAGGCGTAGTGTAGGGCGACCTCCCACTAGATGGAGTGACGACCTGGTAAGATATGCAGGAAGTCGATAGATGCAGGTGGCTCAGCACCGTGCTTTGTGGCAATACTAGAGGGCGGCCTATGTTCAGCAGTGGACTTGTGAAGGGCTGTAATGATGATGATGATTATCATAGTAGGAACATTCTCGGCGGTGATGCAATACGGCACATGAGTTGATTCATCCGTCTGGTGACAAACTTAAATTACCTGAAGCTAAAATGTAACTGGCTAATTCATAAACTACTTAATACAATTATTACACAATTCATAAAGCATAGTCATTAATGTTCTCTTTGCATAAATCTTTCAAATTAAAAAGTAGTTGAGCATTAACCGCATGTGCTTTGTCATTCTCTGACTGGTATAGATTAACTGTGTTTGTCGTTCCTGTCCATTATATATAGGTCCTATTGACCTAAAAAAGTTTTTATTTGTACATTTTGACTTTTATTATTATGTTGACAACTAGTATATAAACAGTAATCTATTGTTGACAATAAAAAAACGTAATTTTAAAGTTTAAGTTATATTATTACTGAATTTGAAATATTATGTGCATTGTGACAAATACTAACCAAATTTTTATCGTATGATTTATTATTCATATAAATTGTAATACTTATGAAAAGTTTTCTTATTGTAAAGAAGCTATGTCTTCAAAGCAACTTGTTTTCTGTTTTATTTTATATCAACAAACACGTTCAGAATTACTGGAGATGTGATGTAAGTTCTATGCTTAAATATCTTCTTACAAAATACCAGTGTAAAATAGTAGCTTAATGCTGCTGTGTTTTGTATGGTGAGTGTAGAGAACTGGAGACCCTTTTTATTGGAAACGAGGCATTCCATCTTAGTCCTCACGGGAGACAACGCATCTGCATTTCGATTTGTAATCGAGGATAGATGTAGATGTCTATGGGCCGGAGCAACCCCTTACCATCAGGTGGACTGTGTGCTTGTTTGTCACAATTATTCTATAAAAAATTTGATAAATTTTTGTCACCCAATCCTATAAAAAAATTCGTTACATCAACAGTATGTTGATTAAGTTAGTCATGATCATTTGTCTTCTGCTAAACATAGGAATCTAATCATCTAGAGAAAAAAATCGACCGTAATACAAGGCGCCACACCGTCATGTAGGGCCTTGCTTAGTAGCGTTTCTTGGTGTCTTCCCTAACGTTCAGCAGTGGAATTGTGAAGAACTGTAATCACAAAACGAATGCTTATAATTGATATTTTATATTTAAATGAGTCTTTATTAACAGTCTCAAGCCATATTAAAATACAGTAGTTCTAACTACTATATATATTTCTATTAATATAATATTCGAAACCCATATTAGGATACTATATCTATGTCACATACAGTTTTAAACATAGAAGTCTTCGGTCTTAAATGCTACTTCCCGACTTCTCGTCCCTGCCGAGCTAATTACCTTACAAAATACTTACTTCTTATCTATCTATCTTTGAGTAGTAGAAGTCTATGTATTTTACGCCTGACGTAAACGAGATTTACTGCCGCGAACGTTTATACCGCCCCATCGTCTATCACTTGTTACCACTCCCACAGGACTGAATAGGGTAATCAATTTTGTTGTTTATTTTTGTTTTGACGTCTAACGTTAACAAGACTTAGACCGCAGTTTATCGTCACCGCCTCTTACAAAATCCACAGTTGTGTCTTGCCAGCAACGCAAAGTGAGGGATTTGCATTTAGAAAAAGCCAAAATTAGGGGCTTCTAATGTGCTAATTAGGTGCCAAGCTTAAAAATTAGCTGCTCAAAAATTTTCACCGCAACGAACTGTTGAAATTTACTTTATATACGCCGTAGAGCCACGCTACAGTTATATTATGGTTGCATCACGAATGGTTCGGCTCGACCGGGGAAGGACCACGCTCTCACGGAATACCACTGTAAAATAGCAGCTTAATACTGGTGTGTTTCGTATGGTGAGTGTAGAGATCCGGAGACCTTTTTAACTGGAAACGGGGCATTCCATCTTAGTCCTTAGGGGTGACAACACATCTGCATTTTGTTTTGTTTTGATTCTTAATCGAGGATAAATGCAGATATTTATGGGCCACAGCATCCAATCACCATCAGGTGTACTGTGTGCTCGTTTATCGGCAAAAAGTATTGCTAGCAACGCAGTGACGATAACACGTATACGATAAATATTAATAGGAAGGAATTAAGCGATACTTTTTGCCAGCGACGCAAATTTCCAACAATTCGCTGCGGTGAAAATTTTAGAGCAGCTAATTTTTAAACTTGGCACGTAATTAGCACCTAAAAAGCCCCTAATTTTGGCCTTTTCTAAATGCAAATTCCTAACTATGGAGTGTAACAGTAAGGAGTACCAACTCCCATAGTAGAATAGTTGAAAAAGTGGTCATCTGTAAGCAGTAAATAACAGTTCAAAAACTCTCCACAACAGCGCTGGAGTAGCTACTGGGATGAAATGAACTTAGCAGTTTCGACGGTTTGAAGTGTGCTGCTAAACTGCTCAGTAGCTCTAAAATCTAAAATAATTTTATTCAGTAAATATAACCTCGAAAAAGTCGTCTATCCCACTAATATTTTTCGGTGCGTTCTTTAAAATTTACCCCGTAGCTATATAGTGGCGCCACCTTATTTAAAGGTTTTTATGGACACTTTTTAATACACAGTCTGTACTCCTTACTTCTACACTCCATATTCCTAACTTTGTGTTGCTGGCGAGACAGTGAAATCCACGGGTTTTACTAGGACTGTTTTCTTTTTGAACCGGGTATCTCTATATGACTAGAAGCCTTAGTAGATCGGCGGGACGTGAGGCCTGTAGCTGAAGCGGCCGTCAGGCTGGACAGGACACTAATTTTTGTTTTTTTTTTTTGTTTTTGTCATGCACGTAAACGCCCACCACCCCGTTGCACCCTCATCAAGCATTTATTATTATGAGAAGCAAGTTTTAAGTATAATCTTATATTTTTTTTATTTAAAGTAAGTATGAGATTACTGAATATTGATTTACATAATTAACTTTGTTTAGTTGTTAATCGGATATTGTTTATATACAGAATACGTGTACAGTGACTCTTGAGTTTATAAATTATTCCATTGAAGTCAATTGACAGGCTCATTTGGGATGGGGAACTGGGAACCGTAGTATACTGTGGTACATGAGTGGTAGAAGTCGTGTTTGTTTTGGTTTTATTTTTCCTATTTTCTCTATATTTGTGATTTTAATTTAATCATTTCCATATAGTTAGGTATGTACCGATATATTTTGTAAGACTGATTTGTTATTGTTTGATAATTTGTATATTGTTCCTATTCTAAAACGTTATTTTTTCTGTGTAAAGAAGTGTATTGATTACCTAATAACACCGATCTATAAATTTATTTCATTTATCTATAGATAATAATATGTTGAATGATTTAAACCGTGACATACCTACAAATGTGACTACAACTCCACATACAAATAAATTAACAGGGGTTCATATGAACCACATTATTGCCTCTATTAATTTGCGACTTTCTATGTCATAATATCATATTACAATAAAATGTACTTCTATCATTGTTACACAAAAAAACCTCCATATTTTATTTATACTATAACGTTTTTTATCTGGTAGCATTAATAAATTACATTAAATATTTATTTATTGTATTCTTTAGCTCAGAAAATGGTTTTAACATTAGATTGTCGATATTAGTATAATATAAACATAATACTATATCCTTTAAGATCTTTTTTATTTTTGGGTTGGTTGCGGCAAAAAGCGTTGGTCACTCCATCTTGTATCACGCATGTCGTAAAAGTTGACTAGGAGAAGCTAAGTAAACCTCGTATGCTCCGATAGATGGCGGTTTTATTCAAAACAGCTACAATAAAAACTATATACCATATATACCATAGTCCAAAGTCCAATCAAGAGTATTAGACAGAGAAGTAGTTAAAAAAGAAGTATTAGTAGTATACACAGATTTCTGTGGTAGTATAGCACAGAGTACATTATACCTGGAATAGTAGTCACAGAATAAAATAGTAGGTACTATACGTAGTGACACGCAACTAACAACGTAGTGATTTTATACACATGTACATAATTATGAACAGTTGTTGATGGCGAGAAGCAACGCGGCAGTTGCAATTGTTATGTATCTGATGCTAAATTTAAAATAGTTAAAATAGTAAAACTGGTTTATTTTACTATTTTAACTAATATAAAAAGTAATTTTTTACAACCATCAGTGACACTATGGATATAAGCCATGCTGATAGACGTAATTTTACGGTTTATAATTTTATTTCTTCTAACATAAAACAAATTTGTTCATGAGCAGCAAAGTGAGAGCTTGGACTGTATGAATGATGTCAAAGCTGATCAGCTGGTGGCGACGCTCGCTGCAGCGGCGGCCGGTTCTCACAAACACGCTCGTTTACGCCACGTTCTATACAGCGGCAGAGCTCTCCCAGCAAACGTTCAACAAATTCAACTTGGTATGCAAATACTAATACACGAATATAATATAAACTCTAGTTTACAGTTTAAACTACACTTTTACAAATGCGGAGAGTTACCAATGGAACTATGCCATTGTAGTAAGACGCTTGCAGTATCTAAATAAGTGAATTAAGCTGATAAGAATAAAATTTTACGTTACAGTAGGTAGGTAGTGATAAAACCCTTTGAAAATACCCTAAACAGACAGAACCAGTCTGGTTATATAAGCAGATATTAAAAAAGACATAACTCCCATAATATCCTTGACCCGCGGCCGTTAGGTCTCCCCTGCCGAGGGCTTCCTTGTGGTTAGGTTTAGTTAGTTAGTAGTTAGGCTATTTATTAATTTATATTTAATAGAATTTATTCTATTTAGTATATACATACCTTGTTCTATCGTTTTTATGTTTATAGTGTACCTATGTTTATATATTTTATAAGTATACTAGCGATCTGCCCCGGCTTCGCACGGGTGATATCTGGATTCTACAACAGTGCCATCTACCGAGTCCAACTATGCCTAACCTTCGCGGAAGTGCAAGCAATATGTTGACAAAGATTTATCGCCATCTGATGAGTGGTATGACAGCGCATAAAATACGAACAAACAAATTTTATTTTTTATATCATTAGATACACATTCCAACTATACGGAATAGAAATACCTCGTAAACAAAATAATGTAAGTTAATAAGTATTACCTAGGTACCTACCTAAATAACATTTTTAAAACACGTTTTTTGTTTCGACGTTATTTATATTTGTGGTGATAACTGTGTTTGTATAAAAATACTTTTCTCAGGTTTATAAAAGTCAGAGAATACATTATTTTATATAAAATGAGAAAAAAATACAACATTATTTATTAATGTTTCTTTATTTTTATTATAATGTGCTTGGTAATAAATGTTTTTGTGTAAAATTTAATGTAACATTGTAAAGTTATACCAGTGCACAATAAACCATTAAAATTGTTTACTGGCTAATTTATAAAAAAAATACAACATTTGAAAAAACAACCTGGCAGCGGTGGGATTCGAACCCACGCCTCCGAAGAGACTGGTGCCTTAAACCAGCGCCTTAGACCGCTCGGCCACGCTACCTGTTGCAGCGTGAGTTGAAATTGTGGAATATTTACCTGCATCTTATAAACTATATAGAGGGAAAAGTCGGTGAAACAAATAAGATAATTATATAGAATGAATAATACGTACTAAAATAAAGTTTTACTAAGCTCCCACTATTTCCAACAGTGTTCAAAACTACTTATGTTCATAGAACACAGTAATCCTAATATTATTACTATTTCTGTGATATAGAGTATATTTATAGTTTTACCTTCTTCGACAACACTTTGTCCTATAGAAAATTCTGAAATACTATACTTCGTAAAAAATTGAAAACTATCCTATCTATCTCTCAAGTTGAACCAAACTGCACACAGTGTGCAAAATTTCATTGAAATCAGTTCAGTAATTTAGGAGTTCATCGCGGAAAAACAATGTGACACGTAATTTTTATTAATAAGGATAAAATTAATATTTCTTGCAGCCTGAAAAACCGGAGCTCGACTTAGCAGCGGCAGGGCGTATTGTTGCAGTAGGCAGTTGCTTGTACCCGACTACTCTTTATTTTTGGTACGTACCTACAGTATTGTATACAACATAACAAAATATTAATCACTATAATTTTACTGTTATGTTAAAAAGTTTAGGTAGTTATTAATTCATCATATTTGTTGTTCGAATATACAGAATGGGTCCCACATATATGCAATAAATGAAACCATATACTTGTTATCGTCTTTGCTGACGATATACACAAAATGAACGTAATCGGTCCAGTAATTAGGTCAAAAAGTAGAGTTTTAATTTTAAGCAAATTTGAACACTCTATAGAATTGGGTCACTAAGTCAATGATTCAATGAACTTGAATCCTTGAACATTAAAAAGCGACGTTGCCACGCAGTGCAAACTATTGGTATTGCGACATATCGACAGCGGTGTCTTTTGTCGGCGTGCCACCCGCGTGCAACGTTGTCACTCTTCCAAGGGGTCAAGGTACGTTGTCTAAACAGAGTGTTCACTTTTACTGAATTTATTTTAATATTTATTTTGTTTGAAAATTTCACTTTTTTATTTTACGGGTTTTAATTTAATATTTAATTTTTCTACACTTCTACGGACTAAGTAGTATTACTTGTGGTTTCATTTATTGCATATATGTGGGACCCATTCTGTATACAAAATTTTAATACAATTAACATCTAAATGAAGAAAGCAATATAATAATAAAATAAACCTCAAAATCTAACTAGATTAGATAGATAAAACCTAGATACAACCAATGCGTGTTGCCAGTGATGACTTATGGATCTGAGACGTGGTCCTTCACTGCTGGCCTGCAGCTGGAGAGGGCTATGTTCGTGGTTTCTTTGCGTGATAAACTTAGAAATGAGGATATCTGCAGTAGAACCAGAGTGACCGACATAGCCCAACAGATTAGTAAGCTGAAGTGGCAATGGGCCGGCCATATAGCTCAAAAAACAGACAACCGATGGGGAAAAAAGGTTCTCGAATGGCAGCCTCGTACCGGTAGGCGTAGTGACTAGCGACCCCTCACTAGATGGAGTGACGACCTGGTAAGACTTGCAGGAAGTCGATGGATGCAGGTGGCTCAAGGCCGTGCTTTATGACATTCCTTAGGGGAGGCCTATGTTCAGCAGTGGACTTGTTAATGGCTGTACTGATGATGGTGATGATGATGATGATGATAATACCATCCCTGAAGACTAAGATAGTACACCTCATTATTAGTAAAGTGTTCGTTTGTCTTTGCTCACGAAACACAACCTACTGTTATACTTTGGTGTTTTCCAAGAGTATGATCCTATCCCGGGCGAGTTGACCCATTCGTGCTACAGCCATCTGCGTGGCTCTTCTACAGTTTACATTTTTCAATTCTTAACTTACCTACACATAGCACTTTTAGCAATATTGAAAATGAAATGAGGATGAAAATAAACTAGATTTTAACATTAATAATCAGACAATTTATAAGTTCGACGTTTTTAAACTCTAATAAATTATAAAAGGAATGTTTTCAACTAGTTCAATTCAAGAAAAACGGTGTATGTAATGATGTAAGATTTTTTTACGCTTTGCAGTCCAAAAGGCCTTTTTGATTAAGTAGATCATATTTGAACCCTATATAAAAACAATTATTTGAGACCTGTGTAGAAATCTATGCTTAAAGTTTCGTTGCCTAATACTATAATAACGGCACATACTCGTACAACATAAAACCAGCGAAATCAAAGATGCCAATGCTAAATATACCATATTAACAATTTCATTGGTGCCGGCGTGGATCGAACCCGGTTTGCTCGCGTACTGTGAAATTTATAGCGAGCGCTAACCATCTGATCTACCACGTGCTCTGCGGTGAAGGAAAACATCGTAAGGAAGCCTGCATGTCAGAGAAATATGAAAAAAATATTTCGAAGACATGTGAAGTTCGCCAACACGCATTGGGGCAGCGCGGCGGACAATTCCTTGCCCTAAAACCCTCTCAGAATTAAACGGAGGCCTGTGCCCAGCAGTGGGACGTGTATATAGGCTGTAACTTTACTTTTTTAATATTATATATTCATTTAACTATTATACTAATTAGTCGTAGAAGAAAGTCTTTCAGTTGGTAACACTTAACCCTTTTAATGGCAATCTTCAACTTGTTTTGTAATGTTTAAAAAAAAAATGGCCAAAACGCAGCCTACAATAAGTAGACAAGTGGAAGACGACATGCCTCTAGGTATAACGAGGACCGTAGAAAGCATATGGATAAGGTCATACGATTGTTCGTTATTCCTGTTGGGAATGGGAATATCTACGTTCATGAGCAAATTGCGAATGGCATCTCTACTAATATTACAAATGTGAAAGTTTCTTAGGATCGGATCGACATGATCTTTTGCATATGGAATAGTTTATTCCGGACAAATGCACGGTTCTTGTGGTGTCGATTTCTAGCATTAATCTGTAACTATCTCTTTATGTTGTTTTACGAGTAGGTCTCAGAATAACACATTTGCTATGATTTTCCGAAATAATGTCGTTTTCCTACATGCATGCGCGCGAGGCCGATGACAAAATCTAGTAATATATAATTATTATAAAAATTAAGACCCTACCATTAGGTATATGACGTATTAACACACTCATTCAAAACAGTAATGATGAATTAGCCGAGTTCCAAGTGAAACTAGGCCATGTAGCCATGTAGGCAATAATTGTGCCAATGTAAAACGAATGATTAGCATAAAAACTGCAGCACATCGCGTTAACGCTCTACTGTGCAGTAGAGCGTTACCGCTTGTAACAGGGTGTAATGCGTCACGAGAATTTAATCGATGGCGCATTACATCCTGTTGTTATGAATAAAAGAGAGTGCACCGTATACTGTCAGAGGTAAATATATATATATATATATATATATATATATATATATATATATATATATATATATATATATATATATATATATATATATATATACTTACCCGGGTAAGCGCGCACCTTCCATGAATCAATCAGTCTTCTTCTACTGTTTATCAGGCGTCGTCAGTATTTTGTTCATCGCCTTTCGTGTAGTACGTACAGTGTCAATTTAGCGCGTTCGATTCGCTAACATCATGGTGCCGCCATAAATATTCAACATTAACAATAAAAGACAAATCGCCGATTATAGAAATGTTAGGTAAAGGTTACAGCTACCCTGTCATTGCTCGAAAGTTCGGTACAGGCAGGTCAACTGTAGGCGAAATAAAGAAACAAAGACAAGATCTTGAAGTTAGCCTAACAGCCTAACAGAACGTGGTCCCGGTGAATTCAAGAAGAATTAATTAATGTTTTATTTCTAACACGGTTGTAACTTTGAACATATACATTTTTGTCTTTATTTTTTAATTTGAAAATTAATTAAAGAAACTAAGGTTAAACACGCAAATTATTGCCACCTCTTTTTTCCTTTTTTTCAAGTTCCTTCTTTTGTGAGAAATTATATTATTTGGAGCCCTTTTATTTGTATATTTTTTTTAAAACACGAAAATAATGACCGAGAAGATCGAAAAATTTTATTCATATTTCATCAGTATGTAATTTGTATCTAAATATATTTAACAAAAAACACGATTTCAAAAAAAATACCGAACAAAGCTCGGTCATCCAGGTACTTAGTATTAAGAGATTTTGGTCGTAATATTTTTGCTTTTAATATTGACAATTTTTCAATAACAGATGCCGTGTAGTTGCGGCGTAAGAGATTCGACTACCCCATATCACCCAGTGGGTGTCGTAAGAGACGACCGAGGGAAATGTAACAGGAATGAAACTATTCAAAATTATAAAAAAATCCTTATTTTTCTTTTTTCCACACAGGTACAAATTTCTTGACAGAAAATTTGTTGGCACCTCTGTAAAGGTGGTGGTCACTAAAGTTGCGTCCGATCAATTAATTATGTCGCCAATCCTGCTTGCCGCGTTTTATACTTGTAAGTTTCTTTTTGATAATCATATTTTAGTTATAATTTCATTTTAACTTAGCTAATAAGATGTCATACTGGCATCATCATCATCATCATCATCATAACAGGATTACAGCCCTTCAAATTCTGCTGCTGAATAAACGTTTCGCCCAAGAAATGCCACAAAACATGGTCCTGAGCTACGTCCATTTATCGACTTCCTGCATTTTTTACCACCTTTCCGTAGAGTCATGTCATCCCGTAACTTTAAAGATTTACAATTTTCGATTACAATTAGAAATAGTATTCATATTAAGTGCCAATTAGAGTGATCAAGAAGCGTAAGCAGGAATGATGCATGAAATTCTCAGTCATTATCTTACCGGCATTCGATGTTAGATTATGAAGAAATGTTGCAAGAATTCAATTTCATTGTAGAAATCAAAATAGGTTAATTCCAATACGTCGTGGCTGAAAAGTAGTTTTTGTTTTCTGTTCTATTAAAACTGCCGTGGTAGCTCAGACACCGGCTGGGGTCTTAGCGCTTCACGTAAATGTTATAGTACATTGTCACCATTATGACACATATGATATACATGAAATAGTTACGGTGAAGAAAATATCGTGAGGAAACCTGATTTCTGGGAAATTAAAAAAATATTCGAAGACATGTGTACCAATCAATCACTCATAAATGAGAGTCTTGTGCCTAGTAATGACACGGATAAAGGCTTTAAACTTGTAAGAACATGTATTTTAATAATGATTTCTTATACCTACCTATTTACACGAACACTTTTCATTGATTAAAACTACTTTTACGGATTATTGCACGTTTAATCTTGATTGATTTTTAATCCCATGGTCACGGGGGACTGAGGTGACTGACGTCCCGATGTCAATGTTAACCCGAAGTACCTTCAGCTTTTTAATTATTGTTTATGGTCCCATCTATGCAGAATGAACTTACTCTGTCTTGAAGTCTTGCACTGGTGTGCTTGGGTTTAGTTTTAATCTTATTAATTACAGGGTCTCAAGCAGGAGGTAGTACATGTATTTTAAATTAAAAATATGATCGGACAGGTAGATTTTACATAAGTTGTATTATTGTACAGTGTGGTGCCTACTCTGTTCGAGCGTGCAGCGAAGCTAGACTTCGGGCATGTGTTACAAACGGAAACTCTGAATGTCAGGGTTAGGGTAGTCACCTTTTTTTTCTATAAAGATGCAAAAATATAGTACTTTTAAGAAATTCAGTAGAAAAAAAGTACACACATTTTTAATCTTTGTGTATTTTTTCATATATATTTGTTATATTGTTATCAATAATCTAATCACCTTACCTTCTACCTCACGTTTAAACTAATTATAAGAGTCTGAACAATTTTTATTCATATTACGAGGGTGGATTGAAAAGTACTCGGCCTAATCAAGAAAATAAACACATACTAAATCAGTTATATTTTTATTTTTCTACATAATCACCATCAAGTTCAATACACTTTTGCCACCTCCCCTTCCAAGCATTTAGACCGTTGAAAAAAAATGATTCTTCCTTAGAGTCAAAATATGCGTCTACAGCTGCTTTGACCTCGTTGTTTGTCGAAAATCTTTGACCTCCCAAGTGCTTTTTTAGGTTAGGGAACAGAAAGAAGTCTGATGGTGCCAGATCAGGTGAATACGGCGGATGCGGTAACAGTTCAAAGCCACAGTTGTGAATTTCAGCCATTGACTGTTCTGACGTGTGAACACGGGCGTTATCTTGATGAAACAGGACTTTTCTTCTGAGCATTCCTCGACGTTTTTCTTTTATTTCCTCTCGTAAACGACGTAGTAAGGTGCAGTAGTAATCAGAGTTTATAGTCTGACCCCTTTCAAGATAATCAATCATAATCACACCTTTCGAGTCCCAGAATACTGAAGCCATCACCTTATTTGCCGACAAAATCGACTTAGCCTTTTTAGGGGGTGGTGAACCAGGTCTTTTCCACTGTTTTAAATGTTGTTTTGTTTCCGGTGTACAGTAATGAACCCATGTTTCGTCCATAGTAACAAAACGATTCAAAAAATCATCTGCATCGGCTTCAAATAACTCCAAACAGTCGCGTGAAATAGTCAATCGCGTCCTTTTTTGTTCAACTGAAAGCAGTCGCGGAACCCACCTCGCAGACACCTTGTGGAAACCCAATTCGTTGACAATGATGTTTTGAGTTCGTTCATAAGAGATGCCTATAATCTCGGCTATCTCTCTAATTTTTAATCTGCGGTCTCCCATTATTAAATCAAGTACTTTTTTAATATTTTCGTCAGTAGTTGACGTCGAAGGCCTTCCAGAGCGGGGTTCATCTTTCACACTCTCTTTATCACGCTTAAATTCTGCTATCCATTTTTTGACGGATGAATATGACAGAGCACAATCGCCTAATATACTGACCATGTCATCATGGATGGCTTTTGATGATAGCTCCTTCTTATGGAGGTACTTAATGACGGCACGCTGCTCGATTTGCTCCATTCGCGGAAATTATGTCCGATTACTTTGTTAATAAATTTATAAAATCACAACTAATTATCGCACACGTTTCGAACTTCACACAATGAACTAGTCTGAACTGAACTAAATAATGTGGGTAGATTTGATTTTTAGAATTGAATGGATCTGTGTTAGGCCGAGTACTTTTCAATCCACCTAGTATAATAAATTAACAATTAATTTTTTATTAAATTAATACATGCTCTACTTTTCTTTCTTCTTTCAATTTTACATTCATGTCGGAAAATATTCTTTCCTTAAGACTTACTTGTTCCAGACTTCCAATCACAGTAAATATAAAAAAGCGCGACAATTGAATTGGGGATAAAATATGGTATTATTCGTACTATATTATTTTTCTATAATATATACTACAATTGATCAAAATATAAAACGATACTGAATATAATAGTACCTACGGGTGGTAAACCTATTCAGAGTTCTTTTTTGTTGTAGTACGCGCTGTACGCTCCGCCTAACTCTTCCACTCGGACCTAGATAACTCTGCGATACACAATGTTTTAGTTATAGAGTCTGTGATATACTGTATTTCTTTGTAATTAACCCGCTTTATTGTCACTATCATCACAGCCTCTCACGAGTCTACTGCTGAACATAGCATTCCCTTATCGCTACATTGTACGAGCCTGAGCTACCTGCATCCATCGATAACTCTTTTTTTTCTTCTTTTTTTTTAACGTTACCCCCATACAAGTATGGTCTCCTGTATCGTGGAGATAGATTAAAAATATAAATTGTACAACGAAAAATATCTAGACCCGAATCAATTATTTGTAGGCCATACAAATACTTGTTCCGTGCGGGATTCGAACTCGCGCCGCAACTCAATGCAAGACACTGCGCATAGAGCCGTCAACCTGCGTATTTCATCAGTTCGCCACACCACCTTTGCCACTCGAAGACGTTTACTATATAAATTTTTAAATTATTTTTTATTCTTTTATAGTAATGGGTATAGCCGAACGCAGAGAAGATATCTTTGAAGAGCTCAGGGAGAAGTATTGGAAGACTTTTATTGCCAACCAAGTGTTCTGGATTCCGGGGCAGACAATAAACTTCTTCTTCATACCCTCTAATTTGAGGGTCGTCTATGTGGCGTCTGCTTCTTTCATATGGATCAATGTTTTATGCTTTATCAAAAGGCAGAAGAATGAAAAGAAGATAACATAAGTGCCATATTTTTTAATAATATTTAAAAAATAGTATGTACAATTTTTAAAAACTGTTGATGATCATCATGATATTCTTTTTTGCCCATCAAAATTCCACTTGTAAACATATTGCACATTTGCACCTCCAAAGTGGTGTTACGAGTATCTGCTTACAACTCGTGCGCTCTAAGTTTTCCGTTGCGTGCAATGCATATTACATTCCCCAACCGCCTAGCGCACCACTGAGTCGCGCTTTCCGCACCATAAGCAATCAAATAAAAAGCCCTATCCCTTGAGTGACGTCACACCGTCACCGGCAAGTTTAGAGGGCACGGGTTATACTTTTATTGACTGGTAGAGAACGCCTTAAGGCGTTTAGTCTGCCTTCCAAAGAATGCCACAAAGTACGGGCTAAGCGTAAGTGTTTACTGAGCCGTCTCTTACCATTAAATTCATGCGTCTTTTACCAGGTCGTCATCTAAGTACGTTCATTTAGTGGAAAGCCACTTTGTTTACTAGTACGAGGCTCCTATTCGAGAACCTTTGTCTTTCTTCCTCATTGGTTTTCGGTTCTTCGAGCTATTTAGTTGGCTCACTGTCAATTTAGCTTACTGATCCGTAAGGCTATGTCAGTTACTGTGATTCTATTTTCTACTGCGGATATTCTCATTGCAAAGTCTATCACACAGAAAAACTCTAAGCAATCACAGTCCTTAATTAGAATTAAATAATTTAAAGTTTAACTAAAAAAAACCTACTTTAACGTGATATTGTAACTTAGCACCATCACCGTAGGGACCACGTTGTGTATAAATAACATAAATTTTTATTTATTATTTAATAATGTATCTAAATATCATATGTATAGATAGATATTTAAGAAATTGTTTGAATAAAAATATCATCTGCAAGTATGTTTCATATTTTTTTATTATGCTTTAATGTGATTTCAGATATTTACAATCCTATATAAAACTCTTAAAATATTGACAATCTTCGTAAGAGGATGCTTGTAATTTGCAAATTACAAATTTTTCAACCCTCACTTTATTTTAAATATTTATTACCACCATACACTTGTACGTATTAAGAGTTCCAAGAATACTCATTTATTTACAATGTTACTTTTACTCACCAATTATACACATTCTGTAAATACTATCCTGCTGAAGTGTTTTTGTCAGTTTTTCCACATATAAACAGCGTCTTGATACTTTAAAAAATTAGTAAAAGGCGTCAGAAGGGTAATATTTTTAAGGTAACTGCTAATATTTTATATTAAATGTGCGTTATAAATTGGATTGATGTCTATTGCTTTTTAAAATAAGTTTACTGATAGGTAGTTTCTACACAACAATTATTAAGGCAAATATTCCGCTTCATTGACATGTCCCAGCGAGAGTTATTTTATTAGTATTCGATGTCCATAAATATTTTATTAGTATTCTATGTCCATACCTAAATAATAATATATCTTTATTAAGTTTTCCTTTTAATTCGATTCAATTTACAAATAGTAACAAAACGTCCTTTTTCACATACTATGTATTCAAATAACCTCACATAAATAAAAGTCGCGGCATGGTTGTGGTATCTACGTGTAAAGGTTCCTCCACACTATGCTCCTCGTGCTACTCATCACTCTACTCCTTGTGCTACTCATCGCTCTACTCCTCGTGCTACTCATCGCTCTACTCCTCGCGTTGCTCATCGCTCTAATCCTCGCGCTGCCGCGATGTTGCCCTCTCTACCTACACACTGCTCTACTCGCGCGATTAATCGCGACGCTCCACACTAGGTCGCTCGCGTTTGCAACACAATGGTTGTTGAAACTATATGCATATTTGGTATAGTTATTTATATCAATGTCATAAAAATGAAATATAAGTCGTCATCCTCGCCAATGGTACGCAATACAACGATGCTTCCGTAACGAACGCTTGATTCTAACTGCGTTCGCGCGATTTTGTGGCCGGCCACTCGCGCTCATCTTGTCAGTCCTATGACTCGCGCCCAAAAAACCGACAACACAGGTAGCGATAATACACAATAGAATGGCTGCCAATTTTATTTTATACGAAGATTGGCATCGCCAAACCCGATTCGCTGCGTTGTCACTGAATAAATTTACACATTTTACACCTTTGATTAATGTTCAAGATTATCATTAAATTTTAATACATATTTATATGTAAACCGGGTGCAATTTGACATTTTGTAAATAATTTGCATGCGAAATTTGGAAACGATTGTAACGTCAAAACACATCTCGTGTTGACATTTATACGTGTGACTTGACGTGTTAGTGACATTTTAGTGGCTACGCGCGCTCCGCCCATTCCCCGTTCTATTATGTATGTATTAATCTATGTTGTATGATGTTATTCTATGTGGTCGGCCACTCGCGCTCATCTTGTCAGCCCTATGACTCGCGCCCAGAAAACCGACAACACAGGTAGCGAGCATGACGTGCGGCACGACGAGTATTGTGGCCACACTACATCTCTACCTCCTTTCCTCGCTACTTACCATGCTACTGTACTGTGTGTGGTAAGAGCTCGCTTGTTGCGAGGCGAAAAACTAAGTATACTTAAATTTTCGAACAAGTTTTCAAAAACGAAAAAATCAAGGAACAAAGATAATAAAATAATTTCACATTCTGAAACCGATGCGAAGCGTATATAACAATTAATTATATGTATATAATATTATGTATTTTTACTCCTTTGAGTGGAATAACATGACATCAGTACTTCATTCGCTATTTTGCCATCCTTAGGAGTGAAATTATATCCACAAATTGAAATGGAAAAACTTAATATAAAGAAAAATAAAAATCAGTTCACAATTCACGAAGATATTATAATACAGGTCGGGACTATTCGCGTATAGTTTCAATTTGTTATGAGCATAACTATTTTTAGAAACTATATATGGCTATTACGCTTTTATCGCGTATATTTTCCAATAAGGTACGCTAAAACTTTGAGCGAAAAACTTACTGCACTAGTTAAAAACATACATCGAGCATAAACGCGATACAGTGTATGTTATTAATGTGTGTAGATAGTATTTGTATGTTGTACAAGATAACACTAATATTATAATTAAACTTATAATTACTTACTTTTCGCCTTTTTTTATTAGACAGGATGACAAACGAGCACACAGCCCACCAGATGGTAAGTGGTTGCTGTGGACCATAGACATCTACATCTATCCTCGATAACGAATCAAAATGCAGATGCGTTGTCACTCGTGAGGACTAAGATGGAATGCCTCTTTTGATTTGCTCTTTTGATGAGATACCAAATGTAAATAAAACCAATGCAAGGTTATTAGGAATAGCAGGGGTACGTAACTTTTTGATAGTTACATTATATATTTAAGTTAACAATATGGTTTTAAAAATGTTTATCAAACCAAAAAAATAGACTTTTTATAATTTAGAATTTGTTATAATTTGAATTATTGCTTAATGTAGATTTAAATTAAAGAAAGAGAATAATAATAATGTTTCTGAATATCGCTTGCCTAACAACTGTGTGCCCGGTGTACGGTAACAGGCTTGCCCCCTGTTACATAGGGACTTAAATATATCTAGCAAAATGTGGGTGTTAATATCACTGCCTATCCCTTATAGGACTGATATGTTATGTTATGTTTATGGAAATGAGGATAAAAATATGAATCACTATTATTACTAAAATGGCCTACCGAATGTTGGCAAACCAGTCTTGACCCTGACATGTTTTTGCCGGAAAAACGAGACATTACGTCAAATATGTACACAAGATGGAAAGAGATAGATATTAGATTGTCAACTCCACAGTCGTTTTTAAGGTAAATTACCTTTCTCTTATCGCTGTTAGTTGGCAGTACTTTAGAATAAGATGTGGTCATACTTTCGAAGACCGAAAACGAAGTGGATACAGCAGTTGAGAAGTCGACCCAATTTATTGACTAAGTAATTATTTATATTTATAAGTAACACGCACAACATAACCATTAATAGATAGAATAAGGGATTTAATTAGCAGTTTTTTATACATAGCGATAGAACGTTTTTGAATTTGTAGAGTTGTCTCAAACTAGCGTAAACTTTACGGCTCACTACCTTAACTTGAATTATCTAAAATATAGTAGTCTAAAATACGCTTATAACTGACAAGAAGATTTATCAAAATTTACAAGGGTCGAATATGTCTATATATTATATATATATATATATATATATATATATATATATATGTATATATATATATATATGTCTTATATATGTTTATGATCTTAATACGTAATCGTTGAGTAACAAAACTGAGGTCCTTCAGGGGTTTTGTCATAATGAATATACCTATTGGTGGAAAACGAAGGTGAATAATGTATTTGCCATTGACACAATACCATATCCTTTCCGGTCAAGTTACTTAAAAAGATTTTCCAATGCAACAGTAAGTGCGTGGTGGGTTTTGAGGATATAACGACACTGTCTTACAAATTAAAACAAAAAACCCAGGCTCTGTACTCGGATAGAGATAGTAGCGCTACTATACAAACACATTAGCGGCTGTACCTCGCACCGCTGGTACATCCCGATGAGGAGGTGGAGGAAATGTATGAGGATATTTCTAGAGCCATGCCTTCCTTCAAAATCCACTACACGGTGTTGATGGGAGACTTCAACGCAAAACTAGGCACAAGATAAGGCGGTGAGCTGAAGTTAGGGAATTTTGGAGTAGGGCAACGGAACCGTAGGGGCCAGCAGCTGGCTGACTTTATGGAGAAAGAGGGACTCTTTATGATGAACTCCTTCTTCCAGAAGCGGCCCCACAGGAAGTGGACCTGGTCGAGCCCCGACGGTTCGACAAAAAATGAGATTGACTTCATTATGACGACCAGACGCCAACTGTTCAGTGATGTCTCAGTGATCGCAAGGGTGAAAACCGGCACAAAAACTCTCCGATCACACTCTTAATCTCATGGCTGTTAGACGGGAGATGAGGCTGCAATCATCAACAGATTTGACAGCATACAGGCAACTGAACAGACGGATCTCCAAATGCAAGCGGCGAGACTTACGCAACTATAATACTGCTCGTATTAAAGAAGCGATTGAGCGGAACCAGGGCTCCAAAGTCTTTGCCAGAGATCTGTCTGCCAGAAAGAGCCAACTGTCAAAGCTGAAGACTGAGTGTGGCAGCATCGTTTCTGAGACACATGAGATTTTGAGTGAGATTGAGAGGTTCTATGGGCAGCTGTACACATCATCGTTGGAGCCACACGCAAGTGTGAGTAACGATCCAAGAGCAAGTCTTATCCGACACTGTTCCGATGATATACCGGACGTCAGTCTGAGCGAGATTAGAATGGCTCTCCAGCGTCTTAAAAACAGCAGCGCCCCAGGCGAGGATGGAATTACAGCGGAGCTTCTGAAAGCGGGTGGAACACCGGTACTTGAAGTCCTTCAGAAGCTCTTCAATTCCGTCCTCCATGGTGGCACTACTCCGGAGGCGTGGAGCAGAAGTGCGGTGGTCTTGTTCTTTAAGAAAGGCGACAACGCTCTCTTGAAGAACTACAGACCGATTTCCATTCTGAGCCGCGTCTACGTGCTGTTTTCGAGAGTCATTACGAATCGTCTCGCACGCAGACTCGACGACTTCCAGCCTCCCGAACAAGCAGGTTTCCGAAAAGGCTTCAGTACCATAGACCACATACGTACACTGCGGCAGATTGTACAGTAGACCGAGGAGTACAATCTGCCACTTTGCCTGGCGTATGTGGACTATGAGAAAGCCTTTGATTCCGTCGAAATTTGGGCGGTGATACAGTCCCTTCAGCGGTGCCAAGTTGACTGTCGGTATATCGAAGTGCTGAAGTGTTTGTACAGTAGGGCTACGATGGCTATCCGAGTACAGAACCAGAGTTCGAAACGTATCCAACTGCAGAGAGGTGTAAGACAGGGTGACGTTATATCCCCGAAACTCTTCACCGCTGCGTTGGAAGACGTTTTCAAGCTATTGGGCTGGAAAGGATACGGTATTAATATCAATGGCGAGTACATCACTCACCTTCGATTTGCCGACGATATAGTCGTTATGGCAGAAACGCTGGAGGACCTTAGCACTATGCTCAATGACCTCAATGGTGTCTCCCAACGGATAGGTCTTAAGATGAACATGGACAAAACTAAGATCATGTTTAATGTCCATGTCACACCTATGCCGGTAGTTGTTGGGAGCACTATGCTCGAAGTTGTTGACGAGTACGTTTACCTGGGACAAATAGTCCGACTAGGTAAGTCCAACTTCGACCGAGAGGTCAATCGACGGATTCAACTCGGCTGGGCAGCGTTCGGGAAATTACGACACATCTTCACGTCAGGTATACCTCAATCTCTGAAAACTAAAGTGTCACTGGCAACACGCACTGGTTATGCGTGTTGCCAGTGACACTTACGGATCAGAGACGTGGTCCTTCACCGCTGGCCGTATGAGGACGCTCAAAGTCGCTCAGCGAGCTATGGTGAGGGCTATGGTCGGAGTTTCTCTGCGTGATAGATTCAGAAATGAGGATATCCGCAGTAGAACCAGAGTGACCGACATAGCCGAACGGATTAGTAAGCTTAAGTGGCAATAGGCCGGCCATATAGCTCGAAGAACCGATAACCGATGGGGAAGAAAGGTTCTCGAGTGGCAGCCTCGTACCGGTTGGCGTAATGTAGGGCGACCCCCCACTAGATAGAGTGACGACCTAGTAAGACATGCAGGAAGTCGATGGATGCAGGTGGCTCAGGACCGTGCTTTGTGGCGTTACTTGGGGGAGGCCTATGTTCAGCAGTGGACTTGTGAAGGGCTGTAATGATGATAATGATGATGATGACGACCTAAGATGGACCACAGTAAGTTCCTCAACCTTTCACCTCGTAAAAATATTAATCAAAGAAATTCACTTACAGTGGCTCTTACCACTTACAGTGGTACATGCGGCTTATATGGACTAGTGACGATTAATATAAATTGATGATGAGCCATGGCTTCTCAGTAGAAGGTGAGCTGTTTTATTAAAATATAAAACTAAATACAGTTAATATTATAGTATTGTTTAGTGATAAAGAGTCTAATAATAAAGTTTGTTATACTGTAAAGTTTATTGTGAATTTTTATTTCTTCATGCGGCTCAGTAAAAGTCTTAAAATTTAAGATAACTGTAAGTTTCAATTCTTGTTTAGAGGTACAACGTTAAGTACACGCTTGACGGGCCAGTTGGCAGCCGCAGGTTTTTTTAAATTTATTTTGTTATTATAAGGATGCCACTGCTGACAATCTTCTGATTTGTTTCACACTGTCGCCTCTTACAGTACCCACGGGTCAGGATCGAGTAGTGGATTCCTAAACAGCCACTACACGGTCAAAAGAAAACATTTATTTTAAATTAAACATTTTATTTTTTTTTGCAATTATATTGTGCCTTTAATTGTTTGTGCAATTATGTTGCGTTATGTTATACAAAATTATAACTATTATTTTTCAAAGATATGGAGATCGTCAAATTCAACTTAATTTATTTTAATGTGCAAAAAGTAGTGATGCAACGGAAGTGTCATATCGGAAGCAGAAACGGAAACAGATGTTAAAAATATTTTTTTGCAGAAACGGAAACAGAAACGGATGCGGAAACGGAAATAATAATTATTAAAAAAATACAAATAAAACTTTTAATTAACATTCAAAATTAAGTAGCGGTAAGTTATATTTTATGAAAAGTATTTAGGCCGCTTTTACACCTAACAATCTGTCATCCAGTGTTCTTCATATATAAGTCCAGCTCCGATAAATAATTGCTCACTGGCGATGCTGCGTACCATCTATACACCAAAGCTAAATGGGCACGGAAATTTGGGCAAACCCTTTAAAGAGCCACATTTGGGTTTAGCGAGTAGGTAATTTAGTACAGCCCTAGCACTAAAGTACTAGGTACGTAAATAAGCTTTGAATCCAAAATACTCATTAAACTTCAAGTAAAAAATAAATAATATAAACTTCACGCGAACATAACTACTAATTAATTTGAAAATGTAAGTTGTAACAAAGGCATTTATTAAAACTATTTTAACTGGAGAAAAAACGATTAAACTAAAATCTGGTTTTAACTATAACATAGGAATACATTTTATAAATAAATAGGTATGCAATTCCTTGACTGACCATTTTTTTTTAGTTTGCGATGATAGTTTTACAGTTTCAACTAACATACTAACTCAAACTCTGCAAACTCTTCGGCATTTAAGATGGCTCTTTAAAGCGGTAGTTGTGCAGCCTTTTCGCGAGTATATTTTGTTACATAATTTACATCTGTCTGCTAAATCATCAATCTCAAGATAAAAGTTTCAAACGGGACTTGTTTTTGGCTTCATGATTGCACTAAAATTACACACAAGACCTAAATTTTTAATTAACTAAAAATACAATAAATCTATTTATGTGGATGCGTCGTTGAGTTCCGTTCAAAATTCCGTTATAAAACTTGCGGAAATAGAAGCAGAAACGGATGTTAAAAACCGTGCAGAACTTCCGCAGTTACGGAAACGGAAACAGAGTTCTGTTGCATCACTAGCAAAAAGGTCACGTTAATCTAAATCACAACGTATTTCTACCCAATATCATAAGAATAAATGTGGAATTGATGTTTTTCTTTTCAAGTTTAATTAAACAGTTATTAAAAATAAAAAATTTAAAATAAATTTAATAAACTTATGACTATAAAAATATTCATAATACGATTATATATGAAGTATTAATACATATATTATAAAGCTCTTAATATCAACAACTAGGTAATAAAAACTTAATAAGTTTCCAAAGTATCGTTTTGTGATCCCGCGTTCCTTATGAGTTCCTTTAAACGTAGGTTTTCCAGGAAAAGAGAATTACATTTGCGAATCTACAAAGAGAATATATATTGTTAAAACAGTACATAGTTTAATTTGAAAGTTATAGATCCACTGTAGGGTAGACCGAGGCGAATCGGATCACAGGGCGAATCGGATCAAAATAAGAAATCTGTTGATAATTCAAATATCGCATTCACATAGAACGCACTCAACCGGCGTTTTGCGTATTGGTTGCGCGGAAAACCATTCGCGTTTTTATTTTTGACGGTAGGAACTTGCCGAATCATTATTCCCTTTCCCAAACGATATCATTCGTACCCTCCTATCGACACATCGGGGTGATGGGGTGGGGGGGCGGGGAAAGAAGACGATTCTAGAACATCGCGTAATCATCGGACCCGAGGATATATAAGACACGCGCGACCGACGCGCGCGCCTCTTCTTCCCGCCGCAGCCGTCGTTGAACTACAACGCTTCTCTCCTGACGCACCCCTGGGGCCCCAGAGTGTCTGTCCAGAGGAGGTTCCGGAAATCGCCGCTATAGTGCTCTAAAGGATAGAAGAACCCCGGTGAGTCAACATTCCTTAATTTACTGCCTGATTAATATTTAATAATTGTTTAACCGCTCCAATTCTGTGTTCTCCCCATCAGGCAGGATTCCTTTCATCGATTTGGCAAGTAATAGTTTTAGTTTAGGGAAGAGCGAGTGCATTGTACCGCATGCTATAGTAGTCGCTTTTACGTAAGCATAGAAGCAATCGCAAATACAGTCCGCTTTAGTTAATATCTCGCGTAATAGGTTTGAGGTTTGACCGGGGAACTAGATTTTCGGCAGCCTTAAACACGTGGCTCCACCATTTTATGGTCACTTCGGCAGGATCTGGATTGGTGTTTAGTGGTTATCCAACCATTTTCTGGTCGAATTTTAAATTAATTGTTTAGATAACGCACTGTAATTTATGGAATAGACTTAAATAGTGTTCGTTTAAATTAAAAATTTGATTTGGTACTCGCAAACAGAATTATTCATTTAATAGCGCTCGTATTTGGTTAAATTTAAAGCTTATTAAACAATTGAAACGGTGTGATAGCAACCGTTTGATACGCTTACCCACAATTTTGATAAAATTATTAGGTTTAGCAAACGACGCGTAGACTCGACCGCAACGGGTGTTCGATCTGATTACGTAATACGGCACGCCGAGTGTTCATCCTACGTCGTTTATGCGTGTGAGATTAATTGTGATTAATATAACTTTATTATAATAATTTAAAATGGCAGTTAGTGGAAGTGAAATCAAAATTAAAACGCTTTATGCCAAGAGGGACATACTCTTTTCGCGTGTGCAGAATATAAGTAATTATATAAAGAACATTAATATAGAGGCAGTGCGGGAAGCCTTTTTGAATGAAATCGAAACGATAGATACTTTGCGGATAGATTACGAAAGAATATTAGACCAAATTAATCATTTGGAATTACAAAGCGACCCGAAATACATAGTGAACTACCAACCGCTGCTGGCATTCGAAGATATGTTGTGTCGCGTAAAAAAGAACTGCAAAACTCCTACAATCTCAAAGCGAAGCAAAGCCGGAAATACAGGTACGCCCTCGTGACTCAATTAGGTTACCGCCAATAGATATTCCGGTATTCAATGGTGATATTAAGACGTGGCCCTTCTTCTTCAGTAGTTTTCAAAACAATATACACAACAACCCATCGTTATCGGACGCTGAAAAATTATATTACTTAATTAGCAAACTTAGTGGCAGAGCACAGTCGATCTGCTCAGGTTTTACACCTACAGCAAACAATTACGTATTAATATTTGAAACGCTTAAAACTAAATATGAAGATAGGAGAATGTTAGCTTCCGAATATTTGAACCAGATATTCGATCTTAAACCTATATCATCCGCGAACATCAACGGCTTAGAGCAGTTTCTAGATAAATTTGTGGCATCGGTGGCTGCACTTAAGAATTTGAAGTTTGATGACCTTATGGACGTGGTGTTTCTCCATATAGCATTAAAGAAATTAGACTCCGACACCGTGCGTGCGTTTGAAATGGAGCATCGTAGCTCGGAGATGCCTTCCTTTCATTCATTAGCATCGTTCGTGCGAGATCAAATAAAGGTGATGCAGCGCTCTCCGAACGTTAAACAGGAGATTAAAAGGTGCGTCGACCGTAGACAGACTCAACCATCTAAAATAGCAGGGTCGTTAACTTACGTAACCGCTACGCCGACATCACTCCAGCATACTTGTATAGTATGTAAAGATAAACACGGTAATTTATATAATTGTGCGACTTTTCGTAAATATTCACCAAGCGAACGTTATAAGTTAGTAAAGACAAACAACCTATGTTTGAACTGCTTAAGCGATAAGCATTTAGTTGCAAAATGCAATTCGAGTTCCGTATGTAGCAAGTGCGCCAGGAAACATCACACGCTATTACATTTTGAAAATAGCAACATAGCGGCGTCAAGTAAGGCGGATAAGGAATTCACCCCTACTAAGGTCAACGATTCTAGCGGTCGACCTGGTGATGTCGCTCTGTGCTCATTGGCAAATATGGGAGTACAACCTCCTTCGACCGTGTTACTGGGTACGGCGCGTATTTTGGTTAGGGATTCGCGTGGAAACGAACAAAGCGTCCGTGCACTGCTGGACAGCGGAGCCCAAAATAGCTTTATAACACGACAATGTTGTCAGCGCTTAGGTTTAGTAATAAATAGGTCACTTTCATGTCCTGTAGTTAAAGGCATCGGAGGTACTAGTAAAGCGACACAGGGATATATAAATTTAAAATTTTATTCTCGGATAGATCGTAATGTTAACTTTGATATAAATGCACTAGTAGTAGATAGGGTCACTGAACGGTTGCCAACCGTTTCGGTTGACACCTCGGCAATGATTGAATTTAAAAATTTGCCTCTAGCAGACGACACGTACGCCGTTCCTGGAAACATAGACATGCTCATTGGGGCATCGCTTTTCCCTTATCTTTTGTTAAACAATAAGGTCAGGGGCAACTCCTCGCATACCGCGCCTTACGCACTGGAAACCGTATTGGGCTATGTGATCCTTGGCTCCGCCCCCATCCTAGATAGTATTTCGGCAACCTCTTATTGTGGTATGGCTGTCGAACCGCTCGAGTCGTTAGTCCGCAAATTTTGGGAGATGGAGGAGGTGAACGTCCCACCTATAGCTAGTCCAGATGACAGGTTATGCGAGGAAATTTACGTCCGCACGACCGTTCGTGATCGCGACGGTAGATATAGTGTAGCGCTACCCTTTAAAGGAGATGTTTTATCTCTCGGCGATTCGCGTCAAATGGCGGAAAAGCGTTTCTACAGCTTGGAGCGTAGGATGCTCGCTTCGCCCCAGTTAAAGGAAGCTTACGACGGCGTCATTAACGAATATATAAGAGAAGGTTACATATCGCTTGTGGCTTCGAAATTAGATAACTACGAAGACACACCGTCGTATTTTATACCACACCACGGAGTCATTAGAGAGGACAAACTTACATCTAAATTACGTGTAGTGCTCGACGCTAGTGCTAAAACTAGCACTCACCTGTCGCTTAACGATATCCTCTATAGTGGGCAAAATTTACAGGGCAGTTTATTTAATATAATAGTCAATTTTCGTTTGTTTAGTATAGCACTATCCGCCGATATTCGCCAAATGTTTCTTTGCATAGGGGTCCGTGAATGCGACCGTAGATTCCAACGCATTTTATATCGCTTCAACCCAAAGGAACCTCTAATGGTGTTTGAATTTAACCGCGTTTGTTTTGGTTTAAAGTCGAGCCCATTTCATGCGTTACGCACGGTGAGACAGCTCGCTCACGATGAAGGTCCCTCTTATCCTAAAGCTAAGAGGGCAATTGAGAGCGGATTATATATGGATGATTTTGTGTATTCGGTCGATAGCGTGGAGGAGGCCACCCTAACCACCGCCGAAGTCATAAGGCTCATGAAATCGGGTCAATTCGATCTTGTGAAGTGGACTAGTAATTCGCGTACGGTTTTAGATACAATCCCACTATCACACCGTCTTTCGGCGATAAAGGAATTCGACGATTCCGATACACACAAGGTGCTCGGTCTGTGTTGGTCACCAGAGTCCGACGTGTTTAGCCTTAAGGTAAATCCGCCCGTAGAGAAATGCACAAAGCGCACAATACTGTCATGCGTTGCTAGATTATGGAACGTCATGGGTTTCGTAGCTCCTGTGTAGTACGCTAGGTTAACAACTTTGGTATTACGTGAGGAACTTACAACGTGCGCACTTCTCCGAAGAAATTACAAGAGGTTACAATCGAATAGAGCTTGGTAGTCGCGCCTTTCAACGCCTTAAGCACATTTTTACAGGATGGGATTGTAACCAGGGTAGGTGGACGCTTATCCAACTCGCAATTGAGTTGTCGACCAACGGCACCCTATAGTTTTACCGCGTAAAGACCATATCACGAACTTATTAGTCGATTATGGCGCATCATAAATTGAACTCGCACGCTGGCCCCGATTTATTGATGTCGATCTTGCGTCAGAATTATTTGGATTCTTTCTTCACGTAACGTTTAATACGCAATCGGGTGGCCACAGATTGCTTTCGGGCCGCCCCAAGCCGTCATTTCCGGAAATGGCGGAACTTAGATCTTGCAGAGTGATACAATCAGTAAAGCCCTTCACGCACACCGGGTCTGATTTTGCTGGTCCGTTTAAGGTCACGCTCACTCGCGGGCGCGGTATAAGGTCCACAAGGCTTACGTCTGCATTTTCGTATGTCTAACTACTCGAGCAGTGCATATAGAACTCGTGGGTGATCTAAGCACAGCAGGCTTTATGGGTGCATTTAAAAGATTTCTATCCCGCAGAGGCCCTGTAAGTAAATTATATTCGGATAACGGTACGAACTACGTCGGTGCAAAACGTATTCTATCGGAACTACATGAGCTCTTAGCTAGCAAGTATTATAATTCGGAGTTCGCTCACATTCTAGCCGAGAACCGCATTGAGTGGTCTCTGAACGTCCCAGCCGCGAGTCATTTTGGGGGCAATTGGGAGACTAATATTAAAAGTCTAAAGAGCCACTTATACCGAGTAATAGGAGATCAAATTTTGTCCTTCGAAGAGCTAAGTACGGTGCTCGCTCAAATTGAATGCGTAATGAATAGCCGCCCACTTTGTCGGACGTTATCTAGTGACCCCTCGGAACCGCTGGCTCTAACTCCAGCACATTTTTTGAATTTAACGCCTCTAAGGTATCTGCCCGCCGCGGATATGGATGAGAACAGACTTAGCATTTCCGCACGCCACAAATTATTAGATCGGTTAGTGCAATCGTTTTGGAAACGATGGAGGATGGAATACTTGCATACTTTGCAGTCTCGGCAAAAATGGAACACAGCGACAGAGCCTTTAGCTGTAGGAACGGTAGTTGTGCTCACTAAGGAGAATACGCCGCCTCTCCACTGGCCGTTAGGAATCGTCGAGGAGGTCTTTCCCGGTTCCGACGGAGTAATTAGGATAGCTCGCGTTAAGACCACGGTTGGGTCTTACCTACGTCCTGTTGTCCGTTTGTGCCCCTTGCCTCTTCCATAATTTAAATTAGATTTCTAGATTAAAATTGTAGTTGAATTTAGGTAATCTTAGCGTTAGTTAGTTATTTGTTAGTTGATCTTAGCTCTAGTTGTTTAGTTATTTTTTTGAAGGAAATCCTTCAAGGGCGGGGGGAGATGGTTGCGCGGAAAACCATTCGCGTTTTTATTTTTGACGGTAGGAACTTGCCGAATCATTATTCCCTTTCCCAAACCGATATCATTCGTACCCTCCTATCGCCACATCGGGGTGAGGGGGTGGGGGGGGAAAGAAGACGATTCTAGAACATCGCGTAATCATCGGACCCGAGGATATATAAGACAAGCGCAACCGACGCGCGCTCTTCTTCCCGCCGCAGCCGTCGTTGAACTACAACGCTTCTCTCCTGACGCACCCCTGGGGCCCCAGAGTGTCTGTCCAGAGAAGGTTCCGGAAATCGCCGCTATAGTGCTCTAAAGGATAGAAGAACCCCGGTGAGTCAACATTCCTTAATTTACTGCCTGATTAATATTTAATAATTGTTTAACCGCTCCAATTCTGTGTTCTCCCCATCAGGCAGGATTCCTTTCATCGATTTGGCAAGTAATAGTTTTAGTTTAGGGAAGAGCGAGTGCATTGTACCGCATGCTATAGTAGTCGCTTTTACATAAGCATAGAAGCAATCGCAAATACAGTCCACTTTAGTTAATATCTCGCGTAATAGGTTTGAGGTTTGACCGGGGAACTAGATTTTCGGCAGCCTTAAACACGTGGCTCCACCACGTATCTCCTCTCACCCCGCACCTCCCGACATAGGCAGTATTTCGATCGCACTTGTGAATCAGTGGCGACGCCGCTAGTCAGCGACTCGGTCGTTTGTGTGTGTCGCAATTTTGGCGCTCATCTAAGGTACGTACTTACGATTTCTTTGTGTCATATTGCGGATTTGTGTTATAACTCAACTATATTGGTTTATATTGTTAAGCAAGGTGTCTATATTAGAGAACCAATTCGCTTTTAAGTATGATCTTAGAGGTTAACGTCTAAAATATTTATTTCAAAAGTCTTGATTATGGGGCTAATCGGATCATATCGTCAGGGGCGAATCGGATCACACTTTTAAACTGATTTATGACATGTTTGAAGTTATTGATTTATATTTATTTCATTGTAGATGGTTCGCACGTACAGAAGAAAGACTGATGCCGGAGAATGGTCTCAAGAAAAAATGAAAGAGGCTGTAAATAAAGTCCAGAACAAAGAGTTGACCTTACGTAAGGCTGCTGAGATTTTTGCAGTACCGTTCACGAGCTTACAGAGAAGAGTTACTTTATCCAGGGGTATTATTAAGCGTCGAGGTGGACAGCCAGCTTTAGATGAGAATGCAGAAAAGAAGTTAGCTGACCGGCTACTGCACTTGGCAAGTCGTGGCTTCGGAATTACACCCAAAGCGGTACGTAAGTACGCGTTTGAATTTGCAGAACGTCAAAACATAAAACACAAATTTGACAGAAATGCTGGAATGGCTGGCCAGGACTGGTTTCATCGCTTCATGCAAAGAAATAAAAAATTAACTATTAGGAAGCCGGAGGGTCTGTCAAGAGCAAGGTGTGATGGTATGAAGAAGGAAAAAGTAGCAGAATTCTTTAATACTTTGGAAACAGTAGTAGATAACAACAATTTAAGAGGAAAACCTGAATGTGTATACAATGTTGATGAAACGGGTATGCCGCTTAGTAACCGCCCACCCAACATTATAGCCCAAAAAGGTGCTAAAGATGTTGTCAGCATGACTAGTGTTGAACGAGGTGAAAATGTAACCGCTCTAGCCTGTATGAATGCAGCAGGACAGTACATACCTCCATTTGTTCTATTCAAAGGTGTGCGTAAACGTGACGATTTTCTCCTAGGTATGCCACCTGGTACTGAAGTTGCCATAACAGAAAACGGCTGGGTCACCGAAGAAGCTTTTAAGTTGTGGCTGCAACATTTCAATCGCTACCGGACCCCAGGAAAAGTAGTTCTAATTTTGGATGGGCATGCGTCTCACACCAGCTACTCAGTGGTAGACTTGTGTGACTCTTTCGAAATTGAACTTGTACTTCTTCCTCCACACACATCACATGCCCTGCAACCGCTCGATGTATCGTTTTTCAAACCGCTCAAAACCTATTATCACCAACAAGCTACAGCATGGCAACATTCACATCCCAATCAAGGAATCACAAAAGTCGCTTTCGGAGCACTTTTCCAACGGGCTTGGAATCAGGCTGCCACTGTTGGGAATGCTACAAAAGGCTTCGAAAAGACTGGAATATTTCCACTAAACGCCAATGCAATACCTGACCACAAGTTCATCGGTGATCAAGAGTCGGACATTGTAGAGTCCCAAGTCCAGTCCCCAAGTTCCCAAAAAATGCAGCTACACGTGCAAGCCACAAATACAAAACCACTTGATAATATAGTGCCATCCACAAGTTCACAACAATCTGACGAAGCCCAGCCTCCCACCTGTGCAGAAATAATTAAAGAAATTCTTCCATCACCTTTAAAGTCACCAATTGCTTCTAAAAGAATTCGTAAAGTTTCAAAACTGGCCTTGCATTTAACATCACCTCAGAATAAGACTACTCTTCTCGAAAAAGAAGCAAAGAAGAAATTTAAGGTAGACAATAAAACCAAGGAAAATAAGGAAAAGGCTGTGGGCAAAGAAAACACTATGAAGAAAATGAAGAATAAAGCAAAGCTTGCGATAAAAATTAAGAGTTCATCTCCAAAACATAGAGAGTGGCACTGCATTTACTGTTTCGAAATATTCGTTCATCCACCATCAGAGGATTGGATTCAGTGCAATGCCTGCGAAGAATGGTGCCACGAAAAATGTGCTGATATGGGGGAGGAAAAAGGACCATATGTATGTGAATTATGTGCCGATAATTAAAATTGATCTCATTATTAATTTTTTACTGATTCCAAAGCTATAGTCATAAGAAACTTAAAATTTTGTTACCTACATGTGTACGATCCGATTCACCCCGAAAATTGGGGCGATTCGGATATTTTTCTTTTTTTTAGTTTTTAATAGCTAATTAAGAGAATATATGTATGATTTAAGTTTTCAAATGTTTATTTCATAGCTGATGATACTTCTTACGTTTTTATCAATAAAAATAACATTATATAACACGTTAGTATGATTTGCTCAACCTCAAAGAAAAAGTGATCCGATTCGCCTCGGTCTACCCTATAATACTGCCTGTATTATACAGTGGATCAATATGAAACAACGCCTCTGCAGACTTAATTGTAGAGCTGGTTGCATGTATATGGTTTGATCTATAATATGTTTTAGAAATAAAATAGATTAAATAAAACATAATTGTTTACGTTCATAGTGCCAATGTCAAACACATAATAGTCTGTGATCAAACAGACGCACGGATTAGAAATTGACACCAAAGAATTTTAAAATGTTGCCAGAAATTAATTACTGTTGATAATAATTTAATTAATATATATAATTTAATTAATATATATAAAATTATATTAATTATATTGCCTAAATGTGCTGTGATTTTTTGTAAACCACTTACTGAAAAGTGGGGGCGGCTAGTTTGTTTGATATTTTAAAAAACAAAAACTAAACTTTATTAAACGTGGTAATGCTACAACACAGCCACAGTAGTAATATATAGTAATATTGGAGCTAAAATGTATTGACGGTGTTAGAATATTCACTTCCCATACCATCACACGGATCTCATAAGAGGCAGCAGAGGGGAAGCTAAACCAAGAGATGGCATCTTCTTGGTAACAGCTGAATAAAAATAAAAACTGTGGTTGGCAACTCGCTTGTCAAACGTGGCAAATATCCCCCTTGACTGGACTTTTGATAGGTTATATTGGTAATTGTAATATTGGAGCTGCAGTAGGAATGGGTCATCTTGATTCGACCGGTGAAGAAACACGACCTCCCAGAATATCACACAAAGCATAACGCTGTGTGGTAGGTGATGAAAACCGGAGACTTTATATTGAAGATAAGTACATCTTAGTCCTTAGGGGTAAAAACGCGTATACATTTTACTTTAATTTTATATGAAGGCTTCTATGGGTCACAGTTTTCATTTTAATTATCACCCTTAAAGTTAAAGTCACAGCCTATAAGTCCCACAGCTGGGCACAGGCCTCCTTTTACTTTTGAGAGGGTTTATATTACTATCACCCTTACTGCTTTAGAAATAGATAAGGGAGAAAGATACTTTTCTAAAAGTCTATTTGAATATTTTAGTTTATCAGGGTAAGTTCTGTGTTAGAACTTAATGATTATAGTAAAGAGCCTTTTCATCATTGGCAGACTTGCCTCAAAGTTAGCCTTAAACTTTTATACTAAAATTATAACACTGAGATTGGCTGAACGAAAGCCAACGTTTTAGAAAATTATACTAATTTCCGCCCAGTGGTCGAAATACGACCGTAATTCATAAAATTTGTAGCAAGCTATATTTTACTTTCAACACTTTTTCATTTTATATTTTATACATTAATATATAAAACACAAATATCTAATATTAAAAAAATATTAATTAAACGTTTTTTTGTCGTGATTCACATTACTGATGTTAAAAAGGAAACAATTGAACTCACAAAAATTCACAGCACATTTAGGCAGTCTGTCAGTAATTAATAAATTTCTTTGGCATCAATTTCTATGTGCGTCTATTTGACCACAGACTATTATGTGTTTGACATTGGCTGTTTGAACGTAAACAATTAATCTTTTATTTCATTTATTGTATTTCTAAAACATATTATAGTTAAATGCGTCACTCCTGCTCCATGTAAACTATAACTATACAAAAACTCTTTGTGTGCACAATATACTTAAAATTGGAACAAAGATTTCCCTTCACGTATTAATATCCATGATATTAAGTTAAATACTAAATAATTATAGTTTAGTACACCATAATAATAGGTCCTTACATATGAAATTGTCGTTTTGTACGAGAGGAATATAAAGTCAATTTTTTTTGTAAAATATATTTAATTAATCAAAGTATGCACCGTTGTTATCTACGAATATGCACTTTTGCCATCTCATAGGTATTTCATTGATCCCTTTACTAAAAAAACCATGGGGGCGAAAATCCATAAACTCTTTGAAGGCGGTTTGGACTGCCGCATCGGAGTTGAATTCTATTTCTTGTAAGAAGTTGTCCGAATTCCGGAAAAAATGGTAATCTGTTGGAACAAGGTTCGGGGGAGTACGGTGGATGTCGCAGACATTCCAATTGTAGATCATCTAACTTAGTGGTTGTTTGTTGTGCAGGGTGTGATCTTGCGTTGTCGTGAAGCAGCAGTGACCTAGAGCGATTGCCCAATCTCGATTGTCTAGCAGCTAGTACTTCCTTCATGGTTTTCAGTTGCTGACAATAGATATCTGCCGTAATCGTTTGGTTTAGAAAGCTGTAGTGAACGATACCGGCGGTAGTCCACCAAACACTCACAAGTAAGTTTTTCTGAGTCAATTTTCGTTTAGGGCAGGATTTAGCTGGGTCTCCAGGATTCAGCCGTTGCGACGAGCGCTTCCGATTATCGTACAGTATCCACTTTTCATCACAAGTAATGATTCAATTTAAAATCCCTTCATTTTTGTGTCAGTCGAGCAAAGTAACACAGCAGTCGACGCGTGTTTGCTAGTTCGATTCACTCAATTCAAGAGGTACCCATCGTTCAAGTTTTTTTTACTTTCCTGTAGCAAACAAGTGGATTAATACAGTTTTATCACTTACTCCGAAGCCTGTAGCTATCTCTGAAGTGCTTTGTGATGGATCCGCTGCCACAATAACCTTTAATTCTTCATTTTTCACTTTTATCTCCGGCCGTATATGGGAGGTCCGCATGCATCGCCCGCTCCGCTCCAATAAATAGTTTACTGAATGCCGACGATATTTGGGAGTCCACAGCCCAATATCATACCATGGGTGACATTAATCCTCCGCTCTCCCTTCCCCACCGGCTCCAAGTTAAGTGCTGATTTACCATGTGTACGGCGGTGGAAGAAAACCTACGTGAAGAAACCTGCATGTCTGAGAAATAAAAATATTCCAAAGACATATTAGTTGACAATAGCAGTAGTAGCACGTCGGAATAATTGTTCTGTAACCCTCTTCGAAATGAAAGCAGGCATGTGTAAGATTTTAATATAAATACTATATAATATACTATATGTATATAACTGCCTCGTTGGTCTAGTGGTTGTAGTAGTGCGACTGCTGATCATGAGGTCCTGGGTTCGAATCCCGGGTCGGGCCAAAAAATTGATTATTGAATTTTTTCATCAAGAAATTCTCAGTAGTTGCCCGGAGTCAGGAAGTTGGCGGTGTCTCAGCCCCGTGCCTCGGAAAGCACGTAAGGCCGTTGGTCCTGCGCCTGATCTCTCTCCGGTGTGTCGGTTTACCGTCACATCGGATTATGAGAGTGAGGGAATAGAGAGTGCACCTGTGCTTGCGTATACACTCGGGCACTATAATCCTGTCCTGCGCCGTTGGCTAGCCTCCGTTAAGGCAGGCCGCCGTGGCCGAAATTCAGTCTAGAGGACATTATTATTATTATTATATAATATACCTCTGACATTAGCAAAGCAGTGTCCACTTCTAGTTCGGGTTTCGTGTTTATATTCAACCGATCTAGTTCCAGATCTTTTTGATCTACTTCTGCAGTAATTTCTTGTATTATATGCTTCAAAACTTCTAATTTTTCTTCATATAGTTTTTTCTAAGAAAATTGAGAGATTTATATTTATATTATTTGTATTAGTGTTTGTGTTTTATTATTGTTGAGTTAACCATGAAGTGGCGGGTATGAACATCCACTACCCCATGTCGTTCCGTGGGTGTCGTAAGGACACCAGACAGAGGGAAATTGAAACAGGAGATGGGCAGCAGCATCTTCCTGATAACAACTCAAAATAAAAATAAATATTGCGGTTGCCAATCCGCTTGTCAAGCGTGGCAACTATAGCAGAATCCCGTCTTGGGTATCTTTGAGGGAGGCCTATGTCCAGCAGTGGACTTTTATAGGCTGTATAATGGTAATGGTAATTATTATATAGAACCAAAATGGTACAACTTGGTGGAAATGCAGTACGAATGGGTCGGCTCGATAGAAGAACTTGAGTTAAAGACGATAACCGGAGATTTTTTTATTGGTAACGAGATATTTCATCTTATATATTAGAGATGATATCGCATTTGCATTTTGATTCTTAATTGATGATAGATGAAAGGTACTCGTATTTTCACAGAATCCACTTACCATCAGGTATACTATGTGCCCTTTTGTTACCCTCTATTATCCTCTATAAATATCTCATATTGTTAACTCACTTGCAACAATCTCTTACGCCGAAGTATCAAGTATCTTTCCCCCACGGACAGCAAAATTTTATTCGCGTGAACGAGCTGAGCGTGCGTCGTATACACGCGGCGTTGCAGGCGCGCGATTGTTTTATCGCGTTCACTGAGCTTCCTGCATCGCTCGTCGTAGGCTTGCAGTAAGGTTTCGTAACGCTTTGATAGTTCTTCATATCTGTTGGTTAGAGAAGATGCTAAATATATGAGTGAAAGTAAACTGAGGCCGGACAAAAAGCAGAGAAAATAGAAAATTTGTTTGCCTTTTGAAAATAGTTCACGAACAAATGGTAAGTGCTGCCTTAGATTTTCGTTTTAGTGGTCACATGGCAAAGTGTCTGCGCGGATGTGCTTATTGATATATCTCTAGACAACGTTATTTTATTTTAATAAAACATTCTTCCTTAAAATGAGAATTAAGTAAAGGAAGAATTGAGAATCAGGATACTAATAGAGAATTTTTTTTAAAGGCTGGCATTGTACCTGCAACTCCTTTATTTTACAAAAAAGTTCGCTAAATTTAACAGCTTGTTAAATAGAGAGAGAACAGTCTTCAAGAATTTTAAGGCATACTAAAACATCTGACAGATAGAATCAAAAAGCTTGTTGTCTAGATTATATCTGAACAGAATTACGTGGCTAGCGAACAGTTCAATGTTGCGGTTACTCATGCGAGTGAGAACGAGAGCCACGAGCTAGTTCACTCGCAGAGTACTGTCTTGATTTTTTTAATAATACTAAAGTGATAAAGGAACTTACAGTCCACGTGGTGGCACGTGGTAGCTGCAATTTATGAAAACCTGCAACCAACTTAATAAAAAAGGCTCAGATCCGTTGTCACTTAAATAGAATGCTCTAAAGTCTGTGATTACAATTGCCTGTCTATACCTTCAGATCGGAACACATCAGTTCACGCGTTGCTTTTTGCGGTAGAAATAGGTAAGAGGATAAAGGGTTCTACCAATGATTATTTTCATTGCATAAACGCTTTATACGTGAGTACTTTCATATCAATATCACGTTATGTGTATGATATTTTGTGAAGAGACTTTTCCGTAACCACAACTCTAGAAACACGATAGGCATTTTGATAATCACTGGTCTAAGTATTTGCATTTATGTTTTTCTTCATATATGAGAAACCAAAAGATTTTCTTTAGATGGCTCTTTAACACCAAAGAGACGGAGAGGTTCAAGGTTTCAAGGCCATATCATGACAAAGATTTTAAATGTAAAATTAAATTGAAGACTTACTGATATTGTAAGCACACGATGCTCATGGTAGACCAGGATTCCACCAAGTCAACTTGACTTCTAGACGATTTTGTGTTACCTGTAATAGATATAAGTAAATATATTATTAATATTATCATTTATATATACATTAGCATCACCTTCATATCCTTGTTAGCCTACTTCAGGAAAGGAGGGGCTGGTTTGTCAGCACTGGCTCGACTGTATGTTTTAATGTAGGTTACTAGGCTGCACTAAAAGTATCGGGAATGGAATATTTCCACTGTTCCTGTCATATTAAAATCTTTTTAATTGAAAACTCCTTGGTTTTGAAAATCGAATACCATTTATTTATTTAAAAAAAGATTCTCGGTCTTGTTACAAGGTTTTGTCAAACTTGTTTAGTCGTTGAGAAAATGGAATTGACTCGAGAAAATGTAAGAGCGATGATTTATAATGACTTTCGAAGTGGTTTAACACAAAAACAGTGTGTCGACCGGATGATTTCTGCAATTGGTGATGAAGCCCTATCCAAAACCACAATTTATCGCTGGTTTGCTGAATTTCAACGTGGACGTGTCAAGCTCAGTGATGATCCCTGTCAAGGTCGTCCAAAAACTGCAGTCACCCAAGAAAACGTCGATGCTGTGCGTAAGCTGATTGACGAAGATCGACATGTGACATACCGCGAAATTTAGACAACTTTAGATATTGGCATGAGTGAAATACAAATAATCTTACTTGAACAATTAGGTGTAAAAAAGTTGTTTTCCCATGGATACCGCATTCGCTCTGTGAAGAGCAAAAAAGCGGCTCGCGTTACTTGGTGCGTCAGAACTCTCGAAAGATTCCACGCAGGATCCTCAAATGCTGAATACAACATCGTATCAGGTGACGAATCCTGGATATACACGTACGAATCCGAAACAAAAAACCAGCCACGAGTTTGGGTGTTCGAAAATGAGGCCAACAAAAATTGTTCGTTCACGGAGTGTTGCAAAAAAAATGGTGGCCATATTTGTCTCCAAAACCGGCCATGTTACGACTATTCCTCTTGAGTGACAAAGAACGGTTAATGCAGAATGGTATTCTAGCATTTGTTTGCCACAGGTCGTTTCTGAACTCCGTAAAGAGAACTGCAACCACCGCATCATCCTCCATCACGACAATGCGAGCTCTCACATCGCACACAGAACAAAAGAGTTTTTAGAGCAAGAAAACATAGAATTATTAGACAATCCGCCGTACAGCCCCGACCTAAGCCCTAATGATTCTAACTTTCCCTAAAATAAAGAATAAATTGCGTGGACAGAGATTTTCATCACCTGAACAAGCTGTGGACGCTTACAAAACGGTCATTTTGGAGACCCCAACTTCCGAATGGAATGGTTGTTGAAATTTCGAGGAGAATACTTCGAAAAGCAATAAATACATTTTTAAATAGTAATGTTGTGTCACTTCCTTGATTCCCGAAATTTTCAGTGCCGCCCTCGTAGACGATATCTTAGTCAATTTTGAAACAATTTTAATTGATTGAATTGATTGTTTTCATATTAAACAATACTTCAGGCTAATATATGGTATTATGTATGGTAATACATATAAATTTGGAAAAGCACTTCAAATTGAAACAAAGTAACGATCAACATCGATTTTTCATATACTCGTATGATGGAGTAAACGAGCATGCAGCACCATTGATAATGTTTGATGACCGTTGATGCGCATTTGCTACAGGAATTGGGGATATTTTGCCGGTCTTTAAAGAACGAGAGGCTCTGGCGACGAATCGATTAGATCGTCTTCCAACGCAGCGGTGAAGAGTTTCGGGGGATATAACGTCACCCTGTCTTACACCTCTCTGCAGTTGGATAGGTTTCGAACTCTGGTTCTGTACTCGGATAGCCATCGTAGCCCTACTGTATAAACACTTCAGCATTTCGATATACCGACAGTCAACTTGGCACCGCTGAAGGGACTGTAGCACCGCGCAAATTTCGACGGAATCAAAGGCCTTTTCATAGTCCACATACGCCAGGCAAGTGGCAGATTGTACTCTTTGGAATTCTGTACAATGTATATGTAAAATACTGATTTCTTAAGTTTACGCGAACACTACACATTGAATAAAACTATTATTTACGGATTTTATCGCGTTTAATTACTTTAATTTATTTTTATTATTATCCCGACGTTTCGGGTGCTTTACAGCGCCCATGGTCACGGGGGGACTGAGATGTTTGACGTCCCAATGTCATAGTTAGTCCGGCTACCTTCAGTTTTTTAATATTAATTTTTGGTCCGATTTACGCAAAACGAGCTTATAGTATCATGAAGTCTTGCAGTGGTATGCTTGGGTTTGGGTTTAATTTTGTTGATTATAGGATCCCAAGCAGATGGTAGCACCCAACCATCTTCTCTATTGAAATTTGGATGTTTTTTTAATTTCAATAGCCTCGCGTATCATCCTTGGTAGGAATCGGTGTTCTTTTGCGAGAATTTGTGGTTTATCAAATCTAATGTAATGGTGGGGACGATCTTGAACATGTTCGCAGAAGTCTGCAGTCTGCGAACATGTTCAAGATCGTCCCCACCATTACATTAGATTTGATAAACCACAAATTCTCGCAAAAGAACACCGATTCCTACCAAGGATGATACGCGAGGCTATTGAAATTAAAAAACATCCAAATTTCAATAGAGAAGATGGTTGGGTGCTACCATCTGCTTGGGATCCTATAATCAACAAAATTAAACCCAAACCCAAGCATACCACTGCAAGACTTCATGATACTATAAGCTCGTTTTGCGTAAATCGGACCAAAAATTAATATTAAAAAACTGAAGGTAGCCGGACTAACTATGACATTGGGACGTCAAACATCTCAGTCCCCCCGTGACCATGGGTGTTGTAAAGCACCCGAAACGTCGGGATAATAATAAAAATAAATTAAAGTAATTAAACGCGATAAAATCCGTAAATAATAGTTTTATTCAATATGTAAAATACTGTAAAATGTATGTATGTGGTCTATGGTACTGAAGCCTTTTCGGAAACCGGCTTGTTCGGGAGGCTGGAAATCGTCGAGTCTGCTTGCGAGACGATTCGTAATGACTCTCGAAAACAGCACGTAGACGCGGCTCAGAAGGGAAATCGGTCTGTAGTTCTTCAAGAGAGCGTTGTCGCCTTTCTTAAAGAACAAGACCACCGCACTTCTGCTCCACGCCTCCGGTGTAGTGCCACTATGGAGGTCGGAATTGAAGAGCTTCTGAAGGACTTCAAGTACCAGTGTTCCACCCGCGTTCAGAAGCTCCGCTGTAATTCCATCCTCGCCTGGGGCCCTGCCGTTTTTAAGGTGCTGGAGAGCCATTCTAATCCCGCTCAGACTGACGTCCGGGATATCATCGGAATACTGTCGGATAAGACTTGCTCTTGGATCGTTACTCACACTTGCGTGTAGCTCCAACGATGATGTGTACAGCTGCCCATAGAACCTCTCAGTCTCACTCAAAATCTCAGGTGTCCCGGAAACGATGCTGCCACATTCAGTCTTCAGCTTTGACAGTTGGCTCTTTCTGGCAGACAGATCTCTGGCAAAGACTTTGGAGCCCTGGTTCCGCTAGATCGCTTCTTTAATACGAGCAGTATTAAAGTTGCGTAAGTCTCGCCGCATGCATTTGGAGATCTGTCTGTTCAGTTGCCCGTATGCTGTCAAATTTGTTAACGATTGCAGCCTCATCTCCCGACTAACAGCCATGAGATTAAGAGTGTGATCGGAGAGTTTTTGTGTTCTTCTGTGGCGGGTCTTGCAGAACTTAGTTCCGACCGTATGGACAGTTTCCACTAGCTTGTCATTCATATCGTCCGCCGCATTTCAATCTACTAGACACTGAAAGCGGTTTTGTAAGTCGAGCTGAAAGGTTTCGGGATTTTGAATTAGAGTACGAGGGGGACGGTGCGTTGAGTTCGTTAGACGAGACCTCTCCAACTTAACGTTTAGGTTCAGTGTGCCTCTAACCATTCGGCGATCGCTGCCAGTTTTACCCTTGCGATCACTGAGATATCACTGAACAGTTGGCGTCTGGTCGTCATAATGAAGTCAATCTCATTTTCTGTCGAACCGTCGGGGCTCGGCCAGGTCCACTTCCTGTGACGCCGCTTCTGGAAGAAAGAGTTCATCATAAAGAGTCCCTCTTTCTCCATAAAGTCGGCCAGCTGCTGGCCCCTTCGATTCCGTTGCCCTACTCCAAATTTCCCTAACTTCAGCTCACCGTTTTCTCTTGTGCCTAGTTTTGCGTTGAAGTCGCCCATCAACACCGTATAGTAGGTTTTGGAGGAATGCATGGCTCTGGAAATATCCTCATACATTTCCTTCACCTCCTCATCGGGATGTGCCGAGGTTGGTGCGTAGACCTGTATGACCTTCAGCGAATACCGTTTGGTGATTCTGAGTATCAGGTACGCGACCCTCGTCGACACACTCCTAATCTTTACAACGTTATTGACGAGAGACTTGTGGACGATAAATCCGATACCTCCTTGGGACAGATGGTCGCCCTCCCGGTGATAGAACAAGTTGCCGGACTCGAGGATTACCGTGTCCTCCCCCTCTCTTCGGACCTCGGAGAATCCAATAATATGCCAGCGCAACTTGCCTACCTCTTCTTCCAGCTCCAGTATCTTCTCATCAGTCATCAGGGTACGTGCGTTATATGTTGCCGGGTCGAGTCGTCGTAGGCGGCAAGCGAACCTCCACCGGAGATTCTTAGCACCCCCTGAATAACAGAGAATGCCTATTAATGAGAAGAGAATGCCTATTAATGAGAAGAGAATGCCTATTAACTTGTAAATGATACAGCAGGTGCACTATTTCAGAGATGATGACGATATTTTATTAACAGACAGTCACCTATGCGAAGTCTTACCCAACCTGTATTCGATGTCTTCGTCTCCTTTTCCAATGAAGGTTCACTCTCCCACCAATCATTAAAATTATGTGTGTGCGAGTGAGACGACTTGCACCGCAACAGCTTCTTCTCATACTTGCTACTTTTTTGCAGGCAACGTTCTAATCCGTTTAATAAATTTTGTGCGTTTTGAAGCCCATTCAAAAAGTTCTTATGTTGTAAAAAGGACGTCTGTAAGGCATTTTTATATAAATATTTACACAAGAAAAACATAAATGCAGTTGCAATAAAACAATATTATTTTAAGTAAGTATATTATATAATCGTTGGTGGATCTGTACAGGGTCGTGTAACTTCTGAAAGACTTGATCGATTGGGGTCATATTAACACATTTTTTTTTTCATAAAAATGAAGTGACAATCGAAACTACAGTTTAACTGAACTCAAACTAAGAAGCAGCTTACTTCAAACAAAGATGGCTACAGCCTTCTGCGCATTTGCGTAGTCACTTCTGAGGACTAAAACGCAATGCCTCACAGCCTGTAATTCTAACTCTGGCTCTCTACCAGTGCTATTTAGATAGTTCGACTCGATGGAACGATAGTTCCGACTCTATTTGTTAGGGTTCATAGCATGCTAGGATCCGATAATTAAGGATGTTGTTTTTTTTCTTTACTTTTTTTTCCAATTTTAGAACGATAAAATTTAGATATGGAAGAGTACCTCTTGGCACAAGTAAACATAATACTTAAAATGTTTGGTCCCAATCTTTGATTGTAATAAAACAACTATCATTGTTATAGAAATAAATATTTTTTGATTTCCGATTTTGATAAATGGCGCAGTAATCAAATTATTAACACATTCTATGTTTATGAACCAAGACTAAATTCGCAATATTGTTACGAGCTTGGGGTTTGTGACAACAAAAACTGCTGATTAAATTACCAAAATTGACACTATAATTACCGATCACCATTACAACTTAAAACACACTAATAATAAAACACAATTGAACTATTAATTACTTTATTTCGTAGTTATATCGTTTCGAACTATTCGCTTGTATACCCAATTCAAAACTGCCTCGGTCGCGGTCCTTACCGGCCTTACATATAGGGCCTCTTCTACTGAAACATCTAGTATGTTCTAGTACATACCGGTTTCGGGTGACTAGGTGTAGAAACTTCTAGTATGGAATTTTCTAGAAAGCTCTCCTAGGTATGCTACTCGATACTAAATGGCGCCAGTGGTAACTCGCCATATACCAGGTATTAATTATGGCGCACAACACTGCCCCCTTCTAAGACGTGCTCGTCCCGAGAATTATCGCCCCCATAATAACGCGCCAGTCAATCCACATGGACGATCTTAGGAAGGTGCACAAGGTACACCTTTCTGTATCCGGTAGGTTACGTCATTGATCCTCGTCACAATCCGGTATGATCCGTCCTATTTAGCTTGAAGCTTAGGAGATTTTCCTTTGCTGCGGACTGGATTGTACAACAACATTAGTGAACCCTCGTCGAACCTTTTGTTGTTAATTTGTCATACCGGGTTTTCATCTTTTCAGACATTTGCTGGCCCGATTGTCTGTCGTGTTCATAAATGTCATTCATTTTGTTCCTTCCGTTCAGACGGCGGTAGTCAACACAAAACCACACACTGCCGTCCTTCTTCTTTACTAGCACCACAGGTGAACACCATGGACTAGATGAACGTTCAATAACACCATTCTTCACCATTATCTCGTATTAACTAAAGTCTTGGTGGATATGAATGTGTGCGAAAGCGTTCCCGGAGCCCTGCCTAATATGCGACGAAAGTGGAACACCCATGGAGTTGCGCAAGGCGGGTATGCGTATTGCGTAGGCATGTAAAATAAAAGGTAATACTTTGTTTAAGTTATACGTTCATGAGGTATATTCATTATTTATATATAAAATTAAAGCCTTTTTTCTGAGCATGTTGCAATACGGCTATCAAAGTGGCCGCAAATAAGAACTAGCTGTTATGCCCCAGCTACACGCTCCGTCTTGCCTGCGCAGTCCGGGCCTGTGCAGGCGTCCAGGAAAACCCTTCTTTAAAAAAGCAACAAAAAGAAAGTAGTTTTTCAATTAATAAATGAAAGCTTCTTATCTTACTTATTTTATGATTTGAATTGAATTCAGAAAAAACCCTGAATAATTCCTTTTTCATTATTTTGTTGCTTTTTTACAAGTAAACCATAATATAAGGCTCCGTTTAAATAAAACCTCTTCTGGCCACATCGTGACGTGACTAGCTCTCAAAACACTTTGAGGTTTGCACAGTCCAGTTTACACAAACTTACCTGCACGAGCCGCTGTACAGTCATGACTGCACAGGCCCGGACTGCGCAGGCAAGACGGAGCGTGTAGCCGGGGCATTAAAGATAGATTAAAGTAAAAGAGTATTAGCGCGCTACAACATTCGTTAGACGAGGATGGCAATTGCCAGCTGTCCGCGTTTGTGCTTACATGCGTCGGCAGCTAGTGTTCTCAACCACCGGCGCGATCTGTGGTTGGAACGACTTTATAATACTCCAAAAAAATAATTTTAATTTATAAATTCTTGTTTAGTTATTTTTAAATTACACAGATATAACAAAACATTCTTAAATAAAAAATTAAGTTGTCTTTTCTTTATTAAATTATAACAAAAAATGAATATTTATAACTCACTTTAATCTATCTTTAACAGCTAGTTACCCGTATTCGTTTAATTTAAGATCTAAAAAATGTATATACGTCATGTAATGTATAACTGTAACAAAGTATTACCTGTTTACACCTGGCTGCAGAGAGGTTGCGGCCAACTGCGCTATGTACTGCATACAAGTTTCCAAGTTCTTTAATATTTCTGTAAAGTGTTATATAACTTATTTAAAAACAAGTAAATTATTTTTTTCCGAAAACGTTACTCAATTAATATCATTTTAATTAAAAATACTTGCGGCCACATTTCGATAGGCGCACTTGCAAAAATGTGTTCCCCCACATAAATATACATTAAAATTAATTAGGTTTTGATTAAAAGCTATATGAACGTAGTAATCTTGTGGCTAGATAATAGGCTATCACTATCACATTTTACACTGGTATTATGGAGTGTAGAAGTAAGGAGTACAGACTGTGTATTAAAAAGTGTCCATAGAATGCCGGGTAACTACGGGGTAAATTTTAAAGAACGCACCGAAAAATATTAGTGGGATAGACGACTTTTTCGAGGTTATATTTACTAAATAAAATTATTTTAGATTTTGGAGCTACTGAGCAGTTTAGCAGCACACTTAAACCGTCGACAACTGCTAAGTTCATTTCATCCCAGTAGCTACTCCAGCGCTGTTGTGGAGAGTTTTTGAACTGTTATTTACTGCTTACAGATGGCCACTTTTTCAACTATTCTACTATGGGAGTTGGTACTCCTTACTTCTACACTCCATAATTGGTATATATACAGTAATCTATGCTACACTGGTTTCAAGTACTCTGTGACTGCTTTCCATCACCCACAGAGCGTAATGGAATGTAGAACATACCCGCCTAAGGGGTATTAGTGTTCTGTGATGTAGAATGAGCATGCTTGTGCCGCCATCAAATGGTTCATCTAAATTTAATGTTACTTACAGATTTTGCGCTAATTTTCTCACGTTGTGAATTTTGAGGTATAAAGAAATTGTTTTTAACATTATATCGATCCATTAATTGCCTCAATTTATGTGGTTTTAAGAAAACGTGTTATTGTAATTCGAGACTCTGTGATGACAATAATGTTTGACAATTGAATGTGGCATTTGGCAAAGAGTATATAATCACTAGGTCAGTATGTTAGCACTGAATTCTATTATTATACAGGCTGTATGGAAAATGGGTCCACATCCTGAAGGGGACGATACCTTAAATCATTTAGAACATATTAATGTAAACTTGTATATAAACTTGTAAAAGACAAAGTCTGCTCCTTTTATAATATTAAATTTCTAAGGTTTTTAAACAAACGAACTCATTTCTGTTCAATAAATTGCTAATAGTGTCCAGTAACAGTTGATATAGTACCATACAGTGGACGATATGAATGACAAGCTCGTGGTAACCTTCCATGCGGTCGGAGCTAAGTTCTGCAAGATCCGCCGCAGAAGAACATAAAAACTCTCCGATCACACTCTTAATTTCATGGATGTTAGACGGGAGATGAAGCTGCAGTTCTCAGAATATTTGACAGCATACATGCAACTGAACAGACAGATTTCCAAATGCATGCGACAGGACTTACGCAACTTCAATACAGCTCGTGTTGAAGAAGCGATTGAGCGGAACCGGGGCTCCAAAGTCTTTGCCAGAGATCTGCCTGCCAGAAAGACCCAACTGTCAAGGCTGAAGACTGAGTGGTCGTTTGCGAGACATCTGAGATTTTGAGTGAGATTGAGAGGTTCTATGGGCAGCTGTATACATCATCGTTGGAGCCACACGCAAGTGTGAGTAACGATCTAAGAGCAAGTCATATCCGACACTATTCCGATGATATTCCGAACGTCAGTCTGAGCGAGATTAGAATGGCTCTCCAGCACCTTTAAAACGGCAGGTCCCCAGCAGGCGAGGATGGAATTACAGCGGAGCTTCTTAAAGCGGGTGGAAAACCTGTACTTGAAGTCCTTCAGAGGCTATTTTAATTCTGTCCTCCACGGTGGCACTACTCCCGAGGCGTGGAGCAGAAGTGAGGTGCTCCTGTTTTTCAAGAAAGGTGACAACGTTCTCTTGAATAACTAGAGACCTATATCACTTCTGAGCCGCGTCTACGTGCTGTTTTCGAGAGTCATTACGAATCGTCTCGCACGCAGACTCGACGACTACAAACCTCCTGAACAAGCCGGTTTCCGAAAAGGCTTCAGTACCATAGACCACATACCTTCGGAAAATTGTACAGAAGTCAGTACAATTACAGTACAATCTGCCACTTTGCCTGGCGTATGTGGACTATGAGAAAGCCTTTGATTCCGTCGAAATTTGGGCGGTGCTACAGTCTCTTCAGCGGTGCCAAGTTGACTGTCGGTATATCGAAGTGCCGAAGTGTTTGTACAGTATGGCTACGATGGCTATCCGAGTACAGAACCGGTATAATACCTATTCAACTGCAGAGAGGTGTAAGACAGGGTGATGTTACATCGCCGAAACTCTTCACCGCTGCATTAGAAGACGTTTTTAAGCTACTGGACTGGAAAGGATACGATATTAACATCAATAGCGATTACATCACTCACCTTCGACTTGCCGACGCGACGATATCGCCCTTATGGCGGAATCACTGGAGGACGTAAGCACTATGCTCAATGACCTCAATAGTGCCTTCCAGCGGATAGGTCTTAAGATGAACATGGACAAAACAAAGATCATGTTTAATGTCCTTGTCACACCTATGCCGGCAATTGTTGGGAGCACTAAGCTCGAAGTTGTTGATGAGTACGTTTACCTGGGACAAATAGTCCGTCTAGGTAAGTCCAACTTCGACCGAGAGGTCAATCGGCGGATTCAAATCGGCTGGGCAGCGTTCGGGAAATTACGTTACATCTTCTTGTCAGTTATACCTCAAAACCTGAAAATGAAATTGTACAACCAGTGCGTGTTGCCAGTGATGACCTATGGAACTGAGACGTGGTCCTTCACTGCTGGCCGTATTAGGACGCTCAAGGTTGCTCAGCGAGCTATGGAGAGGGCTATGCTCGGAGTTTCTCTGCGTGATAAACTCAGAAATGAGGATATCCGCAGTAGAACCAGAGTGATCAACATAGCCCAAAAGATTAGTGAGCTGAAGTGGCAATGGGCCGGCTATATAGCTCGAAGAACCGACAACCGTTGGGGGAAATAGTTTCTCGAGTGACAGCCTCGTACCGGTAAAAGAAGTGTAGGGCGACTCCTCTTTAGATAGTGTGACGACCTGGTAAGCCATGCAGGAATTCTATAGATGCAGATGGCTTAGGACCGTGCTTTGTGGCATACCTTGGGGGAGGCCTATGTTCAGCGGTGGACTTGTTGGTGACTTCAGGGCTGTAATGATGATGATGATCATGATGAACAGTTGTTATGTTATTATTTTTTATTTTTGTAGTGTGTGATTGCTCAAACAAAATAATTCGCAAGCATCTTCATCATCAGAAAAACATTCTACCCATATTAAAGTTAAAGAACCAAAAAAAAGGTAATGTTGTATTTATGCAAATATAAAAAGATAGCATTTATTGTTCGAACCTTTTTAAAAAGATGCTTAGTTATTGCCTTTTCTTTTGAGGTGTTATTTACGCAGATATCTCATCAACTCTTGGAATTAACCATCTCCATTTAAATTATTTTGGCGCTGATAGTAAGTAGAAGTGAACGTGCACGGAATTAATAATAGAGAAAAGACAGTGTGACAAAATAAATCGATATAAATTGTATATTCAGGCCTACCATTCACCATAAAATAAATGAAAGTATCAATTAATACTTATTTCTTTGACACAAGCTTTATACCTCATAAAAAACTAAAATCGATACTGCATTAGTCTATCTACGTTTTTATTCTTGACTATAGAACGAATTTTGTTCCGGGCTTCACCATTGGTTATGTATGGTTCATTTGAGAGGTTTAAAAAGATCCAGTGAGTAGAAAAACTTGGAGTAGGTAACTACAAAATAAAATTTAAAATTATTTTGTAAGGAATTTATTGTTAGCCATTCATTTAGTCCTCGGAATAGAGAAAATCAACAAGCTGCCACAACATAATGTCAATATTAGCAATATCGGTAGGTACAATAAGAATTTTACAAACTTTACGTTACAATAAAGTATTATACCATACCACAAATCATTGACGTCGTAATCAATTTGCTTCGGACGCCAATTCACAAGTTTTATCCGTTTTAGTCACAGTTTTGGTATAGAGTCAGTTAAAAACCTGTAAATTAATAATTATTTGATAATTATCTATTGTTAGCGACTTTCATTGTTTTAAACAGAGATAGGTAGGTAGAAAAAAGTATCGACAAGTATTATTAACAAGGAACTCGTCAACCCTATTGAATTTTATTGTTTATCAATAATATATAACTTAAAGCCAAACATGTTAGGAATTACATTTAATAAGTGACAATTTTTTAAAGTTCAAGTTAAACAGCCTTTATACGTCCCGCTGCTGGGCACAGGCTTCCCCTCCTTTCTGAGAGGGTTTTAGGGCAAGGAAGTTGTCCGCCAAGCTGCCCCAATGCGTGTTAGCGAACTTCACGTTTTTGAAAATATTTTTTTTTCTTATTTCTCGGACATGCAGTTTTCCTCACGATGTTTTCCTTCACCGCCGAGTACCTGGTAAATCAATCAGCACTTAAATTGTAATTAACAATCTCATTCGTGCCGGCGCGGCGGGGATCGAATCCGCCGGTTTGCTCGGGTACTGTGAAATTTACTCCGAGCGCTAACCATCAGAGTTACCACGGCTCACAAATTTTTAAAGAGCCCATATTATCAAATAGTTTTAATAATAATATATACTGTAAATCCCGTTACTTGTGTGTTACCACATGTTACCACACTTCCGTGCTGGTAACGAATTTTACATTGTCATTGTCAACGATTTAAATCTTTGGTCATTGTTACGAAAACTACTTTCTATTATATTACTAACATGTAACATGAAACATAACTGAACTACACAACACACTCTTTTCCTCTTTTAAAACTTTAAAATACTCTTAAACGTTTTGAGTAAAACATCGCCCATTTGCAAATTATGCCAATCCAGCGTAGGTACTAGTATATACGGACGTCAGTTAATGGTGGCAAAATATTTTTGGGCGCTAAATTGACCGCTTGTAGCAAACTTCTATGTATACTTTTATGTTCTAATAGACGGGATCTGCGGCCTGAATAAATTGCGCACTATACCTACTGTCAATTCTCCGTAACTTCTTCAGTCATCTGCAAGTGGGCGAGACAACGACTACGCAGTAGTCGTTGGGGCGAGAAGACTATTTCATTGTGAATTTCGGTAAACATTCATTTTTTTCATGCTTTTTCATGTAAAATATTATATTATTTGTTATGTATCAATATCCGGAATCCATCTTGAGTCAAGCACTTGTCTTTCTGCCTAAAGTCAGCACTTCCGGCTACCTTACCTCCATGGAGGGGGCCCCCACCACTGTTTTTGCTTTGTTATTTAAGTAGTGATGAGCACCAGGTCTCGTCATTATAGCGTTGTTTTTCGCGCCTTTTACAAGTCAGCCTTTGTAAGCACGAAAAAGTTTCAATTTTACTAAAACTAAGTGATAAATAACTACCCTACTGATAAAGTATGGACGAACAAAGTGTCGACGAAGTTACATTATTAAATTCTCAAAAACGTGTGCGTACTTCATCATCGAGTTCGGATAGCAGTGATTCGTCAGAAAACAGTGCTTGCGGTCAACAAGGAGACACAAGTAAAGAAAAATGGATCAAACCGTGAGTAATGAACATTTTGATTTTTATACCAGCAAGTGGGCTTTTTAACTAATATTATTACAAAATCTAGTGAAGTTATATGCCAAAATCAAAACATAGTCCCTTCACTTAATCTTAACTTGCACCGACCTACAACAGAAGGCGGTGACAAAATAAACCAGCTCAAGCTATAAGATTTAAGTACTACGGTAAAAGATCCTATTTACCCACGTGTAAATGAAATACATTTAAAGAAATTAGTAGAATTACAGCCTTTCAATTATGAGGATTGGTATGCTGTACGGTTTATCGATGCCCATAAAAAATATTTATCTACCCTCGGTTTTGTCGAACTTGCTGTAAATGATTCGCTAAAACGATATAAATCTGCAATGTTGCGTGATGATCCTCGTTCTTATTTGCTAGAACGTTCCTTCGCCGGATTAACTAACGCCTTACTTTGCCACACACAAGCACTAGTAGGATTCTCAACAAATATTGACTCCAAATACATTATTTCATAAAAAACGTTATTTTCTAAGGAGTGACCATATAGCAAAGTAACTGAACATTTGTTTTAAATAGTTTGTGGTAGACGAGCGGATCTTGTTAACTTACGCAGAGGTTCATTCTCAGAAACTCTGTTCAGCGACTATTCCATTCAGACCTACCCTCGGAAAATTGGAGGGGCAGATAAATTGACTCACTTAATCCCGATCAACCTCTTACTCAAAAAGAATTTTTTGTATGCAGAATCAAAAGGCATCGACAGCTAAACAAGCTGATGATATATTTTTTCATCGAAGCAATCCCTCGAAAAAGAGGAAAACGTGCACCACGCCCATCCAACCTAACGAATCAAGATAAATCGGGCAAAAATAAACAAAGATGAAAGAAATCGCAGTCGCATTCTTCCTTTAAAGATGACCATCGTAAATGACTCGTCAATGGCGGCTGTCTGAAACAATTTCAAAGTGTTTGGAGCAATTTAGGCGCGCCGGAACAAATATGCAGGCTATTAAGCGGCTCGTACATCCCATTCATACTCAAGTCGCCTCCAATACTTCTAAATTAAATTGGGATTCAGAACTACAGGACCAAAATTGCCTTAAATATGACTCGTCAAATTCAAAGTATGTTAAAGTCCGGAGTACTCGAACAGGCGGAGCCGAGTGCCAGTTTCCTTTCCACATCCTTTTTGGTGCCAAAACCAGACTGCAGCTACCGTCCAATATTCAATTTGAAACAAATGAACAGGTTCGTCAAAACGAAACCCTTCAGATTGTTCAGCCACTTTCGAGTACCCACCTTGCTGCAGCATCAGGATTGGATGGCAAAATTAGACCTAAGCCAAGCCTACTTTCACGTTCCGATTGCTCGGCGTCATCGAAGATACTTGAGACTAAATTATCACATCAATTCTAACCATCACCAACTATTCCAGATTACCTGCTTACCGTTTGGCCTTTCCTCTGCACCGAGAACGTTTGCCTCAATAACAAAGTAGCATAATCTTATGGCCAGCTTTTTGGTTCGAAAATGGACAGCATTAATCGTAGACGGTCCGGTTGGAGGCTTAAAGAACATATTGATAAAAAATAGAATATTATTTTCTGGATAAGACAATTATTAAAGATATCTAAAAATCGCAGAAAAGGCTATAAATCATATATTTATTACAGCTGGAGGTGACGCTAAGCCAGCATCCCGTACTGTAATTGCTGGGTGAGTAAAATCCCTTTTGAGAGAGGCGGGTATCGAAGCTACCCCTGGTTCAGTAAAATCAGCAGTATCTTCTTTAAATTAGAAAATTTTTCTCTAGATAAAATTCTTGCGACGGGTAGTTGGAAAACTGTGCACACATTTCAAAAGTAATATTAAAGGAAATTGCGGCAAATAATTCTGTATAGTTGTCAAATTATTTCGAAGCCTTTAATTGATAGAGCAAATAATATATTAGTTTGATTTATTATTGTAATTAACAAAATCAAAACTTATTGTCATGATAAGTGTGTGTAAGTGAATATAATCAGATAATGCAATTGTGGTGTAATTATAATGTTTGTTGCTGTGCATGACTCTTGCAATAATTCTTTTATTGTTTACCTTACACACGTAAATAACAATCATAAGTTATTAGCACCAGGTGATAACAAAACACATCACTCAAGATGGATTCCGGATATTGACACATAACAAATAATAAGAGTTTTACCATAAAATAAAACTTACCTAATTATTATTTTTTAATCAAAATCCGGAATCCAGGTAAGGGCTACCTGGTGCATCCTCAGTGCCATAATGACGAGACCTGGTGCTCATTACTATTTAAATAACAAAGCAAAAACAGTGGTGGGGGCCCCCTCCATGGAGGTAAGGTTGCCGGAAGTGCTGACTTTAGGCGGAAAGACAAGTGTTTGACTCAAGATGGATTCCGGATATTGATTAAAAAATAATAGGTAAGTTTTATTTTATGGTAAAACTCTCTATTTAAGAAGTTAATAGTTTTTGAAAATTTGTTCTTTTAGGTACATTTTAGAGACACTTATCTGCGTTGGCAATCGTTCGTGCTACAATAAAAACAAACATTCTAAGTATACCTTTTATCGCATTAATTAAACTGATTTTAACGTGCACGGACACATTCGTAAGATTCGATCGGTAGGCAAAAACGTTGTTGTACATGAGTCACATTAATTTCCAATAAAAGTAGAAGCCTTATTTACTTGTATTTTCAAGAACTGCAATAACGGTAGGTATATCATTATCATGATTTATATATTTGAATTTAAGTTTAACATTTAGCAACCCATTGAAATATAACCCTGTGTATCTACAACATTTTATTTGTTATTAGAGCAGTAAATGAGCTCATCTATATTATGATAAGTAGCCTGCAGCCTTTGGACCACTTTGGGCGTAAACAAATGCCCGACCTTTATATAATTACGAGTATATTCTCCAACTCTTCGAGCCAAAAAGTTCAGCCCAAATTCTATTATACCCAGATCGACTCCGAAATTCATTAATAAAAATATAATTAAAGGTGTATTTACAGGACTAGCTGTATCGGCTTTATGTTATGGGGGAGTTCTTCGTTTTTCTGCTATGACCGATGCTAACTTGGTGCAGATGTCTGATCATCTGTCTCTAATTCTCGACGCTATGGTTGATGAGATCAGACAACTGTACGCAACTTATGTAAACAATAACTATTAATATAAATTTCCCAATAAAGATTGAACTGTTGTATTAAAAAAATTGTGCAAGAAAAAAAAAGCTTGAATTTTTATCAATTTATATAGTAATTTATATTAGTATCCAGAAATATTTACCCAAGTGTATTCTCCCACGTATAGGTAAGCACATGCCCCCCATTGATTTCGAAATCATCAAATGCATCTAGCCGTTTGAGGAGTTCAATGACAAACACAGGTACAGAGGTATTATATACTATTACTTACTATACCTAAAGATTTTTGAAATAATAAGGAAGAGGTACTGTGTTAATTAAGTATTTTTACGAGCTTGGGGTTCGTGACAATAAAAACTGCAGATTGAATTACCAAAATTGACACTTTAACTACCGAACTCCAATTAAAACTTAAAACACAGTAATAATTAATTACACTTAGTTCACTTTATTTCGCTCCGAAGTCTTCGCTTGATCGCCAATTCAATACTGCCCCGGTCGCGGTCCTAAACGCCTTTATATAGGACCTTTTCTACTGAAACATCAAGAATGCTCGAACATATACCGGTCCCGATCGACTAGGTGTAGAAAATTTCAGTTCCCAGTTCCGCCACGCGACTAGATGTAGTGGGAAAGTTCTAGCATGGAACTTTCTAGAAAGCTCTCCTCGTTCTACTAACCGACACTAGATGGCGTAGCATTAATTATGGCTTACAACACTGTCCTCTCCTAAGACATGCCCGTCCCCAGCATTATCGGCCCCATAATAACGCGCCAGTCGATCCACATGTGCGATCCTAGGAGAACCTCTTGCACCTTTCTGAAACTGTCGAGGGCTATCCTCTCCCATGTTGCTCCAACATTGTACAATTTCAATGCACCTCTACTACGAGTATGAGGTCCCTTCATAGCCGCACAACTTGTACATTTGCAACACCAATCCTCAATAGTCACGACAGTGGACCCAGTAAAACCGCTCTCGGATTTTCAGTAGAGTTCGTTTAACTCCCAGATGACCTCCTGAACAACCATTATGGTACAGCCGTAGAACATTCGGTACTTTAGCTTTAGGGACAACCATTTGCGAATAACAGATATCTCCCCGACCATTTCCCCAACTACGGCACAGTACTCCATCCTGAATCAGCAAGCTGTCCCATTGGGCCCAATAGCTTTTCGTGGTCGAACTCGTCGCTAAGAAGTGGCTCCACTTAGGTTGGTACAATTCTTGTAATTTTCAGGACAAGGTCTTCTTGAATATGCATCTGCGTTTTCGATCACTGCGTGTTCGATCACAAAGTCGTATTTCTGCCGCTGCTGGGCGGCGCTTTTAACTGCACAACCCTCTCGAGATCGATCACTTTCCCTTTTTACAGTTCGCTTAGGGCTGCTGGATAGAAAATAGCCCCTTTCCCCACAGACGTAGCACCTTGGGCTGTATCTTTTATTGCGCTCGCGAACTGTAGCGGGTACAACCTCCCAAACGCGATGGGAACGATGATCCTGCCGCTGCTGTGACATAATCGGCGTTCATAATTTTTTGTCTTGCATACAAAAAAACTATGTATGTAATTAATTACAGTAAACAAAAAATCTATATTTGTAACCGTTCGTGAACATTGTGACAAAAACAAATTGTTGATAGTTTTAATAGTTAGATATTTAGAAAAATGATTTAAATCGTTTGTACCGGCATATAGTCAAAACTAAACGTTCCATTAATGTTAAAAATAAGTACTTATAATAAAACAAACAATAACATCAAAACATAAAAATTCGAAACACTTAAATCTTTATTTATAGATTTAAATCGATGCTACGAAATCTAAGAGCAGTGACAACTCAGGGTCTAAATGCTTCTGGTAAAGTTCACAGTAAGCGAGTAACCCGGGTTCGTTCCCGCCGGTTGGTGCCGATCGACACAATTATTAATTTCAACATTGTTTTATCGTTAGGTGATTTATACACAGTGAAGTAATATCGTACAGAAACCTGCGTGTGCTGTAAAATATTTTGTGGATATATGAAGTCCGCCAACAAGCGCTGGAGTAGCGCAGCGGGTTAATTGCTCCATAACCTTCAGAAATTAGAGGATATCTGTGTTTAGCAATGGGACGCATAGTATTGGCTATACCTTTAATTTTTGACTTTAAAAATGTACACGCCTACATCTTCTTTATTATTTTGTTGTAATCGTCGCCCTTAGTAGGTGATGGGAGCTTGGTAGGTACCTCCTACAAAGTCGCACGCACGTATGACGCTACTGCCTTTCACGGGTCAGTGTATTTTACTGGGTTACAAAAACGATGGTGTTTTTGTGGCGTTGACTAAAGAGCACCATTATCTCTCTTTAATATTCCACAGCACTTACTTAACATACCATTGAGAATAATTATTAGGGTGAGTATGTCGGCATTACATTTTTAATTAAACTGGAGTGACCAACAAACTCAGTCCACATCCACAATAAGTGACTATCTAAGCGATAATCTCAAGTCAACTTCAAACAAAAAAGGCTCCGATGCAGTGTCTCCTTTGAGGACTAAGATGGAATGCCTCAGCCTGGAATTATACCGGCGCTCTATCTCTATACTCTTTAGACCGGTGCAGATATATAGAGCAGTGCACGTACTGCTATTTGTGCTATTTTGACGGCAGAAAGGCTGTAGGGTTGTACCTAGTACCTACCTGGTCGGATTCCCAGGAAGAAAAATGGTCCTACGACTACTAAAAACAAAATATTAAAACTTGGTTTCTTCAAAGTAGAGAATGACTGAATTTGTAATAAGTACGTATATTTGCTTGAGACAGGATTTATTTGTCTGCATAATCATGTTGTGTTATGTTAAACAAAATTATATTATTTTTTATAGGTATGGAGATCACCTAATTCTCGAGTAAATTTAATTTATTATTATAGATCGATAAAAAATATGCGAAACGTTTATAGTCGAAAGCACAACAAATTGCAACCTAATAAATAAATAAATAAACATAGGTACCGCAAAGACATTACAAAATGTCATACTTTTTTTTAATATAAAAATGTATTTGTTATTTAAAATGCATGTTTTTAACTTTAATATGCTTGAAATAAAGCATTTTATTAATATAGCACCGTCGTCGACGACGATACATTTCAATGTGTGTGCCAAAGTATTGTAGAGGTGACTAGTCAATAGGAAATTAGTTGTGTGAGAAGATGTCAGAATTAAATGAACTAAAATTCCGAAAGAAAAGGGAAAGAGCACCACCTCTTTCCCCTTTTCTACCCCTCCCTTTGTAAGGCAGCTTGGTGATAGTGTGTCACTAGAAATGCTGAGAGCTGGAGAGATTGGTGGCAGGCTTGCTGCCACTTTCTTTAATTTATGCTGGGAACTTAAGCGAGTACCGGGGGACTGGTGCAAAGCCGTTAGTCTCACTATTTAAGGAAAAAGGGGATTTAAAGAGTTACAAAGAAACTGACAGGAAAATTTGGGATGTGCAAGTTGGATTTACAAATGGGATGGGGTTTACGGGTCTGGTCTTTTCTAAACGTATGATCGCATAAAAGTTTTTGGCCCAAAACTAGAAACTGCATACATAAATACATTTATGGGCTTAGAAAATGCTAACGACAGAGTGGGCGGGGTTGCTTTATGGCAACGAGGCCTACGCGGACTGGTTTAGCATCCATCCATTAAAATGTCAGAAAGGGTTGTGTAGCTTCCTCGTAGCTGCTCAATCTGTTTATGGAAACTTTGTAAGCTGAAGTTGAGATGATGAATTCTCTTAATCTGCTGACGACTGCAGCTTCATCTCCCGTTTAACGGCCATGAGATTCGAATTTAAGCCGCAGAAGTGGCACTGAACACCACACTGAACGGAAATTCCATCACGGATCTTCCGCGACGGAAGGAGTCATTAATATGCAATAAATGTTTTAGCTATCCGTCGATATATTAAAGGCCACATTAAGGTTTCCCATTATAGATGAGCATATATGCATAGGTACATATATGGATGTGAAACAAGCGGCAAGCGAGCGAGATGTAAGGATCATGCCAAATGGAAGTCTGTAGTTTCTGCCTACCCCTCTGGGTAACAAGCGTGAAAGTTTATATTTATCTATAGAGATGAAGCGTTTTTTCCGCAACCGTTTTTAACAGCAACAGGTTGTGTCGAAAATAATAATGTTTAGTTTCATAAAAGAAATAAACTGGTTGCATCATTGCGTGAAAGCAACAGTAACGCCCATCTCTATTTATCTACGTACTAGTCAAGCACAGGCTACAATTAGTTAAACCGTTATTTTAGTCTGAAAGCAGTATAGGCATTGCCATAAAAGTAAAAAATTATATAATATTTAGGTACGTACCTACGGTATGGTATTTAGGGCTGACTTTCCAATCGCCAGATAATTGGCTATTATTATTATATTTCATACAACTGTAGTTTGTATTTGCTCATGTTGAATTTTTTTCTATAAATATATTTTATGTGGAGATTGAAAACACAGCCCAAGAATAAATAAAAAAAATACAAACTTTGTCAGTGGTTTAATCAACTACAACAAAAAGCATAACTTTTAACAACTAAATCAGTCTAAAAATATTCTACCTCTTGCAATTTCACTACTTGCTGAAGTATCGCATCTAAAAAGATAAAAACTATGCCTATCATTTCTGTATTTTCGTGCCCTTACTTAAAAAATACAGATCTAAAAATTATTATGAGAAATAGGGTCACTTGATTATCCCTTTTACTTCTCATTTGGTTAATTTCGATGATAATGACGATGTTTAACTTCATGTATAACAAAAAAAAAATATGACTCAATATTAGCGAATACGGATGGCGAAAGGAGCCTTCTCGAGTGAAGTAATGAAATCTATGCCAGTGTACTTCAATCAGCAAGCGAGCTTCACAATTACAGATTGGCCAACACTTCCACAACAATGATGAATTGTCACATACATACAAGAACCTTGTTTGTTATGAATTCATATTATGGCATAGTAAAAAAAAATTACATATAAAACAATGGAACAAAATCAATATTTTAAAGATTTATAATGTATACCTAATATGAAGATGATTTTTAATGTTATGGAAGACATTTTTACACTTCAGGCATAAAATTGTAAAGTTAAAATCATATCTCATTAACAGTGTAACATTTGCAGGTAAAATAAGTATAATTTGTAAAAAGCTAACAAATAAAATTCTTTGTAAATACTGACAACAACAATAAATATTAGATAAAACAATATGTTTAAAATAATTTTATTAACATTTGCTGCAGAGCAACCAAATTATTTAACCCTGTCATTAAAATTTAAGCATCGTCCACAAAAAAATATGGCAGAATATCTTTATAGTATTTTTTTTGTTTGTCCCATAATTATTAATTATGCCTCTATGCCAGTTACACAATTATGATAAAATTTGATGACATGTTGGGTTCGCATCCACTAAGGTTTTTAAAAAAACACTATTTGTTTACAATTCATCTTATTACTATGAAACTTTGTCAAAAAAGATATTGTAACACACGTTGGTTGCAGCGAACAATAAACAAATTTGATTTAATTTATGACAGATTTGCCAATGTTTAACAAGTGCACATTTTACTATTAATAAAAATCATCTACTCTTTCTTTAGAAACTTAGATTGCTTAGACATAAAGTGATTTATACAATTTTTTTATTGCATATATAGTTAAAAAAGAACTGTAAATGTAAAACAAATCATCTAAAACCGAGAGCAGAAAATTAAATTTGTTTTTTTTTATTGCAATTGCAGATTTAAATTGCAAAATGAATGAGGTAAATTGTACAAGTATTTACTCTAATTATTGCTATTGACATAAGGCATAGATATTAAAATTAATGTTTGCACATTAGGCACTTACTGTTTCTTAATATAAATGTCTTTGGGTAACGCAATGGATCTATAATTATGGTGGTCATAATAAAAACCAGAACAATAATATATAACCAGAACAAAATTTTACCACATTAAATCATTCCTTAAATAAAAGGAACTTGAAGGACATCAAAAGCATTTTAATGCATGATAATATTGTATGTATAAATTTGTATAAATTTGGCATAATTTTACCAATTCTTTGGTATTCATGATATTTGCTGTTATATTGTATTTTACAATAAAAATTAATTGTGATAAACTTTCAAACAGAAAAGCTCCAAAACTTTCTTTGAAAAAAAATCTTAAGGAATATTGGTTTGCAGCGACTACTCTCACAAAGGATATTGGGTCTTGGAATTTTTTAACTTATTTTACAATAAAGGTGTAATCTACTGAGATCCACAATCAACTGTAGGTTACTAAATTTTGATTGTAAAGTGGAAAATAATAATTCATAAAATAATCTACAACCTTGGCCTTATAAACTTTATAACACTTACCGTGATTTATCTTTGATTATATAACTATTTTAAATCCAATTGACATGCAACAGAGCGGCGATAACATATCATAAATAAGATATACTATGATGACTGTAAATATGGCGTCATAAAAATATTCGTCATGTATTTTTTTTTTATAAAATTTAGTAAACTGCAATTGATTGTGACTTATGCTACCGTAAAGTTTCATGTTCCCAATCATGAACTTCTATTGAGCGACACTCAAAGAGAGTTCGTGATATTTTGGAAAAGCCTTTTGCCCCACCATGTCTCAAGGTCAAAGGGCTTGAAATCACGGAGTACTGGACTTGGTGCATCATCCTGGTAGTAAAGATTCGATGGAGGGGCTGGTGATGAGCTGCCCGATCCTAAAATTACAATATATCATGTTAATTTAATATTCTGATTACTTTCTTGAGTCATATTATGTACTGTGTAAAAAAAAAACACCAATTTCTTTGATAGAAATGTGGCAGTGGCTTAAGACCGTGGATGTGAGAAGCAGAATGAAAGATTCAAGACAACTGGTACTATGAGCGAGGTTAGTATTTTAAAATTTTAACTGCCTTGTTGGTCCAGTGGCCGTAAAGCGCAATTCTAAACGTACGATCCCAGATCGGTACATTGAAATTTTTTCTGTCGAAAAACTTTCAGCAGCAGCCTAAAGGCAGCTTGATATATTTTCGGCTGTTTCGAATTGCCATCCCATCAGACTATGAAAGTGAGGGAATAGGGAGTACACCTAGGCTTGCGATAGAGCCGTGGTAGCTCAGATGGTTAACGCTCGCTGTAAATATAACAGAACGTGAGTAACCTGGGTTCGATCCCCGCCGGCACCAATGAAATTGTTAATTGCAATTTTAAGTGCTGATTTACGACGTGCTCGGCAGTGAAGGAAAACATCGTGAGGAAACCTGCATGTCTGAGGAATAAGAAAAAATATTTCGAAGACGTGTGAAGTTCGCCAACACGCATTGGGGTAGCGCGGCGGACACTTCCTTGCCCTAAAACCCTCTCAGAAATGAGGGGAGGCCTGTGCCCAGCAGTGGCACATATACAGGCTGTAACTTTACTTTACTTTTAAACTAGGCTTGGGCACACACTTGCGGAATGTAATCATATCCTGCATAGATGGCTAGTCATTATTAAGAATACTGTTATATTGTATTTTACAATAAGTTGTAAAATACAATATAACAGCATTCTCGCCGCCGTGATCGAAATCCCATCGTTAGTATTAAGTAAATAAAAATTTAGGTTCAGCGTTTTGCCCTGGAGCCTACGTTTAGCAGGGTCAAAAATGTGCAGATGTGGTTCCATTACCACCCATTACAGCCTACAGTTCACTACCAGACATAGGCCTCAAGATTTCTCTTCAGATTCTTAAAAAGCTGGGATTGCCAACCTTCCTATGATGACAATTATGGCAAAATCATCTGTACGGGGCAAGCTATGGGAGTGACCTATGTTCAGCTGAGGACTTTCATAGGTGGTTATGGATCTCTTGGTTTGTTTACGTCTGGCTCGTTTTAAGACACGGGATAATAATATAGGATAGTGGCTGCCACTACACAGATTATTAAATTAAAAATAACACAGAATAAGGAAATCAACGTCCCATTTCAATTTTCCTCAGTCTCCTGTTATGCCACGTACTGCACGAGATGGAGTATTCTTGTTTCTAACTCTTATTGCACATGAGGTTGATATTTGACATTTGGTGCAAAACCAGACATAATATGCTTTTTTTTAATTTATAATGTTGGAATCTTGTAGTGAAAATACTTTTCATAGTATACATTATATTTTTGTTTTTTAACCACTCTCAATCTTTTAAAAGAAAATTATATATACAACTGTAAAACCTTACATAAGATATTAGTTACTGATTGAAAAAATTACCGATTGTGCTAGTAGGTGTTGATGGTTCACTATCTCCATTTGCTGCTTGAGTCCAAGCTGTAATACAAAAAAGGCCATCATAATTATTTTTAAAAGCAGCAAAGTGTTCGTCAGGGAAGCCCCAAGTTCGAATTCCAAACAAAACAAGTGTTTGGTATGGACTGCAAATTATTGAATTATTTATGTATAAAAATGCTTCCATGACAAAAAGTAAAATTCTAGTTTATAACATATTTAAGAAAAGAGAGAAGGACAAAATTTTTATTCTTTCAAAGTTCTCATACACATCATTGGCTGTATAAGGGTCTCCCTTACTAACTAGGCAAGCAGTGGCATAATCAAATAAAACTAATTTTACGAATTTTATCCTGTTTGATTTACTTGATGTTAATAGATGCTCTATTATCCCAATTTAAATAGAGCTGCAACTATTAAGTTGAGTTGAGAACGGAAGTTAACGGAAAACTGAACGGAAGTTATCGGGAGGCACCTCTCCATACCGGTTTCTCTTACACAAGAAGAATATCAGCAGACGTAAGTTTCAAAATTTTCCCAATTTAGCAGTATCCTGCAACAACGACTTGTTTGTCTACTGCCAACATTTGAAAAATCCGCAGTGATTTCATTGAAAGATTCCAGGACATTTTGAAATTAGAAATACAAGAAAACAAAAAACAAAAAAAAATCAGTTGTTTTCAATAAGGTTAAATGGACATGATCATTAATAAATTACTAAAGCAATGTTTGAGAGGTCTTAAAAAGTATTTAATTTGACTTATGTACCCAATTCTACATGAGTAAAGTCACAGGCTGGTATTCTTTACGCATCACTTGTAATATGTATAATGATTATAGCTAATGTAATCTTAGTCATTGATTATTTATTGCATCTGTAATATAAATACAATGTGACAAGGCCAATTGTATTTATTTAACACAAACACAGTATGTATGCAGGTAACATTTTTAAGTTACTTTGTTGCAATTGATTCTAAATTCTAATTTATTTGTAATTATTTCAATAAATTAAAATAAAATAAAAATAGCAATTGGATTAATATTAAAATCTTCTTTAGAAGCAACACCAAAAACAGACAAAAATATACATCTATAGGATTTAGCCTGCAAGAGAATGAGATAGAAAACATTGCAGTGTTTTTTGTAAATTTATATTTTATTTACATAAACACCACAATTATCCTACTCCTGATACTCCATAATCGTATCATTCCCTCGAAGTTTAGTTTCCTGAAGGTTTCACTTTTACTGCATGAACTACACAATTTTTTTATTTTTATAAGAATATACATATGTATATACACCATTATAGTATATACACAATTATATCTTACAATGAGTGATTGTTACTGAAAACAATCAAATTAGTCAATAGTTCAATTCAATAACAGATAATAAAAATCTACATAACTCGATTGATGCAGCACATTTTTATACATGGTAGAGCCATGCTGCAGTTATATTAGCAGTATAGTTGTAGCACGAATGGGTCGGCTCGACTGGGGAAGGACCACGCTCTCACAGAATACCAGCGTGAAATAGTAGCTTAACGTATATAAGCCAATAACCCATATATGACCCATATATGATAAAGCGACGGGTATGGAATTTATATTATCCCCCCGGAGATGGATTAGTTTCCGACTCCGATTCGGGTGACTTAAACAAATGTAAGTTTTGACAATTTATCATGTAGACAACTTCTGGCTCCTGCTGAGCTGGTGCTTCATGGAAATAAAGACAATGATAACAGTGAGTCGGAAGATGATCTTCCGCTTTCAGCCTTAGCTAGTCGAAATACAGCATTACACATGCCTTTATCGAGTCAAACAGGACAGCCACAAGCCCGTAAGTGGGTAAAACGAGATTTATGTAGGATGGATAATGAGTGGATTGCACCGCTTCCAAGATCAGTGATGACAGTATCAGATGCGTCGGACCCAGTTGATATTTTTCAATTATATTTGTCACGAAGTAATCTTTCATATTGTTCATCATACAGTTATGAATGCTGTAGAAAAGGGAAATATGGCATTTACCTTATCTGATATAAAACTTCTATGCATTCTTACATTGACAGGTTACTGTCCACTGCCGCGACGACATATGTATTGGGAGAGTAATGAGGATACCCACAATTTGTTAGTAGCTAAATCTATGCAACGGAACCGGTTTGAAGAAATTTTGCGATACTTCCATGTGGCTGATTACTCAAATTTAGCGCCAGGTGACAAAATGGCCGAAGTGCGTCCGTTGTTTGATATGCTCAATAATTTTTTTTTACAATATGCCGTGATTGAAAAGATATTAACATAGATGAATCTATAATCCCCTATCACGGCAGGCATGGGTGTAAACAGCACATAAGTGGAAAACCAATCAGGTTCGGTTTTAAAACTTGGGTAGCAGCTTTGCGACTGGGATATTGCTTGCACGATAAATGCTACCAGGATAAATCTGAAAGTAAGGACCGGCTTAGGCCAATATGTCGTAAGTAAACTTATGACGGAGATCAAAGCTGCCTACGATGATACAAATTACTCTGTGTATGTCGACAATTTTTTTATAGGGTTACCACTAATTACTGACATGAAAGAACAAAATGTTCTAGTGACGGGTACTGTAAGAAATGACAGAATAGAAAAGTGTCCTTTAAAAGATGTCAATTTATGTAAGAAAGAACCGAGAGGTTATCACAATAGTCGGCTGGATCAAAAAAAGTGGTATTTGTGCTATTCACTGGCATGACAATAATGTCGTAACATTTTTATCGAGTGAGTATGGCGTAGAACCTCTGAGAACAGCAAGTAGGTATTCAGCCGCGCAAAAGGCAAGAGTGAATGTGCCATAACCCCATCTTGTATATCAATACAATTGCTACATGGGTGGAGTGGATCGTTTAGATGATAATGTAGGCACTTACAGGATTGCAATAAGAGGCAAAAAGTGGTGGTATATCTCCATAATTTTCTGGCTTATTGATGTGGCTGTAAACAATGCAAAACTTCTCGCACGACAAATGCGCAATGATGTAGACACACTAGAATTTCGGCGTAGTATTGCTCGAACCTTGCTCCAAAAGTACGGCATTGATAAGCGGCGGCTTCTAGAAAGATATCTACGACTGTACCTCCCTCAGTGCGAAAATGTAATGCTGAGCACATGATCGGCAGAGCACCAAGCCGCCTGCGTTGTGCTTATTGCAAAAGCTTGACGGTAACTTCATACCAAAAGTGTCAGGTTAACTTACATGCCAAATGTTTTATAGCGTTTCATTCCTAAATTGAGTTAATAAATATGTTCCTACTAAATTTTGCTTAAATCTTTTGTTTGTTAGTATTTTATATTTATATGAATGTCATTTGAAAATAAATACACACAGAAAAATGTTGTTGTTTCTTTACTCATAATAATTGTATGGGCAGTGCCCAATGTTTCGTTTTTGAACAATTAAAAAAAAGGTACATAATGAATTTCTACCTTCATGAAACTAATTAGAAACTTACTACCACTAACATATCCAAAATTTAGTAAAATCGCAAGTCGAAAATAGTTCTGGGCATATAGAGGGTATTGATAGATTTTGAATCAGTGGGCAAATATGGGTTAATGCTGCTGTGTTTTGTATGGTGAGTGAAGAGACCCGGAGACCCTTTTTATTGGAAATGAGGCATTCCATCTTAGTCCTCTCGGGTGACAACACATCTACATTTTGATTAGTAATATAGGATACATGTAGGTGTCTATGAGCCACAGCAACCACTTACCATCAGGTGGACTGTGTGCTCATTTCTCACCCTATCCTATAAAAAAAACATATATTAGTAAGACACACAGTCTTCTTCTACACCTAATTACTAATATAATGCTATGGTGATTACTGAATAACCCCTCGCCTGTCCAATCTCCATATTCTGGTGTCTCAAATAGTATGTTCAAATACAACGCAGTGTACTGTCAAATGCTAAATGACGTCATCATTTGACAGTTTGACACTTTATTGTACTAGCGTGCCGCTGCCATATTGTGTCGGATATCCGGCCATAATAAAACAATTTTTAATTGTGTGTTTGCCGAATAAAGCATGCCAGAATTTGTTTCTATTTATTCAAATACAAAAAATTATATAATAATTGATGATATATCCATTAGGAGGATATAATGATTTTTAGAGCACAAAATGACAAAATAATCGCCAACACTTTTCCAAATGGCGCAAAAGTATGACGTCATATACTGTCCAATGTTTTGGAACGAATCACCAGTATAGCGTCGATTCATGACGTCATTTGCATTGGACAGTACACTGCGTTGTATTTTGGTACATACCCATAATATGCTCATCTGTCAAATGCCATAATATGGCGTCGAGTGATAGCAAACTATTTGTAACATATATATGATATATAACATACATTATACAATTGAAAGAGAAACTTACTTTCACTTATATACCGAATGATTTCTTCATGCTGTGGAGTAATAACATGGTGCTGTATTCTCTGATGTACAGTCTTTTTACCATTGGAATGGAATACTGGCTTGGGCATGCTGCAAAGTAAATTATCAAAATAGTAAAAAGGTAAATTTTATTGCTCAGAAGGAAGTTACACAATACATTTTAATAGTATTTTGTGTAAAGGATGCCATGAACCATTCTACAACATAGTGAGAACAATTTTAGGGAGGTTATGTAAAGGTTGTGATGAAATATCATAGCGGTTTGGGTATATTGCATCATGCGGAAGTTTTATACTTACTTAATAATTTCTCCATTGTCTGAATCTGAAGATTTTCTGTTATGGTCTTTACGGCTATCTAGTCTTTCTAAATTTTGGGAAAGTCCTGTGAAGTGTGAACCAAAATTTGAACTTTATAATCGGTCCTAAATTACGGTAGGTATTAAGTAATAATTTACAACTCTGTCACGACACTTACCTCTTCTGGTTTTTGCTACAATTTTGCTTGGTCCTTTTGAGACTGTATACATTGTAAAATTTAGCACAATTTTAAATAAAAGTATCGCAATCGGACAGAACGAATAAATGAAGTTGAAATCAGTGTTACCAGTTACGGTTACATGTATATACACAGTAATCTATGGGTTATACTATTGTGAAGTCTATAGTAACCAAAGATATTTTATGTTCTATACGCAGTATATTATAATATCTTTGATAGCATGGAGGTTAGAGGAGAAAAAGAGAACGATCGCTGTAGAAAGTAGTGTCCCAGAAATATGGACAAAATAAGTGAGGAGCTGCTATCGCTAAGTTGTCTCAATAAAAGCGGGCTGTTGTGCGCTATGTTGTTATGTTATAGTTTGAAATGATTATAATATCATTCAAAGAAAAAAAAATAAAACAACGAAATGACAATTTATTTTTATTGATTTTATTGTTATTATTATTATAATTTAATTTACCTGCTGTACACCTTGTTTAATTTATATTGGGAACTAAAGCGGCTACCGGGAGACTGGTGCAAAGCCGTGATAGTCCCAATATATAAAAGAAAAGGGTCACAGCAGGACAGTAAAAACTACCGTGGTATCAGCCTTCTTAACATTGTGGGAAAACTGTATGCTAAGGTACTAATTGAAAGAGTTATGAAACTGATGACAAAATTTGGGATGTGCAAGCGGGATTTAGAAAGAGAATGGAGTGTACAGATCAAGTCTTGTCAAGTTTTCAAGGGACGAGTGAATGCGGGAAATAAAGTAAATGGGGCTCTACACTCTATTGTGAAAAGTCGGAATGTGTCAAAAAAGGCACGCATGGCAATTCACAATGCTGTATTAGTCCCTACTTTAACGTATGGTAATGATGCTTCGGTGGTTTGGTCATGTAGAAAGAATGAATGCGGAAAGACTAACAAAGCAATAATATGTTGCAGAAGTGAATGGAAGAGTCTGAAAGGGATGTCCTAGGCGGAAGTTTGTCGACCAAATTGGCGATATACTAAAAATGGGCCAAATTAAGAGTACCCTTAACCGACGAGCATGTATGCGTAGGCATATGGATGTAGAAGAGGCGAGAGAGGTATGTTAGGATCGTGCTAAATGTCTCTGCCTACCTCTGTGGATGACAGGCGTGAGTGTTTATGATTATGTTTTTTATGTTTATTATTATAATTTATTAATAAATAAATTATAAACTATGTTTTTTATAATTTTTATTTTTATAAATATTATAAATTATTACAAATATAAATTTTTAATTATTTTGGTTCATTATTATTATTATTTTATTTATAATATTTCACCATTTTTAATGTTTCTTTTTGTCAGAAATTAAAAAATTACTTCGCAGATTCTACTCACCGACGGCAGCGTGGCTATAAATTCTACAAATTTTCAAGGAGAAGTGGGCTATGCTTTAGCACGCAGCGATCGTTCTCCTGTTCTCTAATCTCCATGTTTGATAGTAACGACCACAGAGTACAATATTAATTCGATAAATGGCAACTTATTAGTTTTTGAATGACAACACCGTATATACATAGCGTATGGACGGTAGAGGTAAGGAATACAGACTCTGTATAAAAAAGTGTCCGTAGGAAAGCGTTAAATAAGGGTGGCGCCACTGTAGCTACAATCTAAATTTTAAAAATCATTTTATAATTTTTTTATTGCACAGACTTTCACCATAATTCTTTTTACAATAATTATTTTATTGCTTTCAAAATTTTTATTTTCAAAATCACTCAACGTATTTTACTGCGATTTAACATACCCCGTGGCTACTCGAGCGCTATAGTGGAGGGTTTTTGAACTGTTATCTACTGCTTATAGATGGACACTTTTTCAACTATTCTCCTATGGGAGCTGGTACTCAATTACTTCTACACTCCATAACATAACGTTTGGCGCGTAGACTGGCGTAGACAGAGAATACTATAGACCAATTAATATCTTTTATCGCAGTCACACAAGAGAAAGAGTAATTTATGCCGATGTCGTGTAAAGAAATGAAATAGAACATTGAGATTTTTTGTTTCGCTGAACGTGCCACGTTTTTCAGGGTTAGCATACTTCTTTGCTAAACAAAGTTTGACAACTAACATGTAACAAGATATCACCTTGTAATAAAATACAGTTTTACGTGCATTATGTTAAGTAATTGATATTATATTTTCTTATGAATAATTTAGACTTAGTATTCCAACCATTTAAAAAAAACATGGTGCAGTATAGTGTTTTAGGGTGTAAAAGTAATAATGGAACAAAAATGCTAGCCAGGGTTGTCATTTCATTCGTAAGGAAACAACTCTTTATCGGTTACTACGCATTCTATAACATTTTATAAAAATCATATATTGTGTTTAATGTACTCTAGACGTAAATTTATCGTTAAAAACCTAAAATCTTTGGTGTTGCCAACTTTTGTATAAACTGTTACTCACTATTATAGGAAATAATAATATGTATTCTGCAGTGTCTATTATTTAAATATCTGAAAGATTTAATGGCGTATTACAGTTTCCCTGAACATGATAATTTACTTTTGAATTGGATTGTAGCTACAGGACGAACAGATTAGACACCAAAACCGTCATCAAAAATTTGCAGCAGAGATTTTAAGGATAAAATGTTATTAAAAAAGAAGAAACGTATTCTGCTATTACCTAATGCTGTACCTATTCTGGTAAATATTTAGTTCATGACATATTAACTTTCGATCCAGGTTTTATAATGTTATATATGTTTAGTGTTTTTAAAACTATTTAGTACAACTACTGTGTTAATTGCAAACATTATTTTGTGCATTTTATTAGCAATAAATGACTGAGGCCAGGTTCTCTAAGATTCTGAATGCGATTTAAGTTTTAATAATGAATATTAAAACTTGAATCTCGTTCAGTGTTGAAAATACCAAAACTTCAAATTAAATTTTCTGTAAAAGCATTTTCCTACATCTTTTTTGTAGTAACTAATGTTATAATACTTTTTTAGGAAACAAAAGCCTGTATTCCATCATCTTTCTCCGTCGGTTTACATGAAGGAACACTTATGGAATTTGAAAGTAATTTGCGCATTGATGTAAGTTAAAGTTACAGCCTATATACGTCCCACTGCTTGTCACAGGCCTCCCCTCATTTCTGAGAGAGTTATGAGCATTGATGTAAGTAAACAATATTAAATAAAAATTATATTATTTTCCCTCGACTTAATGCGGTATTTTGCAATGTATTCTACTGTATTAAAATAAATTACCTTCGTCAGGGTCAAGTTCAAGGTCAAGTTCGATCAAGGGTGTTATAATTTCAAAAGTGTGGCAGACTCAACATAGAAATCACTTAATTTCAGGTTGATCCTGCTGTCGACCTACTGCCGTCGAGTAGTAGTTAAAAGCCACTTGAAATAGTAAACTCCAATTTCTAAACAACTGTCAACAGTAAAACAATACAAGTGTAATAGTATTACAACTAGAAAATTTTGTGTCTGTAGTAACAGTTATGGTTATTGAACGGTTTTTTGGGTTTTAGGACAAGGCTCCACACTACGCTACTCGAAAGTTGCGAAAGAAATGGAAACACTATGAAAAACTATCATCCGAACGACTGAAGAAATAAAAGAGAAAATGAGAGAAAAATAGGAGTTTATTGAAAAAGTTGCTAAACTGGAAAATATTATTGCAGAACACAAAGTCTTTGATAAATGAAGAAGATTATTTATTGTTGATTTATTGTAATCTGTTGACCCTGCCAATAGAGACTTCTTGAAAAAAATGTTGAACCCAGCTTCCAGTGGTAGAAAATATTCACCATCTTTACGCAAATTCGTACATAACTTGCAATTTATAAGTTCTCAGGCTTACAAGTATGTACGACAACAATTTAATACTTATCTGCATCACCCATCTACACTTACTACATGGTACAAAGGTGTAGATGCAAACACAGGGTTTACAACAGAATCTTCAGAATGCGTTAAATTAGTGGCAAAGAACAAATAAACCGAACTGTATTGTGCAGTAAGCATGGATGAGATGGCTATAAGGAGGCACGTCCAATGGGATGGAACAAAATATGTAGGTCTAGTGAACTATGGGGTAGCTTCGGATAATCATGGTATACATCACGCAACAAAAGCATTTGAACCCAAGTAACATATTAGAAACCTTCATACGAAGCTTGTTTTGTTTAAAAGACAATAATTAATAAAATATTATTATTAATAAACGTGTTGTATTATTTACTCACGAAGCCAGACCATAAGAAATGGCAATTATTTAGAACCACGTCGTCATCATCCATCCTCACCCTCCTGCCCTGATCACTATTGATTTGAGTTTGACAGCATGTCTTCTCCGCATCGCACGCCTGTCAATTATAATCGGTAATAGCAGTGTCCCTTTTCAGGCTTCCTTTACGTACTAATTTCTAATTTTATGACTAGTTGTGGAGTCAATCTTTCCTTATACTTATAACCCGAAATATAGTGACGTACTTTTTGTCTCTTTTTGCGACATGTCATGCCGGTGTCTATCGTATTCTCTGTCTACGGTTTGGCGATATTATTTTCCCTGAACCATCTATGATTGAAATGAAAATCTAAAAATAGTGCACTGTGCAAAAAGTGTAAAAAATATCTTACCAATAAAACCGCTTAATTTGTGAAGCATTTTATATATTACGTAAATAAAACAAAAAATCTTTTCATAAAGAACATATCGTAATTTTATTTATTTGTTTGCTGGCGCTCAAAAGCCAATTTTCCATAACTTTCTTTACTTTAATATTGACGATACATCCGTGTTAACAAAGCGATTTTTGTATTTGGTTTTTAATTAAGTAAATTCTTTTATATGCTGCGTTGGAAGTAGGTATAATAAAAATTGTTTTGACAACATTACAAACATTCAGGTACTTTTCACCGATAATTAACTTACCAAATATTAACTATACTTGGATAAATAAATCACCAATGGACTGCCTTTTAGTCAAAGAGAATATAATCACAACTTTTAAGAGGCGGGACTTCCTCAGTAAAAGTAAATGTATGAAGGGGCCTTAGAGTTACTCAGATTTAGTATAAACTCCGACTAGATCTATGAAAAGGGCGCCTAGCTACTCTACCTACATCAAGACATGACATTTGTTTGACAAACAATGCTGACAATATAGGCAAATTATCAAATCAAAATCAAATCAAAAACATTTTCGTATTCTTCATCCATAGGTGTCAGTAAACAATTTAAACTTACACCACAACCAGCACGGGCGTAGATTGCTGAATTGCGTCTGGAAGACGGGTGGTCTTTCGTGTGAATACTAATAACTGTTCGTTAAGCTTAAAGATCTAGAATAAGAATTAGGATAGTATTAGTTTGGCTCCCACATGTATCGGACATGTAGCCATAAGTTAGAATCCATCGCGGATTAATTAAGTAGTATATAAGTAATGTATCGCACATTAATAGTTATAAGTTTTAAATAAAGTCTTTTTAAAAACATCCTGAGTCAATTTCGAATCTTGACTGGTGCAGCCGGTAGGATTTCGCGTGTAAAGCTTGCTCATATAAGAATACTCCCACATCAGTCGTCGTGAAGCAGTTTAATGTGCCGTCTCGCACTTGCGCGAAATCTACGAACCGAATTAAATTTGTCGAATTCGAACCAGGACATCAAGAAAGAAGACTTCATAGCCCAGGTGAAAGAATGAGTTACCGTTTCACGTCCATCTCTGTTCCCATCTATTTATGCTTGCTAGAATTTTAGTGTTATTTGATTTTTCTTAAATCGAACAAAATAAATTGCACACGCATAGGCAATTTATTATATATCATTAAGTTTAATAATTAAGTATTGAAAATTAATTTGAAATAAAGAAAATTTATTAAATTGTGTTATAAAGAATAAAAATTACATAATTAGAGAAATAAAAGGATATATTAAAGAAATAAAATTATTAATTATAAAAATTGTTAGGTATATTAATATAAAAAATGGAACAATTACGTGTTATACCTAAGGATTTACTTTGTCTTATACCTAAGTTTGAAGGAGTGGAAGGATTATTAAATTTATTTATTAAGAAAGCTCAATACATATACAGGTCTTTCGCAGACCCTAATAATGCCACACAAACATTATATGTATTCCATGTTTATTAGTGATCGATGATTCCATGCGATAAGCAGCCGATTAACAGGTAGGGCAGTACATTTGTTAAGTGAGCGTGATGATTGTTTTTATTTTGGTTGTTGGAATACGCTTAAAGATATGTTAATTCAACATTTTGGCAATCCGCATTCGGAAGATTGCATAGCTATCGAATTAGAACAAATAAAAATTAAGTCTGGCGAATCATTTATCGATTTTTGTCATAGAATACAACATACGCGTAGTACCTTATTCGCAAAAGTCAATCTAATACAGGACGAAGGAGTAAAAGCAGCTAAAGTGATAGTGTATAATAATATGTCACTAAATGTATTCCTTTATAATTTACCTGAGGATTTAATTCGTATCGTGCGTCTTAGACAATGTACTAGTTTAGAATCCGCTTTAAGTGTCGTAACCGAGGAAGTGAATTTCATGAACCAATATAATGCGAAAAATAAAATGAAACACATCCCAAAATTTTAAACCCCTACAAAGTGTTAATATTTTACCTAATTCATCGTATATTAAATTTGAAAATCCATATTTGGACCACAGAATAAATTCCAATTGCCAATTTTGTTGTTGTTGTTGTTTTTTTATAATCATAATTTTAAATTTGGTATCCCACATCAGCAACAAGGTCAAAGATTTGTTGCTCAGAATAATTTTAATATTGGCCCAAGATTTAATACGGGACCACAGAACTTTAAGTTTGGTATTACAAACCAGCAATCTAATTTTAAATTTGGCATACCTCAACAACACCAGGTTTTTAAGCCACACATGAATAATCATGAGCGATCCCCACTAGCTTTTACAAATCAACCCCAAAATAAATTTAAATTTGGTATACCTAATCAGAACTTCCAGAAACAAAATTTAAATGAAAATACCAATGTCTCTATACGTACCGCACGTCCGCTAAGACAAAATATGCTAGATGACTCTAGGGTTCCCCAAGATAACGAGATATTCTATAATAACGAACCCGAAATACCAGCGGAATATTATGAACATGATATAAATTACTGTAACGAAAATAACTACACATATAACCTGTTAGCTCGCGAGGCCACGCGTAATATGACACTCCAGTTCGCTTGCGACCGTAACGGCGGGAAAATTTGCAAATTAGCAAATTTTTTGCTATATTGCAAATTTTGCTATATTTTCACTTTGAGACAATATTTATGGATAAAACTTACAGGAATTCTTGTTGAATGTATAAACTATTGAATAAAATTATTTTGGTTGTTAGAAATTATAATAAAATTCATAAATTACCCTTTATATCATAAGTAGTAGTATATACTTCACTTTTAGTGCCAAAATTACTACTAATTTGAATTCTACACTTTTGTTTTTGGAGAAATTTATATGAAAATGTTTGGAAATATGTATATTTTTATGTTTTATGTGTTTCTATTCGTTACTCATACCAAAATATTAAAATATAAAAAAATTAAAAAAAAAATAATAATAATATTTATCTGTATGACATTTCGAACAATATTTCAAAAATATTTTTGTGTGAATTTGAAATAAATACAACGTCAAGTTATTTGAAATATATAAGTTTAGAAGTGCCCCAATTTGAAGTTGAACCGTATAGTCAAATAGAAGAAGTTAGTTACAACCCCGATATAATTTCGAATAATACTGAAAATTTTCAAATAGAAGCCTCCGATTCACCCCCGAAATAATACAAATAAATTGTGACACAATTTTAAAACTCTCGCACATCGAAATACTGGAAATTCAGGCTCGTTTTATGATAGACACCGGAAGTACGAGATCTTTTATAAGCCCCACTAAGGCAGAACAATATTTCTCCACTTTCAAATTATATGAACCTTTCGAAGTTATAAGTACGCATGCACATAGCCAACGTAACGAAGCTATATATATCCTGCTCTTTAAAACATTTAAAAGTTTCGAAAAACATAAATTCTATATATACGATGCCGACAGTAGATACGACGGTTTGATAGGTTCAGATCTTTTAAAACAACTTGGCGCTTCAATAGATATGAAAAACCAAGTACTACATACACGTGATACAAAAATACCTATTATATATAGCCCCCCATACGAAATTACATTGGAACCAAGAACGGAAACGCGAGTCAAGGTCCCAACGGATATGCAAAATGGAAATGCGATAATATATTACGTCGATTTTGGTCAAGGTGCTAGCATGCCAAGCGCTACAGTGAAATGCGTTAATTCGTTTGCATACACGGTGATACAAAATGCGTCCGACGATAGGGTTACCATGACGTTCTCTAAGCCTCTTAAAGTAACCAAATATATAGCTGAAGAATGCAGAGCGAACTTCATGAGAGACAATTACGAGATAGATGAACTCTTAAAACAAAATTTGTCGAAATTACGTCTGGATCATGTAAATGAGGAAGAGCGCGAATGTATCCAAAAACTGTGCTATGACTATCGGGACATATTCTATTGCGACGATATTCCGCTCTCATTCACAAACAGTGTAAAACACAAAATCCGCTCTAAAAATGAAGACCCCATATACATTAGTCCATACAGACATCCCCTTGCAATAAATGAAGAAATACAGAAACAAGTCGAAAAGCTCCTCCAAAATAATATTATTAAAGAATCTCACTCGCCTTGGAGCGCACCTGTCCATCTTGTTCCCAAAAAACTCGATGCTTCAGGTGAAAGCAAATATCGTATGGTAATTGATTATAGGCGTTTGTACGAGATCACTATAGATGATAAGTACCCATTGCCGAATATCTCAGACCTGTTTGATAAACTAGGAAAATCTATTTATTTTACAACGTTAGACCTGGCAAGTGGATATCACCAAATAGAAGTTGAGGAAAGTGATAGACACAAAACCGCATTCACAACCCAGTCAGGCCATCATGAATTCGCACGCCTCCCGTTCGGATTGAAGACAGCCCCCGCAACATTTCAGCGTGCTATGGATAACGTCTTGAGAGGGTTGCAAGGCTTGCATTGTTTAGTATATCTCGATGATATAATTGTATACTCTTTCAGCCTACAGGAGCACTAAGAAAAGTTAAAAATGGTATTCGATCGATTACGGGAAACAAACCTCAAAGTAACCCTAGACAAATGTGAATTTCTTAGAAAAGAAGTCCTCTATTTAGGCCACACAATAACAAAAGACGGACTCAAACTAAATAATGACAAAATCCAAGCCATAGCAGATTTTCCGATACCAAGAAACGCCACCGAAATCAAAAGATTTTTGGGTCTAGTAGGATATTATCGTAAATTCATTAAAGATTTCGCTAAAGTCACCCAAACACTCACCAATTCTCTCAAGAAAAGGAATAAAATTGAAATTACAGAACAGTATGTAGCCGCTTTCGAAAGATGCAAAGAACTTTTGGTAAACGCACCCATTCTCCAATTCCCAGATTTTTCAAAACTCCATTTGTACTCACCAATGATGCCTCAAATTATGCTCTAGGAGCGATATTATCTTAAGGCGCCATCGGAGCCAACAAACTTATAGCTTACGCTAGTAGAACTTTAAATGATGCAGAGACCAGATACAGTACTTGAGAAGGAACCCAGAGGAGCATTTTCTTATTAGAACATTGCTATTGGACAATATGCCTTTGAGACGTTATTCGTCATCGGTTTACTTAGTAAACTGAAATATCCTTATAGGCGCGTCGCCAACAATCTCCCCCCCCGTGCGTTAGCACCATCATTTGGGAGGCGTCGCGGGTACCTCAAGATACCTGTGCTAGTAATGACGTCAACCACTCTGGTGTGACCGTCTGGTCCCGGTAACGTTCTACTAATTTTGCCTTTCGGCCACGTATTTCGTGGCAACGAATGATCTATTATCAAAACAATATCACCTTCTTTAGGTTCCATGAATTTTCCGTTATTACCTGTTCGAGGTATTAAAGTAGGCATGTATTCTTTCAGCCATCTTGTCCAAAAATGGTCGGCTAACCTCTGTGCAGCTTTCCAATTGAGTTGACCCGTCAGATGTTGCTCTAAAAATAATCCAGGTGGTCGATCACCACATGAGCGTCCCAGAAGAAAATGATTGGGTGTCAAACCCTCTTCAGGACTATCCATACAGAATGTTACCAGAGGCCTGGAATTTACCGTATGCTCTGCTTCTAAAAGCAGCGTATGTAGAACCTCCTCCCGTGGGCTCCTTTCTTTGAGCGTAGCGGTCAACGCAATTTTAATCGATCTTACTAACCTTTCCCAGGCGCCACCCATGTGCGGTGCTCCCGGAGGTATAAATTTCCATTTAATATATTTTTTAAATGACTCATTTTTCATGCCCTCATGGCATTCTTCGCATGCTTTCAATAATTCTTTATTCGCAGCTTTGAAATTTGTCCCGTTATCGCTGTATATAACGGCCGGTTTTCCTCTTCTGGCGATAAATCGCCTCAATGCCATTATCATTGACGCTGGTGTCAATGAGGCTGCTAATTCCAGATGTACTGCTCTGGTGGTCAGACACGTGAATAAAACACCCCAACGTTTTTCGTGTCGCCTTCCTATAGTCACACTCATAGGACCGAAATAATCCACAGCTGAGCATGTAAAAGGTGGTTCATGATGAGTTATTCTCTCCAGAGGAATATTTCCTTGTGGCACGTTCTGCGGTTTTGACCTGTATGTCCTGCACCACTGACAGTGATGTGACACACTACGTACTACATTACGTAAGTTCAAGACATAAAATTTCTGGTTCACCTCATTCATCACCGTCTGGTGATTGGCATGTCCAAAATGATGATGAACTTCTCTAATCATCATTTTAACGATTTCATGTTTACCGTCTAATACGACATGTTTTCTACTTTCCTCAGTCAAATTAGACTTAAAAGGTAAACGTCCATTTAAACGGAGTAAGTTATCTTCTCCTATTTCCATAGATAATTTACTTAAGCGTGAACTTCTTTCAACGCTTTTGCCTGCTTTCAAGCATTTTATTTCCGAATGAAAACACTCGTCTTGAACGAACTTCCAAATTAACAATTCCGCTTTTTTCAAGAGCGCTATGTCCAACGCGCCATCGGGTCCTTTAACCGACTTTGCTAAAACTTTGTTGGAACACATAACCGACTTTTCGGCTGCGCTGTCGGGTCCTTTAACCGACTTTCTTAAACTCTTGAATTTTTCTACCGCTTGTAAGGTGCGTGTAGTTGCCCCAAGGAATTTCTTAAAGCTGCTAAATCGTCCGTAGTCGGGTAGACTTAACGGTTCTTGCTTTCTCAGCGCATTTACGCCCTTTGGCGATTTTTCTTCACCTGTTTCTAAGCTATTTATGGTGTCCACTTGTTTGGGCCATAAATCAGGACTTTTCCTGAGGAATTCAGGTCCTTGAAACCAACGATGACTTACATCGAAGGTGGAAAAAAAATTTCTAGTGGCGTCATCTGCCACATTCCTTGACGTTGGAACCCATCGCCATTCACATGGCTTACTGTGATCTTCGATCTCAGCCAATCGATGAGCAACGAATGGTTTAAAAGCGCGAGGATCTGACTTAATCCACGCTAACACTGTACGTGAGTCTGTCCAAAATACTCTCTCGGATATCTCGTACTTGCTCTCTTTATTAACTGATGCAGCCAGTCTGCTGCCTATAAGAGCTGCTTGCAATTCAAGCCTTGGAATCGAAATTGGTTTCAGCGGCGCTACTCTTGCCTTTGCGGCGATCAGCGTAATCCGCCTTTTTCCTAGCTCGTTCGTGGTGACGTAATACACCGCGGCAGCGTATGCTTTTTCACTAGCATCCGTGAAAGTGTGCAACTCTCCCTTGCCGACGCCTTCAGCAACGGGTCTAGGTACTTCTAAATGACCTAATTTCTTCACTTCCGATATCCATTTACAAAATAACACGTGTAATTCGTGTGAAACTTCTTCATCCCAAGAGATGCCTGTCCTCCATACTTGCTGGATCAGCAACTTCCCTTGAATCGTTATGGGTGATGCGAGTCCTAAAGGATCGAAGAGTGACATCACAGCGCTAGTTGTCTCCCTCTTCGTAGGCGGTCGTAAACCTTCCATCACCTCTTCCGGTGTGTTACGAAGACTTATGGAGAAACTTATTATATCCCGTTTGATATTCCAAATCAAACCTAATGTGCGCTCTGTGTGCTCTTTATCTCCCAGCGAAGCACTGTCGCTCTTATATTTATTTTCCATTTTACTTAAAACTTCGGGTCGGTTGCTAGCCCATCCCCTCAGTTGGAAAGAAGCATGTTTATGTAATTCATACATATCGTTTACTATCCTTTCGGCCGTCGTCACGTCGGGAAATGCCTGTAGATAGTCATCCATATAAAAATTGCTTTCCGTAGCGGAAGCTGCTTCTGGATAGATATGTGCGTTATCCTGAGCATTCCTATTCTTTACATATATAGCGATGCATGGTGATGATGCCGCTCCAAATATGAGTGACGTCATTCTATACTCTTCCGGTGGCGCGTCACGATTGTGCCGCCATAAGAATCGAAGGCTATCCCTGTCTTCTTCCCGGATTTTCACTTGCAGGAACATTTCTTTAATGTCTGCCATCACTGCCACGCTCCCTTCTCTGAATCGTAGCAGAACTCCAAACAACGACTTCAATAAGTCCGGTCCGGTTAACAATGCATCATTGAGACAACGTCCGCCCGTCCTTGCGGCGGCGTCGAAAACTATCCTTATTTTCTTTTTTTGTGGGTGAGTCACTGCGAAGTGAGGAAGGTACCACGTACGTGGGGAAATGGGAATATGGTTCGCTTTTTTCTGCGTAACCGTTAACGATGAGATTTTCAATTTGCTTCTCATATTCCTTTTTCAACTCGCTATTTTTGTCGAGCTTCTTTTCGATATTAAGCAGGCGACTTTCAACCTGCGCTCTATTCGACGGCATGCACTCATTGTCTGTGCGCCATAACAAAGTAGTCTCGTACCTATTATTAGGTATACGACGAACCGTTTTGCTCAAAATATTTAATGCCCGTTCTTCTGGGTCGTTCGCGGGCTTTCGTGCAGACACTCCCAGAGATTCCAAACTAAAATAATCCTTGATTAACCTATCCATATCTTCCTCCTTCTTGGTGGAAATGTGGTTAACAATCTTGATTGGTTTGGTGCCACCCGATATGTGACCATGTAAAACCCATCTAAATTTGGTGAGCGATGCTACAGGTAAGTCCTTACCTCCTGAAATTAATTCACGAGTAACTATGAGATGCCAATTGTCCTGGCCAATTAATATGGTAGGTCTGGACCTCTCATACATCAACTCATCCTTAATCGGTGTCAAATGAGAACACCGTTGTAATAATTCTCGGCTTACTGACTGAGAAGAAAGGTTAAGTGACTTAATTGTTTGTACACTTATCTCTTCTAAGTCATTCGAGTAAATGCCTTTTATCTTAACGTTTAAGCGATACGAACTGTCGTCGTTAATTCGCTTACCTCCCACGGCTTCAATACGTAATTCCTCTTTACGTCCGCGAGGCGCTAACTTCTGAGCCATCCACTCCTCTATGAGTGTCATGGTCGATCCCTCATCCAGAAGAGCTGTTGTCTTGACCTTTCCTCTAGGTCCATACAACTCGACCGGTATAATCTTTAAGTATGCACATGCCAGTGCATTCACTGCATTAACAGTTGTAATCTGAGCCTCTATACCCCCCCTCGTCCCCTTGCGGCGAGGTATTTTCATTGGGGTATCGGTGTAGCATTCGATGATGTGACATTCTACATCCCTTTACACCACATTTTTTTCGCTTTGCACTCTAACCTCCTATGGTTAGGTGACAAACACTGGAAACATACTTTCGCTTTTTTGACTGCGTCCCATTTCTCGCGAATATTCATGTCCTTAAAACTTGTAAAAACTCACTATAGAGTGCTCCTTGTTGCATATAACACACTTATGTGTTACCCGACTTACAGGCTTGTCCTGGGTTGTCATAACCACTTGTAGGTTGTGCCCTTTATTATTTCGGCGTTCTAGACGCTCGCTCGTACTACTTCGGCGCATATAGCGCTCGCTCTTGGCACAGCTGCGTACACATCCCTTTGCAGTGTGTACAGTTTGCTTCCTGAATTCAGGACGCTTCCGTTTTTTAGGCGCATTTTCATTGCTTAAGGACGTTCCAAATTGTTCACTCAATAAATTTAAAAACTTGGCCATCTTCTGTAACTCTGGCTCCAAAGGATACTGAGCTCGATATTCAAACCATTTAAATTTAATCATAGTTCCAAGTTTCTCCACTATGCGGCTCACTAATTCCGGTGAGTATAAATACTGTGGTTGATTCAACGCTTGTATCGTGGCAACCACGTTCGTAATACGACTTGCAAAAGATCCTATATTCCGGCAATCTTCTGCCAATCTTGGCATACGCTTTACATTCTCGATTTCGGCTAGAATGAGCATCTCAACCCTACCGAATCTTCTCTCGAGAGCGTTCATTATTTCTTCAGGTTCACACAAAGTAAACAACAACGACTTAACCGCCTCCTTAGCGGTGCCCTTTAATGCCCTTCTAAGGCGTGCGACATTCTGCACCCCTGAAAATTGGCTTCTTGTGTCTTCAAACACCGTTTTGAAAATTATCCATTCACCCGGGTCTCCATCGAACACCGGTAATTCCTGGAGGAAATGAAGCTGGGAAGACTTATCTTTACCCGCTATTTTTATTGCACTCACAATCGCTTCGGTCAATTCTGACACCTCACTCGCGTGTGTTTTCTGTGCATTTCCTTGGTTGCGCTCGATCTCCGCCCCTTGGCGGCGTGATCCTTTACACGCTTCCTTATCAGTAATATCGGGTTGAGTTACACTAACCGGCGCGCTCATTATGGTCTGCTGAACCCAACTCCTTACGAAAGGTTCCATCTGAGTATTCTGCTCTTCATCATCCTCACTCGAGTCGATCTCCTCTTCTCGGTTGAGTCGTGCCAACTCCAATTGAGACTTGGCTAAGGCAGCAGCTGCCTGTGCTCGTTCGAGCTCTGAGCGTTCGAATTTAATCCACGCCTCTAATTCGGCTTTCAGCCTCGCCGATCGCGATGACCTACTACCTCTCTGTGACCCTTTGTCACTAGTGTGCCCAATTACTGTCCTTGACGATGCCGCTTCTTCGGTCCTTTGACCTACTTTTTCGACCACCGTTTCACTCCTGGATATAACGGATTGTTGTGCGGTGCTGGCCTGCGTACCACTGGTGTCCGTCCTGTTGCTTGCCGTTGCCATGGACGTCCCTGAGTCCCATGTGCATGTGGACGTGTCGGTGGTGGCTCCACTTGAAAGAGTTGCTCCATTTGACGCAGTAGCTGTGGTCGCTCCAGATGGTTCCGCCTCTTTAGCTTTTCTTGAGAGCCCTGTTCTTGTCCTGCTCCCTTCGCTCCTCTCTGTCTGGTCTTGTGCCTTCTTCATCTTGCAGGAAGGTGATTGTTGGCCTACGGTCCCTAACTGTCCCTTACCTACAACCCTTCTACACCCCAACCTAACACCACTACCCCTCCCCCCCTTATCTCCCAACCCTACAACCCTACTACCACCCTAACAGCCCTATCAGCCCTATCAATCCTGAACGGGGCCCACCGAGGTGAGCCGTCCAGGGATGGAGTCGTGCAGGAATGGAATGGAGGAAAGGTTTAGGAACTGTCCCGACAAGGAATATGACGAAACAGTCGAGCGGTAGTGCAAGCGCAGTCTCGCTCGAGAGAACTGCTCCACCCGAAGGTGTTGTGCCAGAGCCCGACCGTTTGGCACCGTTAGGTGGTCGGGATGTATGCTGTGCTCGCCGCCCAGTTGCCGGTGACGCCTCGTCCAAGCGCCCTCCTCCGGCCGCGATGCAGTCAGTTGCCCACGCGCACCCTCGCCTGGCAGCAGCAGCGGTGGATGCTTCTTCTTGCACCCTGATGACTCGACAGGAAATGCCGGACACGGTCGTCCGACAGGAAATGCCAGACACGGTCGTCCGACAGGAAATGCCGAGCACGCTTGCCCGACAGGAAAAATGCCAAGCCCTGCTTGGCCACGATGAGCGCCTTCACAAGGCACCTGCGCCTGGCTGCGATACGTGCCCCATGCGAGCACACGCCCCAAGCCGCAATCCCGGTTTACTTTCTTCCGGTAGTTCCAGGTCCAGTCCTTCTGCGCTGACGACCTGGTCTTCTGGCCTTTGGTCCTATTGCTTCAGCTCAAACCTCCGGCTTCCTTCGGTTGCTGATCTTCACTCGGCTCCGAAGGTCTTCTTTCTCCATAACCAGCAGTCCACAGCTGGTTCCTTGATCCTGGCTGCGAAGGACCAATTGAAAAGGAACCCAGAGGAGCATTTTCTTATTAGAACTATATATAAACTATTGGACAATATGCCTTTGAGACGTTATTCGTCATCGGTTGACTTAATAAACTGAAATATCCTTATAGGCGCGTCGCCAACAGTACTATCGAGAAGGAACTGTTGGCAATAGTATGGGCCGTAAAAACATTTAGACCTTATCTATATGGCCGAAAATTTACCATTTTCGCAGATCATAGACCTTTACCGTGGTTAAATTCTATCAAAGAACCCAACAGTAAACTCAAAAGATGGAAGTTGCGGCTTGCTGCTTTTGCTTTGCTTTTTGTTTTTAAAAATGGGAAACAAAATTTCGTTGCCGATACCTTACCGTGTAACCGTGTAAGGTAAAACGCTCTGGGAGAAGACCAAAAATCAATGAAGGTTAACGTGGATAAGGATGAACAACTGCAAAAGTACATAGACAGCTTAATCGAAGAAATAGAAAGATTACGAAATAAGGACACAAGCTCGATGGAAATATCATCAGATACGGAGAGGACCTTATCTATCCCATCCGCTAAGAGCAATAAATCACCATATTCGATACCATCACCGACAAGTAGTACCATTTCAGCTCCCGAAACGTTTGATAACTCACACACTTTTACAAAACATTCAGCACATGAAATAGATACCGATGGTATTCCAATTCTAGAGGAAGCCATAGATACTAAACCTCATCAAATATTTATTTTTACGTGGTATAGGGACGAAATAGCCGTTAAGAATTTATCGAGACAAAAACAAAATATACAAGTTCATATTACCCTAAATAGACCCGACCTAGTAAAACAATTTTTAAAGGAGTACATTAAACCTAAAATAAAACAATTCATTTACTTTGAGAACGACGCACATCGAAAACAATTTTCAGAGGCTGTAATTGAGTTATTTAAAAAGGGTACAGTTAAGATCTTCGAATGCTAGCGAAGGGTAGTCTATGTGGAGGATGAGAATGAGCAGCGTGAAATAATAAAAAAATATCATACTGGTAAAATATGTCATAGAGATATAAAAGAGACAATAATACACTTAAAACGTACTTACTTCTGGAACAATATGGACCTAACGTTCAACGTTCATAAACGTTCATAAACTCTTGTGAGGTGTGTAAGCGCATGAAATATGACCGTAAACCTTTAAAACCTAAACTTCAGTTAACCCAAACTCAAAACAAACCATTTCAGGAAATCTTTATCGATGTTTTTACTGTAGAAGGAAAATCCTACTTAACAATCATCGATGCCTTTAGTAAGCTTGGGCAAGCAATAGAAATAAACAATGGGTCAACCCCAGAAATAATTAGAGCTCTTACTAAATACTTCTCTATGTATGGCGTACCACATAGAGTAAGTGCAGATTCAGGAACTGAATTTAATAACGTACTAATGAAAGAAACCCTTAGTTTCTACAAAATAGATTTGCATATAGGCACACCTCACAATCCAAATTCCATGGCACATGTCGAACATTTCCACTCCACCCTATTAGAAATATATCGCTTAGCGAAATATGAAAGAAAAATTACAGATGCCGCATCTGTAATGACATATGCCATCATGTCGTACAACCAAACGATACACTCAACAACAGGCCTTACGCCTTTCAAAGTAATGTTCGGTCATACTGACTCCTCAAGTACTGTCGACGTTGAATTTAATAAAAATTACACAAAAAAACTATTACAAGAACATAAACGACGAACTCAATACTTATATGAATATTTAACTTATAAGGTTATTGATAAGAAACAACGTATTAAAGAAAAAAGAGGAGGTGAGAAGGAATTTAACATTAAAACAGGGGACACAATATTTATAAAGGGCACGAACGTTAGGCGAAGTAAAGATAAAGCGCGTTATGAAAATGCAAAGGTCATAGGAGATATAGTTAGAAACACAGTACCAATTACGTATCACGGTCAAAATACAAGGGCCCCAATTAAGCATACAAAACGTCTTCCACAGGTTCATTCTGTTTCTGCTGCAAGTCTTCAGGACCCAGGCCCTTCTACTTCAACCGATTGTCCGAAATTCGCGTTACGCAAAACAAAGCCTAGCATTCTATACGCCCTTTTTGTAATATTCTCAATGTGGGGAACGAAGGTTGATTTTTTATCGAACACTATTTCCAGGTCTCTAACTTCCTTTGTTTTCACCGTCAATTTTGTATGATGAGATCAGTGACTTGATCTTTCTACTGAATTTCATATGGTATCACTTGTTTATGTTCAGGTACATACCATTGTCTCGACACCAATTTACCATACGGTCAACATCACTTTGAAACTGTTCGATGTCCTCTACAGTTTCGCAGATGCCAACCAATTTCAAATCATCGGCATATATAAATGGTATGGAGAACTGAAAGCAACTAGGATTTCATTGATGAAGGTGTTGAAAAGTTTAAGTAATACATAAACCTCCAGGGCGCGAGGCTCCCTGGATCGCGAGGCCGTAGGCGGTGGCCCACGTCACCCACGCCTTACGCCGCCACTGCTTTTAAACATATTTAGATAAAAATTTTAATTGTTCTAAGAACTGACCTGAACAAGATTCACCAATCTTAAGCTCACAAAACACTTTTTTCTCACTTAAAACAACTTGTAAACTACTTAGATCGCTACGAACTGTCGAAGTTGTTTAGCAAAGTGTAGTTAGCTAAACAAACAAATCGGCACGGAGAAAGGGACAAACAATCACACTCTCATCATCTATCCAAGAAGTGTGCATAAATCTATCTTTTTCGTGTGCGAGTGCGAAAGAAGGCGTCAATTTGTCTATAGATTTCTCTGTCGACGCCCAGAGGGGTAGGCACAGCCTACAGACTTCCATTTGGCATGATCCCGACCATAGACTTGAATATACTGGCCATGAAGGTTAAAGAACAGGAGAACGATCGCTACGTGGTAAAGCATAGCCCACCTGTCCATGAAAATTTGTAGAATTTATAGCCTCGCTGCCGTCGTAAAGTAGTATCTGCTAAGTAATTTTTTAATTTTTGACAAAAAGTAACATTAAAAATTGTGAAATATTATAAATAAAATAGTAATAAATCAATAATAATCAATAATTTATATTTGTAATAATTTATAGTAATTAAAATTATAAAAAACATTATTGAGACAACTTAGCGATCGCAGCGCCTCACTTATTTTGTCCGTATTTCTCGGACACTATTTTCTACAGCGATCGTTCTCCTATTCTCTAACCTCCATGATACTGGCGTATAGACGATCTGACAGCCCGAAAACGCGTGACCAATTTTGATTTGTCATTGTATGCGTTGGCTAGTGATGTAAATTTGACTTAGAAAGACTATCGAAAAATTATTGTTAAGGAAACGGTAAAAAGACTAAAAAAATAGTTTAGTGTACGAAACTGAATTATCATCATCATTACAATCCTTCACAAGTCCACTGATAAACATAGGCCTTCCCCAAGGAATGCCACAAAGCACAATCCTCTGCCACCCTCATCCACCGACTTATTGCATGCATTATCAGGTCGCCACTCCATCCAGTATCTTTAACCAATATAGATTCTATTACGAAACTTACACACTTTTACAAAACATTACGAAACTGAATAACTTAAAAATTAACTGAGTTTTTACCATTATAGTTATAAAAAAATAAAAAAATATTCAAATAACATAATCCCGGGAATAGAATTGAATTTTAAATAAAATTGTACTAAATCCCAAAAATCTTTGAAGAGGTGAGAATGCCGATAAACTTAAACAATTTTCCCCAAGAATCAGATCGGTAAGTTGTATTTTCGGCCTTTGGAGAAAAATTTTCTGTCATGGAGAGTTTTCCCGCAATTTCTATTTTAACATAACGTTAATTAAATATAAGTAGCTAGATACTTAATTAAGTATATACCTATTTATTTTTATAAAATGTTTTGCTGGTGAAATAAAAAACGGGGACATGGAGTACATTATGGCTTATATATTTTATATAAGTATTACTTTTAATAATTACAAACATTTAATAATTTAATTCATTATAGAAGTTTATTACAACATTCGACTTAAATATGAATGTAAACTTAATAATTTAATTAATAAAACTTTAAATAATACAAGTTTTTACGGATTTTATCGCGTATATTAACTTTTTATATACCCGGCGTTTCGAGTACTTTACAGCGCCCATGGTCACGGGGGGACTGAGATGTCAGACATCTTCATCATCATTTTTCATCACTTCGTGTTGTGTGCGCGTAAATATAAGAAATCACTAAGGAAACTTGTAGGCATCAGTTAAATAACATTGCTCTGTTTAAGGGCCAATATGTTTATGAGGCTACTCTCTCTTTCATCTGTCCCTGAAAAATATAAAGCAATAATAAGTTTATTATTATTTTAGCTGCATGAATTTTAAAAACATAACCTTAACAGAGATTAGCTAAATACGCCCTCGGTGCACTTTCGTCGGGTATCAAGCATTAATCGAGCATCAAGCGTTGTTAGTATAATACTATGGAATTTACACTATCCCTGCACACTGACTGCGCGTCTCATGTGCAGGCGTCTACCGGCGCTTCAGGAGCATTAATAAATATCTATACCTAACTACGCTAAAAGTTTTATCATTGTGACTTGAGAATATAATCCGAAGATCCTTGGGGAAAATAGAAACAAAATTACTACGTATGAAAATATTCACTTATTAAATAAATTGATGTGAAAAATGTTACAAAAATAACACTATACCCCCGAAAAATAAAAATTAAACCCCTTTAGACCACTTTAAGTGTTTCTTTCACAAAAAATTATGTAATCACAACTTAAGAAACTTTGCAATTGCATATATTAATAGCAAGTACCCGGTTGACCGAGCTTTGCTCGGTATTTTTCGCTCGGTTTTTTTTTAATTCGTGTGTTTTGGAAATTATATCTAGATACAAATTACATACTGATGAAATATGAATAATATTTTTTGATCTTAGCGACATAATAGAAAAAACTGAACTGGTTATTTGAATAAAAAATCATGAGCGCAATTAGTTTAATTTAAATTTTCGTGTTTTTAAAAAATACTAAAAAAAGGGCTCGAAAAAAATAGATTTTCTCAAAAAAAGAAAGTACTTGAAAAAAAAAATTAAAAAAAGTTGGTCGGTCGGTCTGGGCTCGAACCGGGGTTTTACAATTCTGTGACCGCCCATTATACCAATTAAGCTATTTATAACCATTAACATTCTGTCAAAATTTACCTTCTTATTCTAACGATATTGTAGCAGTTTTTCATTGCCTAAAAACACGGACAAAAAGACATTTTCTAAAAATAAATCCTAACTAGATCGATTTATTATCCCCGAGACTCCCTGGACACTAAATTTTATGAAAATCGTTGGAGCCGTTTCAGAGATCCCGATAAAAAAAATATAAAATAATATATATATATATATATATATACAAGAATTGCTCGTTTAATAGTATAGGATATAACTTAAAAAAAATCAAAAAAACCTTTTAGAAATTTTTTATCTTTTTCCTAGGATACAAAAAATGTTATACCTAATCTACTAAAGCAGATTATGTCTTAAGTAACTAAATCTCAACATAAAAAAACATTGGAATCTGAGTTTAATATATATTTGACGTCTGAGTTCAATGTATCATCGTAATATTTAAGTCACTGGGTAAATAAAACTTATTGGGTGCATTTTCGCGGCAATAATGTAATATTGTTGGATTGAAACTTTGAATATGTTCTTCAGTTATGTTTAAGTCTAATGAATTTTTACGTTCATAGCTTCTTCGTTTTTTTCTTCGACCATTAACTTCCTTACTGTGTGCCAGATGAATGTGTCTATTATTTATTGGCTTATACCCGAGTGTTGTCAGATAAAAAACCTGACAAACTTCACATTTACATAAGAAATATTTCTTTATTTGGCGGTTATACTGTCCGTATTTTTTCGGGTTTTTACGGTACATGGTTTAGAAATGCCTTTATAAACAATTCTCTTGACTCCCAACTTAAATTTACCTACCGATCGTGGATATATTTTCGAATTTTTTTCATTACTTAGTACTTTAGTTCTAACTTTGTCATACACTTTTTTCTACATTTCACATGGTAGTAATAATGCTAACTGCATCACCGTTTTCTTTCCTCTGTTAGGTGTGTTGTATCATTGGAATATTAAAAGTACGACTTTTCCTTGGTAGGCCTGATTTTGTAAATACTTTTTTATTTGCATGTAATGTTGATGGTGACTTTACTTGAGATGCGTAAACCGAACCGAAAGACAGGGTTTTCTGTTCAGTTTACGCATCTTCAAATTCATTTTATAGCCTATTTGGTCTCCGTGATTGTCCTTAGATGTTGTTTTATGATTAATTGTGAATTTCTACATTAAGTGTACATATTTGTTGTACTACTTTCATTGCGGGTGTAAAAATCATAGTCGGAATTCATGGAACAATCACGTTAGTAATCTTTGTTTTTGACGCTATCGCTGGAGTCCTCAAACATGTTAACCTTACTATTGTCACAATCATCTTCGTCAAACAATGAAAGGAGTTCATGACATTTTAAAGAATGACCTGTAACAGGCTGTTCTCTTTGTTGAGTTTTAGAAACCAGAATATAAAGATCAATATCTCGAACCACATTAAGTTTAATGCGTATTATATTAAATTAAATGTTTTAATGCGTATAGCAAAAGACTGAAATAATTTTCCGGCGTCAATCTTTCTGTCCGAATACAATCCGGGCATCTTAAAGGCAAGAGTGAATAGGCATTTGTTACGCTAAAACAGTGCGATTTATCTTCTAAGGCTGCATCACAACTTACCTGGTGGGATTGTGGTCAAGCACTAGCTTATAAAAAGGAAAAAAAAATAAAAGAATTGCTAAATTCATTCCGGAAATCAAAACAACAACTTGCGCATAAGGAATTTTCTTCTCCCTTCCATAATATGTCCGTCTATATGCCAGTATATTCTAAGTCTATGATCCCGACACACCTCTCTCGCCTCCTCCACATTCATATACCTACCTACGGATAAATGCTCGTCGGTTAAGGGTACTCATAAATTGGCCTATTTTCAATATATCGCCAATTTGGTCGATAAGCTTTCGCCTAGGACGTCCCTTTCCGACTCTTCCATTCACTTCTGCAACATTAATTTGATTTGTTAATAACATTATTAATATTTTTTTTATTTTATTCTTTTTTCATATTATTAATTTCCTCACATTATTTATTTTATTTAAAATACCTCGAATAATTTTATCGATATAATATTCGTACCGATATATTATTGTTCTTTGTATCAATATATTGTTTATCGACATTCTTATATATTAAAAGTTAGATCTCTATACTAAATGATTTATGAGAAATAAAAGTTTTTACGTGGGGATTGAGTAAAATGCCGATGAGGGTAAGAAATAAATGTATTTTACACACAGCAATTTGTAATTATATCCCTACAATGATTGGGTACAAAAATATGTAAATACATAAATAAACAATTATATATTAATAAATAATTAAGTAAAAAATAAATGATTCCGTAGCGACTAAAGTTTGGCTGAAGCACTGCAGGACCGAGGGTTCGTTCTCGCACTGAATAAGTGTTTCTACGCTGTGAAATAAATTGTGTCTGGATGCCTGTTTTTAACGCAAGTTTTTTTAAAGGTTAAAAATATTAATAATGTTTTAACATTGATTAATAACAAATACTATGTACAAATCGCTAGGATTCTTCACAGAGGTACATACATACATACATAACATAAACACTCACGCCTGTCACCCAGAGGGGTAGGCAGAGACTACAGACTTCCATTTAGCACGATCCTGACATACCTTTCTCGCCTCTTCCACATCCATATACCTACGCATACATGCTCGTCGGTTAAGGGTACTCTTAATTTGGCCCATTTTTAGTATATCGCCAATTTGGTCGACAAACTTCCACCTAGGACGTCCCTTTCCGACTCTTCCATTCACATCTGCAACATATATTTGCTTTGTCAGTCTTTCCGCATTCATTCTTTCTACATGACCTAACCACCGAAGCATTCCTTTCTTAATCCTGGTCACCGCATCATCTTGCAAACCACACTCTTCTTTTATCACACAGTTTCTCACCCTGTCACTCAGATTCATCCCTCCTAACATACTCCTTAGCGACCGCATTTCTACTGCATTTATTCTACTCTCGTGCTTCTTCTGCCACACCCAACTTTCACTACCATACGTTAAAGTAGGGATTAATACAGCACTGTGAATTGCCATACGTGCCTTTTTTGACTCATTCTGACTTTTCACAATAGAGTGTAGAGCCCCATTTACTCTACTTCCTGCATTCACTCGTCGTTCAATGTCCTTATCATATCTCCCATCCCTGCTGAATACACATCCCAAATATACGAACTCATCCACTTGCTCAATTAACTCTCCTTCTATTCTTATTTCACATACCGTTTTGCTTTCATCTCTTTCAAAAACCATCACTTTCGTCTTACTTGCGTTCACTTTCATTCCCCTTTCTTTTAATGACCTGTTCATTAATGTAACCATCATTTGCAACTCGGCCGCCGACGACGCAAGTATGACTTGATCATCGGCGTACAAAGGGCATTTGATGGTTAACTCACCCATTCTTAACCCGCATTCTTCAACTTTCAAATTTTCCAAACTGTCCGTAAATAGGTTTAACAGCCACGGGGAAGCTACACAGCCCTGTCTGACACCTTTATGGATGCCAAACCAGTCCGAGTAGACCCCGTTGATTCTAACACAAGCACTCGAGTCCCTATACAGAGACTTTAATGCCTGTATCAAACCAGCGCTCAACCTAAATGCGTTCAGCGTTTGCCATAACAGGCATACTACTCGCAGAAATTGTTTACTAATAGTCGCTTTAAAAATTAGTGTTCATTATAGCAAACTTTTGTAGATGAATCTGTAAAAATACATTTATAATCAGGTTATTACAAATAATTTTTAATTTAGTTATATAATCGGATTCTTACCAAAATGTAACTTTAGAGAGATTTGCTACATTTAAAGGAAATCTAACATACACATAATAGGGTATTTACACCATGTAAAAAAAAAAACAAAAATATATATTTATGACAGATTTTGCAAAAAGTAAACGAGAAATATTTATTTCTATTTATAAAATTGCATTATTAATTTTAAATTTCAATATTAAGATATTTTTCTGTGCCTTAAATCTGCAAAACGCTGTCCTCCATATTAAACACTGTCGTGACGTCACTTATTCCGCCTAAGGGTACTTGTGTTACAACGTAATATTATTAGTATAGATAAAATCACGTAAAACATGAACAAATGAGGAGAACACAAGAGACAGCAGACATCATTGTTGGTGACAGAATTATAAATGTTTGTGTTGTCTTTTATTGTAGATTAGAAGCCAATCACAAAAAGAAATTTAAAAAATTAATTTTATTTACTTTGTTGTCACTCCCATGACTGACTTGACCATACTTGACATTGGCAGAATACTTTTAAGAGAATCCATAAAGTAAGGAAGAAGAATATATAGGGTATTTGTGTTCTGTGTCACTGATTAAGAGAACTAGCTAATGTGCTGTGTTATTTCGAAATTTTTCAAGTTATCATTACGATTATTGAGTTTTGTTCCGAATTTTATTGAAAAGGTATCATGGAAGACGAATCCGTAAAAGCAGAAAGTACTAATCTACCAAGGATAAATAAATTGATGGTGGCAAAATTTTTTCCATGCAATCCCAATTTTTTTTTCTGCTGAGTTGAGGAATGTTAAAACATCAATGTAAGTAACTATTACCAATTTTTGTTTATACAGAAACACAATAACAGGTGAGAGTGTATTTTGACAAAACATAGTTTAGTAGCTATCATAATTTATTAGTTTATCTATAATTACAATAATTAAGAACAACAGAAGAATAGTCTAGTTTTTGTAGACAATGTATTCGGGTATTTTTTAACTGGCTTTACGGCTCTGGGTTCTAGCCCTTCTGAGCCTATCATTTCTTTTGGAATCTTCATTTTTATATTCTTTTTCTTCACAGTATGCTGATGCGTCACATTGCGAAGCCCTTGGGAGATTTTGACGACAGCTCAACCCAGCGGACAGTTGATGACGATAGCCACTCAAGTTCATAAGGCGCCAAAGCGATCAAAATAACTTGAGGTTTATATCGACATCAAAGCACTTGTTTCGTCGTTTTCTCTAATAGTTCACACGCGCGGATACTTAATTCACAAAATTGCATCACTTTTACGAATCAAAATCCACTTCAAACCATTATTCAAGCGACAAAACAGGAGCGACAATCCATCTGCGGCCAAGTTCCCGCCAAAATTCTTGTATATTCGGATATATTCTTGCCAGTTTTAACCAAGTATTTCTTATATTTAAATCAGTTGGCACTTGAATCCACATTTTCCCGGCGTTCTTATGCTCGTGTTTTTGCATTCAGGCGCAACAAAACAACGATGTAGACGATAACTCATTATGAAGTATCTTATTCCTTTGTAAAATCGGCAAAATTTCGGACAGCGACGTCACAATTTGAACAGCATGGCGGTTAGCGTTTTCACGTGAAAATTTAAAACGATAGATTAGAAGTAATTTTTATTGCACTATTCGGTTTTAATTTTTTTTTATAAAAATAATAATGGTTCATTATCACTCTAGGATTCATATAAAATACTTTTTGGAAATGGGTGCAATATTTTCACAAAATACATCCCCTATCATAGCATATACATCTCTTAACACAAGATTTTAAGTATAAAAACTTGTGTTAGAAGACTTCACTCTTCCATAGCACTTACATTACTATTTGCTTGATCTTTACATTATAAATAACTATAAAAATTAAAATAAAAAACTAGTAATATTCACGCCAAAGATACACAGGCGCGCGGGCTAATACAGTTTTAACAGCGAAAGCTGTAGCCACTACGTTTTTCATTTCTTTTGGCTTCAATACAACGGTTAAACTTTATACATTTAGGCAGTTTCAGAACTTAATAGAAGATGTACAGTTTCCTAACAGTAAATACATTACTTATGGCATGAAGATCTTTTGTAGGGAAATCATTTTGGTTTAAAATGCATAATTTTTAGTAAATTTTTTAAAAGTACCTTGACACCTTGTTAATAAAGTAATGTAATAAATGTAAATGTAATTGTAGGGATACCATATAAAGGGAATTTTCTGACGCAACTCTTTTTGTCTTTATTATTGTCGATGCTTTAAAGAATGATAAAGCGACCCAGTGTTATAATAATGTTACGAGCTTAGGGTTCGTGATAATAAAAACTGCCGATTGAATTACCAAAACTGACACTAATTTCCGAAGACCAATTAAAACGAATACACACTAATAATTAATCACGCTTATCACTTTATTTCACTCCTAAGTCTTCAATTGTATCGCCAATTCAATAGTGCCCCGGTCCCCCCACATACGAGGCGTTAATTATGGCGCGCAACAATAAGTGAACAGATCAATTATTATGTAATGATTTAAAGGTAAGTTAAACAGGTACAGAAATATGTATAATTTATGAAATTAAATGTTATTTTAAGGTTTGGGCGTTTGTTTTTTAGTACATGTGTGCGCGTGTGTGGGTGAGTGCGTGCCTGCGTACGTGAGTACGTGCGTGAGTGCGTGTGTGCATGCATGCGTATGTGCGTGTGTGTATGGGTGACTATTAATGAGTGTGAGTGTGAGTATGACCGCTAAAAAGAACCCCTTTGTCGTATCTCCTCAGTTTCAAGGCACTCCCCTTGTTGCCTCAGCCAGTATCAGAATCCTTGGCGTCGACATATCGAGTGACGTGCAGTTTCGTGGTCACTTGGAAGAGAAGGCCAAATTGGCCTCTAAAAAGCTTGGCGTGCCCAGCAGAGCGGGACAGTATTTCATGCCGGCATACCGCCTGCAACTTTTCAAGCAGGCGAATACTGTTCCCATCTCTGGGCTGGGGCTCCCCAGTACCAGCTCCTTCCACTTGACCGCATCCAGCGCAGAGCGGCCCGAATCGTCGACGACCGAGTGCTTTCCGATCGGCTCGATTCACTGGCGCTGCGAAGAGATGTTGCATCTCTTTGCATTTTCTTTCGCATATACCATGGGGAGTGCTCTGAGGAATTGTTCGGATTAATCCCAGCCACCAAATTTCGTGAACGCACTACGCCGCAAACGTCCCGATACCATCCACACCATCTGGATGCTTGGCAGTCCACCACTGTACGTTTCAAAAGGAGTTTTCTTCAGCGTACGACCTCTCTGTGGAATAGTTTACCACCGGCGATTTTTCCGGACCGATACGACCTGGAGACCTTCAAGAAAAGAGCTTACTCCTTTCTAAAGGGCCGGCAACGCACCTGCAGTTCCTCTGGTGTTGCCGTTGATCATGGGCGGCGGTAGTCACTTCACATCAGGTGAGCTGCATTCTCGTTTGCCCCCTCTTGTATAAAAAAAAGTGTGTGAGTGACTTTGTGAAAATAAGCGTGTGCGGAAGTAGTGCGTGTTGTTAATCTACGGCATAAGTCTTTTGTTTTGTTATGATCAAGATTTTCAATCCACACTCCGATCCTTGCCTTCATTTAGTGATTACCGTAATTATTTAAGTCAATGTCGGTGTAAAACTTATTGCATAAATGCGGGTCTATGTTATTATAGTGTATTTTTGCAAAAACACTTCTTGTTATAGGGGTCGGGTATTCGAAGGTTGTATTCTTTGGAATTTCAATATGTGGTGCAGATATACGACGTCACCTTCATATGTATTGATTGATAAAAAGTATTGTTTATTATATATATTTATTATTAACAGCATTATTTTTTAAAATACATCGTTGAGCACATTCAGCTTTGAACAGAATTGTCTTACTAGCCCCGTCCACATGAACGGATACCGTAGCTCATTAAAAACTCACAGAGAGCCCTGTAAGTTTACAATAGCAAGTTTTGACTTGTTACAAACCTTAGTAACTTAAAAACATTCACAAACTTTTTTTATAGGATAAGGGTGATAAACGAGCACACTTAGGTACTATGTTAGACGAAAACACGATTCCATAAAATTTTCTCGATAGAAAAAAAATCCAAAGTTACCTCCAAACCGAACTATAAACCGCTGGTATTCAAAAAATACTTAAAATTAGATCATGAAACTTTGCATACTAATTGAACTAACTATAAAGCTTGGCTTATGTTATTTACTTTTTTTATTTATCATTACTTTCACCGTAAAAGAAATTACCTAAACTATCGTCGTTTTAAAGTTTGTTCCCTGCCGCCCGACCCGACACCGTCATTCTGGAGGTGGGCAAAGTGTATCATTTTTGCGATTGGAACATTTGCATCTCGATCACTGAAATGTTCCGAAACACTGATATGTTTCATTTGGCTCATTTGGATCATCGACTCAAAAGATATAAAATGCAGAACGTTACGAATACATTAAGTTGCGTTGCGGGCATTTATTACTGATCCTGATTCATTGAAATGTTATTTGGCAACAATGCTGAATGATATAAATGCTTAGGTTATTTTTATTATAAATCATATGTATAGTTATTTTTATTGTTACATATTTATTTTGTACCGTAATAAGGTTGTATATAAAATCGATCCTCCTTCATAATTTATCCAGGCTTAGTACTGGTGGCTAGTCCTTAATTTATGGCCAACTGGCGTTATTTTTATGATGAAAAGGAATGTTTATTTATGATGAAAAGGAAGAAAGTGAGTTACAATAATCATTAATCACTACGCAAAGAAATCCTACACAAAACTCAGTACATTTTCGTAAACAGGCGCCAACGAACATAAACAATTTGACAAGTACCGGATCAACGTAAAATTACAACTTATTAATGCAAACATTATATGCAAAAAACGAACGTATAGTATCTGGTACGTAAGCGCCTTAGTGGTCATTTTTACGTGCATGAACAACTATAGCGAAAATCCGTAAGAGTTGAGTAATACACTCCTATTTGTTATCTCTTTCTGACTTGTATAGATTGTAATTATTTCGCCCGCTCACTCGCCACTCTCGCTCGTGGCTCAGTCGCTTCGCGAGAGAGACGCGCTATAATAAATGAGCAGAGAGCAAAGTAATGTTCCAGATCCAAATGATGCATTTGAAACGTTGTTACTGAACCATAGCGGTGGGTAGTAGCGGCTTTTTTGAGTAACGAAACGAAACTATCTATCGAATATCAATAGCGGCTTTTGAAACACTCTATTTTAATAGAGGGTTTTGAAACACTATTTTAATAGCGGCTTCAATAGTGTTTCACGACGTGTTTATTTGAAAAACGTTGCGAATTAAACGATGTCTGTTTCACGAGAAAACTTGTTTGTTACCGTTTTGTATAGAATTAGACATGGTGTTAACGGTTAAATTTATTTATTTGTTTAATCATTTCGCACGGTTTGATAAAAATATCACTTGAAAATATTTAACGGCAAACGATTTATTTAATAATTATGATTATGATAAATTCACCCACAAGTTCAGCATAAAATATTGAATATAAGTTTGATTTTATAGCAAATAATTATTACAATGCTTATTTTTAGACATCTCAAGCCTACATTTTTATGTAATAAATCAAATTAATACATGTATTGATGTTTTTATAGAATATTGGTCTTCATGGTTGTAGTATCTTTTGTAAAAAAAGTCCCAAAGTACACTGGCATTACTTCGAGATATTTTTGATGACTATCACATAAAGTTTTAGTATTATTTTTACACTTAGTTAATTACACTAATTACTGTACAATTATTATTATTAACCCTAATATATACAATTGTATTTAGTTCTTATTTTACTAAAAATATTATTATTATTGCACAAAAAAGAAAACAAAAATATTAACAAACGCGCCTAAAAAGTAAAAACAAACCGTGTCATTAAACTTAAATACAAGACTAATTTAAACCGGGCCAAGGTCACTTAAATTATGGAATTTGAACAATTTTTTTTCACACTTACTTCTCATTTCTAATATCGCATCTATACGAAGGGAATAGAGTCATAGGTCAAATGCAAAAGCACCCGCGCTCACTCGACATTCGACGACCGGTGGTACTTCTACCACAGCGGAAAGAGTCAGTTTCTTTACTCATGTGCTTCTACTTCAACAGACGAGGCCGTTGCCGATGCGTCGCGAAAATAGCCGAATAAACGTTTTCGCCGCCGATCGTACGCCGATCGCTCGTTCGTGATTCGTGAAACATGAATCGTGTTACTGAGTAAAACGTCTACTGTAATAGATAGTTTCGTTGCACTGCAATAACCCGCTACCCGCTATTGTGTGAATAGATAGTTTCAGTAACTAGTTACGTTTTGTAACGACCACTCCTACTGAACCAATCTTTTGAATCATTTCAGTGATTCGGAACAGTGAGTCAGTTCCGTAAAGAGTTACACACGCCTACATTCACTCAAGCTCCGGCTTTTGTACAAAAGGGTTGTGTCACTTGTGCTCAGAACATACGTTACGCCACAGGACGACGTAAAATTAAAATATTAAAATAGACTTAGGTTTATAATGTTGGCGCATGGGAAATAAGCGTATGATAAACTTAATGAAGTAAGTATCTATCTACTTACAGTTACAGTATTAGTGATTACAAATATTATGTAGCAGGAGAAATCGAGTGTGGGGCAACTTTATGAAAAAAAAAAGATAAAAAGTGACCTAAATACCTTTGTTTTTGTTTTGTCAATATTCAACAAAATTAGTAGTAATTGTTTTTTTATAACGTTGCCCCACTCCAGGATTTCTCCTGAATCGGAGGCGATGTGATTACAAACACAAATGTTCACAACAATCTGTAGGATATAAAAATATTTGTTCCGTATGGGAATCGAACCCCCGACCCGTAGAGCAGAAGCCAAGCACTTAGTTAGTAACAAAAAAATATAAGTGTGTTCGGTAAGTACCTACCTATAATATCTAACTATAAAGAAATAAAACTGTAACTTACTTATCCGTCCTTACGTTATCGGTACTCCGTGGTGCACTGGCTTAGCAATGAGTTGCTGCGCTGGAGTCCGTGGGTTCGAATCCCGCACGGAACAATTATTTGTATGAACTACAAACAATTGTTCCAGATCTGGATGTTTGTCCTTGTGCAATTTATATTTGTAAACTGCCTCTATGATACAGGAGAAAATCCTAGTGTAGGGGTAACGTTTTAAAAAAATAACCTTTCCGACTATAGTGCTACCTACTACATAAGTACATAAAATTATGGACCTATTGAGTACTGACGTACCTTGATAGTTTAGCTTTAGCTAAATTGTGAATACGTGAGTATTTTCTACTTACCTAAACATGTAACAGATATGTTACTATTACACGTGGCTACATAATTATCAAACACACCAGTATAAGCTGATCTCAAATTGTAAACACATTACGTATAATGAGAGGTCAGCTTATACTGGAAAATTCCTCTTATAGTGGAATGATCTGTCCATTGTTGGTTTAGTAGTACGCTTGAGTTTTATAGTTTTCGCCGTATATGTATGTAATGTGACAGCAGTTTACGTATGTAATTATGTTCGTAGTAGGTCTGTCGCAAGTACCTACATATACATAGCTATATAAGAAATTTTGCCAATCGATTCTAAGCCACTGCATAAATTCTACTGCTACAAAAAACTAGTCTACTACTACTCTAGTAACACGTTCAAAACGGACAACTTAATTCGAGGCGGTCTAATTAGACCCAAATGTTCAATAGTAATTCAAAATGGCGCGCACAATTAACCAAACTTTAGGCCTTCAAGTCCAAACACCGGCCGCCCGCAACCGTATACCAGTCACAAACAATACTTAAAACGGTTACAACAATAATTATATTATTCCGGCCTCGTTATCACGAAAACAAATTAAGATAACACTGTAAGAGGCTCGCGATCGCGACGTTCGACGCAAACTATTATGTAACGCCCGACGTCACGTGGTACGGCTGTAGCCCTCCAAAGTTCCTGCCGACTGGGCCGCTTGCTGTGCGCGTACGGCACAGCAAGCCCCCGCCTCCCGTGCAACGCTAACCGTTTCCTCACCCCGCTCGAGATTATCGTGATATTATCGAGATGATAGATATAGATATGATGGAGATAGATATAGTTTTTTTAGTTATAAGAATATGCCGTTAGTATGGACAATGAAATTAAATTTGCGACATATAATTTTATGTTCAAATAATGACCAGTTAATATTAAATTAATGACTGAAAACTTTATTACCTACTTAGTGCTCGTCCGATAATAGTTTATTTTATTCTAACAAAATCGTTTTTGGCCTCGTGTTCCCGCGTTACCTCGAGCCACGCATAGTGTACGAACGAGTGGCGCGGGAAAGTGGAGGCGAAATTAGAATTATAAAAATCGAAATTAGAGCTGAGGTAGTATAGGCCCTTAAGTCTGTTATATGGACTTTTATGAATCCTTAATTAAAATTTAATATTTGTTATATATTTTAATGTGTAAATAAACTTATGGTTATTATAAATACCTATGAAATACTATTATCTAAAATAAATGAAATAATTCATACATATTTATAAATGAGATGAACATAATACATTTTAAATTGAAATCTATAAATATATGAAAGACATTAAGCCCTTAATTTAACTTATTAATTATCTATATCTTATAATTTAAAATATTTGATATGACTTCAATTATTTAGATTACTTAAAATATTCCGAATGTTTATAACAAATGATAAGTAAAACATAGTAAAGCTTTTAGAGACGTACTACGTATAAAAAAGCTTATCGTTTTCTTTGAAATATTATGTGACGAACTCATGTCATGTAACTGAATATCGCAACAATACTGTTAGTGGTAATATTGTATGTTATTTAGATTTTTACTTATCAAATATTTATATTACTTATCTGTTCCGATGAAAAAATTCTTTTAATTCATAAAAAAATCATAAATGTTTACTTTATTCTGGCATTAATGTTTGGTACGAAGGTGAAACCATTATTAGTGCAATACCAAAAAGGACACCGAAAATAAAAATTGAATAAACAAAGCAACTAATATGTGCGAAGAAACTGCATTGTCACAGTCAAAAAAAAGAAACTTAAATATTTAAAAGAATAAGAATTTTTTTTTAATTGAAAAGACAAACGAACTTACAGTCTACCTAATGAAAAGTAGCCACTGCAGTCCATGGACATCTGCAGCTATCTTCAAACAAAGAACATACGCGTTGTTAACCCTTAGGACTAAAATGGAATCTCTCACAGCCTGTAATTATGCTGGCTTTCTATACTATTCAGAATGGAACAGAGCCAAAATAAGTAAAAGGGTACCTACCCAAATTGACTCCTACGCAGAAATAGGAGTCCTATCACTTAGGACACAACGACATCTTGTAACTTGGTCTCTTTAATGTAACGGTAAATATTCAAATATATTCTCAGGGTTTAAAAAAAAATAGAATAAGGGTGAAACCGAGCACACAGTCCCCCTGATGGTTAAGTGTATGCTGTGGGCCATAGACATCTACATTTATCCTCGATTAAGAATCAAAACTTAGATTCGTTATCACCCCTAAAGACTAAGATGGAATACCTCGTTTCCTGTAAAAAAAAAAGTCTCCGGATCTCTACACTCACCATACGAAACACAGCAGTGTTAAGCTGCTATTTTACGCTGGTATTCTGTGAGAGAGCGGTTCTTCCCCGATCGAGCCAACTCATTCGTGCTACAACAATAATATAGCTGCAGCGTGGCTCTACCACTTATAATATAGATGCAGCGTGGCTCTACCGCGTGTAATATAGATGCAGCGTGGCTCTACCACGTATAATATAGCTGCAGCGTGGCTCTACCACGTATAATATAGCTGCAGCGTGGCTCTACCGCGTATAATATATACGCAGCGTGGCTCTACCACGTATAATATAGATGCAGCGTGGCTCTACCACGTATAATATGGATGCAGCGTGGCTCTACCACGTATAATATGGATGCAGCGTGGCTCTACCGCGTGTAATATATATGCAGCGTGGCTCTACCACGTATAATATAGCTGCAGCGTGGCTCTACCACGTATAATATGGATGCAGCGTGGCTCTACCGCGTGTAATATATATGCAGCGTGGCTCTACCACGTATAATATAGATGCAGCGTGGCTCTACCACGTATAATATAGCTGCAGCGTGGCTCTACCACGTATAATATAGCTGCAGCGTGGTTCTACCACGTATAATATAGCTGCAGCGTGGCTCTGCTACGTATAATATAGCTGCAGCGTGGCTCTACCACGTATAATATAGCTGCAGCGTGGCTCTACCACGTATAATATAGCTGCAGCGTGGTTCTACCACGTATAATATAGATGCAGCGTGTTTCTACCACGTATAATATAGATGCAGCGTGGCTCTACCACGTATAATATAGATGCAGCGTGGCTCTACCACGTATAATATAGCTGCAGCGTGGTTCTACCACGTATAATATAGATGCAGCGTGGTTCTACCACGTATAATATAGATGCAGCGTGGCTCTACCACGTATAATAAGATGCAGCGTGGTTCTACCACGTATAATATAGATGCAGCGTTGCTCTACCACGTATAATATAGATGCAGCGTGGCTCTACCACGTATAATATAGCTGCAGCGTGGTTCTACCACGTATAATATAGCTGCAGCGTGGCTTCTACCACGTATAATATAGATGCAGCGTGGCTCTGCTACGTATAAATCTGTAGCTGCAGCGTGGTTCTACCACGTATAATATAGATGCAGCGTGGTTCTCACCACGTATAATATAGCTGCAGCGTGGCTCTACCACGTATAATATAGCTGCAGCGTGGTTCTACCACGTATAATATAGATGCAGCGTGGTTCTACCACGTATAATATAGCTGCAGCGTGGCTCTACCACGTATAATATAGCTGCAGCGTGGTTCTACCACGTATAATATAGCTGCAGCGTGGTTCTACCACGTATAATATAGCTGCAGCGTGGCTCTGCTACGTATAATATAGCTGCAGAGTGGTTCTACCACGTATAATATAGCTGCAGCGTGGTTCTACCAACGTATAATATAGCTGCAGCGTGGTTCTACCACGTATAATATAGATGCAGCGTGGTTCTACCACGTATAATATAGATGCAGCGTGGCTCTACCACGTATAATATAGCTGCAGCGTGGCTCTACCACGTATAATATAGATGCAGCGTGGCTCTACCAAGTATAATATAGCTGCAGCGTGGCTCTACCACGTATAATATAGCTGCAGCGTGGCTCTACCACGTATAATATAGCTGCAGCGTGGCTCTACCACGTATAATATAGATGCAGCGTGGCTCTACCACGTATAATATAGCTGCAGCGTGGTTCTACCACGTATAATATAGCTGCAGCGTGGTTCTACCACGTATAATATAGATGCAGCGTGGTTCTACCACGTATAATATAGCTGCAGCGTGGCTCTACCACGTATAATATAGCTGCAGCGTGGTTCTACCACGTATAATATAGATGCAGCGTGGTTCTACCACGTATAATATAGCTGCAGCGTGGCTCTACCACGTATAATATAGCTGCAGCGTGGTTCTACCACGTATAATATAGCTGCAGCGTGGTTCTACCACGTATAATATAGATGCAGCGTGGCTCTACCACGTATAATATAGCTGCAGCGTGGCTCTACCACGTATAATATAGCTGCAGCGTGGTTCTACCACGTATAATATAGCTGCAGCGTGGCTCTGCTACGTATAATATAGCTGCAGCGTGGCTCTACCACGTATAATATAGCTGCAGCGTGGTTCTACCACGTATAATATAGATGCAGCGTGGCTCTGCTACGTATAACTCTGTAGCGACTGGACAACTTACAGGTTCAGAATTCCTTGCGAAACAAATAACAAATAATCTTTCTACCACAAGCCAGTGCCTGATAATATCCCACCTGATGGTAAACAGTGTAGCCGTCGAAAATGGTAAGGCACACTGTCTTAGGTCAACTAAAACAAACTCTAAAGCAGGGGTTGAAAGCGGTAAAGGTATGGTACCGGTATAGAATTACGATACAGCTTCGATTTAAAGGTAGAAGCAAAACGGTTGAGAATTACGGTTGTGGTACCATTAAAAAAAGAATTATACCTATATTTTTTTACGGTATCGTTATACCTATATTTTACTAATACCTTTACCGAAATAATTTCGGTACCGAAAAAAATGAGTATTTTAGGCTTATTTATATGTATTGTGTCTCGGACCTTGCTTAACGTTATGAGACTCATTCGATTTGGTTTTCCTATGTTACTGTATTTCATGTTCGGAGAAAATAAAACATCTTTATCATATTTGTATTATTATTTATTATCAGTAAAGTATTTAATTAAAAACGTAATATTATGTTTAACACGTGGGTACCAATTCTTAACCTAGTTCTTCAGAATCAGTTAAAGGAACATCTTTAAAGTGCTTCCCTTCCAAGGGATGTAGGAATACTAATATTTTTGAGTACACACGGGCTCGCATACAAGTTTTTATATTTTGCATCCGTTTTTTATAACATTTGCCGGCCCTGAGAGCGATCGAATAAAGAACGCTAAGCTAAAAATTACTGCCGTGTAGTGGCGGTTAAGAATCCCTGTGGGTGTCGTAAAAGGCGACAGAGGGAAGGTGGCAGGAGATGGGCAGCAGCATCTTCCTGATAACATCAATTGTACAACAAAAAAAACTGCAGTTGCCAACCCACTCGTAAAGCGTGGCAACTATGGAAATACTCCCCACGAGCAACGACACAAGTAAACGGCCCCCAGTTCCACGGCGGCCGCGCTATTCCTGGCTAGGTGGCGACCATGGTAAAGGCGGGATAGGGGTGCTAAGAATCTTCGGTGAAGGGTCGATTGCCACCTAAGACGATTCGACTTGGCAACAAACAACGGACGCACCCTGAGGACTACCAAGAAGATCCTGGAGCTGGAAGAAGAGATAGACAAGTAGCGCTTGAATATTAAAGGATCATCCGCGGTCCAAAGAGAGGAGGAAGACACGGTGATTCTTGAATCCGGCAGCTTGTTCTATCACCGGGAGGGCGACCATTCTGTCCCAAGGAGGTGTTGGATTTATAGTCCACAAGTATCTCGTTAACAACCTTGTAAAGATTGGTAGTGTGTCGACGAAGGTAGCGTACCTCATATTCAGAATCACCAAACGGTATCCAAGGTCATACGGGTCTACGCACCAACATCTATTACATTTTTAGATATTCTCTATGATATTTCTAGAGCCATGCATTCTTATAAAAACCACTATACGGTGTTAATGGGAGACTTCAACGCAAAACTAAGCAAAAAGAAGAAAGGTGAGCTGACGGTAGGTAAATTTGGGTTAGGGCAACGGGCCACACACAAGGGGCCAGCAGCTGGCCGACTTCATGGAGAAGGAGGGACTGTTTATAATGAACTCTTTTTTCCCGAAGCGGCTCCACAGAAAGTGGACCTGGTCGAGGCCCGACAGTACGATAAAAAATGAGATTGACTTTATTATGAAGACGAGACGGTAACTGTTCAGTGATGTCTCACTGATCGCAAGGATGAAAACTGGCAGTGATCACCGAATGGTTAAAGGTACACTAAACCTAAACGTTAAGTTGAAGAGGTCTCGTCTAAAGAAGTCAACACTCCGTCCCCTCGTGCTCTAATCCAGAATCCCGAAACCTTTCAACTCGAGTTACGTAACCGCTTTCAGTGCCTAGAAGATTGCAATGCAGTGGACGATATGAATGACAAGCTCGTGGAAACAACTGTCCATGCGGTCGGAGCTAAGTTCTGCAAGACCCGTCGCAGAAGAACACAAAAACTCTCCGATCACACTCTTAATCTCATGGCTGTTAGACGGGAGATTAGGCTGCAATCGTCATCAACAGATTTGACAGCATACAGGCAACTGAACAGACAGATCTCCAAATGCATGCGGCGAGACTTACGCAACTTTAATATTGCTCGTATTGAAGAAGCGATCGAATGGAACCAGGGCTCCAGTCTTTGAAGAATGAGTGTGGCAACACCGTTTCCGTGACACCTGAGATTTTGAGTGAGATTGAGAGTTTCTATGAGCTGCTGAACACATTATCGTTGGAGCCACACGCAAGTGTGAGTAACGATTCAAGAGCAAGTCTAATCCGACACTATTCCGATGATATCCCGAAAGTCAGTCTGAGCAAGAAAAGAAGGCTCTCTATCACGTTAAAAACGGCAATGCCCCAGGTGAAGATTGAATTACAGCGGAGTTTTTGAAAGCGGGCGGAAAACCGGTACTTAAAGTCCTTCAAAATCTCTTCAATTTCGTCCTTCATGGTGGCACTACTCGGAGGCTTGATGCAGAAGTGCAGTGCTCTTGTTTTTAAAGAAAGGCGATTACGCTCTCTTGAAGAACTACAGACCGATTTTCCTTCTGAGCCGCGTCTGCGTGCCGTTTTCGAGAGTCATTACGAATCGTCTCGCACGCAGACTCGACGACTCCCAGTCGTCGAGTCTGAGTGCGAGAGTCTCCCGAAAAAGCCGGTTTCCGAAAAGGCTTCAGTACCATAGATCACACACATACCCTGCGGCAGATTGTACGGAAGACCGAAGAGTACAATCTGCCACTTTACCTGGCCTATACCGCCAACCGGTAGCAACCGTAACCGTATATGAGAAAGCATTTGATTCGAGTTTGTACAGTAGGGCTACGATGGCTATCCGAGTACAGAACCAGAGTTCGAAACCTATCCAACTGCAGAGAGGTGTAAGACAGGGTGATGTTATATCCCCGAAACTCTTCACCGCTGCGTTGGAAGACGTTTTCAAGCTACTGGACTGGAAAGGATACGGCATTAGCATCAATGGCGAATACATCACTCACCTTCGATTTGCCGACGATATAGTCCTTATGGCAGAATCGCTGGAGGACCTTAGCACTATACTCAATGACCTCAATGGTGTCTCCCAACAGATAGGTCTTAAGATGAACATGGACAAAACAAAGATCATGTTTAATGTCCATGTCACACCTATGCCGGTAGTTGTTGGGAGCACTATGCTCGAAGTTGTTGACGAGTACGTTTACCTGGGACAAATAGTCCGACTAGGTAAGTCCAACTTCGACCGAGAGGTCAATCGACGGATTCAACTCGGCTTGGCAGCGTTCGGGAAACTACGACACATCTTCTCGTCAGGTATACCTCAATCTCTGAAGACTAGATTGTACAACCAGTGCGTGTTGCCAGTGATGACTTGGGGATCTGAGACGTGGTCCTTCACTGCTGGCCGTATGAGGACGCTCAAAATCGTTCAGCGAGCTATGGAGAGGGCTATGCTCGGAGTTTCTCTGCGTGATAGACTCAGAAATGAGGATATCCGCAGTAAAACCAGAGTGACCGACATAGTCCAACTGATTAGTATTTGCTTATACTTACGCTGATTTGTGTTTCTGGCTCTTGTTGCTTGTCTTGGGGTTTTTAATGGATATACTGCATTGTATTTAAAAAAATACCCACACAAAAGGATTATTTGCTATCGTAGAGGCGTTTTACACGCGTAAATTGTCATGAATCAACCATGCTTCGGGACAATCATTAGTAGGCCACACAAAAACGTGCGGAATGTAAACGAGGTTGGAATTTGGAGACGAAGTTATAACATGTTCCTGAATTTGGTACTTAAAGCCAGCATGTGTGAAAAGATTAGTGGAATATATTATTAGATTATATTAATATTATAAGTGTTAGAGTTTTGACGGTCTCGTTGGTCTATTGTTCATGAACGTGGCTACCTGATCGTGTTACCCCTGGTTCGAATCCCGGATTGGGTCAATAAGAATCTGTAATTGATTTTTTGTCAAGAAATTCTCAGGAGAAATCCGGAGTTACGAAATTGGTGGTGTTTCACTCCCATGCCTCGGAAAGCACTTAAAGCCACTGGTCCTACACCTGATCTCTTTCCGGTTGTGTCTTTTTGCCGGCCATCGGAATATAAGAGTGCGCCTGTGCTTTCGCATTTCGCACTCGGGCACAACAATCTTGTCCTGCGCATATTATATGTCTAGTCTGCGTTAAGACTGGCCGCCGTGACTAAATTTCGGTCTGGAGGACACTATTATTAGATTTGCTGCAGCACGAGTTTGGTCGGATTTGGGTCGGCTTACACAGTGAAGGACTACGCTTGCACAGAATAACGGCGTGGAATAGTCGCAATAGTTCTAGTTTCTGGATGTTAACGCTGTTAGTCTATGCGACTCTTACAGCTTCATCTGACTCAGCTAATCGATATTTTTTATCGATAAACAAATCACCATAGTCCGCATAAGTTTTTATTTGATTATAAGCAATACATAGATAAATAATACCAAGGTGCTATTTGAAATTGTTCTTTTTAAATATTTAGAAATGTTCTTCGGAAAAAACTTAGAAATGATTGAAAATAAGTTTATTATTTTGCTACAGGTTTATTTTACATTATGTAGGATAAAATTTAAAATATTTAACAAATCGAAATAGGTTTAGTTAACTTATTTTAAAAATCAGATTTGTGAAAAGAAAAGTGCTATTAGTCTATCGTCTTAGATGGTGTTAACCAAGTTTTTGCTTTTATTATAAGGCTTCAATCACAAAACCGCTATTTAAAAAAAAGTTGTTGATTTCCAAGAATTATTAAATGAACTATCTGGAAAATATTTAATAATTATGAAAATAAAAATGTTTTACACTATATAATAGTTTAACAAAGTGAACTTTAAGCAGACAGCTGCTTAAAAATAAAACGTGACATCTACCTAGGGCTAAGTATTCCCCAGAAAGATGTTTTACACTTTACATTACTATTCACCGAAAGCTTAACAATATGTGCGAAATAACAAAAGTTTTGAAATTGGTCTGCCTTCATCACATACTATAACAAAGTGGTACAGTATAATTTATGGCCGACTTGCCTACACAAAAAAAACGTTAACCATAAATTACTTCTGGAAAAGCCAGCCTTTAATGGTATCCGTGGTAATTTGTGGAGATGGTTTAAGTCGTATGTGACAAATCGTACACAAAAAGTAGTTATAAGAGGTTTTGAGTCAGATATTGTGCATATAAGTTCTGGTGTGACACAAGGATCAATATTAGGGCCTCTTCTTTTTGTCCTGTACATTAATGATGTTAATAGTTGTTTCAATTTTGTAATTTTATTCTGTACGCAGATGATATAAAAATGTATCGCAAAATTCAATATTATAATGACCACCTTAACTTTCAAAAAGATTTAGATAATTTTACTGTAAACACAATAAGTTAGATTTGAGTGTTAATAAATGTAAAGCCATAACGTTTACCCGTAAGCGACAGGAAAGTAATTATAATTATTCTTTATGTGGACTCCCATTAGAAAAAGTTCATAAAATTAAAGATTTAGGAATAACATTAGATAGTAAACTTATCTTTGATACATATGTTGAAAATGTCATTAATAAGGCTCTTAAAATGTATGGTTTCGTGATGCGTGTTGGACGTGAAATTAAAAAACTTCTCACTTATTTGCACCTCTATAAATCTTTAATAAGATCACAACTCGAATATGCGGTAGCTATTTGGTCTAAAAATAAGATAAAATAGAATCCATTCAGAAAAAGTTTTTGCGTAGTGTATATTACAAGTGCAGACGAGTTAAATTACCCTATTATCAACTGCTGGTCGAATATAACTTACTAAAATTAGAATCCAGACGTCAACAGATTTAAGCTATGTTACTATATGATATTTGTCCTAACAGGTACGATAGTATAGAACTAGTTGAGATAATACAATACAGAGTACCATATAGGCCATTGTGTCGCAGAGTTCGTACTAAATATATATTTTTTACTAATAAATGTCGAACCAACGTAGGTAAAAGATCCCCTATATATATGTTGTGAAATTGTTATAATAATACTTTTAATAATATTGAATTTTTTGCTCACAAGGTGGGTATTTATAAAAAAGAATTACTTTCAGTACTCAGAGGAGAATGAGTTTGTGTAACTGGTTATTACAATTATTAGTATTTTTCTTCATTATTGTGTTATTTGAAAACACAATCATTGTATTAGGTGAAATTATTGTACGCTATTCTCAATCTCAATATTTGTTAATAGTAATTGGTGCTCGACGGTGTTGGTTGCACTATTATATCAACGGGTGCAAAGTAAAAAGGGTCATCTATAAAACAGCTACTTTTCAGGAGGGCGCATAATAGGAAAAAATGCTCCCATTTTGTCAATTTTAAACCAAATTTATTGAAATTTTCATCATTGCTTCATTATTTAATAATGTATCCACATGTATATTTCATTTCTTCTAATTATGTTTAATTTACGAGATATTGTAGTTGTCTGCATCTACATTGCGCTTAAAAATATGACAACTGTGTTAACTACCACTTGGCCGTTTCTACGTGGGAATTCAAAGATTTAGTAAAATACTTTACTAAGTCTTTGAATTCCCACGTAGATTAGTATATTTCAGTAAATACGAAAACTGTAACAATTCCTATTATTAAAATTAGTTAATTTTTACATCTTATCTTATCGGATTTTTGGTTGAGAATTCAACAGTAAAATTATAATTTAGCCTTCGTTAGAAAAAAAACAATTAAAATTAAATCTAGAAAATTCTAAAGTTTTCATAATTTATAAAAAAATAACATCAGTCATAATAATCAAGTTAGGTTCGTTTCCATGACCTAGTTAACACAATAATAAAAATAAATCCTTTAAAGTACGTTTTATTCGTACATTTTTTTTTATAAAAATAGTTAGGTATATCACTGATGATAAAAGTAAGTAGAAAATTAAATTCTAAACAATAATTAAACTCTGTATCAATACTTAAAAAATTACGAAAGATTTTTTTTAATTATTTTAAAACCAATTTAAAAATTATTCAATCTCATTACCGTCAGCACAGGAATTATGTTTCAAATTTTTATAAAAGTTATGATATCTAGGAGGTATCAGATTTTGCTGGCAGAGGCTTATTAAGTCTTTGTACTTGGCACTTGTAATCATGATGGGTTCATTATAACATTTTTTGGGATCATTAAAGCCACGGTGGGAACGAGTAGTTACTTTTCGCACCAATTCAATTCGCTTGAGTTCTTCGTCATTCAGATCATATTTAGAAAATATTGTGTAAGGATTCTCTGCTTTAACGACTATTTCTCGAACTTGATTCCACTTAACATTCTCATTGTCGGTATTTTTTTGTCAATTTAAAATCATATAAACATATTTTGAAATCCAAAATTTGGTCTTGTGTTATTTCTATAACCTCATAAGCATCGCCGGACGTTTTACACCACCGAACGAGTGTATACCATTCTTCAGGACAAAAAATTAATTTTCTCTTCGACGATTTCTCAATTAATGCGTGGACACTATCGCCTTCTTGCTGGGTGTGACCCTTCTCCAAAAATCTGTGATGAATATCAATGCTATACTTTTGAGAGCAGTATACATACATCAGAAACACAATACGGTTCCTGTTCTGACCTCCACAGTTATCGGAACACAGGCGGATATCTTTGATGCCTCTATTGGTTGACTGTTGTATAAAATTATAAAGGCAACTAGCCACTTCGTTCGAACCCCCCTTAGCTATAGTTTCAGGCCACATATAACATATTCCTTTTTTAAGTCCCATATCAAAAACAGTAAAATTAAAGACAGAAAGTTTACGCTTATAATAAAATGAACTAGTTTCTCCGTGTGGTGTCGACAAATTTTTTTGAAAATCAAAGGTAGCCGACGTTACAGTTTCAGGATTAGAAGTAGCTTCATTTTTGTCTTGTTTCTTCAAAGATCTCGCTATATTTTTATCTTGTCCATGTTTATTCTACTGATCTTGTGCTCTGGTTTGTGAAGGAAGGCAATTTTTAAATGCTATACACACGTCGCACTGGTCTTTTTTAGGAATATAAAAGGCTATGTTAATTTCCATGTTAACTATGTGTCGGTACTGGCGCGCTGTGTGTACCCTCTCTACAATACTATTTTCCTCTGCCCAAGTCTGGTACAACTTAAACATCGTGCAGAAATTTAAATCAGCCAAGTAAACTTTGTTTGTGTCTTTTCTTGTGTAATGTGACTCCACTGGTTGAAACGAGTTTACATGATCACACACACCTTTTATTATGGCGGCTGTACAAACCTTGTTTTTATTGTTATGACGACCTCTGAAGTCTTTTTCACAGTTACCAGTACTTTTATCATATTTATCAAGAGCACTCTGTATAAACTGATTACTTACCGACAGCGTATTCTTAAACATTGTTTTGCATACTTTTACAGTTCTAGGGCTGGTTTCTTTTAAATTTATTGGAAGTGTATAGTTTACACTGTGTTGGCGTTTAGAATCATTCTCTGTAGTAATTCTTCGTTTCATACAACGTTTTGTATATTTACCTATAAAAACCCATTGCTTTTCGTGATCACAGAGATCCCAAAAACGATCAAAGATAAGTTTTCTATCTTCGTGAGATATTTTTGCGCTACAGTTAAACTTGCAAATAACACATGCCGGCTTAAGATGTTTCGCAGGTTGCAATTTTCCATTTCTGGACTGATGTTGTTTACCTGAATTTAATAGTAATTTACATCTTGTATCAACTTGTCCACTTCCATCCATTGTCCATCCACTTGTCTTTATTTCTCAATCGCCTTTTCTTTGATCTATCAATACTGAACTGACGTCTTTTTCTATCGTTTAACGACGAAGGTGTAGAACATTCACTTGATGCCTCCACCGCCGAAGAAGCATCACTAGTGTTGCTTATAGAAGATTGACAGTTTGAAATTAGTGTCATACTCGATGGCCTGCCTGAGTTTATTAAACAGATATTTTGATCTAATTCTGATAATGGACGCGGCGGACTTGAAGTAAATGAGTTGTATTCTGAGGGCGTTGGTGTATCCGATAATTTGTTCGGAGAATCTCTATTATCAACATAAACATTTTCTGAATTAATTTGTATTTCAGATTGAGAGTGAACTGGTGTGACCGACCTAGAGTACACAGAACATGGGGACTTATCTTGCGAAGTTAACTGATACTCATTTATCTTCATCGCTGACACATCAAAGTCTTCTATAAGATGTTCAATAACTTCATCGGCCAACAGCATTTTTGTCGAAAAATCCATCGCTAATGTTCTGTAAGCTTTCATCTTCTTTAAAAGGTCGTTTTGGACTTTCTGAACATGAAACAATAGTAAAAAATAACAGTAAGAAAATATAATTTAATTATAAGTCAATTAATATATATAGCTAACAATAAGAATTAACATAGGTAGGTACTCATAAACATAACAAACAATAATAATTTACAAAAGTAAATTGAGACATCTACATCACAATCGCAACGTAGAAAAAGCTATATGGCAGATAACCGTTTATGCGTCGTTTCGTAAAAAAAATATCAATGATAACCTATTTTCATAATTACAAAAACTAATTATGATTAAACTTCAAAATAACAATAACATTAAACTTGTTTTATAAAAAATACGTACCAGAACTAGTTTTACGGTTGTTATCGATAAGTTGTAATAGATATTCTCGATTCATAATATCGCATTGTCGTCCCGTTTTGCCCAAATTCACCAATAATTTACGTCTTTCCATGTCTTTTGTCTTGAACTCAAACTGTTTACTAATATGATAACACTTTTACACACACTATAACACTTAACAAACCAAAAAAAAAAAATACCCATCTCACATAACAAACCAAAACAAACAAATATTCGTGCCGGCCGGCGAAGCACATGTCATCTGACTGATGACGCAATGTGACTGACCGCTGGCCCCCCGCGCGTCCCGCGTATAAACGGTCAGCGGTAGTTGTCCGCATCTACATCGTGTAATTTCACAAAACAGGCGTAGTTGTCTTCTTTTACGTGACAAAAGTACCAAAAATAAGGTGATATTTATATTTTTGTATTTGCTATGTTGTAGAACATGATATTTTAAGTTAGTTTTTACAAAAAACCAAAAATCTCAAAATTGCAGTTAACTTTTTTTACTTTGCACCCGTCGATATTATATTTGTTGTAGTGAATGTATTTTAGATTATTAAATATTGTGTAAACTGTTTGTTGATCCTATTAAATTAAAAAAAAATAGAAAAATTTACAACTTTTTGTAATAATTTATTATAAACTCTAAATAAAAACTACAAACCGGTTCGGCAGACAAACCCGCATGGTTAATTAACTTATCGATAGCTAAAGTTGCGGCGTTCATCACTATAGTGGAACACTTTCGGTTGCAGTGATACCAGTTTATTTTTATAAAAATTGCGCGCTTTTGCTGCGAGGTAGCAAGTTTCGATTTGTCTTATTTGGCCTGTATTTTGTATAATATTTTAATAAATACAAGTTATCGATTATATTTAATTATATAATATTCAGTATCGTGTTAAAATTGAGCTGAATATATAAATCATTTAACAAAACCACTACACATCTATATGTAATGATTATTATTCATCACAAACTGATTTAGTTATTAGGAAATATATTTTCGTTTATATATGTAACTTGTGTAGTAAATTATATTTATTTAAAAATAGATTATTTTTCACTTTATGAACTATGATGACCACACTCGGTATTGGACAATAATATTCACAAAGTACGAGTTTTAATGATAAAATTACTTTAATGTTATGTTAAAAATACTCACAGATGAAAAGCCACATTGTCCTTTTGTATACTTGACGTTTTTGATTGTTTTTTTCATGTAAATACACTGCGATTCGGCATTTTGTAGGAGCTCGATTTATTGGCACGATCACTTCGGAATGACGCACGACGCGGGGCAACTAGTTTTATATAACGAGTATGAGTCGGACTCTCGTACCTTTTACAAAGGGCTATGCCTTGCGATGCCGTCTCCTTTGGTTTAATACTCAAAGGTTGAGATAATTATAATTACCTTTTTATACCTATTAAAACTTATTATGTAGGATTGATATTAAAAGGTATATTTAGTATATTTTTGGTTTAATCTTAGTTATAGTAAGTACTTGTATTTAACAACAAAACTAGCTATATAGCAATCTTCATGAAATAATATTAGTCTAGCTTTAAGATGTAGGTACTTAAGCTATTAATAGTTTAATTACTAAAGCTTAAAGTCAAAATATTCTTAAATAACTTCAATATATTTATTGTGAGTTAAGTGTTACATTTGGCATTAATTTAAAGTATGATGACACTATATTGATCATAATTAATCAATATTATAAAGGGAATTAAATTACACAACTAGCTGTATTAAAATTCTAAATAAAATTGTTTATACCAGTAATATACCTGCAGCATGGCTCTACCACGTATAATTGCCATATAACTTAGTACACTTTTTAATAACGATTATACTAAACTGTCGTTAACAGTAGCTATACAGCATTAATACATACAATACAGAAGTATACATTATATATTTATTCTTTAATTTTGGGTATAAGAACATAAAATTCACAAATATTGTTGGTTTTCAGGAATAGAAATCTAATGCTGATGTGGTGAGACAAATGTTGCCAGAAGATACAAAATGTACACATTGGCAAAAAGGTATGATAAATTCAGTTTATTCTTAGACATAATTAGGTAAGTTTCAACATATCTATTATATCTATATTCAGAATATCTATCCTCAAATCACGATAGGAGTTCTTTGTTCTTCATCTAATCTAAAGATTACAGTTCCACTACACTTCAATGGTTTCATCAACAACTCCTTTAGTATTAAGGTTACACTTATTTGGAACTCCGTGCCTGAAGACATTGAGAAAGCTCCTGATAATGGATGTATACAATGTTAATATTTATATGTTTTTTATTTATTATTTACTGCATCTACCACTTTATTTTCACCACACCATGGGTTGACCGATAAAAATTGCCAACTGCCATGAAGCCACCCTTTGTTACCTTAATATAAATAATATATGATTTATGATTATCATTAAGTCATTAAATATGAATATTGATTTTTATTTATTAAGCTATTGCATAGCTTCTATCGCGGGCCTTGAGCGCGGGGACCGAATCCAGAAATTCCGTAATGAAAAAAACCTCACGCTCCCCACTCCGACGGCCACGGAGGTGTGGCGTTGAAAGCCGTGCATCGTCTAACGTCGTTTCAGTTCGGCAGACTTCGGCACTCGGCAGACTTCGGCACGGTGTTTGTGTGCGTGCGGCTAGAAGTATGCGTGTACACTAGTTGGTAACTCAATGATAAAAATTCCTGAAAAACCTACATGTATTGTATGATATTAAAAATATTTTAAACAATAATAACTTCTCATTTATTCAATAAGAGAAAAAAAAATTGTTTTCTTATCGGTCACCACGCTCAAAAAGTGTAACTTGATTTAATATCAAAGATTAACTGCATAAATAAAATAAATAAATAATTATAATTGCATAAGTTGATAAAAAATGCTATGCAATAGCTTTACCGCGGCAGTCACCGAGTGCCACACGTATTTTTTTTGTTTTCAGGTTACGTGGTGTAGAAAATGAAATTAAAGAAGAGAAGATTTTTTTTAATTTTTGTAAAAGAATGGCCAGGTTTACCCTAGACGAAAAATAAATAGCATTGCTTCTAATAAAAAATAACTTGAATAGTAAAATATTAAGCACTTCAAAAATGATTCCTGTGGTTTAATTCGCTTTATTTAATGAACTATAAATATTGCTCTGTTTCTCGTCAAATTGTACTTATTTATGTAAAATGTTATGTACAATTTTCTAATTTGTTTATATAACTTAATGTGCCTTTAATTTAATCCTGAGATTACGTTTGTATGTATATGATGTTGGCGTGCTTGAATAAAAAATAAATAAGGTAGATGTATTATAATTGTTTCATTAAGTAATATTATTATGCCTGTATAGTGCACTTATGTCGATATCGATAAAATAAGAACACCACTAAACATCGATATCGATAATTTGAAGGATGTGTGCTTGCCATCCCTAAGCTATACATAGCTATACTAAATTGTATAGTCATTACTCATCTGTCAAAATGGGCGACTGCATGCTTAGTTAGGAAACTTGACTAAAAGTCACTGTCGTATCTGTAGCTTGCTGAATATTTATTTATCTATGTTCAAAACAGTAAGTTCATTCTGCGTAGATTAGACCAAAAACAATAATTAAAAAGCTGACATCGGGACGGCAGTCACCTCAGTCCCCCGTGACGTAAAAAAAAGGAGTAAAAAAAGAAATACCAAAATCAAAAAAAAAATAAAAAATTAATAATTTTACCCCCAAAAAAAAATTTTATTTTTTTTTAAACAAAACAAAAAAAAGGGGAGTTATTTATTTCCCCCCCCAAAAAAACCCACCCACCCCCCCCCTATTAAACCCCCCAAGCAGTGCAAACATATGAACGTCCCACAAAATTACGGTATAAAAAAGCACAGGGATAGGTGGTTCTATAGGTACTCTGCACCTAATTCAACTTGATAGTAAAACATTTAATAGACATAATAAAGAGTACCTAGTGCACCCAAAAGACACTATTAGTAAGTGGCGTCATTACTGTACAGTAAATTTATTAAAGTTTATTAGTAAAATAAACAGCAACAAACCATTAAATCAAAAGTAAAATAATTAACTGGCTCAAAACGTATGACTATGCAGTTACTGAATATAGAAAGTACCTGGCTGTCACTCAGGTCACCTACCTGAGTGACATGAGCCAGGTACTTTCACAGGAACTATGGTAGCTTTGATATGATAGGATATGATTTTAGCTTGGAGAATGAGAAGTATTCTCCACGATGCCTTAACATAAATGTACTGGATGACCTTTTTTACCGTCTGTAAAAAATAGGGTGTAACATGTGAACGGAGTAGAAATCTATGGAACTGATATTTTACAAAAAACAAAAACATTTTTTTTTAACAATTACTCTGCCCTTTGTCCTTAAGCCTGTGACCCTGCGAATTGACTGGATAAAAGAAGCCTACTAAATTTATATATGATGGATATGATTTCAATTTCGATAGATTTTAAATAATTAATCAATTTAATTCAAAATTTTAGTTTTTATTTTTTGTAAAATGTCACTGCTATAGGTTTCTACTCCGTTCACAAGTTACACCATATTTTTTTCAAACGTTAAAAAAGGTTATCCAGTACATATAATAAATAGGTCCTTACATATGAAATTGACGTTTTGTATGGGAGGAATGTAAAGTAAATTTTTTTAATAAAAAATATTTAATTAGTCAAAGTATGCACCGTTGTTATCTATGCACTTTTGCCATCTCATAGGCAGTTCATTGATCCCTTTACTAAAAAAAAACCATGCGAGAATCAATAAACTCCAATTGAATTTTTTTCCTTGTAAGAAGTTATCTAAATTCTGGAAAAAATGGTAATCTGTACAGTACGGTGGATGTCGCAGACATTCCAATTGCAGCTCATCTAACTTAGTGGTTGTTTGTTGTGCAGTGTGTGGTCTTGCGTTGTCGTGAAGCAGCAGTGGCCTAGAGCCGATTGACCAATCTCGGTTGTTTAGCAGCTAGTACTTCCTTCATGGTTTGCAGTTGCTGACAATAGATATCTGCTGTAATCGTTTGGCCAGATTTTAGAAAGCTGTAGTGAACGACACCGGCGCTAGTCCACCAAACATTCACAAGTAACTTTTCTGAGTCAATTTTCGTTAAGGGCAGGATTTGGCTGGGTCTACAGGGTTCAGGCATTGCGACGAGCGCTTCCGATTATCGTAGAGTATCCATTGTTCATCACAAGTAATGATTCGATTCAAAATCCCTTCATTTTTGTGTCGGTTGAGCAAAGTAACACAGCAGTCGATGTGTGTTTGCAAGTTCGATTCACTCAATTCAAGAGGTACCCATCGTTCAAGTTGTTTTACTTTCCCGATTTGCTTCAAGTGGATTAATACAGTTTTATCACTTACCGCGAAGCCTGCTGCTATCTCTGAAGTGCTTTGTGATGGAACCGCTTCCACATATAGCCTTTAATTCTTCATTTTCCTCTTTGGTCTCCTGCCGTCCACGGGGTTGGTTCTGAAGGTCGAAATTTCCAGAACGAAAATGTTGAAACCAAAAACGTACCGTGCTTTCTTTTGCGACACCAGCGCCGTACACATTATTAATCCTTCGAGCTGTTTCTGCAGCACTGGTGCCACGGTAGAACTCGTACTCGTACTCGTAAATATACCGATATTTCATGTTTTCCATTTTGCGGTAATACGCGACGTCAAAGAAAAAAATTATGAGGAAAAAACAAATGGATGACTGTTTTCAAAACTCGAATGTACCAGCTAAATGAATTTATAAATTATAATTTGGAATTCTTAACCACAAAAGAGATATTTCAGATCAAAGTGGTCAGTACGACAAAACGCTAATTTCATATGTAAGGACCCAATATATTATATTACCTACCTTAGTCAAGCATTAATAGTGTGTGGTCTTGCGTTGTCGTGAAGCAGCAGTGGCCTAGAGCAATTGACCAATCTCAAGCTGTATAAAGTCTGTATTATGGGATCTAAGTAACCTTAGGGTTCTTAATCAGAATATGAAAACTCTAGCTTACAACTGTAAGTATTTTGTATCACTTGAATCTCATTCTATCATTAAAGATGTGTAGAATCTGTATTTGCATGCTGTCACTCGTTTTTTGTTATTGGATAGGGTAGCATACGAGCACACAGTCCATCTGATGGTAAGTGGTTGCTGTGGCCCATAGACATCTACATCTATCCTGGATTACAATTCAAAATGCAGATGCGTTGTCACCCGTGACCTTTCCATTGAATATATTATTTATTTTCATATTTTGCTCAATTTTACCATAAAACACTCTTACTGTATTTATTTTCCTATTTTTGTGATTAAAAAAAAATATATGTTACTTGGCACACTTTGGCTATGTAATTTTTTTAAATATACAATATAAGCAAATTAAGATCAGTTTTTTTGCCTGCTTCCTTCTTAAACGCGTGGGCATTGTGGTTTATTCCAAACAATGGTGTTTCATACTATGGCTCCCACGACCAATGCATCTAACGGGATCCCGGCAATGAGGCCCGATTGAGCAGAGCAGATAACCCCGTTGGCACGTTGTAAATTTATGACTTTATATTATGTTTCTCACTGTACTTTTATATTTTAGCTAGAATTTCGTGCTTACTGAAGCTTTATTTGTGATTTTAGTTCAAACTAGCCGAAATGACATCATCTCGAAAAATCACAGCTAATGTGTTATTCCGAGACCTAAGACACCATAAATATTATCTCACCAGATTTCTTCCACTGGAACTGTGCATATTTCCGGATAAAAGTAGTCTATGTCACTCTGCGGCTCTTAAACTAGGTACAAAGAATCATATTAGTAATATTAATAATGTAACATAGAGATAATGGAAAAAATTCTCAAACGTGCAAGAAAAAAAAAACACTACAAGGTCAATAAGTGGTGTGTGATGGTAGTGTAAGAGAAACCATCATCCGATTTCGTTCGTAGTGTCCGTGGTACAACCAAATCGTTTGGTATATGCCTGCATAAGGTACCAGACCGGTAGCAGCGTCGAGTTGCAGGACTTACGAGACCGTGTTGCAAACACGGAAATTCGGACAAGAGTGAAATTTACGGTTATTCATCTAATACAAAGTGCAGCAGTGAAGTTACGGTTATAAAATGAATAAAATATTTTTCAACATGTTTTAGTTACTTAAAACTTGGTTTTTAAAATAATGCAAAAACAAACAAACAAACAGAAGATAAGTAAAAATAAGACTAAAATAATTGGCGGTGTGTCATTTTTAATTGTTTTCGTGTCCGATATAAATTTTATCTTTAACAATAGATTGTTGATGGCGATTCCACCTAATGGTTTAATGTTATAAATACGCTAAGATTTGTCATTGTATTTTAAAACATTGTACGACACCGTTCCGAGCGTACGTAAAGAGGTGTCCCATTTGTGTAATCTGTCTGTTGGAGCATTTTGGCTTCGGCACTATTGACGTCACGGGAAGCGAAGGGCTATTCGTGTATTCGACTATTAATAAAATCAAACTATATATACGCATTGGTAATTATTTTTGTTTTATAACATTCTACTTTTTATTAAATAGTTTTTAATTGCGAGTCCCGCAATCAGCAAGTGTTCATTTATTAAAGAGACTGTGGTTTTAATTGACCTCCGCTCTCATTGATTTATACACTCCAGTTGTTCATATCAATTGAAGAACAAAAATTCTAGTCCTTGTATTCAAGGATATATAAAGGTAGGAAACGCTTCCTATCGAACTCGATTATTGGAATTGGCGATTTCGAGGCGGACGCAATATTGTAAATTGCATTGAATGTGTTCTGGTAACATTTTAATAGTTATATGTAATTGTTATCGCAATATATGTTAAATAAGTCGCACAGTAAAAGTGCGGATCTCCCGCCAAATCGCGTGTAGTTTACTGCGAAGTGGCCGTTACGTTCTTTCGTTGTCCAATCAGAGTGATTCGCACTGTAGAGTCGCGCGCGCGCCTTTATTGAAATATTAAAAAAATGTTTCCGAAGTGGTGGTGTCCGCAAAACAATAACAAAATTACTTAAAACTGTTCAAATCTAAATCGCATTCAAATCATCCGCGACCTCCGTGGCGAACGTGTTCTGTACGCTTTTAGCAAAAAACAAAGCAAATGTGAATTAAATAAAACGGCAAAAAACCGCGATCCGGTTTAATTCCATCGACTGTTGACTTTAATGGGAAAAATAAAAACCAAATCCTTGTCTTAAGAAGAAAATCAGTCAGCTCTGATGTCTACTAATTTCTGCCACGAATCGAGAATACTTGATTATTGTTGTAATTGATAGTTTTTAATATAAATAAGTTCTGATTTATTAATTATTGTAGTATCATTATGATTAATTACTTGAAAGTAATTAAGTGCAAGTGAACTGGCAAAATACAGTGACTGTGGAAAAACCATATATACATAACAACTTTATGTTTTATGAAATTTTACAAGTAAGTGGTGAATTGGTATTATTCACTTTAAACTGTTATTTATCAGTATCACTTAGCAGCCATTAAATATAACGGCTCTAATAATGCCAATCAATTATAATTTTTTAATGTTTCGTAAGTTTGAGTAAATACATTAACTGTTTTAATATTTGATAACGCGAACAATTAAATATAAAACACAAATTATAAAATTATTGCTAGTGTGGAATGCTCTAATTAAAGTGCTGATATGCACTGCACTGCATATTATACATCTTTGATTAATTATTAAATTTGACCTAAATCACTGTCGCCATTATGCGGCAATATGAGCAATTAGCATAGATTCTTAAAAATCATTAATTTGAATAAAAATAATGCTACTCTTCTTTAATTTAGCTTATGGATTTAATGCTTTATCATGACTTGACCTAATAAAAACATTGCAATACGCCACGCTTTACGCTTACTTTTTTCACACAAAACTCTTATCATTATGGTTTGGTACTTATCATAATAAAAAAATAAAGTTTTGTCTATGTAAAAAGCGACAAATAAAACATATTTTTATACATTGATTCGATAATTTGTATTAGTCTTTAATGCATGTTTAGTGCATACATAAAATTATATTATTAATGTCTCTATTTCAAAGAAAAGGCTAAAATAAAAGACATACTTACATGAAAGAATATTTCATCATATTTGTTACCTTTGTTTAATTTTGTATTAAAAATGTAACTCGAAGCTATACAATTTTACCTTTTTGGCATGTGTTATTAAATTTTGCCTTTTCTCAACGTAATTGAATATTTATATGAAAGAAATAATAACAATGTAAGTTGATTCATTATTCAAAAATATTTTGTGGCTATTTATTATAAACATGTGTCTGAAATATTTTTGTTTGGTATAGGTAGGTACATAAAGTTTTCTATATTTAGAATAATACATCCGAAAAACTTCTTAAATACGTGTCTATAATATGATAGACAGCGGATGTGATATTCTGGAGGATGGTAAAATAAATTGTAAGAATTACATACTACACGTTGACTTACGTCCTTATACAACATAACATGAACTTTTAGACTTTAAACGACTATTTAATGTATGCGGTAGAAAGTTTGCGCATATTTAAATTGACAGGCACTTTCGTATTAAACGAAAGTACAGTTTTACTTTGCTGTTCGTTTTATACTGGAAGTAGGTTAACCTTTTTATTTTAATAAATAGTTTACCTATATAGATTTTTTTTTAAATTATTAAATCGTTATTTTAAAGATACAGGCAGTAGGATTACTTTTTTACCTAAGAGTCTGTGTAGGTATCACCCTCTTACACACCCTCAGAAAGCGTATAGAAAGCACAGTATATATAAAGGCTGTTAGGCATTCTATGAAAATCCTCAGAGATGACAACGCAGAATGCGTGAATGCAGTGACCTTCTTTGTGTGAAGTTGGCTGCAGATGTCCGTAGATAACAGTAGTCACTTAGTATCGGGTTGTCTGTAAGTTCGTTCTATCACTTCAATTTTATAAAAAACAATTAGTATTATTATTAATGGTGGTAAAAATATGGCTCATATTATGACTGCAGTTTGGCTATGGGCCACTGCATTCACGCATCCACTTAGCATCAAGCTGTATGTTGTGCTTGTTTGTCAGCCCTGCTATTATAAATAAAATTGTACTTACATTTAAAATACCAACTGCAAAAATATAAGTATTAAGCTCATTTTAACTCTATAATGGTTGAAGAGAAAAAAATTTCTTCGTTGTATATCATTTTATGGCACTTCAACATCCGACCGTTATCATTGTTATCGAAGTTGAATATCTAATCGGGTTTAGCGCGTTTTGCGTTTTTTCGTTTGGTTTAGGTCTAAAACGTGCAGTTCTGTAATCAAACTATCTCTGCCATAAATCGTCTTTTGACGACGTGATTAGAGGTATCGATTTTTGTCTACCATAGTTTATTATGATATGCATGTATTTTATAAGTAAACCTTCCGGAAGAAATTTATTTGATTGTTAAATCATGTCAGTCTAATGCAAACCTTAAAAACTGGACCAGACAGACAGAAATACCTACTTTGTTTTATACTATTTAGATATGATTGTTTGGATAGGTGACAACTTTTTTTTATAGAATGAGGGTGACAAACGAGCACACAGTCGACCTGATGGTAAGTGGATGCTGTGGCCCATAGACATCTACATGTATACTCGATTAAGAATCGATCGTTTCACGATCTGAGGACTAAGATGGAATGCCCCGTTACCAGTATAAAGGGTCTCCGGATCTCTACACTCACCATACGAAACACAGCAGTATTGAACTGTTTTTTTACGCTGGTATTCCGTGAGAGCGTGATCCTTCCCCGGTCGAGCCGATCCATTCGTTCTACAACCATAATATACCTGCAGCGTGCTTACCTCTCTACAAATTATCACAACTCAACACAAGCAAGCCAAAACCCACTCAATTTATTGTAATAACACGCACTCACGTACACAACATATGCATCTAAAATCATTTACAATCAACAATATTGCTTAGATGCAAAATGCGTCCCAAAGTGAAGTTTCACGGGCTATTAAAGAAATAAAGAAGAATAATTTCGGTATCTCTTGAAATATGCGTAGCGCTCCATCTATCTTTGTTGATCTGATCCTCTCAAGTAAGTATTGTTTTAAAATAATCTATACTGTCAAATCTACAGGCGCCATTATATAGCTTGCTGACTTAGCATATAGGCGTTTACTCGCTCTAACTTCATCGAGACAGAAGTAATGTTCATAATAACGTCCTCCAGACCGAATTTCGGTCACGACTGCCTCAACCGAGACTAGCCATCGGCGCAGGATAGGATTATAGTGCCCAACTGTATGCGAAAGCCTGTGCCTGCACTGGCCACCTCTCTACTCCTTCACTCTCATAATCCGATGGGACTGAAAAGAGATCAAGCGCGACCAACGGCTTTATGTGCTTTCCGAGGCACGGGGGTGAGACACCGCCAAGTTCCTGACTCCGGACAGTTACTGAGAATTTCTTGACGAAAAACTCAATAATCGATTTTTTGGCCCGACCCGGGATTCGAACCCAGGACCTCATGATCAGCAATCGCACTGCTACAACCACTAGACCAACGAGGCAGTCATATATAATGCTCATAGAATGAAGTCAGAGCCACTTGTACAAGGTTTAGATGTGGTAGAGTCACACTTCAGTGAATATAGTTGCACTACGACTGCCTTTGCATACTCGCATAGAGTACAAGTGTGAAATAGCACAATGATGCTGGTGTGATTTGTATGGCGAGTAAAGAGAAACGGAGACCTTTTTTACTGGTAACGAGATTCCATCTTCGACTTCAGGGTCAACAATACATTTGCGTTTCGACTCTTAATCGAGAATAAATGTAGGCGTCTTGGTCACAATGGTTGTTTTTTAGTTATAAAATATTGTTTTAAGCGATATTTTGTATAGGTAAGCGAAAATGAATGATTGTCTATAGGTACAAACTTCATTACAGCTCAACACAAGTCCACTGTTGAACGTAGGACGAACATCCTTGAGCCAAGGACGACGCGGTATAGAACACGGTCTTTGTTTTATCATTAGTAAGCGAAACAAAATTATGTTAAATTTTGTGTGTCCAAAGTTATTGATAATACGGCATGAATTTAATTAATTTATTTTATAGATGGCAACCTTAGATGATGACGAATTTGTCACTAATTTAGATCAAAATAAAAAAAAATATAAATGTAGATCATAACAATAATGTCACGGAATGGTAGAGTGTGGGTAACAAAAATGATTATAATTTTATAGTTGTAAACCAAACCTTTACTAGACATGTGATACTTTTAACTTTTATCAGTAATAATAACATGTAAGGCATTAAAATACATTTCAAATTATCCAAAGATATTCTTACCTACAAGATACAGTTTCTTATATTATTTTTTACTTACAGATTCAGCCAATAAATGTTAGGGTTTAAATGTATGATTTAAGATGATAAAGAATAACGTTTAATTATTTTTTTGAATACCAAGTAATTTTTTTAAAAAAACTTATTAATTTTCATAAATATTTTTAATTCAGTGGTTCTTTTAGAGTGATTATGGTGTCCGCAAAAACGGACTCGCTAAGGTTAGCAAATGTAAGAGTAATTAAGAACGACTCGACATTTCGTCTTATTGTTAACTTTTCCATTATTTTTATATTGCGGTACAATTAAAGTTACCTTTTGATGAGAAAATTGAATATAATTTCCTGAACGATGAAAAAAAGCATATTTACTCCGATTAACATGAAATAAAATTAAATTACTATATCCTTAAAATAGATTTTGGCCGATGTGTAGTTGTCGCGGAAATGCATTGAATATGTACTTACGTACTAGAACAGCTATTTCAAACAAAAAATGAGCGCTATTCTGTGTTCGCGCGGTTGTTTTTTAATCATAGAATAAACATAGGTAGAATGATCCGTAGGTAATAAGGAGATTGTATTGTTAAATAGGTAAATTATATCGAGAACGATATTTAAGTTTCGTCATTTGTTTTGTATATTATATTTGCTTATTTAATATAATATTACATAACATTTTATCACAATTACATTTTAATGATATTTTTATCTGAACATTTTAAAAGGTATCTATGTCAAATATAAAAAACATACTAAATGTATGTTTAACAAAACTTAATAATAAATTAATAAATCGTTGTATTAAGAATTACAAAAGTTGTAATAAGTATAAAAAAAAGTATTTTATTATGCTGCAAACATTTAAAAATCTGCGAAAATCTATTATACTTTATTTCTATAAAGTATAATATAATACAGTACCGTTAAGATGCTTGACAAACCTAGATTTAATCTAAAACTCCTTATTCCGTATTGTTGATTTATGATTTATGTTTACGGTCGGAGTAATGTTTTGTAGAAAACGAGGTTTTAATTACGGTTAAACACAGCACAAAAAATTAGTTAAACGAAGCGTATCAACGATTCCTCAAAGGAACTATGTACGCAGAAGTGTACAAAATAATTTATTGTTTTTACATACATCGTGTACGGAAGTGTTACGCCGGCACGATGTTCCGATAGTGGAATCATCGCGATATAGGCGCGTGCCATCCCGTTACACGCACGCGATGCATCGTAATTTCATAACATTTGTTTGATGTATTTGCAAAAACATGGTTGCTAGGTTTTATTCTAGTTATTAGAGTGGTTATTATTATTTGTTATAGTTGTTTACTGCACTTTATTAAGTTTCAAATTGTTGAAACTATTGCAAACAGTTTTTAGAAGTATCAAATCAAATAGTTTATTTGTGATTCACAGGTTACAAAAAAAGAAAACTGCAACACGCAATAAACAATAGTCTTAATCCAAACCCACCCAAAAATACAAATAGAGTTCAGTCCGTGATCAGCCTCATCATGGGCATACAAACGTCAAATATCATTCGTAGTTCATTGATTACTAGCTATTCATACTAATAGATTATAAATTTATATAAAATAATATTACTATTAACATTTGATTAGATTATTTATATTAAATTAGATTATTCATAATTTTTTTATATGTTTTAATTATACGGATTTCAACTCTGAAAGCTCGACAAAAATTCATCAGTAGAATAAAATGAATGTTCAATTAGAAAGTAGAACAATTTATTTATCGATAGGTGGCTGGACTTCTTTTCTGACTAGGATGTCGTATTGTATCACCTTCTTACATGTTCATGGCGCCAAATAGCAATACTTGCACTGCTGTTTACAGTCTGGAGTATAATAACGGGATATGAAGCATTTCATCTTATATATCGATATTTATAAATATATTAATATCGGAGTTTTATATATAAGTTTATTTATCGATATATCAGAAATCCGATATTTAAAAAAAACATCAACAGGTTTAGTTTGAACTGATCAGTAGGAATGATCAGTTTAACTGACCGTGTGTCAGTGTGGCGACCATTACTCTCAGAGTTGACTACGCATCTGTTATTTGTTTGAAGTTGGCTGCAGGTGTTTCATGGACTGCAGAGGCCACTCTCCTCAGGTAGACTGTAAGTTTGTTTGTCTTTAAAAAAAAGGATTTTTTATTTATTATTACCTATTTACAGATTTTTTAATACATTATGACCGTGTCACACTGCACCTTTTGTGTACTCTATTAGCACAGATTAAATAATGTTACTACGTAACTATTAGTACTTTTGGATTCGGAAGGTTTTGCTATATTATAAATATTATTAAGATAGATATTATACCTGATACCTGAATCCTGAATACCAGCGTAAAATAATAGCGTAATGCAGCTGTGTTTCTTATGGTAAGTATAGAGATCCGGAGACCCTTATTAGTCGAGGTATTCCATCTCAGTCCTCAGGGATGACAACGCATTTGCAATTTGATTCTTAATTTAAGATAAAGGTGGATGTCCATGGGCCACATCATCCACTTACCATCAGGTGGACTGTGTGCTCGTTTGTCAACTAATGTTATAGAAAAAATATGTTTTTATAGTAGTTTTTGTAAAAATGACAAAAAGGAAATTATTATGTAAAAACAAATAACTCACTGAAGTGGTCTAACTGCACGTTATGTAGGTATCATCCATCACGGCTAAAATCCGAAGTGCGATTACGCCTAGGCTTAGCCACTACAACTAGGTGCATCTGATTGCGGTTGGTTATACTCTCAACTAATTTTGTGCTAAAACTAAGTGTAGCCGGTTACTTTCAGATAAAACTTGATAAAGTTATGTTCGGCGTAACAGCAAAAATAACTATGACTTCTATTAACCTTCTTAAAATACTAAAGTTTATATCAAGTAATACATTTAACAAGTGATATTAGTCTTACTATATGTACTATAGACCATGAATTATTCGAATACACTTAAATTAACCAACCGCATATGGCTGCACAAAAACCATATTAGCTTAAAATAGGCTTTACTCTTACAAATCGACGTCGATTTAAGAAATGCATAAAATTCTCTTCATTAAATTACAATAGAAAGAGACAGGTATAGAGATACTTACTCGTAATTTAAGTAAGCGATAATCATAGATAATAATAAGGCCGTATATGACTAATAGATAATAATGTCTACTGGTGACCAATATAAAGCTTACGATTTAAAAATAAAAGATGTTACTTGAACCGGTTAGTTATTTTTAAACAGAATTACCAAAAACAAATTTTATTTTTGATGTGTCATTAAAATTGATGAGTAAGAATTAACTTAACATTAGCGGAAAGACATTAAATTGTTTGTGAAAATTTATGTATCATTCCAATTTTTTTCCAATATGGTAAAATGATTTAATCACCACAGTTTCAATAACGAGGTGCAAGTGAAAGAGTTTATTTGTTTTAATAATCGTAGCTGTTGTAGATGGAGGCTAAATCAGCCACCATACTGAAGCGTAACCGGACGGAAGTATTCAATCCACGCTAATCAAGATATTTAAGCAAGATCGAAACGATACTCCAACTAATAAATAATAAGAGAAAATCGATAATGATAACGTAGATATATTAACTATTACATCGTGTATGAAGCATTGTTGCTGCTATTCGTATCTTTATTTATTTTGTCTATGAGATTTTATTTTAAATACTCTTTAGATAGCTCATCAATATTTTTAAAGTTTTCGTGAGTTAGAACTTTTGCGCAAATATGTTTATCTCGACTTCGCTTAATACACTTGGGAAACCATGAACACTAAAAGAAGTTCAATTAAAACTTCGTCAAGTCAATCAGCTTTCACTAAAACTTGATTAATTCTATACGACTTGTTCATCTTTTTTTTACCCCACTATCAAACATTACTAGTAATTTTTTTCCTAAGTAGATTCTTATGACACAATAGAAAAAATAATTACGGATTCTCCAAGACGCTATCACGCGGTTGACAATAATACAAGATATTACCGCATTACATCTGATGATCTGAACAATCGCGGAAACAACACGTAAGATATAAACAAATGCTCGTGTTGGATTATGCGAAACAGCAGTAACAAATTACTTCAGAGCACGACTACGTCATCTTTTGTCATGTGCTAATTTTCATTATATATTGTTGTCGTGCCGGAGATGGCAATACGCCTCAAGTATCATTTTATACGTAATTAAGTCATATTTTAGCTAGATTATGTTTGGCTCGACCGGGAAAGGTATAAGATCTAATAGAATACAAGCATAAACCGTAGAATAAAGTTAACCTGTTTCGTATGGTGGGTGTGGAAAATCGGAGACCCTTTTCGTTCAAGGCAAAACAAAAAAACGAGGCACTCCATCTTATTCTTAATCAAGGATAGCATCGAAGATAGTAGATGTCGAAAATATACTATTATACTAATACCATATTACAAAATTATTTTACTATAAAATAAGGGTGACAAACGAGCACACAGTCTAGCTGATGGTAAGTGAACGCTGTGGCCCTTCGACATTCACATTTATCCTCGATTAAGAATCGAAAAAAGTATCGACTAAAATAAAATGTTCCGTTTCAAGTAATAAGGGTCTCTGTTTCTTTACACTCACTAACCGAAACATAGAATTAGGGTCGATCCTCATTTGCCTTTCACAGTTCGTTCTCGGTCTGATTTAGCTCTGATTTATTATATTATTGGTATGGGATTCAAGCGAAACTTGACTGTTACGGAGAGTAAAAATGCACACACGTATTTTTTAATTGATGATATTTTATCAGACCGAGAATGAACTGACTGAACGAAGACTGAGTGTGGCAGCATCGTTTCCGGGGCACCTGAGATTTTGAGTGAGATTGAGAGGTTCTATGGGCAGCTGTACACATCATCGTTGGAGCCACACGCAAGTGTGAGTAACGATCCAAGAGCAAGTCTTATCCGACACTATTCCGATGATATCCCGGACGTCAGTCTAAGCGAGATTAGAATGGCTCTCCAGCACCTTAAAAACGGCAGGGCCCCAGGCGAGGATGGAATTACAGCGGAGCTTCTGAAAGCAGGTGGAACACCGGTACTTGAAGTCTTTCAGAAGCTCTTCAATTCCGTCCTCCATGGTGGCACTACTCCAGAGGCGTGGAGCAGAAGTGCGGTGGTCTTGTTCTTTAAGAAAGGCGACAACGCTCTCTTGAAGAACTACAGACCGATTTCCCTTCTGAGCCGCGTCTACGTGCTGTTTTCGAGAGTCATTACGAATCGTCTCTCACGCAGACTCGACGACTTCCAGCCTCCCGAACAAGCCGGTTTCCGAAAAGGCTTCAGTACCATAGACCACATACATACCCTGCGGCAGATTGTACAGAAGACTGAAGAGTACAATTTGCCACATTGCCTGGCGTATGTGGACTATGAGAAAGCCTTTGATTCCGTCGAAATTTGGGCGGTGCTGCAGTCCCTTCAGCGGTGCCAAGTTGACTGTCGGTATATCGAAGTGCTGAAGTGTTTGTACAGTAGGGCTACGATGGCTATCCGAGTACAGAACCAGAGCTCGAAACCTATCCAACAGCAGAGAGGTGTAAGACAGGGTGACGTTATATCCCCGAAAATCTTCACCGCTGCTTTGGAAGACGTTTTCAAGCTACTGGACTGGAAAGGATACGGTATTAACATCAATGGCGAGTACATCACTCACCTTCGATTTGCCGACGATATAGTCCTTATGGCAGAATCGCTGGAGGACTTAAGCACTATGCTCAATGACCTCAATAGTGCCTCCCAACGGATAGGTCTTAAGATGAACATGGACAAAACAAAGATCATGTTTAATGTCCATGTCACACCTATGCCGGTAGTTGTTGGGAGCACTATGCTCGAAGTTATTGACGAGTACGTTTACCTGGGACAAATAGTCCGACTAGGTAAGTCCAACTTCGACCGAGAGGTCAATCGACGGATTCAACTCGGCTGGGCAGCGTTCGGGAAATTACGACACATCTTCTCGTCAGGTATACCTCAATCTCTGAAAACTAAAGTGTACAACCAGTGCGTGTTGCCAGTGATGACTTACGGATCAGAGACGTGGTCCTTCACTGCTGGCCGTATGAGGACGCTCAAGGTCGCTCAGCGAGCTATGGAGAGGGCTATGCTCGGAGTTTCTCTGCGTGATAGACTCAGAAATGAGGATATCCGCAGTAAAACCAGAGTGACCGACATAGCCCAACGGATTAGTAAGCTGAAGTGGCAATGGGCCGGACATATAGCTCGAAGAACCGATAACCGATGGGGAAGAAAGGTTCTCGAGTGTCAGCCTCGTACCGGTAGGTGTAGTGTAGGGCGACCCCCCACTAGATGGAGTGACGACCTGGTAAGATATGCAGGAAGTCGATGGATACAGGTGGCTCAGGACCGTGCTTTGTGGCATTTCTTGGGGGAGGCCTATTTTCAGCAGTGGACTTGTGAAGGGCTGTGATGACGATGATGATGAGAACAAACTGTGAACGGCATTATAATGAGGATCGGCTCTTAAGCTGCTATTTCACGCTGGTATTCTGTGATAGTGTGGTCCTACCCTGGTATAGCTGATCCATTCGAAAATCATAATATAGCTGCAGCGTGACTCTACCATGTAAAAACATTATATACATTATATTATGTAAAAAATACCTACTACGAGAATACACTTTCGCGTGCGTATTTGGTATTTGCTTAGAGCAATCCTCTAATCTTTTAAAAACTGTCAAGACTAACATTTCTAGGTGAAATTGTATAAAAATAATATAATATAGTTTATTGACGTTACACTCGTAGTTTTTGTCGTCAAATAATCATCTTTATATACAATTTAATTTAGCTAAAAAAAAGTGTTAAGCCAAAAATAGAAAGTTCTAGTATGGTATTATTTATTAATAATTCTACTAGATAGAATAATAGACTCAAGTACTCGACGGTGAGATGCTGGCGTTAGAAAGTACATTGCCCCATTAATTTTAGGTGTCGTAAAAGATTATTGGAAATAATGATTTCTTTTAGGATAAGGGTGACAAACGAGCACACAGTCCACCTGATGGTAAGTGGATGCTGCGGCCCATAGACATCTACATCTATCCTCGATTACGAATCAAAATGCACATGCGTTGTCATCCGTGAGAACTAAGACGGAATGCCCCTTTTCAGTAAAACGGGTTTCCCCGGTTGTCTACACTCACCATACGATACACAGCAGCGTTTAGCTACTATTTTACGCTGGTATTCTGTGAGAGCGTGGTCGTGCTACAACTATACTACTAATATAGTTGCAACATGGCTCTACCACGTAGGAAATTTACGCGGATATACATTGAATAAAACTTTATACGGATTTTATAGCGTTTAATTAACTTATTTTTTAATTCCCGACGTTTCTTTGCAGCACCCATGGTCACGGAGGGGGGGGCTTAGATGTTTGACGTCCCAATGTCATAATGTCATAGTTAACCCGGCTGCCTTTAATTTTTGAATATTATTCGTAGTGTATGTAGATCTAACCAAAACTTAATATTCAGACAGTGAAGATAGCCGTGGTTAAATTAACATTGGGACGTCAAACATCTCAGTTCCCCCCTGACCATGGGTGCTGTAAAGCACCCGAAACGTCAAATAGTTTTATTCAACGTTTTTTGAAAATGTCAAAAAGGGCTCATGGCTTCTATGGGAGACAGTAGACAACCACCACTGACCGAAAGATGAACGGCAGCGTCAAATGTGCGAAACCTATGCTGTTGTGATCGCAAATCCGCCGAACCAAGATTGGTGATTATAGCAAATCCTCGCGAAAAAGTGTGAGGCCCATGCCAGCTTGACTTTTACCGGTTGAAGAAAATGAAGAACTATCCATTTACATATTCTATAACCGTTTTAATTTTTTGTAGGTGAGGATGGACTGGCAGTGGGCACTCATCGTCGTTCTGGTGCACTTGGCGCAAGGCAATGAAGGAAACTCCGTTGATCCTACTCCAGATTTATATGAGTAAGTCTATATAAATCTTTACCTTTCTATCTGTAAATAAATTTGTACACCACACTATGGGAATACGTGACATCTACTGGAAAATTTTACATCTAACTCACTGTATTCACAAGTAAATGAATTTGAAAATTGAAGTATTACGATATGCGGTGATTTTTATTTCATTTTTATTATTTTTAATGCTCATTATTTTACGCAAATAAAACAGATAGCTTACTTAGTAACTTTTTCTTTTTACCGTCTTTTAGGTTTTATGAAAATCGAACTTTCGGCGTAAATAGGGTTGCCACTTGTAATACAAAATATAGTATCGTATATAAGTCAATTGTACTATATATTATAGTAAAATAATATAGTAGGAAAATACTATATTTTTATCCTTAATACAACTGTCGCGCTTTTTTATATTAACTATGATTGGAAGTCTGAAAAAAGAAAGTTTTATGGAAAGAATTTTTTCCGACATGAAATTGTGTAATTGAAAGAACAAAGAAAAAGAGTATGTTGTATTCATTTAATTACAAGTTAGACGTCAACTCATTTTAATATGAGACTAAATGGCTCAGACTACTATAATTATTTTAGAGGTAAGGTAGAAGGTACCTATATTATATCCTATAATTATTTTAACTGTATGCAATAACAAATATAATATATGGAAACATAAATAAAGACTAAAAATAAACGTGTACCTCTTTTTCGCCTGAATTTATCAAAAGTACTATATTTTTGCATCTTTTTTTGGAAAAATACTATATTTGTTCAAAAAGGTGGCAACCTTAGGCATAAAAGTCCTCAAATTGATTGCTTAAATAACGGGGAGTAGAAACTAAAGTGCCAGGTTGTTGGTACTGAATTCGGCAATAAGCCTCCTATACATGCCGATTACGACAATACCTTCTTTGGGAGAGATCCAACTCCTTTGTCATTATTTAAATATAATTTTTTTTTATCATTCGCATTTTCAGTTTTCATCATCATCATCTAAATCAATAATAAAGCTCATTAAAATTTTTAATGTATATTTAAGAATAACAAAATGATAATAATAGGTGAAATAATTTTTAGTAAGTACTAATAATTTATCGCGCTACATTAATAGCTGGCAGGCAATAAATAATTTTATGAATGTTACTCTCTAAAGCAATTTACAGCGTTTAAACGTCTCTTGACCACGTTTGTAGAGCAGCTATAAACTCGATGAATACATTAAAGTCAAAGTCAAAGTCAAAACTTATTAATATTAATATTAGATTTATCTGCTTGTTCTCAAGAATAAACAACGACGAAATTGTCAAGAATATTTGTCTCCTTGAAAAGGTCACCTAGCGACTCGCGATGCCACAAGTTTAGGCAAAAATGACTGCCTCGTTAGTCTAGTGGTTATAGTACCACTGCTGATCACGAGGTCCTGGGTTCGAATCCCGGGTCGGGCCAAAAAATCAATTAGGTATTGAGTTTTTCCGTCAAGAAATCCCCGAGTCTGGAAGTTGGCGATGTCTCACCCCAGTTCTTCGAAAAGCACGTAAAGCCGTTGGTCCTACGCCTGATCTTCTCTTCGGTCGTGTCGGTTTACCGTCCCGTCGGATTATGAGAGTGAGGGAATAGAGAGTGTCATGTGCACTCTCTATTGCTTGCGCATACAATTGGACACTATAATCCTGTCCTGCGCCGAAGGCTAGTGTCCGTTGATGCTGGCCGCTGTGACCGAAGTTCGGTCTGGAGGACATTACTTTACAAAATGTATTGTTTCCAATCGAACTGCAGATTCATACAGATTCACACACCGTAGGACTTGACACCGTGGAAATAACCAAAATAGATTATTGACAGAATCAGGCGTTACTTTGCGGAAATTCATTATAATAAAGATATTAAAATTTAATTCGCAACCATCCGCTTAATAAAATACAATGATGTGTCTAACCTGGATTGAAGAGCACCTCCCGCCCTCCCTCAATTTCGTGTACTAATCCCGTTACCACTAGTCCCAAGCACCACTACTCCCAACACCACTATTCCAGGACGGACACACCATCGACGATAATACAACACGTGTTTCGCCTCTACACGAGGCATCCTCAGGTGATGTAGACTTTACGGCAGCTGACCGTTTTAGCGGTTTAGTGCACGCAATTGAGGCAGGGCGGGAGGTGCTCTTCAATCCAGGTTAGACACATCATTGTATTTAATTAAGCGGATGGTTGCGAATTAAATTTTAATATCTTTATCAAAATAGATTAATTTGGCTCTGGTCTCATTAGTCAATTTCCTAATACTTTTAACAGCGACGATTGAAGAACTTAATTTCGAAACTAGTTTATCAATATGTTGGGAGTAAGCTGGGAATCAATAGAAATTCTGAGATAACATTCAAACTAAATTTTAATTTAAACTAAATCCGCTTATTACTGTACTGTTCGGAGAGAGATCAGACGCAGGATTAGGACAATGGCTTTAAGTGCGATTACAACGATCACGGTTGTGATTGACGAATAACCTACCGTGTAATGCAGTGATTGACGCCTGCATGAGCGCGTAATGTACGCCTATCCGCTTTTTATCAATCATGATTGTTGGAATTGATTGACGCCTGCATGAGCGTGTAATGTACGCCTTACATTCGGCAACATTTGCCTTACTGCCGGACAAAGGAAAGGGAAACTTCGTTTATGAACAAATTTTGAAGGACAGGCTCCGCATGACCTAGAAATATTTTTACTTTTCAGCAAATATTCCAGTAGTCAAAGAAAGTCAGTATAATTACATGCAAAAAGGCGTTCCATCGTGGTTCTCACATGTGACAACACATATGTTGCCTTTTATCTGAAGTTGACTGCAGATGTCCATCGACAACATTTACATTTATCCTTAATTAAGAATCAAAATGCAGGTACGTTGTCACCCCTGAGGACTAGGATGGAATGCCTCACTTCCAGTAAAAAGGCTCTCCGGTTCTCTACACTCACCCTACTCGTACGAAACATAGCGGCATTAAGCTGCTATTTATCGTTTGTGTTCTGTAAGAGCGTAGTCCTCCCGATCGAGCCGACCCATTCGTGCCACAAACATAATAGTGCTGCAACGTTGCTCTACCACTAGGTGGACTGCAAATTCATTGGTCACTTCAATTCTATAAAAAATATATGCTTGGCGTAGAACTCGGTTTGCTCGTGTACCTTATATTTTATTTTATTTATTTTATTTTCAAAAAAGGGGTATGGAGATAAGTGTAGATGAAATAATGAAAGCAATGAAAAGAATGAAAGCAGGTAAGGCAGCTGGATATGATAGAGTATCACTCGAGATGCTAAGGGCTGGAGAGGGAGTGGTGGCAGGCCTGCTGTACACCTTGTTTAATTTATGTTGGGAATTAAAACGGGTACCGGATGACTGGTGTAAAGCAGTTATAGTACCAATATATAAAGGAAAAGGGTCACAGCAGGACTGCAAAAACTACCGTGGTATCAGCTTGCTTAGTATTGTGGGTAAACTGTATGCTAAGGTGTTAATTGAAAGAGTTATGAAAGAAACTGATGGAAAAATTTGGGATGTGCAAGCGGGTTTTAGAAAGGGAATGGGGTGTCACACAGATCAAGTCTTTTCCATGCGCATGATTGCGGAGAAATTTTTGGCCAAAAATTAGAAATGTTTTTTGTGCGTTCATGGACTTGGAAAAGGCTTATGACAGAGTGGACAGGAATGTGTTATGGCAAACACTGAACTCATATGGGTTGAGCGCTGGTTTGATACAGGCATTAAGGTCTCTTTATATGGACTCTAGTGCTTGTGTCAGGATCAATGGGGTCTACTCGGACTGGTTTGGCATCCAAAAAGGTGTAAGACAGGGCTGTGCAGCTTCCCCTTGGCTGTTCAACCTATTTATGACAGGTGTTTGCAAACTTTGAAAGATGAAGAATGTGGGTTAAGAATGGGCGAGTTAACGTTAAATGCCTTTTGTATGCCGATGATCAAGTCATATTTGCGTCATCGGCGACTGAGTTGCAAATGATGGTTACATTAATGAACTGGGAATTAAAAGAAGGGGGAATGAAAGTGAACGCAAGTAAGATGAAAATGATGGTTTTTGAAAGAGAAGAAAACGGTATGTGAAATAAGAATAGAAGGAGAGTTAATTGAGCAAGTGGATGAGTTTGTGTATTTGGGATGTGTATTTAGCAGGGATGGTAGATATGATAGGGATATAGAACGACGAGTAAATGCAGGGAATAGAGTGAATGGGGCACTACACTCTATTATGAAGAACCAGAATATGTCAAAAAAGGCACGTATGGTAATTCATAATGCTGTGTTAGTCCCTACTTTAATGTATGGTAGTGAAAGCTGGGCGTGGCAGAAGAAGCACGAAAGTAGAATAAATGCTATAGAAATGCGGTCTTTAAGGAATACGCTAGGGTTGAATCTGAATGACAGGGTGAGAAATTGCGTGATAAGAGATAAATGTGGTATTCAAGATGATGTTGTGACCAGGATTAAGAAAGGAATGCTTCGGTGATTTGGTCATGTAGAAAGAATGAATGAGGAAAGAGTGACAAAGCAAATTTATATGGCAGATGTGAACGCCCGAGTCGGGAAGGGACGCCCTAGAAAAAAGTTTATCGACCAAATTGGCGATATTTTGAAAATGGGCCACGTTAGAAGTACCCTTAACCGATGAGCATGTATGCGTAGATATATGGATGTAAAGGAGGCGAAAGAGGTATATCAGGATCGTGCCAAATGGAAGTCCGTAGTCTCTGCCTACCCCTCTGGGTGACAGGCGTGAGTGTTTATGTTATGTATTATTTTCAAGGGGAACATACTTAATTTTAGTCTAATACATAACCCATATTAATCTTACATTTAAAAATAAAGTTTCCACAGTTTACTATAAAATTTTAAGGCGAGTGCTTATTCGTTACCACGACTCTATTAATTCTGTCATTAATCATAATAATAAACCATGAAATATTTTTGGCTTTTTCTTCGGCACTTCTTTACCAATCGTCATTCTCCTCTCTGTGACATTCTAAACTCATTTTACGTTGTTTTATTATCATCAGACCATCATGGGTATACAAGTGCGAGCCGGAGGAAGGCTGCCAGAGATCGGAGCATCCACAGCCAACAAACAGCTCAGCAGCCAATTCTTCTTTTATGGTCTTCGAGAGCCTGGACGTGTGTCGGACTGTGTGCGGTCCCTTTGGAGGGCTCTGGCCCAGACCGGTGACGGCTGTCTTGAGCACTCAAACGTTGAAAATGCATCCTAATTTATTGAGGTATGTTATAATTTTTTAATAGTTCGTAAGGTATTAAAATTTATTTAAAGAGCTTTCCAAAATACTTTTTTTTGTAGTGACTAGCTGACACACGAAAACAGAAGATAATATATAAAATATCAAGAATTTTTTAATGGAACTATAAAATGTGTTCTTAGTGAGGCGGTTTACATTGCGAAATAACTATACTAAATTTCATGCCAATGGGGTGTACCTATAGTCAGTAGTATTTCGCTTATATAATATTATATACTTTTTAAATTATTATTGTTTTATATTATTACTCGGCTAATATACATTATACATATTGATCTAATAACGATCATGTCTGCAAAAGAAAAATCTGTTTTTGTTTAGCAAATGTTCTTTTTCTAAAATTTATAGACATTGCGTTATCAGATAATTATTTTTGGTCTATTCTAACCTTTTTAGTCCAAATAAACGAAAGCCAATCATTAAAAAAAAAAATGATAACGTCGATAAGTTTTACAGCAGCAAACAACAGCAAGCATTCTCATTACGCACCAGTATTTGATATTATCAAGTAGGTATCAACTTGCTATGTCCTAGTTACTCGTACCTGCGTGGCGATTAAACTCGCTAGCCACAGCGTCAACGCACTAACAATAACCCACAGTACTGGTTTATAACGCTAATTACTGCTAAATGAAAAAGCTATTTGCAGCGTACCAGCTAACGTCTTTGATAATAAAACACGTTCCTACTATAACATACTTGATTACATAGAAATGAGGTGATTTTTCATTTGTTAATGAACTCGTACGCTTGTATTTTTGCCAATGTCAAGTACTATATAATACTATTTATAATAATTTGTTTCAAAAGTTTTTCACAATATGTTGATGCGTTACATTGCGAAGTTTTTGGGATATATTAATAGCAGCTTGAGTCAGCAGATATTCGATGACGGTAGTATCTCAAGGCGATTAAGCAGACAATATCCTGAGGTTCACATCACCATCGGGGCTCGTCCCTATTAATAATTTACTTGCGCAGACGTTTAATACGTAAAATAACATCAATTTTACGTATTAAAATCTATTTCAAGTCATTACTTAAGAACTAATACATGAACAGTTCGCCAGCGGTTAAGTTTCCACCAAAACAGCGAAATTAGGTGTTGGCGACATAACCTCAGTTCGAAGGCACCACATTTCATTCGCGTTAGAGCCACGCTGCAGCTATATTATGGTTGTAGCACGAATGGGTCGGCTCGACCGGGGAAGGAGCACGCTTTCACAGAATACCAACGTAAAATAGCAGCTTCGTATGGTGAGTGTAGAGATCCGGAGACCCTTTTTTACTGGAAACTAAGCGTTCTAGTTTAGTCCTTAGGGGTGACAACGCTACACTCTGCAACAATCTGCGCTTTGATTCTTAATCGAGGATAAATGTAGATGTCTATGGACCACAGCATCCACTTACCATCAGATGGACTGTGTTCTCGTTTGTCACCCTTATTCTATAAAAAAATAATAACGACCCATATTATTCATAGAAAAAACAAAAAATAAGTTTATCAGGTCTGTCTCTTTTTTTTTGTATAGAATGTAAAGGTTACAGATAAGCCACAAACCCCTGAGAACTAACACGGAATGTCTCGTTAAAAGTAAAAAGGATCTCCGGTTCACGTCCATACCATGCGAAATACAGCAGCACTATAAAAGATATATATAGGGTGACAAACGAACACACAGTCCACGTAATGGTAAGTGGTTGCTGTGGCCCACAGACATCTACATCTATCTTCGATTACAAATAGATGCGTTGTCACCCGTGAGGACTAAAATGGAATGCCTCGTTTCCAGTAAAAAGGGTCTCCGGTTCTCTACATTCACCATACGAAACACAGCAGCATTTACGATGGTATTCTGTGAGAGCGTGATCCTTCATCGGTCGAGCGGACCCATTCGTGCTACAACTATACTTCTAATATACTGCATATATGGCTCTACCACGTATAAAATAGGTTGAAAATCAAAATAAGAAAAAACTGTCTCCGGTTCTCCACACTAACCATACGAAACACAGCTTACAGCATAAAGCTGCAATTTCACGCTGGTATTCTGTGAGAGCGTGGTCTTTTCCCAGTCGAGCCGACCCCTTCGTGCTACAATTATACTCCTAATATAACTGCAGCATGGCTCTACCACGTATGAAAACTCTGTGATTATGCTATGCTATTTTATAAGAAGCGTGGCCATTTCCCGATAAAGCCGACCGTAGCGTGGCTCTACCACATAACAAAATCTATGCTATGCTATATAACAAGTCATCACCAATTCATTCATTGCAGCCTTTCCTTCACAAGTCCACTGCTGAATATAGATCTCCTGTTAGAAATCAAACAAGGCATGGTTCACAAAGAACCAAGATATACAATAATAAAAAGACAACAAACGTTTATTACCCATTATGAGCAATACACGTTTTCGCATTCTTGTTAATTACGGTAATAATATGGTATGCTGTTTCTATAGCTATTATTCCATCCATGACAAGCTTAATATTTATCCGCAGTGTAGCCTTATCACTAATAATAACAACAAGAGAAGTAACATAATTTTTATGATATGCGTAAGAAAATTCTAGAATACCAGCGTAAAATAGCAGCTTTACTGGGCATGAGGTATTCCATCTTAGCCCTCAGGGGTGAAAACGCATCTACGTTCTGATTCTTAATCGAGGATAAATGTAAATGTCTACGGGCCATAGCATGCACTTACTATCAGGTGGACTGTGTGCTCGCTTGTCACCCTTTTCTAGAAATATCTGTAGCATGTAAATGTACTAACATCATACAGTGGTAACTGAGAACAACATTTAGAAAGAGGCGAATATTAACATCAAGTAGGCAGATAAAGAAAGAAATGATACAAGAGAAGATCTTTTAAATAATTATTGAGGTCATTACTGAAACATGTGTATCAAAGTTACATGATTTTTAGCTCGTAGTTCATATCAGTAACACTGTAGCATTTACATGTACGATTTCCGCAACCGAAATGCTTGACTCTGAAATAATTGTTCCGAGTATGGTCTGGATGTTTGTCCAAGTGCAATTTATGTATGTAAAACCTTCACGATTCTACGCTAAATAAGAATTTTTAATAAAATGTGACCATCCCTCCTAATTCTATTTTATATTTTTTATATCCTATTATATTTTATTGGTGGAGCCATGCTGCAGTTATATTAGTAGTATAGTTGTAGCACGAATGGGTTCGCTCGACCGGGGAAGGACCAAGCTCTCACATAACGTTCTGGTTCTATCTAGTTCTCTCTTCGTTCTTTCAACTGTTTTAGTTATTGTATGGAAAATCAACTGGTCCTGGTGATCCTTTCTATCACATATGATCCATTTATCTACCAATAGCCCACTGGACATAGGCACTTCTTTTATAATATGTGTATAACGTGTCTTCAAGACAAGACTGTTATTACAGTTAGCGCGTATTCCGTTTTTCCGTTCCGAAGAACATCTATAAGCCCCACGCTTGACAGATGAGACGGTGATGAATGAATGAATGAATAAATGAATTTCTTTATTTTGCAAATATGGGTGATCCTATTACTATGTTAATTTCACACAGGTTAAGGTGGTGACCCGTGTTAGTTTAGAGGCAAAAGCTCGTTGCAAATAGAATACCGCTATGCGGATGTCATAGTACGCGAGAAACCTGGGTGCAGTCCCTTCTGGCACTAATAAAATTGTTAATTGCAGTTTTAAGTGCTGATATTACCATGTACTCGGTCGCAAACAAACATTTTATTACTCTAAAACTCTCTTGGGAATGAGACGGCGGCGGCTATTATTGTTAAGAAAGCAAAAAAGGAAAAGATGGTAGAAAAGAAATATGATGTAGAGTATATTATTTGAATACAGGAGAAATATGAACATCCAATCTCATATAATACACCAGGCGTTAGACACTCAAACACACACACTCAAGCACTATCACCACTAGTTTCCAGGTCAAAAGTAAGAGACATCTGCGTATTGCAATTTTCAGATTTCCAATTTTTCATAAGCGTGGGGGCAAAACTTCTCTTTTATGGTAGACAGGCTGGTAAAAGAGAAGAATAGAAAAAGGATTTAACATGATACTTCTAGCACTGAACAAATGGAAGACATTTGCGGTACTAAACATACATAGAAAGTATGTTAGCACTTAGCAGTGAAAATTGTAGATTAACTTTAAAACAGTAAAATGTTATAGTGGTTAATCTCTCTACAGTGTAGTACTCGTTCGTATGCTTATCGATATGGAGTATTTTCTTCGCGTGACAGGGTTACAAAACTTAACCTATTTTGATAACAAACTATAGATATGAATTTATTAAATTAATTTCAATGTGGTATGAGTTGATATAATTTTTTGTATAGAATAAGGATGACAAACCAGCACATAGTCCACCTGATGGTAAGTGGATGCTGTGGTCTCATTCACTCCTGAGGACTAAGATGGAATGCCTCGTTTCCGGTAAAAATGATCTCCGGTTCTCTATACTTACCATATAAAACGCAGCATTTAGCTGAAAGCGACTACCAAAAAGCACAATAAGACGCAGCGTGTTGCGGTGGCTTAGCAATGACTTGCAGCGCTGAGTGCCGCAGGTTCAAATCCCACACGGAACACGTATTTTCAATTGCCTACAAATAATTGTGCCGGGTCTGGAATCTGGATGTTAATCTTTGTAAATTTTATGTATGTAATTCACGATACAGGAGAAATTCCTAGTGTGGAGGTAACATTTTAAGAGAAAAAAGAAAAGAAAAGTATGACGTCATTGCCCCCGATTTTTTTTTTTGCGCCCGAAGCAAATATGGGCAACCCTCCGGAAAGCGGGGGAGGGAGGCGGTGAATGCTCATAGCATACCACGCAGCCGGCTGCGTGGTTATGTAGAGACTTTTACCCACTAAACACCGCCTTTTAGGAAATGGCTTAACGATCTGACTAGAGATCTCTAAGCCGTATACGAACGCGACCCTCCTTGGCAGAAAGGAGGGCGCAGGATTGCCCCCGACAAACAGTAGTACCTTTATCTGGTATTCGCCAGGTGTTAAATACCTAAACCGCGAAGGAGTGCACCTTCACATCAATAATATAATATAGTCAATCCGCCTGCCAACAGTGGTGATAACGGCATAATATTCTATATTATCTGCATTCGGCATATATTACGCATATAGAAATAACTTTAATCATAATAATCTTAGGTGAAACTTTTACTAGGGTTATAACGTTCTATGAGTATATAATGTTTAGGTGGAATTGTAGGCAAGTACTGCTTAATAATATGTAAATAAGGAAATAATGGATAAAACAACAAAAAAATAAATGGACGGCAGTATAATAAAGATCTGAATGAAAAAATAACATGTTTTGAATGCATGGATTGAATTTGTTATTGCTTGTGTTTTGATGATTTAGATTTCGTTTCTGTTGTTACTAATGACTTCGGCCTACATATCTATATACCTAATATACACCTTAATATACATAATATTGTGTGTCACAGAATTTTAACTTCTTGTTTGAGAGAGTTTCTTGTGTGACTTTTTAACCGAAGCAGGTAAAAAAGTAAGAGAAAGTACGTGAATACTTTATGTTTTCCAAATAACTTGATAAGCTATTAAGTCATCCGCATAGCGGTATCCTATTTTATGGATAGCTCGTCATGCGTTTGTCCATTTATTACTGGACAAATGTTTGTAAATTTATAATTTTTCTTCCAGTATTATATAATTTAGTAATTAAATTTATTTTCATTCGCGTTTCTCTACAATCCCAAGAGCGATGATAAGTATACAAACATGCTTACTCTTACCGATAAACCAAAACATCTGAGAGTATGACGTCCGAATTACGTAACGATGTGATGGCGCCGTTCATACGCTATATTTACATAAATATCGTTTGTAGTAGATACCGTACAAAGTACGTATATGTGTAGGTTTACCATAATTTGATTATATAGTGATAGAAACCGATTCCGACCAATTTCTCTAAAACAAAATCAAGATTATGTGGTATGAAACTTTGCGCCAGGAGCTTGCATCAAATTTCAAGGAACGCAAGCAACTAGAATTCAATCCCTGCTCGTGCCCTTTAAATTTTCAATCGCAATTTTACGTACTTTACGATTTACCACGTGAATGAAAATATCGCAAGGAAACTACAATTGATAAATTATAAATGTTCCGAGGACAAATTATTATGGATATTGTTCCAAAGTAATATACCTAGGTATTGAAATCTTTTCTGTTCCGAAGCCTTGCCATAAAAAGAAAACTTGTTACACGCTCAATTATCCATAGCTGTTTGTGATATCTGTATAAATTCTTAGTTTATGACTTCGTAAGAAGTTTTACTTTATTCTACCCTATGTCTCTCTATGATATAATATGATTATTTCATTAAATTAAAAGATTGAATTGAGAGATATGAATAAGGATATTTAAAATAGACTTTTTATATTACAATATTTATTTTTATTTAATATTCTTTATTGCACACCATACAAAAATTACAAATTATATTTACAAAAGAAGTATGCCATGGTGTTATTGGTGATAGCAATTTCTTCCAGACAACCAGTGAATAGACAGGATTACACAAAGATGACAAGGGCACAATAACACATTATATATACAACATATATATATATATATATATATATATATATATTTTAAACATGCATATACTACAAACATATTTAATTATTTAACTAAATGCAATCAATATACTACATATATTATATTAAATGGCTAGTGTGGGAGCGAAGTTACAATTCAAAGTGCAAGGTAATGGTTCTTGCCTGACGCAGGTCCTCACCGGACACGGTGTGTTCGGGAGGTTCCTGCACCGAATCGGGCGGGAGGAAACGCCCGGGTGCTCCCACTGCGAGGATGGACCAGAGGACACGGTGGAACACACCGTGGAGGTGTGCCCTGCTTGGGCGGAGCACCGCCGTGTCCTCGTAGCGGCGATAGGCGGCGGCGACCTCTCGCGTCCGGCCCTGGTCGAAGCCATGGTCCGGAGCGAGACGGAATAGGATGCCGTCACCACCTTCTGCGAAGCAGTGATGCTAGCGAAGGAGGTGGCGGAGCGGGAGAAGGAGAGAGCAGCAGCTTTCCTCCCCGGCCGCCGCGGGAGACGCCCCGGGCGTCGGGGGCTACGTCGTGGCCCCCGGCCACCGTAGGCGCGGGCCTGTGGACGGCGAGCAATGGGCAGGCCGTGTCGACGGCGCGTTTTGTTCCACGCGCGCCTCAAAGAGCTGTCAGCAGCGTGAAGGGGCCCGCAAGGGCCGACGCCTGCCGGGGCTGCGGGCTGTTCGAAAGAGATACCGCGGCTCCGGAACGTAAGGGCACTGAAGGAACACGGATGGTTTTTAGTCAGTAAAAGTCTGACACTCCCTTACGCTCCACCCAGAGCGAAAGGGGTCATTAGATGATTTTCCATCCGCAAAAAAAAAAAAAAAGGTAATGGTTCTTAACTAGTTTTTTAAATACCGGTAGGGATGGAGCGCGTTTAACTGCCAATGGGAGTTCATCTTCATTCCATAAACGAACGGCCTGTACAGTAAAAGACTTGTTCATAAATTCACTAGTGTGTAGTGGCATATACAATTTCAAGCTCTCTGCTGATCTCAGGTTACGCGAATAGGAATCACGAAGAAACACAAAACGATTTTTGAAGTAAGAAGGGTAAGAAGGATTAAAGAGAACACTATAGAGAAGATGAAGTATGTGAGCATTTCAATGATGTCGTATCGACAACCACTTGAGCTTAGTACAAAAAAGAGAGACATGATCATATTTGCGTTATCCAAATATAAACCTTATACAGAAATTCTGAATTCGCTCAAGTTTAACAAGCTGAGCTTCGGTGAGATCTAGATATTTAATTTAAAAAAAAAATAGAATTTAGCTATTGATATAACTAAGTTGATGTCCGGCGATGTCGCCGCCCGCGTAGGTATTTACGCGGCAGCGTGTGTGCTAGGGTATTGTCACGAAAATGGAAATAAAATAATTTTGTATATTATAATACTCATTATCATTTATTAACATTATGTACATACTTATAAGTTAAAAATTTTATAGAACAAGGTCTTTTTTATTACTACAAGAAAAAAAAACATTTACAAGTGTTGCACTATCCAAATATTTTCATGACACTTTCTTTTTATTGATGTTCTCAGTTTTCGATTGTTCAATTTAATTGCGTAATTTATTTGCATTCGGATAAACAATTATATAAACACAAAAAGAATAAGTGTAACATAAGCATGACCGTCATTCAAATTCAATTTTACTTCTAGATATAATATTTTTCGAAAACGGCACTTAAAATTAGTTAAGTAAGTACTATGAAACACGCTCGTGCCAACCGCATGTATTGTCTATCGGGCTCAGTTAAGTGCGATAGCTCAAGGTCGGCTCGCCCACTGCCCCGCAGCACGGTAATATTATCTATACAGTATTCCAACTTCATACAAACGGACGAAGCGAGAGCTATGCCTACGCGCCTCGATCTCGGCATGCGCTCGGCGTGCAGACAGTCGAGACTGTGCCGCAGTCATTATTTTGTGAAATATATAAAAAAATGGAGGAAATAAATAATAGAATAGAAATAAAGAAATAATAAATCTGAACTTCATTTAAAAACAAATAAATTGTAAATTAGCTGCAGGTATCTATAACCAATTAAAAGATATTCCATTTCTCCACGTTGTCCATGTTTCCCAAAACAATTTTTAATTTATATTATTTTTAGCTTTATATTAGAAAGCTGATTTTTTATATTTAAAAATCTAATAATAAAGCATTTCGTAAGTCTCAGCCGAGGTGCAAATATTTTTCGGTCGCAAATTTATTTAACCGATTTGTTATTCAAACATAAACATGGTTTTTTAATTAAATCTACCAATCAAAAAACGACACGCATTTTTATTGAACACTTCCTATTCAATTCACAAAGTACCTATTTTATTTTTTTATTTAAAAAGTATATTTACAATCATAAAACTAAATGGAAACACAAAGTAGGCAAATGTAAAAATGCTGGAGGCAGGTAACCCTATCACATGTTTACGTGCCGCACGGCTGTAAGCATTTATTTGAAAGATACGGCCGAGTTACAATACTGTATAGATAATATTACCGTGCCCGCAGTATCCCCTCTGTACCTCGGCACAAGTACATTCGTTTCCCAAATGTAAAGTCTTTAAACTGTGGTATAATTAACTATTAACCTAGGTGAATATATACAATAAAAAATAAAAATATAAATTTCTTCGCAACCTTCCGCTAAATAAATACAATGATGTGTTACCTGGATTGAAGACCACCTCCCAACTACTCCCAACACCAGTATTCCAGGTAAGACACACCATCTTACCTGGAATAGTGGTGCTGGGACTAGTGGTGACGGAGTTACTGCATGCAATTGAGGGAGGGCGGGAGGTGCTCTTCAATCCAGGTAAGACACATAATTGTATTTATTTAGAGGAAGGTTGCAAATAAATTTATATTTTTATTTTTTATTATAATGGATTTCCGCAAAGTAACGCCTGATTCTATCAATTATCTGAATATATACAGTGAGCTTAGCCTTCCTTAAAGAAACTGTCGAACATAGGTCTCGCATAGATTGCCTCACAGGGATAGATGTCTCGCTTGGCATAGACTGCCTCACAGGGATAGATGTCTCGCTTGGCATAGACTGCCTCACAGGGATAGATGTCTCGCTTGGCATAGACTGCCTCACAGGGATAGATGTCTCGCTTGGCATAGACTGCCTCACAGGGATAGATGTCTCGCTTGGCATAGACTGCCTCACAGGGATAGATGTCTCGCTTGGCATAGACTGCCTCACAGGGATAGATGTCTCGCTTGGCATAGACTGCCTCACAGGGATAGATGTCTCGCTTGGCAAGCGTGTTACAACCTCAGTTTTTTTTTAAGTTGTTATCAGGAAGATGCTGCTGCCCATCTTCTGTTTCTTCTCCCTCTGTCGATAGATAATATGAGATAGTGGATTTTCTTACACACTAGGATTTATATGTAATATTGACATTTTACACACGGCTTGTGGTGTATTATTTTCAATTATGATAAGTTTTTATCTCTTGTATTTAAAAATATTAAACCATGCTTTAAACATTAAAATTTGAAAAGGTTGAAATTATAGATGCATCTTATGCCGGACCAAAAAACAATTTAAAAAGTGTTTTCAACCTTATAAAGACGACTAAGATGATCTATTATATTTAACAGTGTAGAAAATTTACAGTTAATCAAAATTAATTTTCAATATTGAGACGTGTACAAATATATCAAAACAAACAAATTATGGTTAACATCATAACATAAATACATCGTGGAGACAGGTAAAGATATAACGCCGCTGGCCGCAGGAGTGTCTCCCGGGCGACTGACTATTGGCCTATTCTCAGTCTTATGACAACGACTTGCGTCATTGGATTCGGGCGAACGACACTTCACAGAACCTACTTCCTTAGATTATTAGTGACGTTGGTGTTTATCTTTCCGTGGAGTGATACAATTCAATAGATGTGTCTCTTATGAAATGTGAAATTGTTTCATGGGACAACAATAAGAACTTCAATCAAAATAATAAATTCGAAAAAGCACTGGGTACATACAATAAGAATAGCAAAATATGAACAATTAATTATGAATTATATAATATATGCCACAAAGTATGCCACAAAAAGTGTACGCAAGTGGTAAAATTAAAATTTTTGTAGACTTCAATATAAATAAAATGAGATCATCATCAATGTAGTCCAAGTCAATTAAATACACATTATTAAGGACAACTCAAAAACTACTGGTCAGACGTTGATCAAATTTATATAGGACCACATGAGAACCCCAGCTTTCAAATAAAAAGAGAATCATCAAAATCTATTCATCTGGAAAAAAGGAATGAGGCAACACACATTAAAATAAAGTCAAATTGAGTACCTACCTTCTCATTTTTGAAGCCGGTTAAAAAGACTATCGATGATTGGAAAAGATTCCTGCTCGCGGATAACCGTTTAAAGTGTCAGAGTATTTTCGCATCGCAATGAAGACGTAGCGCATACGCGTTTCAAAGAATTCTTTCCCCTATTACCCGGTCGTTGACGTTTCCAACTTGCTGTCGATCCCTTTGTGTTGAAAGGATCTGAATCTTTTTATTATCTGGTAGCTATCCAACCGCTTTGCCGGCTCGTAGCCTATTTTTAGAGAGCAAACAGTCACTTTGTTTGTATTGCATAGTCGTCTATACAACGTTTCATTTTGATTTAAAATTATATTTATTCGATTGGATATTAAGATACATCCAACCTAAAAACTTTTTTGCTAGCCACCATCCAATACTGGATAAAGTTTTTAAAAATGCGCCAGTGGCGTAACTTGGGTAGCTGCCGCACTGAGCCGCAGGCCGCTAAAGTCACAAAAGCCTTCTTCCCTTCCCCTCTCCTCCATTTTCGAAGTGTCTTAAAAATCTTGAATAAAACTACTTTTATGGATTTTATTGCGTCTTGTACTTTTTAATACCCAACATTTCGGGTGCTTTTAAGCACCCATGGCCAAAGGGGAATCAGCTGATTGACGTCCCGATGTCAGAGTTAACCCGGAGTACCTTCAGCTTTTTAATTATTGCTTTTGACCGATCTACGCAGAATGAACTTACTGTGTCTTGAAGTGTCGTAGTGGTATGCTTGGGTTTAGTTTTAATTTTATTAATTACAGGATCCCCAGCAGGTGCAGATGGTAGTACCCAGCCTCCTTCTCTGCTGTAATTAGGATATTTTATGAATTTCAATAGCCTCATGTATCATCCTTGGCAGGAATCGATGTTCTTTCGCAAGGATATGTAGTATATCATATCTGATGTAAGAGCAAGGGCCGTCTAGGATATGATCACAAACTGCCGACTACTCGTAGCGTTGGTGTCACGTAACGTCAGCTATATGTTCTTTTTCACGGGATTTATAAATCTTTTTGTTTGTCCTATATATAAGAGACCACATTCACAAAATAAATAAAATAAAAAATTCATTACTAAACAATTTAATTTATTTTTTATTATTATATCTACCCTAAGGAACTTCGTATGTGTTTCAATATCTATATTCAGAACTTGCGTGATATACCTTGTGTCCGTAATATTATATGTATTGAATAACAGTTAACTTTCACATATCTTGAGATTTTTACTGGCATCATTTAACAAGATAAGACCGATAGCGGACTTTCATCCCCGAAATGCCAATGAAAAGCTCTTGGAAATATTCCACCTGGGCGAGGCCCAGCCCTTGCTTCACCACTGGAATGTGGTCAATTCCCATTTCCCTATTTCTTACCAATCGCACTGGCTAATCGAGTTGATGAAACGAAATCTTCGCACTGGTAATGATTTTGTGCCAATATATTTATATGTTAGCTTCATTTTGCAACTACTTCTTTTTGTATCTCCACACCATAAAGTTGAATGAATCATGCATTAAGTCTGCTTGTACACGTCAACTTCGTGTATATGAAGTTCTTTTATAAATAAATAGCAAACTTGAAGAAATGAGAAAAAGGAGCAGGAAGTGGTGGCTCAAGCCGGGATAACCACAAGTGAAGTAGAGATACGGTTTTTTGTATTCCGTGAAAATTTTCATATTATCAAATTTACTCAAAAATATTATTTATGGATTACATCGTTCTGTCATAATTTGCTCCAGCTTCCAGTGCGCATTGTTAACCTTAATGTCCTTAATTCAGCCATAACTTAATGATTTTACAGTATTTTGAAGTCTTACTCTGATATGTTTGGCGTTGATTTAATTTTATTAATTATGAAGGATTCCAAATAAAAAATAGAAACAAAATCTTCTCATTATGAATAATGATGCTTAAAATGTATATATGAATTATTGATCTATAAGTTAGTGCTATAATAATTTAATTCATATAATTTTTAAAATGTTAAGCCATTAAGATCGGCTATGGTTCTCACGTTTATATATGGTACTAATCTCGCCGAAAACCAGACATTCTTCAACTATCTTATCATAATATTTCAAATAAATAGAATTTATAGCACCTAAATAAGAGCAAATGGCCGCTTTGATTTACATAGGAGGTTATGTATGAGACGATCATCGGTCAACCACCTTAGAGTTCCGGAATACTACTAATATTATATGTACATAGCAATATTTACTTAATGTTTAAGTAAATTGGTAAGGTATTGGTGAGAACGCGAACGACCGATCACGGCGATAACGGCGCTTTGACCTCCGATCCATACCAGTCTGTTTAAATCGTGATTGCCAAGTTTAGTTTTAGGCATCTGACATCGCCTACTCAATGCTGATTTGTTGATGGGATTGACCAAAAGAGGTTGTATTATATCCCACAATGAGCTTTGTGCTTATTACCTGACTTTAAAATTATCGTAAATTCAGCATTTTTTTTAAATTCTATAAACATTTAAAGGACTTTTACCGTTTTCAGTATGCCAGCCCTAGGTCAGGGAATAATATAGGGTTTTAATGTAGGTTATTCCTTAACCTACATCACTAACTCATCTATATTATTAATTATTATACTACGTGGGCTATGGATTCGAACAGAACTTTCGCATCGTTGCCATTTGGTTAGGATAAAATATAATGATGTGTACCTACGTTAGTTCTGGTCAAATTCAAGACCCTTATTAAATTACTTCTAACAGACTCAAATCAAACACATTCCATTAATAAATGGAATAGGTCTTCTATAACTCTACAGTCTTCACAATTGGGTGAAGCTGTTTTTTTCTCATGAAGACAAATTTCTTACATGGAATGTGTCCAAATCTGAGTCTATAAGCAGTAATAACTAATTTTCTACTTAAACAAGTATTCATTAACTAGAGCATACGAAGAGGCGATAATGTAAGGTTTTATACCTTATTTCGTTTTTTAGTGACCGTTTGTTGAAGTATTTCTTCCACATTTCATAACGTATATTTTTGAATTTGGGTAAAAGAAATCAGCATTATTAAGACGAAATAATGTTGAAATTTTATTATCTCATTTTATTAATACCTACAGCCATTAAGTTTTGATTCAAATTAATATCGACAAGTTAGTCAGAGATTTTTTTTTATTATAGGGCAACAGATATACGTATAACATAAAATAGAATTACAAATAAAACATTACAAACAAAAATATCAACTACGCCATGAGACACTGGCCATGACTGACTTGACACTGATAGAATTCTATCAAGAGAAGCTATAATTTAAAAGAAGAAGAAAAAATAATTAGTCATCCAATTTCGTTCTACGGATGTCGTAAGAGGCGATTATGTGAGACAAAAGAATAGTTTCAAGCATGTTTCAAGGCTTTTGAGGGGTAGAGATCTAATTAAAATAAAATCTCTACGGTGTAGAGTCACGCTCTAGCTATTTTATGATTGCAGTATGAATGGCATCGGCTTGACCGATGAGGGACCACGCTCTCACAGAACATGAGCGTAAAATAGCAGTTTTATACTGATGGGTTGCGTGTGGTGAGTGCAAAGAACTTGAGTCCCTTTTTATTTGTAACTAGCAAAGATGTTTTATAGGTACAGATACCGTGTACGCGCGCCTAAAACGCTTCCATTTAAAAGGCGCCAATATTGGCGTATTCGTTCGATCGTTCCGCCATTACGCCAGCGACGTTCACTGCGAACAGTATACATCACGCACCAGTGTTTTTAATTTCGGAAAATGACTGTTTGTGCTGTGAAATCATGTAAAAATTACTCTTAGAAAAAAGAAAAAGATAAGAACATCACTTTTCATAAGTAAATATACAATTTTCTGGTGTATTTCTTGATAAAATAATACGAAAGCTGAATGTCAATACAAGTAATAATACTGCGCAATAATATTCGAGTGTTGCTTACTGTATGAAATGTTTTTCCCTATTTTAATGTCATTAATAGATGTAAAGCAACTGTTGACAACGGATATTTATCCAAAGCAGCCGATACGCAACCGTTGTGAACTGGTTGTTTATCCGACTACAAACGAAAAAGGATGGTTATGATTTTACTGTGTGTGCGGTTGGCTAAGCTGAATCGCTTTTTTGGAATGGTGCTCAAAAACTACTTGACCTATTTAAAAAATTATTTCACCATTAGAATGCTATTATGACTTTGAAATGTAGGATGTATTTTAATATACAGGGCACTACCATCAACGAATATGTTTTTTAGCTAAACTCGTACAGTTCTTGACCGATTTTGAAAATTCTTTTACCACTAGAATATTATGTATAATTAAAGATGTCTATTGTAGGATGTATTTTATTATAGATGGCACTACTTTCTATGAATATGTTTTATTTGGTTTATCTCAAAAATTACTTGACTGATTTTGAAAATTCTTTTACCGTTACATTACTAATGAGGGCTTTAGTTGTTTGATTAAATTATATTATTATAATAATTATGTTATATTATTATTTGTTATATAATTATGTTATATTATTGTTTATTATGTAATTATAATATAATGTTCACTTCACTTTCATGTAAAGGGCACTTATACACAATCAACATTGATTTTATATATTTTTTTATTTATTTACAGGTTTTACAGTACAAAATGTAGCCTTTAAACACACAATCTTTTATCGTCTTCCAGTGGCAGGATTTAATTGATTTTACGCAATGATTTGATCTAGTCATGAAACTGTATCGATATATGAAATTTAAAAAAAAAATAAACATTTGCTATTTCTTGGCCGAAGTTTACACTTAGCCAAACTTACTTTTGTATTTTACTTAAGATTAAAAATTTTTGTCATTTTACTTAAGATTAAAAATAATTAATGTCTTCGCGTCAATATTTTGGGTTTTAAGGTACGAAAGTGTAGTACTCTATATATATTCAATAATAATAGATTAGTTCAATATATGTTAGATACATAAATATCTAATGTGATTTTTGATTTATTTTTAACTGTTACATTAATTATATCTAGTTTTTATTACTTATTTTCACTATTTTAGTGCGATTTTCGTACAGACCTACATAAAACACACATAACCACCCATATCCCTTGTGTGTGTATATCCCCATTCACATACGTACAAAAATACATACGCCTCGAACACATATTTTACACTCAGGTATGTCAATACGAATGAAATATAAAATCTCCCAAATTTTTGGGCACTCGATTCGCATTATTACCGAAGTCACGCACACTAATGCAGGCATGGTACGTAAGATATGCGCCTCATAAGGTACTCACGCACACATGAATCAAAGACTGGCGTCACTGTGAACGGTGCGATGTGTTAGCAACACGGTATCTGTACCTATAAAACATCTTTGGTAACTAGGCATTTCGTCTTAGTCGTCAGAGTGGACAACGCATCTACATTTTGATTCTTAAACGAAGATAATTTTATACGTGGTAGAGCCATGCTGCAATTATATTAGTTGTATAGTTGTAGCACGAATGGTCTCGACCGGGGAAGGACCACACACTCACAGAATACCAGCGTGAAATAGTAGCTTAACGCTGCTGTGTTTCGTATGGTGAGTGTAGAGAACCGGAGACCTTTTTTACTGGAAACGAGGCATTTCATCTTAGTCCTCACGGGTGACAACGCATCTGCATTTTGATTTGTCATCGAGGATAGATGTAGATGTCTACGGGCCGCAGAACCACTTACCATCAGGTGGACTGTGTACTCGTTTGTCACCCTATCCTATATAAAAATTTAGGTACTAGGGTATCTAAAGGGTTATATAAATGTAGGGCTACAGTATCCACTTAACACTAGGTGGACTGTGTGCATGTTTGTCACTCTATACCAGTGGCGTAGCTATGAACTCTCAAGGGCCCTATTTGAACTGAACTAAATATGTACTTTAAAGGTGCAAAACTATTATCAGCTCCTTATCGCCCACTGCAGAGTACAATAAACCAAAGAGCTACTTACTACTAAGTAGTATGTGTAACGTAACAGATATATTGTTATTTAATTGTACTTCCATATAATTATAAAAGAGGATGCCCTGAGTGACCGACTCACATATCAACGCACGGTCTAAACCGTTATATGTAGAAATCTAAAAATGGGACAGTAACTGCCTTTTATAACAAAGACATCTGCTAAGATAGGATTTAGGACTATTACCAGAGATTTTTAAGGACCGATACGGCTTAGGGACCTTCAAGAAAAAAGCCTATTCCTTTTTAAAAGGCCGGCAACGCATCTGCAATTTCTCTAGTGTTGCAGTTGTACATGGGCGGCGGTCACTTACCACCATTTACCATCAGATGAGCCGTATGGTTTTACTCCTTCTCCTATAAAAAAGGAAAAGTCTAAGCCTAAGAGAGTGAAGTAGGGGGTTATAGCTTATATGAAACTTTTTGTTTACGGGGCGATTGGCTTGAAACTTTTAAAGGTGCTACTGATTTTGGCCTGACCCGGGTTTGAACCCTCATTATCAGCAACCGTGTTTGCGACCACTAGATCAGCGAGGCAGTCACTTACTATCAGGTGGAGTGTTAATTAGTTTGTCCCATTACACTTATTTTTTTATAAGCAAGTCAGGACTGACTCTTGTTTGAAAAATCCATGTTTGCATTTTAATGGACGATAATTAAGAAAACAATAAAGAGACTGTCTTTAGTATACGTATAAGATTATGTAGACAATATTTTAGCGAATTCGAATATATTACGTAATTTGCATCTTAGGTCATTTTATCGATTGTTGCTAACGGAATAAATGACTTTCAGTCTTATAACTGAAATGTTTGTTCTGGCGTTTTATCGTAGCCGTAGCTTATATCTTCCTAATAAGCAATTTATAGGTAATTATCTCATTATTGATGTCACTGACCACAAACTTATTAAAATTTTCTCCACCCCAACAGCAACGTTTCCTCCCATCGGATTGCCTTTTCATCGAAAGACGTATCTTACTTCGAAATATTTTTAAGAGTATGAATGCATTTTTTTATTTTTATATTTCTTAAATCATGACCAGAATAAATTTCTTAATTATTGGATTACTTTATATCTTTTCGTGGTTTTACTTTCGTGAATGGAAGATTAAAATCTAATTTTACTCTGTTGATATCCCGGACGTCAGTCTGAGCGATTAGAATGGCTCTCCAGCACCTTAAAAACGCCAAGACAGGCGAGGGTGGAATTAAAGCGGAGCTTCTGAAAGTGGGTGGATAACCGTTACTAAAAGTCCTTCAGAAGCTCTTCAATTCCGTCCTCCATGGTGGCACTACTCTGGAGACTTGGAGCAGAAGTGAGGTGGTCTTGTTCTTCAAGTAAAGCGACAACGCTCTCTTGAAGAACTACAGACCGTATTCCCTTCTGAGTTGCGTCCACGTGCTGTTTTTGAGAGTCATTACGAATTGTCTCGCATGCAGACCTGACGACTTCCAGCCTCCCGAACAAGCCTGTTTCCGAAAAGACTTGAGGGTATGTATGTGGACTGTGGTACAGGCCACATACATACTTTATATACCCTGCGGCAGATTGTACAGAAAACCGAAGATCTGCCACTTTGCCTTGCGTATGTTGTAAAGCTGTTGATTACCTCGAAATTTGAGCGGTACTACAGTCCCTTCAACGGTACCAAATTGACTGTGGGTATATCGAAGTGCTGAAGTGCTTATACAGTAGGGCTACGATGACTATCCGAGTACCAAACCAGAGTAGGAAGAAACCTATCCAACTGCAGAGAGGTATAGGACAGGATTACGTTACATCCCCGAAACTCTTCACTGCTGCATTGGAAGATGTTTTCAAGTTGTTGACGAGTACGTTTACTTGGTACGAATAGTTCGACTAGGTAAGTCCAACTCGACCGATTCAAATTCGCATCAAAAAAACCGGTCAATCGACGGATGCAAATCGGCTGGGCAGCGTTCGGGAAATTCTCTCTTAATCTTCTCAGATATACCCATAGAATACTATAATACACAATAGAATGGCTGTCAACCTTATTTTGTACGAGGAATTGCGTCGCCGGGAGCACACATACAAGCAATTACGTCGTATTATCAGTTAATCACTGCTACAAACCCGATTCGCTGTGTTGACAGACGGATTTTAATATATATTTATTTGTAAATAGCGTGCAATTTGGCATTTTCTAAATAATTTGCATGCGAAATTTGGAAAAGATTTTACACGTCAACACAAAACAACACATCTCGTGTTGACATTTATACGTGTGAATTGACGTGTTAGTGGCATTTTAGTGGCTACACGGGCTCCGCCCACTCCCCCATTCTATTATGTATGTATTATAATATTCTATGGGTATACCTCAATAACTAAAAACTAGATTGTACAACCAGTGGGTGTTGTCAGTGATGACTTAGGGCTCTGAGACGTGACCCTTCACTACTGGCCATATGAGGACGCTCACGGTCGCTCAGCGAGCTACAGAGGGGCTATGCTTCTTTGCGTGATAAACTTAGAAATGAGGATATCCGCAGAAGAATCTGAGTAATCGACATAGCCCAACAGATGAGTAAGCTGAAGTGGCAATGGGCCAGCCATATAGCTCGAAGAACCGACAACAGATGGGGGAAAAAGGTTCTCGAGTGGCAGCCTCTTACCGGTATGCGCAGTGTAGGGCGACCTCCCACTAGATGGAGTGACGACCTGGTAAGACATGCAGGAAGTCGATAGATGCAGATAGTTTGGGACCGTGCTTTGTGACATTACCTGGGGGAGGCCTATGTACAGCAGTGGACTTGTGAAGGGCTGTAATGATGATGATGATTATGATAAACAAAAATACAAACTGTATTTTAAAATGAATACTCACGACTAATAATCTGATACTTTTTAAAAATACGATCAGCAACGGAACCATCTAGCCTACAACAATTTTTTGTAGTACATATTTTTTCGGTATACCATGATTTGATCCTTTTGGTACACTCATTGTTTCTGCAGAAGTCGATTACGTAACCAATGTTACGGCATTGTACATTCCAATAATTACGTACGTTTTAGTCTCTTTATGGTATTACATACGTATACACTATACCACGGGGAGCAGGTCTTTTTGACTATTTAAATTTTTAGTTTTAGTTTTTGTATATTATAGTTTCTTTTTTTATATTGTATATAATTAGTATAAATCGTAAATATTACAATTTTAATTATTATTTTAGTTAAGTTCATTATTATAATTTTTGTAATATAAATGAATACATGGTAATAAATTCTTATTAAACTGTCAAAAAAATTAGTAGGTAGGTTTCTGTTGTTATAATGTTTATTAACTGTGTATGCTCGTAGTAATTACTTATTTAAATAATTAGAGTAATAGGTTTTTTAAAAGATGTAAAGAGAGAAAAAAGTGGCCTTTTCACCATGGACGAGAATTAATTAAAAATATTTCGTTTATGTTCTTACTGCTGGGAACCGAGAGTTCTTTAGCTCAGTGTCTGCATGTCTTTATTCATTCAAGTGAAAGTAGTGTAAAGGAAATTGTAAAGAGAAAAAAGTTTATCTTAGTCTAGATAACTTACAAAATGTTGTGATAGTATTTCATTAATTTTACTTTTCTGGTACATAAGAGATGTTTCTATTAAAGTATTTGCATGTAAATGTTAAAAAAATTAGTTCTTCTGCCAAAATTTAAAAAAATCACGTATTAATACGACCCTTTAAAAGTGAAAAAGATTCATGATACTTGTACTAGATACGGTGCACGTAAATTTCAAAATGTGAGTAAATAATATACGATTTTCGCCCAACTAACGTGATTTGTAAAATAATAAAGTATGCAATAAATGCTTTTTGATGCTAGGTGCATGCCTTTAACAAAATTCAATTCACCAGCGAAGTCTGTCGCGATTAATTGAATTTTGTTACAGGGCTAATCTCTGATGACTGTTGTCAGACTTTATAATTTAATTTAAATACATTTTTAATTTATTTAACCATGGATGTATCAGATTACTCACGATAAATGAAATACGTTTAAACGTGTTAGAGTCATTCTGTCACGAGTGGGTCAGCTCTATCACGGAAGGAGTACTCTTTTACAAAATATCAGCGTAAAAATACAGTGAGTGTAAAGAACAGAAGACTCATTTTACTGGAAAGGAGGCATTTCATCTTAGTCCTTAACGAGTGATAACGCAACTTTATACATATACAACGGGTCACAACATTATACACACACATACTTTCCACCATGGGGGACCTTGAGCTCGTTTGTTACCTTTATTCTATAAAAAAAAGGAAATCAGCAAGTACTGCCTCTGTGCTACACTGCTCTGGGTTGTAATCTTATATTAATATTTATGTTTTTTTTTTTATAGAAGGAGGGGCAAACGAGCATGTGGCTCACCTGATGTTAAGTGACTACCGCCGCCCATGATCAACCGCAACACCAGGAGAATTGCGGGTGCGTTGCCGGCCCTTTAGAAAGGAGTAAGCTCTTTTCTTGAAGGTCCCCAGGTCGTATCGGTCCGGAAAAATCGCCGGTGGTAAACTATTCCACAGAGAGGTTGTACGTGGAAAAAAACTCCTTGTGGAACGTACAGTGGTGGACCGCCAAGCATCCAGATGGTGTGGATGGTATCGGGACGTTTGACGTGTAGTGCGTTCACGAAATTTGGCGGCTGGGATTAATCCGAACAATTCCTCAGAGCACTCCCCGTGATAGATGCGATAAAATACGCAAAGAGATGCAACATCTCTTCGCAGCGCCAGTGAATCGAGCCGATCGGAAAGCACTCGGTCGTCGACGATTCGAGCCGCTCTGCGCTGGATGCGGTCAAGTGGAAGAAGCTGGTACTGGGGAGCCCCAGCCCAGAGATGGGAACAGTATTCCATGTGCGGCCGAACCTGCGCCTTGTAAAGTTGCAGGCGGTGTGCCGCCATGAAATACTGTCCCGCTCTGCTGAGCACGCCAAGCCTTTTAGAGGCCAATTTGGCCTTCCCTTCCAAGTGACCACGAAGCTGCACGTCACTCGATATGTCGACGCCGAGGATTCCGATACTGGCTGAGGCAACAAGGGGAGTGCCTTGAAACTGAGGGGATACGACAAAGGGGTTCTTTTTAGCGGTTAACGCGCAAACTTGTGTCTTCTGGGGGTTAAACTGGACTAGATTTAGTCGCCCCCAATCCGAGACTCTGTCCAGCAGAGACTCGACTTCAGACACAAGTTTGTCCCGGCACTCGGAGACGTTTTCCCGAGAAATATTGGCTCGGCCGGTGTAAAGAGCATCACCAGTGCTGTCATCTGCATAGCAATGAATGTTACGGGTCCGCCACATGTCATTGATATGCAGAAGAAACAGCGTTGGCGATAGCACACAGCCCTGTGGAACACCAGCATTAATAGGCTTGCAATCGGAGCTTGCACCGTCTACAACGACCTTGATGCTCCGATCTGCAAGAAAGCTGGTGATCCAATCGCACAATTTCTCGGGAAGCCCATAGGAAGGGAGCTTCGAAAGAAGCGCTTTGTGCCAAACCCGATCGAAGGCCTTCGCAATGTCCAAACTAACGGCCAATGCCTCCCCCTTGAACTCTACTGCCTCCGCCCATCTGTGAGTTAGGTAGACCAGAAGATCACCAGCTGACCGACCACGGCGAAAACCGTATTGGCGGTCACTAATCAGCTGGTGATCTTCAAGGTACCTCATGAGCTGGCAGTTTACAATGGACTCCATTGTTTTGGAGAACAAGGAGGTGATGGCGATTGGCCGGTAGTTGGACGGGTCAGAGCGGTCGCCTTTTTTAGGGATCGGGTGGACGTAAGCCGTCTTCCATGATTTTGGGACTACGCCTAGGGAATAGGAGTACCGGAAAAGACGCGTTAAAACCGGTGCCAACTCTGGAGCACACGTCCTCAGCACAATTGGGGGGATTCCGTCAGGCCCACTCGACTTGTGGATGTCCAGGGAGAGGAGTGCTTTACGAACCGAGCGCTGTGTGAAGTGCACTTCCGGCATGGAGCACTCACACCGCGGGATGGTCGGCGGAGTACTCCCCCCGTCATCGAGAGTCGAGTTAGACGCAAAGAAAGAGCCTAGAAGATCGGCTTTCTCCTTTGCGGTATGGGCCAGTGAGTCGTCCTCCCTGTGCAGAGATGGAAGAGATGGCTGACAGAAATTCCCCTGGACAGCCTTGGCGAGAGACCAGAATGCACGGGTTCCAGAAGGAAGGCGAACTAGTTTCTCGCCAATTCTGCCTATGTGCTCTGACTTTGCCTTGGCAATGACTCTTTTGAAGGACCTAGAGGCGGAATTATACTTCTTTTTTAGAGCGCTGGTGTTTACATCCCGGGACGCTGATGCATCAGCCCAGGCATGGTAGCACTCCTGCTTATAGCATGATGCTATTTTACAGGAGCGACCAAACCATGGCTGAGACTTGCCTCCAATGGGCACCACAGAGGAAGGAATAAAAAGTTCCATACCCTGAAGTACCACATCAGCAACAGAGTCCGCAACAACGTTGGGATCATCCGGCGAGAAGCAAACCCGCCCCCAAGGGTAGGATGCAAAGAAAGACCGCATCCCATCCCAATCGGCTGACCTATAGTACCAAACACGGCGGCAGCCTGCAGAATGCAACCGCGATTTCAGCGTGAGTGGCACCACACTCCGGACCAGACAATGGTCCGAGGAGCCTAAAGGGGCGTCGACGGAAATCTGATATCCGTCCGGGTGAGAGGTCAGCAGAAGGTCCAACAGGGAAGGTGCATGATCCTCCACATCTGGAATCCGCGTAGGCGAAGTAACCAGTTGTGTCAGACCATATGCCAAGGCAAAATCATGAACAAATCTCCCCGCATGATCGGTTAAACGTGAACCAAGCCATTCGGCGTGATGGGCGTTAAAGTCGCCGAGGATCACGACGATGTTACATTATTAACAAAAGCAAATTAACGCGCAATGCAATATGTTGTACCTTTTCATCAGAAATGTCATGGGTGGACTTTTTTTATTCAAATGTACTCATTTTAAATTAGAAGCAACTAACAGTTGTGCTATATATATTTGAGTTTAGATTTGGGCATACATTTGATTTAGAATTGAAAATGCTAGTGCGATAAAATATTATACAAAATTGTGACGCATAAAGAAAATAAACCGCAGTATCTATGATTATGTATTTTTTCTTTTTTTTTTTAAAAAAAAGACGTTACCCCTACACTAGGATTTTCTCCTGTATCGTGGGGGCAGTTTACAAACATAAATTGCACAAGGACAAACATCCAGATCCGGAACAATTATTTGTAGGCCATACAAATACTTGATCCGTGCGGGATTCGAACCCGCGACCCCAGTGCAGCCACTCATAGCTAAGCCACTGCGCCACGGAGTCGTCAATTTTTTTTATAAATGTTGCCCCACGCTAGGATTTTCTCCCGTATCGGAGAGGCGGTTTACATACATAAATTGCGTAAGGACAGAGATTCTGTCGCGGAACAATTATTTGTAAATCATACAGATACTTGTCTCGTATGGGGTTCGAACCACCGGTCCTCCTCACCACAATCCAATACTAAACCACTACGTCCCGGAGCCGACAAACATACAAATGCAGGGTTTTCGTATCATTTCAGATTCGCTCTCACAAATGCACCTGTGGAAACCAGAGAGATGCTTGTGGAGATGACCCACGTAATAACTTCCAATCTATTTGCCGAGTGCAACGGAAACATTACCGAGATGGTCGAGACGCCCGTCATGGTTTACATATCAGTGAAATCGCCGTCACTTGAGCTTACTTGGGATACTGATGAGCAATACCTCTTGGACGTGCAGAACGAAGGTTAGTTTTTTTTTAGCAACCAATAAACAGACCGCTCTTGGGGATAGATTTTTTTACAGCATAAGGACGACAAATGAGCACACAACAGGTTGACTGTGGTAAGTGGATGCTGTAGCTTCTAGTGGCTACTCTACATTTATATTCAAATAAAAACTAAATTGTCAATATGGGTATTTTGCAATAACCGGCCAAATTTGCAAAGAAGGTTCAGAATAAGTAATATTATAGGCAAATGTTAGAGAAAAATTAATGTAAAAATATCTCAAACATTCTGTCCTTTTTATTTTTTAAATGCAAAATGCATACACATTCTTAAAAGTCGATCAGTAGGCAAAAACGTTGTTGTCCATAAATCACATTCAATTTGGGATAATTTCAAATAAAAGTAGAAGCCTTATTTACTCGTATTTCCAAAAACTGTAATAGCGGTATATCATTATTTATATATTTGAACTTAAGTTTAAGTCTTTAAAAATAATCCTGTATATATGATAAATAGCATAATATTGCTGTGTAGAGAACATGATACTTTTTTAATGATAACGAAACATTCCATCTTGATCCTCGGGATTGACAACGCATTTGCATTTTGATTCCTGATCGATGAAAGATGTAGTTGTCTGAGTTGTCTACAGGCACAGCATCCACCTACCATCAGGTGACCTGTTCTTGTCATCCTTACGAGTATAAAAAAAGATGTATTTAATACCATATTATGGCTCAATTAAATCTTTCACTTTGACTCGCGATAAATAAAAAAACGTGGCATTGTTTTCGTACTGGGTTTTTGGTTATGTTAGGTATTTTTTAAAGACTAATTACAATCCTTGTATATGATACATCACTTTGTATTACGGACTATTAGACCGCGAAATTAGATCTCACGATAGAAGTGGTCATAGGTCATAGCAGATCGAATGATACGTGTCAATTACATTTTCAGTATTATCGTAATGCCTGTCTTCTATTACTATCTAAACATACGAGTACGCTAATAAATAACGTAAAACCGTACAATATACTTCGGTAATAGATTGGTGGTGTTATTCTGAGAGACTTCTACCACGGTAAAAATATAATTGTGTATTAGTGCCAAAAGCTGTCTGTCGCCCGTTATAATAAACTTCTCGACGTATCATTGATTAAATTTGATGTAGCGTCTGTGACATAGAAACGATCACAAAAAATCCAGGGCCTAAAACTAAGTGCTCTATATTCCTCTTAGAAACGAGACGACCTCTACAAACGTGTGTAGGTAGTTACTTTGTTTTACTTTTACTAGGTAAATTTTTTATTAAAGTCATTCATTGCAGTCTATTAAAGTCCACTGCTAAACCTAAGCCTCCCCCATAGGTTGCCTTATAGGTAGGGGTATTTGCAAGAGCAATAACTTAGATTTATGGAAGCAGCTTTTATTGCCACGCTTGGCAGGCGGGTTGGCAACCACGATTTTTTTAAATTAGCTGTCATCAGGAAGATGCCGCTGCCCATCTCCTGTTTTATTTTCCCTCTGTCGCCTTTTACGACACCCGCGGGACGATACGGGGTAGTGGATATTTTTACACCGTCACTACACGGTACGCGAAACGGTCACTGAAAGCTTTTTTACAAATTAATCAGAAAATAATATTTTATTAACTTTATTCTTTACCTTTTTATAACCTTAAAAAGCTACAAAAATGGTCAATTGTTTGAATAAAGGAGTCAGGGTGGAATTAATTAAATAAATTTTGATTTCAATTATTGAGTTCAAACTCTTTTTTCCCTTCATCGGTCTATAAAAGTCTACAGCTGTTTATTATACATGGGTCTCGTCCGTATAGGCAGGATATTACATCTTTTTTTATAGAATACGGGTGACAAACGAGCACAGTCCACCTGATGGTAAGTGGATGCTGTGGCCCATAGACATCTACATTTATCCTCGATTAAGAATCAAAACGCAGATGCGTTGTCATCCTTGAGGACTAAGATGGAATGCCTCATTTCCAGTAAAAAGGGTCTCCGGATCTCTACACTAACTTCACGAAACACAGCAGTATTAAGCTGCTATTTTACGCTGGTATTCCGTGAGAGCGTGGTCCTTCCCCGGTCGAGCCGACTCATTCGTGTTACACCCATAATGTAGCTGCAACGTAACTCTACCACGTATGTATCTCATGTAAAATACATTGATTTGATTAAAACTACTTTTAAGGATTTTATCGCGTTTAGTTTTAATTATTTTTGATCTTAATTCCTGACGTTTCGGGTGCTTTCCAGCACCCATGGTCACGGGGGACTGAGGTGATTGACGTACCGATGTCATTGTTAAACCTGGAGTACCTTCAGTTTTTTTTAATTATTGTTTATGGTCCGATCTATGCAAAATGAATTGACTATGTCTTGAAGTCTTGCAGTGATATGCTTAGGTTTAGTTTTAATTTTATTGGTTATGTGGTCCCAAGCGGTGGTAGTACCCAGCTTCCTTCTCTTTTTAATTGAAATTAGGATATTTTTTAATGTCAATAGCCTCACGTACCATCCTTGGTAGGAATCGGTATTCTTTCGCGAGGATTTGTGGTCTATCAAATCTGATGTAATGGTTGGGGCCGTCTAGGATATGATCACAAACTTCCCGGAACGTTGATGCTTCACATCAGCTATATGTTCTTTTACGCGGGTTCTAATTGATCTTTTTGTTTGTTTTTCTTTGATTGATTTTCTTGACCTGCTTGGGACCCTATAATCAGTACAATTAAAACAAAACCCAAGCATACCACTACAAGACTTCAAGACATAATCAGTTCATTTTGCATAGATCGGAGCATAAACAATAATTTAAAAAGATTAAGGTAGTCCGGGTTTAACAATGACATTGGGACGTCAATCACCTCAGTCCCCCGTGACCATAGGTGCTGGAAGGCACCCGAAACGTCGGGAATTAAAAATAAAAATAACTAAAATTTAAATTAAACGCGATAAAATCCGTAAAAGTAGTTTTAATCAATGTGTAGTGTTCGCGTAAATATAAGAAATCATTACATTGATTTTTCACTTATATCGTTTTGAATTTCACTTCATTGTACTTTTTTATTTTCGATTTCAGTCGATAACATAGTGGTCCATATATCAGCTGAGACAGTTTACGGTGCACGTCACGCGTTGGAATCCTTCACTCAACTGATAGCGCCTGATAGACCAGAATTCTCAAACCAACACCAGTGTGGTCTCCGGATTGTAACCGGAGCAAAGATCAGGGACAAGCCTGTTTACAAGCATCGAGGCTTAGTTTTAGACACCTCTAGAAATTTCATACCTATGGAGGATATAAAGAGGACGATTGATGGAATGGCTGCCACCAAGATGAACGTGTTTCATTGGCACGTGACCGATTCGCAAAGTTTTCCGCTGGAGTCTCGTCGAGTGCCGCAGTTTACGAAGTATGTTTTAATTAATACCTTCGTTGATGTTGACGTAAAAGTTGGAAATTAGTACTTAGTATCGTTGTCTTTTTAGGTTCGACCAACGCCGCGTACTGTTTTTTTATAATTAGAGTAATGTATTCGATGCTATTGTAACAATTGACGTAAACAATCCATTGTGGTAGAAGGTATTCACACAAATCGTATAGTGTAAAAAAAAACTTAAGATATTAGAAAAGGCATTCTTGAGATTGATATCTTATATAATATTCTTATCGTTTTGAAAGGAGGATTTCGGATTTAAAATTAGATTTTATAGAACATAAATGTTGCCAGGGTTGCATCGATGGTCAACACCAAAGAAATAGTTTATAAGCAATTACAATTGTTTACATAATTAACAACGTCAATTTTTCCTATAAGAAATCTCCATCCATTCAACCATTACAGGCTATCAAACAAAAAAGGGGGACATTTGCCGTAGGTGCCACGCTTTGCATGCGGGTGTGAATACGCAGTTTTTAAATTTCTAGTTGTGTCACAGAATAATAAACATAAACATAAACACTCACGCCTGTCACCCAGAGGGGTAGGCAGAGACTACAGACTTCCATTTGGTATGATCCTGACACACCTCTCTCGCCTCCTTCACATCCATACATCTACGCATACATGCTCGTCGGTTAAGGGTACTCCTAATTTGGCCGGTTTTCAATAAATCGCCAATTTGGTCGATAAATTTTCGCCTAGGACGACGCCTTTCCGACTCTGCCATTCACTTCTGCAACATAAATTTTCTTTGTCACTCTTTCCTCATTCATTCTTTCCACATGACCAAACCACCGAAGCATTCCTTTCTTAATCCTGGTCACAACATCATCTTGCAAACCACACTCTTCTCTTATTACACAATTTCTTACCCTGTCGTTCAGATTCAGCCCTAACATACTCCTCACAGAATAATATATACTCACAGAATAAATAATAGTATTGTGTCACAAGGACACTGATGCCCCCATTAAGGCTTGTTTCTCTCTGTCGCTTTTTACGACATCCACCGGATAATATCAGGGTAGCGATTCATAATGTTTCTTAATATACTTTGTAAATTAATACTCTCAAAATTGTAAGTATAAATATTTCAATGCGACCATTATTTACACAAAAGACTCGAATGTACAATGATAAACAGTAATTATCTACGATTGCTGGAAATAATCGCTCATAATTCACGAGACCTTCATAGTGTATATTAAAACAGCTGTTCAATAACCCGTATGTACGTATATAATTTCACATTAGTATCGTTAGCCGAAGCAGTTTTCGAGAAGTTGGTGTGAACTCTTTACATTCATTTACTTTAATAGTTCTTAAAAAATAAATCAGTTTTATTATAAAAAATAGTTTATAATTGAATTCAGGTTAAAATTTAGCCATAGTATACCTGCGACTATCAATTGAAGACATTTTGTAATAAGAGGAATTAAATGCAAATGTATAAACTATAAACAAGCTGTGCTCGGCATGCGCTGCAGTGCATCTTTTGCCAGACATCTTCGCGCACAACAACACAACAGAGTTTCATCGTAATTAAATAGTATATGAACGCAAGAACAAACAAATATTTATTTTTTGTCAGAAAGCTTTGCAGTCGCACACACAAAAACTCTCCAAAGTTTCCTCCTATTCGGATAAAAGTGTACTTACCAAATATTCATTCATAAAATTAGATATTCTACACGAGTGTTGTAGGTAGTTAATTTATCAATGTCGTGTAGTGTAAGAATAGGAGAACCCACAGCCCCATATCATTCCGTGGGTGTTTTAAGAGGCATTTTCCTGATAACGGTTCAAAATAACAAAAAAAAACTGTAGTTGCTAATCGGCCTCCCACTGGTTTAACTTTTTAGATATCGATCTAACGAGAAATCCAGGAGGTCGATGAATGGAAGTGGCTCAGGATCAGGACCGTGCCATGTGGCATGCCTTGGTGAAACCTACGTTCAGGAGTGAACTTGAGAGGGGCTGTAGCGATGATGATGATATACGTGTGATTATGTATCGCATATACATACAACCATTCTGATTATAATGAGATGTTCATACTGTTTGATATAGTGGATTCTTAAGACATCCACAGTAGGTGATGGTGTAATGAACTCTTTTATGGAGGCAACACAAAGTGAGTCGTAGCTTTATCCAAAAAGGATGATGATGTACCAGTAGGTCATATCGCGTGAGCTAAGGCAATATTTTTATCAGATACCATATTTTTTCCTTTGTTAAAATTAGTAGTTTAACTTTTTAGATACGGCGCGTATTCTGCGAACGAGATATACAGCACAGAGGAAGTGCGCGAGCTGATAAGATACGCTCGAATACGTGGTATTCGTGTCGTTATAGAAATCGACTCGCCGGCTCACGCTGGTAACGGTTGGCAGTGGGGCAAGGTAATTCAATTGTTATTTAAATACATAAGGTACTATCTTAATCAAAATCATAATTAATTATATCTATCTACATAATAGCAATTAATAAATTCATGCAAGCATATACATAATATAAACACTAAAATATTAATATATAGAATATGAAAACAAAATTATCCACATACAAAACAAATACATAAAATACATATACATTATAAATATACTCGTAAACTAACAACACTATACAATAATAATCACAAACCACACTTTATAGCATACCAGTTATAAACGTATTGCTAAAAAACAACCTGGAGAATAAAAAGTAGCAAAAAATGAAGACGGTGCTGCATAGGAACGTCCACAAAAGGTTTTTACATAACCTTATCTAGTGATATACCTTCATTGTGTTTACAAAATGTGTAGCTGTTTTGTGATTGTTATGTAAGTATGTATGTATGAAGTGTGTAGCAAATATGTTATAAATAGTTTTAATCTTTATGAATGTATATCGACGGCTAGGGGTGTACAGTAAAACTCAAAAGAGTTTATGTTTATACCTTATTAATTGTTATACTTCTTACTGTATATGAAAAGAAAAATAAATAAGTAAAAATAAAAAAAATTTAAATCTTGGGTGTGTCTTTTAGAGCTCGTCTTTGAACATTTAACTGATTGAGGTCACATTCACATAGTTCACACAATATATTTGTTTTGTCGAGATACTGGTTCATGGTGATGTTAGGATCCGATAGGCAGCGATGTAGTCAAGTTATAAGCAAACTCTGTATTTGAATACTCATATTCACTATATATGTTGGTTTAGAATAAAAAAAAACTTAAAATCTGAACCCGTTAGGTAAAATATGGTCGAGTCAAGTTTTATGAATATAGTTATAGTGAATTTGGAGTAAACACTCATCTTTAGAGTAAATACTCATCGCGCCACTTATCATGTAAGTAGTGTATGTAATACAAACAGTGATTACAATAAGGATGTACTGTAACCCATAGCCACAACTTATTTAAAATGAAGAAAACCCCATCTCATCATCTAAATAAAAACGCTTTAGATAAATTATACCTTCTCTTACTTTCAAATCAAATTAAAACACTACAAAAGTTTTTTTTTAAGACCCCCTAGTCCAAAGTTTTAAGAAATCACTTTCATAAAACCTATACATACAATAGTTGTAACTATATTTATGTTTCTGTATTGTTGTACAAAAAAGTAAATAAATAAAATAAATAAATAAAGCCACTAATGCATTATCCCTGATAATAATTGTGAAATGCCTTACAGACTATAAACATACTGACTCTTTTAACTTTCAAACCAGAAAGTAGCTATGGGTGTACTGCTGTTTGGCGTTAAAAATAGTTAAGAAGGTGTTATCAACCAAGATGGATTCCCAGACAAAAATAAGCTCCTCCGCCTAGCACTAGCACACCTATCACTAAACATTCTACATTTCATTTACTTGACAGGTATTTGAAGTTATTATTTCTCGTCACAGGTCTTATAATTTTATGTCTGTCAAAAATAAAACATCTTATTTATTTGTCATCTCTCGAATGCCATGAGATCTGGAATTATGATTTCCACCTTTTTTTTAACCAATATAGTATTTTTTTAATAAAGATGCAAAAATATAGGAATTTATAGTAGTGGGTTCAGATAATACTTATTTTCTCATATTTTTCCATAGTATTTTTTATTGCTCAATCTACATAAAATAGTATAGATAGATCTAACAATTTAGATTTATATTAAAATAATTAACAATTAATTTTTAATTAAATTAATACATGCTCTATTTCTTTCTTCTTTCAATTTTACATTCATGACCCAAAAATTCTTTCCGTAAAACTTCTTGTTCCAGACTTCCAATAGTATTGTTCGTACTATATTATTTTTCTATAATATATAGTACAAGTGACTGAAATATAGTACTATACTATATATTATAGTACGGGTGGCAACACTACTGTCATCCCATACGGCACTTGCGGGCGATGTAATGGATTATCTTACGCCGCCACGACACCATTGACTTATATATTACTAGCGTAAGGACCGGGCCGACCGAACAACTAAAACGGACCACTACGCTGGCCCTAAAATTACAGTTTAGGGCCAACGCGAATCGGTCGACAGTGGTGCGCGCGCAGGACAGATTTGCCTGTCACAAATGTGTCTAGTTGCGTGGTAAAAGAATGCAAAAATTACGATACAAAGATTTAAAAAAAAACATGGGATATCGTATCATCGGTAAATAACTTTATATTAATTTTGTTATAATTAAATTATTATATAAACGCATTTTAAAGTTTTATTTTACAGTTAGTTTAGTTACGTTACCAAGATTAAGCCAGGGTTGAATTCAGACCCTCAAAAATATTGTACATGGTAAATAAAATTATACTATTTAAAAAATATATATAACCTTTGACGTCTCATGTATCTTTTTTACCGTGTGCCGTTATTTTGGCGTCACGCGTCTAGTTTATCTATACGTTTCGTTTTTTGACGGTTTATTTTTATTTCTGTTTAATTTTTGTCTGAAGAACTTGTAAGTGTAAGTTAAATTTTGAATATTGGTACCTAATATATTTTATATTTAACAAGGGTAAAACGAAAAGAGTACAAAAGAAACCATATCTGCTTAATTGAATCTGAAAATCTGATTCATAAAATATTTTGAAACTCTGATTTCAAACCAATTGCTTCTGGAGCATAGAGTTTTTATTGTGATAGCCCCTCATTATAATTGTATCAAGGATGCAACATAAATGCATTGATCGAGCATCGATTGACCAGAAACTAATTCCAATTTTACTAAAAAAACGCGGTACTCATGCACAATGCAGAAATTCTCGATATCGTAGGGTTAATATAAAAATGTAAAAGGACCCAATAACAAGCCAAGTCGACTTTTAGGTACAATTATGGTATTTTCGCTTAGTATTATGACGATACTATGTACTACAAAACTATGAAATAACGGTACAATTAGGATAATTATACTACGAAATCCGACCTTGGTTACGTCGTGTTTTGATATGACGTGTGTATTATGATAGATGCGCTACTTTTTCTTGTATGAAAAAGTTATAAGTAAAATATTTAGATGGACCTATACTTCCTTTTGAAATCATTGCACGACACGGCTAGTCTGCCAAAATTTCGCTAGGATCAAGTTTTAGTACAGTGCGTTAAATGTTGTTTTATTAATTATAAAAACCTAATTTTTCAGGAGTACGGTTTCGGAGATCTAGCAGTATGCGTTAACGCGAGGTCGTGGCGCCATCTATGTATAGAACCGCCATGTGGACAACTGAACCCCGCCAATCCAGCTATGTACCGGGTATTAAGAGACCTGTATCGAGATATCGCTGAGCTTGTGCCCCAACCGGCACTTTTTCACGTGGGTGGGGACGAGGTGAGTGTGTTGGATTTACATGTTTCAATTAAAAAAGATTAAAAAATATTAACTTTGCGTACAAACTATACTATAATACGTACATAATACATACTATATATACTATAGTACATAATAGAACGGGGGAGTCAATACAATCAATCGTTTCCAATTTTCGTGTCAAGCGTCGCTGCATGCAAATTATAAAAAAAAAATGGCAAATTGTTCAATCGTGTCTAAAGAACAGCGGGAAATGGAATTTAATTAAAGGAGACATATTCCACAACCAGTAAATCGAAACTATTTATATTTTGTGAATATTAGAAACAAAAATAAAGAAACATTATGTGTCAAAAACATTAATCAAAAGTCTAAAATGTGTTTGTAGTAGTGATAACTGATAATACGAAGTAATTGCTTGTATGTGTACTCCCGGCGACGCCAATCCTCCTACAAAGTAAAGTTGACAGCCATTCTATTGTGTATTATAGTATTCTATGTTTGCGTATGAAACACGTGGCAACAAAAAGTTCACGATTTGAAGAATTTGTATCTTTGTTAATCTGAAATTCAAAATACGTGCGATTACTTAACTTGACAACAACGATGATGATATACCATGTTTTTGATAACAAATTAAGAATATAATGTTATATTAAACGTATAAGACTCGTTATATTGCATACCTTGTTACCATGTAAGGTTTACCTAGTTATACCATGCTAAAGTCTACACTAATTAGTTAATATAATCGGGTACTAATTTGTTAAAATGTGTTGCATCTGAGAAATATTTTTCTTTATAGATTAACTAGCTGTTCGCCCTGACTTCGCCAGCGTGTAACTTAGGATTTTAATTTTTGCGCGGAACCCTAATTCCTTTTCTAAAATAAAAGTAGTCTAAGTTACTTCTTATAACATCAGCTATCTGCCAGTGAAAGTCCCTTCCTAAATCCGTTTATCCGTTTCAGAGATTAAACGGAACAAACACAAAGTCAGACAGACAAAAAATTTAAAAAGTGTGTTTTTGTTATAAGTACTGTATATAGTTTTATAGCCATTTAATAAAAAGCTCTTATTTTGACATTACAAAGAGACAATTCAATTTTATTTATTTGTATAGATGGTTTCATTGGTAATTTTCTGTGTATTTGGTAAAATTGTAGTTTTACCTACAATTTGAGGTAAAATTCAGTTACCGTTATTCATTTACCTCCTGTCGCTTCATTGATGCATAAAGCGTCATTTATTTTATAACAATAAAAATATGCTGTAACATTCATTAAATTTTATGTATTTATAACTTTTATTTAACTCATATCATGGATGCATTAAGTAAAAATGGTAGAATAAAAGGAAGATAAATTTTTTCCATTCAGGTATATTTGGGCTGCTGGAACTCGAGTGAAGAGATCGTATCCTATATGAAAAACAAAGGTTTTGACACCGATACAGAGGGTTTCATCAGACTTTGGGCGGAGTTCCACTCAAAGGCCCTGCAGATTTGGGATGAGGAAACCATGGCGGTAGGTGGACAACAGCAACCTGTGCTTATTTGGTCTTCAGAACTCACGCAACCCGAGAGGATCCAGAACTATTTGGATAAGAAAAGGTACGTCAAATTTACATTTAGACGAATATTTGATAGTAGCTCGACCATTCTTCATATTATGGACATACTATACAGGGTTATTTTTCAAAGAGTAGCCAAATTTTATACTTAAATTCAAATCCAGCGGGAATTGAACCGGATTTGCTGGCGTACTGGTAATGGAAATTTACACCGAGCACTAACCACTGAGCTAATAAACAATGCAGTATTGATAGTCTCGTGTTTAAACTATGGTTTAAGAAAATTTAAAAGTTACTTTAGTTTACTGAGACTATTAACCGTCTTTTATAATAAGACCGTGTATATATTTTACATTACATACTAACTTTAAATCTACAATACTACGTATTTAAAGAAGTGTAGCTATGTTGAAATTCATGGAAAATTAGATTAGTATATATTTATATAAGTATTCTGTTAATAATAGAAGGCAATATATCCTCAAATATTTCTCTATTCCAGATACATAATCGAAGTATGGGAGCCACTTAGCAGTCCCCTTCTGACTCAATTGCTTCGCATGGGCTACAAGACGATATCGATACCCAAAGACATTTGGTACTTAGACCACGGATTCTGGGGTAAAACGAAGTACTCCAACTGGCGGAGGATGTACGGACATGTATTGCCTCGTGATCCCAACGTGCTAGGCGGGGAGGTAGCAATGTGGAGCGAGTATGTAGACGCGCAGGCGTTAGGTGAGAGCTTAGTTTAAATTTTAATTATGACGTGCTATCATTGTCGGACGAACAACCCGCTGGGAAACTCGCCGAGTTATTCGTGGACGAGTACGACGCATATTGGTCTGTAATATTTATTTAAAATCGTTTTATTAATATTATTTGAGATTAATATAGTTGTTGCATTTTTTCGTCCTATAAGTTGATAGGAAACAAATAAATTTTGTCATCATCATCATCATCATTACAGCCCTTCACAAGTCCACTGCTGAACATAGGCCTCCCCCAGGTAATGCCACAAAACACGGTCCTGAGCCACCTGCATCTATCGACTTCCTGCATATCTTACCAGGTCGTCACTCCATCTAGTGGGGGGTTGCCCTACACTACGCCTACAGGTACGAGGCTGCCACTCGAGAACCTTTCTTCCCCATCGGTTATCGGTTCTTCGAGCTATATGGCCGGCCCATTGCCACTTCAGCTTACTAATCCGTTGGGCTATGTCGGTCACTCTGGTTTTACTGTGGATATCCTCATTTCTAGGTCTATCACGCAGAGAAACTCCGAGCATAGCCCTCTCCATAGCTCGCTGAGCGACCTTGAGCGTCCTCATACGGCCAGCAGTGAAGGACCACGTCTCAGATCCGTAAGTCATCAGGGGCAACACGCAATGGTTGTACACTTTAGTTTTCAGAGATTGAGGTATACTTGACGAGAAGATGTGTCGTAATTTCCCGAACGCTGCCCAGCCGAGTTGAATCCGTCGATTGACCTCTCGGTCGAAGTTGAACTTACCTAGTCGGACTATTTGTCCCAGGTAAACGTATTCGTCAACAACTTCGAGCATAGTGCTCCCAACAACTACCGGCATAGGTGTGACATGGACATTAGACATGATCTTTGTTTTGTCGATGTTCATCTTAAGACCTATCCGTTGGGAGACACCATTGAGGTCATTGAGCATAGTGCTTAGGTCCTCCAGCGATTCTGCCATAAGGAGTGATGTACTCGCCGTTGATATTATTACCGTATCCTTTCCAGTCCAGTAGCTTGAAAACGTCTTCCAATGCAGCGGTGAAGAGTTTCGGGGATATAACGTCACCCTGTCTTACACCTCTCTGCAGTTGGATAGGTTTCGAACTCTGGTTCTGTACTCGGATAGCCATCGTAGCCCTACTGTACAAACACTTCAGCACTTCGATATACCGATAGTCAACTTGGCACCGCTGAAGGGACTGTAGCGCCGCCCAAATTTCGACTGAATCAAAGGCTTTCTTATATTCCACATTCGCCAGGCAAAGTGGCAGATTGTACTCTTCGGACTCCTGTACAATCTGCCGCAGGGTATGTATGTGGTCTATGGTACTGAAGCCTTTTCGGAAACCGGCTTGTTCGGGAGGCTGGAAATCGTCGAGTCTGCGTGCGAGACGATTCGTAATGACTCTCGAAAACAGCACGTAGACGCGGCTCAGAAGGGATATCGGTCTGTAGTTCTTCAAGAGGGCGTTGTCACCTTTCTTGAAGTACAAGACCACCGCATTTCTGCTCCACGCCTCCGGAGTAGTGCCACCATGGAGGACGGAATTGAAAAGCTTCTGAAGGACTTCAAGTACCGGTGTTCCACCCGCTTTCAGAAGCTCCGCTGTAATTCCATCCTCGCCTGGGGCCCTGCCGTTTTTAAGGTGCTGGAGAGCCATTCTAATCTCGCTCAGACTGACGTCGGGAATATCATCGGAATAGTGTAGGATAAGACTTGCTCTTGGATCATTACTCACACTTGCATGTGGCTCCAACGATGATGTGTACAGCTGCCCATAGAACCTCTCAATCTCAATCAAAATCTCAGGTGTCCCGGAAACGATGCTGCCACACTCAGTCTTCAACTATGACAGTTGGCTTTTTCTGGCAGACAGATCTCTGGCAAAGACTTTGGAGCCCTGGTTCCGCTCGATCGCTTCTTTAATACAATGAAAAATAATATAGTGATCGGAGAGTTTTTGTGTTCTTCTGCGGCGGGTCTTGTAGAACTTAGCTCCGACCGCATGGACAGTTTCCACGAGCTTGTCATTCATATCGTCCACTGCATTGCAATCTTCTAGGCACTGAAAGCGGTTACGTAACTCGAGCTGAAAGCTTTCGGGATTCTGGATTAGAGCACGAGGGGCACGGAGCGTTGACTTCATTAGACGAGACCTCTCCAACTTAACGTTTAGGTTCAGTGTGCCTCTAACCATTCGGTGATCGCTGCCAGTTTTCACCCTTGCGATCACTGAGACATCACTGAACAGTTGGCGTCTGGTCGTCATAATGAAGTCAATCTCGTTTTTTGTCGAACCGTCGGGGCTCGACCAGGTCCACTTTCTGTGGGGCCGCTTCTGGAAGAAATAGTTCATCATAAAGAGTCCCTCTTTCTCCATAAAGTCGGCCAGCTGCTGGCCCCTTCGGTTCCGTTGCCCTATCCCAAATTTCCCAACCTTCAGCTCACCGCTTTCTTCTTGTGCCCAGTTTTGCGTTGAAGTCTCCCATCAACACCGTGTAGTGGGTTTTGTAGGAATGTATGGCTCTGGAAATATCCTCATACATTTCCTCCACCTCCTCATCGGGATGTTTCGACGTTGGCGCGTAAACCTGTATGACCTTCAGCGAATACCGTTTGGTGATTCTGAGTATAAGGTACGCAACCCTCGTCTATACTCTATATTCTTACTCTATATTATTCTATATTATACTATACTCCCAATGTTTAAAACGTTGTTAACGAGAGACTTGTGGACGATAAATCCAACACCTCCTTGGGACAGATGGTCGCCCTCCCGGTGATAGAACAAGTTGCCGGATTCGAGAATCACCGTGTCCTCCCCCTCTCTTCGGACCTCGGATAATCCTATAATATTCCAGCGCAACTTGTCTATCTCTTCTTCCAGCTCCAGGATCTTCTCGTCAGTCCTCAGGGTACGTGCGTTAAATGTTGCCAGGTCGACTCGTCGTAGGTGGCAACCGAACCTCCACCGGAGATTCTTAGCACCCCCTGCCCCGCCGTTACCATGGTTGCCAGCGTAGCCAGGAATAGCGGGGCCGCCGGGGACTGGGGGCCGTCTATTTGTGTAATTCTTCATGGGGAGTATATTGCCATAGTTGCCACGCTTGGCGAGCGGGTTGGCAACCGCAGTATTTTATTGTATAATTGTTGTTTTCAAGAAGATGCTGCTGCCCATCTCCTGCCTGTTTCCCTCTGTCGCCTCTTACGACACCCACGAGAAGATACGGGGTAGTGGATATTCTTAACCGCCACTACATGGCACTGAATTTTGTATGCAACTTTATTTTGTTGATTTAAAAATAGTTTTTATTTTTTATGTTTAAGCTTCTTGAATATTCTGGTTATTTCTACATTATTCTAAACATGATTATTAATGTTTTATTAATTAATAATATTATCATACTTTTTGTATCGGTATCGGTATTCACAATCAAAAATGGGCTCACTCAAAACTTTTAAAAAGTACTTTTTTTTACGACCTTACCCATATATATGGGTAAGGTCGTGAAAAAAGTACTTTTTAAAATATAAATTATATATATATATATATATATATATATATATATATATATATATATATATATATATGATATGATTTTATAAAAAAATATTAAACACCTGCAACAAAGTTCACGGTTTCAAAAGAATAATGACGAGTATGTGAACACCGATACAGATCACACGAGTGGAGAACAGGCGAATTTACGGGCCGAGTAGTAAGATAGAAATGTACGTGGTAGAGCCACGCTGCGGTTAAATTATGATTATAGCACAAATGGGCCGGCTCGACCGGGGCGGGACCATTCTCTCACAGAATACCAGTGTAAAATAGCAGCTTAATGCTACTGTTTCGTAGGGTGAGTGTAGGGATCCGGAGACCCTTTTTTACTGGAAAGGGGTATTCCATCTTAGTCATCAGGGGTGACAACGTATATGCATTGTGATTTTTAATCGAGGATAAATGTCTATGAGCTGTATCCACTTACCATCAGTTGGACTGTGTGCTCGTTTTCACCCGTATTCTATAAAAGAAAAAACAGTATCTTAATAACCGATGGCTTCGGTGATACCCTAGGGTAGTATGCTCTATAAATAAATCTCTAGTAGTAACGGTGTCGTGTGCAGACACGCGGGTATGGCCCCGCGCGGCGGCGGTGGGCGAGCGGCTGTGGAGCGACCCCCGCAGCGGGTTCGCGGCCGCCGAGCCGCGCCTGCAGCGGCTGCGCGCGCGGCTCCGAGCGCGGGGCCTGCGCCCCGACGTGGTCTCGCCCGAGTGGTGCGCGCAGCACGACGCACGCTGCTACTGACCATCCACGCCAGGTATTATTACCACTAATAAAGATTTTAATGACGTTGGTCTAGTGGTTGTAGTAATGCGACTGCTGGTCATAACGTCCTGGGTTCGAATCCCGGATCGGTTAACTATTGAGTTTTTCCGTTAAGAAATTCTCAGTAATTGCCCGGAGTCAGGTAGTTGGCGGTATCTCACCCCCGTGTCTCGGAAAGCACGTAAAGCCATTGGTCCTGCGCCTGATCTCTCTCTCTCTCTGGTCGTGTCGGTTTACCATCACATCGGATTATGAGAGTAAGGGAATAGAGAGTGCACCTGCGCTTGCGCATACACTTGGGCACTATAATCTTGTCCTGCGCCGATGACTAGTGTCCGTTGAGGCAGGCCGCCGTGGCCGAAATTCGGTCTGGACGATATTATTATTATTATTATTAAAGATTTCAATTAATTTGCAACCATCCGCTAACTAAATACAATGATGTGTCTTACCTGGATTGAAAAGCACCTCCCGCCCTCCCTCAATTGCGTGCACCAATCCCGTCACCACTAATCACAGCACCACTACTCCCAGCACCACTATTCCAGGAGAGACACACCATCGACGATAATACGACACGTGTTTCGCCTCTACACTGTTGGGAGTAGTGGTGCTGGGATTAGTGGTGACGGGATTGGTGCACGCAATTCAGGGAGGGCGGGAGGTCACATCATTTTATTTAGTTAGCGTTTGGTTGCAAATTAATTAATATCTTTATTATAATGGATTTCCGCAAAGTAACTCTGGATTCTATCAATTATTATCACTAAAGCTGTGGACACCTTATTCCCACATGACTAGATAAACGGAACAGAGATAAAGCTTCATACAACCGCGCGAATCGGTTGTACTACTACAAGCACGCGGGGCATGTATGCGTGACCACTGGCCGCTTATCGTGTACGCGGCGACACTAGAAAAAACCACTTACGCTGGCATAGCCAGTGGACAATCTCAGAGTGAGTGCGACGCACGTTGTTTTGTTAGTTACAAGTTTGAATATTTTAATGTAAAAACGTGCTATTATTAATAATCGTTGTTTATTGTATTGTGTGTGTGTATGAATAATACTAGAAAAATAATGATATATAGTTTTTTAACTATCTCGACAATAGGTTAAGAGATCTGAACAATCTATAAATATGGGCAAAGATTATCTATTAAACCATTATAAGGATTTAAATGATGGTAAGGGTAACGTACAATTGGGTTTCTTAATTATATCTCCTGATAACTTTATCGCTTTTGTTGATTTGCATTTCGATCTTGAAATAAATTGTTAGCAACGAAATATTTAAACATATTAAAGATTGTGAGTTTGATATACCATGTGAGATACCATTTCCCGCTAGATTAATTGAAAAAACTTTATGTTAGATTCAGAATTTATCACACCGTTAAAAGAAACAATAAATTATAAAAAAAAAAACAAAAATGATAAAAAAATATTAGAGTAAGTAATTTATAAAGTATTCAATTATACTGAATAATAAAACTATTTAACTAATGTTTTGCTTGATTTGTCTTTACCTATTGTGACAACCCTAACAAAATAGGTAACAATTTCACAGAAGCTTTGTCTCTATTCCGTTTATCAAGTGCCGTGCTATTCCCACGTACGCAACGTATGCAACGCAACGCTCTTACGTAGGTGTACAGTGTACACACTTGACCTATGTATATATATGATAATGTATATATATGATAATGTATATATATGATAATGCGCGCGATACGAGACACAACTGATACCACGCACCACTAAACCTAGGGACACACAGGTTAGAAACATCACCGCACGTGGACCCCACGGACCGATAGTTTTTTTCAGTAAATGGCAACGAAATGTCGTTTTATTTTTTTGTTCTTATGCACGTTACATTCGGTATTATGCGTTTAACTTAAACTACAAGTAATTAAATGATTCTTCTGCCATCCGTAGCATATGATCTTGCTTAACTCTCCTGCTAGTTCATGACCAAAAATTGTACTTGTGCAATATTCATTTGTTTTGTTTATTCCGTTTCTCAGCCCACGTGCCTCCAGGTATTCTCGCGTCCCTGATTTAATCATATACTTCGTCTAAAATATCACTTAATACGAATTTCTGTTAAATGAACTGTTGAAAAAGTGTAAATGCTGTCTTTAAATTAATTTGAAAGTTAGTTAATTACTTGACTTCTTAATAGGTGTAATTTAGCCTATCTTCTATAGGAACGGCAATCCAACATGATTGGAGTGAGATCAGGCGCAGAACCAACTTCTTTACAAGCTCTCCGAGGCAAGGGGGTGTAACACCGCCAACTTCCTGACTGTGTTTCCTAATGAAAACAAAATACGTAATGCACTCGAAAGTGTTTCTACCATTTTATAAATGTTTGTTACACATACATATACTATGCTATACTAGTTTTAGAAAGAGTCGGTCCGTCCGAGGAAGCTTCTACATCACGCTATTACAGGATACCATCATAGAATAGTAGTATAACATCACTGCCTTTCGTATGGCGAATAAAAACAACCAAATACCCTTTAAACTGGAACGAGGCATGCTATCAATTCCAACGGGTGAAAACGCATTAGCACTTTGATTCTTAATAGAAGACTGATATAAGTGTCAACGAGCACACAATCCAGTCAATGCTAAATGGATGATGAGACACAGCATAGACTTAGCATTGACTGGATTCTGTGCTCGTTGTCAGTTCTCACCTTACTCCATAATAAATGCTGATAAGTATTTGAGAATATTAAAACTAAACACTAATGGTTTTAGGTATTTAGGTTGATAATCTGTATAATATCTTTTTTTACAGATCTCCAGAGCACATAATAAATGGCATATCACATAAGTGTTTCTGTATGACATCTATTCTTCAATTTTTCTGTTTAAGTTATTATTAGATAATATTTAAAATCGGTGCTATTTAATAAGATATTGTATAAAAAAGTAATTAAAAATAATGAAAATGACAAACAAATGAAAATAAGCAAATTAAATAATGGAAATTATGAGAGAAAATTTATAGATTTATTTATAGTTTACGATGTATATTGTATTGTAAAGTTATTTTATATTTACATACCTCCCTGTATAAATTTAGTAAGGAAGGAATTTACTAAGTTATGACTTGTTATCGCATTTGCTAAAATGGTGTTTATATTTATAGTAAGATAATATAAAACTAACCTTAATATTTTTATACAGCTATAGATCTCAGTTATATAGAATATAAATAAAATTTGCCTAAAATATGACACCTTTTAATTCCTATTGATACTTTGTACTAAATAAATATATAAATTGTTATTGTATTTGTGTGTTTTATTGAGATATTCATCAATTTTGTTTGTTTTTTAAGCTATTGAATAGCTTTTATTGCGGGCTTTGAGCGCGGCGACCGAATCAAGAAATTCCGTAACGAAAAAAACCCCAAAACCTAACATCGTCTAACGTCGTTTCAGTTCGGGAGACTTCGGCACGGTGTTTGTGTGCGTGCTACTAGACGTACGCGTGTAGACTGGTTACATGTATTGTAAGATAATAAAAATATTTTAAACAATAATATAGTTTATTTCAAGAAGCATATTCTTTGGATTTATATGAGTCGTCGTCATGCTAGCAACTTTCGTGAATTTAGAGTATTTAATAAACACAGACTTTATACTTAAATATATTTTTTAAATTTATACATATATTATTTTTGATGGCATGTTTGGCGGATCATGGGTTCGATTCCGGCATGGAGCAAACATTTTTGCTAACAATGAAAAAAATACTGCATAAATAAAATAAATAAATAATTATAATTGCATAATTTGATAGAAAAGTTTTACCGCGGCAGTCCCAGAGTGCTACACGTTCTTTTTAATTAAAATCGATAGCACTATTTGACTAATTGTAAAAAAAGTTATTGTTAGTATGTAAGTAAAGTTAATTAAAGTTAAGTAAAGTAAATTATGCAGCTTTCCTCGTTATACTTGAAAAAGCCCGCTGTTTTCGCGAAAAGCTTGTTCCGTCAAGCAGTGGTGCCACGGCTCATCATCACCCCGCCCTATACTAGAACGAGGAATAGCTGTTCAAAACAGAATCGCTTTTTCTATTCTGAAGTTTAAACGTCGAAGAAGACTTTTTAAGCTAAAATGCATAATGCCACACGGGCCAACGTACCGGAGGGGAGTAGACATAGGCGTTCCCTTGTGCCAATGGATAAGTACACGCGATCCTATGCGTACAATAAAACTAGTTGCAATCGCAACTAGTTTTATTGTACGCATACACCTGGGCCAATGATTTCAAAAAGAAGGATAGGCCCATCTAAATATTTTACTCATAGCTTTTTCATACAAGAAAAAGTAGCGCATCTGTCATAATACAAACGTCATATCAAAACGACGTAACCAGGGTCGAATTTCGTAGTATAATTATCCTTATTGTACCATTATTTCATAGTTTGTAGTACATAGTATCGTAATAATACTAAGCGATAATACCATAATTGTACCTGAAGGTCGACTTGTTATTGTTGTTATTGGGTCCTTTTACATTTTAATATTAACCCTACGATATCGAGAATTTCTGTATTGTACATGAGTACCGCGTTTTTAAAAGAAAATTGGAATTAGCTCCCTTTCTGGTCAATCGATGTTCGATCGATGCATTTATGTTGCATCCGTGATACAACTATAATGAGGGGGTACCACGATAAAAACTGTATGCTCCAGAAGCAATCGGTTTGAAAACAGAATTTCAAAATATTTCATCAATCAGATTTTCAGATTCAATTAAGCAGATATGGTTTCTTTTGTACTTTTATCGTTTTAACCTTATTGAATATAAAATATATTAGGTACTAATATTCAAAATTTAACTTACACTAAGTTCTTCAGTCAAAAATTAAACAGAAATAAAAATAAAACCGTCAAAAAACGAAACGTATAGATAAACTCGACGCGTGATCCCTGAGTAGGACGTTCCCCCACTAGATGGAGTCAAAACCTGGTAAGACATGCAGAAAGTTGATGGATTCAGGTGGCTCAGGACCGTGCTTTTTGGCATTCCTTGGGGGAAGCCTATTTTCAGCAGTGGACTTGTGAATGGTTTTAATGATGATGAATGATAATGGCGTTATATTAATATGATACATAAATAGAATGGACGTTACGGGTAGAGTCCATCTATCCATAGATAGATTAGAGTCCTTTCTATTTATTTAGGTATAGGTAGGCTATAGAATTTTTATCGATATAATTTGATACACTGTCTTATCCCTATTATTAGTTCCGTGGACGTGCACTTCTGCTGTCAGCGCCAAAATGGCGGAAATCAAATCGCTTCATCATGTCACGGTTTATAGCCAGTCCAGTGTACTTGTATATACCGCGGGCAAAAAATAGTAAGACTTTTTAATTTAAATTTCGCGCGTAAATCAATTCGTCGAATTTTTTTTCCTATGTTGGTATGACTGTCAGTGACATCTGTGCCAAATATCACATCAAAGTAATCATTAATGTTTAGTTGACGCTTGTCTTTTTGAAGTACTTACAAAAAGTGCATTCGGCGATTTTTACAATGAGTGAAATTATTCAACAAAGAAGTTCCATTAAATTTTGTGTGCGGAATCAAATATAAAAGTAGAGTTAAACCTATATACGACGTCCTGTCTTGAGAAAATAGCAGCTTACTCTTAATTTAATTTAAAATATTGCAAATTCCTTTGGAATAATTTGAATTTCTCAAAAGTGCAGGCTTCTTCGAAATGATTTTCGTCACCACCGAGCACAGAGTAAATCAGTACTTGAATTTCCAATAACATTTCCAGTAATATTGACGGGGTAAGTAATCTATCTCGGATAGTGAACGCACAATGAATTTTAAGAAAAGTGCTTAGCCTGTCAGTAGGACTCGTTGTCTTTGATTCAAATACGATACTTTTCAAGTAAATAGTAGTAGGTATAAAGTTTTACCTACCTACACCTACATTAAAAATCTCGCATAACTTTTTTTAATTTATGAGCAGAAATTTTTGTAGTTGTGCTACATCGTGTCACACAGAGATCAGTCGGCTAAGGTACTTGTAACGGGATATACGCTATGGTGAACAGATCTTAGATGTTTCACAGACGGGACTGCTCTACGGGCGCTGGCTCTGTATTTTTCTGAATATTCTAAGCTAGTGTTTGACTACTATCCCACCAGATGGTAAGTGATGCAGCTGAAGATGGTAAAGTGCACTTAGTTTAACAATAACCTATTCCTCTCGCCTTAAAGACACCCACGTTGTAATTGGACGAGAAGACAGTTGCTGGAATTTTATCGCAAAACTCCTCAAACAAACAATAGTTCTTTGCTGTACGCATGACAAAAGACGAAACATCCAACAATATTACTATTAATACTACAAAAAATATTAATGTTTTTCTTTGTAGTCGCAGAAACCAGTTACAAAGCGAGAGCAGTGCGACACGGTCTGGAGACGAGCCTTTACCGAAATTGCATGACGAATTTTTTCAATATAAAAAAATAGTTTCATTCAGTAGAAGTCTCCACGTAAATTTCTTACACAATTAATGATGATAGTAATCATCGTTAATTATGTAAGTGACACTCTTTTTAAAATAATAACTTAAACATTTAGGTGTACGCTCGCCCTTTATATAAACTCGTAGCTATACTCACGGTTTATGGGCCGTCTCCAATTTCCATCAAGTTTTTATATTTTTGACTTTTTTTATGAGATAGGGTGACAAAAGAGCACATAGTCCACCTGATGGTAAGTGGTTGCTGTGGTCCATAGACATCTGCATCTATCCTCGATTACGAATCAAAATGCAGATGCGTTGTCCCCCGTGAGGACTTAGGTGGAATGCCTCGTTTCCAGTAAAAAGGGTTGACTGATAATTTCTCACAACTTCGCGTAATTACTTCTATTCATATTGAAATATAAAGAGCCGTGGTAGCTAAGAGCCGTGGTAGCTCAGTGGTTAACGCTCGCTGTAAATATAACAGAACGCGAGTAACCCGGGTTCGATCCCCGCTGGCACCAATGAAATTGTTAATTGCAATTTTAAGTGCTGATTTACCACGTGCTCGGCGGTGAAGGAAAATATCGTGAGGAAACCTGCATGTCTGAGGAATAAGAAAAAAAATATTTCGAAGACATGTGAAGTTCGTCAACACGCACTTGGGCAGCGCGGCGGACACTTCCTTGCCCTAAACCCTCTCAGAAATGAGGGAAGGCCTGAGCCCAGCTGTGGGACGTAGTATAGGCTGTAACTTTACTTTTTACTTTTATATTGAAATAAGTAAAAGACCGGAGTTAGTTCTTCGAAGCTGTAAAGAGTGGGCTTGTTGGCTGGCAACATTATAGAAACTGGACAGATCTCCAAACCTTACTTCTTTCAAATTTTTTCAGAATATGTGTGACAACGGTTCACCTGATGGTAAGTGGATGCTGTGGCCCATAGACATCTACATTTGTCCTCAATTAAGAATCTAAACGCAGATGCGTCGTCACTCCTGAGGACTGAGATGGAATACTTCGTTTCCAGTAAAAAGCGTATCCAGTTCTTTACACTCACCGTACGAAACACAGCAGCATTAAGCTCCTATTTTATGCTGGTATTCGGTCGAGCCGAACCATTTGTGCTACAATCGTAATATAGCTGCAGCGTGGATCTACTCAATAACGTTGGGATCTTCTTTTGCCATTGTGCTAATAAAAGCAGAAGTTCTTCATCACTGTTCGACAGCAACATGGTACATGATTCACTGTGACGGTGCTCTTCCAATCTATATTGAATACAAAATGTGGGCGATTTTCTTGTCACATGGGCCGTTTTTCCGACGGGGACTCGGGACGAGACTTTTGGGCAGCACGCACTGGAACGCATTTGCATGAAGTATTTTATATTTCAGACACGCATTAAATTTTTCGCTATAATAATTTTATCCCTAATATTAAATAAATAAATTTCCATTTTCTATAAAACATCGTAAGGAGAACAGGTATCCTCACTTTCGAGCACGTGGTAAAACAGCACTTAAAAAGCTTTTAGCAGTTTCATTGATGCCTACTGATCCACCAAGATTCTGAATAAAATGTGTGTTTAGGTTTTGATGTAGTTATCGTGAAATATAAAATGTTTAATAATTAATGATCATTTCATTGTATTCACCTGTTGTATTCAAAACTCATCAACAATATTGCTACATTAAATCTGTAAATTAAACAATGGAAATATTTATCAGTCGATGAAATAAGAAAATAAATTTTCAAATAATTTAAAAAAAATTTTCCTTTTTAAAAATATTAAATAATACTAATTAAATCGTTTATGTTGATCTAACCGCGCAGGGCACTTCAAACAATATAATTATTTTATTATAATAACTTAAATGTTACTTAGCAAAATCGATACATTATCTACTACAATACCTACTATTTTACAATTTTCTACATTCTTACATTATAATCAAAATATTTATTTTTAATTAAATGCGTTGTGACTTGCAACTCTAACACTATGAAATAATTGACTAGAACATGAAATAATTCTTTAAAATTATCTATGCATTGTATAAATTCTATTACTTAGTGTAAAATAGTTACAAGTGCTTATATTAAAATTTCTAATTTTTTATCCAAGGTTACATATAATCTTTGTAGATTATTTACATCTTAAAACGTGCTTGTTTTTTTCAATGAATGATAAAATGGATGAAGTATGCGATATGATGAATGATAGAGGAATAGATGTGTTATGTGTAAATGAGACGAAAAGGAAGGGAAAGGATGTCACTACACATGGCATGTATACCGCATACTGGTCTGGTGTAGACGAGATCGAGCGGGCATGCCAGGGAGTAGGTATCATCCTTTCAGAAAGAATGGGCCAATGTGTGAAAGAGTATGAATGTGTAAGCCCAAGACTGCTGTGGATACGAATGAAAGTGGGCTTAAAGAAGTTGTTTGTGTTAGGGGTCTACGCCCCAGACATGTCTAAGCCCACTTATATCCGAGAGCAGTTTTGGGAAATGGTAAGGATGGTGTTAATGGAGTGTAAGGGAAATGAAAATATTATTATGCTAGGAGATTTTAATGGAAAGGTTGGGGTGAGGAGGCTTGGTTATGAAAGGATATTGGGAACGTTTGGTGATGAAAGTATAAATGAGAATGGTGAAAGTCTCCTCACCGTATGTATGGAAAAGAATCTTTTTGTGACGAACACTTGCTTTCGCCACAAGAGGATTCACATGTATACTTGGGAAAGAGGTGACGATAGAAGCATGATAGATTTAATAATTGTGGATGAAAGATTGAGGGGCGCAGTTGTAGATACAAGGGTTTACCGGGGTTCTAACGTAGGAACGGATCATTATTTGGTTCTATGCCGAATTAATGGTCTATTCAGGCGTTGGCGCCATCGGTCATCTGTGTCTACCACTGCGTTACAGCGTATTAGAACAGAAAGGTTACAAGATGAAGGTGAGAAAAAGAAGTTCAAATGTAGACTGAAAAAAAATATAAGTGGTTTGGATGAATTATGTATGAAGGAGTTAGACTTGGAGAATGTATGGCAAAATGTAAAGAAAGGTTTAGTGGATGCAGCTACCGAAGTATGTGGTGTTAGTAAGAGAAAGAATGAAAGGAAAAATAATACGTTATGGTGGGATGATGAGGTACGTATGGAAGTTGAAGCAAAGAAGAGAGCATGGCTAGATTTACTAGCAATATAGGCTGGTAATTCTAGCGGTATGAATGATGATATTGAAAGAAAAAGGCAGTCTTTAGACATCTTAATAAGAGAGTAAAAGAAGTAGTTGAAAGAAAAAAGCAAGAAAGAACGGATAAGAATGATAGAAGAATATCGGATAATTTCCAGGCAAATATTAAAATGTTCTGGAAACTTGTAAGAACTGCCAGGGGACATTCAAAACAGCCTATGATGAATGCTATAAGAGACGAGAATGGCTATATTCTGAATGATGAAGTTTTGAGTTTAAAGAGATGGAAGGAATATTTTGAAAGTGTGTTTATGAGTGAGGAGACAACGTGTGTACTAAGTGAAGTAGAAATTCCGAAAGAAGAGGAAAGAGGTAGCGAGATTAGTGTAGGTGAAATAATGAAAGCAATGAAAAGCATGAAAGCAGGTAAGGCTGCCGGATATGATAGAGTTTCACTCGAAATGCTAAGGGCTGGAGAGGAAGTGGTGGCAGGCCTGCTGCACACCTTGTTTAATTTATGCTGGGAACTGAAGCGGGTACCGGTAGACTGGTGCAATGCCGTGATAGTCCCAGTATATAAGGGAAAAGGGTCGCAGCAGGACTGTAAAAACTACCGTGGCATCAGCCTTCTTAGCATTGTGGGAAAACTGTATGCTAAGGTACTGATTGAAAGGGTCATGAAAGAAACTGATGGAAAAATTTGGGATGTGCAAGCAGGATTTAGAAAGGGAATGGGATGTACAGATCAAGTCTTTTCCATGCGCATGATCGCGGAGAAGTTTTTGGCCAAAAACCAAAAGGTTTTTTGTGCGTTCATGGACTTGGAAAAGGCCTATGACAGAGTGAATAGGGATGTGCTATGGCAAACACTGAACTCATTTGGGTTGAGCGCTGGCTTGATACGGGCATTGGAGTCCCTTTATAGGGACTCTAGTGCTTGTGTTAGGATCAACGGGGTATACTCGGACTGGTTTGACATCCATAAAGGTGTCAGACAGGGCTGTGTAGCTTCCCCGTGGCTGTTCAACCTATTTATGGACAGTTGTTTGCAAAATTTGAAAGTTGAAGAATGCGGATTAAGAATGGGTGAGTTAACCGTCAAATGCCTTTTGTACGCCGATGATCAAGTTATACTTGCGTCGTCGGCGGCCGAGTTGCAAATGATGGTTACATTAATGAACAGATCATTAAAAGAAAGGGGTATGAAAGTGAACGCAAGTAAGACGAAGGTTATGGTTTTTGAAAGAGAAGAAAGTAAAACGATTTGTGAAATAAGAATAGAAGGGGAGTTGATCGAGCAAGTAGATGAGTTTGTATATTTGGGCTGCGTATTTAGCAGGGATGGGAGATATGATAAGGATATAGAACGACGAGTGAATGCGGGAAATAGAGTAAATGGGGCCCTGCACTCTATTGTGAAGAGTCAAAATGTGTCGAAAAAGGCACGTATGGCAATTCACAATGCTGTGTTGGTCCCTACTTTAACATATGGTAGTGAAAGTTGGGTGTGGCAGAAGAAGCACGAGAGTAGAATGAACGCAGTAGAAATGCGGTCGTTAAGGAGTATGTTAGGGCTGAATCTTAATGACAGGGTAAGAAATTGTGTAATAAGAGAAGAGTGTGGTTTGCAAGATGATGTTGTGACCAGGATTAAGAAAGGAATGCTTCGGTGGTTTGGTCATGTGGAAAGAATGAATGAGGAAAGAGTGACAAAGAAAATTTATGTTGCAGAAGTGAATGACAGAGTCGGAAAGGGACGTCCTAGGCGAAAATTTATCGACCAAATTGGCGATTTATTGAAAACGGGCCAAATTAGGAGTACCCTTAACCGACGAGCATGTATGCGGAGGTGTATGGATGTGAAGGAGGCGAGAGAGGTGTGTCAGGATCGTGCCAAATGGAAGTCTGTAGTCTCTGCCTACCCCTCTGGGTGACAGGCGTGAGTGTTTATGTATGTATGTATGTATGTATGTTTTTTTCATCACCGCTATGAAAATAGAGCTATGTTTACTAAAAAAAACTTTAATTTAAGTTTACTAAAACAACCAAAACTATTTTTATTGAGGGTCACTGTATCAATGGAGTATTTAATCGTAAATACGTTAGAGGTTAGAGAATTGTTAACTGACCTGTAAATTCATAAACCATTAAAATCAAACGAAATCGAAACGAAAGGGTGGTGAAGTTATGGCATACGGACGGACATAGACCTTTATATGCAGATTAAAAAAGGATCAAGTAAGTAACAAAAATACTTTTGTACTACTAGCACATAAACAGTAATAAAAAATCTCGTAACGCACTCGACTTGCAACTAACATTGGTTCACGATAGTAGGGAATAGCGGATACGAAACCTCATAGGTTTGCAGTTCGCGCCCTTATCTTTTAAACTGCTATCGCTTATAGTAAATGATTCAAATGAATCAATACTAAAACTTGATAAATTACATAAATGCGGAAAATCTTATACATAGTACATAATTTTTAAGAGTTTTCTTTAATAATTTTGTAATTGTAATTGTTTTTTGTAATTGTTTCTGATTTGATTGAAATGAATAAAATAAGTAAACTCTAAGTAAACCCTAACAATGACAATTTAATTAGATTAAATTGTCCATCTTAATTAAAAAATTTGGCAAGAATAGTAGCTTCTAAAATATAAGTATCAGTGTAGAATTTATGCAATGCAATTTCTAGATGAAGTTATTTAACAATTTCACATAGATATGTTATTTCTATTCATATTTCTCTCGTTTATATTCTTTACAGCACCAAGACTGAGATCATTCGGCACGAGATCATGTAAAACGGTATCACTTCTAAAGATGCTTGTGGCTATTCTATTGGCCAATCGTTCCGAATCACGCAGATCATCGTCTTTAGACGAATGCGATGTTAGATCAATTTCCGCATCACTGTCACTGTCACTCATATCTTTCGCGTCTTGTCTTGGTCTGTAAGCCAAATTCTGCGGTTCATCCATATCTTGGCCTGACGGTGCACAGTGACAATTGCTGGGGTTTTTGGAAGACAAGACTCTTAAATCAGTTGGGAGTATTTCAGAATCAAGTTGTTGAGGCATCAGTAAAGGCGGGAATGGGAATGGCTGTTGCATCATTCTTCCATCATCGTTACCATACGGTATAGGTGGAGGCATGTCATGAACCGGCGGTGGCATGGAATCTGACATACTACCGTTATGATGGTATGTATCCGGCCTTGGCGATTTCATTTCGCCGTTGTTATCCATGGCAGGTGACGGCTCTGGTGAATCTTTATCATTAGGCGATTCGCCTCCTTCTGGCGAAGACTCTGGTGGCTTTGTATGGCCTGCAACACATACATTTATAATTTATTTAGTAACATTTTTTGTGACGTTCCAGCGAAATGTAATATTTAAAACCTATTTTAATAAGTAATTTATAATCTATATTGAATAAAAAAAGTTTGTGTTTCTGTTCCTGTTTCTATTATTGTAAATACAACTACAGTCACTAAAAATTTTGAAAATCTTAATGGACAAATTGACATGTTCCTAAAGATCTAGAAAAAAGTGAAGTGAAATGTATATTTGTATGGGTGTGGATGTTTCCTAAACTAACTACTAAAACTGGGTTTTAGTTCCCTTTCAAATTAGCAGTCCTTGTGTGGTTGGTACAATTTTTTCTACCTATTTTGGCCACCAAGTAGAAATGCGTTTATTTTTGTGGCTTAAATTGAAAAGTCTGTGTGTATCTGTGGCTTTATTTATTGAAATTGGATGACGACGGTTATCGAAAGCTTTCGCAAAATCCAAATTTTGAATATTTTTAGAGTATGTAAATGAAGTTTATAGTTTAATACTGCAATTGAGTATACTTGTAGTGTTTAATATTGTTGTATTGTTAAGTATATTTAAGTTAACAAAATCTTTTATGCAGAGACACTCCGAGCATAGCCTTCCCATAGCTCGCATTAATTTAAGATCCATATCTCATGCTGTTTTTTATTTAGAGTAAAAAAAATCAATAATTAATAAGCTGAATAATAATTACTATTACCGTTTCAATTCGATCAATATTTTTACCATTACTAAAACCACAAATTCAATCGATTATTATTCACACAGAATTTAAACAATGAATGAAGTACGAGACAACAAATGCTCGCGTCTTTTTATTGGTTTAATTTTTTGAATTTCTTCGAAAAAAAAAAAGGTGAGGACTAAATACAATACTAAATAAAAACAAAACAGTTAATACAATTTGGGTTTCGATTATACAGTATGTAACGTAATTAACGCACTTTGATAAAGTAGTTTGTTCAGAATCGTTTACTGAATCGATTCCTATCATTTTTAATATAGGTAATTTTTTATCCCAAAAATAAATAAAACTACGTAAATTACAGTCACACTAAATCTGTACAGTCAAAACAAACTGAAATTGACCGTAACTTAAGGCAATAAGACTTTTAAGAGTGCAGTTTTACTTGTATTATTACTAATTCTGTCCCTCATAAAAATAAAGAAAAATTATCTTTATTTCAAGGAAGTTAAAGTCTTTGCGTTCGTGGATTTGTACTGTGACCACAACATTCTTCCGGAATCAGTATAACTAATTTGATAAATAATCGGTGCATAAAAATGTTTAACTAAAAATTCAGTGTATGTATTATGATTATAACATAATATACTAATTGGGGTGTCTGAGGGTGTGCGTTAATTACGTTACATATTGTATAATTATTATTATATTATTGATTATATAATAATTTTTAAATTATAATTAATGTACAAAAAAGTTTCCGTGTAGTGCCGAGGTAAGGGAAACTATTAATCCACGTCACCACTTCGGTGTGAGGGAAAAGAAGCAGATGGGCCGCAACAGCTCCGTCATCATGTTTATAACAACTCAAAATAATAATAAAAACTAGGGTTCCCAACTAGCCTCCAAGTTTGCAACTATTGCAAATAACGCAATCTATGGGGAAGGCCGTGGACTTTTGCTGGGCTGTAATTAATGAATTAATGATGTGCACAAAATAAACAATGATATTTTTAATCTGTGTAATATAATAATACCTGGCATTCCTAATGGCGGTGTTCCCAAACCGAGGCAACGCATTCTCCACGCGTCTTGAAGTAATTGAAGGCGCGCTTGTTTACGCCACTTTGCTCTCCGATTTTGAAACCACACCTGCGAGAGACACATGATTAGTTTTAAGGATTAGTTTCTATTACTTTTTTATTCAATTATTTTATGCTTTATTCATATACATTTGTTACAGTAATTATAAGCATTTAATGAAAAAACAAAAACCAATTATAAAAATTTTATTCTCATAACGGATTGTGTTTGAATTTTACAGAATAATTTAAATCAAAACCTATTAAATTAATTAAACTCTTTGTTTCACTGTTTTAAAATTTTCAACTAAAATAATGAATAGAAGTAAATAAATGAGTAGAGGTTGTAATTCAATTTTTATAGTGCTTTTATAACACTATTAACATTTTCTACAATCTGTAATGAATGCAAAAAGTGCCAAAGCATTATTTCGCATTCAAAAGTAAACCTTTTTTTTATGGTTTATATTATATTGTAAATTAAGTTTAAATAAATGCGATAAATCAGTGAAAACTATTTCAAGAGTATCACATTCAATGAGTAGAGTTCGCATAATTTAGGGATTTTTCTGTAAAAGAAAGCTTATTCAATATTGCTATATAAGTTATTGAAATTCTTCATTATCACCATTGACCTTAATAGTCCACTGCTGGGAATATACGTCTCTCGCTTTATAAAATAGCGGTGCAAATTGCTTGCTTATGTATATTCTAAAGGTGAAAACGGCGAAAAATTAAAAAATGTTTAGTATAAGAAATATCACTACCCCATATCGTCCCATGGGTGTCGTAAGAGGCGACAGAGGTAAACCGAACCAGAAGATGAGCAGCGGGATATTCTTGACCAAAAAGTTCAAAACTATAAAAACTCGGCTGCCACCAAACGTGTTCAGTATACATGCTATTAAATTGATTATGTTTAATCGAGAATAAGGAAGTTTTTTAATTGCGTATGAGATGTTATAGGTAGTGCAAAAAGGGTAGAAACAAAAAAAAATTAACTCACTCGTTCGGAACTACCCGGGTCCCATTTAACGCTAATGCCATAAGATTGAAGACGTTAATATAACATAATATGGCGTTCGACCAAGGGTAACGAATAAAAATCCACATTCAAACCCAGGCCCCACGGTGTAGTATCTACTAACCACCAGGTGGTACTCTGACCACAAGGCCAAGCGATGGTCGCATAATATGCATTGATGTATTAATTTAAACATAATCTTAAAGTTATTATAAGATTAAACGAAGTATAAAAGCATAGAAGTATTCTGGATATAACAAAGTATTAAAAACCCATTCAAAATAAAGATAACATAGGTACCTAAATAAAGAAGACATAACTAAAAACTTTATAGATGTAAACGAGTTTTAATACAACCAAGTTCAGGAATAAGTGAAGCTATGTATCTATATCGATATTTAGTTGAAATCATTAAGTCTAAATATTCATCATCATCATTATCGACCCGTGATAGGCGCCGATGGACATGAACCTGTCTCATTCTGTCTACGCTTTGGCACCGCGCTACCGAACCATCACCCATGGTAAGTGTGCATTTTCCATGCATGGTAGCCGATCGCAGACCAGACACCTCACACCTTTAGAAGAGGCTTTCCTTTATCCCCTTACCGATCAGGGGTTAGAAGCCCGGTGTTAATATCTATCTATCAGAGGTATCTATCACAGGCTACCAGATTATTTAGTTCTTTCCTTAAGCCATTTATTACTATCAGACACGGGATAAGGTAAATGTTAAATAGATATTCTCATCTATTTAACATTTACCTCATCCCGTGTCTGATATTTAATCTAACCCTGTGGCGTGTCTTTTTAACAGCCCAAAATAATAAAAAAGTGCGGTTGCCTACCTGCCTGTCAAGTGAGGCGTATATGGCAAATATCTACTTTTAGATTGCTACCTTATCCCATATGTTGCCTGTTAGTTAACATATGTCCCCATAGGTTCAGCAGTAGACATATGATATGCTGTAATGAATGAAAATGAATGTATAAATAAGAGATGGTGAAACCGCCATTTATCAAAGGCTAAGATTTTCCATAACGGAGTCTTTTATCATCAGACAGGATGAGGTAAATATTGGATATTCAAAGGCAATAAACATTCATATGGTGCTCCAACTACACCTACTTGAACTCTTGCTTCCGAAAGGCTGATTCGTAGCGCGACTTCCTCTCTCAAAAACACATCAGGGTAGTGAGTTTTTTGGAATAGCGACTCCAATTCACTGAGCTGCTGAGGAGTAAAAGTCGTGCGGTTGCGACGCTGTCGGCGTCGACCGAACATGTACTCGGTTAGCAAATCACCTGGTAAAGGTGAAAGGTATGGACCTGCCATTATTGCCTTATGTTTTGTATAAATTTTATTTTTACTTTTAAACTTTGGTATACACTGTTTTACGTATTTAACACTTCTAAAACTGTCATTATTTCGCAAAACTTTCAACTCGTTAACCAAACTAATAGTTCTATATCGCAAACTTTTCTGTCCTTATAAACTGATTATCAAAATACGGCTCTGTATCCGACAAGATCGTCACTGAACTGTTTGGATCCACAAAATTCCAGTCGTGAAAACCCCCTAGACTCCACCCTCCTGCAATATAATAGATGTTCCTGATTGGCTGTTCTTTCTAGGGGTTGGAAATTTCAGCCAATCACGGCTCGCTTTGTGGGGTAGTATTTAAAGCAGGTGTAGATTGAGTTATGGCGTTTCTGCAAATACAAATTTCGTATAAATGTGGTTAACTTTATATTGAAGCTGTTAATTAGATGTTGAGCGCTTTGATTAAAATGTTGCCAGTCAAATTCGCTTTTTAATAAATTGATATCGTTTTATGTACAGTCCGTTGAAATTTAATAAAAGTTTTTATTAAAATGAAAGTTCATCGTCATTATCATCATAACAGCCCTTCACAGGTTCACTGCTGAACAAAAGCCTTCTCCAAACAGTGCCACAGAACACGGTCCTGAGTAACATGCATCCATCGACTTTCTTCATGTCTTACCGTGTCGTCATCTATTTAGTGAGGAGCCACACTAAATTAGTTTCGTTTAGTTCGCTTACAGGGCGGCCCAAGGCTGCTACTCAAGAACCTTTGTTCCATTTCGGTTGTCAGGCTGAAATGAAGGTTATGACAATATAAATATATTATTAGGTATATGACGAGCGTATGACTTAGTGGTTAGAGTACACGGCTAACACGTTGTGAATCAAGGGTTGAAAACACAGTAGAGCCGTTGGCATAATCAATAATTTATAAAACTTTGCTTTCAGCAAAATCAGAGTTCCCCAAACTTTTTTGTGTCGTAGACCCCTTGCTATATTTTTCCGTGTTGGGTAGACCCTAATTACCTGATAATGATTTCCTGTAAATTTCTAACTGTATTGAAGTTTAGTGTTAAAAACTTAAAGTAAAAACACATGTTAATTTATACATTTATTAATTGAATTTAAATTAAAACTACTCAAAATAAAATTTTGTATCTGTTATTCAAAATATACTTAGCATTAAATAAACAAACAATAAACTATAAATAAAATAACATAAGCAATAAGTCAATATTTTTAGTGACAAGGAAGAACGTGATGCTTTAATAATAAATTATCAACATTTTGCGTCAATTTTGTACGGGTTCTTAAATCTCCTCGGCTAATGATGTCCAGTCTGTTTCTTTCTTTCGTTAGGAGATTGGTAACAGCGCTGAACCCCCTTTCCACTAAGTATGACGATGGAAAGGAAATTAAAAATTTCCTCGCTATATTCCATAATACGGGATAAGTAACGGGTATGTTGTTTTGCTGCCAGAATTGCTGATATCCGTTTTTAAACTGAACCTTAAGTTCTTCGTTTGTACTTAGTTCAGTTAGTTCCTCTTGTATTATGACATTCGTTTCTTCTATGTCACCATATGGATTAATTATCCACGGTGGTATTACCATAGTCAAAATATCCTCAAACCTAGATTCAAAATCTGAATAGACATGAAATGAACGTAAGTTGAAACGTCGCCTTCCTGGCAGCTTGTCTGTGACAAATTGGGGAACTGAGAAAATCGCCCCGTCCAATATTTTGCTTCATTGGTATAACTCTGGCAAGAAACGCTGATAAGATGGACTTTGTTTTAATCAAATTTAAACTGTCGCCTTGTAATTGCAAATTAACCATATAAAATTTTGTAAACAAATCTGTTAAATAGGCGATGTCTGTTTTCCTCTTCATTAAATTTTCTTTTAAAATTTTATCTTTAGTATCCAGAAATTCTAAAATAGTCTCAAAAAGTGCAAAAATCTTGTCAAACATAAGCCTTTCGACAGCCAGCGTACTTCATTGTGAAGGAGTAAGTGATGAAAGTGTTCGTGCATTTTCTTCACACAACTGCGCAAATAACCGCGTATTCAACGCGTTGCTTCGGATTCGGTTTACTGCATCAATGACTAAATGAAGTGATTCATGCAATCTAACACTCAAATTTTTAGCAAATAAATGTTGTCGATGGATGACGCAATGTATTGATAACACTCCTGACACATTTTGTTTTAAATAGCTTATAAATCCACGATAACGTCCAACCATGGCAGGTGCTCCATCTGTAGCTATTGATATTATATTTGATAAAGGAATTGCTTTTTCAATGAAGTAATCCTTCAAAACATGAAATATTGATTCACCTTTAATGTCGGTTATCAAATTTCTTGCGAAGAGCAGTTCTTCGTAGATTTCTTGATTCATAATAAAACGAACATATGCCAATAATAATGCTGCATTATCAGGTAAAGTTGACTCGTCCAGTTGTATAGAGAAATGGGTCGTTTGCAAATAATTACATAAGAAGCTTTCAATATCAGAACTCATTTCATCAATACGTCTTTCAACAGTATTGTTGCTTAAGGAAATTCTTTTAATGATATCAGATGCAGGTTTGTGTAAAACAGTTTTTAAAACCTCTTCAACGGCTGGCAAAATTAACTTCTCTCCGATAGTATGCGGTTTTCCGGATTTTGCTATAAGTAACGAGATATTGTAAGACGCCCGCAAACCATCATCATTTTTTTGTGACGCCAAAGCGAACATTCTCTCCAGTGTAGGTCTCTTCTGAAGTTTATCTTTGAGTGTTTGAAAGTATTTCAAATCTTTCTCTGTTTTATCAGGGTGGCATCTTCTCAGATGATCTTGCAGTTTAGATGGTTTCATAGCGTCATTGCCCAAAACTTTGTTGCATAAAAGGCACATAGGCAATTGTTTGTCCGGCAATGATGGAATGAAGCCAAATTTCAAATAATCGACACTGTCCACATTTCTTTTTAGATTCGGACATGGCATCAGTCATCTGTGGGCAAAATTAAATTACAGAAAATCCAGCAGCTGTATATTAAAAATATTTTTTTTGATTTTTCCGAAAACATTCCATAATTCGAACATCTTCTTGCAACAATTAGCTCGAATTACGGAGATTGAACTGTAATTATAATACCGATTGCTAAAACTTTCAAAAAGAAACTATTGAGGAGTACTCGTGTAATTTTACATGAATGAATATTAAACTATTAATAACTAAAGTCATGATTGGCGTAGTTTATCTATCTTTGCTAACTACGAGTACAAAACTAAATTTAATAAAAAATAATGTACTTACTTTTCTCCAGCACTCTCAAACAAAATAACACTGACTCACTATAATTTGTGTGATACGCTGTTTATATTTTTTAAAATATTTTCTTAGCACTTTCCTTTTCAAGATTCAGGAAACGAATAAACATATTTGTCCCACATTCGTATTTATAGAGTGACGAATTGAACAAGTCAGTGCAAGGTAGCGAAGCTCTGAGACTACGACTTTCAGGTTTTTACAAGTTCAAAATGTATTGCGACCACAAAGCGAATACCAACATCCTACAACTTACACAATTTTATAAACACTTATAATATTTTTTTACTTCATAGGTACTTTTATAAATAATGTAATGTTTTGATATTATAAGATAGTATGATGTAAGTAAATAGGTACTATCAGTGTATGTGTTGAGATCCACTATCGTGGACCCCCATTTTCATTTCATGGACCCCCAAATTTTTTTTCGCTGAAGTAGACCCCTTGCAGGTTGTCATAGACCCCTAGGGGTCGATATAGACCACTTTGGGAATCACTAAGCAAAATAATAAATTGTTGATTCACGGGGTAGATTATGACGTGACTGTCCCTGTATCTCAGAAACTACGTAGAAATCTAATACTTTAATGAGATAAATTAGAACTTTATGGTATTTAGCGTTGTGCACGGTCAGGTCTTTACTTCTCTATCATAACCGTCCACTGTTAGAGGGTCTTTGCATCTACAATGAAGATTTTTTATAGTATTAAGGGTGACAAGGGCGCACACAGCCCACCCACGAGAAGATATGGAGTAGTGGATATTCTTAAACAATAGCATTTTACGCTGGTATTCTGTGAGAGCGTGGTCCTTCCCCGGTCGAGCCGACCCCATTCGTGCTACAACTATATTATAGCCGCAACATGGCTCTACCGTATCAACATGGATCTACTGTATAGATTTCCCTTAATCACTAAACTTGGCAGATGAATTAACGACCGCAGTATCAGACGTTTGCACTTTGAAGCTGATGATTGATAATTTATTTAAATTCCTCTTATGAGTGCGTTTTCAAAACTGTTACATAAATTTCACAGTTAAAAATTCCGATGGTATAAGGTATTAAATTGTCTGAACTTGCACTGTAGTTATTGTCTGATTTGGCATTCTAAATGTACATTAGTTTTATATTTAAGGCGTTAAGTGATTTATTTACCTAGATATTTTTTTTTTCAAAATCAGTGATTCATTTGTTTCTTTGGAGTTTATTATTTCAACAATTTCGCTGTATTTTCTTATAATCATGGACTATCAGTAAATTCGTGTTAATTTCGAATGAGTTCGACGTGAAAACACTGCGTCTGAAATGGCACACTATATCAATATTTAAGGACCTACGAGTATTTAACGAACGGGCCGCTACTGGTTCAATTGCTTTGGTATGAGAAATCTCTACTTAAGTTCTGTGCCTATGGAATTGCCGTTCTGTATGGGAAAATTGAAATATAAAATGCATAAAAAAAGAAGTCACTGGTGACCGTTATTTTAAAATAACTCAGATTGGTGCCTAGCTATTTCTTCTTCACGTCAACGCCCGGCCACATACTGCCTGCACAATAAGCGTTGGCAAAATTAGCAGAGTTAGCGCTTCACACCTTTCCTCTTCTACAATATTCTGCAGACCTTGCCATAACAGACTTCCACTTTTTTCGAAGAATCTTTTTGAAAGGTAAAGTTAAAATAAAGAAGAAGCGGAAAGGAACTTTAAAGAGTTCAACGATTTTTGTGCACCAGACTTTTATAGCACAGCTGTTGATTGTTACCCATAAAATGGCATCATCATCATCATCACAGCCTATAAAAGTCCACTACTGTACATATGCCTCCCCATAGATTGCTTCATAGGGGGGATTTTTCCATAGTTGACACGCTCGGCGAGCGGGTTGGTCAACCGCACTTCTTTATCGTTTTGAATTGTTGGAAGATGCCGCTGCCCATCTCCTGTTTCAATTCTCTGTGTCGCTTCTTGTGACACGCACGGCACGGGATTATGTGAGGTAGAGGATATTCTTACACCGCCACTACATTGACAATACGTTAATTGTTTAGACGAATATTTTAATTAATTTAAAAAAATCGTAAAAGAAAATATTTCTATTTTCCTATATACAGAACGGGTCACACATATATGCAATAAATGAAACCATATACCTTGTTATCGCCTTTGCTGACGATATACAAAAAATGAACGTAATCGGTCTAGTAATTAGGTCAAAAACTAGAGTTTTAATTTTAAGCAAATTTGAACACTCTATAGAATTGGGTCACTAAGTCAATGATTCAATGAACTAGAATCCTTGAACATTAAAAAGCGACGTTGCCACGCAGTGCAAACTATTGGTATTGCGACATATCGACAGCGGTGTCTTTTGTCGGCGTGCCACCCGCGTGCAACGTTGTCACTCTTCCAAGGGGTCAAGGTACGTTGTCTAAACAGAGTGAATTCACTTTCAGTGAATTTATTTTAATATTTATTTTGTTTGAAAATTTCACTTTTTTTATTTTACGGGTTTTAATTTAATATTTAATTTTTCTACACTTCTACGGACTAGTATTACTTATGATTTCATTTATTGCATATATGTGGGACCCATTCTGTATATAGGTTTAAAACCTAAATTCTATTCATCACAGCGTCACTGCTGAACATAAACCTCTTGGGCGGATTTCACCATAGTTACCACGCTTGGCAGCCGTGGTTTTTTATTGTTTTGAGTCGTCATCTGAAAGATGCTGCTGCCCAACTCCTGTTCCATTGTCACTCTCACACCTCTAATCTGTATTTAAGGACCTGAAGTTTAATGACATCAAACAACTTCCAAATATTAGATAGTTATATTTGGTAGTACTTAGATATCTTTGCTCCATCTAAAGGTACTAATATTATAAGAAATATAATATTTATTTTTATTCTCTGGTGTGGAATGCTGCTTGCGCACACACTGGCAACTTTTTATCTCAGGTTTACCTTGCTTACAGCCGGGGTGGCATCAGAGTCAGTTGAACTAGGTAAGTGACGCAAATATGAGCCCCTGAGAGATGACTACATAATTGCGCAATTTGATTTGTTAATTGTCCGTGGGATCCACGTGCGGTGAAGTAGTCATCGCTGCTAGTGATAAGAGGGTTCAAAGGCTAAGTATAACCATTCAGCGAGGAAACGCAGCCTACGTTCTTGGCGCGATAAACATGGGGAGTAGAACTTTATTATAAATTAAGTTTTAATTTATTTTTTTATTACAGTTTTTGAATATTGTATATATTCCAATGAAAATAAGATATATTTTATTTTTAGTAGGTAATTCGAAATTAAACAAAATAAAGTTTTAATTAGACTATATAATATATTTCACATGTAAACGAAAAATTAAACATGTTTTAAAGTATTTGTTACAATCACATGTAGACAATTACAATTTCACTTTATACCCGACTGTCCCAGAAGGTGAGTAACATTTTTTTTAAATTTATCTGTGTATACGAGTATTTGACCTTTGAGAAAACGTCCACTTTTTGCTGCCATTTTGTCTTAAGAGAAACCCAAAAATGTAAACGTTTTTAGTATTATATTTTGTTAGGCCAGAGGATATATCTTAGATATAAGTCAATATTATTGTTTATTGTACTATCGTTCTTAACCAGCGCTGCTGCAGTACTGCGGCTACCGCGTTGGGATACGTTAGTTGGTATCCGTTTTTATCATCACATCACTCATGCAATGAAATTTTATTGTTGACTACCTATGCATGTATTGGTATAGAATATTTTTTTCTACTTTTCAGTAATAAGAATCATTTTTTAACTACACCGCTGTTCCAAACAAAATAATAATATATTTTTTATACTTGTAAAGTGTAATTTTATCAGTAAATCTATCACACACCGAGTTCTGTACACTAATATATTTAAAAAAAAGAACTGGGTATAAACGTAGACATGCACTAAGAAAATACGAAAAAGAAGGGCCTACAATTACTATAAGTAAAATATAATAGAGTTTCTTAGATTGTTAGCTTGAATCATAAGGAGAAAACAATAATTCTTTTGACATTTTTAGACCATAAGTAAACGCGACAAGAATTTAGAAGAAACATGTATTTCGAATATTTAAAAAGACAGTTTATTTGACAAGCAGCTACTCGTAAGGTACACTATCTAAGAGTTGTTTATTATCATTGCAAAGTAAATACTGGATTTATTTAAACCGAAACGGATAATTATTAGAAATTAAAAACCTCTTTGACCCGCGTCTCAACCGCTGACTGACTGCGTCCACCAAAATCTTTAAGAAGCAACTAAGGTACTAATGTGTTAATTGAGTAAAACTAATATTACTATTAAAAATAAATATAAAGCAAATTGAAGGATTTTTATTCCAAAAATCATAAGGAACACTAAGAGGTATTTTATCAACCATATTCTTCAAGTGTTTTCAGATACGCGTGATGTAGAGCTCTCCTTTGCAGAACATATACAATTTTTGATTATTTAATAAGAGTATTTTATAACCGAAATTATTTAATAGGAGTATTTTTTTAAGTTTACCAGAGTTTTAGTTTCCCGAATTAAAACGATATAGTGCAGCATATAATCTAATATATAGAAATTTATATTTGTTTGTTCTTATTTGATGCGCTGCCATACCATTAATCGGATTGCAGTAAAACTTTGTCAACAACATATCTTGCACTTCCACGAAGGTTATAGGCATAGATGGACCCGGTAGACGTTTTAGAATACGGATATCACCCATGCGATCGCTAGATTACCAATGATTGTTGATGAAACCTATAGCTTAGGCATATTTAATAATTTTTAGCAATGTGGTGGCCGCGGAAAAAATAATCCAAATTACCCATTTCGTCTCTTGCGTAAGAGGCGACGATTGTTGGAGATCCAGGAAAATTTTATGGCAACTGCGTCAATAGTTAAAGGATTTCTGGTTTAGCGATCGTAAATCCGCCTGATAAGTTTAAATTCAAATTAAATTATTCGTTTGGGATATAATATGGGTTACAATATATCCCAATAATTTTAACAATATATACCGCCATACCGCCAACACCTTTCGGTGTTCGGAAACTAATTAAATACAAAACATTTTTTCTTCAAAATATAATGAAAAGTTCTGATGTTTGTATTATCAACATCATAACTATTTAACACTTTAAAAAATATAATTATTAAATTATAATATCATAAAATTAAATAATATTTATTGATTTTGAGACGAGGCATTCCATCTAATCGAAGATAGATGTCGGCCTCTATAGGCACGGCTTTCTTGATGTTGGACTGTGTGTCGTCGTACTAACTTTAAACAAAGAAGACTATAAATGAGTTGTCACCTCTAAAGACTAAGATGAATACATGACATTCTGTAATAATACGAGTTCTTTATATTCTGCAGATTTAACAGTGGTGGAGCCACGCGGCAGCTTTGCTGTTGCACGTATGGGCCGGCTCAAACCAGGGTGGTACCACGACCTCACAGAATACCGGCGTGAAGTGGAAGCTCTGCTTCCGCGTTTCGTCTGGTAAGTGCAGGTGGCCGGAGGCTCAAATCCCCCTCCCCCATCAACTTGGTAGCGGAATTATATGATGACAGACTATCCCAGGAGCGTACCAGCACCCCTGGAAGATCCCTCGCCGAGCACCTACGACCATGTTCTCCACTTCTACGTGGGTGCTCAGGCTGCCCCGCGTATTCTGGGGGAGGGGGGTCAAAATTCCGCTCAAGACTACAACTGCTCGGGGCAAACGGAGCAACAAGACCAAGGCGACCCCTACTACGCTGCCCGTGAATTTCTGCAATATCAGGGGACTTCACTCTAACCTAAACGCCGTCCACTACCATCTCGAGACGCGAGGCCGGCTCTGCTCTTTCTGACCGAGACGCAGGTGTCCAATCCGGCTGATGTCTCGTATATCTCCTACCCGGGGTACAAACTGAAATACTCCCTTGTGCCTCGGGCTGGAGTTTGCGTTTACGTCAGAGAGGACATCTGTTCTCGACGCCTCGGCAGACTTTAAGGTTCGGACCTGTCCATCCTTTGGCTACGCGTAGACAGTGACGACCATTCGTGCGTCTACGGGTGCCTCTATAGGTCCCATAGCGGTAATGCCGAAACAGACCGACTCTTCGACCACGTCCAAATGGCTACAGATTCATTGCTACAGCAGATCTCCTCCGCAGAGATCGTGATCCTCGGCGACTTTAATGTCCATCACGCCGAATGGCTTGGTTCACGTTTAACCGATTATTGCGGGGAGATCTGTTCATGATTTTGCCTTGGCATATGGTCTGATACAACTGGTTACTTCGCCTACGCGGATTCCAGATGTGGAGGACCATGCACCTTCCCTGTTGGACCTTCTGTTGACCTCTCACCCGGACGGATAGATTTCTGTCGACGCCCCTTTAGGCTCCTCGGACCATTGTCTTGTCCGGAGTGTGGTGCCACTCACGCTGAAATCGCAGTTGCATTCTGCAGGCTGCCGCCGTGTTTGGCACTATAGGTCAGCCCTTGGGGGCGGGTTTGCTTCTCGCCGGACGATCCCAATTTTGTTGCGGGTTCTGTCGCTGATGTGGTACTTCAGGGTATGGAACTTTTTATTCCTTCCTCTGTAGTGCCTATTGGAGGCAAATCTCAGCCATGGTTTGGTCGCTCCTGTAAAATAGCATCATGCTATAAGCAGGAGTGCTACCAAGCCTGGGCTGACGCATCAGCGTCCTGGGATGTAAACACCAGCACTCTAAAAAAGAAGTATAATTCCGCCTCTAGGTCCTTCAAAAGAGTCATTGCCAAGGCAAAGTCAGAGCACATAGACAGAATTGGCGAGAAAATAGTTCACCTTCCTTCTAGAACCCGTGCATTCTGGTCTCTCGCAAAGGCTGTCCAGGGGAATTTCTGTCAGCCAGCTCTTCCATCTCTGCACAGGGAGGACGACTCAGTGGTCCATACCACAAAGGAGAAAGCCGATCTTCTAGGCTCTTTCTTTGCGTCCAACTCGACTCTCGATGACGGGGGGAGTAAGCCGCCGACCATCCCGCGGTGTGAGTGCTCCATGCTGGAAGTGCAGTTCACACAGCACTCGGTTCGCAAAGCACTCCTCTCCCTGGACATCCACAAGTCTAATGGCCTGACGGAATCCCCCAATTGTGCTGAGGACGTGTGCTTCAGAGTTGGCACCGGTTTTAACGCGTCTTTTCCGGTACTCCTACTCCCGAGGCGTAGTCCCAAAATCATGGAAGACGGCTTTCATCCACCCGATCCCTAAAAAAGGCGAGCGCTCAGATCCGTCCAACTACCGGCCTATCGCCATCCCCTCCTTGTATTCCAAAACAATGGAGTCCATTGTAAACTGCCAGCTCATGAGGTACCTTGAGGAATCACCAGCTGATTAGTGACCATCAATACGGTTTTCGCCGTCGTCGGTCAGCTGGTGATCTTCTGGCCTACCTAACTCACAGATGGGCGGAGGCAGTAGAGTCCAAGGGGGAGGCATTGGCCGTTAGTTTGGACATTGCGAAGGTCTTCGATCGGGTTTCACAAAGCGCTTCTTTCGAAGCTCCCTTTCTATGGGCTTCCCGAGAAATTGTGCGATTGGATCACCAGCTTTCTTGCAGATCGGAGCGTCAAGGTCGTTGTAGACGGTGCAAGCTCCGATTGCAAGCCTATTAATGCTGGTGTTCCACAAGGCTGCGTGCTATCGCCAACGCTGTTTCTTCTGCTTATCAATGATATGTTGCAAACCCGTAACATTCATTGCTATGCAGATGACAGCACTGGTGATTCTCTTTACATCGGCCGAGCCAATATTTATCGGGAAAACGTCTCCGAGTGCCGGGACAAACTTGTGTCTGAAGTCGAGTCTTTGCTGAACAGAGTCTCGAATTGGAGGCACTCCCCTTGTTGCCTCAGCCAGTATCGGAATCCTCGGCGTCGACATATTGAGTGACGTGCAGTTTCGTGGTCACTTGGAAGAGAAGGCCAAATTGGCCTCTAAAAAGCTTGGCGTGCTCAGCAGAGCTTTCATGCTGGCACACCGCCTGCAACTTTACAAGACGCAGGTTCGGCTGCACATGGAATACTGTTCCCATCTCAGGGCTAGGGCTTCCCAGTACCAGCTCCTTCCACTTGACCGCATCCAGCGCAGAGCGGCTCGAATCGTCGACGTCCGAGTGCTTTCCGATTGGCTCGATTTACTGGCACTGCGAAGAGATGTTGCATCTCTTTGCATTTTCTTTCGCATATACCACGGAGAGTGCTCTGAGGAATTGTTCGGATTAATCCCAGCCGCATAATTTCGTGAACGCACTACGCGGCAAACGTCTCGATAACATCCACACCATCTGGATGCTTGGCGGTCCACCACTGTACGTTTCAAAAGGAGTTTTCTTCCGCGTAAAACCTCTCTGTGGAATAGGATACGACCTGGTGACCTTCAAGAAAAGAGCTTACTCCTTTCTAAAGGGCCGGCAACGCACCTGCAATTCCCATGGTGTTGCGGTTGATCATGGGCGGCGGTAGTCACTTAACATCAGGTGGGCCGCATGCTCGTTTGCCCCCTCTTCTATAAAAAAAAGACTAAAATAATCAGCGCTGTATGTGTGGGGGAGGTGCCTACCCAGATAAATTGCGGACAAAAAAGTTGTCGTACCACCAGGCAGATTACTGTTACCACATGGCGCGTGTATAGGGAATATATGCCAAATTTTTCTCTAAAAGCCAAACTCACTGATTGCGCGCCGAAATTTTCTAGACCCGTCTCAGAGAACAGCATTACCAATGCAAAGGCTTCTTCTGTTTAATATAATGAGTATTGTCAAGCCTTTCAAAAAATGTTACCTGCTGGCGCATTTTGTGAAAGATCTATTTTCAGCATAGGAATTTTTAAGGTTGGTGAACTAATTTGAAAAAGAAAACCTTTTATAACTTCAAATTTTGAGCGTATTTTTAATTTTTAACCAATAAAATATAAATTATCAAAAAGAATAATATAGTTAACAGGTGAAACTAAACTTATTTTTATAGTCTCCATCTTTAGATACCACAAGATCTCCGTAAACCAAGGGGTAATATGCAGTAATTTATTACATGGAGTTACTTATTTAACAAAAAACTGTTTAGGAATGTGATATTTAATATAATTCTAGCTGGCCAGGAGACGTTCTACCCTTTCCGGCGGGTGGCACGATTAGATTCACTCCGATTCACCCTGGACTTGTTACAGTGTAAATATAGATTTTATTAACAATTAAGCTCACCGTGTAGCTGTGTTGTGTGAAGTAAATTGTGTGAAGCTTGCATCTGGAGTATTTGTATTGCCTTTTTCTTGGGTTTGTTGTACATTGGAAAACCTAGAAAAAAATTAGAGTAAGATCAAAACCCTGTAAAACCTATACGACCTTTCGTGACTGGTTGTGTTGTCAATATACCGTCAAGGTTAGATCAAACCCAGCCAAAGTTCCAACACTAATTCTAAATAATGCATCTAAAAGACCATGTTTTGACTAAATGTTTCACATAGTGGTATGCTCTTGCGCACATTATTTGCCGCGCATATTTTCGAAGGGAACATGATCGTGTGATATTTTGTCGAAAAAGATTGCATTTGTTTAACAAGAACACTCACAGTTCTCACTCTCTCTCTGTATCTCTTATAACTCTGAAAATAATTGCATAACATCCTTTTAATTAGTGTCAGATCATTCTACATACTGATTCAGATTTTATGGGTGATACAATTTTATAATTTAAAAATTATTAAGGCTTTAAGAAGTGGTATGAAAATTTATTTCAAGCTCGAGGAATATATTGAAAAGTTACCTTAATTTAAAAGTATTGCTCCATTTTATCAAGACCCCTTTATTTTTCTAAAATGTTTCGAAAACGGTGAAGGCTATTAAATAAAGGGAAAACTGCAGTGTGTCAATGCCTAAAGTACAGTTAATATCAAAGTGGACTAAAATTTTATATTACAATTTTAATATAAAATTATTTTTACAATATTTTAAATTACAATTTTTGTAAGAACCCATCTACCCCATATCGTTCCGTAGATATCGTTAGGCGTACATTACACACTCATGCAAGTGTCAATCAATTCCATCAATCATGATTGATAAAAAACGGATGGTGACTGTAGGCGTACATTACACACTCATGCAAGCGTCAATGAATTCCATCAATCATGATTGATAAAAAACGGATGGCGACTGTAGGCGTACATTACACACTCATGCAAGCGTCAATGAATTCCATCAATCATGATTGATAAAAAACGGATGGTGACTGTAGGCGTACATCACACACTCATGCAAGCGTCAATGAAGTCCATCAATTATGATTGATAAAAAACGGATGGTGACTGTAGGCGTACATTACACACTCATGCAAGCGTCAATGAATTCCATCAATCATGGTTGATAAAAAACGGATGGTGACTGTAGGCGTACATTAAACACTCATGCAATCGTCAATCAATTCCATCAATCATGATTGATAAAAAACGGATGGTGACTGATAGGCGTACATTACACACTCATGCAAGCGTCAATGAATTCCATCAATCATGATTGATAAAAAACGGATGGTGACTGTAGGCGTACATTACACACTCATGCAAGCGTCAATGAATTCCATCAATCATGATTGATAAAAAACGGATGGTGACTGTAGGCGTACATTACACACTCATGCAAGCGTCAATGAATTCCATCAATCATGATTGATAAAAAACGGATGGTGACTGTAGGCGTACATTACACACTCATGCAAGCGTCAATGAATTCCATCAATCATGATTGATAAAAAACGGATGGTGACTGATAGACGTACATTACACACTCATGCAAGCGTCAATGAATTCCATCAATCATGATTGATAAAAAACGGATGGTGACTGTAGGCGTACATTACACACTCATGCAAGCGTCAATGAATTCCATCAATCATGATTGATAAAAAACGGATGGTGACTGATAGGCGTACATTACACACTCATGCAAGTGTCAATCAATTCCATCAATCATGATTGATAAAAAACGGATGGTGACTGTAGGCGTACATCACACACTCATGCAAGCGTCAATGAATTCCATCAATCATGATTGATAAAAAACGGATGGTGACTGTAGGCGTACATTACACACTCATGCAAGCGTCAATCAATTCCCTCAATCATGATTGATAAAAAACGGATGGTGACTGTAGGCGTACATTACACACTCATGCAAGCGTCAATCAATTCCCTCAATCATGATTGATAAAAAAGGGATGGTGACTGTAGGCGTACATTACGCGCTCATGCAAGCGTCAATCACTGCAATACGCGGCAGGTTATTCGTCAATAGTAACCGTGATTGTTGTAAAATCGACAGCCTGCATGAGCGTGTAATGTACGCCTAAGAGGCGACGGGGGAAATTGAACCAGGAGATGAGCAGCAGCATCTCCCTGATGACAACTCGCAATAATAAAAGACTGCAGTGGCTAAATCGACTGCCGAGCACCTATGTACGAGACCTGTGATCAGCGGTGAACCTTTGATATTCTGTAATGGATGATTGAATGATAAGTGATCGACGCTACCTATGAACATCCAAAACTCCGGAAGAAGAATGATAGCGATGCTCAACCTTTCAGAAAGGAGTACACTCTATACTTGCAGATTTGGTTGATGGCTTCGAAGATGGCAGCGTTAAGAACCGCGTGTACAAATCCCGCACGGAATAAATATTTGTATGGCCTACATGTAATTGTTCCGGATCTGGATGTTTGTCCTTGTAATTTATGAATGTGAACTGCCCCCACGATGCAGGAGAAAATTCTAGCATGCAGGTTACGTTTTTAAAGAAGAAAGAGAGATCTCTAAGTCAAGGTAAGTCCGGAAAAATCCGCTGGCTCAGTAAAAGCGGTCAGACGTTATGAAAAATTATACATAAGTAACGAATAATTGATAAGTGACGGATCACCCATCAACCATATAGAGATGGTGTGATTAAAGTCCTCGAAGCACTCTTTTTTATAGAATAAGGGTGACAAACGAGCACACAGTAAACCTGATGGTAAGTAGATACTGTGGCCCATAGAAATCGACATTTATCCCTGATTAAGAATCAAAATGCAGATGCGTTGTCACCCATGAGGACTAAGATAGAATGCCTCGTTTCTAGTAGAAAGGGTCTCCGGATCTCTACACTCACCAAACAAAACACAGAAGCATTAAGCTGCTATTTTACGCTGGTATTTTGTGAGAGCATGGTCCTACCCCGGTCGTGCCGACCTAATCGTGCTGCAACCATAACATAACTGCAGCGTGGCTCTACTACGTTGCACCATACTCACAGTGGTAAATACTATAGAAAATGCAAATATGCAGTGTATCTTCGCAACACCTGTGGATTCAGCCGTGTTCAGCAAGAACTCGGTAACCAAATATTCGAGCATCTCTTCATTAGTTGCGGTCAAATGTTAATTACCTATAAATAAATTTTAGATAAATTGCTTTAAATAAATGATCGTCAAAATATTTTATTGGCCAATTATATTAAAATACCTGATTATTTTAAGATCAAAATGCTTACGGTTATAGCCGATTATGGCCATAATGCTCGTCGTCAAATCGAAGGCACAGACATTAAATCAAGGATACAAATTGATACGCATGGATTGCGTTAATCAGTACAGTACCAGTAAGTAGCTCATGTTTATTGTAATAATGTTTGAAACCTGTTTGAAAACATTCCGAAACGTCCTAATTATTGCAATTTGTTATTTCCTCCCGCATATTTTCGGTCCGTACTCAACACAAACAAAGCTAAGCTAAGAGTAATGAAATGTAAATTAGGTTTTTATTATAAAATAATTAGTGTACCTTACATACATTTGTGAGCTCTGTTAGCTCAAGAGTTTTTTTTTTATTAGGATAAGGATGACAAATAAGCACACAGTCCACCTCATTGTGAGTGATTGCTGTGGTCCATAAACATCTTCATCTATCCCCGAACAAGAATCAAAATGTCAAGAAAAGTCACCTTACACCTCGTTTACAGTGAAATAGTCCTCGGTTCTCTACACTCACCGAACTACGAAACAGTGTTTTATATCACTATGTATGTATTCATTATAACTCACTATAATATATTTTGTGAAAGCGTGGTCCTTCCCCGGTCGAGTCGTCGATTCGTGCTACACCGAATATATACATAGCCGCAGCATGGCTCTACCACGTAAAAGAGTTAAACGCAAGCCGTAAATTTCACAGTACGTAAACGACCCGGTGTTCGATCCTACTTGCATCGATAGAACTACAATTTTAAGTGTTAATTTTGCAATTTCAAGCGATGACTTACCACGCACTCGGCGGTGAAAGAACACATTGTAAGGAGATCTACATATCTGAGGGATAGACTTTTCTAAGATATGTGAAACCCGCCCACACGCATTAAAGCAGAGCGTCACGTCAGACTAATTACGCCAAAACCTTCTGAAAAATGAATATGTAATGAGTCAATCCATAATAATTCGATTTCATTTCACACGATGATATATGACGGCTGAAGTTTATTAACGTCTGCAGCCTATTTTAAACGAAGAAATTTATAGATGAGTATAGTTATAGACCTCTGAGGACCAAGGTTTTTTTTTATAGGTTAGGGTTACAAACGAGCACACAGTCCACCTGTCCACACACCACAGTCCACATTTTTCCTCGATTACAAACCAAAATGCAGATGCGTTGTCACCCGTGAAGACTAAGATGGAATGCCTCGTTTCCAGTAAAAAGGGAAGATTAAAAAAACAATCACCATACGAAACACAGCAGCATTAAGCTACTATTTTACGCTGGTATTCTATAAGAGCGTGATCCTTCCCCGGTCGCGTCGACGCATTCGTGCTACAACTATATACTATTAACTATACTTATTCGTGCTATAACTGCAGCGCGGCTCTACCGCTGGTTCTCTATATTCTTCAAACTGGAAAATAGTAGTAGTTACTGATGTACCACCTACCCAGAAGAACTCCTATTCTAAATTGGGCGCCCCACCACAAATAAAAAAAATATAGTCAGCATCTACAACTATAATTAAAATAGAGAATAAAAACCTTTATTTTAATTATAGTTGTAGATGCTGATGGTGAATTATAAATCAAATGAAATGTCATCATATTTTAAAGAATTATATTGTCTTCTGAATAATATTTGACAACTGAATCGAATCTTAAAAGCAGCCCTGATCGCTGGGAGGGCCTCACCCACCGCAGTTGCCCTAAACGAGTTCCTTGGAAATGAAAGGATAGGATAAATATACGAGTATAGTATAGTATAGTATATCCTGTAACTTAATAACCTTTTGTACTCAAATACAAAACAAAGAAATAAAATTACATAACATAATGACCGGTTTAGTTTAGTAGCATCTCGAAATTAACCGTTACCGTTATAACCTATTAAAGTCTACTGCTGAAAATACGCCTCCCTTATAAGCTGCCTCATAGGGCAGATATTTGCCACAGTTTCCACGTTTGGCGAGCGGGTTGGCAACCGCAGTTTTTATTTTTAGTTATTATTAGGTAAATGCTGGTGCCCATCTCCTCTGTCGCCTCTTGCGACACCCACGGGATGATATGGGATAGTGGATATTCTTCCACGACCACTACACGTTAAAAACTCGAAATTTAACTGTCAAATATTAAATGTTATTAAAGCATTCAAAGGCACGAATTCCAGTAACTAAGTAAAGTATTAGAAACAACAAAATCAGTAATAAAATAATATTAGTAAAGTAAAGTAAAGTTACAGCCTATATACGTCCCACTGCTGGGCTCAGGCCTCCCCTCATTTCTGAGAGGGTTTAGGGCAAGGAAGTGTCCGCCGCGCTGCCCAAATGCGTGTTGACGAACTTCACATGTCTTCGAAATATTTTTTTCTTATTCCTCAGACATGCAGGTTTCCTCACGATGTTTTCATTCACCGCCGAGCACGTGGTAAATCAGCACTTAAAATTGCAATTAACAATTTCATTGGTGCCGGCGGGGATCGAACCCGGGTTACTCGCGTTCTGTTATATTTACAGCGAGCGTTAACCACTGAGCTACCACGGCTCTTAAAATAATATTGTCCAGTATTAAAAGCAGGTCCACTAAGTGGGTTGTGGCATGGACTACGTTTACGACTAGCAAATGAATATTTCCACCCGACGTTCCGCGCCGCATGATCCGCGGTTTAGGGGTGACGATTGTTGCACTTATTGTGAAATAATCTAATTTGAGATAGTTTCCTTTAACAAATGGATATGCACAGTCTACTTTCAAAGATTTACATTTAAAAAATTTCTGGTGTTTAAATTACCTTATTGGCAATTTATTATATTATCCTATTGGCAATTTATTTTTCTGACACTGTTGCATAATTAATTAATCATCAAATCAACTGAGTAATGTTAAAAAAATTATGTTGTTAAAAATTCGGTAAGTATTGTATAAGTTACTAGTACTTGACTATTAATATTTGCACACCACTGAGGTAGAATATGTAGAACAAATTATACTCCTCGAACACCATTGTACTACCACATTTTTGCAAATAAAGATTATTATTATTACCAACTACACGTATTATTTTCCGGTAATTCCATGTCCATAGATATGAAGTATCCAAATGCAGAATGGTTCTATGTCTAGATGCTAAGGAAAAATTACTCCTTGTTATAAATAAATAAATCAATATTACTTACATGTTCTCTTTAACTTAATAGTTACTGTCAGAATTTCTTTCTTCGATAAGACTAGCTAACTATAACTAGATTTTTGTAGAATTAAATTTTAATTAACTAAAATGTAGATGCATTGTCAACCAGCGTCGGTTCGTCAGTGAAGTACCACGTCTTCGCAGAATACCATTGTAAAATTTTTAATGTTGCTATATTTGTATGGTAGGACTACAGCACCGGACACCATTATTATTAGTAACGAGGAATTCCAACTTATCCCTCAGGGACACGCGTGCATTTTGCTTCCAAATCGATGATAGATGTAGTTGTCTATGGGTAATATCCACTTATCATTTTGGACTAGGTGCTCGCTTGTCACTCTTGATTCTGTAAAAATATAATAGGCTCTAATGAGGATACCTCTTAGGCGATTTTCGACCATCGTAACTTTTTAATAATTGGAAGATTCGACTGGTTATTATAGTATCACTAGTATGCGGTCAAACGCAGGCCACTGACTAAACTCCTAAAGTACCATTTTATACCGTGAAGTTTCATGCAAACGAACTCACAGTTCATCCGATGGTAATTAGCCATTGAAGTCTATGGACGCCTGTAGCCAACTTCATACGAAAAAAGCTATAGATGCGCTGTCACCTATGAGTTTTAAGACGGAATGCCTTATATTCTGTACTCATCCCATGTTTATGTTGGGACATATAACAAAAAAGAATGTGCCGATTATGTTACTTGCATAGTATGTCGTAAAAGACCACAAAAGCGATGTGGGTTTTTGATTTTGTAGTCGTTACGCCAAACCGAACCAAATCACAAACCATATTTTTGGGGATAAGTGCTCTGATTAGCTCGTAGCTCTTCGACTCTGCTTACCCCCTAGGGCGTGACGCTATGTATGTATGTAAAGATGTTATTTTTTTAAATATAATAAGGTGACATACGGGTGCACATTTCACACGATGGTATGGAGATGCTATTGCCCATATACGAGTTTATTTACATTACATCTAAGCCTTTTCTCGATTAATTCTCGCCCTTGGGGGCTAATATATACCTTGTTTCCAGTAAAAAGCGACGCCGGTTCTGTCCTCTAACTTTACAAAACTAACATTAAACTTGTATTTCGCACTAGTATTCTGAAAAACCGTTGTCTTTTCTCACTCAAGCCGACCCATTCGCCTCCGTATACTCTTCAGAGCGGAACACAGGAGTGCTGGCAATGGTGTACCACCCAGGCGGACTCATATCCTAGAAAAGGAGACCAACATACAATATCTTTATTTTAGTCACAGTTGTAGATTTTTATGCAACAAAATCAATTGTAGATCAGCTCTAAGGAAAGACATCGTTATTTATAAAATTATACTGTCATCAGATTAAGATTTGACAACTCAATACGAATGTTAAAAGCAGCCCTGATCGCTGGGCGGACCTCGCCCACCGCAGTGGCGCTAAACGAGTTTCCGCAAACATTTTAATGAATAACACCTCCCCCAAGCCAAGCGGACCCCCAGCAGCCCCACCACCCGGCTGCAATGCGCTAATTAAACATTCGAGTCACATTGTTTCAGATGTTGTGGAATTTCGTTGCCGGTTGGAGAATGCTGGAATTAAATATGTCTCGACAAACAGCATTAAACAGAATAGTTATTTTTGTAGTCAAAATCTTAAAAGTCTCGAATTACCACTTTATTTTTTTTAAATCTTTTTTTGGGTAGTAAATAGTATCTACAAACGTAGCGTATGTTACCTAATTATCAAATAAACAAGCGCAGTTAATAAAACATTAAAGCTATATGAAAAAGAAATATGTAATATATATTTTATTAAAAATTACGTATTTGCAATTAATATTAGTAAAATCTCTATTTTGAAAATATTTAATAAAATACTTTCGATATTATTTATCGATATATATCGAAAACTATCCACTAAATATCTAGTGTTGCTAAAATCGGTCTTTTTGTGACTCAGTAAAGCGTGAAGTGTGAAATAAATAATTTTCCAATACGCGAACATATTCCGAAGTCGCATCCGCTAATGACTTCATAAGTCGCGGAAAAATCATGCGAGCGCACTCCGAGCATCCGACGCTTCAATTAGTTAATTAATCTTTTTTTCGCGTTAAAATAGCATTTATAAGCGAGACGCAAACGAGTTGGAACTGCCTCCCTCGGTGCGAGAGACTGTAGGGCTGTTCATGCACTTTCAAAACGAAGTTTTACGCTTTTGTTTAGCGATGACGGACGTTTAATTAAAAGAGGCAAAACAACATCTTTAATGCTTTCCATTACAGGGAATTTAAAACTCATAGAAACTTATCAAGTCCGATTCAATCTTTTATATATGATTCCTCATATATAGAGTTAATCTTTATATTTTTCTTCTTCACCATAAAACAACTATTGGAAATAAGCCTCCCCGATTGGAGGGAAAAATTACCTATTTATTTTTATAGAATAAGGGTGACAAACGAGCACACAGTCCACCTGAAGTAAGTGGATGCTGTGGCCCATAGATATCTCCATTCTTGATTAAAATCAAAATGCAGATGCGTTCTCACCCCTGAGGACTAAGATGGAATACCTCGGTTCCAGTAAAAAGACTAGTTCTCTCAACTCACCATACGAAACACAGCAGCATTGAGCTGCTATTTTAAGCTGGTATTCTGTGAGAGCGTGGTCCTACAACGATCAAGCGGACCCTTTCGTGTTACGACTATAATATAGATGCAGTTCAGCGTGGCTCTAGCACATACAAGACGTGCTTCGCTCGGCATTCGAAATCACGATCGTAGTACATAACCTCTAGCATCCTTCACGTTGCTCTGCTTCACCGGTCTGCATATTTTACGCCCTGCGTAAAGAGTTGGGGGCATCTATTTACGGTAGATAAATACATAAGATCTTTCTAGTTTCGACACCATTTACGATATCCACTTGACGGAATGTATCACCACATTCCGTCCGGTGGGTTTTACAACGCCGGCACACCCCATTTTATATAATTTATTCTATTTATGCATGTGTTATTTGTTTTTGAATTTTTATGGGCCCGGTTTTTGATGAATAATATGTCCACCGGCGGTCATATTCTGATATTTGCAATGATATTTATACAGATTAACGATTTTCTATAATATAAAATATTACAATGACAAAAGATAAAAAAAGACTATATTACGGTCACACTAGTAGCAACTTTGTGCCTATGCATTGTTTTCCTTATTGGTTGCCTTAAGGAAGTTTTTTTGGCAATTTTGATTTACACCTGAATACAAGTGACAATATCGAAAAAAAAAAATAGTTTTGTAAATAACATTTTTTAAAACGTACCTACACTGAATTGATTTTACTCCGATCTAAATTCAGTCCGATTTCACCGTTTACTTATTTCAGGACATACAAAATACGATAAACTTTAAATATTTTTAATATTACTGTAATAATGGAGCCAAGACTTCCATAATCAATCGTGCCGGCGCCAAGAATCTCGCTTTTGTATCTTTTTATTTGAAAGAATATGGGTGATAAACCAGCACACAGTCCATCTGATGGTAAGTGGATGCTATGGCCGGTAATATCTACATTTTTTCTTTTTTTCAAAAAAGCCTCTACACTAAAATTTTCTACTGTATTGTGGGGGCAGTTTACATACATAAATTTTATAAGGACACACATCTAGAACCTTAAAATTCACCCCCAATCAAGAATTAAAATAAATTCGTTATCACCCCTGAGGACTAAGATGGAATGTCTTGTTTCCAGTAAAAAGGTCCTCGGTTTTCTAAACTTCTTTTTAACTTCTTTCTTTCGATACTTCCCCGGTTGAGCCGACCAAATTCATGCTACGACTATAATATAGCTGCGGCATGGTTCTTACACGTAAACCCTGAAATTTAACGTCAATACTAGATTAAATTACATTAGGTATATTGGAGGGGCTATTTTCTGCAACTCCACGTCTATGGCAGGTGGCAGGCACGTATGGACAGGCTGCAACTTAAGCACTAATTTTTTTCTTTACATCTAGCACCTTTCTATACACCGACATCACACATCTGTTATGTATTTTTATTTTGTATTCCGTATAAATTGCTGTTTTGTTGAACTGGACTATTTGAACTGTATATCTATGATGGACGTTTGATTCGTAATTATAGTTTTAAATAAATTTTAAATTTAAGACATGTTATTACTTTTCAAAGTCATACATTTGTTTCTTTAAGTTTTGTATTTTTTCTAAATTATTGCTAAATTTATAACCATGGAAAACAACAGCAATATCACTACACAACAAAAAATTTATTAAACTTTATTCTTGTTAAAAAAATGTAATATAATGATTGTCTCTCATCTCGCTAATGCAATATAATAAAAAAGCGTTATTTTATGTCATTAAAATGATAATTCAGAAAAATTAAAAAGATACGATCAATTGTTACCAATATGATGGGCTGATGCTGGTTGACGTCTGATTTTTTAAGTGACAATAATTGTAAATCATCATCATCATCAACGTAGCCTATCAATGTCCACCGCTGAGAATAGCCCTTTTTTTGCACCCGAAGCAAATATGGGCAACCCTCCGGAAAGCGGGGGAGGGAGGTTGAGAATGCTCTTAGCATACCACGCAGCCGGCTGCGTGGTTATGTGGTGACTTTTACCCACAAAACTCAACCTTTTAGGAATTGGCTTAACGATCTGACTAGAGATCTCTAAGCCGTATACGAACGCGACCCTCCTTGGCAGAAAGGAGGGCGCAGAGAATAGCCCTCCCATAGATTGCCTTATAAGTGGTGATATCCCCCATTATAGATGCCACGCTTTAGTTTCGTTCATTCTACCACCTCTTGCGACACCTACGGTACGATAAAGGAATTGTGGGTAATCGTACACCGCCAGTACACTGTATAGTTAGTAATAATTACGTTAAGATAATAATTGTAAATACACAGTTAAAATTAAATATACGCAGTTGTAATTCTTTTTTTTTTACTCACTCGCCAACCCTAATAAGCAGACTAAGTTAACAGCGTTTACTTATTTGCCGGCGGAGGCAGAACAATGAAGTTGAGTGCACAACGCATGGACTAGATACGCCTTCATACTTCGTGGCGACTGCCGGTAGCCAATTAACCACTTGCTAAATTAATTAGCTGTTTGTTCAAGAACGTTAAACCAAACATGACCACAATATTTGTTTTGTTATAACAATAATGTCAATACAATGTACTCTATACATGTAATATTATACCTATGTGTTAAATAGAATTACAAAACTTTCAGAAAGTTTTCTCAAAGCTTTAGTAATTCTGAATGGCTAAAGACTAAATATTTATAATATTTAAGGTAAGTTGAAAATTAAATACAAAGTAATATTAATGGTTCCTATCGTTTAAATTTTAAAAATGATTACTTTCTAACCATTACATTTATTTTAATATGAGATAGTACCTGTACAATGTTACTTGTTTAGAGTTTTTAGCGTTTAACTTACCTGATGTCAATTGTCATCAGTAATTGTATGATTATTAGTACCTTAATTACTGTCATTTTCTTTTATTATTTTATTTATACCGATAAAATTTGTTATGACTGGAATAAGAGTAAATTATTTTGGATTTGCACTTTACGTCCAACATGTTTATATATTAAAAGATGAGTTTAAAAACAAGTGATCTTAAGACAATTGGTGCGTACAAGCCTTTGAATGTCTTTATGTATGAAATGGAGACGCATTCATTAATCAAAATATGTTAGGTATCCAGCCATTGCTTGTACAAATCGTGATATCAAAAGCCTTGTAATCCTAGGAACGCGTCGCTTCCTTCCTTTGTCCGAGCTCATCCGTTTTGTTTTAACACCCCTTTTAACTTTCATACACTCATGTGCAGGCCTCCTTCGTGCTTCTTGTGCGGATTTCACACTAGAGCATAATTTAGAATGACTAATTAAATATCTATAACTGTTTTATCATTAGAGCTCAAACATATTAAATATATATCAATAAACCGGAAATAACCAACGTTTTAATGCTATAGCTATTGTAATTTTTAATTACGGCTATATATAGTTAAATAACGAAACCATAGATTACTCATTAGGTGCATGAGGTAAATATGGTTTTACCTTAAGCTTTGCCGCCCTATGAAACCAAAACTAGGAGAAGGACAGAGACAAGAACACAAAGTCGTATACTATAACTAATATATTTTAAAAAATAGCAAAAAAGCTTTGGCATTAATTGTCAATATGATGACACTACACAATACTAAAATCGTAGACAGAGAAACCTATACTCTAATGATCGGCGTGGCCTCGAGTGAGAAAGGACGATAACGAATTTTTAGGTTATACAATAATATTTATGACTTTTAAACACATTTAAATAAAAAATTTAATTGTTCTAAGAACTGAACTGAACAAGACTCACCAATCTTAAGCTCACAAAACACTTTTTTCTCACTTAAACCAACTTGTAAACTCCTTAAATCGCTACGGTAAGTTGTTTAAAGTCACAGTTGTTTAGCAAACTGTAGAGTTTGCTAAACAAAAAAACCGGCACGGAGAAAGGGATAAACAATCACACCGCTCTATCTCATTTCTATGCAAGACGTATGCATAAATCTATCTTTTTCGTGTGCGAATGCGAAAGAAGGCGTCAATTTGTCTATAGGTTTCTCTGTCTACGACTAAAATCGACTAATATATTTACTATAATGTCACCTGTCAAAATGGCGTCGATGAAGCAGCGCACTTTTGACACTTTAATATTTGATTGACTAATAAAGAGTTATCGTATCACAGAGTCATCAATGAAAACAAGGCTGTAGTTTTTGAGTTATAAGGAAGTGACTATACGTTATAGCTATTGTAATTTTTCAATTACAGCTATTTATAGTTAAATACCGAAACCATTGATTACTAATATGACCGAAACTAAACTTCTAGCTTGTTTAAGGAAGAACCTTCTAGATCTAATAGATACCATATTATATTTTGTGTAATAAGTTACTAAGAAGTCTTATAAAAATAAAATAGTTTCGCTACTTTCTTTCACAACACCTTTGTACGAACTCACTGTATGATTGTTTTTGTGTCTTGTTGTGTGTACGTAATTAAATAAAATAACACCAAAATCAATCTTTGTGTGTAGTACGAGTACTATAGAGGACACATAGATAATACCACGGATTTATAATAATTCGTAGGTTCTTTATAATACAAGTGCGACAAAAGTATAGACTAAATCATATTAGTTGTATATTCAATTCACTATTAATTAATTTTTTTTTTACTTTATATGTATATCTGTGGAGTAATAAATGCAAAATGATAAAATTTTATATGTCAATACATTTTAGTAGATATTTTACTCAATTAATTGTGCTGATCCAATAACCCAGATTTGGCATTTAAAATTAAAAATACCTTATACACCTAATGTTTACAACAAGATCTCATGATTGACTGCCAAATTTACTGCTAAATTTATTTCGAACTCTGTAACTTACCTTTATAAGGTAAAGTACCTAGAATACTATAATACATACATAAGTAAAGTAAATAAAATTAAATAGTGGTAGCACAAGTCCCATTGCTGGACCCAAAACTACTCTCGTTTCAGAGATTTTTTAAGCAGATAAGAATCTGTAGCCACAATTAGTTTTAGTGGACATCACATAATCTCAAAATGTTTAAATTTGTCTGAACATATTGTTTTCCTCATAATATTTTCCTTCTTCCTTGAACACGTCGGTCACATATCACTTAAAATTATGGTTAAAGATATGTATTCTCAAAAGAAATATACATTTCACTCAATGAGAAGTTACAATATTCAAGTTAGAAATGGGTTATGAGCATACAGATTGCAAAAAAAATACGCATTAAAAAGGAAGAAAAGAGTTTCGTGACCTACAATTTTTTACTAGTTTATTCATACAACTTCTTCTTATATTATATTTTTGTGTATTAATGAAGAATTTACCACTCTTTTAGAATACAAATTTAATAAAGTATAATAATTAAATTGTTTCTTATATTTACCGATTAACGCTGATTAGCGGTCGGCATATGGACGGGGTCGGATTTAGAATTTATTCACTATTTGTTGTTTTAGTTTACTTTTAAAAATGTTAAAAGTATGTAATTTATTTCAACTAGCAATTTAATAGATGCCAGTAGGGATTGTGCTCAGTTTTATCCTATAAAGTTTTTAAGGCGAGTGCTTATCTTCATAACTACTTCGGCTCTATATGTTAATAAAAAAATTAAAATAGTGATCAGTGTATTCGTCGCCTAACCGCGCCTCCACGCTTGATATATTTATGATTAAGCGGCGCGTCCAAAGCGCGACATTGTCTTTGCAGGGCCCCTCTGTGGCGCCCCATCCGTCTTGCTTTCACGCCACTTCCCCCTTTCTTTGCAGGCACGAGATTTTTTTAATTATGACGTTGGGCCTTTTTGTCTTAACTATAACACTGCACGCGGTGGTGCAGTGCTTGATAGCTACGTAAATATCTCACGTTCGATTACATGGCCAAAATGCATAAGTATAATAAAAAAGTTTGGTTAACCATTAATAATGTACCATAATTTGGATAATTTAACATTCTTCAATCTTGCAATAAATTTGTATTTTATGTATTAAATATAATAGAGTAGAAGGGAAATATTAACTTTTATATTAATTTTTAATCCAACAAAATCAATAATTTCTCTCTCTTCATTTCAATTTAAAGTTTTCGATATGATCTGTTCTAGAAATTAGATGATATTGCCGACGACGTATATAAGTAAAGGAGTCATTTTATTTATAAACGTATACGAGTTTTCTTATAATGAAACATTTTTCATCATAACAATATAAGTGAAGCTACTTGAAGAGGCGGCGGGCGCGGCGCAGCGTTCACGGAAGTTCTGATTATGTAGAGGAATTAATTTTCAGACGCGACGAAACTGTACTGTAGTGTAGGGTTGGGGGCGGAGACATCGAGGGTGGGGGTAACGATGAAACAAAACTACCCCACCAGCCGCACCTGAACGTAATAACTGCGCGGGCGTAAATCAGTTTTCCTGTCTCGGATCGAGATTTGTCTTTGCAGCTTATATTTTTATTTTGTACTCAAAAGTAGAGCAACAGATTATGCAATAAACTGAAAAGGCTGTTGCTTATCATCTGTGAATACATATAATTAAAACATAAACAAAAGTATTTATGTATAATAATAATTTAACCCCTCATACAAATAGGTATAAATTCGCTTAAGGTTACAGTAATTCATTTTAATACCAAGACACTACAAAAACATTGGACAAGAACAAAACAGTCAATAGTGATCACTTTTTAAATTACCATAGTATTTAAAATAACAGTAATTTTATCAAACACAACTTAGCTATATTATGAAGAAACTTATGTATGTCAGTATTGGACACATTTAAAAAGGTTACGGCTATAAGTATATCTAATTTCATGCTTTATTTCTAACTTAAATGTTATCCTATTTGTTGCAATTTAAAGCGAATATAAATACTGTTTAGTTAATCTTATTTATTAACAATTTTCTTTAAAATATTTCATTATCATATTTATTACTGAAAATTTAATCTTAAGATTCATTAGCCTTAGAAATACTAACAACCTCACTTATAAAATACGTACAACAATAAATTGTCAAAACTATAACAGTACCAAAACTAACAGAAAAAAATTATCGAAAATATTATTTACGTACTCAACATTAGCAGACACGGAGACAGCGTGATTAAATGGCCATAAACAACATGTTACCTCGTAGAGGGTCCGTCCGCGCTTACTTCTTGCTTTTGTGAATACCTCTCGACATGCTATTAATATGAAAACAATTCGACCCTCGCTTGTTACGCGCGTGGGTACACTGTAGGCCAAGAAAACTAGGTATACGAAATTATATAATATATTTTCTTTGGTCTTCAGCTCTGAAAATAAAATTTAAGTTAATTTCATAATATGATATAAACTTATTCTTATTCAGTTTTCATCAGCCGTATCCATCAAGTGATTTCATTCGCTCTCCTAGATGACAAAGGACCGTATTCTATTGCCCCATTCACTGCTCAAAAAAGGCTCATTCTACAGCAAACTTTGTACAGCTAGAGGCTTAAAATAATTTTTTGCCGAGTCGAATGATTTTCTGTAGTCTTACTAGGTGATAAAGAAATTTCAAGGGTAGATTCTTTGGTCTCAATAAGGAGTGGTTCCTTGGTTCCACAACTGCCGCCCCGACATCCATTCTGAACGCTCGACTTCACCCGATATAAGTACATGTGTGACGGGTTATTTTCGGGCACGTGAATAGGCGGTACATATTCGCATCTACGGTAATTCCGATCTTTAGGAATTAAATGTGTGGTTCGGGGTGCAACTCGCGACGCAACGTGCGACTCGCCTTAACTTCGGTCCATTAGGTTGACAATGCAATCCTTCAGTTTTAGCGCAGTTTGTCCCAGCAAATGTCATTGTGATGGTGCAGTCAATTCTCTGTGTATTATTATTGCCTCTTTAAATCTTATCATTATGCTGACGGGATCCTTTACCTTGTTTGAAAATGCACGCTACAAAGAGAATTGGTTCCGTATCGAAAAAGTTCCGATTGGTTTTCAAGTAGGCTATCAGTATTGCAGCGATAATTCCATCATGCTCCAAATCAAATGTTGGTGTGCGGTTTACGGCAGCATTCACATCTGCCTACTGATTCATACCTTGTGGAGCCGCATTTCCAACGAGAGCCGTTTCATTTGATGAGGGAAAACTTGATAATAATGAATAAGATTATAGTCCTTAAAGTTCGGCTTTATCAATTTTTTTGAACGCAAGATGTACCATACTTTATCTGTTCTGCTCAGAAAAAAGGAAGTGCATACTAGCCCGATACGAAAACCCTCCAGTCTCTTAATCTTTTGACCTAAAATACGCCCGTAATGCGTTTCTATTCATGTCTTTTTATCAAACGCATGTGGCGTACGCCACCAACATGCTTGTGCTGAGTCCGAGAGAGCTCTTCTGACATTTAGGGTCTGATGGGAATGATGAATGCTCATTTGATATGTAGCATCACATAGTGATGATATGTAGCATCAAATAGCAGGTAGTGTAAATTTTTTGAAGTATTATTTGGAAACTTGTAAGTAGATGGTGGTAAGCCACGACTTTTCTAAGATATTTGTTCTTAAATGAAATTTAACCATACGACTGAATTATGAACACCCATAAAAACTTTTTGACAAAAAACCGACAGGTTTTTTTCCACTCAGTGTACGCTAAGCGATCCCCAAAGACTATGCATATGCGCACTGCCTGCAATCAGCGATTGCTCCCATTGTGGCGTAGATTAAAATTTTAGGGTTCACCCGCTAATGTGATTGCACTCTTTTCTCGCTACTGGGCCGATGGGCTCATGCGATTAATGGCTCATATTATAGGGGCGGCGTGTTATTTTTAATCACATTGTTGACTTAACATCATCGTCGATATGATTTTGAAAAATTATTTTTCTTACTTGCATTATTTTTGATTTTCGCTTATTTCAAAAGAAAACAATTAATAACATTAGTTAATACATATAATTTGATAAAATTTATTCTAAACTATACACTGTCTTTATTCTTTTTCTAGAAATTAATACTTCTTCACTACAGTTTCCTTAAAAAGATTGTCGATAGTACGACCGGTACTAGTACTTAAGACCATGCAATCACCTTGTGTTTTCTATTACCACACGTATGAACTACGTTCTTTTCTTTTAAAATTATTAACTCAAATTATACTAAATTACTTAAGTTTTAGTTATAATGCAAGCTGTGTTTACCAGTAAGTAGTCACTACACTAATTTAAGAAACTTTACCGTTATTTAAGATTGTTGTTGCGTAAGTTGACTGTTATAGTAAGGCATATGAATAAAATAAAAAAATAAAAATAAAATTCTGTTACCTAAAAATAATAATTTGCTTTAAGTTAATAAATAAAGTAAATTAACAGCCTACATACATTCCAATTCATTATTCATTTAATTAATACTAATTTTTAGGATTTTGTCGCGTACCTATATTAACTTTTTACATAATGATTTTTTATATTTACGCGAACACTACACATTTACATAATGATTTTTTGTATTTACGCGAACACTACTCATTTACATAATGATTTTTTGTATTTACGCGAACACTACACATTTACATAATGATTTCTTGTATTTACGCGAACACTACACATTACATAATAATTTCTTATATTTACGCGAACACGACAAATTAATAATTTTAATCTATGGTAACCGCGGTTAACTATGACATCTAGACGTTGAACATCTCAGTCTCCCCTGTGACCATGGGTGCTGTAAAGTGCTCGAAACGTCGGGTATATAGAAACGTTAATATACGCGATGAAATCCGTAAAAATTAGTATTATTTAAATGTGAAGGGTGGGTTAGTGCCATCACAAATGATGCTGGTGTACTTCACCATTACGAAATAGTTAAAAATAATAATAACTTTGATTAAAAATATTTTAAAAGCATTCAATTGATGATGCCAGAATTAAAATATCAAATCAAATATAATCTGTGGCATCAGAATTGTATTCAAACGATATTCCTCCCGATGAGTGAATACGCAAATTGATTGCATCTAGTGGGTATTGTCGTTCGCTGATATCGACTGTTTTGCAAAGTTGATTAAAACCATCCCGCATACGATTCATGGGGCAATGCACCGACTTTAATTAATAGTCCGATTGAAAGAAACTTTGTTGGAGCTTGTTATCTTGGTGTAATATTATTTTACAGTGCGTGTAGGGGCGGCATAAGAGTATTCACTACATATAATTATATATGTAATCTAAGTATGAGTGGCGACAGAAACAAACTGAAACAGGAAACATGATTACCGTTGCCGTTATAGCCTGTTAAAGTACACTGCTCAAAATAAGCCTCATCCAGAGATATCCAGTAGTCTTAGTAGACTACTACTAGTCTTAGTAGACTACGGGCTGACAATGAATGTGCTTTGTGGCATTCTTTGGCGGAGGCCTATGTTCAGCAGTGGACTCGTGAAGGGCTGTAATGATGATAATGATGATGATGAAGAAGGAAATATTGTAACTTATAGTTCATAAGTGAAACCAGTGTTTCAAAAATCAACCTAATTTAATAACCCTCACAGAACCATAGATCTCTGGGGGTGAAAGGGCTCTTTCTTATCACTTTGTTAAAAAGAAGCGTTTATAATGTTGTAAATATCCGAGAGGGAATTTAATCATTTCTAGGAGCGTTGGAAGATGTAGTTTTTATAAACTACCAACTATTTTTTTAGCTTTTATTAAAAACATTGGGCATAACTCACGTTAGCTTCTGTTTAATATAAAACTCAAGTTATAATGTAAAATTTGTTAAATACAAGTAACAAAAACATAAGTAATTACAAGTATTAACAAAACATAAGTATTAAACTACATATCGTCGTATCGCTTAAAGATTATTCTATTATTGAATCATTTTTAAAGGCTCTTGTAGTTACGGTGTCTGAAAACATTGGGTGCATTTGGCAGAAAAAAGCGCTAGCAAGCGCTTGTAAGCAAAATGGCGATCGTAAGCGGTAAGCGCTGTCAAATCGTAAATAGCTATTTTCCTCTAGGACACGATGTTAGTTTTAACCGGGGAACCTAACCTAATTTAAATATATGTTTGTAAAGTATTCATATTAAAAACTTACCAATCATGAATTTTTAATAACATGTATATTTTAATTCATGTCAATATATTACTTAAAACTAATATTGCACAAAAAAAACTTATAAACTCTAATTCAAAACAAACAAATTAAATAAGCAAAATGGCGGATTGTGTCAGCGCTACTGAAGTAGCAATCGTGTCCTGGCTGAAAACTATTTCAGCGCTTGTAAGCGCTTGCTAGCGCTTTTTTCTGCCAAACGCACCCATTATTTCGCTGTCCGCTATTGTCGAGCGAGAGAGAGTTTAGAAAACCACGTACTCGTACATCCATTCTAAAATTTGCCTCGGCGGGAAAGCAGGGCTGCCACTAGAGCTAGAGCTGAATCCACGACTTCTAAGGGTAACAAATTTAAGCAAGCACTTGCTTGTCATCAATGATAAAAAGACACTCAATATCTTTTCTTTGACCTTAAAAAACCTCCGGTATGACAATGTAAAAGCGATGTTTAGTTCCCTTAAAGCTTACAATTAAATTCTTATCTTTGTATCAAATTATAAAAGAGGCAATATGCTATACAAACAGTATATTGTATTCAATTACACAATCTAGCAGCAGCAGCACTGCTAGACTGTTTAATTGAATACAATATACCGGGCCAGTCGAGAGCGCTTGAACTATTCGATTTTTTTTTCATAAAATGAAAATCCTGTGTAGTGGCGGTGTAAAAATACCCTCTACCCCATATCATCCCGTGAGTGTGATAAGAGGCGACAGAGTGAAAGAAACCAGGAAATATGGGCAGCAGCGTCTTCGTAACAACAACTTAAAAAATAAATAGCTCTAGCTGCCAACCCGCCCCCCAAGTCTGGCAACTATGGCTGACAGAGGATATCATGAGATCTATGAGTTAAAATAATACTAGTTTTTACGGAATTTATCGCGTATATTTAACTTTTTAAATACCCGACGTTTCGAACGCTTTACAGCACTCATGGTCACGGGCGGGACTGAGATGTTTAACGTCCATATGTCATAGTTAACCGCGGTTACCATAGATTAAAATTTAACTTTTGTTCCGATCTACGCAGTTATTATAAAATATGGTATTTAAAAAGTTAAATATACGCGATAAATTCCGTAAAAACTAGTATTATTTCAATTTGTAGTGTTCGCGTAAATATAAGAGATCATTATCTATGAGTTAATCTACTTTCAGTAGTAGATTTTAGGTAGGTTGTAACGGTAAGATAAAAATAAAAACGAATTTGTAAAATGTGTTTTCAACATTCCCTGAATCTTAGCAAGGTGACGCGTTAATAGTAATTCAAGGTCATTTTCACGATATTTTATTTACTGAGGCAATTAATTACAGATATTATTTTTACAGAACCGTAGTTTATATGTTCAAGTTTTATAAAATGATTTTTTTTTGCACTTATTAAAACAATGTAGATTTAAAAACGTTCAAAAAAGTTAAAAAATAGTTTAACATCGCGATAAAGTTTTGTTTAAAAAAAGTCAATAACTTCATAAGATTACTTCAATTATCAAATTTAATAATAATATGTTTGAAAGATAAAAGTAAATTGTAATAATTGAGTTTTCAAGAATTGAATATTTTTGTGTTCTTGTTTCTAACCAATTTCTTTTGTGAATATTTTTTACTATAAGCTAATAAAAGGTTTTAGAAATAAATTTATATCCAATAGTTTTTATTTTATATAATAAAGCAGTTTTTAATGTATTGTTGTATATGTATTGTTTTATTTTATATGTACAAAAGCGATGAGCGTGCTAGTTTTTGGGAGAGGAGAAAATGTAATTATATATTTTAATATTATTAGTGTTAGACTCAAATAATAATGAAAAAGAGGACACTATCGCATTGGGTTCGACTGTAGGGGTAGATGTCAAAGTAATAAATAAATAAAACAAATTCCATACATGGGACCAAAGAGTATATAATCACTACGTTTCAACAGGGACGCAACACCGAAAAGCAGATTACCAATAAACATAATGCCAACATCTCATTACAAATAAAGCCTCCAGGGAGGTTCACTTGATTTTCATTCGGCTCACATTTTAGCGAGGCATTCATTCAATATTTCGGTATAAAATAAATGTATTCAATATTCGATATTAATGTATTCAGCGGCGCCGGGCCGCAATTTTCATTTTGTAATTTTTACCGAGTGCGCTTTCGGCCCGCCAGCGCCTGTCAAAATTTCGCGAAAAGTAGAATTATTTGATATTTTAATTATTTAATGTGTATGTATGAGCTTCAATAGGGTTTTCATACCAATAGAACATATTTATTACAAAATGTTTATTGCCAGTTAACACATAGGACTGTTATTACAACATGAAGTGAATTACTCAATTAATATTTACTAAGTCCTTTTAGTTTTAAGTGATTCTGTCTAAATTATTACACTTCGTTTAACAGGACAAATTTAAATTATAATCTAAATGATAAAAGTACAAGGAAAAATATATTACATCGGTATTTAGACAACATGTATCACATAGTAAGAAGATAGGAAGTAGATTGGGTAAATTTCATAAAAAAATCCCTAACATCAACTCAAAAAAAAACTTACGTATATTCATTACATGTGTTCTTGATATAATATTCGTTGTTTTATTGAATAATGTGTATAGGATTAATGATTGCCTCGTTGGTATAGTGGTTGTAGTAGTGTGACTGCTGATCATGAGGCCCCGAGTTCGAATCCCGGGTCAAGCCAAAAAATCAATTATTGAGTTTTTTTGTCAAGAAATTCTCAGTAGCTACCCGGAGTCAGGAAGTTGACGGTGTCTCACCCCCGTGCCTCGGAAAGCACTTAAAGCCATTGGTCCTGCACCTGATCTCTCTCCGGTCGTGTCGGTTTACCGTCCCATCGGATTATGAGAGTGGGGGTATAGAGAGTGCACTCGTGCTCCCGCACCCATGCGCATACACTTGGGCACTATAATCCTGTCCTGCGCTGATGGCTAGTCTCCGTTGAGGCTGGCCGTCATGACCGAAATTCGGCCTGGAGGACATTATTATAGGATTAATGAACTGTAATTATTTTCCTGTACATATATTTTTTACTCAATATAAGGATTTAAGTTATATTATAAGACAGCCTTACAATTACTGATACAAAAGTCTAGTGCTGAGTATGGGGCATCCAAATTGCCTCGCTTGACACGTGTTGGCGACCGCAATTTTTTTTTAGTTTCGGGGAAGACGCTGCTGCCTATTTCCTGGCTTGTTTCCCAATGTGGCCTCTTATTACATTCACGGGATGATATGGGGTGGTTGATATTTCTACACTGCCACTACCAGTTCAGTTTTATTTGCCTTTTAAAGCTAGTAAAAATACGTCACGTCGTAGGTGAGTTAAAATTCTTATGCGAAAAAATGTTTTGCTACATACGCACAAAAGTTTTGCATATCATCATCATCATTACAGCCCTTCACAAGTCCACTGCTGAAAATACGCCTCCCCCAAGGAATGCCACAAAGCACGGTTCTGAGCTACCTGCATCCATTGACTTCCTGCATGTCTTACCAGGTCCTCATTCCATCTAGTGGGGGGTCGCCCTACACCGTCTACTGGTACGAGACTGCCACTTGTAAACCTTTTTTTCCCATCGGTTGTCGTTTCTTCGAGCTATATGGCCGGCCCATTGCCACTTCAGCTTACGAATGCCTTGGGCTATGTCGGTCACTCTGATTATCCATATAAGTCATCCAAATAGCTAAGTTTCCTCGTCGGGAACGAATTTAAGAACTACTGGCGATGGTAACCACAAATTCAACTTGTTGATTTTTTCTTGACATTGCCAGGATTCTTGGCACAATACTACTGTTAGTAGGATTGTTAATATAGATAATTTTAGTTTTATCGTAACAAATTTTGTACTTATGTTAATTAAATTATGTACATAAGTTAACTTTTATTTTATGTATTTACGCAAACACTACAAATTGAATTAAACTACTTTACGGATTTTATGGCGTTTATTTAGTGTGTAGTACACTTATCATTTTATAAATGAATCTCATAAAATATATTTATCCAGAACATTATATATAAACTAGTTATACTATACTAATTTACATGAAATACATTTTTGCAAGTCCAAAATATATATTTGTATGTGGCCTTCTAAAAATATATATCAAATTCTTATTACTCTTAATTTTTTTGAAACTCAGACACTATTTACAGATTTTCGTAAATTTTTGAGTACTATAAAAAATTTCGAGACTACAATTATTTAGTTATATGGTGTAATTGGTCTATTCCAATTTTATTTATTTATTTAATTTTTATTATACACCTTATATACTAAGGGATATAAACGGCGTACTTAATGCCTTATGGCATTCTCTGCCAGTCAACCCTGGATGATTTGAGAAACTGTGGCAGGTGTAATCAATGACTTCATAAATAAATAATAAGGATATAAAACAAAATAAAATGCAAATGAATAGAATAGATATATAGTTAGTAAAATATACATACTTACTTAATATATAATACTAGCTTGCCAGGCAGACGTTGTTCTGCCATTTTCGACGACAATTTGTCATGTCCTATTAAAAATCCTTAAATTCGCAAAAAAAAATTGTGGGTCACTCATGGGCAAAAAACTATCCTATCTCTCAAGTTGGACCAAACTGCACACGGTGCGCAAATTTGATTAAAATGTGTTAAGCCGGCTATACATGTTGGCCAAGCGAAGGCGAGTACCAACGTATAGACACCCCATTGGTCTAGCCTCGCCATTACTCGTCGACGCTCGCCTAGTTGGCCGAGTGCAGGCGAGCGCCAACGTGTATACGGTTCGTTTGACGTGCCTTGCCGTCACTCGGGATCGCTCGCTACGGCTCGTTCACTTCGGAACGATGTCGGTTTTTCTCCACAAATCAAAGGCGCTCGCTTATGCTCGGCATCGGCAAGTCGTGTCCACATGTTGACGGCCATGTCAGGCGTCCGTACCGGTGATATATGTTTAATTAAATTGCAACTTTAAAATCCTGTATAAAAAAAGTACTCTGTGTTTAAATAAATTCGACAATGTCACTGTACTAACGAGGACACCGTTAAGTTTTTGGAAATATACAAAAATGAACCCGTTATTTGGAACCCCAAAGACTTTACTACGGAGTACACTGATATAATAATTATATGCACTCATTAAATAAATTGCAGATGCGGCAATAATTTCTACGTCGTCCATATCGTCCCAATTATCAATGACAACTAATTACGGCCAACATGTAGATAGCTCCACAAAAACTCGTGAACATTGGCCTTGGAATTGGTCTCTTTCGAACTTCACCAACGTGTAGACTGTAGCACTCGCCTTGTATCAATTTGCCTACGCTCACGTTGGCTGAGGCTTGGCCAACGTGTATTGCCGGCGTTAAGTTGTTTAGGAGTCCATCGCGGACAAACAACGTGACACGTAATTTATATATACTAAGATAGGTTAGATAATAAATATATAAACGGGTACTTCTATACAAAACTATAAGTAACATAATAAAATATTATGAGACAAAAATAAAATAACACAATACATATTAAAATACATTATACAAAATATTACTTATAAAGTGAAAGAGAAAAGAAAAAGCAATAGTCGGATAGTCAGGTGGTATTATTCTTACGACACAACTCTCGAACTAGTCTTTTAAAATAATTCTTGTTATTATATTTCTTGATATAAACAGGCAAGGCATTCCAGAGCAGAATAGACTGTACAGTAAAAGAGGAATTAAAGAAAACACTCCTATGTGGTGGAATACGAATTTTAAGACAATTTTGGGAACCGGGAACTCTATCGTTAGTGGAATACAAATATTGAAAGTTATCCTTAAGATAAGAGGGAGAATTGGGGTCATTTAAATTGAATGTAGTACTTGAAAAGTTCGGGAGCTACGCCTTTGATGAATAGAGAGCCATTTAAGCTTAGATCGGTACCGGGAAATATGGTCATACTAACGTAAGCCGAAAATGAATCTAATGCAATTATTGAGAAGGCGCTCCAACTTATCGAGAAGATATTGAGATAGATCTGGGTAACACACATCCGCATAATCAATAGTGGGTAATATCAAAGTCTGGATTATCCAATCATTAATAAGAAAACAAATCATAAATTTAAAATATTAGTTACATTCATATTTTAATACATTCCTAATCATAAAGTAACATAATAACATATACACTCACTCTTGTCATCTAAAAAGTTAGGAGGACTACGGATTTCCTTTTGGTAACATCCTCACACACCTCTCGCTTTTTTCACATACCTACATAATATATCTACGAAATCATTCTCCTCAGTACCTTTAAGGGGCTAAATTAATAAATTTGGTTACTATTTTAATATTTAATTTGGTCGAAACTTCATTATAATTAAACGCAAATTAAATTTAATCCTAAATAAAATGAATAAAATTTAATTCTTAAGAAATTTTTTATGTAATTTTAATCTACAGATTTAAAAAATTTCTACTAAAGTATAACTTGTTCTCTTCTTCTTAGTATATCTCCAAAATTTTGTGTCTATTAAATTATGCTATATCTACAATTTAGCATTATAGGCTCGTTAACCTAATATTCAAAATACTTTAAGGGTTTCTGTCAAAATGTAATATCGATTGTTTGTAAATATATTTTCTATTGTATTTATTGTAAATATAATATGTTTTTTACAGAATAAGGGTGATAAATGAGTACACAGTCCACCTGATGGTAAGTGGAAGCTATGATCAATAGACATCTACATTTATCCTCGATTAAGAATCAAAATGCAGATGAGTCGTCACCCTTGAGGACTAAGATGGAATGCCTCGCTTCCAGCAAAAAAAGGTACTCCGCATCTCTACACTCACCATTCGAAACACATCAGTATTAAGTTGCTATTTTAGCTGGTATTCTTCCTTTCACAATCGAGCGGACGCATTCGTGATACAACTAATATAGCTGCAGCGTAGCTCTACCACATAAAATATGTGATAATATTTTTGATTTTTGCTCTTGATGTCTAAGTTATTTTCTTCAAAACACCTTAGTTTGTCCCAAAGTATACCGCATAGCCAGTGTTTCTTTTGCTATTATCGTTTATTGTTTCTAAAAATTTTACTAATTCAAATGGATGCCCACCGTTATGAAAATATACTTCCTATTTATTTGTAATGCCGTACGGTTGTTAAATGAAAGGGAGACGTGTTTATTTACTCAAGACTTTAATTATACTGTTCTTATTCTACACTTAAGGTGAATCCCTGACCAAAATGTTGCGAAAGTGCGTTTTTCAGACTCTATTATCTGATTAGTTATGAAAAATAAACTACATCTAAAAGTACATTATTAATGTTCGATATCTTATCATCACATTACACGTTCTAATTTATTTTTATGTGCTATAAATACATTTAAAATCAACTTTTAAAAAATGACTAAAATTCTTGATTACATGCATCTGTTGCTAAACGCAACGCTCTAATCATTTGAGTATTTTAATATATATAATAATTAAAAAATCTATATTCTCCACGTTTTATTTAAATTTTTAAGTTCGTTTTTTCTCTTTTAATTGAATTAATTCCGAAAATTGTGTGACTTCTATGATAAAGGGGCGTGCGCAGAGTGCGGGCGGCATTACGCTGTATGCGTTAGTAGGAGGTGGCCGCGTCGCTGGTTGCCGCGTTCCGTATTTCGCCGCAAACATAATATTATTTGAGTACCTACCAACCGATGCGCTTACGTCACGGTATATTGTAACTCGGCCGTATCTTAGAAATAAATATTACAGCCGTGCGGTACGTAAACATGCGATAGGGCTGCTGCCTCCAGTATTTTTCATTTGCCCATTGATTTATGTGTTTTATAACTCAATGCATTTTCCTACTTTGTGTTTCCATTTAGTTTTATGATTGTACTTAAATATACTTTTTTATATAAACAAATATAATAGGTACTTTGTGAATTGAATAGGAAGTGTTCAATAAAAATGCGTGTCGTTTTATGATTGGTAGATTTAATTAAAAAAACATGTTTATGTTTGAATAACAAATCGGTCTTATAAATTTGCGGCCGAAAAATATTTGCGCCTCGGCTGAGACGTACGAAATGCTTTATTATTAAATTTTTAAATATAAAAAAATCCGCATTATAATATAAAGCTTAATTAAAAATTGTTTTGGGAAACATGGACAAGTTGGAGTAAAGGAATATCTTTTACTTGGTTATAGATACCTGCAGCTATTTTACAATTTATATGTTTGGTTTTAAATGAAGTTTGGATTTATTATTTTTTTATTTCTATTCTATTTTCTGAAAGGGTCCTAGGAAAGGAATTATCCACGCGCTGCCCCACTGCGTGTTGGCGAACTTTGCATGTCTTCGAAATATTATTTTTCTTATTTCTCAGACATGCTGGTTTCCTCACAATGTTTTCCTTCACCACTGAGCACGTGGTAAATCAACACTTAAAATTGCAACTACAATATTATTGGTGCCGGCGGGGATTGAACCCGGTTTGCTCGCACACTGTGAAAATTTTAGCAAGCGCTAACCATCTGAGCTACCACGGCTCCTCTCCTCTCGAGCTAGAGACTTTATTTTATTTATCGTCAGGCCTGTTGGTCTAGTGGTTAGTGACCCTGACTGCTATGCCGCAGGTCGTGGGTTCGATTCCCACCCAGGACAAATGTTTGTGTGATGAGCACGATCATTTGTTATGTGTCTGGGTGTAATTTATCTATAATATTGTTGCATGAATAAGTCAACTAGCGCCATCTAGTGTCAGGAACGAGAGCGAGGGGAGCATTGAGAAAATGACATCACAAATCACTCAACCGACAGCGCCTAGTCGAAACTCGAACGCTCGGTACCTTGCGCGTGTTTACTTGAACATTCTGGATATTTCTTTGCTAATTTAAATATATAGGGGCTGCAAGATGCGAGGGGCAGAGTTGAACTCGGCGACACAAGCGAAGCTTCGGAGCGGAATTAAGTGAATTAGTGTGTTTAATTATTAGTGTTTTTAGTTTTAATTTGTGTAAAGTAAATTAAAGTGTTAATTTAGGTAATTTTATCGGCAATTTTTATTGTCACGAACCTCAAGCTCGTAACAATATTTATGTATTTAGAAATATATAAGAATATTTATCAGTTGTCTAGTACACATAACACAAGCTCTGCTTAGCTTGGGACTAGATGGCGTTGTGTGATATTTGTGGAATATTATTATTATTATATTATTATTGTTGGGGTATCTGTATAGTTTTCTCATCTGGTTGGTTTTTATAAATATAAATTAAAATGAAAAGATAAATATACATAAATATCAATAAAATAAAATAAATACAAAAAATATACAAATAAATAAAGATCCAACCATATTAAATAAAAAATAGTCTCCTATCTTTCTCTCTATGTTTTGATCTCCTAAAACGAGTTTGAGTTGGTAAAATCAAGGCAAACTTAGGGTAGGGTTGTCAATTATTATTTTGATAATAAAACTAGTGAAATTTCGCGGTTTTATATGCGCAAGCGTGAACGTAGTTAGAACATAATATAACCTTTATATTTTACATAAATATCCTAAAAAAACTTATTATTTTAATATTTTACTAAGTACCTATAAAATTAACAAGTTTATTACATTTTTATTTGAGTAATTTTTTATGCAATTTCTTTATCTACGTCTATTTTTAGGAACCTTTATTTAGTCTGAATCATACATAACACTATATTACTGATTTACTTACTTATACGTAGTTTTTTTTTGCAGTTACAAATATCTTGTGAGGTTGAAAAAGGCAGTAATGAAAAAATAATAAGAATAAATAAAAAAAATAATAATTGACGTCAGCCACTTCTTTTCATAAAAATTTCAGATCATGGTCCATTAGGTTGCAGCTTCACCGAACCACATCTTATAATAATAATAATAACAATAAAGTGACCCACCTTTTCTATATGGATGACCTCAAGTTATTCGCCTCCAGTCGCTCCCATCTTATGGAATTGCTAAACATCACTTGTGAATTTAGCAATTCCACTGGAATGGAGCTTGGGACGGATAAGTGTGCGGTCCTCCATGTTGAAAGGGGAAGGGTTGCTAACTCTGAGGGCGTAGACTTATCTATGCCCGTCAACTTAAGGACCCTTTCCGAGGCTGAAACATACCGATACCTGGGTATGTCACAAAACATCGGTATCAATGAGACTGGTATGAAACAGTCAGTTTGCGACGTGTTTTATGCACGCTTGACCAAAGTGCTTAACAGCCTTTTGTCCGGTGTGAATAAGGCACACGCATATAACGGCTGGGTCATGCCTGTCTTCGTGTATACATTTGGCATACTCAGGTGTACATAGACTGAACTTAATGCCCTGAATAGGACAGTCCGCACTACCATGACGTCCCATAGGATGCATCATCCGAGATCGTCGGTAATGAGGCTGTACTTGTCGCGGAAGCATGGTGGTCGTGGCTTCTTGAGCGCGCTCACCATGCATAATCGCGAAGTGTGCAGCCTCCGTGATTACTTCCTGGCGAGATCGGATGATCCATTCTATAAGGACGTCATTTCTTGTGATAAAGGACTTACCCCTCTATCCTTAGCCAACGAGCAATGGCAAGACCCGGCAGTGCAGAGCATTTCCGACCGGAAGACCGTATGGAAGGAGAAGGAGCTCCACGGGAGGTTCTACAAGGCTCTACATGAGCCTTTCGTAGACACAGTAGCCTCCCTCCACTGGCTACGCTTTGGTGATCTCTTCGGGGGAAACCGAGGGTTTTGTCTGTGCAATACAGGATCAGGTTATTAAGACCAACAACTATCGGAGATACATCCTAAAGGATGGCACCGTCGACATCTGTCGAGCTTGTCGCCATCCCGGTGAGTCACTTAGGCATGTTATCTCCGGTTGTTCGGCGCTTTCTAACTCTGAGTACTTGCACAGGCACAACCTAGTAGCCAGAATTCTACACCAGGAGCTCGCTCTGAAATACGGTCTCGTGGATCGGAAATTGCCGTATTACAAGTACTTGCCGGAAGCCGTGCTCGAAAATGATCGCGCCAGGCTCTATTGGGACCGGGCCATCATCACAGACAGGACTATTCTTGCGAATAAGCCTGATATTGTGCTGATGGACCGGGCACAGTCAAGGATATTTTTGGTCGACATTACCATTCCGTATGACGAGAACCTCGTGAAAGCCGAAACATACAAGCAAACAAAATATCTGGACCTGGCTTTTATTTATTTATGTACTTTTATATTTATAGAACCCAAGCAGATGAGAAAACTATATAGATACCCCATAATAACAATAATAATATAATATTATTTTGTATTTATTTTATTTTATTGATATTTATGTATATTTATCTTTTCATTTTAATTTATAATTTTTATATATTTAAATATTTATATAACCGAACCAGATGAGAAAATTATACGGCTCCAACGATTTTAGCGACGAACGCTTGGATTTATTTTTAGAAAATGTCCTTTTGTCCATGTTTTCAGGCAATAAAAAAAACTACTACAATATAAGATGGTAAATTTCGACTAATTGTTAACGGTCGTTATAGCTCAGGTGGTATGTAGTCGGTCGTGATATCGGAGTTCCGTGGTTCGCGTCTTGGCTTTAGTCCCGCTTTTTTCCCTTTTTTTTTCAAGTTCCCTTCTTTTGTGAGAACATCTATTATTTCAAACCCTTTTTTTAGTAATTTTTAAAAATACGAAAATTTTAATTTTAAAAATTTAAAAAAAATATCTATTTAGTTACTAATGCTATATTTATTATTTTAATAATTACCTACCCAGTAGGTAAATATTAAAATAATAAATGTAGCATTATAAACAGTAAATCTCCCTCAAACTCAATTTACTAATATTGTTCCTAAATAAGGAATAGCAGATAAAAGATTAGTAGGTAATAACTATTGCTCCCCAAAATTATATTTGACCTCAAGATAAAACATATCCTAAAATTCAGTAGCTAAATAAAATAATAATAACTACTATTCAAGTATATTTTCAATATGTAAGTAAATGAAAATAACAAAAATGAAGCACCATTAGCATGAAAAGTTCGAATCCATAATTAATATTTCGACAAATATTATAATTTACACTATAAAACGCTAATTCAATATTAGCAGTATAGTATATAGTTAAAAATAATCAAAATAGTCATTTTTATTAATTTGATAATATATTAGAATACATAATTCTAATATAATGCAACTAATATAACGAATAAAGAAAATTAAAATACATTTATCATTGTACGCCGTGTCTATTTCCATAGAATAGTTCATTGACATCGAAAAAATAATACTACTTTCGTAGCAGTAGGTGGCGTCTTTTGGCGATTTCTTACCCGATACATTGTAGCGAGCGTCGACAGACCAAATGCTCAAGGTCGTTCGCTGGAGGTAGCGCCTTAACACAAATATATATATATATATATATATATAATTTCGTGGAGCCTCACTACACCTCCCACTGACAAAAACATAAAAAAATATTAATACATCTGTTTTTTTTTTAACTTATAAAACTAAATATAAAATTTAATTCTAATACAAATATAAATTATAAAAATACAATCTTATTATATACCTATTATTTTCTAAAGATAAATAACAAAAATAAAATAAGTGGTATTCTATGGGCAGGTCGAGTGGGCAGATCCCCTTGTCCCATATTAATGTCGAGGTCACAATCTTGTACATAGTTTCGTCACAGTTTAGTAGTGATAAACATCTCTACCTAGAATTCCATGCGACGAAATTGGTAACGAATTAAAAACAAAGAACTTGTGATTAATAACAGATCAATGAATCGTTAATGGAATATAAACATAATATCCGATTGTTTGCACCTCGCCACCTAGACCGTTTATAATTACATTCTCTTTATGTAATGAAACACTTCATTCGATAGAATGTTTATATGTTACGGCGGATAAGGATGCGGCCGTGTCGACTAAGAAATAATAAGTTTAATTGCATGACTATCTATCCAACCCTATGGATTTGGTCGGGGATCCCCTTATTACCTTGTATTTTTGTAGATTGTTAGGCCTTTTTATTATCATTTCTTTTCATAAATCTTGTACGTACTTTCTCTTTTTTTCTTTAATTAATATTTTGACTTTTAGCTAGCTTTATTCCTCTCTATTCACGCATATATGTATTTATTTATTAAATATCGGGAACCGGAGTTTCAATTCACTTCAATTATATTTTATTTCATGATATTTATCATGCGGGTACTTTATACACATACAAATGGGCCCCCCATTTACTTGGGTATTATAATCATTTTATTTTATTGGTACATAATTTTTTTTTCATACTGTATCAAGGTAATAGTGTACCTTGGGTTGTGCGCACAACCTTGAGGTCTACGTTTTTTAAGTCACTTTTAAAGGACTACAACAATTGTCACAGAGGAAAACTATGTTCGCACCATGATCCAACGAAAGATGTGACCTCAGTGTACCATTATTAAGGGTAACAAATTTAAGACTTCTCTGGTCCCTAACAGTACTAATATGAGTAAACTCATGTACATCACTTGTACTGAAGGCGTTGTTCCCTAGTACCCGTAACTCCTTATTTTATCATCCTATCACGGAAGCATACCCTGCTTGAGGACTATATGCTTTACCAGTGATGGACGTTCCCATATCTCTCCATTACTTATTTATTAAGGCCAACTTTTGTTTTATTTTCATATATTATTTTCTTATTATTATGGATAATATTTCTATACAATTCATAATAAATTCTCCCTTCGCTTATTAAAACTCATTACGTCTTTAACCGTCAACCTTAAAAAACTAATCAGTTATTAGTTTTCCAAACTCTCAGCTGATCAGGCTGATTGTATGTGGATAAGCTAATCACCGACAATTTTCTTTACCTATGTCACTCAAACCTATAATATTATCAATACTTTTCTTTTATAATTACGCTCTGTTACTTATTCATAAATTTACATACATCTTTTACAAATTTACGTCATATAGTCTCATATGTTATTTAAGTACATCATTTATAGTCAGGGAACGAGGCTCTCAATATCATCACAACAAAATTTAAATAAATAAAGTGTATACATAAAAGGAGTTTCAAAGTCATATGACTTTACAGCAAGAAATTATTTCATAATCCTCACAAGTAAGTACTTTCTTTCGAGGAAATAATACATTAGAATAGTTGAAAAGATTTAAATATTCTAACAATATTAAACTGAAATTAAATTACTATATTGCATATTAAAATGAACAGAACCAAGAAATTGGGAACTTAATTCGTCACATCACTACCATAACAACGGACAAATCAAAATACAAATTGTAATCCTAGCAGCGCAAGTAATTTGAAACAGCTTTGTATTAAATTTCAAAGAACATAAAAGGGAAATGTTTGCATTTATATCGAACTTTGACACACATTGTGATTCATACCTAATTTTTAGAAAACTTGTACAATATGGTATAATATGAGTTCAAGTAAAATGTACCTTAAAGGTGATTCTTAAACATTACTTTAATTTACACAAAAGTGAAGACATAGTTACATTGTTAATAATTATATTACTTTTACGTAGATCGAAAAAGATTTCTAGAAATATGATATTTATTGTATCGAGTACACAAAATAATTAAAATCACTATAACATCTATGAACTTAACACAACGCCACATTAATTTACTTAAATATTCAAAGAACAAAATTTAATATTTTTCGTAAGTTATTATATAAATTAATGGTTTAATGCCCTTACAGAAATAAACTAAAACTTAAAACGATATTTTAAAAATTTGGATACGGAAAAAAAAACTATGAAATATATCACAGTGAAATTTCAAATCAAGTACGTAAAAATGTAATCTATTATATTATTATCACATAAATTTTTAGGCAGAACACAGTAGTAAAATAATATAAAATTATAACTGAATAAAAGTGAATATAAAATCGTCTTAAGCCTTAATACAAATGCCACATAAGTACTTAAAATGTAACTTAATTTTTAATAATGTATTGTAATAATGCATTTTATAGATAGTAATAAATATATTGGAAAATCAACTGTGTCGTGAATTATCTGATAATTTCAACTTGATAATATATTAAATACAGAACATTTAATACATAACATTATTAATTTAAAATAATATTATAAGTTATTTAGTCTTAAATTAATTAATATTAATTTAAGACTAAATAACTTATAATATTATTTTAAATTTAAAACTTAAAAAAACACAAATATTTAAAGTTTTAAACGGAATCAAAAATAACACAGGTGCGAAGTTACCTCTTAAATTCTTCGTTATTCTTTTCGGCTTAATTTTCACATCCTTCTGGGTGTTGCTAGAATACAACTATTTCTTTCCCTTTTTAAATTAATATGCCATATCTTGAAATCCACATTTTATTTTCCTCATTCTTTGTTTACTTATTAATAAATTAATAATATTCATAGTTTGATTGTCTTCATAGTACTATATATATTTCAATTTTAATTTTGAGTTAACTTCTTTAAATTATTATTATGGCCACTTCTCGTATCAGTTTTTGGTTTTCTTGTCACATCCGTTAGTATGTCAATTCAATAATTGAGTTTTTTTTTCTTTATATTATTTCTTTAAATCATTTTCGGCGGTGCGCTGCGACAATGCACTCGCACCGCCTGGCAGGGTCGCCATGTAATGTATGAAAGGTGTCAATGAAGAGAGACGTGTGGTTCGTTCTAGATCTTTAATTATACTGAATCATTATTCTACCTTAACACTAAAGTATATTAACGTGGGAGCACTACACTACATATTCCTAAAGTAGGGCTTCTCCCATAATAGGGAATATCTTTTTTGAACAAACGGCAGACAAGGGATAGTAGCACCATACATCTCATACATTTAACGCGGCTTCCCGCCGCCAGTGTTAGTATTCTGCATCTGTATTCAGAATGTTATTTTATATATATATATATATATATATATATATATATATATATATATATATATATATATATATATATATATACATTCAGAATATGGAATATGGTATGGTTATTTTCGGGTATTTTCCTTAATAACTACTCACGACATGAAGGATCTATATTATGTTACAGTAACATGGCAAGCAGTATACTTATGTAGCAAAACATTATAATAGTAATGCATGGAAGCAATGCCTTTTTTACTCGTTATCCATTGAGGCGCCCCTCTTGTACTCGGCACTCATGACACCGTTAATTAGTGAGGTGCGCCTTACGTGTCGCAAACACCAGCGAAGTAATCAATCTTGCACCTGTTTGTACGCGGACAAAGAGTTGATAGATACACTATATGATGATTTGCGTTAGACTTTTTTTTCAGCGAATAATAATAATAACGTGCTCCAGGCAGAATATCGGTCACGGCGGCTGGTCTCAACAGAGACCAGCCATCTGCGCAGAACAGGTCTATAGCGCGCGAGTGCATGCGCAAACATAGGTACACCCTCTATTGCCTCACTCTCATAGTCAATTGGGAAGGAACTCTGACACGATCGAAGGGAGATCAAACACAATGAAGCACCGCCAACTTCATGACCCTGGGTTGCTACAGAAAATTTCTTGACAGATCTGGTTTCGATGATGGTGATGCTGTTAGCCTATGCGGCTCTCACAGGTCCATAGGGCCTTTAAGGCCGCGGGCTGTAAAAACTTCCAAAAACGAGGAGGAAGGAGAGTTACGCACAAATACTTTTTGCACCACAACAAGCGTCAGATAAACTTCACTTGTGAGACCGCTGTCACCCGGGACAACGTGCTTCGTGGACCACAATATGAGGACTGTAATAGGGTCACCAAACTCACAGTACCAAGCAGCAAGCGAGGTATGGTATCTTCTTTTATTTAAGTAAATTGCGCACATGAACTGGTAGAGTAGTGTGATGGGGGTGACCTTGACCGACACGTTCGGAGTCTACCAAGCTCAAGGCAGAAATGATGGTAATGGTAATCTTCTTTACAGTCGGTCAGTTTCAAAATTCCAATAACTGATTTTGGTCCTAAACCATCCAGTCCTCTTTACAGATCATGTCACGCAGAGAAAGCACGAGAATTGTTTTGTAAATAGCTCGCTGTATGACTTTGAGCTTCTTCGCACAGCTAGCTGTAAGAAGCCAGCTTGTTTCGATAGGATCGAGTGGCAACACGCACTATTTAGATCAGCAATATCCAGATTTTACCAAGACGTCTTGTCATTTCCCAAACGCTGCCAGACCGAGGCGGACTGACATCTTGGTAAAAAATTGACTTATCTGTTCGAACAATTCTAAATATAAAGCCATGGTAGTTCAGATAGTTAGCGCTCGTAAATCATTGTACGCGAACAACCTGGGTTCAATCCCCGCCGGCACTACTGCAATTGTTATTTAAAGTGCCGATTTACCACGTGCTCGGTGTTGAAGAAAAACATGGTGAGGAAACCTGCATGTCTGTGAAATAAGAAAAAAAGAAAAAGAAAAAAGGGGCAGTGCGAGACACTTCCTTGCCCTAAAACCCTCTCAGAAATAAGGGGAGGCCTATGCCCAGGCCTCCCTCATTTCTTCAAGGGGAGGTCTGTAACTTAAATAACTTAACTATCCTAACTTAACTTAACTATCTTAACATAACTTAACTAACTTAACTGAACTAACTTAACTTACATAACTTAACCAACTTAACTTAACCAACGTAACTTAACTAACTTAACATTCAAGCCTAAGTTTAGAAGTTTTTGCATTCATGCAAATAATAAGGTATTATGTAATAACAATGTCCTCCACATCGAATTTCGGTCATGGCAGCCATTTCTAACGGAGACTAGGCATGGGCGCATGATAGGATTATCACTGACCTGCGTGTATGCGCAAGCATAGGTGCACCCTCTACTCCCTCACTCTCCGATGGGACGGTAAACCGACACGACCGGAGAGAGATCAGGCGCAGGACCAACGGCTTTATGTGGTTTCCTGACTGTGAGCTAAAAACTCAATAACTGATTTTTTGGCCTGGCCCGTTATTCGAACCCGCAACCTCATGACCAGCCGTAGCGTTTGCAACCAATTGACCAATGAGCCAGTCAAGGTATTACGTAAGTAGGATTCGAAAGTATCAAAATGTGATTATGACTGAAACCGTTCAGGAGGTCTTCATTATCAAAATCTTATATTACGTCTAAGAAAAGGGTCTTCGGTTCTTTACACTCACCATACGAAACACAGCGCTCACGTTTGTACATATTTATCCATTTGTGGTACAGTCATAATTTATAGCCGCAGCTTGGCCACGTAAAACATTTAAAGTAATTTTTAGCAAGTGTTCAGTATTTAGAGAAAATATCGTAAGTAAAATTGCATGTCTGAGAAATAACACTCTCAGAAATTGGAGAAAACCTGTGGAACGCATCTACAAATTTTGACGAAAATAATAAAACAATCACAGCATCTTATCGTAATGCCATTTCCAGTAAATAAGAGTCCCGACGCATTTCTTGTGGCTGCAGCCTCACCTGCAACAATAATCATCATGTAGTGCATTAGTTGATGACGTCACGCGTTGCCGCTTCCCGCCCTCGCAACGTGCCACAATAATCTGAGTCTTATTGTGGCCTCCGGTAATTCGGCTTGAAAGCAGCAGTCATCATTAAAAACAATAGACAATAGACTAGCAAATATCTCGTCACACCTTACACCTCGCACTTTGGTCATGCACGTTTCCACGCAATGTACTTACGTGAAATTACTATGAAAAGAGACTATAGAAACAGATGTAGTAACCCTACATTAACTTAAATTTATGGCTTTTATTTGAAGTGCGGCTTATTGTTTCATCTAAATAATTTTTAACCGACTTCAAAAAAGAGGAGGTACTCAATCGATTGTATGTTTGTTTATATGTGTTACCTCAGTACTTTTTTCTGGGTAAACCAATTTTGATGATTATTTGAAAGCTGGTGCTTTTCATGTTGTCCCATATAAATTTGATCAATATCTGATCCGTAGTTTTTGAGTATTCATTAATAATGTAAATTGACTTCGACTACATTGATGATGTTCTCATTTTATTTATATTGAATTCGGTTGTACAAAATTTTCAATTTTACCACTTGTTTCCGTTTAAGTTCATTTAAAAATTTAAAACATCTTAAAGAACTAACTGCCTAGATGGTCTAGTAGGTTTAAACGTATATCACGTGGTCCTGGTTTCGAATACAGGGTCGAACCATAATTAATAATAGAGCTTTTTCTGTTAAGAAATTCTTAGTAACGGCTGGGAGTCAGGAATGTTGGCGGTGTTTCATCACCGTGCTTCGGAAGGCACGTAAAGCCGTTGTTCCTACGCCTGATTTCACTCCTCACACTTGTGCAATATAATCCTGTTCTGGGCAGATGGTTAGTTGCCAGTGTGCTGCCATGATCGATATTCGGCCTGGTACACAATTAATATTTAAATAGCTAATTTTTGTACGTTGCAGAGGCAAGCTGCAGCTATATTATAGTTGCAGCATTAGTGGGTCAGCTCGATCGCGAAGGACCACAATCTCACAGAATACCAGCGTGAAATAGCTGCTTAACCTGTAAGGTCTGACAGCGACATGTTATACTCCCGTTCCCTCGGGACCTTAATGGCGGGAAAATTTGCAAGTTAGCAAATTTTTTGCTATATTGCAAATTTTGCTATATTTTCACTTTGAGACAATATTTATGGATGAAATTTACAGGAATTCTTGTTGAATGTATAAACTATCGAATAAAATTATTTTTGGTTGCTAGAAATTGTAATAAAATTCATAAATTACCCTTTATAGCATAGTAGTAGTATATACTTCAATTTTAGTGACAAAATTACTACTAATTTGAATTCTACACTTTTGTTTTTGGAGAAATTTATATGAAAATGTTTGGAAATATGTATATTTTTATGTTTTATGTGTTTCTATTCGTTACTCATACCAAAATATTAAAATACTAAAAAATAAAAAAAAATAAAAAATAATATTATTTACCTGTATGACATTTCGAACAATAATTCAAAAATATTTTTGTGTGAATTTGACAACGTCAAGTTATTTGAAATATGTAAGAAAACTATTTTTACTTACATTTTACACTAAAAATAAATGAGAATTGGAAAAAATAACATATTTATGACCGAACCGCCAAAATGGGCCTTCCGGATTTCGAAGTACTTTTGTACTTAATTTACTTTTCACTTTTTATACCACAAATTATATATCTACGTATTTATTACATTACAAGGAATATAAAAAAGTACAATACTTTCGTTTTTAGTCCAGACACAAATATAAAATTCTATAAAAAAGACGGAGCACCTTCATCAAAGCGACACGTGGAACGCCGAAAGTTCAGAGTGATTTCTTTTTTTTTTCTAAGAAATATTGCCAGGTTATGGTTTAAAATAAAAGAGCATATCTTTGTGTTTGATACTATTATCTATTGCATAGTGTCTTTGGTTTTGTTTAAAACGAAAAAATAGTTTTTTCATAGAGCAGTACTTCTGATCTAATTCGATCTCTTTTGGAGCTGACGTAAGGTAGGTATTGTATGATCTAATTAGTGCGCCTTTGGAGGTAACAAGCTCTTTCGTTAATGCTGCTGTGTTTCGTATGGTGGGTGTAGAGCTCCAGAGACCTGCTTTACGGGTAACGTGGCATTCTATCTTAGTCATGAGAGGTGACAACGCATCTACCTTTCGATTATTAATGTAGGATAGATGTCAGTGTCTATGGGCCATAACATCCACTTACCATCAAGTGGACTATATGCTCGTTTTTTTACTTTTTCCATGAAATATGTGAATGTTAAATATGTATGTGGTTGTACTATAAATAAATAGATTTTATTTACTATTAATTTTTTCTTTTTTATTTATTCCTTTTAAATATATATATATATATATACCGGAGGACCGGTGAAGGACCATGCTCGGCCAGAATACCGGGGTAAAGGAGCAACTTAATGCCTCTGCCTTCGTATGGTGAGTGTAGAGAACCAGCAATCCTTTTCATCAATAACGAGATAACCATCTAAGTCCTCATGTGATGTATACTAGGATTTTGATTCTTAATCGATGATACATGTAAATGTTTACAGGCCATGAACAATGCAATAATATAGTAACCATAGAGCTGACCTGACGATGAAGCCGGATGCTGGCAATAGCAATGCTTATGAAATTATGTTATATTTTAATAAGTTCATTTAAAATTAAACATAATATACAAGTTTTCGCAATGAATTTCAAGATTAAAATTAATTTGTAAAGTTCTTTTGTAATGATGGTAAATTGATCAACAATAAGAAGCAAGTGTAGCAAAGAGAAATATAACAGTTTTAGTGCCATCATTAATATCAAAGAATTTGCGACTGCATTTTAATTAACTTGAACTATATCGAAATATGCGACACAACAAACGAGCAATAGCGATTGCAAATAAAAAATAAAAAAGCCTGGACCCCTTTTGCAGATTATCTACTTTCCGCGGAGTATTCCGCAGCGTACCTATTATTGTGCGCTCTTTAACAAACTGCATTCGAAATTAAAATTTTTCATTCCGCCCCCTACCCGGCTCTGTCCTTCCAGGAGCGGGATCACTTTTGATTATATTCATCTCTCCCACCGCAACGTAATTGGGATATTTTGTAGGAGCAACAATGGACGCACATTCATCCGTTTTAGGTATTATAATTCTTTCTTCATTCTTCTCACAATGCTGAACAGAATTTTGAGTATATCTACAGCTTACTTTTGATATAATATGATTGCTTAGACGTCTCGTTTGTGTTGTGGCGGCGCGGCGTTACGACATTTATTTATATGTTGTCATTTTATATCAAATTTTAAGTTACTGATAATTCACTCTTAAATTTAGTTACTTTTTTTATAAATTTGTATAGTGCTGGGAACTGTTATTATTAAAAGTTCATATTGTCGACTGAAATCTTTCTATTTGATTAATATGTGTGCATTGTGTACTCACCGTGAAGACCAGTAATACTTAACCCGTACTGCTTTAGGCACATAAGCTATACAAATTCTTTAAATTAAATTAAATTATATTGTAACCTTTAATCAAGTAATTGAGTCAATGTCTTGTCATCTATTGTCCATTAGAATAAAGTAGCATGCTGATACGTTGTCACCATTGAGGACTAAAATAGAATGACTCAGTATCAGTAAAATGGTCTCTAATTCTCGTCACCTACCATACATAGCATAATAATGCCTCTTTATTTCGTATGGCGAGTGTACAGCGCTTTTCTCAGTCGAGCCGACCGTTACCGTAGCAAAATTGACTGAGTGACTACGATTTTTCTTAAGAACGACTCTTTAAGAACCGACCAAAGTAACTTTTTCGTGTTTATTTATAAATAATAATATAGTTCCGTAAGAGCGAATTTTCCTTAGTCGTGGAGGTACATGGATTAACATGGAAACCTTATTTGTGAGCTACATAAACCAACATCCCGCAGCAACTACTACGTCCTAATTTTTTACGTGAAACCTTATAATATTCCACTGAATAATATTCTTATGTAAGAATAATTATACAGTATGGTTAGAACGATACTAAATCTGGAAGATACTTTCATCAAATCTGTCGAAAATTTAAAAACAATATCTTCTTAAACGTCTAATTTACCAAATTAAGTTTCTGTAGAAAATTTAGAATTTCAAAAGTAAAGTTTTAATAAAACGTTAATGTAACATAAGAAGTCGGGACTTCCTCATTTTCTAACATGTCTTAGCACTGACTATAAAATTATTTTATTTCTTTTTGTTTTCGAATTCAAGTTTCATATTGCAATTAAAATGTTTATCTTTTGGTCCTTTTGTCGTAAAAGTTACATTAAAACCTTATCCCTTTTTGTCCACCTTTATGAGTGGGATTAAATTTATTTCAAAAATGACAACACGATGTTTTGCCTCACATACAAAACAAAAGACATACAGTTGAGTTGAGTTGTAAACCTCCTCCTCTCTGAAGTCTACACATTCTGAGTCTAAATATTTTAAGTCCAAGTAAGTCTAAAATAGCATATAAGTATTAAAATAACAGACTTACAACCGACAACTGGTCACGGGCCTTTACGAAAAGTAAAATTTAACTGTTGGAGGAGTTCACATAACCCATCAATATTTTTATTTTCTTTTAACATGCAGATTTCATCACGATCTTTTCCTTTACCCTCGAACATTTTCATTGAAATTTTAAGGCAAACGCTCATGAGCTTTTTTCAAATCAGCCCACTTAACTGAGTTTCGTATCGAAAACTTATCGAAATATTAAATAAATAATAAATACGAATATAGGAATTTATAGAATATTACTATAATTTAATTATTATAATTTCTAAGAATCTCCGGTGGAGGTTCGGTTGCCACCTACGACGACTCGACCTGGCAACATATAACGCACGCACCCTGAGGACTGATGAGAAGATACTGGAGCTGAAAGAAGAGGTAGACAAGTTGCGCTGGCATATTATTGGATTATCCGAGGTCCGAAGAGGGGGAGGACACGGCAATCCTCGAGTACGGCAACTTGTTCTATCACCGGGAGGGCGACCATCTGTCCCAAGGAGGTGTCGGATTTATCGTCCACAAGTCTCTCGTCAACAACGTTGTAAAGATTGGGAGTGTGTCGACGAGGGTTGCGTACCTGATACTCAGAATCACCAAACGGTATTCGCTGAAGGTCATACAGGCTTACGCACCAACCTCGGCACATCCCGATGAGGAGGTGGAGGAAATGTATGAGGATATTTTCGGAGCCATGCATTCCTCCAAAACGCACTACACGGTGTTAATGGGAGACTTCAACGCAAAACTAGGCACAGGAGAAAGCGGTGAGCTGAAGGTAGGGAAATTTGGAATAGGGCAACGGAACCGAAGGGGCCAGCAGCTGGTCGACTTTATGGAGAAAGAGGGACTCTTTATGATGAACTCTTTCTTCCAGAAGCGGCCCCACAGGAAGTGGACCTGGTCGAGCCCCGACGGTTCGATAAAAAATGAGATCGACTTCATTATGACGACCAGACGCCAACTATTCAGTGATGTCTCAGTGATTGCAAGGATGAAAACTGGCAGCGATCACCGAATTGTTAGAGGCACACTGAACCTAAATGTTAAGTTGGAGAGGTCTCATCTAATGAAGTCAACGCTCCGTCCCCCTCGTGCTCTAATCCAGAATCCCGAAACCTTTCAGCTCGAGTTACGTAACCGCTTTCAGTGCCTAGAAGATTGCAATGCAGTGGACGATATGAATGACAAGCTCGTGGAAACTGTCCATGCGGTCGGAGCTAAGTTCTGCAAGACCCGCCGCAGAAGAACACAAAAACTCTCCGATCACTGTTGTTAGACGGGAGATGAGGCTGCAATCGTCAACAGATTAGACAGCATACAGGCAACTGAACAGACAGATCTCCAAATGCATGCGGCGAGACTTACGAAACTTTAATACTGCTCGTATTAAAGAAGCAATCGAGCGGAACCAGGGCTCCAAAGTCTTTGCCAGAGATCTGTCTGCCAGAAAGAGCCAACTGTCAAAGCTGAAGACTGAGTGTGGCAACATCGTTTCCGGGACACCTGAGATTTTGAGTGTGATTGAGAGGTTCTTTGGGCAGCTGTACAGATCATCGTTGGAGCCACACGCAAGTATGAGTAACGATCCAAGAGCAAGTCTTATCCGACACTATTCCGATGATATCCCGGACGTCAGTCTGAGCGAGATTAAAATGGCTCTCCAGCATCTTAAAAACGGCAAGGCCCCGGGCGAGGATGGAATTACAGCGAAGCTTCTGAAAGCGGGTGGAACACCGGCACTTAAAGTACTTCAGAAGCTCTTCAATTCCGTCCTCCATGGTAGCACTACTCCGGAGGCGTGGAGCAGAAGCGCGGTGGTCTCGTTCTTTAAGAAAGGCGACAACGCTCTCTTGAAGAACTACAGACGGATTTCCCTTCTGAGCCGCGTCTACGTGCTGTTTGCGAAAGTCATTACGAATCGTCTCGTACGTCTCGACGACTTCCAGCCTCCCGAACAAGCCGGTTTCCGAAAAGGCTTCAGTACCATAGGCCACATACATAGCCTGCGGCAGATTGTACAGAAGACCGAAGAGTACAATCTGCCACTTTGCCTGGCATATGTGGACTATGAGAAAGCCTTTGATTCCGTCGAAATTTGGGCGGTGCTACAGCCCCTTCAGCGGTGCCAAGTTGACTGTCGCGACCCCCCACTAGATGGAGTGACGACCTGGTAAGACATGCAGGAAGTCGATGGATGCAGGTGGCTCAAGACCGTGCTTTGTGGCATTACTTAGGGGGAGGCCTATGTTCAGCAGTGGACTTGTGTAGGGCTGTAATGAGGATGATATATATATATGTATATATATATATATATATATATATATATATATATATACTTTGCATAAATCATATTTCCATTTACGCCCGCCAAGAGTGCTGTTCGTATTTCTATACATATCGATTAAATACATAATATCTACCATTGATATCTACAAGTTTATGACGATATGAAAACGTTAATTGTCAATAACTACTACTAGGGCACTGATTACGTTTAATTTTATTTCATTTTATGATTCCCGATGTCTCGGACTCTACGACACCCGTGCTTCCCCCCCCCTCCCTCCTCCGTGACCATAGGTGCTGTAAAGTGCCCGAAGAAGAAGTGCGTCGGTAATTAAAAAATAGTTAATATTAAACGCGATCAAATCCGTAAAATAAACTAATCATTCCGTGGAATAAACTAATTATTCCATAATTCCCCTTTTTCAACTTCATTCATCCACAAAACTTTAATGCGGAATTCTTTAACGAATCAATTGCTCACACAAATGTCCAAATTCACATTAAATGAGGAAAGAGTGAAATTAATTCACACGAATGAAATGAAAATGCGATAGCTTTGATCGGGCACTTCGTAAAACGTCTGCGAGTTAATAGCAAAAGAGGAGCTTAAAAGTAATTACTCTAAATGAGCCATACTGATAGAAATTAGTTTAGTTAGGTTCACCATGAGTTTGTATTTCAAAATCTACATATATCTTTTAATTTTAAAATTGTTATCATAAATTTGACTTTTTAAAGAGAAACTTATTTATCGATGCAATGGAGAAATTTAGTACCGGTTTTTTTTTAAAACGTCACTTTTTCTTGTAATATTTCCTCGCTGGCTGCATGACCTACTATTATTTAACAAACTTATGTAAAATATGTAATAAAAGAAGAATGATATGTTGTTAAGAAGTTTCAATTCGTACATGTTACACAATTACACGCATAATTTTTTTAATGATAACTATGAGGGTAAATAGTGGCATTAAAATCCAACCCCTCTGTCACCAGAAGGTGTCTTACGGATTCAGTTAGATAATTCTTTTTTTCATTTTAATAACTTATCCTTTATCAGACAATTTTTTTTATCTTAATGATAAAGCTGTAGCTTTATTATCTTACTAGCTTTGTAACGAATCGATTGCTCACACAAATTGAATGCTTGAATTTAGAAACATCAATAACTATTTCGTACTTACTAAAATTAAAAATCTGGATCACTTGTAGAGACATCTTGTTATCTCTGTCTATATTGGACGTAGGAAATGATTGGAATTTGGCATAATTATGTGCTATAGAAACACATGTTTATCATAATTGCATTAATACGTAGTAGAGCCACGCTGGAGCTATATTATGGTTGTAGCATGAATGGGTCGGCTCGACTGGGGAAGGACCGCACTCTCACAGAATACCATCGTGAAACGGCAGCTTAATGTTGCTGTGTTTCGTATGGTGAGTATAGAGAAACGGAGACCCGTTTTACTGGAATCGAGGCATTCCATCTTAGTCCTCAGGGATGACAAAGCATCCGCATTTTGATTCTTAATCTAGGTTAAATGTAGATGTCTATGGGCCGCAGCATCCACTTACCATCAGGTGGACTGTGTGATCGCTTGTCACCCTAATCCTATAAAAAATCATATGTAAACCAGCAACACCTTTTTATATGCGTTATTTATATAATATTTCATAATTAAATTTGATATAGCTTTGACAAAATAATTTTGAATATCATGGTCTCTATTACTACTAGTCCCATTGAATATTGATTAGCACCATAAAATACATGCCAATATTTCGTCGTCAAACGTTCGAGTAGAATTCAAAACTTCATAAATGTAGTTTTATTAACGGTGAACTTGTGAGAAGGACTAAATTCATGAACGCGAGTAGAAATCTATAGAGGGCAGCTGTGTCCTCCAGATCATAGCTAAAAAAAAATAATTATGCTGTTGACAAATCGCATGGCAAGCGTGGCAACTACGGGAAATATCCAACATATTTGACAACCTTTGTGGGGGAATCCATTTGATGAATTGAAGTAGTAATAAATTAGTCATGTAGAGGGGGTAAAAGAAACCTGTCCCCCATTTCGTCCCGTGGGTGTCGTCAGAGGCCACAGAGGGTTATTGAAATAGGAGACGGGTGGCACCATCTTTTTGATAACAGTGCAAAGCAATAAAAGCTGCGGTTCCCAAATCCTAACCCGCTTGCCAAGCGTGAATACTACCGCAAATATCTGGTCTATTTGACAAACAATAGGGGAAACCTATGGTAAGCAGTGGATAGCCCTATCAAAAGTAAAAAGTAGTTGCTTAGATACATCCTACTACTGGGCACAGGGTGCAGCGAGGTATAAGGGCAAAAAGGAGTTGATTTGGTTGACTTCAACGCGGGATGACCGACTTTACATGCCTATACCTAAAATAAAATTAATATTTATAAAAAAAATGTAATTTCAGAAGAGTAGAAATGATCGATATTCAAGAATTAAAATATGAGCGAAGAATTTGGGTTGCTTACGTACCCTAAAGACAAAATAACTTTCAAGATCTCATAGAATTCTACTCATAGTTAAAATAAAAATAAAACGGTGTTTAAAATTTGTTTTCTTTGATATTTATAGTACTTTTTCGCAAGGGGCTGTTCATTTCTTCATGTGAGCTATGAAACGGGGACTGTCACAAAAATTTTAATAGTTATGTCCGATAATATGAAAGCTATCTTAATATATTACAAACTGTTTTAAAAATCTCATTAAAAGTAAAAAAGGCTGCGTTAACGTTGTCACGAACTATTCTATCAATTATGGATAAAAATCTTACAGTGAATTTAAGTTTCAATTACTTATATCGTACTTGATACAAAAAGAAATTGGTAAAATTTGTACGAACCCACTTGCCAACCCCACTTACTGTTCTGCAGCTTTTAGAGGTAGTTTTAAATATATAGCTACTAGGTGTTGGAACGACATTCCTCCACCTATTCGTGAGTGTAATTCAAATTATAATTTTAAATTACACTATAAAAACATTTATTACACTTACAAAAAGCTCAACCTTAAGCCTACAGCAGATGTTTATTCCAGCATCGTTGAGCATTATATGTTTGTTTTTAGTGTGTATTTACCAAGTATATGTATATGTATATATATGTGTATGTATGTATGTATATATATGTATATACACACACATCCCGTAATCCTTATATATATATATATATATATATATATATATATATATCATCATCATCATCATCACAGCCTTTCACAAGTCCACTGCTGAACATAGGCCTCCCCCAAGTAATGCCACAAAGCACGGTCCTGAGCCACCTGCATCCATCGATTTCCTGCATATCTTACCAGGTCGTCACTCCATCTAGTGGGGGGTCGCCCTACACTACGCCTACCGGTACGAGGCTGCCACTCGAGAACCTTTCTTCCCCATCGGTTATCGGTTCTTCGAGCTATATGGCCGGCCCATTGCCACTTCAGCTTACTAATCCGTTGGGCTATGTCGGTCACTCTGGTTTTACTGCGGATATCCTCATTTCTGAGTCTATCACGCAGAGAAACCCCGAGCATAGCCCTCTCCATAGCTCGCTGAGCGATCTTGAGCGTCCTCATACGGCCAGCAGTGAAGGACCACGTTTCTGATCCGTAAGTCATCACTGGCAACACGCACTGGTTGTACACTTTAGTTTTCAGAGATTGAGGTATACCTGACGAGAAGATGTGTCGTAATTTCCCGAACGCTGCCCAGCCGAGTTGAATCCGTCGATTGAACTCTCGGTCGAAGTTGGACTTACCTAGTCGGACCATTTGTCCCAGGTAAACGTACTCGTCAACAACTTCGAGCATAGTGCTCCCAACAACTACCGGCATAGCTGTGACATGGACATTAAACATGATCTTTGTTTTGTCCATGTTCATCTTAAGACCTATCCGTTGGGAGGCACTATTGAGGTCATTGAGCATAGTGCTTAAGTCCTCCAGCGATTCTGCCATAAGGACTATATCGTCGGCAAATCGAAGGTGAGTGATGTACTCGCTATTGATGTTAATACCGTATCCTTTCCAGTCCAGTAGCTTGAAAACGTCTTCCAAAGCAGCGGTGAAGAGTTTCGGGGGATATAACGTCACCCTGTCTTACACCTCTCTGCAGTTGGATAGGTTTCGAGCTCTGGTTCTGTACTCGGATAGCCATCGTAGCCCTACTGTACAAACACTTCAGCACTTCGATATACCGACAGTCAACTTGACACCGCTGAAGGGACTGCAGCACCGCCCAAATTTCGACGGAATCAAAGGCTTTCTCATAGTCCACATACGCCAGGCAAAGTGGCAAATTGTACTCTTCAGTCTTCTGTACAATCTGCCGCAGGGTATGTATGTGGTCTATGGTACTGAAGCCTTTTCGGAAACCGGCTTGTTCGGGAGGCTGGAAGTCGTCGAGTCTGCGTGCGAGACGATTCGTAATGACTCTCGAAAACAGCACGTAGACGCGGCTCAGAAGGGAAATCGGTCTGTAGTTCTTCAAGAGAGCGTTGTCGCCTTTCTTAAAGAACAAGACCACCGCACTTCTGCTCCGCGCCTCTAGAGTAGTGCCACCATGGAGGACGGAATTGAAGAGTTTCTGAAGGACTTCAAGTACCGGTGTTCCACCCGCTTTCAGTAGCTCCGCTGTAATTTCATCCTCGCCTGGGGCCCTGCCGTTTTTAAGGTGCTGGAGAGCCATTCTAATCTCGCTCAGACTGACGTCCGGGATATCATCGGAATAGTGTCGGATAAGACTTGCTCTTGGATCGTTACTCACACTTGCGTGTGGCTCCAACGATGATGTGTACAGCTGCCCATAGAACCTCTCAATCTCACTCAGAATCTCAGGTGTCCCGGAAACGATGTTGCCACACTCAGTCTTCAGCCTTGACAGTTGGCTCTTTCTGGCAGACAGATCTCTGGCAAAGACTTTGGAGCCCTGGTTCCGCTCGATCGCTTCTTTAATACGAGCAGTATTAAAGTTGGGTAAGTCTCGCCGCATGCATTTGGAGATCTGTCTGTTCAGTTGCCTGTATGCTGTCAAATCTGTTGACGATTGCAGCCTCATCTCCCGTCTAACAGCCATGAGATTAAGAGTGTGATCGGAGAGTTTTTGTGTTCTTCTGCGGCGGGTCTTGCAGAACTTAGCTCCGACCGCATGGACAATTTCCACGAGCTTGTCATTCATATCGTCCACTGCATTGCAATCTTGTAGGCACTGAAAGCGGTTGTGTAACTCGAGCTGAAAGTTTTCGGGATTCTGGATTAGAGCACGAGGGGGACGGAGCGTTGACTTCATTAGACGAGACCTCTCCAACTTAACGTTTAGGTTCAGTGTGCCTCTAACCATTCGGTGATCGCTGCCAGTTTTCACCCTTGCGATCACTGAGACATCACTGAACAGTTGGCGTCTGGTCGTCATAATGAAGTCAATCTCGTTTTTTGTCGAACCGTCGGGGCTCGACCAGGTCCACTTCCTGTGGGGCCGCTTCTGGAAGAAAGAGTTCATCATAAAGAGTCCCTCTTTCTCCATAAAGTCGGCCAGCTGCTGGCCCCTTCGGTTCCGTTGCCCTACTCCAAATTTCCCTAACTTCAGCTCACCGCTTTCTCTTGTGCCTAGTTTTGCGTTGAAGTCTCCCATCAACACCGTGTAGTGGGTTTTGGAGGAATGCATGGCTTTGGAAATATCCTCATACATTTCCTCCACCTCCTCATCGGAATGTGCCGAGGTTGGTGCGTAAACCTGTATGACCTTCAGCGAATACCGTTTGGTGATTCTGAGTATCAGGTACGCGACCCTCGTCGACACACTCCCAATCTTTACAACGTTGTTGACGAGAGACTTGTGGACGATAAATCCGACACCTCCTTGGGACAGATGGTGCCCTCCCGGTGATAGAACAAGTTGCCGGATTCGAGAATCACCGTGTCCTCCCCCCTCTCTTCGGACCTCGGATAATCCTATAATACTCCAGCGCAACTTGTCTATCTCTTCTTCCAGCTCCAGGATCTTCTCATCAGTCCTCAGTGTGCGTGCGTTAAATGTTGCCAGGTCGAGTCGTCGTAGGTGGCAACCGAACCTCCACCGGAGATTCTTAGCACCCCCTGCCCCGCCGTTACCATGGTCGCCACCGTAGCCAGGAATAGCGGGGCCGCCGGACACTGGGGGCCGTCTATTTGTGTAATTGTTCATGGGGGGTATATTGCCATAGTTGCCACGCTTGGCGAGCGGGTTGGCAACCGCAGTTTTTTTTTGTCGTACAGTTGCTGTTATCAGGAAGATGCTGCTGCCCATCTCCTGCCTGTTTCCCTCTGTCGCCTTTTACGACACCCACGGGAAGATATGGGGTAGTGGATATTCTTAACCGCCACTACACGGCAACACACACATATATGTATATATATAAATATATATATATATATATATATATATATATATATATATATATATATATATATATATATATATATATATATATATATATATATATATATATATATATATATATATATATATATATGTGTGTGTGTGTGTGTCTGTGTATATGTGTATGTATTTTAAAATTTTTATTTTTTTATTTTTATATTAAATTTATGTGCATAATATGTCTTCTACGTATGTGTGTGTCTCTAATGTACTTATACATAGAACTAATTATATATAGGTATATTGATGAGCAACGTTTAGTTTTAATTTATTATGGAAACGTATTTCATAAAATACACCCAGGCGGATCGTGCGTGTACGAGGGTTATCACAGAATCATCAGCGCTGTAGGTTACCTTGCAGCAGTACGCAGCATAACCTTTTCACTGGCTCGATACACACCCCATCACTTGTAATATTAATCTGCTAAATTTTAACTGTATATTATTTTATGTTTGTGATGTGTACAGTTCCAGTGAATAAAGGTCTTTCTTTCTTTCTTTCTTCTTTCTTTCTTAAAATATTGCTATGCTGACACCCATCATATTCAACTAAAGACTTCTCTTAATCACAGTTTTGTGTACACAGTTGTGTTAGTAAATTTGCTAAAATTGACAATTATGATAAATCATGCAGACAGTGGCCACTCATCTAGATATTTTAAGTCTGACATTTTTTGATGCTGCAACAATAAATATTTGATAGAATTATATCACAGAATAAATAATAGATTGGATTTAACTTGATAAGTTATGTACTTATTATTAGTTTGTTTAGCAGAGGGTGGATGGCGCTGTTATTATATTAAAACTATGAAAAGTAAAACTGTATCCTCTAGTACTCAGCCACAATAAGTTGAGGTGCGACTGGAGTAGCTCAATCGCACAACAAAGCCGTGAACATTTATATAATACTAGCTTGCCAGGCAGACGTTTTTCTGCCCTCATCGACGATCCTTTGTCATGTCCTATTAAAAATTGTTAAATTCGCAAAAATAAATTGTGTGTCACTACATAAAAAAACTATCCTATCTCTCAAGTTGGACCAAATTGCACACGGTGTGCAAATTTGATTACAATCGGTTAAGTACTCGTAGTTTGGGAGTCCATCGCGGACAAACAACTTTATTAGTAACGGGGGGCAAAATGTCACACTACCTTTTGTGTTTTATGTTAGATGGCACTGTCTTGAGAAACTGAAATGTAGATTGTCGGCGTACTTAAATTTATTACGCAACGGTTAAAACTAATTTTGGGCTTTATTTATAAATATTTTACTTATTTTAATAAAGCACATCAAACGTATGAAATGGAACAATTAAAATAATGAAAATATTTATCCCTCTTTTTTCGGAGTTCCGTAATTGGATAAAAAGTAGCCTATAAGTTGCCACGGGTCCCTTTCTACCAACACACAAAACTTCATAGAAAGCTGTTAAGTATTTTTTGCGTGAATCGTGAATACACAGATAGACAGACAGGCACACAAAAGTTCTAAAAACCACTAATTTGGCTTCAGTGCCCTTTATTTAGTTAACTTTGTTCGTAGTGGGAGATGACACCTACATACTCGTACTCGGAGTTGGATATGCTTCTGGCCCGCTCTCCATCCTAACGGACGGCTTGAGATGAAGGGTGGGTCCGAAGCTGTTAACTTATCTTCTCTTAGCTACGACCTTTAAGCTCACGTTATTTTTAACGTTATATCATTTTTTTGTTTCAACTTAGATCAGAAGTTAATATTTTAACAATTTTATATTATGCTGTATTAACCGGCTTCACACTATAACATGTTGTGATATGCTTGAGTACATCAAAAGTTCATTTATTTTATTTATGTTTGTCGAAAATTACCATAGACATAGATTTACATTTGTAGATAAGGTTTTACCTGCAACTTCATCTTGTAGAACCTTAACAAAAATGGAGATCGTATAAATTAAATTAGTGTTAAAGACTAATTCTTTTTTGGATTGAACATATCCCATATAATCAAATGGATGTCGGCCAACAAATGTAGTCACAATGAACATGTTGTTAAAAAATGCACATGTTCTGACATGTTTCAGTAAATTTTGAGAGTAATTGACGACAACAATTGGGATACTCGTGGTGGGCTTACTTTGCGCGAACAGTTTAACTATTGAAAAACCACTGTAAACTGAAATTTTTGCGATTATCTCGAAAACTATGTATAAAATAAAAATTTAAGATCTTTAAACTTTACTTAAAAAACGTTTTAACCAAAAGATCGCTTTATTTTTTAACATTAATAGTTTACTTGTAAAATGGTGTTTAAGTAAGGAAAATGTATGAAAATTTATTTTACATCAAATTTTTAAGAGATAGAAGATAGACCTTTTTTGTGTAAAAATTGTAAGTATATAAAAAAGTTTCGAACAAAACTTTTTTATATCTCTTATAGTTTAGGTGATAAGGTAATTATCAAAAAAAAAATATTCATTTTTAAGGATTTCGAGTTAGCAAAAAATCCTCCATTTTATATGGATAAAATATACCCTAGATCACTCAAGGTAGACCTTGAGTGATCTATGGATCTACCTTCTCACTCTCTATCTGTTTGTAGAGTTTGTTAGAATCGGTTCAGTGATTCCGAAGATTAAATCGGATAGAATGACAGATTAGATAAATAAAAATTGTTATTTACCAGCATAAAAATAGCCCTTTGAGCTCAATATGAAGCTGTTATTTCAATATTAGAAGAGAATTTATGGAAAACAGATGATATGTTTTTAGTGTCCCGTTACCTTTCTGTAATTTTATTGTTTAAAACTCATACTACAATTTCACGGTTACGGTATTACTGTTCTATGTTTACATCCATCTATTTATTACTGGATATAAAAGTTCTCTGCTGAACATATATCCCATAAAGGGGGCAATTTGCCATAGATGACACTAGACTTGTCAGGTGGGTCGGTTACAGTAGTTTATGATTATTTTGTGTCGCCGTCAGGAAGGTGCTACAGCCCCAATCTTGTTTCAATTTCTTTCTATCACTTTTTTTTATAAAATAAGGGTGACAAACCAGTTCACCTGATGGTAAGTGGTTACTGTGGCTCACAGACATCTACATCTATCCTCGATTACGAATCAAAATGCAGATGCGTTGTCACCCTTGAAGATTAAGATGGAATGCCTTGTTTCCAGTAAAAAGGGTCTCCGGTTCTCTACACTCACCATACAAAACACAGCAGCATTAAGCTACTATTTTTTGCTGGTATTCAGTGATAGCGTGGTCCTTCCCCGGTCAAGCCGACCCATTTGCTACAACTACACTGCTAATATAACTGCTGCATGGCTCTAACACGTATAATATACTACACAATAAATACAGTTTATATAATTTATAAATTATTCTAACCTTACATAAAGACCAAATAAAATTAAGTTTTCTACTACTTCGGTAGTATCCGACTCCACTTTTGTAGAGTCGCTAATAAATAAAAGTTAAAAAAAAACTTTTTACGCGTCTCAAAACGCAAAGCTTCTATCTGGGCCACTCTAATTTAACTCTGTCTTTGGCACTGACCGCAGGTAGAGCTTTAATTAAAGGATTACCCGTTTTTCCGCACGCTGCTCGTCGGATACGAATACGGATATAGTTCTATCGCCTGCGGATACGCCATTCAGTGGATACCTATATAATTCGAGATGAAACGGGTTCGTGGTTACGGTTAACCGGATGAAGGTGTACAGCCGTAGCGTATATTTTTTCGGATTTTATTTCGTTTCGTTCGCTCAATCGTATGCCTATCAATACGAATAAGGACTTAGATTTTTCATGTACATAGAATGGACCTACATTATCAAAATACTTGGTGAATGTGATAGTATGCTAATTAAGCTAATTTCCGTTCGCTTAAGAAGTCAAAATCTTTACTGGAATATTTTCTGTTCTCTCATTCAATCTCATTGTCCACCATTGATGATCAATCCTCGGCTACTAAGCCATGATAAGACGGGGACCCGTTCGAAGGGGAGTGGGGGAGTGCTCGTATACACCTGCATTAACTAAAAGAAATTTTCTTCCTCGCAAAACTTGCTTGTAAAATCGACTACCACCATTGATTTTTCCGGACCGATACGACTAAGGGACCTTCAAGAAAAAAGCCTGCTCTTTTTTAAAAGGCTGACAATGCATCTCCAATTCCCCTGGTGTGGCAGTCGTTCATGGGCGGCGGTAATCACTTACCATCAAGTGAGCCGTAATCTTGTTTTCCCCCTTTCCTATAAATAACCCTAACTACATATAAGTAGGTAAATGGAATTTGTCGTTACCAGTATAAAGAGACTTCAGCTCCCGGCACCAACCATACGTATGGCTATCATTTCACATCACAGCAGCATTGATCTGCTATTTTATGCTCGTATTGTGTGAGAGGATCGCTCTTCCCCCGGTAGTGAAGACCTATTCGTGCGATAATAATATCGCTGCAGCATGGCTCTACCACGTAATCCAGCACGTTATTTGGCTTCAGCATGGCTCTACCGTACCACGTATGGACCCGCATTGAGTTGTACCACAAAGAACCTAGACACTTATATTTTATTTATTTTTTATAGCTGTGTTAGCGCTGGAGTGCTTTTAGTTTCATAGAAAAGGAGCTACATGAGTTTATTATCATCATAACAGCCTATCAAAGTCTACTGCTAGACATTAGCCTATCCGTGAATTGCCTGAATCCCCCTCATTTGCCATAGGTGCCACTCGTGGCAGGCGGGTTGACAACCGCAGCTTTACTTATAGGATAGGGTGACAAACGAGATAATGGTAAGTAGTTGCTGTGGCCCACACCACATCTATCCTCGATTACGAATTAAAACACAGATGCGTTGTCACCTGTGAGGACTAAGATGGATTGCCTCGTTTCCATTCCATTCCAAAAGGGTCGCAGTTATTTATTTATATTAAATAAGTTGTTATCAATGAAGGAAGCTAGTGCCCAACTCTCTGTTAAGTTTTCATTCTGTCGACATTTACAGGTCATATGGGTACCATATGGTAGTGGATTACGCAGCTACACGGCTATATGAGTTTGAGCCTCAAGTAAAGTGAATGACAGCTACATAGTGCAATTTATGTATGTAAAACGCATTCATGATACAGAAGAAATTTCTATTGTGAGGCTACCTTCATGAAAAAAAGAAGAAAGGTCACTGATTTACCACGGGCTTGTATTTGAAAAATTGTAAGTAAAACATTACGCTTAAGCTTAAAAAACACGTGGTTAATCAGCAGTTAAAATTTCAACCAAATTTCCGTTGGTGCTGGCGAGTAGTTATTCAAAGTTTCTTTTTTTTGTGACGAGGGTGACAAACGAGCACACAATCCACCCAATGGTAAGCGGATGCTAAGGCCCATTGAAATCTACATTTATCCTTAATTAATAATTAAAATGCACGTAAAGTTGTTCGCATAGTGTGAAAATTAAAAAAAGGAAAAGGTAACTCAAAAACTACTGGTCAAACCTTAGTCAAATTTGTATGGAACCACATGAGAAACACCAGCTTTCAAATAAAAAACATCAAAATTGGTTCATCTAGAAAAAAGTTGTACAGTCGAATTGAGTACCTCCTACTTTTTGAAGTATTTTAAAAATTAAAACGCAGACTTCTAAAGCTGTCATGTGGAAATTATTTCATTTTTTTAATTCATTGAAATCGGCTTTTACGGCTAAGGAATAAATATCACATGTTCAAGGTACCAGTGTCTATTTAGAATAGTTGCATCAAAAACTTCATCCTCCATTTTCCTACCCTCTAATGTCGAAACTTCATAAACGAAATCCTCATAATATATTTATTTTTATTTTATAGGATAGGGTGACAAACGAGCACACAGTCCATCTGATGGTAAGTGGTCGCTGTGGCCCATAGACATCACATCTATCCTCGATTACGAATTAAAATACAGATGCGTTGTCACCCGTGAGGACTGAGATGGAATACCTCGTTTACAGTAAAAAGTGTCTCCGGTTCTCTACACTCTAAACACAGCAGCATTAAGCTACAACTTCCGCTGGTATTCTGTGAGAGCGTGGTCCTTCCCCGGTCGAGCCGACCCATTCGTGCTACAACTATACTACTAATATAACTGCAGCATATCTCTACCACGTAAATCATATATCATATCATAATCAAATAATATGATACCTCATGCGTAATGAATTATGTGTTGTGGAAGTAAGTATCCCTTCGTCTTCTCTTTTATGTTTGATTTGTTTTTATAATTCCGATAAATGCTGCAACAAAATTAACAGCCATTTTAATTAAATTACATTTTTTTTAAATTACATTTAGATACAAATTACATAGTGATGAAGATCTATAGTCTTTACAGGAAATGGTACCAACATGAAATCGTCTTTTAGAGACTCATACTTTATCCATTTACTTTTTTTACTTACTTAAGTAAGTGTAAGTATTCGTTACAAAAACGTAGTAAGTAAAAAACAGATAGGTATCCAAAAATTACCTAAACTAAATCGTAATAATATGTTCTATGCTATGAAACAAAAGTAAAAATATGATATAGTGTTACAACATTACGAATATATATATATATATATATATATATATATATATATATATATATATATATATATATATATTAATCGTTTAAGAAAAACTTTCTTCATGTCGTGGACAAACGAAGTGAGAACCGATCAGTGTTTTTCTACAACTTCTTCGAAGTCATCGTATCATCGTATAAGTATATTCGTAAAGAATTAATTTCTAATTAGAATGGCTAAAACATGTCAAACTAGAGACCTTTAAATCACAAAAGATATTATTATTTAAGTTGATTGAGCAAGTGGATGAGTTCGTGCATTTGGGATTTGGGATGTGTATTTAGCAGGGATGGTAGATATGATAAGGATATAGAACGACGAGTAAATGCAGGGAATAGAGTGAATGGAGCACTACACTCTATTATGAAGAATTAGAATGTGTCAAAAAAGGCACGTATGGTAATTCATAATGCTGTGTTAATTGCTACTTTAATGTATGGTGGTGAAAGTTGGGTATGATACCAGAGGTACGAAAATAGAATAAATGCCGTCGAAATGCGGTCTTTAAGGAATATGCTAAGAGTGATAAGAGAAAAATGTGGTATGCAAGATGATATTGTGACCAGGAAAGAAGGAAGAAAGGAATGCTTCGGTGGTTTGGTCACGTAGAAAGAATGAATGAGGAAAGAGTGACAAAGCAAATTTATATGGCAGATGTGAACTGCCGAGTCGGGAAGGGAAAAAAAGAAAGCTTATCGTCCAAATTGGCGATAAAAATCCAAAGTGAAAAATTGGCGAAAATGAGCCACATTAGAAGTACCCTTGACCGACGAGCATGTATGCATAGATATATGGATGTAAAGGAGGGGAAAGAGGTATGTCACGATCCTGCCAAATGGAAGTCTCTGGCTACCCCTCTGGGTGACAGGCGTGAGTGTTTATGTTTTATATGTTATTATATATAATATTAAAATAGGACATATCAAAATCCACACAAACCAAAATAAAATACGGGTATAGTTAATTAATTAAATTATTCAAAACAGAACTAACTAATTCCAGGTTGGTCTAATCAACTCGTAATGAAACAAACTCGGTACAGCGGCCGGTTCACCGCAAATTTATTAAACTGCGCCGACTACAGCTTCTCTGTCCTATGCTACAGCTTTGCTAAGTAAATAGAACCTGTCAGTTTCAACAAGCTAATTTATCTAACTAGTTTGACTAAAATATTGTTAAAGTTTAAAATTTATTTTTTTAGTTTGATTTTGGAATGTGTTTTATCACGTAAGAAAATATGCCGCCATTTCAAATATTGTTTTTCATCGAAACTTTAAAGAATTTGTAAGAACTAAATTTACGGATTCTATCGCGTTTAATTAATTACTATTACTTATTTTTAGTTCCCAACGTCCCGACGACGAATTTTTTTTAATTTTTGGTCCGATTTACGCATAAAAAAATAATATTCAAAAACTGAAGGTAGGCGGGCTAACAATGACATTGGGATGTCAAACATCTCAGCCCCCCCGTGACCATGGGTGCTGTAAAGCACCCGAAACGTCGGGAATTAAAATAATAAGTAAAAGTAATTAATTAAACGCGATAGAATCCGTAAATTTAGTTTTATTCAATGTGTAGTGTTCGCGTAAATTTAAGAAATCATTATATTATACAATTTGTAAGAAGTTTCGTGAAGCGAGACATAAACCGTTTCTTTCTGTAATTGCACTATCTATTACACCAAAATTCCTCTACAGAAGACCAGCAAAACCCAAAACGACCCTGTGCTGTTGAGAACGGACGTTCTGAGAACGTTGTCAAAGCCAAAGTCGAAAACTTAAGAAAAGGAAAAAAAAGAGACAAAAAATATTATCGCACGAAATATAGATTCCAACTAAGACTCAATCCTATCTATCTGTCTATCTAGACCTCAAACTAGCACGACATGGCAAGACAGTACATGCGTCAACCATGCGCTGCAGCTTAGGAGGCTTGTTTTATTAGAATGCTTGCAGTCTCGATACGTTGGTAGAAGACCTAATAATGTGTAATTTACAGATTAAAAAAAAAATAGATTGCTCCTCAATATATATTTTTTTAATCTATAAATAACACATTTCCAATCAAATTATTTATTTTCAATACAAGTGTACTTGTAATTGGTCTTTAATTAAAATTGTGCTAACAAATTAGGTAGGCCCTTTTCAGGCACTGCAAAGGCAGGGATACTGCATATAGATAAAATATACTTAGAAGCTAGATAAATTTAAAAATACATAATAGTGTTAGTTTTTGTTATTTAAATACTCCTCCACTGAGTAGAAGGGATTTTGTTTTAAATATTTACTGAAGCATGATTGAAATTTGGTTAATTATGCTATTTTTTATTTCCTGGGGTAATTTACTATAATTTATTACTGTCATACTAGCGATCCGCCGCGACAATGTATGGGTTATTTCTGGATCTGGACAACAGCGCCATCTATTAGGTCCTATTGAGTTCTTAAACCATGCAGGGACCCACTCAAAAACACACAAAAAGATTTATCAACATCGGTCGAGCCATTTTCAAGTTTTTGCGAGACTAATAGACAGCAATTAATTTTTATATATACAAATAGTAGGGGCTTGTATTTAACATTTTTGTTCGCGACTGTGGTAGGTACAATTTATTTTTATAACGTGTAATATGTTATGTGTATCTTTAATGTTATTGAAAATATTACAATTTTTATGGACAAACAGGCATAGATCGTAAATTCTCGTACATGGAAAAATAAGAATATTTAGTTCTTTGAAATATGGTCTACAGCTGGTAGTGTTATTTATCTGGGCTAGTTAGTATACTAACGCACTTTTTCTGGGTAATAAATAGCTCCTGCAAATCGCGCTACTTCTCCACAACGTAACTCCGTAACATTTTAGGTCTTCTACCAGCGTGTACAAGTCAGTGATTAACTATTACCCTACTTAATGTGGTAAGTGATGATGCCACCGAAGATGGTGAAATGCTCTAACATAATTTAAAAAAAATCCTTTCACATTTGCCTCTAAGACTAGGTGTCCCACATTGTAATGTTATAGAAAGGCATATTACTCAGATATTTTTCTGTACGTATGATGAACGAGAAAAAAGCCCGTTTGGTTGAAATGCGTGGTATATCGACAATTAAGGGGTGGGGATTGTCCAATGGTGGAAGAGAGAAGGGGAATTTAAGTTTTTTTTGTAAATCCTGCGCACACTTTCCAAATTGTATCTGTGCTCGAGACTGGTAACATTGGCTTTAAATAGATTCAGCCTTTCCATTGATTCCAAAGTTTTATTTTTGTGAAAGAAGTTAAGACTTCGCCCATAGTTTATCAATAGACTCTATTGGATTGTAAAGCAAAAATACTCGGTGATACGCATTAAATTTTTCAAAACGTATTGCGTACTGTCTCCAGCAGCGCCCTGCTTCTTGTCTCGAACCTAGTTCGGGATCAATGTTCCCGACTTCATAAGAGATATAGACTAGCCCTTATCCAATCTAAATCTAAACCCATTGGACTACACATTGTGGTCACTGCTCGAGGACATGGTCTGTCCAAAACGTTACTCCGTCATTGAGTTTTTCAAGAAATCTTCACAGCTAAAAGCAGCTACATTCCCTATAGAAACAGTGTGCAAATCCATACACTCCTGGCCAGAGAGATTCCAAACATGTATCAAAGCCATAGGCACAATATACGTTATAATACTTTGATTTTTTTTAATCACTTACACTTCTATAAATATCTATACATAAACTTTATTAATATCACACTGATGATATATATGTCTGGAAAAAAAATAGGGTGTAACATGTGAATGGAATGGTATATGGCACTGATATTTTACAACTTTTTTGATTTTTCATTATTATATTAGTTAGAAGCTATTGGCAATAATGAACTAAATAAAAAAATCCTTTTAATAAGTTTATACTTATTTATCATTATTTGTTGGGAATACTGCGCTCGATGTTGTTGACAAGTATGAGTACCTGAAGCAAAATGTCCGGTAAGGAGTCCAACTGCGACTTGACGGTCCAAAGATGAATCCAACTCAGTCGTAGCCCAACTAGATGGAGTAACGATGTCACCCTGGAGGTAGGGTTCCTATCACACCGTCTCATCCAGTAGACACGTTTTATGAGGCAACACTTCAAAATGATGTTAAATCTTCAACCCCACACAGGTTGAATACCCAGACAGGTCACTTGATAACTGAAGTGAAAGGTAAGGTCTTGTAAATTTAGTTAAATTTTAACAGTAAATCGCTTAAACTTTAAATCTTTCTTACTTCGGGATAGGTTCATGTCCAACAGTGGTCTACTTACGAGTTGACGAGAATTAAAGAAAGCCCATAACACTATAATCTCTAATCTTTACTCTCTACGTGAGAAAAGAACCAATTCTTTCTCATTCTGAAATGATTTCAACGCGCGGACTATATGGAAGGATTATTTCTGCAACAACTCTAATATATCATCATGTGTGCAGAGACTATATATAACCTATTGTATATCATAAGATTCAACTGAAGTACACTTGTGATGTCAAATACTTAAAGTTATAGATAATAAAATAAAATAATTATAATTACATAATATTACAATAAATATTGTTAGTGTTACCTTACAGCCTTGAACGAATGTGGTTAATTCGTTCAAGCTTACATCCTATTAAAAGTCCAGTGTTGAACAAATGCCTCCTACATAGATTGCCTCATAGGGATTGCTATAGTTACCAGCCGTGGCTACCGCATTTTTTAATTTTTTGTTGTCATTAGGTCACGCCTTTGCCCATGCAAGAGACCCGACGGTATCACTTTTGTCTCTTGTGAGAGAGGTAAAGCAATAGTGTGGGATGCTACTTGCGCCGACACTTTGGTGGCCTTTCATCTAAAAGGTACCTCGATTAGAGCCGGGACGGCATCACAGGCAGCTGAATTAAGTAAATGGAGCAAATATGAGTCTCTGCGTGTGAGTGATGACTTCATATTTGTGCCATTTACTGTACAGACTATCGGTGCGTGGGGTCCACGTGCGGTGAAGTTCCTAAAGAAACTGTATCCGTGACTGGTCGTCGCTGCTGATGATGGGAGGGCTGGTTCTTTGGTGTTTCTCGCTCAAAGGCTAAGAATAGCCGTTCAGCGATTAAACGCAGCCAACGTTCTTGGCACGATACCACGGCGAGTAGGACTGTATAAAGTTTTAGTTTTTAGTTTGAGTTTTTCTTTATTATAGTTTTTTTTTTTTAAATATTGTGTGTAACCTTTTAGTTGGATTTAATTTTATCCCTTTGAGTAAATTTAGAAAAATCACAAGCTTAAAGTTTAGAATGTTGTCTAGTTACGTTTAAACCTTCATCCCTTATTTTTTCCACCCTTAGGAGTGAAATTTAGTCTCCAAATGATTATGACAATTCCTGAATATAACCTCTCTAGTGTCAGTTTAAAAATGGAAGAAATATCGTATTACATAATGCAAAAACATACATACATTCGATTTGAAAGTTCCCTATTTTAAAGTCGGCTAAAAAAGGAAGGATTTTCTTTTATGGAATAGGGGTGACAAATGAGCTCACAGACCACCTGATTGTAAGTATATGCTGTGTCCCAAACACATCTACATTTATTTTCAATTAAGAATTAAAATGCAGATGTGTTCTCACCCTTGTGGACTGAAATGGAATGCCTCGTTTTCAGTCAAAACGGTCTCCGGTTCTCTATACTCACCATACGAAACACAGCAGCATTAAGCTGCTATTTCAAGATGGTATTATGTTAGAATGTGGTCCTACTCCGTTCGAGCCGACCCATTCGTGTTGCAATCACTCTACCACGATCTTAATATTAAATATCGCTCCATGCATATTGACATGATATAAATTTCTTTCTTTTATATAAAAATAAAAAACACTCTTTTACTGTTATAAAACTCGCCATAGTTTTATGAATTAATATGAATTGTCCAAAATACATTCAACACACAATTTTTATTAGAATTTAAACCGATGTCTCCATCAATCACCTCGTACCAATACATATCCCAAGTCGTTGATTACAGCGCCGCGTAGACCACATAAATTGACCAACTCCCCGGATACATTTACCGTGTACCCATTGAAGGGCGATCATCTGTGCAAGGGAGGGTGGTGGTTCCAGGGTGGCAATTATTGAGCAAATGTAATAGCGGCATTGTGATAGAGGGCTGTGCTCAGACGTGGAGCAGCGTTGATTAGTGCACATGGACAGAATGGAGTCGCTACATTAATATAATAATATTCATTTTGTAAACTAATACTTTCTTATTTTAATGTATACAATAGTAAGAAAAGATTACATATATATTCATTATACTTAACATATATATCACTCATAGCATAACATATATATATATATATATATATAGAAATATATATATATATACATACATATACATAGATATATATATATACATATTTATTTTATTATTTATTTACACTTTATTGCACCTTAATAAAAGGATTACAAAGGGCGTACTTAATGCCATTAGGGATTCTCTTTCATTCTCTCCCAGTCAACCCGGGACGTGCGGAATTTATGTCATAGGTGACAAAATAAAATGAACAATAGAGTAAATCAAGGAATAAACTACTGATAAACTTAAAAATAAACTAATATAAACTAATATATATATATATATATATATATATATATATATATATAAAATAAACTTATATACTATAAAATATACTACAGACAATATATTATATTTACATACAAACACATAGATACATAAAATACATATTTTAAATACAAATAGGTATATAACATAAATCTATAAATAAAATAATAACAAAGGTAACCAAATTTACCATATTAACTATCATCTAATATTTTCATAAAATGCTTATGTACTGATCTTTTAAAGACAGTCTTATTAGATGTTTTTCTGACGTCGTCGGGCAAGGAGTTCCAGAGCAGTGCAACCTGAATGGTGAAGGATTTACCATCAAAATTACTAAAATGTAGTGGGATACTTAGTTTGTTATTATATGAGGAACGCAGAGTGATATCATGCGTTAAAGAAATAAATTGAAATTTCTTCTTGAGATAAGAAGGAGTGGATGGATCATTTAGGCTAGAGAAGAGAACAAGCAAAAATTTTAGAGTCACGCCTCTATAATAGTGAGCCATTTAAGGCGAGAGCGATAGTGAGATATACATATATAGACATTATAAACACGTCCTCCATTCTTGAGAAAGAGCTGAAGCAAGGACGAATCCACCACACTGGTCCAATAGCAGGGTTCATTTGTCGCATTTTTTATCAAGCTGCTTATATTACAATGTTCTTCCTCACCGCTGAGCATATGTTAAAAGCAATTCACTTGCTTGTGTACAATAACATTTTAATGCTTTGCCGTCTAAGCCTCTGACCATTGCTCTTATTCAAGTTGGCATGAATATTATGATGACTGAAGTACCGAAATATTACCGTCAGCAACTCAGAACAATGAAGCAATAAAATATACCACTTATTTATGTAATAATTCTCTGTGTTTTAATGATGTGCAATAATAATAAACAGTTTCCATTCTAAAGTGACCTTACTATAAAATACTACTACTTTTATTTCTAGTATAAGAGTAACTATAAATACATAAAAATTAAAATAATAAGCTGTTGATAAAGTATATTTAAAAAAATATTTCATAAATATTTAGTATTTTTCATCTTCAATGCAACTCCTGTTCTTGATTATATTTGCGACGAGCTTCGAACACGCCCCTTTCCATCCCCTATTATATTAACGGCCTAAGTAGAAACGTCGTAATGTATTTTCATTTTCAATTTATTTTAAAACTTATTGCCTTTATATAAAATAAATATTTAAACAAAGCAGTTTATATTATGTAAGCTCATATTTCCGATCTGTTTCGATTTGTCTATAAAATAATACACTTTGAGCTTTGTCTGAGAGTCATTGAAAAGCAAGTGATGTTTTAGCATTCAATGAATTTAATTAATTAAAATTTGCTTTTTGGTGATTACAAAATTTTGTTTGGTTAAAAACGACTGACCGTTAAAAATAAATATAGGTATGGTACGCCAGGTGTATTGTTTTATAAGGAACTTTTTCTGCTTTGATGTAAACATTGGTCAGCTATCAGTTCATTTGAACTTTTATGGCGTGCAAGTAGTTAATTGAATAGGCGTGAGTAATATCACTCTTAGCCTATATTTTGATATACTTATATATATATATATATATATATATATATATATATATATATATATTTAAACTGATACTGATAAAATTTGTCTTATCTATGCATTGAATTTTAATATCGGATACTCATATATTGAATCTATATATTTTAATAAGTATATGTGTATCGATTTAGATCTATGTGATTATGTAACTTTGTAAGGAAGTCAAAACCTACTCAGTAATATACTTACGTTTATGTAATTTCAGCTGGTTTTGGTTTGCTTAGATTTAAACATATACTGTAATATTTTTGTATGTTAATATATGTGATACTCTGAAATGACAGTTCAAGTTTTGTCTCACTTTCGTATTTAATCAAGTTTTATTTTAATTGACAGATAACTTTTTCTGACGATTAAAAAATCGGCGACTTTTCGAAATTCGAATCAGAGTCAGTTGTATCAATAAAATGGTTTCACTTTTATATTCAGTCAGGTTATATGTAATTTATTTATTGAATAACTTTTACCTGACGATTGAAAAATCGGTGACTTTTCGAAACTGAACATAGGCCCCCCTAATAGGTAACAAAGGGGGATTTTTCTATAGTTACCACTTTCAACAGCGTAAAACAAGTTAAGCAGTTTAAAAAAAAACAGTTTTTTTTTATTTTCAGTTGGTATTAGTTTGTGGGAAATTAAAAATTTAATTTTTTCTACGGCCTGCAGCAATCGTACTGTAGTTCTAACGAATCTTTTGAAACTACTGAAACGTTCGTAGTCGGGTACACTCCAAGACTCTTTTCTTATTAGCGTATTTACGCTTTTCGGTGATTTTTCCTCACCCGTTTCTATTTTTTCTTTCATGTCTACTTGTGTAGGCCATGAATCAGGACTTAGCCCGAGGAAATCTGGTCCTTGAAACTAACGATGATTTTCATCAAAGGTGGAAAGAAAACTTCTAGTGGCGTCATCTGCCACGTTATATACTGCCCATCTCTTGATTTGATTCCCTCTGTCGCCTTCTTACGACACCTACGGAATGATATGGGGTAGTTATATATATATATATATATATATATATATATATATACTTACAAGCTCTCGAAATGTCGATAAGAAGTTTTATACATGTTTTTTTTTAAAATCTACCACCGTTTCAGTATGTGATTCTTCCTACTGTAAAATGAACTATTAGAAAAAAAAGATAAAAAATATTTGCTAAAAAGTACCACAAAATTAACTTAGCCTATTACTTCTTAAAAAAGCGAAGCTATTTTTACACTTTTATTAATTTGGACTTAAAACATATAGCAACAACATGTTTAATATAAAAACCCTTTAAACTAAAATTTTACCTTTCTCTATTCACTTCATTTTATAAACTTTAATAAGTATTTGAACTACATTATAAACGGTATCAAAGTTATTCTATATATGATTCAAAATAAAATCTATAAGTATATAATATAAAAAAATATTTCATATCTCTTCACTAAAAAGTTATCTAATGTTAAATTATTATTTAATTATTTTATTATCATCACCATCACGATCATCATTACAGTTTACGTCGTACAGTCACCAGCATCGTTTATTGAAGAGGGCGATACTAATCGTATACAGAAAGGGAGCAAACGAGCACGCCCTGATGGTAATTGACTACCACCGCCCATGAACGAATGCAACACCGTGGGAATTGCATATGCATTTTCGGCTTTTTAAAAAAGAATAGGCTTTCTTCTTGAAGGTCCCTAAGTCGTATCGGTCAGGAAAAATCGCTGGTGGTAGTCAGTTCCACAAGGAAATTGTGCGAGGAAGAAACCTTTTTGTAAATCGCACAGGAGTGGATCGCCAGTTATCCAGGAGGTAAGGATGGAACAACTGACTTGAATCGAACTTGAAGAAATCGAATTTAAGGTAATAACTTAAAAAAAACACTTTCAATAAGAATTACATGTAATCTATATTGAATAAAAATATTCTTATTCTATTCTAACAGTAACATTAAATATTTATTTTATGAAAAAAAAAAAAAAAAAAATATATATATATATTAATATATATATATTATCTGCTAATACCCAACACACAGGTCAGGTAGGCAGGTAATCGCAGAGCCGACCCCTTTGCATTTGTAGTACTTTTTTTTATAGAATACGGGTGACAAACGAGCACACAGTACCTGATGATAAGTGGATGCTGTCGTCCATAGACATCTACAATTATCTTCGGTTAAGAATCAAAACCCAGATGCATTGTCACCTCTGAGGACGGAATGCCTCATTTCCAGTAAAAAAGAGTCTCCGGATCTCTAAGCTCATCATACGAAATAAGCTGCTGTTTTACACTGGTGTTCCGTGAGGGCGTGGTCCTTCCCAGGTCGTGCTAGCCTATTCATGCTACAACCGTAATATAGCTGCAGCGTGGCTCTACCAGGTACCAAAATTCTATTATTATACATACCAAAATGTTAATATCATCAGAATTTGGCCTTAGCGTTTCTGCGGGGTTAACCAAATTGACTTTCTACAATCGTCAACGCTTATATATAACTATAAAATTAAATAGAAATGACATAACGTTATTTTTATAATACTCTGTTGGCGTTAACCATTGCAGAAATAACTTGATTAACCCCGATGTAAAGAAATTCCAACATAAGTTGATCCTCAGAGACGTATGTTGATTAGCAGGTTAGAACACACAAGAGCGGTTGACATCTCGAAATAATGTATAACTCTCCCTATATTTCCCTTGGCTTATGGTGGTCTATAGTTCTTCTTCTTCGTGACAGCAAAGGAACACTGGCTGGTCATGGGCATTTCTCATTGTATCCGTTACCGTTACGGCCTATTAAATTCCGCACTGCCTCGTTGGTCTAGCGGTTGTAGTAGTGCGACTGCTGATCATGAGGGCCTGGGTTCAAATCCCGGGTCGGGCCAAAAAATCAATTATTGAGTTTCTCTGTCAAGAAATTCTCAGTAGCTGCACGGAGTCAGGAAGTTGGCGGTGTCTTACCCCCGTGCCTCGGAAAGCACGTAAAGCCGTTGGTCCTGCGCCTGATCTCTCTCCGGTCGTATCGGTTTACCGTCCCATCGGATTATGAGAGTGAGGGAATAGAGAGTGCACCTGTGCTTACGCATACACTTGGGCACTATAATCCTGTCCTGCGCCGTTGGCTAGCCTCCGTTGAGGCAGGCCGCCGTGGCCGAAAATCGGTCTGAAGGACATTATTAAAGTCCACTGATGAACGAAGGCCTCTCCCATAATTGCCTCACAGGGAGATATCAGCCATAGCTGTCACGCTTGGCAAGCCGGTTGGCAACCATAGTTTTTTGTTTTTAGTCGTTATAAGGAAGACGCTACTACCATATCCTGATTTGATTCCCTCTGTCGTCTCTTACGACACCCACGGGATGATACGGGGTAGTGGATATCCTTACACTGTCACCTTTATACAAGGTATAAATCTCTCAAACATTAACTTTTAAATTTTTTAAACAGTCTCATTGTATTTTTATAGAATAAGGGTGACAAACGAGCACACAGTCCACCTGATGGTAAGGTGATGCTGTGGCCCATAGACATCTATATTTATCCTCGATTAAGAATCTAAACGCAGATGCGTTGACACCCCTGAGCACTAAGATGGAATGCCTCATTTCTAGTAAAAAAGGATCTCCGGATCTCTACACACACCATACGATACACAGCAGTATTAAAGCTGCTATTTTACGCTGGTATTCTGTGAGAGCGTGGTCCTTCCCCGGTCGAGCCGACCCATTCGTGCTACAACCATAATATAGCTGCAGCGTGGCTCTACCACATATAAAATATAAATAGACATACTTATAAATCTTTTATAATCCTTAATTGTCACGTTTGTTTGTGGTGGAATGTCGCTCGCAGTACCAGATGTTTAACAGCCTTAACACTGCTTCCCGTCACGGTTCTGGGTATTATACGTATTTTTACCCAGAGAGATAGAGATAGAGAGAAATTTCATTACCATCTTTTGGAAACCTTAGAATCTTTGTTTCATATTCTCGTTTCTTACGTCACCAAAAGGACGCAATGGTGTGATGGATCCTCCCACGTCACACGGACTTCTAATTATGGAGATATACACTCTAGCTACTTCAGCGCTGTTGTGAAGAGTTTTTGAGCTGTTATTTACTGCTTACAGATGGACACTTTTCAACTATTCTACTATGGGAGTTGTTATCCTTACCTTTAAACTCCATACTTCTAATGATTTATTTGTAGTCGCTTATTATACGGCATATGCTTATGGGGAGAGTAGGAGCATAAATATGACTTCTCTAGAAGACTTACGTTGTTTTGTGGTTATATAAAGAAATTTTCTCAAGGATAACCAAAATTCAATTGTTGCCATAATGCATTACTCCATTTTCTAAATCTTGAAAAAAAAATGTAATAATCGAATTGGTTCCGCTACAATTATTCAGTTAAGTATTTCCCGCCACTGATTATTCCTTCATTTTAATTTTCATGACGGTTACATTTGAAATAGTTTGCATTGTACCAAAAACAATTTCTTGTGGAGGCTTTATTGTCCGAATGTTCATTCTGTGGCTGCGAGTGAACAATGGCGGGGCGCGTTACTTGTATTGCTAAGAGGTTCTATTGTTTAATGCCACAATTAGCTGTGAATTCTGCTTCGGATGAAAGAAACTGACCAAGTCGCCGACCGGCTTTTGTACTTCGACTAACATATTTTGATAGTTGTGATTTCACTACACTAAAACCTTTTCTTTGTTACTATAGTATTTTCAAGACTGTTAACACCTTCTTAACCGAACTTTCATTTACGACTTATGAGGAGTAATAAGGAAGGGTAGGAAAAATTTAAGTAGAATATACGAGGGGCGTTCTATGTATTCTCGGTAAAGGTTTGTTAGAAAAAAGATGAAATTACGAAATATTTTTTAATTTTCAATATAGTCTCCCATGACATCAATATGTTCGTGGAAAAAGCTATTCTTTCCTTTGACAAAATATTCTTCGTCTTGGCCTACAAATTCTCAATTACCGCGAACTTGAGCTCATTCGTCAGCAAATCGCCTTCCTGAAGGTTTTTTTTTAAAGTTTGGGAATAAAAATTTGTCACTAGATCTGGGTTGTATGGTGAGTGGTTAATTTCCTGAAACATGCAGTTTCGTACAGCAGCTTTGAAGGGAGGCGCCGTGTGAACCGGTACATTGTCATGAAGATACAGCACTCTCTTGATCAGCTTTCCTCTTTTTGGCTAATTAATTGTTCCGTAAGTCAAAAGAGAAATATTTGTTAGGGAACATTTTTAATTTTGAAACGATTAATAGAAACTATAGATACTAAATAAGAATTAAAAATAAGTAAAATTATTATAATATTCTATATTCACTTTTTTCGTAATAAAAATACTGATAACACTCGCTCCTATATTTAAAGAGTATTTTAATTAAATAAAAGTAGAATTATATGTTAAAACGCAAAAATTTTCTTTACCATATATAAGACATATGAGAATAATTTTGAATAACACAAAATGTTTCCATGTTTTATCATAAAAAAATCTGTGTTATTAATTTATAATATGGATCAATGACACAGATTTTTTAGGCATAATGGTTGTTGATATAAAAATATAAGGCCGAGATATATTAAATTATTAAAAATGTTTTTTTTTTCAATCTAATACAATGTTCCTTTATGTTAAGCTGGCATTTTCTGTTTCCTGATATAAAGGATGTTGAAGATATTTTTAACTTTTATTAAAATTATTTCCATTAATGTTAAAATATCAAAACAATTGATCTGTCGTATTTTTATTTAGACGGAAGCACAGAAGACGACCGGTACTGTCCGAATAATGCACTCCGAAATGCATCGCGTCCAATGAAATGGACTGTAATGGAGTAAACATATGATCGTGTATTATATCATAAAAAAAACTTTTAATTAATTATTATTACGGTTAATTAAATAATTCATTTCGCAGGCTATTATAAGCTTTTATGACTAGGGAGCTGACACACGTAATAAGCACAGAAAAACGAAGTCATATATTTATTAAACTTTGACGTAGCTTCAAGGCCGATTAAAATGTGGAAATTTATTTTAACCATTTCTTCTTTTACTTTCTTTTTATTAAACTTTAACAGACCATCTTTACCTACAAAATAAATTTCATAATTTTTGGAAATGTTATAGATATAATGAAAAACTACTCGTACGTTCCTATTTTAAAGACATATTGTGTATCTAAATATCTATATTTTTGACTTCCTCGAGATATACGCACGCACACACATTACCGCAACGATATGGAGTGAGCGGCCGTATGAAACAGACTTTGATTATAAACTTGTCAAGTATACTTATTACTACTATACTATACTTGTTAATAATAAGTTGTCTTGATAAGTATATAATCAAAGGAAACAAATTACAATTTTTAAAATACCTACCCGCGCCGCGTATCGGCACTTCACAATTCTCTTAACGTCAACCGTAAAAGATTTACACCGGCATCGAGCAGTACTGAGATCAGTCCACTTGCAAAGAGCGATGACTAAGGCAAATATTCTTCAAAGTGAGAGGCCCATCAACAGCATTAAAGCAAGAAGAAGATTAGGTTTTAAGTAATGCTTCACGTACAGCTGAATTCTTGAAACCATGTTTCGGCATGAAACGCCATGTTCGGCAGTAGACTTAAAAAGTTGTAGATGTAATGGGTGTTAATTACACCTATCATGTATATTTTTCCCATCGACTTATATATTACTAGCGTATTTTCTCACTGTTGTTATCCACTGTAAATCTACGTCCGGCTTAGTCATATTAATATACGCGTAGGTACTAAAATAATGTTCAATTTAGCGAACACTATGCCGGTCTGTACTTCAACACCGCGCCGCTCCGGTGAGACTAGGTAGGGCTGACTAGTTTCGCGATATATATCGGGATTTTTTAAAAGAAAATTCTGGAAATTATATCTGTTTCTATTACAACAATTTTACTGACTATGCATAGATTAAAGACCGAGCGGCACCGATGAAGCACAGTTCAATTGTTTGTAATCTATTTACTTTAATTAAAACATTAAAATACTTTACAGAATTTTCTACTATAACAGCAATTAAGACGCACTCGTATGGTCTCAAATTGTTAATTGTACTAATTTTTATTATAACGTCCTTATATAATTGAAACATAAAAATGATTTTAACGGGTTTATATCTAATTAAAATTTAATCAATTTTTAAGTTATACACTGAAACTCTATATTATTTATAGAAAATAATTTTATTTAGTTACAAAAAATAAATAAAAATAAATCAAACTGAAAGTAGTTGGCTCTTGAACTATTTCCTTTATCTAACGCAAAACTTATCGTTCTCCCTTTACGACTGAAAGATATCAATAACATTTAAATTTATTGAAGTTTTAATCAAATTTTAATCCGCAATTCGCCTACCAGTGTTCGACTACTAACTAGCCTGCATGGCGTGTCAATTGTGATGGTAGGGGCCTTCGTATAGTATCTATTACTGAACTGTTACCAGTTGATGAAGAAGAAAAATTAAAATAAAAGAAAAAAATTGCATACAAATTTTACTTGCAGGCTCGTCCCTACACGAACTACATGAACCAAACCAAAACGAAATGAAAGATATTCAACAGTTTTCGGAGTGAGAAGTGTTGAAATTGAAAAAATATAGACTAACGAATAAAAACCAATCCCACAATTCGGATGCGTTCACATAGAAAATTAAAATAGAAACGAACTATTGTGCTGGCATCCCTACGCCCAAAATACGTCTATTTCACGTTCACCTACACTCCATTGTTTATTAAGCCAAAAAAGTTTCCATATTTCCATTGTTGTGCTCCTTTGTTTTATGGAATGCAAAGCCTTTGGACGGCCGGTTGTTATACAAATTGGGAGGGAGTTATATTGGCGTTCATTTATGTACTCGCAGATACGTGTATTGTTATCAGCATGAGTAGTTTTGCATTGTGATAAACTTGTTCATATAATTACTAATCTATACAAATAAATAAAATTGAAGTGTCGGTATGTAATGTCAAAATAACAGCCTTTCACTAAATGCATATGAAAGTATATATGGTACTTATAACAATTTTTTTTAATTTCTTTTTGTCTGTCCGTTCGTCTGTCAGTCAGTCTGTCTCTGTTTGTTCCGGCTAATCTCCGAAATGGCTGAACCCATTTTGATGAGACTTTCACTGGCAGATAGCTGATGTTATAAGGAGTAACTTAGACTACTTTTATTTAAAAGAAATGAGTTTCGGCGCATAAAAAACTAAAACCCATTAAATACAATCGTAATGAATTCCAAGCGGGAGAAGTTGCGAGGAACAGTTAGTATCCAATATATCACTAACCAAAGAGAAAAAGTAAGGTGATGATCTTTTTAATTCTAGCAGTCGCTTCTCTGTGAGCCATTTTTTCTTTATTGTAACAACCATAGACTTAGCATAGTAATTCTAAATGGTAAACACCAACTTAAGACCTATTTTTTTAATCTGTCAGGCTGGTCAGACGTCAAATGCCAAAGATACCTATTAGTGAACTGAAATTGTACTCATCAACACAAAGGAGACGGTCCAAAATTGTATGAAGCGTAGGCCTGGTTTTGTACAAGCGGGGCAATAAGTTATAACAATATATTGTACCACTTTTGGTCATTCAAGTCCTCGAATTAGCGTTTATTTCAGTGGTATTAATATTTTATTCTTACCAAAAACTGCAACACTAATAGCGAATTGATGTTGTTTAGACATTAGCTGTCAACTGTCATTAGGTTATTGACAGATATTTGAATTCTGAAATGCTGTGTTATTCTTATCACTTATAGCCTATCAGATGGATTTATTATGGTACAATGGCTAAAATGTATCGAAACTAGTTCGAAGGAGGGCAAAAAAGGTTGTATTTTTTGATAGAACAAGATGTCCGATATCAACGAAATCAAAATCTCACGTATGCTATATATGCTGTATATCGTGAAGTCCGAGCCGCCGAAAAGCCGAGTCACGCAAGTAGTAGCAGATCCAAAGTCCGAATAAAAAAAAACAAATTGCCAAAGGAATCCAAAAGAAGCACAATAGCTATTTAAATCGTTATTACTGCAAAGGTACCTATGCTTTTAATATTAAAACTAAAAATACACGTCATGAACCATTTCTCGAGAGGTTAAATAATCGAAATAAAATATTAATAGTTACATTAACAACTTGTTCTTATGTGAACATTTACCATGACTTAAAAAGGTAGGAGTCGTAGAGAAGTCCTTAACTCGAGTGCATGCTTTTTTGGTAACGCAGTATCTTTGTCAATTGTGAACCAATTTTAATTATCTTTTTCCTTATTAGATTAGATTTAGGGGTAGTTTCAAATTAAAATTAAAATAAAAAATTTGTCCAATCAAAAAGTTTAAAAAAATTGTTCTATTATAGAAAAATATAATATTTTTATGTGTTCGTTGTAATTTTATGCGTTGCCATTGCGGTAAAACTTTGTTAACTTATAGCTTGCGCAAGTGCGAGGGCTATAAGCATAGTACAATTAATTTACAACAGATGGCGCGTATATCATACCAAGCAATAAGCATAGTACAATTAATTTACAACAGATGGCGCGTATCATACCGACAAATTTATTTGAAAGTTAAATATCATTCAATTTTAATGAATGTATTACTTATCAATCCTAATTAAACAATAAAACTCTTCCAAATTTAAGACAATTATTTCTTCTGTGGCTGCATCGCGCCGGGTAGGAACCAGCTAGTAGTAAATACAAAGACGCCTAAGAGGAAATAAAAAGAATAAAATAATTTACATATGTAAAGGTTCGGAAGTCGAAACTTTAATTCTAGGTCTTCTTTAATATAAAAATTATTTTCAGTTTAGTTCTTTAAAGTCGACTTTTACTTTACATTACAAGTTTAATTTTACGTTTTTATTTCAATCAATTCCTTTACTGACGGATTTTCGCTACAATTGAAAAAAAAAGCATCAAAGTGAGTCGTAAAAAAAAATGGCACACCTGTGTAACACGAAAAGCCAAGACGAAGTGCAAAATGACGTCATCAAACTAATGCACTATCCGACCTCATCATGCAGGTGTTAGCGGGGAGAAATAATTACCGGCTGGAAAAGGTGACGTGCGCCTGTTCATTATTTAAGACGGTAGACAACGTGTGGTTGGAAATGCCAGTTTGGATATATAACACAAAACAGCGTACATCTCGAAACAAAGAGTGATTATTTTCCGCTGAAAACATCGTGTAACCTCTTAATGAAAAATACTCTTGTAATGTTTATCTAAGGGAAAAAAATCATAAACTTTGAACTATTGTATCAAAATGTAAACTAAAACGTAAAATAACTTCTAAAATTATGTACATATAGGGTTCATTTTGTCTTTTTTGCTCAACTTGGGTTTGCTTGGTTATGAATATAAGAAAACAATTTTAAAATAGGCTATATAAGTTAATAATTAAAAATTTTGATTACATCAAAACTGAACATAAATTTTAATATTATGTATTTTGTAAAAATATTCCATCTTAGTCTTCAGGAGTGCATTTTGATTTCTTTCTTTTTTTCTATATGAGAGGGGACCAACGAGCATGCGGCTCACCTGATTATAGGTGACTACCGCCCCCCATGAATAACTGCAACACCAAGGGAATTGCAGATGTGTTGCCCGTCTTTAAAAAAATAGGCTATTTTCTTGAAGGCCCTAACTCGTATGGGTCCGGAAAAATCGCTGGTGGTAGTCGATTCTACAAAGAAGTAGTACGAGGAAGAAAACTTCTTGTAAATCGCATAGTAATGGACCGCCAATCATCTAGGTGGTAAGGATGTTATGGGCCTTTTCAGTGCGACGCGGATGACCTACGCGGACGTCCGCGACGGACGGTAAAATGTATGAAACCTTACAGCGCGTTCAGAGCGACACGGAGCTGTCCGCGTCGCGGAGAGCTATCCGCGCGCGGACGGTGCTTGGTTTTAATGTATTTGTTCAGTTCTCGGCGGACAGTTGCGCAGAGCGGACGTAAAGTATTGTCGTTGTCATGACGGCTGCGTCAAATGTGCAAACCGAGAGGGTTATACAAGAAGTACGACTTCGACCATGTCTTTGGAATCTCCGCGACAATTCATATAAAAATAAAGACGCGAAATTAAAGGCATGGAAAGATGTTTGCGAAGCTGTTTGTCCGAATTTCGGAGATAGTTCAGGTGAAGAAAAAAAACAAATCGGTAAGTAATGTTTATTGAAACATCTGTGTTATCTAATAAATATAACTATTTTGCCAAGGTACAGATCCTTCATTTGAGACAAAGTAATTTGCAAAATTATCTCTTATTGTATTGCCCGATCGTGTACTGTCATTAATGCGAGCATTGCAATCTGTAAATCCAGCTACAATCATAGCGTCTTCTTCCGTATAACCATCGCGTACTCTAATGAAATTGTGTAAAATGCAGCACGCTTTGATTAAAATTTGTGCAAATGATGTTGATACATTGATAGATCTTTGGAATATTGCAAATTTGTTTGTCAATATACCAAAACTCGATTCTATGTATCGGCGTGCACGACTTAACCTGTAATTAAATATTTTTTTTTGTGTGTCAAATTTGTACGCGCGTATGGGCGAAGTATAGTATTGGAAATTCCAAAAGCTGCGTCTCCTACAATGACATGTGGCTGTGGGTTGATAGATGTGCCTGGTAATAATTTTGGAGGTGGCAAATATAGATCATCTCGTTCAAGTCTATGAAATAACGAACTTTTCTTGAACACATTAGCGTCTGCTTCGCTGCCACAAGCCCCTACATTTACATAGGTAAAACAGTAATTGGCATCACACATTGCAAGTAAAATAATAGAATAAAATTGCTTATGGTTGAAAAATACGGATCCACTTTCTTTTGGGCACGTGATTCTGGTATGCTTTCCGTCAAGGGCGCCTACGCAATTGGGAAAATTGGCATCCCTTTCAAAGCCAAGTGCTATGTTATTCCAAAAATTTGGATCAGGTTCAGGCAGACATTCGTTTTTCAAAATTTCCCATATTAATGAGCATACTTCTTCAATAATGTATTTAATTGTAGATAGCCCCAATCGATAACTTAAATGCAAATCAGACATTCTTGACCCAGTAGTCAGGTACCTGCCACAAAAAAAAAAGTGTGTAATAAATAAGTAAAGTTACTAGCATATGTTGTTTTATTATTTATATTATTTAATTTACAGAAAAAGCTGTTCAGTTAAGATGGAAGACCGCCCGTGATGCATACATGAAGTGTAGAGCAAATCTTAAGACATCGAAGTCCGGTTCTGCAGGGGGTGTCAAAAAGAAGTATATTTTTTTCGATATAATGACGTTTTTGGAAGACACAAAGGACTTTGAACCCACACATGAAAGTATGGCTTTAACATCGTCGCAGACCTCCCAAAATGTTGCTTCAACGTCATCGCAAAACTCGCAAAGTATTTTACCTATTACCACGACCCCGGACTTGCCATCAACAGAAGAAACATTTCAGACACCTGTGCTGGCTTCTCCAAAACCGTGGCAGAGAAAAAAAAAGAGATGTATGACAGACTTTGAGTCACAATTATTGAAAATATTAGAAAAGAATGACACTTCCACCACAAACTTTGCGTCGTCTACGGCTCTTAAAGACGATGACTGCAGTTTTTTTTAATTCTCTAGCACCCATTATAAACGATTTCGATAATTATAAAAAATTGTTATTCCGAACTAGAATACTGGAGCTAGCTATGGAAATTAGAGGTCCAGCTATGAACTCGCCCAGCACATCTGCATCAACCGCTACCAACGATTTACCTCACTTATCAGGGAGTGATGTGGACGAGTCTTTAGAAAGCTGGCAACACGGTGATTACACTGCATTGTAATTAATTACATAATTACATTTTAAATTGATTATATAATTTTTTTAATTAAAAAAATTGTTTCATTTATTTAACTTTTAAATTTAAGTACCTAGTTACCTAATTGTTACAGCCAATCTCTCCCGCGAACATATAGGTTTCTTGTATATATCGCAACGCATTAAAGGTGGCTCTAGTTTCGCATGCAACTCCTCAAATGTCCTAATGGACATCTTGAAATATTTGAAGAATTTCATTTCGTCGTCCCGCAAGTCCGAAAACAAGGATACAAATTCTCCTTTAAGAAGTCTTTTCTCAACCAGTGGATGCACATTAAATCTTCTACTATGGCGTCTTCTTCTTCTGTTGTTTAATAAATAGGCCGCAATCACAAAATTCAAAGTTTTATCCATGACACTGTACCACTCTCGATCACGATCCGCATCGCACTGAACGACGAATTTATCCGCGACGGACGCAAAACCTCATCCGCGTGCGGACGGTCCGCGTCGCACTGAATAGGGCCTATATCGAGTTCTGTCGCGATGTGTGATGGTGAAATTGAGCGACTGGAATTAATCCAAACAATTCCTCTGAGTAAATACGATATAACACGCAAAGAGATGCAACATCTCTTCGCAGCGCTAGTGAGTCAAGCCAATGAGAAAGTGCTCTAGCACTGGGGAGCCCCGGCCCAGAGATGGGATCAGTATTCTGCTGCGCATTTTAAAGTTGCACGCGGTGTGCCGGCATGAATTACTGTTTCGCTCTGCTGATCACGCCAAGCTTTTTAGAGGTCAATTTGGCCTTCACTTCCAAGTGACCACGAAACCGCACGTCATTCGATATATCGAAGCTGAGGATTCCGTTACTGGTTAAGGCAACAAGAGGAGTGCCCTAAAACTGAGGAGATACGACAAAGGGGTTCTATTTAGCAGTAAACGCGCAAACTTGTCTCTTCTGATGATTGAACTGGACTACATTTAGTCGCCCCCAATCCGCGACTTTGTTCAACTATATCTTGACTTCAGACACTAGTTTGACCCGGTACTTGGAGACGTTTTGCCAAAAAATATTGGCACGGCCAGTGTATAAATGATCACCAGTACTGTCTTTTGCATAGCAATGAATGTGACCGGTTTGTAATATATTGTTAAGAGCTTAGGGTTCGTGACAATAAAAACTGCCGATTTAATTAACAAAATTTACTCTTTAATTCACTTTACTTAAAAGACACTAATAATTAATCACACTGATTCACTTTATTTCGCTCCGAAGCTTCGCTTGTCTCGCCAAATTCAATACTGCCCCGATCGTGGCATGCTGCGGGTTTAAATACACTTTGACACCGAAACATCCAGAATATTCCCGTAGATACGGGCGCCGACCGACCAGACGCAGAAAGTTCGAGTGTAAGGCTTCTAGAAAGCTTAGTTCTTCAATTGGGTACTAGATGGCGCTGTCAGTTAAAAGATTAGTCATGTCATTTTCTGGAAAGCTCTCCTCGCTCTGTTACCCGACACTTAGGAGCCCCTCTTGCGCCTTTCTGTATCCGGTAGGTTACATCGTTGATCCTGGTCACAATCCGGTACGGGCCGTCCCATTTTGCTTGAAGCTTAGGAGATTTCCCTTTGCTTCGGACTGGATTGTGCAACCATACTAGTGAACCTTCGTCGAACCCTTTGTTGTTAATTTTGCGGTCATACCGGGTTTTCATCTTTTCGGACATTTGCTGGCCCGATTGTCTGACGTGCTCATAAATGTCATTCATTTTGTTCCGCAAGTCATTTGCATAATCGGTTATACTGCGTGGGGCATCAGGTGGTATCCCGGTGATCAGGTCTGCGGACAGCCGTAATACTCTTCCAAAGTTTGCGAAAGCTGGTGTCACCGATGTACTTTCGTGAACAGCGCTTCGATATGACAACAAAAACGATTGTATGTGCTTGTCCTAATCTCGTTGCCGATTGTCTACAACTTTTGCTAGGTACCTCTCCAATGTCTGATTAAAGCGTTCTACCATTCCATCAGATTGCGGGGATAAGAAGTCGTTCTTGTTTTATGAGTACCCATAACTCGGCAAGTTTCCTGGAATATTTGAGACTCAAAATTCCTTCCTTGATCGCTGCGAATCTCTAAAGGTACTCCAAAACGACAGAAGACATCATGAACTAGTTTATCTGCAACTGTTCAAGCTTCTGGATTTGGAATGGCGAAGACTTCTGGCCACTTAGTGAAGTGATCCATCACAACCATGAAATACTTGTTACCGCTTTCACTCTCCGGAAACGGCCCCGCCACGTCAATGGCTATTCTCTCCCATGATGCGACACCAGTCTTCGAAATCGTTTCGACAGTGGACCCAGTAAAACCGTTCTCGGATCTTCAGTAGAGTTCGTTTAACTCCCGGATGGCCTTCTGAATAATCATTATGGTACAGCTGTAGAACATACTTACCGGTACTTTAGCTTTAGGGACAACCAAATATGCAAATGACAGCTGTCTCCCCGAACATTTTCCCATTTCCGGCACAGAACTCCATCCTGAAGCAGCAACCTGTCCCACTGGGCCCAATAGCTTTTAGTGGTCGAACTCATCGCTGAGACATCGCTCCACTTGGGCTTGGGAGCACCGACCTTCATCCATTGCAGAATCGGCTTGATGTCCGGATCTTCCTGCTGTGCACGTTGTAAGCTGTCCTTCTACTCGGTGCTGAGGTGGTCTGTCCTGAGCATCCTCACGGATACCACTTCCTTACTCTCTTGCCTAGTACAATGTTTGCAATCTTCAGGACAAGGTCTTGACAATGCATCTGCGTTGCCATGAGATTTCCCGCTGCGATGTTCGATTCCAAAGTCGTATTCCTGCAGTAGTTCAATCTACCTCGCAACTTGTCCTTCTGGATTTTTAAACTGCAAAAGCCATTTTAGTGCAGCATGGTCAGTTCGTAAGTGAAATTTTTGCCCCAGAAGATATTTGCTAAAATGCTGCAACGACTTTACCACAGCTAGCAATTCGCGTCTTGTGACACAATAGTTCCTCTCCGGTTTTGACATCGACTTGCTGAAGTACGCTATCACGACCTCTTGGTCACCATTCCGTTGAGACAACACACCGCCAAGTCCTATATCACTTGCGTCTGTGTCAACTATAAATTCTTTGCTTGCATCGGGGTATCCCAAAATAGGTGTTTTGCACAGACGGTCCTTGAGCTCCTGGAATGTGATATTGCAACTTTCATCCCAGCAGAAATGTCGCTTCTCCTCGGTTAGCTTATGCAGAGGTTTGGCTATATCTGCAAAGTTCTTCACAAATCGCCGGTAATAGGAGCACAAACCCAAAAATGCTCTAACCTGCGTCTTGTCTTTTGGAACCGTCCAATCCTTGACAGCTGCGATTTTCTCCGGATCCGTGCGGATACCTTCTTCCGACACTACATACCCCAAAAAGTTGACTTGCCGTTTGAATAGTGAACATATCTTCGGACTCAACTTTAGGTTGGCACTCTGAATCTTCATGAGCACGCGTTCCAGGTTTTGAAGGTGTTCCTCACGTACGGCCCACGATGATGATGTCATCCAAGTAGACCAGACAGGCATCACCAATTAGCCCTGTAAGTACAAGTTCCATCAGCCTTTCAAACGTTGCTGGAGCATTGCACAACCCAAACGGCATTACTTTAAATTGCCACAGACCCTTTCCCGTCGAGAACGCAGTTTTCTCCTTGTCTTTAGGGTCAATTTCAACTTGCCAGTAGCCACTTTTTAGATCCAGCGTACTAAACCACTTTACTCCTGTAAGCATGTCCAGCGTGTCATCAATTCTTGGCAAAGGATAGCTGTCCTTCTTCGTAACGTCGTTCAGACGGCGGTAGTCAACACAAAACCGCGTGCTGCCATCCTTCTTCTTTACCAGCACCACGGGTGAACACCATGGACTAGAGGAAGGTTCAATAACCCATCCTTCACCATCCCTTCAATCATGGTTTCTACTTCCTTTTCACCTGCTACCGGCAATCTTCTTGGCTGCTGACGGATAGGCAATGCTTCTCCTGTGTTTATTTTGTATTGAACTAAGCCAGTGTTTCTTATGTCAGCATCGTTTGATGAGAATACATCGGCGTACTTGAGTAACAACTTCTTTGCCTAGACCATTTCGTTCGGGGAGAGAACGCTGCGACAGTCTTCCAAAAGTGGGGTCACTCTCGTTTGTGCATCCTTGCTAGGGGTCTTACTCGATAGATATTGGCACCGACGTAACCAATCCACTTCCTCACAAGTACCAACCCGCGTGCCTTTTTCTATAATCTATTCCCGGTCACAAAGGTTCAGCACACGTACTCCTGAGATGTCAGTGGTTCTGACCAAGGTTCGAGGTACTTCCCATGGAAGGTCATTGCTTACCCTTTCCACAAGTATACAACGGTGAGCTTGCCCAGCGTTTCGAGGAAGACTAACCGGCACAATTGTTTCCGATATCGGCGGAAGAACAATCTTCTTGATGCTGTACACGTTTCCTGGTAACGCACCTTCCATAAAAAGTTCCTCCTGTACACATTTCAAAACACCTTGCTTAACGTCGATCTCACAACAATTATTCCTCGTAAAGTCTAGGCCCAGGATGCAGTCGTCCATTATATCAGCCACGATGACATTATGCAGGCATATCACGTTGCCTAGCTTCAACTCCATCTCTTTCTCTCCACGGATGGGTATACGCTGACCGGTGGCTGTTACAAAATTAATGCGTTCTCGGTTGTATGCGGAGTCCCCAAGGAACTGACTTATAAATTGGGAACTAACAACCGTGCGAGAGGCTCCAGTGTGTATGGTCATTTACACGGCATTCCGTTGACCTCGCCCTTGATGATTAGACTGTTTCCATCATGGGTTTGTGAGATCGAGATCCTTGGGGCTATTTTAACATCAAACAGCACCCGCCCCGCAGTTCTGGCTTTTACTCGTTTCCCTGCTGCTGCTGGGCGGTGCTGTTGGCCGCACTACCCTCCTGAGATCGTTCACCTTCCCTTGCTAGGGTTCGCTTAGGGCAGCTGGTTCGAAGATGGCCCTTTTCACCACAGCCATAGCACCAAGGGCTGTATCCTTTGTTGTGGTCGCGAACTGTAGCTGCTGCAACCTCCCTGACGCGATGGGAACGATAATCCTGCCGCACGGCTTCTACCTCCAGTGCATGGGCGAAGGCGTCCTTAAGCGTCTCGTGGTGCCCGAGCCTCACAGCAGCTCTGACTTCCAGGTCGCGAATGCCGTCGATGAATGTCTGCACCAGGTTCCCTTCAATGAGCGCAGGTACAGACCGGTATGCTTTTCGCACCAGCTTCTCCACCTCACCCTAGAGCCCACTGCTGCAGGTTTTCGTTGATGCGCTGCACGCAATCTTTAAGCTGCGCACGAAAGACGTGTTCCAGGTGAGCGTCGCCATATCTCGCCTCAAATGCCTCAAGGAGTTGCTCATAAGTCACTTCCTCACCGAGAGCTTCCAGAACTGTTAAGACCTAGTCGCGCAGGCCTAGTGTGAGAGCAGTCATGGCCTGACTTTTATTCCAGCCGTTCGCCGTCATAACAGCTTCGAACTGGATTTTGTAGGTCGACCAGGAAGAAGTCCCGTCGAACGGTGGTACCTTGAACCCACGTAGCGAAGGTGTTGCAGCTACTACGGGAGCTGTAATTCCATCTCCCAGTTTGAGGTCATCCAGCATTTTCTTCACGTCAGCCATTACGTTGTCGACCCGATGGTTCACATGGTCGATTCGGGTTTCAGCTTTCTCGATTCGGGTTTCAGCTTTCGCGATTTGGGTTTCAGCTTCCGACAGGCGGTTATCATGCTGAGCAACCCTATCCTTCACCTCGTTTATGTCCTTCCTCCGAAGGTAGCGTGAAGGTACTTCATGAGGAGCATCTGCTCTTCCAACCGACGGGCGTGTTCCTCTTGGCCGCCCCCCAGCTGCTTTTCCAACCGACGGGCCTGTTCCTCCTGTCTGCCCCGCAGCTGCTCTTCCAATCGGCGGGCTTGTTCCTCCTGTCCGCCCCGCAGCTGCTCTTCCAAATCGGCGGGCCTGTTCCTCCTGTCCGCGCTGCAGCTGCTGCAGCATCACTATCAGAGAACCTAAGTCAGTTGCTGCAGATGCAGGAGCTACTGAGGGGCCGACCTCCGTGGCCTGCAGCTGGCCCTCCGACGTCTGCGGCGTTGCACCACCAAATCTTCTCTGGTCCGTCTCCTGCTGGCGTTGACTTCGGGTACGAACACCCTCCGTTTCCTCCTTAGGTAAAAGCGGCATGATTTAATCCCACTTCTGACACCAATTGTTACGAGCTTAGGGTTCGTGAAAATAAAAACTGCCGATTTAATTAACAAAATATACTCTTTAATTCACTTTACTTAAAAGACACTAATAATTAATCACACTGATTCACTTTATTTCGCTCCGAAGCTTCGCTTGTCTCGCCAAATTCAATATTAGCCCGATCGTGGTATGCTGCGGGTTTAAATACACTTTGACACCGAAACATCCATAATATTCCCGTAGATACGGGCGCCGACCGACCAGACGCAGAAAGTTCGAGTGTAGGGCTTCTAGAAAGCTTAGTTCATCAATTGGATACTAGATGGCGCTGTCCGTTAAAAGATTAGTCATGTCATTTTCTGGAAAGCTCTCCTCGCTCTATTACCCGACACTAGATGGCGCTAGTGCCAGACGTCAACTTAGGTGCGCAACAATATCATTGATATGCAGAAGACACAGCGTTGGTGATAGCACGCAGCCTTGTGGAACACCGGCGTTAATGGGCGTGTAATCGGAACATGCATCGTCTACTACGGCCTTGATGCTACGATCTGCAAGATATCAAGTGATCCAATTGCATAATTTTTCGGAAAGCCTATAGGAAAGAAACTTCGTAAGAAGCGCTTTGTGCCAAACCCGATTGAAGGCCTTCGCTATGTCAAATTTAACGGCCAACGAGTCCAGAATGCATGTGTGCGCCAACACTGCCGATGTGCTCTGACTTTGCCTTATCAATGGCACTTTTTAAGGACCTGGAGGCGGAATCATACTTTTTATTTTTATTTTATAGGATAGGGTGACAAACGAGCCCACAGTCCACCCGATGGTAAGTGGTTGCTGCGGCCCATAGACATCTACATCTATCCTCGATTACAAATCAAAATGCAGATGCGTCACCCGTGAGTTCTAAGATGGAATGCCTCGTTTCCAGTAAAAAGGGTCTCCGATTCTCTACACTCACCATACGAAACACAGCAGCATTAAGCATAGTAGCTTAATGCTGCTGTGTTTAGTATGGTGAGTGTTTGAGAGTTTACGTTGGTGTTCTGTGAGAGCGTGGTCCTTTCCCGGTCGAGCCGACCCATTCGTGCTACAACTGTACTACTAATATAACTGCAGCATGGCACATTCGTAATCGAGGATAGATGTAGATGTAGATGTGTAGATGGGCCACAGCAACCACTTACCATCAGGTGGACTGTGTGCTCGTTTGTCACCCAATCTTATAAAAAAATATTTTTTAATCGGTACTTACAGTTAATTACCATATTTTTTATTATAAAAATATTTGCCGCAACGGCCTTGACCGAGCTTATCTCGAGTCAATAATTTCAGGCAGTACATACTTTTCCTTTTTTTCACAAATGTTAAGTTAAGCAGTTAAGCAGTTTACAAACGTACTCGTAAATTGCACAAGGACAAACATCCAGATCCGGATCAGTTATTTGTAGGCCATACAAATACTTGTTCCGCTACACATAAATAAAAACTTGTAAAAAAACGTATAACTTCTTTTTAAGAGCGCTGATGTTTACATCCCGAGGCGTTAATGCGTCAGCACAGGTCCGGTAGCACTGCTACTTATACCGTAATGCAATTTTACAGGAGTGACCAAACCATCCTGAGTTCTGCCTTCTATAGGCACCACAGATGATGGAATAAATAATTCCATTCCCTGAAGTACCACATTAGCGACCAAATCAGCAACAACGTTGGGATCGTCCGGCGAGAAGCAAACACACGCTCAAAGGTAGGATACAACAAGGACCGCATCCTGTCTCAATCGGCCTACCTGTAACGCCAAACACGGCGGCAACCCGCAGAACGCCACCGCAATGGCAGTGTGAGTGGCATCGTACTCCAGATCAGACAATGATCCAAAAAGCCAAGAGGGGCCTCGACGGAGACCTGATATCTGTTCGGATGAGAGGTCAGCAGAAGGCCTAACAGGGAAGGTACATGATCCTCCACATCTGGTATTCGCGTAGGCGAAGTAACCAGTTTTGTCAGACAGCGTTAAAATCATTTGGACGTGATCGGTAAGTCAGTCTGTATCGGCATTACCGCTATTGGACCTATAGAGGCACCCGTAGACGCGGGGATAGTTGTCGCTGTCTACGCGCAGCCATAGGATGGACAGGTCCGTACTTTCAAGACTGCCGAGGCGTCGAAGATGTCCGCTCTGACGCATACGCAAACTCCAGCTTGGGGCACAAAGGAATGTTCTAATTGTTACCCCAGGTAGGAGAGATACGAAGTATCAACCGGAGCAGGCACTTGTTAGAAAGAGCAATGCCGGCTTCGCCGTCTCCAGATGGTAGTGGACGGTGTTAAGGTTTGCATGAAGTCCCCTGATGTTGCAGAAATTCACGGATAGCGTGGTAAGGGTCGCCTTTGTCTTATTGCTTACCATGTTTAATAGCCAGGGTTAATAGGGCCTCCGGCCACCTGCAATTACCAGGTGAAACGCAGAAGTAAACTTATACTTCACGCTGGTATTCTGTATAATACCATAACAATAGCCATGTGATCGCGTGTTCTCCTTATATAATAAAAAAACATATTATGTAAATACTTCGATTGATAAGGGATGTAAAAGTAATAATAAGGTCAAAATTAAACAATATTTTACTAATCTAAATAGCTTTTCTTTATTTAGTCTTTTACAAACAAAAAATGTTTTAAGCGATTTTATATCCATGTATAATCAACTACATCAACAAATCTCAGAAATTTATTTTAAAATTCGTCCTAGTTTGTAGTAAGAATATAGGACGACATTACAGTTAGTTAGTTAACTATCGACACAAAAATCGTCACATCGAAATTATTTGCCACACGGTATGGTGACAGTATACATTCTTCGATACTCAAACTTGGATGTACTTGAGCTTGTGTGTCTAATGATGTTGAATATCCTTACCATTAGAACGGTTTTTTATCCTTTGATTTGTCATGTTCCCATTTACGTACTAAAAGTACTATGAGTACTGCCATCAAAATAAGTACTTAAATTAGCATCTAGATTTTCTTTAAAATGCAATGCAACAAAATAAAGGCTTCATATATTTAAGAAATTTGTAACAAAATTTGCAACTTTTTATCAGTTTATACAAAATGGTAAATAATGACTTAATTTAAAGTAAAACTACTCTTCTTTTACTTGCTACGGTATCCGGCGAGTTCGTATTTTGCATATGAATTTCAACCAGCTGTCTCACTGAGTTAGTTATATCAACGTTTGTATGTACAATTAACTCAAAAATTTTCATTTGTTCGAGAACTTTCCAATCATTTCGGTGTTTCACAGCAACATTAAAAAGTTCGTACATAACATCTTTCGACTTCCTTAGCATGCTCAAAATAAAACCAACTTTGTAAGAGAGGTCGTCCTTAAATTTCTCTTTTAAGGTATCAATAGTTTTCATTTTTGATTTCGCATCGTGCATAGTTTGCTTTACAAGCAGTGCTATTTTATTTTTAAGATTTTGATCTTTTTCCTTTTCTAATTGGTCATTCTGTCGGAAAACTGGGTGGGAAGTAACTATCATAAATCTTCTTTTACGGTCTTTTGTAGTAGTTCTAACCGGGGGATATGCCCTAGATGTTTCGTCAGTTACTTCAGTAGTATTAGAAATTGTTGCATTTGTTATTTCTATTTCATGATTAATTTGTTTTACGTCAATTAATTTTATTCCAGTGCAGTTGTAAATGCTAGCTATTGTGTCTACAAATAATTCAACAGTGTGAGAGGAAATTTTATAGATGTTAAAACGTTGTAAACGCATAAATTTTAGATTACCGTAAATATATTGTTGTTCTCGGTAAATTACTTACACATGTCATCAATTTTGCAATAGCGGCACATGAGCAAAGAAATTTCCCTACTCATGGAATAGCGGTATAATACATTTATACAGAATAGCGTAGGATACTCCGCCTTTAATTTTCAGAACCTGAGTTCGATTCCTAATTTTGGGGAAATTAGGAATCGATCACATGCTGTGCGATAAAGGCAAAGTTCATAAGAAAACTTGCAGGATTAAGAACTTTAAAAAATTTAACAAGTATTAAGGCAATAAATCAAAATAAAATAGAATTTTCTATGCAGAAATTCTAAAACATTTTTAAAGTTTAAGTGCTACAACGTTAGATCATAAATTACTTTCACACTTTTTTTAACACAGGGTATGGTTTACTTTTCATCACACACAATATAACTTTCGAAATATATTGAATAATTTATATAATTACCTTTATGTAAGTACATACTTACAATATATAGACATAATAATAAATAACCGCTGCATTTTATTCTTGCTACTTTTTTTAAAACATGTTGCATTAAATTGCGTAAATTACAGTAAGTTGCGTGGATGTAGATAAAGAATTTACCTGCATAAATGTTTATTGGAACCTGTTATATTCGTCATAATATCATAAACATTTAATGTTTCTGCAAAGAACATTAAACGCAGTCATAAATCTTTCTTTATGTAATTAAATCTCACGCACGCAAATCATGCGCACGTTTTTTTAATCCCTTTTTTATTTTTAATTTGCTACATCACCAGGGTCCTCAGTCATACTTCTTAATATTATTTGTCCTCGTGTCTTTGATATTTCTATTTCTTAACCATAAGTAGCTATCAATTTCGATCTTATTACTGCCCCTTTGATCTGAGTGTGTATTTAGAGCTTTATCACACTGGTGATTTGCAAGCGAGTTCAAAGCGAGGCGAGTGCGTCGCGAGCTAGACTCGTGTTCGCGGCGAGCGTGCGGCGAGTCCACCACGAAGGCACCGCGCCACAATATAAACAACAGATCACACAAATAGCGCCGTATCCATTGTATTAACGACCTTTCAACGATGATCCTCAACGATGCTCTATTAAAGAAAAGACACCGTGCCGCAGAATATTAGCGTGCTCGTCACGCGCTCGCTGCGACGTCGCGGCGAGCTCGCGGTAAGCTGGCTGTGCAGTCGCCTCGCTTTCAACTCGTTTGCAAATCACCAGTGTGATAACGCCCTTATTGTGATAATCCGTCGTACGCCTATCTATAAAATTATGCCTATCTTATATCTGATCCTAACTCATTTCTAGAGTTGAATTATAGTGTAAGGTAAAATTGTTCTTTCTTTGTATAAATATTACACAGTGACTGATAAGATTAGTTCGCAGGTAGGCTTAGGTTCAAAGTAGTAAGTAAAGTAAAGTTAGTAACAAACTCAACATGTATTGACTCAAAAAGCAACAATTTGAAATGATGCACAAATGTTTATTAGTACTAGAATTTGAATACAGTAAAGAGATAAGATCGGAGATAGGATAGAGGCCAATATCACGACGAGACGGATAGTCCCAATACAAATAGACTCTATAATGAACAATTTGAGATCTTGCGCAAATTTTCACTTAGACGTAGGTGTCGTAAGTGGGGATAGAGGGAAACTGAAACAGGATATAGGCAGCAGCATTGTTCTTTCGCTATCCCGCCTTGCCAGCGTGGCAACTATAGCAAAAGCCTACAAGACAATCTAAAGGGGAGGCCAATTAAGGCGCTACTCCTAGCGAACGACCTGCAGCATTCGGTTCTATACATTCCACGCGCTCTCTCTACAATAATATATCGCGTAAGAAATTCGCCCAAATTTTAAAATATTTTCTTTTTAAAATCGAATATTTATCTTTTGAAAAAATTAAGCAGATCAAAATGTTCATTAATAAATTGCCTATCCATTAGTGGCAATCTTAAAATAAAAAGTTTGGAAAATCCAAAAGTGCACGCCTTATAATCTCATTTGATTATATAAAAGAAAAATATCTCTTTTTCTATATTTGAGACTAACGAAGAATTTTTTTGTAGAAAAGTACCAGTTGTTTTTTTTTTTAATTTTCATTAATTACAATTAAACGAGAACAAATTACCTACCTTACCATAATTATTATATTAAGATTTTTTAAAGGAACCTGTGCGTTGAGAATTGAGATTCTAAACCTAATAAAAAAGAATTATTTTGATACATTAATTCTAACGACTACGGTTAATACAGACTTCCTGGCACCCTCGATAATTTTTTTTAAATAAGTTTGTTTTTACACTAAATACAAAAAATTACTTTTAAAAATAATAGAAACATGAAAACGAGTGATTTTTCTCGATATATGTGTATTTTTATTATTCTTAAAGTGCGGTAGTTAAAAAATGAAGACATTTTTAGCTCAGTAAATTACTGGCTTTCCTGTTAGCGTATTTTAATAATTTATATTGCTGTAACTAACATGGTGGGTAATTAATTATTTTCATCCTATGAATTCTGCGGATACATTAATGTATTAGATTATGTCTAGTTATTTATTTTTGCTTATATTTATAACTAGAATGTAAAACTGTTTAAGATAATTATAAGAAATATAAATAATGTTTTATAATGTAAAAACTTACGGCTTAATATCCAATTTTATAAAAACTTGTAACGGAAACCACACAAGCAACGCCATCTGTAGTTTAGCACTGTTAAATTACAAGCCTATAAAAGACAGATGTCATCGGTTTGAGCGGCAGCTACAAAGCGGAGAGCGGCAGTCTTCCTGAAACTGTTGAGTAGAGAATACGTAAATGGAAGATAAATTGTGAGTTAATAATAATTATTGTTATACCTTGTTACTTGTTATTTGTGTGTTTAAAATGTACATTGTTATTATAATGAATATCTATAACCTTGTTTAGATTTATGATATTTTATGCATTTAATAAAATACATGATGTTACTTACGTATTAAGCGCCATTAGGTGAGAGTAGAACACAACCTCAACGCTTCGCTTATGAGACGTGTAATAATGTTTACTTTATGAGGAGATGTATGTCATCAATAATTTTTATATAATAATTTTTTATTATTAATAATTAATTCGCATTTCTGTGGTTTAGTTGTAGGAAGATTCATCAACTATTCACTCCTTTAAAAAAAAACTGGAATTGGCTATTATGGAATAAAGATTGTGTAGAAATGTAATAGGTTTTTTATTAGTTGATATATCATTTTAATAAGAAGTAGATAGCTCCTAAAAACGTCAGAAATAACGACTAGCGCTGCATTTTACACAAACACGCACCTGAAGGGAATTGATAAATACTACTAAATTCATCAATGCCATTAATTATTCATTCAAAAAAGACTGTCGAAGACCACTGCTGAACATACCCAGGGGGGGGGGGGTGTCACTCCATAGGTTACCTGATAAAGGGGATATTTGCCACAGTTACCACACTTGGTGGGCAGGTTGGTAACCGCAGTTTATTTTATTTTCTAGTCGTTATTAGGAAGACGCTGTTGCCTTTGTATTTCTCTGTCTCACCTCTTGCGACACCCACGGGACGATATGGGGTACTGGATATTCTTACACGCTACTACACGTTCTATTACTCAAACTTGCTAATCAAAATACACAGGAACCAGCCAACTACGAGTTCTCCTACAAAGTGAGCGACTACGAGAGCGGAAGGGACTTTGGCCACGCGGAAAACCGGCACGACGATAAAGCAGAAGGGACGTACTTTGTCGTACTTCCTGATGAAACCAAACAGGTACGTTGAAATCATCTTCATCAGCTCTACTGCTTTGGAACCCGAGTAAATTCCACCTATCTATTTCTGCAAACACAAATGCGAATACTTTTATATTTTAGTGTAGTAAGACACACTGAAATACAATATATAAGTTTTCACAGTACGCGAGCAATTTTAAGCGTTGATTTACCACGTGCTCCACGGTGAAGGAAAACATCGTGAGGTAACCTGCATGTCTGAGAAACAAAAAAAATATTTCGAAGACGTGTAAAGTTCTCTCATTGCTCTTACAGCCTATATACGACCCACTACATAGGACTTATGTAGGCTGTAACTTTAACTTTATAGTAAGACAGTCGGCATTGTAAGAGGTTGTGAATGTTAATTCTTTCTTTATGGGAACAAGACATTCCATCTTAGTCCTTAGGAGTGATAATGCATCTGCGTTATATCACCGGATACAGATGTATATGTCTATGGGCTACAGCACCCACTTGCCATCAGGTGGAACCTGTGCTCGTTTGTCACCATTCTTCTATAAAAAATTGAATTGAAAAACAAACTCGCAGTCCACCTGATGGAACGTTGCAGGAATCAGGCGTTCACCTGCAACCAACATAAATAAACAATTGGCCTCAACGAGGACTAAGATGGAATACCTCATGGCCTGTTATTATACTTGGTTTCTTCTACATTTCTCTACATCTCTTATACACTTCAGATGTGGATGATAATAACCCCTGGGTAGGGTGATCGCTACCAAGCTGATTCTAATTTATTGTGTGTTAATTGTAACATACATGATTGTAAGCTGTTATTTAAAAAAAAATCCCGCTGGGTTTCTTGCTGGTTCTTCCCAGGATAGAGGTTTTTTTTCCGAATCAGTGGTAAATTAAAAAAAGTGACTTTCAATAAGTATTATTTATAATCTATATTGAATAAAAAAAGTTCTGTTTCTGTTTTTGATCTCTTACTTTTTATCCTTGGACTACAGTAGCTAGTCGCTATAATTTGTCAACAAACGAAAGTGTACAAACAAGTATATTTTTTTAAACTTTGTCCTAAGAAATTAATATACCACGGTTTTCACCTACAATTTCTGATTCTGAGCTATGATCAAAATTTCAAGTCCCTAGCCCATCGGGAAGTGTTCGAAATTTGAATTGCAAGATTCCACCCGGAACGGCAGAAAAATTAGAAAGTGACATGATGAAAACGTGGTAAACACATTTTCATGGCATGTATTCTGTTCTTTCCAGGTGGTAGAGTACGAGGCTGATGAAGATGTATTCAAGCCAAGGATCTCGGTAATACCAGCAGACACCAGCTGCATCTAGCCGCGCAGGTGACGTGTCTTATTGACACAACTCCATAATCCTATAGAAAAGACGACACACTATTGTAAAATTTAATATTTATATAATTTAAAACCGGCAATATGAAATAATGGAATAAAAAATAAATAAATTAGAAATGTGTTTTACTCGTAATTGGTTCTATAATAAAAGAATATATTATTATAATCACATTTTCAAATATTCTTTAAAGTTACAGCCTGTATACGTCTCACAGCTGGACACAGGCCTCCTCTCATTTCTGAGAAGGTTACGTAGATAAGCATGTCTTACCCAGTTATTTTATTATGATATATGAGATGTTTAGAGATACTTAGTAATCAACCAAAACATATTAAAACAAAGTCTTGACGCTGCTCCTGTCTGTCCATCTCAATCAATCATCAAAGTTCAAAAACTTTATTAAACTAAGTTTGTATATATATTATAAGGAATTTATGGATGATAATACCCCTGGGTAAGGTGATCGCTACCAAGCTATTTCTAATTTGTTATGTGTTATTATTTGTAACATACATGATTGTAAGGTATTATTTTTAAAAAAATCCCCTGAGTTTCTTGCTGGTTCTCCCCAAGACAGTAGTTTTTCCGTACCAGTGGTAAATTAAAAAAAAAGTGGTTTTCAATAAGTATTATTTATAATCTATATTGAATAAAAAGTTTCTCTTTCTGTACCACTATTAATAGAATACTTTAGAAATTATGAGTTACAGTAATAAATAGAGTTCCATTATATTTTGTTTTTTGTAATACAACCAACTTTAAAACATATTTCTTACCGTGTGTTGGTACCTAATATTATAAATAATATAAATGGACATACTATCCCTTAGTCATCTTGGCTTTAATCATAATACTTTAATGGTATTTGGAATTTACACTCACAATCAATCAAAACATGTCAAAAGTAGAATCCATACGACATTTATGCACAGACAGGCACTATATTTTGCCGGAATTAGTGAAAAGAATTTCGATCGATCTTAAAGTACCTATAAATGCTGAATATACCTACAACTTAGTTTTATATGTACTATACCCATTTTAACTTATAATACCGGTGAAAACTACTAGAAAATCGCTTTCAGTTTGTTTTTAGGATGTTGTTAGATTCATAATATTAATTAAATTTTTTTTGCAATTGTTAATTTCTCAGGACTCCGTTTAGATGCAGTAAAACTAATAACACTATTGTAATCTATAGATTATAAGGACCAAATCAACATGCATTTCATTAAAAATCATTAAAATTTGTGCTGGGCCCATTCTCCAAACAAAAATAGACATGTGTCAATCACGCATGATTCGTTCGTTTGAGCTGGTACACTTAAAAGTATTGATGGTTCATTCATTTGTTTTTGAATGTACCAGTACAACCAATCACAAACAATTGACGGTACCTTTTTAACCCGCGATTTGTATTAATTGTGAATGAACCTAAAACCAACCGAATCCCGAATGATCTGAATAAACAGGCCAATCGAATAAACAATGCAGACTGCAGAGTATTTATTATTTAAGGATTTTTTATTATAATATTGTTACCTAAATTAAAAATTATTTTACGTTTTATTATATTTATTTGTTAAGTCTATGAGTTAAAAATATCATTTCGTAGAGTTTACTAAATATAAAACTTCAAAAGATTTCATGGCAAAAGATTTATTTAATATGATAATTTCTATCCACCTTATATAAGTATAAAATAGGTAAAAGTTTAATTTTCTTGCAAATAAATGTTACAATCCCTATTTTTAGACATGTAAAGTAAGATGAAATTGTGTATTGTTAGGAATGAAATTTAAAAATAAACAAATTTATTAAATATTTAAAATAATAAGGTTACCAATCAAAATCAAATCAATTGAATCACTTAAGGTTTTTGTATTTATGGCATCTAGCGTCGATTATACTTACCACCTTGAAGGTCAATAAGTTTTAGTTCGATAAAATGACTTTATTACCTATAGCATGTAGTAGATGGCGCTATTATAAATCTCAAATAGAAAATTTCCGGTTCCCAATGGATCTCACAGACTCACAGAGTACTGGAGCCTGAAATGATCCATTTGAATGATCGATCGGAATATACGATCGATCATTCAAATGGATACGCGTGACAAAATGTACTAGAATGATTCGGTCAATAGAAATGAATGATTGACACATGTCTAAAGGAAAAATTATGTGCGTTTTACTGTATTAACAAAACTTTTACACACTATAGACAGACAATAGTTTTCACTTGATTATTTTGGGTGAGCCTTTTTTACTTTATTAGAATATCTCGATTTAGGTCTTATCTTACATGGAATGGCGTTGGTGGTGTGATTATACGCATTGGTTTTTCTGTTAAACTATCGAATATTTCTAGAACTGGATCGTTGTAACATCGCAATTCTATCAGTTCAGTTGTAATTATTTCATTAATGATGCCGGCTGCTTTCATTATATCATTGACATTTGGGGCCCAAAAATGGTATTTACCGTAAACGTGAGCATAGCTTACTACCAAGTTACCAACTAAACTCGCAACGTAATTGATTTTGATAAGCAGGATTGTTTTGGTTCCCTTTAATCTCGTCGTTACTCGTTGCCCAGACTGAATATTTATAAAACCATCCTTTGAAACGCCATGTGATTGAGATGCGTTTTGTAAATAATCCTTTCTCCATCGATTATGGTACGATACTGCTCGTCCGTTAAAGTTATAATCGATATCAAAGAAAATTTCATCTTAGGGAAAACCTTCTTCGGCCCAAAATGAAGATATTGTGTTTTCTATTATTTCAAATATCGAAACTTTTGATTGAATTGTGTTTGTTGTGTTGTTTATATGTTCATGTGTTTTTATGATAGTATTTACATTTATTACATCAACTACTTCTGCATTTTTTACTTGTAAGCTTCTTTCGATTTCCTTCCATTTGTATTTTTGGTATAAATTACTATAGGGCGTGGGATCTTTCATAAATATATTATCGGGTACCTTACCAAGTTCTATTTTCAACCCTCTCCTTAAATTATCGTCTGTAATATTAAACAACTTCACTTCCACATCGGTTATTATTTTTCTATCTATATCATAGTAGTGTACAAAAACATCTTCCTTGTTTGAGGCCGTGTTAACAAAGATCTGTACTTTAGTATTACACGAAACAAAGTGATAAGCTATTATAACAATGCAAACACGACACATTTTTGTTCAGAAATACTTATCTTTTATATGTAAAGATTGATAAAATAAGTATCAATAGAATACTATACTTAGCGTATATAAAATATGTATAAAAAGTATGCCGGGGCTTAATCTGAATGACAGGGTGAGAATGTGTTGTTTGCAAGATGATGTTGTGACTAGGATTAGGAAAGGAATCCTTCAGTAATTTGGTTGTAGAAAGAAAGAAGGAGTAAAGAGTGACAAAGCAAATTAATATTGCAGATGTGGGCTGAGAGTCATTAAGGCACATCTTAGATGAAATTTTATTGACCAAAGTGGCAAAACAAGGCAGATTAGAGGTACTAAACTAAGTACTAAACGAAAGTACTAAAGGAGGGGAGAGATGTGTGTCAGGATCGTACCAAATGGAAGTCCGTAGTCTCTGCCTACCTCTCTAGGTGACGGGCGTGAGAGTTTATTTTATTTTTTTTTATTTATTTAAAACTTACATGTAACACTTTAAGCTAAAGGGTACATAGGGCGGACCTAATGCCATGTGGCATTCTCTGCCAGTCAACCCTGGGTGCAAAGGACAATTGTTGCCAGGTGCGAACATAATACATAAAGTGTAATTAAGTAAACATACACACACATATATATATATATATGTAATGTTTCAAAAATATGTATATAGTATATAGTTTATTTCATAAATATTTGAAGTGTTGCCCTCAGGTAATGTTGTCGTAGAAGAACTTCGAAGAGTTTTTATTTGTAGCATTTTTAATATCATTAGGAAGGGTGTTTCAAAGTTTATGTATGTAATACGTACAATGCTGCTGGCCGTATGAGAACGCTTAAAGTCACTCAGCGAGCTATGGAGAGAGCTATGCTCGGGATTCTCTGCTGTGATAAACTTAGAAATAAGGATATCCGCAGTAGAACCAGACCAACGGTTTAGTAAGCTAAAGTGGCAATGGGCCGGCCATATAGCTCGAAGAACCGCCAACCAATGTGGAAAAATGTTCGGGAGTGGCAGCTTCGTACCAGTAGGCGCAGTGTAGGACGTCCCAACACTAAATTGAGTGACGACCCTGGTAAGACATGCAGGAAATCAATGGATGCAGGTGGCTCAGAACCGTGCTTTGTGTCATTCCTTGGGGGAGGCCTATGTTCAGCAGTGGACTTGTGAAGGGCTGTAATAATATTGATGACGTATAAAGCGTAACATCAATTAAGACATAACTCTTAATAAGCCCTATACACTTTCATAGATGGTATGACTCTATTTCGGCACAGGAGGCCATCTGCGTAGGTTGAGCCTAGTACCTATTTCTGTCACTGGCTGCCTCGTTGGTCCAGTGGTTGTAGTAGTGTGACTGCTGATCATGAGGCCCCGGGCAAAAACTATCAGTTATTGAGTTTTTCCATCAAGAAATTCTCAGTATCTGCCCGGAGTTAGTAAGTCGGCGGTGTCTCATCCCCGTGCCTCGTAAAGCACGTAAAGCCGTTGGTCCTGCGCCTGATCTCTCTCCGGTCGTGTCGGTTTATCATCCGATCGGATTATGCGAGTGAGGGAATAGGGAGTGCACCTGTGCTTGCGCATACACTTGGGCACTATAATCCTGTCCTGCGCCGATGGCTAGTCTTCGTGGCCGCCGTTTGTCACTTTTATTCTATAAAAAATTTGGCGTCGGTTGCTACGTAGAAAATTATACCGAAAAGCCGTTAACATCTTGAATAATTTTTTTTATTTACTTACTTTTTTAATTAGTGAATTCACTAACTTTTATGCGCAACGATTATGCGCAAACAAGCACAGACACTCACAAAGAGATATTTTTAGAAATAGTAGAAGTGAACTATATGGACCTCGGAACGTCTTTTTAACGGAGATAATATATTAAAAAGTCTTTCAAATGCTGGAACCATAACAACGATTTCCAAACACCGTAGTCATTGCTGTTACAATGGCAGTCCAGATATTTTATCATATACCTTTAAAGATACATCCGTGTGGAAACCTAACTTGATAGTTTCTTTTATAATCACTTCATTTTCTAATCCACCACTCTTCATCACACTATCTATCGATGTACCCCAGAAATGGTGACCCTTATAAGGAGTTTTAAAGTTCACAGCTACGTTCCCTCTTAATTTTGCCAAGTACACGACTTCTACCTCTAAAGCACCCTTATTTTCTGACAGTACTGCGGTCGCCGCCTGCCCAGGCAGCAGTTCCGTTTCAACACCACTTGTGGTCCCAATCGCAATAGTTTCAGATCGCTCTTCACTTTCGTCCCAACTAGTTGTATATGAGAAATCAGTCGTGCCCATCATCTTCGCAAACATCACGTTCATATCATATTCCATTTCCTGAGAAACCGTCGTCTCTTTGCTTTTGGTCCAACTTGTCGAAATCGTATTTTCCTCTGTTTGACTTATCCCTGTGTTTACCTTAATCGTCTTATTTGAAACGTTATCGAAGTCGTGAGACAACACTATTACATTTTTTTCGTTATTGTCTTTAATCTTGCTGATTTGACAGTCAAAACTCGCGATACCTGTTCCCAGTTATATTTTCGGAACAAATCTCCCCAGGGTGTCAGACTTTTTAAGTAAACATTGCTGGGAGACCAATGGTAGTGTCTCTTTACAGCCTTCCTATGTTAGCGTTTCCAATATTAAATAATTCAATTTCCCGATGACCAATAACGTCGACTCCGAAACCAGAATGTGTTATTGTAACATCGTTATCATTTATTCCAACATTTATATCTAATGAGATCTTTGAATCAACTTTTTTTGCGGCAACTATAAGTAAATTCAGTGCTTCGATAAATGTGTTTATTTTATATACTATAAAATTACATTGAATAAGACGTGCACTACATAAGAACTTATTGGTTTCTGATCTTAAAACCCTCTCAATTTTTGAAGTTTATTATTTTTATCAGTTTATCCCTGCCCCTCGTATCAAAATTTATTCTGTTTTTTTTTTTTTGCAAATATTTGTGTAAAAATATGAATTATTTTTCACAATCAATTAGTAATAGTTGTTCATGGGCTTGCAGTAGCTTCTTTACCATCAGATATAATAAAGATACCATAATTTTGAGTTTCGAGACTGATTAGTAAATTACTATATATTTTCTCCAAACATCTAGACTGACTAAAACCTTCATTTAATTTATGAATAAAGACTTCAATGGGACATTCTAAAACCATAAATCTTGATCAGTTGATATAATTCAGTCATGAACGTTACTGGTAATGATCCACGTTTGATCTTCGGTGTCGTCACACGCATGCTATGAAGGTTTTTATCAACAATAGGACGAATTTTGACACACGTGTGTTTGCACCTCCTCTGACTCTACCTGTTCTTATTGTAATGATATAGGGTCGAATATTCGGTTCAATGTAGTTGTGAAACGTAGCCTGTGATGCGGTCGAGCTTTCCTTCCATTGATTTATATATTACACTAGATCAGGGGTCGGCCACCTGCGGCTCGCGAGCCACATGCGGCTCTTTGTATGTGAAGCTGCGGCTCTTTAGTTCCTTTCGCAAATATTATTTATTTTATAAAATAAAATATTAAAAACCGTTCTGAATCGATTAAAGAGTAGGTATTAGGCACCATTTCTATCTCTCAGCCACTTGTACTCGCTTTTCACCGCACCCCTCCCCGGTGACACGCGTCGTCACTATCGTAAGTCCGTCGAAAGCTCGGAAGTTCTTGAATGTATATATCTCTTCTTTTTTTTTCAAAAATATTTATTTATGCAAGTACTATTATGCTTGGCAAAAAAAAATTGTAGCTCTTTAAATACTTTGAAATTTTTTAAATTGTAATTTTGACTCTTCCGACTCAAAGGGTTGCCGACCCCTGACTTAGACCAGGATTCGACTATAGGAATCAAAAATATTAAGGATAAAATGGGGCTTAATTTCCAAGACCAGGGATTACCAAAATATGTTGGGCAAGAGCCCTTTTCCGAAATAAACTAATACCTCTGATCCCCATAGCCAAATTACTTTAAAAATCTTATATCTACTTTTTTCCCTATTGATATAAAATACTTACCAATTTAAAAACGTTGCGGTTGGTTAGTGTGTAAACTTGACATCATTTTCTCATCAAAATTTAACAAAATAAATAGACATGAAATTCGGTAAATATCAAATATAATTAATAATTATTAATACAAATTACGTAAAAATACTTAAGCAGCTAATTTGTTTTTGAAAAACACCTGTTTGGATGTACCTGGTTACTTTCTAATCTAGCTAAATCAAGTTCAACCGGACCCCCAAAATTAGTTTTCGTTTATGTCAATCCCTGGGAAACCGCTTTCAACCCCAAGGGGCGGATATTGACCACTTTCGGATTCCCTGGACTAGACGGACAGTATAATATATACATAGGTCTAGAAAAACCAACATATCCAATTATTTAAAATTTTGCACTATTTGTAATACTAGATAATACTAAAATTCATGAGAGCTGTGGTAGCTCAGATGGTTAGCGCTCGCTGTAAATATAACAGAACGCGAAAAACCCGGGTTCGATCCCCGCCGGCACTAATGAAATTATTAATTGCAATTTTAAGTGCTGATATACCACGTGCTCGGTGGTGAAGGAAAACATCGTGAGGAAACCTGCATGTCTGAGGAATAAGAAAAAAAATTCGAAGACATGTGAAGTTCATCATCATCATCATACTTATTACAGCCCTTCACAAGTCCACTGCTGAACATAGGCCTCCCCCAAGTAACGCCACAAAGCACGGTCCTGAGCCACCTGCATCCATCGACTTCCTGCATGTCTTACCAGGTCGTCACTCCATCTAGTGAGGGGTCGCCCTACACTACGCCTACCGGTACGAGGCTGCCACTCGAGAACCTTTCTTCCCCATCGGTTATCGGTTCTTCAAGCTATATGGCCGGCCCCATTGCCACTTCAGCTTACTAATCCGTTGGGCTATGTCGGTCACTCTGGTTTTACTGCGGATATTCTCATTTCTGAGTCTGTCACGCAGTGAAACTCCGAGCACAGCCCTCTCCATAGCTCGCTGAGCGACCTTGAGCGTCCTCATACGGCCAGCAGTGAAGAATCACGTCTCAGATCCGTAAGTCATCACTGGCAACACGCACTGGTTATACACTTTAGTTTTCAGAGATTGAGGTATACCTGACGAGAAGATGTGTCGTAATTTCCCGAACGCTGCCCAGCCGAGTTGAATCCGTCAACTGACCTCTTGGTCGAAGTTGGACTTACCTAGTCGGACTATTTGTCCCAAGTAAACGTACGCATCAACAACTTGGAGCATAGTGCTCCCAACAACTACCGGCATAGGTGTGACATGGACATTAAACATGATCTTTGTCTTGTCCATGTTCATCTTAAGACCTATCCGTTGGGAGACACCATTGAGCTCATTGAGCATAGTGCTAAGGTCCTCCAGCGATTCTGCCATAAGGACTATATCGTCGGCAAGTCGAAGGTGAGTAATGTATTCGCCATTGATGTTAATACCGTATCCTTTCCAGTCCAGTAGCTTGAAAACGTCTTCCAACGCAGCGGTGAAGAGTTTCGGGGATATAACGTCACCCTGTCTTACACCTCTCTGCAGTTGGATAGGTTTCGAACTCCGGTTCTGTACTCGGATAGCCATCGTAGCCCTACTGTACAAACACTTCAGCACTTCGATATACCGACAGTCAACTTGGCACCGCTGAAGGGACTGTAGCACCGCCCAAATTTAGACGGAATCAAAGGCTCTCTCATAGTCTACATATGCCAGGCAAAGTGGCAGATTGTACTCTTCGGTCTTCTGTACAATTTGCCGCAGGGTATGCATGTGGTCTATGGTACCGAAGCCTTTTCGGAAACCGGCTTGTTCGGGAAGCTGGAAGTCGTCGAGTCTGCGTGCGAGACGATTCGTAATGACTCTCGAAAACAGCACGTAGACGCGGCTCAGAAGGGAAATCGGTCTGTAGTTCTTCAAGAGAGCGTTGTCGCCTTTCTTAAAGAACAAGACCACCGCGCTTCTGCTCCACGCCTCCGTAGTAGTGCCACCATAGAGGACGGAAATGAAAAGCTTCTGAAGGACTTCAAGTACCGGTGTTCCACCCGCTTTCAGAAGCACCGCTGTAATTCCATCCTCGCCCGGTGCCCTGCCGTTTTTAAGGTGGTGGAGAGCCATTCTAATCTCGCTCAGACTGACGTCCGGGATATCATCGGAATAGTGTCGGATAAGACTTGCTCTTGGATCGTTACTCACACTTTCGTGTGGCTCCAACGATGATGTGTACAGCTGCCCATAGAACCTTTCAATCTCACTCAGAATCTCAGGTGTCCCGGAAACGATGTTGCCACACTCAGTCTTCAGCTTTGACAGTTGGCTCTTTCTGCCAGATAGATCTCTGGCAAAGACTTTAGAGCCCTGGTTCCGCTCGATCGCTTCTTTAATACGAGCAGTATTAAAGTTGCGTAAGTCTCCGCCGCATGCATTTGGAGATCTGTCTGTTCAGTTGCCTGTATGCTGTTCATCTCCCGTCTAACAGCCATGAGATTAAGAGTGTGATCGGAGAGTTTTTGTGTTCTTCTGCGGCGGGTCTTGCAGAACTTAGCTCCAACCGCATGGACAGTTTCCACGAGCTTGTCATTCATATCGTCCACTGCATTGCAACCCTCTGGGCACTGAAAGCGGTTTTGTAACTCGAGCTGAAAGGTTTCGGGATTCTGGATTAGAGCACGAAGGGGACGGAGCGTTGACTTCATTAGACGAGACCTCTCCAACTTAACGTTTAGGTTCAGTGTGCCTTTAACCATTCGGTGATCGCTGCCAGTTTTCACCCTTGCGATCACTGAGACATCACTGAACAGTTGGCGTCTGGTCGTCACAATGAAGTCAATCTCATTTTTTGTCGAACCGTCGGGGCTCGACCAGGTCCACTTCCTGTGGAGCCGCTTCTGGAAGAAAGAGTTCATCATAAAGAGTCCCTCTTTCTCCATAAAGTCGGCCAGCTGCTGGCCCCTTCGGTTCCGTTGCCCTACTCCAAATTTCCCTACCTTTAGCTCACCGCTTTCTCTTGTGCCTAGTTTTGCGTTGAAGTCTCCCATCAACACCGTGTAGTGGGTTTTGGAGGAATGCATGGCTCTGGAAATATTCTCATACATTTCCTCCATCTCCTCACCGGGATGTGCCGAGGTTGGTGCGTAAGCCTGTATGACCTTCAGCAAATACCGTTTGGTGATTCTGAGTATCAGGTACGCGACCCTCGTCGACACACTCCCAATCTTTACAACGTTGTTGAGGAGAGACTTGTGGACGATAAATCCGACACCTCCTTGGGACAGATGGTCGCCCTCCCGGTGATAGGACAAGTTGCCGGACTCGAGGATTGCCGTGTCCTCCCCCTCTCTTCGGACCTCAGATAATCCAATAATATGCCAGCGCAACTTGTCTACCTCTTCTTTCAGCTCCAGTATCTTCTCGTCAGTCCTCAGGGTGCGTGCGTTATATGTTGCCAGGTCGAGTCATCGTAGGTGGCAACCGAACTTCCACCGGAGATTCTTAGCACCCTCTGCCCCGCCGTTACCATGGTCGCCACCGTAGCCAGGAATAGCGGGGCCGCCGGGGACTGGGGGCCGTCTATTTGTGTAATTTTTCATGTGGGGTGTATTGCCATAGTTGCCACGCTTGGCGAGCGGGTTGGCAACCGCAGTTTTTTTTGTCGTACAGTTGCTGTTATCAGGAAGATGCTGCTGCCCATCTCCTGCCTGTCTCCCTCTGTCGCCTCTTACGACACCCACGGGAAGATATGGGGTAGTGGATATTCTCAACCGCCACTACACGGCCAACACGCATTGGGGCAGCGCGGCGGACACTCCCTTGCCCTAAAACCCTCTCAGAAATGAGGGGAGGCCTGTGCCCACAGGGGACGTATATAGGCTGTAACTTTACTTTACTTTACTTTACTTTTACTAAAATTCAACAATAGAAATGAATAAGATCGAAGCTCATTTTCATAACGAGGCGCATGATCTCTACTAATAAAAATCTATGGCTAACCGTTATTCTAGCTAAAACTCAAAAACGGCTCGACCAATTTTGATGAAATTTTATGCGTTTATTTAAATGTGTCCCTCAATGATCTAGATTCACAATTGGACCCGGTAGGTGGCGTTGTTGTCGATATTCAAAAATCGACAACAGTGCGAAGCCAGCTAGCCAGCTGGGCGGCTCGCTAGTATAGACTTTAAAATCAAGGCTCAGAGTTTTTCCACAAATATTCACGTAGACTAGTATTTGAATGTAGAAATTGAATGAGATCGAATATAGGGTAGGCGTAATGTTATGTACACAGGATTGTTTTGCTACATTGAAGTAATATATACTTACGTACTAGAACAGCTATTTGAAAAATAAAGTGCACTACTATGTGCTAGCGCGTTTGGTTTTTTTATCATAGAATAAACATAGGTAGAATGATCAGTAGGTAATAGTAGATTATATTGTTAAATAGGTAAATTATATCGAGTAAACATTTTTTAATTTTTCATTCATTTTGTATATTATATTTGCTTATTTAATATAATATTACATAATATTATATCACAATTACATTTAAATAATATTTTTATCTGAATATTTTAAAATATAAAAAAACATACTAAATGTATGTTTAACAAAACTTATTAATATAACATTTAAATTAGAAATATATTTCTTTAAAATAGAATAATTAGAGTCGTAAAGTTAAAAATGGACGAATTTATTCCACTTTGACGTTGATGTGAAAACCTAAAAATAAAATAAAAGAATAATGAGCAAATTTAAATATAAAAAATTTAGCCTAATTATGATAACTTATATGTTTCTACACAAAAAATTTTATGCATAATAATATATTGATAAACATATACTTAAGTATGACCCACAGAAATGTCGCATCTGAACAAATTAATTTCATAATCTATATTACATGACGCGAGATGGCGTTTTAGGAACAATTTGTTTTATTATTAATCTATAATACTTTTTTATTGATTAAGTGTCATATTAACCGGTAAAAAGTTATTCTTGGTATTTGCTAACATTACTTGAATTATTTGTGCAATATCTAGAAACACACCAAGACATATATTATCAAGATTTTTTTAAATATAATTAGGCAACACGTCTCAACTCACTAGCGCCTAGCGAGTGACTGAGTAAACTGCGGCGCTAACACCGCGATTGAATGGTACAGCGTAACTACATGCAGTTTCGCCTCTAGTATGTAGTAAGTAATAGCTCAATGTTTTGCTATATATACCAAATGCCAAATTTGCAGAGAAGGTTCAGAATAAGTAATATAGGCAAAACCTTATTTACTTGTATTTAAAAAAAATCTAATATCGGTATTTCATAATTTATTTATTTGAACTTATATATAAATTTTGGCTACTCTTTGAAAAATGGCCCTGTATTGGGGCACGGTGAAAATTTGAGACATTGCTCGAAATTCTGACCAAAATGGTAGCAGGCGGATTAACATTGATAACTACCTTTTATCGTTTAAATAAGAAAATCATAGCTTATATCTATACAAATAAATAAAATTGAAGGGATCACCCGAAGTATATGCGAAACTTATAACAAAAAACAATTTTTTAATTTTTTGTCTTTTTGCCTGTTTTTTCAGGCTAATCTTTAAAATGTATACACTGAATTTGACGGGACTTTCACTGACAGATAGCTGATGCTGCTTAGACTACTTTTATTTTAGAAAAAAAAGACTAGGGTTCGGCGCAAAAAACTTAAAATCCATGAAATCCAATCGTAATTAATTCCAAGCGGGAGAAGTCGCGGGGAACAGCTAGTATCCAATATATCACTAAAAAAAAAGAATAAGGCGATGATCGTTTTAATTCTAGCAGTTGCTTCTCTATGAGCTACTTTTTCTTTATTGTAAGTTAAAAACCAACTTAAGACCTAATTTTTAATCTGTCAGGCTGGTCAGACGTCAAATGTCAAAGTAATCAAAAAATAACATTTTTACCTATCAGTTAACTGAACTCATCAACACAAATTTTAGTACCTAGGTAGAAAGTAAAACACTAAAATGTTTCTCCAACCTATCAAAAAATTCATACTTCCTGTATTTCTTAAAACCAGCAGATTCACTCAAAATAGAAAATGTCATAGCATTTTTGGTATACAGGATCTAACTCGCCAAGAGAAGGTAATTTCTTAAATGTTTTTGTTTTGTTGTTAAATTGTAAGTAATTCGTATAAATTTCACAGCTAGGCAAGAATTTGCAAGCTAGCATTACTTTTGCATTCCTTGAAAAATTTGCCTATTTGACTCATTATGCCAGGCAGGCGAGTTGTAATGGGCAGATATTTAGATATAAGTTATAACTACTATTTATTGAGTACGTCGACACGTCTATAAAATACCGGTTGGATCAAGAGTTAGCAAGAGCTATCGTCACTCTAGCGGAGCATCATATCGATGGTGTGTGGTAATGGGTCGAATTGAGGGTAGAAGGGGAAACCCCCACTCGTTTGTGCAATATAAAGTACGATGTAGGTGCCGAGCGCGGGAGATCCCGCTTAAGTCATTCTACGAGTAAAGTCATTGTGAGAAAATAAAGTCATCAAAAATTGTACCATTATACTTTCTATTGATAATGATTGTGGTCTCTTCGTTTTCGGTAATGTTTTTTTGATTTTGGCAATGTATTCTTTGAGACCGCGTGAAAAAATCATAAAATTCCTTTTGTTTTTTCTCGAGTTGTATTAATCGATTGTTTACTCCACTATATTATGACTTTTAATTTGCTGTGTGGTGAAGGCATTCAAGAAAACGTCATTCGATTTAATGACAGATAGGCTTATGTGCAATAGTAGATTATTACAGGCTAAACAAGTGAAGCCACTACCTCATGTTTTCTCATGGGTGTAGCAAGAGGTGACAGAGGAAAAATGAGGAGGCAGGAGATGGGCAGCAGCAACTTTCTGATACAACAAAATAATAATAAAAAAACTGCTGTTGCCAACCCGCTCGCCAAGCGTGGCAACTGTGACAATATACCCACAATGACAAAAGATACAAAGAGACGGCCCGCAGTCCCCGGCGACCTCACTATTCCTGGCTACGGTGGCGACCAACGGTAACGGCGGGGCAGAGGCTAAGAATCTTCGGTGCAGGTTCGGTTTCCACCTAAGATGACTCGACCTGACAACATGACACACGCACCCTGAGGACTGACGAAAAGATCCTGGAGCTGGAAGATGAGATAAACAAGGATTATCTGAGGTCCGAAGAGAGGGTGAGAACACGGTAATCCTCGAATCCAGCAACTTATTCTATCACCGGGAGGGCGATCATCTGTCCAAATAAGGTGTCGGATTTATCGTCCACAAGTCTCTGGTTAACAAAGTTGTAAAGATTGGAAGTGTTGGGCGAGGGTTGAGTACCTCATACTCAGAATCACCAAACGGTATTTATTGAAGGTCATACAGGTTTATGCACCAACCTCGGTACATCCCGATGAGGAAGTGGTGCAAATGTATGAGGATATTTCTAGAGCCATGCATTCCTCTTAAAACAACAACAATGTTGTTGATATGGTAGTCTGAGCGAGATTGAAATGGTTCCCCAGCACATTAAAAACGTCAAGTCCCCGGGCGAAGATGGAATTACAGCAGAGCTTCTGAAAGTGGGTGCAAAACGAGTACTTGAAGTCCTTCAGAAGCTCTTTAATTCCGTACTCCATGGTGACATTTTCCTTTGTGTGCCGCGTCTAAGTGCTGTTTTCAAGTCATTACGAATCATCTCGCACGCAGACCCCACGACTTGTAGCCTCCCACGTAGCTCGAAGAACCGATAACCAACGGGGAAGCAAGGTTCTCAATTGGCAGCCTCGTACCGGTAGGCGAGGTGAAGGGCGGCTCCCCTCTAGGTGGCGTAACGAACTGGTAACATGCAGGAACTCCATGGATGTAGATGGCTCAGGACCGTGCTTTGTGAAATTTTTTCAACTATGGACTTATAAAGGGCTGTAATGATGATGATTATGAAAAAAGAAGAGAAGAAAAAGTTAAAGTCAAAATATATACTTTGCTTGCTTTTGACAAAACTCTTTTTGAAAGTTAATAGCTATGTTAGTAGCTAGTTAATGACTGATGGACATGCTGCGAACACAGTAAGCGTGTAGTAGCAATGTAAGAATATCCACAACCCCAAATCGTCCCGAGGGTGTCGTAACAGGAGACAGAGGGAAACTGAAACAGGAGATGGCAGCGATATATTCCTAATAACAACACAAAATTATTAAAAACTGCGGTTGTCAACCCACCTGCCAGGCGTGGCACCCTATGGCAAAATGCCCATGAGTCATTCTATAATAGGAGGCATATATTCAGCAGAGGACATCCATAGGCTGTAATGGATAAATTTATGATGGATGAAGACATACATAATATGCGTTCTCTTGGCGTGATAATGCAGTCAATAAATTATTTAAAAAATTGCAATTCATTTAGGTGTGCAAAGCAAATTATTTTACACACGCCACCTTCACATGGGTGCCGTTAGATTCACCTTAGGGTAACGCCCGTAAGCCGTAAGATCTTAAAACCTATATGATAGAACTGGTTTTAAATCATCTCAAATGAATACTAGTCACAGATTAAAACAACAACGTCAAAGATGCAAGATACGCGACCTGTTTCCCCGTGTGATTTATTTTAATTCCCGTTTTACATTTACAAATGTAATAAAATGGCGTTACCCGAGTCTTAAAAATTATTTTTCCTTTTAATGATCGCGAAAGATAATTTTCGTACGTAACGATACGATGAACATTATTATTTTTATTAGCCAGAAAACTTTTCGATAACGGCGGTAAGAAGTACGGAACATGAGAAAGCAGTGGAAATTCTTAAGCAACATTTCCTTACGGAGCATGTACTAGTACGTGCTCGTGACATGAATCTTAGCAATGACCGCGCTATTGACGAGTACTTCATTAGTTTGCTTCGACAAGGTACTATGTATACTTATTTTATAAAAAATAAATCACACTTGGTAGTACTTTCTCTTAGGCTGCAGTCCTACTTACCGCAGCATGAAAATACTTATACATTCTACAACCAGTGTTTGTTGTCAGTAATGACAACTGAAAATAAGACATGGTCCTTCAAAGCTGGGAGTATGAAAGCTTAAGGTCGTTCAGCGAGTTGTGAAGTGGGCTTTGCCTAAAGTTTCTCTATGTGACATAATCCGTAACCATGATATCTGCAACAGAACCAAAGTAGCATACATAACCCCACGGCTTAGTAAGCTGAAGTGGCCTTTAGCGATTTGGCCGGCTGCTAATAAACGATTGAGAAGAAAGGTTCTACAGGTACCGGTAAGCGGAGTAATGGCTAGGTCCCTACTAGATAGGGTTACGAGATGATAAGCCATGCAGGAAGTCGAATGATGCAGGTAGCTCAAGACTGTGATTCATGGACGGAATATGTATGACATTTTGCATTTGTATCAAATTTCTTTTAAACTAATGACAAGTCAGCTAAAGTTAATGTTATGCTTAAGGGGAAATATAATCTCAAATGGCTTAGCAAGATCCTCCGTTATGCCGAAAATATGGCAGCATTAATTTTGAAATAAATATATGGTAAAGTTGAGGATTAATGTTAAGGACTATGTTAGATGAAAACACAATTCCGTAAAATTTTCTTGATAGAAAAAAAATCCAAAGTTACCTCCAAAATAAACAATAAACCGCTGTTATTCATAAAATACTTTAAAAATAAGATCATGAAACTTTGCATACTAACTGAGCTAACTATAAAGCAGTGCTTATATTATTTACTTTTTTTAAAATACCATTATTTTCGCTGTAAAAAGAAAAATTACCTAAACTATCGGCTTCTTGAAGCTTGATTCCTGCCGCTCGGTCAGTTTCGCTTCGGCCTTTGAAGGGGGAGGTTGTGTCGCTTACGATCAGAATACACATTACGCAACAGGACGACGTAAAATTAAAATGGGAAATAACCGTAATAAAAATGAGAAGCGACTAGGTTGGCGTTAAGAAACAGGCATAAATATGATAAACCTAATGAAATAAGTATCTAACGACCTATCTACTCACAGTATTAGTGATTACAAACATGTCGGTACATAGCATACGACGCGCAGAGAAGTGGGGGCGAAATTAGAATTTGAGCTGACTTACTATATCCTCTTAACAAGGAGCTCAAAACGACTCAAAAGAAAAGCCCTTTTCCCTGAAATCACATTATTAAAAGTTAAAATTTCTTTAATTTTATTGTTGTTAAATAAACGTTTTCTAAGCCGAAGTTAATCATTCAAACTTACAACTTAATATTCAGTCAAACTTACAACTTAATATTCAGTTAAACTTACAACTTAATACGAATAATATGTAATCGTTGCAAGAACCTTTTCATACGTGGGAAGGTTCTTGCAACAAGTGGTGCCATCTCCAATATGATTAAAGTTTAAAGAAAATGTCAGGAAAAGCATTAGTTCCTCTTATATTAACAAGATGGCGTTTGTTCAAGTTTCCATTATTCATAAAAATTTATTTTGGTTTTATCGTTATAATTTACAATAACTTAAATAACAGCAATTTTCCCTTCATCGAATTGTATAAAAAAGTTGATGAGATAATGAAAACTTTGTTATATTAAAATACCTACTGTTATCTATGAACTGAACTTGAAATTAATGCCTACATTTCAGGAAACTCTTTATTTGTGAAGGCTGAAGATAATGAAGTAGCTGGTCTTTGCGTAAGCTACGCCAGTAGTCCTTTGGACCCTAGACAACTTCGCAACTATGCTTTTCACCGGCAGGTATTTTATTATTATTTTGATGAAAATATCAAACTTTAAACAAGTTTGAGTCCATGGGCTTTAACTCGTATTACAAACAACCGATTTTTGGCGTCTTTTCTAGTACGTAGTACATATTATGAATTTAATAGGTTAACCTAAAAGTAAAAAAATATAAAACAGTAATTTATTATCACTGTTTTATATTGCAAAACTCAAACATCTTTTTTCTAAGAAGAAATATATTATACGTGGTAGAGCCACGCTGCAGCTATATTAGGGTTATAGCTTGAGTGGGTGGGACCGAGGAAGGACCACGCTCTCACAAAATACCAGCGGAAAATGCTGTGTTTCGTATGGTGAGTGTAGAGAACCGGAGACCCGTTTTACTAGAATAGAGGCATTCCATCTTAGTCCTCAAGGGTGACAACGCATCTGCATTTTGATTCTTAATCGAGGTTAAATGTAGATGTCTATGGACCACAACATCCACTTACCACTAGGTGGACTGCGCGCTCGTTTGTCACCCTTATTCTATAAAAAATATTTAATATAAGTATTTACCCTCATTATCCATATTTACATCTCTGCCATGACAAGATCATTTGAGAATCAACCGAACTGTACAGCCTATGAGCTTTTTGATAACCATTTCCTTGGAACATAATTTTAATCCTTAATATCGTGCGAAATAGGTCTGGAGAGTAAAAAGGATGACGTTGGCTCTAACTGCAGGTAATGTTAAAACGATTAGTTGAGCAATGAGCATGGGGAAGATCGAATGACACATCGTTTCTGTACATCGAATTTCATAAGCTATTCAAAATGGAATGACCACCGAACAGTTACCATTACTTTTATATGGATGAACTTCAAACTTTGCGGCACAGTTCCGGTATATGACCTAGATAAAGCCATTGTGGTTTTCGCTTGTGACCATCGACTTTCGTTGTGTATTCACTTTTCATCATACGTCACAATTCTGTCCAAAACAGGGGTTTTAGATTTAAATAGGTACAGAAATAAAAGATTTTATACGTGGTAGAGCCATGCTGCAGTTATGTTAGCAGTATAGTTGTAGCACGAATGGGTCGGCTCGACCAAGGAAGGACCACGCTCTCACAGAATACCAGCGTGAAATAGTAGCTTAATGCTGCTGTGTTTCGTATGGTGAGTGTAGAGAACCAGAGACACTTTTTAAAGGAAACGAGGCATTTCCTTCCCCGGTTAAGCCGACCCATTCGTGCTACAACTATACTTCTAATATAACTGCATGGTTCTACCACGTATAAACGACGTACTTAATTTTTTTCATTTTAAAATTGTTCTCGGAATAAATCTGATTGTAAATAAATGTTCGTTATTTTTTTTTATAAATAGCTTATCGATTAAAACAAATGTTTAAAAATAATTAAATCGCGCTAATTAAAGTAGTAGGAATGTTTAAAGTTGAAATTGGCACTAAAAGGCTGGTAATTGGGGCATCCACCCTACAAAGCTTGAATATAAAATTTAAATCAGATGCGTGTAATCTCTCTGGGAGCTTGTAGCAAACTAAACGCGCGGCCAACGTGTGGACGCGGCGACCAAACTCTGCCAACAATCCTTTGATCTTTTGTAAAAAACCGACACCAAACGGATCTCGCGCCAACTTGTGGGCCATCGTTCCAATACATACCAATGAAGCCCAAACACCCGCTCTACACGTTGGCCAATGCTATTGGCCACTACATTCGCCACTATGTTGGCCAACGTGTAGAGGCGCCGTTAGTCGTCACGGGTGACAACGCATCTGCATTTTGATTCGTAATTAAATAATATATATGTTACTACAGATTAGAGATAAAATTCTTAATAAAAATGCACTCAAAACAAAACTTGTAATATAAATCAACACTTTTACAATATTAATCAGCAATTAATGATTTAAGGTAATATCTAATTCTTAGCACAACCACTCTCTCCGACCGTTCGAGCCAAAGTGACCCTGCCACCTGCTACGGCGACCGGCTTACTGGGCTCAAAACCCCACCACCGCGGTGACGCAATCATTAGCCACGCCCCCTGTCTAGTCATCATCGCGTAACACGGCCTCTCCTGACGGGCGGTCGTACTCGTCCGCAACCTTGATGTGTTCGGGATTTGACCTCGCCTCATCCTCCTCCGAACTATCATGTAACGTGTCATCAGACACCACTAAAAGTTGGAAATAAATTGAACATATTAGAATTTATCATTACGGTTCATAATAAGCATACTCCTTACAAAGCAAAGGTTCATACTTCATGACATTACATTCGTTTCTCTTACAAAACCGTTCAAACCATTCATCACATTCATGCATATCGATCTCTGGAGGCCTCCCATACAACAGTTGCCTATGATACGGTAGTGACTAGTATACCGTGACAGCACCCCTTTTGGGCCATCTGTCCTGCCGTGGTAGAGAATTACACTCGATACCAACGTGAACATGAAAAACTCCGAATGAGTAGTTCATCTGCCGTGACAGAGAAAACATCTCAATGTCAGCGCGAGTATGGAAGAGATTCTTTCAGAACCCTCCATCTGCCGTGGTAGAGAATCACACTCTATACCAACGTGAACATGAAAAACTCCGAATGAGTAGTTCATCTGCCGTGACAGAGAAAACATCTCAATGTCAGCGCGAGTATGGAAGAGATTCTTTCAGAACCCTCCATCTGCCGTGGTAGAGAATCACACTCTATACCAACGTGAACATGAAAAACTCCGAATGAGTAGTTCATCTGCCGTGACAGAGAAAACATCTCAATGTCAGCGTGAGTATGGAAGAGATTCTTTCAGAACCCTCCATCTGCCGTAAGTAGTTACGTTGTACCAGTTCTGGCGCACTTGTAGAAAGGTTGTACCAGTTTTGGCGCACGACGTTCGTCGACTCACAATCCTAAAAAAAAAATTTAGGTTTTGGCATGCTCTGATCACGAATCTGCGGTCCATTTTTGCGTAGGATGCACGGTTCCGGAGATGAGCAGATCAATTAACTCTTATCTAATTGATATCCGCTGCGAGCCTCAACCGTCATTAGCGCTCCATTGTCCTTATCTACTTATCTATTGTTGATTGACTACCGTCATTATCTATTATTCGTCCAGCGTGTGGGTCGGCTTATGCTATTGTATTATACTCCTTTGTTCCTATCTACAACACTAATCTGAATCATCAATAAAACACATTACCTAATTTTGTTAAAATTTTTATTTATAAAATACAAAATCTTATTACTTATTATCTATAAAATAGAAGCGAAACATCTCATCCACTAAAATATCGTTGTACAATGTGTTCTCTGTAAATATACTCGTAAAACTATGCATTGAACATCCCTGAAACTTATATAGCAAATACATTAAGCAATATTCGCCACAAACTGAAGTCCTATCAACATTCCAGTTCCATCTTTTAAACACATTACCTAATTTTGTTAAAATTTTTATTTATAAAATACAAAATCTTATTACTTATTATCTACAAAATAGGAGCGAAACATCTCATCCACTAACATATCATTGTACAATGTGTTCTCTGTAAATATACTCGTTAAACTATGCATTGAACATCCCTGAAACTTATATAGCAAATACATTAAGCAATATTCGCCACAAACTGAAGTCCTATCAACATTCCAGTTCCATCTTTTGAACACATTACCTAATTTTGTTAAAATTTTTATTTATAAAATACAAAATCTTATTACTTATTATCTATAAAATAGGAGCGAAACATCTCATCCACTAACATATCGTTGTACAATGTGTTCTCTGTAAATATACTCGTAAAACTATGCATTGAACATCCCTGAAACTTATATAGCAAATACATTAAGCAATATTCGCCACAAACTGAAGTCCTATCAACATTCCAGTTCCATCTTTTACAATTTCTTTTTACCTAATTTTGTTAAAATTTTTATTTATGAAATACAAAATCTTATTACTTATTATCTATAAAATAGGAGCGAAACATCTCATCCACTAAAATATCGTTGTACAATGTGTTCTCTGTAAATATACTCGTAAAACTATGCATTGAACATCCCTGAAACATATAGCAAATACATTAAGCAATATTCGCCACAAACTGAAGTCCTATCTACATTCCAGTTTCATCTTTTAAACACATTACCTAATTTTGTTAAAATTTTTATTTATAAAATACAAAATCTTATTACTTATTATCTATAAATTAGGAGCGAAACATCTCATCCACTAACATATCGTTGTACAATGTGTTCTCTGTAAATATACTCGTAAAACTATGCATTGAACATCCCTGAAACTTATATAGCAAATACATTAAGCAATATTCGCCACAAACTGAAGTCCTATCAACATTCCAGTTCCATCTTTTACAATTTCGTACAGGTGCCCGTCCATATGAATCAAAATATTCACCGATGTCATTCGTATCGATATATAAAGCTACCCAATGTGACCCTGGTTTATCATCTGTACCCAAATTACATATTACCTAGTCAGGTCATGAATTCTATCACATGTTTAATGTAAAATAATTGAAACAAGTTTATTCATTATGTAACCATTTATATACCAAAATGAACTTAACAAAACATAGATTCTTATGACACTATAGTTTATTCAAAATGACCTCCGTAATTTTGAATACAGGCCTTCAATCTGCGCGGCCAGTCGTCTATCTCACCACGAACGAGGTCCATGTCATATCGGCGGCTGCCTTAATTAAAGATGTCTTGAGTGACTCGAAATTGGGATGAGGCTTTGAGCACGCCTTTTCCTCCAAGTGTTACCATATCTTGTAATCTAACGGATTCAAATCTGGACTGGTCTTTGTGTCGGATGAAGTCGATTTCACGCGCCGCCAGCCAGTCTTTTTTTTTTTTTTTTTTAAAGAACGTTACCTCCACACTAGGTTTTTCTCCTGTATCGTGGGGGGGCAGTTTACAAACACAAATTTCACAAGGACAAACATCCAAACTCGGAACAATTACTTGTAGGTCGTACAAATACTTGTTCCGTGCGGGATTCGAACCCGCGACCCCCAAGCGCAGCCACTCATTGCTAAGCCACTACGCCACGGAGCTGTCAAAAGTCTTGTGTGCTCTTCGCTCTATGAGCTGACGCCGAATCTTGTTGGAATACCCAGTGCCTGTTATTGAATATGGTATGAGAAACAGGTTACACAAGGTTCGTCAGGACTGTATTTTGATACACAACTGCATTCGTTTTTAACCTTTCTCACAAAAATGTACCTCTGTTAAGCCCCAATAAGAAACTCCCAACCATACCATGAGCGAGGATGGAAAATGACCTCGTTGGACACGCGGAATACGGTTGCTCGCTTCTTCACTACTGTGTGCGTACACCTTATCATTTTGTTTGTTGTAGCTCTCTTCTACGGTAAAAAAAATTTTTTATCCGAAAAAAGAATTTCCCGATATTTTTTTCCCGCGTACCGCTTCACCAAAGCGCGGCATCTCTTCAGTCTCAGATCCATTAGACGAGCATTCAAACGATGTCCTGTTTTTCTTCGATATGCCCGAAGCCCTAAGTCTTCATTTAACGCCGTGGTTCTGCTTAACCCCATCTGAAGGGCCAACAGTTTCTGCTTACGTTTGGGATTTCTTTGAATTCGCACCTTTACAGCTTTTATCACTGCTGGAGTCCTAACAAATCGAGGGCGACCATTTCTTGACCTGTCATCTACACTAGAGTCTTCATTGTATCGTTTGATGGTACGATAAACGAATCTTTTGGTTATATTCAAATTTTTCAGTATATCAAAAAATTTAATTGGCGCGTAATCGCAACTGCAACACGGTCTTTTTTAAGCGTCCACTCCATATGTAAAAATGAGTAAAATTCTAAAAGTATACAGTTTTATTTTCATGAACAATTCGAATTCAATAAACTTTTTTGTGGCCAGCATTCTAAAAGAAAAATTTTTACTGTGTGACAATACTTATGATATACTAGGTATATACGTTGGTACGTGGGTGTACATGGGCAGTCTGTTAGCAGCATAAACATTATTTTCTAGACTGGGGTGAATCTTTTTCAGATGTTGTTGTACATCTAGTGTATCCGTGATATTACTGCTATTAGTAGATTACTACAGTACAATCTACTCAATGACTAACATAGGAATGATCAATTATGTGATTTCTAAATATTAAATTGCATTTTTTCTGTTATACAAAACGTATTTGAGTCATCAATACACTGAACAAGACGCAACACGAAGAATGTGAGATAAGGTTGTTGACGCATAAAGTTATTATCAATTCTACTGTAGAAATTCTTTAGATTAGAATTATTACTTACTGGTACTATATAAGACCAAGCAACTGCAGTCATGGAGTTAGTGTATGGTCGTTTGACCGCAGTGTATCTATCAATAATACATTTGTGTTACTTCAACGCATCAAAGGCCATAGATGTAAGTGTTTAATCTATTGACAAACTTACTTTTCTTTCTGTTATTTTTTTACGTGTGTATGATTTTGAACGACAGGCCTGTTGCTCTAGTGGTTAGTGACCCTGACTGTTATGCCGGAGGTCGTGGGTTCGATTCCCACCCAGGACAAATGTTTGTGTGATGAGCACGATCATTTGTTCTGTGTCTGGGTGTAATTTATCTATAATATTTATGTATTTAGAAATATATAAGTATGTTTATCAGTTGTCTAGTACCCATAACACAAGCTCTGCTTAGCTTGGGACTAGATGGCGTTGTGTGATAGTTGTGGAATATTATTATTATTATTATTATTATTTAGTGTTAACAAATTATATTTAAATATTTTGTGTGTGTATATGATTAAGCCGTGGTAGCTCAGATGGTTAGCGCAAGCTGTAAATTTTACAGTACGTAACGCGGGTTCGATCCCCGCCGACACTAATTAAATTGTTAATTGCAATTTTAAGTGTTTATTCTATTGACACACTTACTTTTCTTTCTGTTATTTTCTTACGTGTGTATGATTTAGTGTTAACAAATTATATTTAAATATTGTGTGTGTATATGATTAAGCCGTGGTAGCTCAGATGGTTAGCGCAAGCTGTAAATTTTACAGTACGTAACGCGGGTTCGATCCCCGCCGACACTAATTAAATTGTTAATTGCAATTTTAAGTGCTGATTTACCACGTGCTCGGCGGTGAAGGAAAACATCGTGAGGAAACCTGCATGTCTGAGAAAATTTCGAAGGCATGTGAAGTTCGCCAACACGCATTGAGACCGCGCCGCGGACATTTCCTAGCCATAAATACAAAGACAATAGCAGAAAGTAAAAAGTTAAAAAATCCTTTTTTAACAATGACAGTCATTAGTTGATCATTAGTGAATGTGATTCTGTTTTCTTAAATTACAGGAAGAAAAGAGCAGAAGGAAGAAATGGGGTGATGGGAAGTAATGAAGAATGAATTGTTATGTGAAGTTTGTTGGAACAAACATATTTTAGTCACGTGTAAATACTTTTAACATTTTGGTTCAAAATGACACAAAATCTAAAAAATATTAGATACATCATCGACATGGACGGATTTTACATTACATATCCTCATAAACATTTTCAATGTAGAGAAATGGCTATTCTAGACGTAAAACTATCTAATAAAAATGATTCGTTTATCGATCATTATTTGTTTCAGCCAAGTTATCCTTTCAATTATTTGTCGCCAAAAGACAAAAAACTGTTCGTTATTGTGAAATACACGTGCACGGCATTCCATATTTTGATGTGACCGAAGAATTAAAATGTGCCTACAAACAAGAGAACATCATTCCCATATTAAATTGGTATATTAGAAATCTGTGCAAAGACGAAGTGATCGCATACAAAGGTGGTTCAACAGAAAAACAATTTTTAAAAATGTTGACGACGAATGATAGAATTTTTAATATTGAAGAATACAAATGTCCAAAATACAATGATGTGTGTAATAATCATATATTTGCAAAAAATAATCACAAAATTTTACATTGTTCTTGTGACGAAGTGTGGGTTTTTTACAAGTGGTTATTACTTGAAAATAAAATTTTAAATTAATCATAAATTTTGTTTGATTTCCAAAAAACATTAGACAAAATTGGTTCAACAGAAAAACAATTTTTAAAAATGTTGACGACGAAGCCATTCTCTACATTAGACTCTAGATTACTAGAATAGCCATTTCTCTACATTGAAAATGTTTATGAGGATATGTAATGTAAAATCCGTCCATGTCGATGATGTATCTAATATTTTTTAGATTTTGTGTCATTTTGAACCAAAATGTTAAAAGTATTTACACGTGACTAAAATATGTTTGTTCCAACAAACTTCACATAACAATTCATTCTTCATTACTTCCCATCACCCCATTTCTTCCTTCTGCTCTTTTCTTCCTGTAATTTAAGAAAACAGAATCACATTCACTAATGATCAACTAATGACTGTCATTGTTAAAAAAGGATTTTTTTAACTTTTTACTTTCTGCTATTGTCTTTGTATTTATGGCTAGGAAATGTCCGCGGCGCGGTCTCAATGCGTGTTGGCGAACTTCACATGCCTTCGAAATTTTCTCAGACATGCAGGTTTCCTCACGATGTTTTCCTTCACCGCCGAGCACGTGGTAAATCAGCACTTAAAATTGCAATTAACAATTTAATTAGTGTCGGCGGGGATCGAACCCGCGTTACGTACTGTAAAATTTACAGCTTGCGCTAACCATCTGAGCTACCACGGCTTAATCATATACACACACAATATTTAAATATAATTTGTTAACACTAAATCATACACACGTAAGAAAATAACAGAAAGAAAAGTAAGTGTGTCAATAGAATAAACACTTAAAATTGCAATTAACAATTTAATTAGTGTCGGCGGGGATCGAACCCGCGTTACGTACTGTAAAATTTACAGCTTGCGCTAACCATCTGAGCTACCACGGCTTAATCATATACACACACAAAATATTTAAATATAATTTGTTAACACTAAATAATAATAATAATAATAATAATATTCCACAACTATCACACAACGCCATCTAGTCCCAAGCTAAGCAGAGCTTGTGTTATGGGTACTAGACAACTGATAAACATACTTATATATTTCTAAATACATAAATATTATAGATAAATTACACCCAGACACAGAACAAATGATCGTGCTCATCACACAAACATTTGTCCTGGGTGGGAATCGAACCCACGACCTCCGGCATAACAGTCAGGGTCACTAACCACTAGAGCAACAGGCCTGTCGTTCAAAATCATACACACGTAAAAAAATAACAGAAAGAAAAGTAAGTTTGTCAATAGATTAAACACTTACATCTATGGCCTTTGATGCGTTGAAGTAACACAAATGTATTATTGATAGATACACTGCGGTCAAACGACCATACACTAACTCCATGACTGCAGTTGCTTGGTCTTATATAGTACCAGTAAGTAATAATTCTAATCTAAAGAATTTCTACAGTAGAATTGATAATAACTTTATGCGTCAACAACCTTATCTCACATTCTTCGTGTTGCGTCTTGTTCAGTGTATTGATGACTCAAATACGTTTTGTATAACAGAAAAAATGCAATTTAATATTTAGAAATCACATAATTGATCATTCCTATGTTAGTCATTGAGTAGATTGTACTGTAGTAATCTACTAATAGCAGTAATATCACGGATACACTAGATGTACAACAACATCTGAAAAAGATTCACCCCAGTCTAGAAAATAATGTTTATGCTGCTAACAGACTGCCCATGTACACCCACGTACCAACGTATATACCTAGTCAGATCATAAGTATTGTCACACAGTAAAAACTTTTCTTTTAGAATGCTGGCCACAAAAAAGTTTATTGAATTCGAATTGTTCATGAAAATAAAACTGTATACTTTTAGAATTTTACTCATTTTTACATATGGAGTGGACGCTTAAAAAAGACCGTGTTGCAGTTGCGATTACGCGCCAATTAAATTTTTTGATATACTGAAAAATTTGAATATAACCAAAAGATTCGTTTATCGTACCATCAAACGATACAATGAAGACTCTAGTGTAGATGACAGGTCAAGAAATGGTCGCCCTCGATTTGTTAGGACTCCAGCAGTGATAAAAGCTGTAAAGGTGCGAATTCAAAGAAATCCCAAACGTAAGCAGAAACTGTTGGCCCTTCAGATGGGGTTAAGCAGAACCACGGCGTTAAATGAAGACTTAGGGCTTCGGGCATATCGAAGAAAAACAGGACATCGTTTGAATGCTCGTCTAATGGATCTGAGACTGAAGAGATGCCGCGCTTTGGTGAAGCGGTACGCGGGAAAAAAATATCGGGAAATTCTTTTTTCGGATAAAAATTTTTTTACCGTAGAAGAGAGCTACAACAAACAAAATGATAAGGTGTACGCACACAGTAGTGAAGAAGCGAGCAACCGTATTCCGCGTGTCCAACGAGGTCATTTTCCATCCTCGCTCATGGTATGGTTGGGAGTTTCTTATTGGGGCTTAACAGAGGTACATTTTTGTGAGAAAGGTTAAAAACGAATGCAGTTGTGTATCAAAATACAGTCCTGACGAACCTTGTGTAACCTGTTTCTCATACCATATTCAATAACAGGCACTGGGTATTCCAACAAGATTCGGCGTCAGCTCATAGAGCGAAGAGCACACAAGACTTTTGACAGCTCCGTGGCGTAGTGGCTTAGCAATGAGTGGCTGCGCTTGGGGGTCGCGGGTTCGAATCCCGCACGGAACAAGTATTTGTACGACCTACAAGTAATTGTTCCGAGTTTGGATGTTTGTCCTTGTGAAATTTGTGTTTGTAAACTGCCCCCCACGATACAGGAGAAAAACCTAGTGTGGAGGTAACGTTCTTTAAAAAAAAAAAAAAAAAAAAGACTGGCTGGCGGCGCGTGAAATCGACTTCATCCGACACAAAGACCAGTCCAGATTTGAATCCGTTAGATTACAAGATATGGTAACACTTGGAGGAAAAGGCGTGCTCAAAGCCTCATCCCAATTTCGAGTCACTCAAGACATCTTTAATTAAGGCAGCCGCCGATATGACATGGACCTCGTTCGTGGTGAGATAGACGACTGGCCGCGCAGATTGAAGGCCTGTATTCAAAATCATGGAGGTCATTTTGAATAAACTATAGTGTCATAAGAATCTATGTTTTGTTAAGTTCATTTTGGTATATAAATGGTTACATAATGAATAAACTTGTTTCAATTATTTTACATTAAACATGTGATAGAATTCATGACCTGACTAGGTAATATGCAATTTGGGTACAGATGATAAACCAGGGTCACATTGGGTAGCTTTATATATCGATACGAATGACGTCGGTGAATATTTTGATTCATATGGACGGGCACCTGTACGAAATTGTAAAAGATGGAACTGGAATGTTGATAGGACTTCAGTTTGTGGCGAATATTGCTTAATGTATTTGCTATATAAGTTTCAGGGATGTTCAATGCATAGTTTTACGAGTATATTTACAGAGAACACATTGTACAACGATATGTTAGTGGATGAGATGTTTCGCTCCTAATTTATAGATAATAAGTAATAAGATTTTGTATTTTATAAATAAAAATTTTAACAAAATTAGGTAATGTGTTTAAAAGATGAAACTGGAATGTAGATAGGACTTCAGTTTGTGGCGAATATTGCTTAATGTATTTGCTATATGTTTCAGGGATGTTCAATGCATAGTTTTACGAGTATTGGTTGCGCGGAAAACCATTCGCGTTTTTATTTTTGACGGTAGGAACCTGCCGAATCATTATTCCCTTTCCCAAACGATATCATTCGTACCCTCCTATCGACACATCGGGGTGATGGGGTGGGAGGGGAAAGAAGACGATTCTAGAACATCGCGTAATCATCGGACCCGAGGATATATAAGACACGCGCGACCGACGCGCGCGCTTCTTCCCGCCGCAGCCGTCGTTGAACTACAACGCTTCTTCCCGCCGCAGCCGTCGTTGAACTACAACGCTTCTCTCCTGACGCACCCCTGGGGCCCCAGAGTGTCTGTCCAGAGGAGGTTCCGGAAATCGCCGCTATAGTGCTCTAAAGGATAGAAGAACCCCGGTGAGTCAACATTCCTTAATTTACTGCCTGATTAACATTTAATAATTGTTTAACCGCTCCAATTCTGTGTTCTCCCCATCAGGCAGGATTCCTTTCATCGATTTGGCAAGTAATAGTTTAGTTTAGGGAAGAGCGAGTGCATTGTACCGCATGCTATAGTAGTCGCTTTTACATAAGCATAGAAGCAATCGCAAATACAGTCCACTTTAGTTAATATCTCGCGTAATAGGTTTGAGGTTTGACCGGGGAACTAGATTTTCGGCAGCCTTAAACACGTGGCTCCACCATTTTATGGTCACTTCGGCAGGATCTGGATTGGTGTTTAGTGGTTATCCAACCATTTTCTGGTCGAATTTTAAATTAATTGTTTAGATAACGCACTGTAATTTATGGAATAGACTTAAATAGTGTTCGTTTAAATTAAAAATTTGATTTGGTACTCGCAAACAGAATTATTCATTTAATAGCGCTCGTATTTGGTTAAATTTAAAGCTTATTAAACAATTGAAACGGTGTGATAGCAACCGTTTGATACGCTTACCCACAATTTTGATAAAATTATTAGGTTTAGCAAACGACGCGTAGACTCGACCGCAACGGGTGTTCGATCTGATTACGTAATACGGCACGCCGAGTGTTCATCCTATGTCGTTTATGCGTGTGAGATTAATTGTGATTAATATAACTTTATTATAATATTTTAAAATGGCAGTTAGTGGAAGTGAAATCAAAATTAAAACGCTTTATGCCAAGAGGGACATACTCTTTTCGCGTGTGCAGAATATAAGTAATTATATAAAGAACATTAATATAGAGGCAGTGCGGGAAGCCTTTTCGAATGAAATCGAAACGATAGATACTTTGCGGATAGATTACGAAAGAATATTAGACCAAATTAATCATTTGGAATTACAAAGCGACCCGAAATACATAGTGAACTACCAACCGCTGCTGGCATTCGAAGATATGTTGTGTCGCGTAAAAAGAACTGCAAAACTCCTACAATCTCAAAGCGAAGCAAAGCCGGAAATACAGGTACGCCCTCGTGACTCAATTAGGTTACCACCAATAGATATTCCGGTATTCAATGGTGATATTAAGACGTGGCCCTTCTTCTTCAGTAGTTTTCAAAACAATATACACAACAACCCATCGTTATCGGACGCTGAAAAATTATATTACTTAATTAGCAAACTTAGTGGCAGAGCACAGTCGATCTGCTCGGGTTTTACACCTACAGCAAACAATTACGTATTAATATTTGAAACGCTTAAAACTAAATATGAAGATAGGAGAATGTTAGCTTCCGAATATTTGAACCAGATATTCGATCTTAAACCTATATCATCCGCGAACATCAACGGCTTAGAGCAGTTTCTAGATAAATTTGTGGCATCGGTGGCTGCACTTAAGAATTTGAAGTTTGATGACCTTATGGACGTGGTGTTTCTCCATATAGCATTAAAGAAATTAGACTCCGACACCGTGCGTGCGTTTGAAATGGAGCATCGTAGCTCGGAGATGCCTTCCTTTCATGCATTAGCATCGTTCGTGCGAGATCAAATAAAGGTGATGCAGCGCTCTCCGAACGTTAAACAGGAGATTAAAAGGTGCGTCGACCGTAGACAGACTCAACCATCTAAAATAGCAGGGTCGTTAACTTACGTAACCGCTACGCCGACATCACTCCAGCATACTTGTATAGTATGTAAAGATAAACACGGTAATTTATATAATTGTGCGACTTTTCGTAAATATTCACCAAGCGAACGTTATAAGTTAGTAAAGACAAACAACCTATGTTTGAACTGCTTAAGCGATAAGCATTTAGTTGCAAAATGCAATTCGAGTTCCGTATGTAGCAAGTGCGCCAGGAAACATCACACGCTATTACATTTTGAAAATAGCAACATAGCGGCGTCAAGTAAGGCGGATAAGGAATTCACCCCTACTAAGGTCAACGATTCTAGCGGTCAACCTGGTGATGTCGCTCTGTGCTCATTGGCAAATATGGGAGTACAACCTCCTTCGACCGTATTACTGGGTACGGCGCGTATTTGGGTTAGGGATTCGCGTGGAAACGAACAAAGCGTCCGTGCACTGCTGGACAGCGGAGCCCAAAATAGCTTTATAACACGACAATGTTGTCAGCGCTTAGGTTTAGTAATAAATAGGTCACTTTCATGTCCTGTAGTTAAAGGCATCGGAGGTACTAGTAAAGCGACACAGGGATATATAAATTTAAAATTTTATTCTCGGATAGATCGTAATGTTAACTTTGATATAAATGCACTAGTAGTAGATAGGGTCACTGAACGGTTGCCAACCGTTTCGGTTGACACCTCGGCAATGATTGAATTTAAAAATTTGCCTCTAGCAGACGACACGTACGCCGTTCCTGGAAACATAGACATGCTCATTGGGGCATCGCTTTTCCCTTATCTTTTGTTAAACAATAAGGTCAGGGGCAACTCCTCGCATACCGCGCCTTACGCACTGGAAACCGTATTGGGCTATGTGATCCTTGGCTCCGCCCCCATCCTAGATAGTATTTCGGCAACCTCTTATTGTGGTATGGCTGTCGAACCGCTCGAGTCGTTAGTCCGCAAATTTTGGGAGATGGAGGAGGTGAACGTCCCACCTATAGCTAGTCCAGATGACAGGTTATGCGAGGAAATTTACGTCCGCACGACCGTTCGTGATCGCGACGGTAGATATAGTGTAGCGCTACCCTTTAAAGGAGATGTTTTATCTCTCGGCGATTCGCGTCAAATGGCGGAAAAGCGTTTCTACAGCTTGGAGCGTAGGATGCTCGCTTCGCCCCAGTTAAAGGAAGCTTACGACGGCGTCATTAACGAATATATAAGAGAAGGTTACATATCGCTTGTGGCTTCGAAATTAGATAACTACGAAGACACACCGTCGTATTTTATACCACACCACGGAGTCATTAGAGAGGACAAACTTACATCTAAATTACGTGTAGTGCTCAACGCTAGTGCTAAAACTAGCACTCACCTGTCGCTTAACGATATCCTCTATAGTGGGCAAAATTTACAGGGCAGTTTATTTAATATAATAGTCAATTTTCGTTTGTTTAGTATAGCACTATCCGCCGATATTCGCCAAATGTTTCTTTGCATAGGGGTCCGTGAATGCGACCGTAGATTCCAACGCATTTTATATCGCTTCAACCCAAAGGAACCTCTAATGGTGTTTGAATTTAACCGCGTTTGTTTTGGTTTAAAGTCGAGCCCATTTCATGCGTTACGCACGGTGAGACAGCTCGCTCACGATGAAGGTCCCTCTTATCCTAAAGCTAAGAGGGCAATTGAGAGCGGATTATATATGGATGATTTTGTGTATTCGGTCGATAGCGTGGAGGAGGCCACCCTAACCACCGCCGAAGTCATAAGGCTCATGAAATCGGGTCAATTCGATCTTGTGAAGTAGACTAGTAATTCGCGTACGGTTTTAGATACAATCCCACTATCACACCGTCTTTCGGCGATAAAGGAATTCGACGATTCCGATACACACAAGGTGCTCGGTCTGTGTTGGTCACCAGAGTCCGACGTGTTTAGCCTTAAGGTAAATCCGCCCGTAGAGAAATGCACAAAGCGCACAATACTGTCATGCGTTGCTAGATTATGGGACGTCATGGGTTTCGTAGCTCCTGTGGTATTGTACGCTAAGGTTTTGATTAAACAACTTTGGTTATTTGAATGTGATTGGGATGACTCGCCGCCGGACAGCATTGTTCGATTGTGGCAGCGTTTTAGAGAGGAACTTCCTTTACTAAGAGAAATTAAAATACCGCGTCATATAAATGTCGATAGAAATAGCAGCATAACGGTCGTTGGATTTGCAGACGCCAGCGAGAGGACTTACGGGGGGCGTTGTATATTTCCATGTCCAGAATAATGGTAGAAACTCGATTAGCCTCATTAGTTCTAAGTCGAGAGTCTCCCCCCGTAAGGTTGTCTCTCTGGCGCGCTTAGAGCTTTGCGCAATATTAGTACTCACCAAGCTTATTACCACAGTTATCGGCGCATGTAGGGATAGAGTTCACATAGAAAGGATATTTGCCTTTTCCGACTCCACCGTCGCCTTATGTTGGGTTCATTCTTCACCCCACCGTTGGGATACGTTTGTCGCGAACCGAGTGGCCAAGATCCAAGACGAGTTAGAAACGCGGAACTTTTATCACGTGTCCGGTAAGGAAAACCATGCCGATTGTCTATCCCGGGGACTCACCCCGATGCAAATAATGGACCACCCGCTTTGGTTCCATGGACCTTCTTGGGTTCACTTGGATCCCTCACAATGGTCAATAACCGATTTCGAACCTTCGTCAGTGTCACAACCGCCGGAAGAGAGGAGACACGCTCTAGTGGCGAGCGTTTCGAGCGAGGTTTCTCCAATTATTGCTCTGGCGAACCGCTTGTCCTCTTGGTCGAAATTATTGCGTATCGTAATTTACGTTTGTCAATTCGCGAAGCTTTTACCGCGACGTTCGTATATCTTAGCATCCGATTACAACTATGCCGAGTCGCTAGTATTACGTGAACTTCAACGTGCGCACTTCTCCGAAGAAATTACAAGATTACAATCGAATAGAGCTTGTAGTCGCGCCTTTCAACGCCTTAAGCCATTTTTACAGGATGGGATTGTAAGGGTAGGTGGACGCTTGTCCAACTCGCAATTGAGTTTCGACCAACGGCACCCTATATTTTTACCGCGTAAAGACCATATCATGAACTTATTAGTCGATTATCATCATAAATTGAACTCGCACGCTGGCCCCGATTTATTGATGACGATCTTGCGTCAGAATTATTGGATTCTTTCTGCACGTAGTTTAATACGCAATCGGGTGCACAGATGTATAGCTTGCTTTCGGGCACGCCCCAAGCAGTCATTTCCGGAAATGGCGGAACTTAGATCTTGCAGAGTGATACAATCAGTAAAGCCCTTCACGCACACCGGGTCTGATTTTGCTGGTCCGTTTAAGGTCACGCTCACTCGCGGGCGCGGTATAAGATCCACAAAGGCTTACGTCTGCATTTTCGTATGTCTAACTACTCGAGCAGTGCATATAGAACTCGTGGGTGATCTAAGCACAGCAGGCTTTATGGGTGCATTTAAAAGATTTCTATCCCGCAGAGGCCCTGTAAGTAAATTATATTCGGATAACGGTACGAACTACGTCGGTGCAAAACGTATTCTATCGGAACTACATGAGCTCTTAGCTAGCAAGTATTATAATTCGGAGTTCGCTCACATTCTAGCCGAGAACCGCATTGAGTGGTCTCTGAACGTCCCAGCCGCGAGTCATTTTGGGGGCAATTGGGAGACTAATATTAAAAGTCTAAAGAGCCACTTATACCGAGTAATAGGAGATCAAATTTTGTCCTTCCAAGAGCTAAGTACGGTGCTCGCTCAAATTGAATGCGTAATGAATAGCCGCCCACTTTGTCGGACGTTATCTAGTGACCCCTCGGAACCGCTGGCTCTAACTCCAGCACATTTTTTGAATTTAACGCCTCTAAGGTATCTGCCCGCCGCGGATATGGATGAGAACAGACTTAGCATTTCCGCACGCCACAAATTATTAGATCGGTTAGTGCAATCGTTTTGGAAACGATGGAGGATGGAATACTTGCATACTTTGCAGTCTCGGCAAAAATGGAACACAGCGACAGAGCCTTTAGCTGTAGGAACGGTAGTTGTGCTCACTAAGGAGAATACGCCGCCTCTCCACTGGCCGTTAGGAATCGTCGAGGAGGTCTTTCCCGGTTCCGACGGAGTAATTAGGATAGCTCGCGTTAAGACCACGGTTGGGTCTTACCTACGTCCTGTTGTCCGTTTGTGCCCCTTGCCTCTTCCATAATTTAAATTAGATTTTTAGATTAAAATTGTAGTTGAATTTAGGTAATCTTAGCGTTAGTTAGTTATTTGTTAGTTGATCTTAGCTCTAGTTGTTTAGTTATTTTTTGAAGGAAATCCTTCAAGGGCGGGGGAGATGGTTGCGCGGAAAACCATTCGCGTTTTTATTTTTGACGGTAGGAACTTGCCGAATCATTATTCCCTTTCCCAAACGATATCATTCGTACCCTCCTATCGACACATCGGGGTGATGGGGTGGGAGGGGAAAGAAGACGATTCTAGAACATCGCGTAATCATCGGACCCGAGGATATATAAGACACGCGCGACCGACGCGCGCGCTTCTTCCCGCCGCAGCCGTCGTTGAACTACAACGCTTCTCTCCTGACGCACCCCTGGGGCCCCAGAGTGTCTGTCCAGAGGAGGTTCCGGAAATCGCCGCTATAGTGCTCTAAAGGATAGAAGAATCCCGGTGAGTCAACATTCCTTAATTTACTGCCTGATTAACATTTAATAATTGTTTAACCGCCCCAATTCGGTGTTCTCCCCATCAGGCAGGATTCCTTTCATCGATTTGGCAAGTAATAGTTTAGTTTAGGGAAGAGCGAGTGCATTGTACCGCATGCTATAGTAGTCGCTTTTACATAAGCATAGAAGCAATCGCAAATACAGTCCACTTTAGTTAATATCTCGCGTAATAGGTTTGAGGTTTGACCGGGGAACTAGATTTTCGGCAGCCTTAAACACGTGGCTCCACCAAGTATATTTATAGAGAACACATTGTACAACGATATTTTAGTGGATGAGATGTTTCGCTCCTATTTTATAGATAATAAGTAATAAGATTTTGTATTTCATAAATAAAAATTTTAACAAAATTAGGTAAAAAGAAATTGTAAAAGATGGAACTGGAATGTTGATAGGACTTCAGTTTGTGGCGAATATTGCTTAATGTATTTGCTATATAAGTTTCAGGGATGTTCAATGCATAGTTTTACGAGTATATTTACAGAGAACACATTGTACAACGATATGTTAGTGGATGAGATGTTTCGCTCCTATTTTATAGATAATAAGTAATAAGATTTTGTATTTTATAAATAAAAATTTTAACAAAATTAGGTAATGTGTTCAAAAGATGGAACTGGAATGTTGATAGGACTTCAGTTTGTGGCGAATATTGCTTAATGTATTTGCTATATAAGTTTCAGGGATGTTCAATGCATAGTTTAACGAGTATATTTACAGAGAACACATTGTACAATGATATGTTAGTGGATGAGATGTTTCGCTCCTATTTTATAGATAATAAGTAATAAGATTTTGTATTTTATAAATAAAAATTTTAACAAAATTAGGTAATGTGTTTAAAAGATGGAACTGGAATGTTGATAGGACTTCAGTTTGTGGCGAATATTGCTTAATGTATTTGCTATATAAGTTTCAGGGATGTTCAATGCATAGTTTTACGAGTATATTTACAGAGAACACATTGTACAACGATATTTTAGTGGATGAGATGTTTCGCTTCTATTTTATAGATAATAAGTAATAAGATTTTGTATTTTATAAATAAAAATTTTAACAAAATTAGGTAATGTGTTTTATTGATGATTCGGATTAGTGTTGTAGATAGGAACAAAGGAGTATAATACAATAGCATAAGCCGACCCACACGCTGGACGAATAATAGATAATGACGGTAGTCAATCAACAATAGATAAGTAGATAAGGACAATGGAGCGCTAATGACGGTTGAGGCTCGCAGCGGATATCAATTAGATAAGAGTTAATTGATCTGCTCATCTCCGGAACCGTGCATCCTACGCAAAAATGGACCGCAGATTCGTGATCAGAGCATGCCAAAACCTCTTTTTTTTTTCTTTTATTTTTTTTTTTTTAGGATTGTGAGTCGACGAACGTCGTGCGCCAGAACTGGTACAACCTTTCTACAAGTGCGCCAGAACTGGTACAACGTAACTACTGCCGTAGTAGAGAATCACACTCTATACCAACGTGAACATGAAAAACTCCAAATGAGTAGTCCATCTGCCGTGACAGAGAAAACATCTCAATGTCAACGTGAATATGTATAAGCACATCAGCTTATGCATACAGCAAAACTAAAGCAAAACACCTACATGACAATAAAGCGTAATAACATCGGTAACTTACAAGCAAAAAACGCAGCACACGTCTCGGGAGTCCACTCTGCTGCCCACTGCAACAAGTTTTCAGCTGCAGCTTCAGTACGCTTCCCGTACGAGCCAGCCAACAGCTCCAATTTGTACCGATGATGTGGAAGTCGTTCCGATACCTTGTAAGGTCCCCGCATACAGGAATCTAATTTTCCCGCAGACTGTGAAGCCTTAATCACAAATACCTTGTCGTTCACTGCAAACTCGTTAGGTGATCTACGGTCCTTATTCACATGATCGTTTTGTTTTTGCTGGTTGATAAACAATAGTGACGACACTCGCTGTCTCCGCAGTGCCATGAGCGCTTGGCGGTTTGGAGTAGCAATATCTACCGCAACGTCTCGAACAAGAGCACGTATAAAAGGGGTGGAAGAGTCGCTTCCAATAAGCAATTGAAGGGGAGACATATTAGTCGTACTGTGTTTTGTACTATCTAAAATAAGTTGGGTCTTCCACAGTACTCCAGACCAACTTTGACCTCTATAGTTGACTTCAATAAGAAGAAGGTTTAGTAGAGTTCGGCAATAACGCTCAGCCTGTCCATTCTCATAGTGCATATTTGGCGTAATGAAGTTAATGTCGCTACCGAATGAGTTTACCATATCTTGAAAAGCGGTGCTCTCAAACATTCGTCCTCGATCCGTGACCAGGAGTCTTGGAGACCCAAACATCGAAACCGCGTCAGTAAAGGCTCTTTTCAATTCGTCAGTGTCCTGACGATGGAGGGAATACAGAAGGCAGTATTTCGTAAATGCATCAATAATGATCAATACGTACTTCTTAGTTAAACGCGCGATATAAGCTGTTCGCTGGGCATAATTTGGAATATCTTCTGAAATAGCCCGCAAGGCCAAGAAACTGTCGAATTTGTTTGACGCTTCGAGGCTTTGGGGAATCGATCAGAGCCTGGACCTTACGCATGCTCGGCCTAACCTGACCATTACTGATAAGCCTCCCAAGATACTCTATATCACTGCTAAGAAAGGTACATTTCTTGAGATTGATAGAGAAACCTGACGAAGTAAGGGTTTCTAGGACTCGTCGTAGAAGGGCTAATCCTTCAGGTACAGTATCGGATAGCAAAAGAACGTAATCTATGTACACAAGGACCGTTCCTGATTCGATGAAAGATTTGAGAGTCTTTGAAATGAATCTTTTGATATAATACTGGAGCATTAGAAAGGCCATAAGGGATCTTAACGTATTCGAAGTGACCCTCTGTGGTCTCGAAAATGGTTTTGGCGATTGACCCTGCTTCCATAGGCACCTGATGAAAGCCAGTCGCTATATCTAAACTCGTAAAGAATCTACTTGATCCTAACCTATCTATATGATCCTCTATGAGTGGCAAAGGAAACTTATCCTTTACAGTACGTGAATTCAAGACCCTATAATCTACGCACATTCGATCTGTGCCGTATTTCTTTTTTGACCAAAATTACGGGGCTTGCGTATGGTGATTCGGATTCACGTATAATGTCTTTAGCCATTAAGTCTTTAACTATACTTCGAACGCGAAGCTTCTCATCATACGATAATTTGTACGGCCTACAGAACCTTGAAAAATTATTTATAATCAACGAAAGCTGTTCTTTCTCTTCACCTATGAGAGGTGTCTTCACGTTATTAATACCGAAAGCATGGTTTACCGGTATAGGTATGCCTGTACGGGTCAGAATTTGAACACCATTCTGTCGGATATATGTGATGCCCTCACGATTCAAAATATCGGTGCCTATAATGACCGGAGTACTGATGCAATTGTGGGGTACCACATAAAAATCGGCTTCGATAGATATGTGAGGTAGCTGCACAATTAATGTCACAAACGAGGTACATTCAATAAGATGGCTTCCTATACCACGCAAGGCGCGATATGTTGGTTTTCGGTTAGCCTTAAAGTGTTTTAACACAGAACTCGATACGAGTGATATACAGGAACCACTGTCTACTAATAAATCAATCGGTATGCCTGCGATTACCGCGCTTGTAACATCGATTGTCGATCTCGAAACGTTACTGTCTAATTTACTACAAAAATTAACATCGTGTGGGTTGAGTTTTGTCGACTCTGAACTTTGTTTGATAAAACAGTTACTAATTTCATGACCATTCTTTTTGCAAAATGAGCATGTTACAGAATGTGGGTACTGCGTGTTAGACGGTGACGACCCCAAACTATTACCTAGCCGCGTTCTTTCACTCATACAGTCTATACGTTTATGCCCAAACCCTCCACACAAGTGACATTTTAAATCGCCAACTCCATTTTTATTTTCGTTCTGTCGGGTAATCGTTGATCTAAAACTAGAGCGTGATCCACGAGACATATCGCGGGTAGACGGAAAATCATTTTTTGTTTTTTTGTACATCGACAAAAATTGCACTAAATCATTGGGTTGTAACTTTGCATTAGTAGCTGCAGCTTTAATGTGAGGATCTGTGATGCCTCTCAATACTATAGCAACAATTAGTTCGTCGGATAGTCCCTTAAACAAACCCAACCTTAACAATGAACATCTAACGTATTCGGCGTAAGTGGCGTAACTTTTACAATCTTTGGTCATCACTTCGTAGAGAATAGACGCAATATCGACGGTTCGCGGGCACAACATTTTAAATTCTCGTTTGAAATTCGTCCATGAACGATCGGTGCTAGACCACTCGTTAAGCCACACACGTGCTTCTCCCTTTAAAAAATTACTGATTCGCGACAGACACTCGTTATCGTCCCATCCGTTAGTTTCTTTAGCCCTATCGACCTCTTCGCACCAAACGTCGATATTGTGAAGATGAGGGTCAAAGTTAGAAATATAATAATTATTAGACCTTACTTTAACTAGCGAAGTGATGGCCTCCACGATTCTGCCAGTTGCGTCCCCGCCTGTGGCAATGCTCTCCTGTGATAACAAAACAGGTGCGCGGCCTGCCGTCGAATTGCCGTCATGTACGTCGTCGGTGGCTGCGAGCGCGCTGGTGAGCACGGGCAGCACTGAACGCGGTGCCGACCCCGAAGATGTTGATGCAGCCTGTAAAAGTGGCTCGGACGGCGGCGGCGGTGAAGTAAAACGTTCCTCGAGCGTATTCAATCTAGCAAGGATAGCATCCAGCATATCCTTATTCGAATCACGCTTGCGTTTACGAGAGCGAGATCGTTGCTCGGACATTTTGAAATTTCTAAACCGAAAACTAAACAAAAAGAAAACTACGAAATCGTTAAAATCTAATTACAACACTAATCTTTTAATTTTAATGTTAGTCAGGTGTTCCGAAAGCGGGTAGCCAACGAAGCACTATCCCACTTCTGATATTACAGATTAGAGATAAAATTCTTAATAAAAATGCACTCAAAACAAAACTTGTAATATAAATCTTTTATAACACTTTTACAATATTAATCAGCAATTAATGATTTAAGGTAATAGCTAATTCTTAGCACAACCACTCTCTCCGACCGTTCGAGCCAAAGTGACCCTGCCACCTGCTACGGCGACCGGCTGGGCTCAAAACCCCACCACCGCGGTGACGCAATCATTAGCCACGCCCCCCTGTCTAGTCATCATCGCGTAACAATATATATATATATATATATATATATATATATATATATATATATATATATATAATCTGAAATCAAAAAATATATATACAATATGTAACGTAATTAACGCACACCCTCAGACACCCCAATTAATCAATTAATATATTATGTTATAATTATAATTCATACACTGAATTTTTAGTTAAACATTTTTATGCACTGATTATTGATCAAATTATTATACTAATTTCGGAAGAATGTTGTAGTCACAGTACAAATCCACGAACGCAAAGACTTTAAGGAGCTTGAAATAAAGTTCATTTTTCTTTATTTTATTGCATGACAGAATTAGTAATAATACAAATAAAACTGCACTCTTAAAAGTCTTATTGCCTTTAGTTACGGTCCATTTCAGTTTGTTTTGACTGACCAAAGTTAGTGTGACTGTAATTTACGTAGTTTTAATTTTTTTTGGGATAAAAAATTACCTATATTAAAAATGATAGGAATCGATTCAGTAAACGATTCTGAACAAACTACTTTCTCAAAATGCGTTAATTATGTTACGTTTTGTATATAATGTTACGCGCTCCAGTCAACGATACACTAGCGCCATCTAGTGTCAGGAACGAGAGCGAGGGGAGCATTGAGAAAATGACATCACAAATTACTCAACCGACAGCGCCTAGTCGAAACTCGAACGCTCGGTACCTTGCCCGTGTTTACTTGAACATTCTGGATATTTCTTTGCTAATTTAAATATATAGGCGCTGCAAGATGCGATCGAGGTAGTGTTGATTTGGGCGAAACAAGCGAAGCTTCGGAGTGGAATTAAGTGAATTAGTGTGTTTAAATTATTAGTGTTTTAACTTTAATTTGTGTAAAGTAAATTAAAGTGTTAATTTAGGTAATTTTATCGGCAACTTTTATTGTCACGAACCTCAAGCTCGTAACAATTGGTGTCAGAAGTGGGATAAAATCATGCCGATTTTACCTAAGGAGGAAACGGAGGGTGTCCGTACCCGAAGTCAACGCCAGCAGGAGACGGACCAAAGAAGATTTGGTGGTGCAACGCCGCAGACATCGGAGGGCCAGCCACTGGCTGAAGGCCCGTCGGTAGCTCCTACATCTGCAGCACCTGACTTAGGTGCTCTGATGGTGATGCTGCAGGAGCAGGCTCGCCGACAGGAGGAGCAAGCCCGCCGATTGGAAGAGCAGCTGCGGGGCGGACAGGAGGAACAGGCCCGCCGACAGGAGGAACAGGCCCGTCGTTTAGAAGAGCAACTCCAACGCGATAAGGAAGAGCAGATGCTCCTCATGAAGGACCTTTACGCTATCTTCGGAAAAGAGATACGGGAGGTGAAGGATAAGGTTGCTCAACATGACAACCGCCTGTCGGAGGCCGAAACCCGAATCGACCAAGTAAACAATCGGGTTGACAACGTAATGGCTGACGTGAAGAAAACGCTGGACGACCTCAAACTTGGGGATGGAACAACAGCTCCCGTAGTAGCTACAACACCTTCGCTACGTGGATTCAAAGTGCCACCATTCGACGGGACTTCTTCCTGGTCAGCCTACAAAATCCAGTTCGAGGCTGTTATGAAGGCGAACGGCTGGAATAAAAGTCAGGCCATGACTGCTCTCACACTAGGCCTGCGCGACCAGGCCTTAACAGTTCTGGAAGCTCTCGGCGAGGAAGTGACTTATGAGCAACTCCTTGAGGCATTGGAGGCGAGGTATGGCGACGCTCACCTGGAACACGTCTTTCGTGCGCAGCTTAAAGATCGCGTGCAGCGCATCAACGAAAACCTGCAGCAGTGGGCTCTAGAAGTGGAGAAGCTGGTGCGAAAAGCATACCGGTCTGTACCTGCGCTCATTGAAGGGAACCTGGTGCAGACATTCATCGACGGCATCCGTGACCTGGAAGTCAGAGCTGCTGTGAGGCTCGGGCACCATGAGACGCTTAAGGACGCCTTGGCCCATGCACTGGAGGTAGAAGCCGTGCGGCAGGATCATCGTTCCCATCGCGTCAGGGAGGTTGCAGCAGCTACAGTTCGCGACCGCAACAAAGGATACAGCCCTAGGTGCTATGGCTGTGGGGAAAAAGGCCATCTTCGAATCAGCTGCCCTAAGCAAACCGTGGAAAGGAGAGTTGATCGATCTCGAGAGGGTAGTGCAGCTAACGACACTGCCTGGCGGCGACAGGATCATCGTTCACCTCACGCTAGGGAGGTTACAGCAGTTACGGTTCGCGACCACAATAAAAGATACAGCCCTAGGTGCTATGGCTGTGGGGAAAGGGGCCATCTTCGGTCCAGCTGCCCTAAGCACACCCTAGGAAGGGAAGGTGAACGGTCTCAGAAAGGAAGTGCGGCTAACAGCACCGCCCAGCAGCAGCAGGAATACGACTTTACTATCAGACACTGCAGCGGGAAATCTCACGGCAACGCAGATGCATTGTCAAGAAGACCTTGTCCTGAAGATTGCAACCATTGTAGTAGGCAAGAGAGTAAGGAGGTGGTATCCGTGAGGATGCTCAGGACGGACCACCTCAGCAACGAATGGAAGGACAACCTACGACATGCACAGCAGGAAGATCCGGACATCAAGCCGATTCTGGGATGGATGAAGGCCCGTGCTACCAAGCCTAAGTGGAGGGACGTCTCAGCGATGAGTTCAACCACGAAAAGCTATTGGGCACAATGGGACAGCTTGCTGATTCAGGATGGAGTCCTGTGCCGTAAATGGGACAATGGTCGAAGAGACAGCTGTCGTTTGCAAATGGTTGTCCCTAAAGCTAAAGTGCCGAATGTTCTACAGTTGTGCCATAATGGTCGTTCAATAGTCCATCTGGGAGTTAAACGAACTCTACTGAAGGTCCGAGAACAGTTTTACTGGGTCCATTATCGTGACGATGTCGAGGATTGGTGTCGTACATGTACAAGTTGTGCGGCCGAGCGGGGACCTCGGACACGTAGTAGAGGAGCACCGAAATTGTACAATGTTGGTGCACCACGGGATAGGACAGCCCTTGACATTGCGGAGCCGTTACAGAAAGGCGCAAGAGGGACTCCTAAGATCGTCCATGTGAATCGCTTGGCGCGTTATTATGGGGCCGATAATGCTCGGGACGAGCATGTCTTAGGAGGGGGCAGTGTTACGCGCTCCAGTCAACGATACACTAGCGCCATCTAGTGTCAGGAACGAGAGCGAGGGGAGCATTGAGAAAATGACATCATAAATTACTCAACCGACAGCGCCTAGTCGAAACTCGAACGCTCGGTACCTTGCCCGTGTTTACTTGAACATTCTGGATATTTCTTTGCTAATTTAAATATATAGGCGCTGCAAGATGCGATCGAGGTAGTGTTGATTTGGGCGAAACAAGCGAAGCTTCGGAGTGGAATTAAGTGAATTAGTGTGTTTAAATTATTAGTGTTTTAACTTTAATTTGTGTAAAGTAAATTAAAGTGTCAATTTAGGTAATTTTATCGGCAACTTTTATTGTCACGAACCTCAAGCTCGTAACAATAAAATAGATGTAGAATGTCTGTGAGCCACAGCAGCCACTTACCATCAGGTGGACCGTGTGCTCGTTTGTCACCCTATCGTATAAGAAAGGGTCATTTCTATACCTATTCATACTCATCAAAGCATGCCAAGTTTCAACACGTGATCATTTATATACATCAGTTAATTCATGAGGCAACCCCATATCGTCTCGTGAGTGTCGTTGTAGGCGAGAGGGGGAGACAAACCAGGAGATGGACAGTTGCGTCTTCTAATAACAACAAATCAAATCTTTGGTTACCAATCCGCTTTCCAAGTGAGGTAATATGGTAAATACCCAATTATGAGCATACCAGTAAAGGTGGGGTCCCACGGCCTGCTTTCTCACAGGCCAGACCGCGTCAAACCAGACCGGCAGGCCGTGGGAACCGATGCATCCGATGAGGCCTGCGGTGGCCCGTTGTCGCCCGTCCGATCCTTCGGGAGTCGGTAAAATCAAAGGCGCATATTTATAAGCCGGAATGGCCATTTTACGACATAATGGCAAAATTTTTTCTTTTTGCTTGATTTAACAAAATTTCACCACTGAATAAAACCACAGCGGCTGCATACGCAACCATGCGCTCCGTATCGCCTAACATGT